>CP106733.1:135073963-136533499 GCA_025506655.1 Gossypium rotundifolium
TCCCTTTTCCTCCTTGTTTCTTCCCCATCAACTCTTGATTTGCTATCAAAATTAAACCACTCCTTCAGCCTCCATGCCGTCTAGGTTCATGGTCAAATGACCATGAACACATCCCCAAAACATAGCCCAACATCATGCCTTTGTCCCCCTCATCTTATCATGAACTTATGATTCCATGCCTTAAGTTCTTTGCTTCCTTTTTCACATGGTCAACTAGCCAAAAATGATTGAAAGCTCATCCACTCTAGAACTTTCTTGGCCGACACTTATAGGGAAGAAAACAAAAAAATTTAAAATCCTCCCTAATGCTAGCTAGGAGATTCAAACTTCACACCTCAAGCACACATCCATGCATCTTAACCACCTTGCCAATTACTTAATTCATGCTAAAACTTCTTATCATTAATTCTTAAGGTCTAACTTGCTTAGATCTCTCTTAATTAATAGAAATTAAAAGTTTAACTAAGCATTCACTTAATTAATGAAACTCAAATAACTTCCAAAAATATACTCATTAATAAATAAGCATGCAACATCATTCAATTAAGTAAAATGCATAACCCCTAATTATCAGGATGTTACAAAAACCCTAAAGCCTAATTTACCTCTTTGAACTTCGAACACCCAAAGAATTTTCTCCTTTTGTTCTTTAGAGTATTTGCGTTTCAAATGGATGCCCTTAAACCGCAATGGTAGTATACAACACTTCTCTGTGCACTTGATTTTCTACTTGTAGAAGACATGGTGCAGACATGGTGGAGACATGAAGGAGATGGAAAACAAAGAAGAGGAAAGAAAAAAAATAGAAAAGAAAGAGGGGAAACTTTAAGAGAAAACCAAAGGTGGAAAAAAAGAGAGATGCAAGATGTTGAAAACTGTTGAAAAAATAAAAGAAAAGAAAATGGTAGAGCAGACGATGCAAAGAGAAAACGAAAGAAAAATAAATGGTGAAGAAGATGGTGAAAAGTGATGGAAACTTAATGAAATATAACTTTAAAGGAAAAAAAGTAAAAGAAATCAAAGGGGTCGGGTCAGCAGATGAAAAAAAGGGTCAAGTAGGGTTCCTAGATTGCGACACATGGCGACGCGCGATTGGCCAACGCTGCCACGTTAGAAAAATTTAGATGACATTAGGCTTAGGTACCAAACCAGTGAGCAGAAAAAAGTTCGGATACCAATCTGAGACAAAAAAAACCATAGGCACCAATCTAGGAAAAGTGGACAAGTTCAGGTGCTAATATTATATTTTTCCCTTTTTAATTATGGACCATTATGATGTTCAATTTTTTTAAGTCTGACCATCACTATTTCTTCCATTTATTCCAGAATCATTGTATCTTTTTTCATTCTCCAAAAATTGTCATAACCACATCGGATACATTGGTTCAAGGAATATGTGCCCACATTAATTGGAGAAGCCCATTAATTATTATGGTCCAATGTTGGTGTACTAAGCTTCCTTCATCACTATTGGCCATTTCATGTTTCTCAACTTATTTTTACTATTTACATCTCTTTAATGTTCAATGAAAGAATCTTATGGTTTTGCAATCCAACATTAAAAGATTAGCTTTGAAAAAATAATGTATATATCTTAAATCCTAAATCTTAATTTTAAAATTAAGTTTATTAATGGCTAACTAATCATCACAATTTGCTGATAATCAGATGAGGTTGTCTATCCTCTATCTTTTCTATTGCATGAAATTCTTTTGTGATTTGAATATCAAAATTATTAATAGACTCATCTGTGTATTTCACACTTTTATTAATTGGTGATTGTACCTTTCTCTTTCATTTGCTCTTTTCTTTCTTTTTTTTCCTCAAGCTCTTCAAGAATTTTCACTTTATTTGCTTTTACTTATGGACCCTTATCCTTTTCAATTTATTTATTTTTATTTTAACCATCACTATCTGTTCCATTAATGTCAAGGTTATTATATCTATTTTCAGTCTCTGAAAATTTGGTCATAACCACATTAGTTGGATCAGCTCAAAGGATTTATACTCATATTAATTGAAGAAGCCCATGAATTATTATTTTCCAATGTTGGTGTACTGAGCTTCCTTTATCTCCATTGATTGTTTCACTTAGTATTGTTTATTCATAACTACTTCCACATAGATCCTCAACATCTACCTTTTACCGATACATACCTGATCATGTTTGATATTATGTTTATTGTCGTAACCATTTTTTGAAAACAGGGATCGACTTTGGTTTCGAAAATGAAAATGAAAAACGGAAGTCACCACCAATCATTTTTGATGAGGTGTGATCGAGTCACCTCGTAAAACAATTGTTTTTAATAAACAGTTCGATTTATCAAAGCAATGATTTTGGTCTATGAATCTCAGATAAAAACAGGTTCGGGAGTCGGTTACGCACGAGAAAAGGTTAGCACCCTCGATACGCTCAGAATTGGTACCTAATTGATTAATCGATGTCTTAATGTCAAAGATTTGAAAACTTGAAAGAATTAAAAATACGATCCCTCTTTTATAGTGATGCTAAAAATTGTTTTAAAAGAAAATGAAAATGTGTGTCAAGGCAGTCTCATTTCAAGGTAAAATGTCATATCCAATACATTAGGACACTACATCTCGACCATCGAGGTTAAACTTGCCTTTTATTCAAAACTTATGTATTTAATTTTGAAAAAGATATTCTGTTACTTAGAATGAGCGAGAAAATCGAAAACCCAATACATTAGGGCACGACGTCTCAAGTTTCTAAATATAAAACATTGCCTTGGTCTAGAAAATCTTATCTCGAACTAGCAAAACGTCACATCCAATGCGTTAAGACACGACGTCTCGTATTCTCAAGAATAAGCTTTTCGTCCAAAATTCATGCATTTATTTAAAAAGGGGGTATTCAGTTATTTAGATTAAACGAAAAAATCGAAACCCAATACGTTAGGGCACGATCTCTTGAATTTCTAACTAACGGGATATTGCCCTTGTGAAGGAACTCAATTTTGTAAAAATTAATATAACAATAAAATATAAAGATAAATTACAATGTTAATGTGTTCAGTAAAAAAATAGTAAATGCGTTAATGTGGACGATAACAATAACGAGAATAAAATGGAATAAAAAATAAAACAAAGAATAATAACAATAACACAATTTGTAATAATAATAATAATAGGAGAAATAATAATATAAATAGAAATAATAGTAATAATAATAACAATCATAATAAAATAGTAGTAGAAATAAAATGATAAAATGAGAAGTAATAATAACAAAATGATAACGATGGTATTATAAAGAAAAATAAAATAATAATAATGGTAATGATAACAATAGTTGATAAACGAAATGATAATAAAATATATAAATATATAATAATAGTAATATAATAATAGTAATAATGGTAAAAATAATAATGATAATATAATTTTGATAATAATAATAGTAAAAGAATAATATAAATAATAATAATAAATAATAATAATGATATTAGAAAAAATAAAATAATAAGAATAGTAATGATAATGGGAATAAATAATAATAGTGAGTAAAA
This sequence comes from Gossypium rotundifolium, assembly GCA_025506655.1. NCBI lineage: Eukaryota > Viridiplantae > Streptophyta > Magnoliopsida > Malvales > Malvaceae > Gossypium > Gossypium rotundifolium. The sequence continues at coordinate 135,077,497 of CP106733.1, forward strand.
TAATAATAAAGAAATAAATATGAAAAGTAATAGATTGGAAAAATAATATTAAGAATAGCATTTAAAATAATTATTAAATACAATAATAATCATTAAAATAATAATACAAATTAATATTAACACCAACAATAATGAATATAATAATACTAATATAAATAATAATACATATAATAATAATAAATTTAAAAAGCAATGGATTTAATAGCAAAATAATTAAAATAATTAAAAAAAGATTAAAATCGAACTAAATATGGATTGTCGGGGCAAATCTGTAATAAAATAAGGAGAAAAGGCCCTATTTGAAACGAGCGGATTACATGGGGACTAAAAAGGGAAACTTCCCAAAACGCGCAGCATAGGCAGGGATTCGATTGAAAACCAAATGGACATTCGGGGACAAATTAAAAAAACACAAAAACTTGATTGCAAAAGCCTAGAAAGGAGGAGAGACTGCGCGCATAAATTCCCCATTTTTATAAAACACGCGGATCCTAAGACTAGAGCGGGTCGGATCGGGTCGGGCCATGGTGAAACGGCGTCGTTTTGGGACTTATGGACACCGACCAAAACGATGTCGTGTCGTGTATATAAGTAAAAAATATGCCCAAAAAATCATTTCAGCTGCTTATTCTAAAAAAAAAAAAAAAGGTTGCCCCTCTCCTTTTCTCTCAATCGATGGGAAGGAACCCAGATTCCGGCGAGGGACCGCCGTCGACGTCGCCGCCGGCCACCGCACACGGTGGCCAGGAAAAATAAAATTTTATACTCTTTTTAATAAATAATAACAATATACGCATATATGTGTCGAAAAGGAAGAAAAAAAAAATAGAAGAAAAAGCTTCGAAAATATAAAGAAAAAAAAGAATCACCTTTAGTCTTTATCCTGACTTTTAGTGGTTTTTTTAGTATTTAATCTGCTTGCTAATTCTCTGGTTCTGTTTTTGTTTGTTTTTTATCTCTACTGCTTAGTATTTGAGCCTAAAATTTCTCTGTTTTTTTTTTTTATTGAATTTTTCCAATCCCTTTGCAATGTATTTCAATGGCTTTTTATAGCCATTTTAAAAAACTATCTATTGTTGTCTTTTCTTGCTTTTGCAGGTGCTAAGTATTGTTGTTTTCTTCATTTGGATTTAGTTTGGGCTAAATTAGGTTTAATTGGTTTGGGGTTTTAGTGTTGGGTTATTGGGTTTGCTGCCTGGGCAAACATTTATTTTTTTCATTATTATGTTCTACATAAAAATTCCCAAAACCAATTTATTAAATGCGCCATATCTTTTTTATTATTTCCACCACTTACACAAACACGTTTCTTTATTTCTTTGATAAAAAAAAAAAAAAAAAACCCCACTTGATTCTGACATCAGATGGAGTTTTAGATATATATTGTTAGAATAATTTTTAAACAAAAATACTTAGTCGATGCCAATGCTTCTCTGTATTCGGATATAGGGAACTGAATGCAATATAATTTAATTGATTAGTTAAAATCTTCATATTTATTTTATTATAATCATAACTTTCTACGAGTGATTCTTCCCCTGATATTATGTCTTCATACAGTTCAAATACGTTGATGGTTTCACCTCTTCAAATCAACTCGGTATTCAATCCAATGCACACTTAATAAACATTTCTTTAATCACATTTACTTGAAATTGAAGAAGAGGTTGCTTGTATGATATTCTCTGATGCCTTCTAGTTTCTCCTCAAAAACTTATCTCTCAAGCTACTATTTTGGTATTTAATTTTTTTGGCTCCGAAAAAAAACAGCTTGTTCTTTTTGTTTTCTTTGTGTAGTTTTGTTTTGCTAATTGTGGTATTTTAAAATATGATTGTAAGTTCTACGAATTCTACGATGATTTCTTGTCTTTTTTGAAAATATATTTATCATGGTTTAGATCTCTTACAAATATATATAGAGATTGTGTACTAAATAAATAATATAAATACAATAATTTAGTTTTAGGTTTTTTTTATATTTTCTTTAAAAACAACATAATTTTGATTCAAAAGCTTTAACTAGAAATTACGATGAGCATTCGATGGAATCGAGTGAAAATTTTTTGAGTTAATTGAGTTGACGAGTCATATTTTATCATCCTAACTCGATGTTAAATTTTTTTCGAATTAAATCGAGTGAAATTGTTTAAGTTAAATTAAAAAATTAAAAATGTCAAATTAAAATCTTGTTACTGTATAACTAATTCCATGTTAGAGCACATAAATTTGAAACTAGATATATTTGAAAAAATATAAAGAAAATAAAAAAATACTTTAGTATGATAAACTTAAATCATTAATTAACTTATTTAGGTCCCCAAAATTATTATTCTAGAAAAAAATTATTTTTAACTTTCTTTATGTTATAAAATAAAGAGTAAAGAGAGACAGAGAGAATAAAGAATAAAAAAAATATGAAAGCAATAGAGAATGTATTTTATAGATCAAAAAGGGGTGATTACAGTGTTTCATCAGAATCTCTATTTATAGGCATAAGAAGTGTAAAAAAGTAGAGATCTAATTCTAATAACTATTAGAATTTAAAGTAAATTAAAACTTTATCTTGATCATGATGGACATCCACTTAATAAGATATTCATAGCACTCCCCCTTAGATGTCCTTTAGTAGATAATGTGTCTCGTTAAAACCTTATTAGGAAAAACCCTGTGGGATAAAAACCTAATAAAGGAAAAAGAATACTCAATCTATAATACGCATAATATGCTGCCTCATTAAAAACCTTACCAGGAAAACTCAATGGGACAAACCCTCGATTAAGGGAAAAAGAGTAAAACATGTATTTACTCCCCCTCATGAAAACATCACATATTTTTTCATATTCTACGTATTCAATCTTGAATACTAGTTTTTCAAATGACTATCTGAATGTATTTGCTAAGCATTTATGTTACCATTCTTTTAAAAGTCATGAGTAAAAGAAATTTGGGGAAATATATTTTGATCTTTTCAGGAGATTCAACAATTATTATAACAAACTTTAATCATGATTCTTTTATAAAAACACAAATAGGTATTTTAGATCATTTTATAATCCTCCTTCAACTACTATTCACTAAGTCAAATTTACTACATATGTTCAATTATTTCAATTCATATAAATGGGCAATTTCTAGAATTTCAATATGCTTCTAGCATCCTAAATCCTTTAAAATTTTAATATAAATTTTACTATATAGTGATTCATAAAAGGTTATAACAATAATCATTAAATGCAAGTTAAATCTTTTATGAATTGTTAATTTAATAATATATCAAAGGTTATTGCATCCACCATAAAAGAATATTATATCTTTTCATAATCAATGCCAGAACTTAGCGAAAAAATTCATATTTTTTTTCCGCTTTTGCAAAACTACTTCAATTGCACCCTCACTGGCTTTATACCTTTAGATATTTGGACTACTGGTTCAAAAACTCCACAAATTTAATTGTACTTGAGTTGCGTCTTTCTATTTTGATCAATTTATTCCATATATATATTTCTCAATAGATTTATTCAAGATCCTCCTTTTATTATAATAATAATATCGCATGCAAATCATTGTCAACCACTTTTATTATTCGGTTCCACATTTTCTCAAATTGACATAACTTATCGAGATATCTTATTTTCATTATTTTAAAATTCAGTTTCAGATACGAATCTCTTCTGAAGTTTTACTTATTAGTTATGTCTTGGGCCTCTTCTAGAGCACGTGCCTCCACTATATGACTATCTAAAAGAATTTTCATATTTGGAACCGATCAATCTATTATTTATTCCAACTGATTGTCCTATTGGACTTTGATTCAAATTAAAATATTAGATGGTGTATAACACTTGGTTATTCTCATTAAAGTTTGTAAATGCATCTAACAGTTAACTTGTAATGAGTTATCCTTATTGAACTTCTGGTTCAAATTATTCTCCCCCTAACTCATTACAAGTTATTATTTCTCTCCCCCTAATGTCGGGAAAACTATTGAATCAAAATTGTAATCACAAACCGTGTCATAATTGAATCTCAAATACTTTCAAAAACATCTAATAATATAAAGAAACTTGTAATTAATATATATTCTCAACTTTCTTTGAGGATTCACTCATCTTTGTGCGTTGCGGTGGAGCAATTGGAACATATACGCACATACAAAAATTCAAAGATGAGAAATATTTAGCTCTTTATCAAAAACCAATTGTAATGGGGAGTATTTATAGCTTATTGGCTTGATGCGTACAACATGTAAATCAACATAATCTCATGTTGAAATAGAAAGTTTAGTTCTCATATGTAATGGTTTAGGCATTAATCAGAGGTGTTTAATTAATAATTTCTCTAAACAATTATGCACAAACTTTTACAAAAGTTTTTCAAACTCAATCAATAAAAGATTGAGATATAAACTCATCAGTATTAGCAAGATGAATTGTCTTAATTGCATGATTTGAAATTAATTATTTAAGCAAGCAATATCGCAAATGACATGTTGCAAATTGATAACACATATGATTATTTTGTAGATGCATCTACCAAAATCATAAAATATCAAAATCATCCACATGGTGGATGAATGGACCCATATTCGTTTAAAAAATGCAAGACATTAAATCTCAACTTTAACTAGCGAGTTTTTAAGAATCAATTTTCATTGAGAACAAACAACAAATGAGAATTCTTTAAATTAAAGAATCTCCTGGTTCTATAATGAATGTCCATAAAAATTCTTAATTAATTTTCGCATCATATATGACCCAATATGGTCTAACTGGTCATGTCAAATATTAAATGTATTTGTATTACTAAACTTCTGGTTTACTTTAACATGCTTTTTAATTGTACTAATAATGTAAATATAAATTTTGACTATTGATAAAGTTATTGTCATTTTTTTTTTATTTTGTATCCACATATAAATACTATTGTCACATTTACTTCTGGAAATGTCTAAATCAATGCGAAGCCAATAATGCCACTAAGTAAATAAATAAATATAATTTTTAAACAATTATATGTAATATTCACTTCAGAAAATATGTCAAAATCTTCAAATATAAGGCATTTGGTCTAGTGGTATGATTCTCGCTTAGAGTGCGAAAGGTCCCAAGTTCGATTCAAAATATAAATAACCCAATCCTCTTTTCATTCATATGAAATATAATCTTTTCATCATTCACAACCTCAATATAAGATCCATTATGAATATCTTTTAAAAGTAATGCATTAACCATCAAAAATTTTATGCTTTTTAGATATTGATATATTAGCTCTTCTAGAGCTTTCAACTAATTTTGTACTATCAAACATAGGAATAATATTTGTTTGTTTCAGTACCAAATAAGATAAATATTTTCTATCTGTAATGATACAATTCATTACCAAATTCTCATATCCTTCCTTAAAGAATATTAATAGAGACAAAATATTTGGGCATACACCACATATGTGACCAATAATCTTTCATATCATATTGATAACATAAGTTATCTTTACCCTTTGAAAAGTTATCTTGAGAACTCTCATTATTCTCTTATTTATTACTATATTCCCACTTTTAGTGGTCCATGATTACATCTTTTATTTTCTTTATGTTTACATTCACTTCGGAGAATGCAACAAATCTAGTAGGACGGACTTATAAACATTCCAACAGATTCTTTATTTTATAATCACATCACAAACATGCGTGAGATTTCAAATCAAAATTTATCTATTCATGTTGTCATGATCAGTTTCCAATTATAATAAACATGATATAATAAATAACACATAGTAAAATATACCTAAAGATTTTTAACATCATCGTCATCACCATAATTCATTATGAGGTTGAATCTTTCAACATCTTGAAGATGAAGTGGTAAGGGTGAAAGTTTAAGATGAAAGAGGAATTGGATTTGGGGACGACTTCAAAAGATTTTGAAAAAAAAAATAGAGAATCATCATGCTAATAACATATTATAAAATAAAGAGAGATGGGGAGAATAAATAAGAAAGAAAATATGAAAGCAATAGAGAATGTACTTTATTGATAAAAAAATGGTGATGGCAATGCTTCATCGAGTCTCTATTTATAGGCATAAGAAGTGTAAAAAAGTAGATATCTAATTCTAATAACTACTAGAATTTAAAATACATTAAAACTTTATCTTGATCATGATGGACATCCACTTAATAAGATATTCATAATACTTTATACATTTTTAGAATTTTTTGAAAATTTTATAATTTTAATAAAATATAAGTTTTCAATTTGTATAGATATTTTAAATTTTAAAATTATTTTGAATTATTTTGTAACTTTTGTTGATGAAAGCCTAATTTGTTCATTTTCAAACTTGACAGGACCGAAAGGATATTTACACCAATCTGTTATTCGAATTGTAAAATTCAACTCGATTCGAACTCAAAACTCGAATTACTTATTCGAATTGACTCGAATAATTCAAATAACTCGATTCAATTAACTCAAAAATTATTTTTTTTCAATTTTTTCTAATCAAATCAATTTTTGCTCACCGGTGCTACAAATAATGAAAATAAATTATGAGTACATAAAAAAGGTGAAATATGTATAACAATGATCATATTTGTAGTGATTTGTGTAACGAGTATTAATTTGAGCAAGTAGATATAAATATGCAATCAAGCAGTTTCGAGAAGCATGTATAACATGCAACTAATCAAGAAACAATATAAAGAGAGTAAGATAAATCCTTTGCAGATCTGGTAAATTGCATTTCTTTTTCTTTAAATTCGATGTAGAATTATAGGAAGAGTTAAGTAATTTTAAGATAGAAAGTCTTAGTTTTATCTTCATTAATATTTAGGTTTACAAAAACCAAAAAAAAAACCCACTACTTTTTGAGACATAATAATAAATTTAACTTTTAACGTTTATATCTTTTGTCAATTTGAACTTTATTTTTTAGCTAAATTTGACTATTAACATTTCAAAAAGTAGTTAAATCGCTTTTTTAACGAAAATGTTGATTAAAGCATTAATTTTTTAACCATGTTGGTGTGGCATTTCCATGGCAGTTTAGATATGCTTCATATTGACGTGACACTATTTATCATGTATAACATCAACAAATAACTTAATAATTATAAAATGGAAAATAAAATAACTCAAAATTATAAAATTATAAAAATTTATAAAAATTCAAAAAGTAGAATGAAGTACACATAAATTGTCATGTGAGCTGCTATGTTTAAAATTTTAACATTTTAGTATAAAAAAAAACAATTCGACTCTATTTTTAATGTCGATGGTCAAATTCGATTTTTTTTTTTAAAGGTTGAAGGCTGAATTTAGCTAAAAAAAATAGCAGCCAAATTGACAAAAGTTGTAAACATTAAAGGTTAAATTTGTCATTATGTCTTTCTTCAATGCTTAAACAAAAAAAATACAATTAAAAATATTAAATAGAAGAAATTCACATTAATAAAAAATATTGAAATAATACCACCAATAAAATTAATTAACATTTTAATTTAATAAAAATCATTTACGATTTGAATATTTGAATTTAAAATTATTAAGTCCAAAAATTTTGAAGTACATAAAAATATTGTGCCCAGCTAGAAGAAAAAATCTAACTAAATTAAAATATGAAATCTTTCTTCTCAAATTTCCTCTAATTTGCGGAGTTTACCATTAAAAATATTCTTCCTACTTCAAGCTCGTCTCATTTTAATTGATAACTTGGTATATGTACGTTTAAAAGGAAAATGCAATTAAAAATATTAAATAGAAGAATAAAATATTAATAAAATAATGCAATTAATAAAATAAATTGATTTTTAATTTAATAAAAATAAAATTAACTAAAGTTTAAATGTTTAAAATTATCAATAGCTTAGAATATTGAGGGTAAATATGACATCCATTATTTGTAATTTTAGAGTGGGTACTTTTTATATAGTAGATAAATAGATAGATGGTAGTCAACCTCAAATACACGTATTTATGTGTTGTATTGTTGAATTCAAGTGTAAAAGTCTTTTCTTTTTCAATACAATGTTTAAACTACCTATAACTTTTCTAAATTTTTAAATGGAAGATTGTTATATCCTAATAGATAGTAAGACATGTATCTAGTGATTCGTGAGTGACATTTTACAAATTTCTTGGTGAATTGGCTACAGACAGTTCGTAGCTCACCCCTGGTCGAGGTTACTTGGGTTTAACAGTTTCGTACAATCTTAAGGAATAAATTGTTAGACCAGAACAACCTACGATATAAACATGACCACACAGTAAATACAACGGCAACAACTAACTTGTAACGGCATTGACACCTAACCAACCCGCATAATCATCAAGGACACCGTACGAATCGCTAAATGGCAAGACAAAGGCTAACCCACTATATAAGCTTAATTAGGTGCATGAGAGAACAAGGATCCAACTTCACTCTCACCACCCTATCACCTCCTTCTTTACTTTCACTCTCCTACCATCGATTCTCCATCTTATCTAGGATAACTGATAATCTTCTTCGCAGTCCCCTTTTCCTTGTTGGTAAATTATATAAAAAAATTACTTACTTTCTACATCCTCTAAATTATTGCAATAATTATAAAACCTCAAATAATTTTTTTTAACAAATGTAGTGATCTGAATCTCGAAAGGAAATCTGCCAGAAATGGAATAGACAATCTTGAAACGACAAACACACTACCTTTCGACTCAGCCAAACCATATCTTGATAAAGCCAAAACAAAAGGCCATATTACACTACCTTCTTTGTTTATCTTGGGAATTTCTTTGCTCAGCAATTTATTAATTATTATATCTGTTGGATAATCATAAGAGTTTTGATTGAAGCCACAATCAAGAAGTAATCCGAGGATACACTAATCGTCATGTGAAAGCATCCTTTTTGCTTTTCACATTACTCGTATGATACAATATTCTTTGTATAGAGAATAAGTAACCAATTAATTTAAAGAATAAGAAAGCTTAAGAAGCAAAGATTCGAGCAAAGCTTTTCCATAAAGAATGGGTGTTTGTTTATTTATTTTAATCATGAAAACCAATCATAGTGGAAAATCATGACAATGAAAACATAATTGAACAAGTATGAAATGCAGAAATTAAAAAAGAAAAAGAGAAAAAGTAAAAAAGAGAAGGTTAAAAAATTCTTATCTACACGACATACCGCACATCCATGGAGGTTCATTGATGTTGATAGCAGTCAGCAAAGAAATCCCTAGTCTGCTTATATGGTAGCTTGATAAGTTTTATCATTAAGAACTATCATTTACTTATATAGCAGGTAACAAATCAGTGATGCGTAATTTTGGTACGAGAATGCATAGAGTTGGCGTAATCTGAGCACAAAAATCCAGGTTTTGGAACAGATAGTCATGATTACATCAGAAAACTTTGATAAAAAGAAGCAAAATTGACCCAGGATATTATGTACTTTAGATTTGATTGGAGTTTGGTGGTTTAATTTTGTTAGTAAAACACAACTCGTTATACAAAATACTGGTGTCTTTCTTGTTAAAGTAAAAGAAGAGAGAAAAGCAACTGAATAGCATATTTTTCTTATTAAGCAAGATGATCTAAGAGATGTATTTATACAGTAGTGAGATAACAAGATAGCAGTAACAGTTTTGTATAACTGTCTAACAGCCTTAATAGACTTATTAACTACTAACTGACTTTACTCATTAGTCTAACATTCTCCCCATTTTCCCTTCCACTATTAAACTGGTCTTTACTGGCAAAGACTTGTAGAGCATGTCTAAATTCAATAAACTGCTTTGGCATGATTGGTTTAGTAAAAACATTAGCCACTTGAGCTGCTAACGGAACAAAATTCACTTGTATAGTACCATCAAGAACTTTCTCCCGAACGAAATGATGATCTATCTCAACATGTTTTATACGTGCATGGTGAGTAGGGTTCACAGCCATTGACACCATGGAGGTATTATCGCACCACACCACTGGTGATTGATCTTGAATCACACCAACTTCATCTAACAACTGCTTGATCCACAACAACTCTCAGAGACACAATCTGCTAAACTCCGATATTCAACTTCAGCAGATGAACGAGACACAACGGCTTGTTTTTTAAATCACCAAGCAACAGGATTAGGACCTAAATAGACCACGTAGCCTGTAGTCGACAGCCTGTCCTCAACATAGGAGGCCCAATCAGCGTCAAAGTAGCACATTAAGTTGAATGATCCTCGAGAGAAATACAAACCATGATCCAATGTCCCAACAAGATAGCGCAACACTCTTTTAATTGCTTTCCAATGATTCTCAGTAGGGGAGTTCATGAACTGACTTAGCTTATTAACACTGAATGCTAAATCAAGTCTTGTGATACACAGGTATTGAAGCATACCAACAACACTCCGATATAGTTGACCATCAGCAAAAGGTAGACTACCATTGGAGGTAACAAGCTTGGGTGTGCCAACCATAGGTGTGGGAGTAGAGGCAGCACCCGACATCTCAGTTTTGTGAAGAATGTCCTGAATATACTACTTTTGATTGAGCACAAGTCCATGATCCCAGTGTTGAACTTCAATGCCCAAGAAAAAATTAAGTCTCCCTATATCTTTAAGTGCAAACTTATTATGTAGTTGTGTCACTACATCATCAATATCCTTACTAGAACTTCCAATGAGTACAATGTCACCCACGTATACCATGAGAAACATGCAAGAAGTTGAGGAAGCCTTAATGAACAAAGAAGAGTCAGCTTTAGAAGCAGAGAAACCAAGTGTATCAACTAGAAATCGTCTGAGGGTTTGGAACCACGCTCGAGGTGCTTGACGAAGCCCATAGAGGGCTTTGTTGAGTTTGCACACCAGCCTTGAACCCATCTGACTTTCGACTTCGAAACCAGGGGCTGTTCCATATATATTTCTTCCGTCAACTCGCCATTTAGAAAAGCATTGTTGGCATCAAGTTGTCTCAAATTCCATCCTCTCATAACCGCTATGGCTAGAATAGTTCGGATAGTGATTGCTCGAACCACCGGACTGAAGGTGTCTCGAAAATCAAGCCCAGCATGCTGTGAGAACCCCTTAGCTACTAGTCTAGCCTTGTACCTATCAATGGAACCATCAGCTTTCTTTTTCACTTTAAATAACCACTTACATTCTATTGCTTGATGATTGGAAGGGAGAGAACATAAGTGCCATGTGTTGTTGAGAGCAAGAGCATCTAATTCACACTGTACTGCAGTTCGCCAACACTCATGGCGCATTGCTTCATGAATTGTGACAGGTACATCACTAGAAGTAGAAAAACGGAGCTCATGTATGCCTTAGGTTTGAAAATCCCTACTTTACCTCTCGTAATCATGGGATGAACATTAAGAGAAGATAAGGGAAGTGAACTGGGTGGATCGGTTGGAGTGGAGTAATGGGAGCTAGAAATAAAATTGCTAGGTGAAGGGTTTAGTGGAGTAGGTGGATTAAAGTGATTGATAGAGAGAAAGATTGGGATGGGGAGTTAATGTGAGTGTCAGATGACATGATGGGTGTAGGTGGGGTGGGTAAAACTAGAAGTCTGGAACTTGACTTTGGTGTTGGTAAGGAGGACTTGACTTGGGAACTATTATTTTTAAAGGGAAAAACATCCTCATGAAAGGTAACATGTCATGAAACATATAATCTCCCATTGGATGCAAGACACTTATACCCTTTGTATAGTGGTGAGTAACCCAAGAATGTACAGGGAGTGGAATGAAATTGAAGTTTTTACTTATTATAGGGCCTGAGATTGGGAAAACATAAGCACCCAAAAACTCTAAGTGAATGATAGTGTGGTTGAAGTTGAAAAAGTTTTTCATAAGGTGACATATTACCAAGAGGTGAAGAAGGTAATCGGTTGATAAGGTAGATGGCACTGGTGAAAGCATCAGACCAAAAACTCAAAGGCATTGACGCATGAGCCAGCATCGACAGACCAACCTCAACTATCTGCCTGTGTTTTCACTCAACAAGTCCATTTTGGGCAGATGTGTATGGACATGTAAATCGTTGCACAATTCCTTGTTGAGATAAGTACGATTTCAGCACTTGAAACTCACCCCTCCATCTGTTTGCAAAGTTTTAAGTTTGACACCAAGTGATCTCTCTGCTTGTTTATGAAACTGAGTGAAGATGCCACACACCTCTAACTTCTGCCGCATAAAATACACCCATGTATACCTCGTACAAGCATCAGTAAAATCCACATAAAATCGAAAACCATTTGAAGAAACTGGTGCTGGTCCCCAAACATCAGCCATAACTAATTGAAGAGGAGTAAAATACTCAATCGTGGATTTAGCAAATGGTTGATTATGCTTTTTGCCAAGATGACAGGCAACACAATTAAGAGGTATTTTATTGTCATCATATGCTATGTTACAATGAAAAAGAGCTTTAGTGAGAACATCTTTACATGGATGTCCTAGTCGAGAATGCCATATATGTAAAGGAACAGAAACTTTTGCTGAAAAACATTGTGTCGACTTTGATGACTCAATCGAACCACTCTTGGATGCACTTGGAAGATGGAGTTTGTAAAGGCCATGATGCACAGATCCACGCAAAAGAACCTCCCTGGTTTGAAGATCACGCACTTGACACTGTGTAGGAAAAAACTCAAACATCACCCGATTATCTTTCGTAAACTTGGATACTGATAACAGATGTTTAACTATACCAGGTACAAACAACAAGGAGCGCATATATAATGGTCGAGTTCTAGTGAGCGAAGAAGATTGACCGATGAGTCGACCACAGTAAAGCGGTGACCGATGGCAAACCACAGGTAAAGCAGCACCATTAGCAACAAAAACTTTACCTGGACTACTGCAAGAGGAACTGTCAGTCATGGAACCAGCCAAATTCGTCAAATGATGGGTTGCACCTGAATCGGGATACCAAGCATTATCTCCTACTGTCTTTGAAGTAGCAAAGTGAACTTGAGGTTGAGCATTGTTAGTCACTGGAGTACTACCATGTGATGTCGAGGGAAAAACAAATGGGTTGGTCCATGGAGAGACCGAACCAGGTTGGAAGTATTAGCCAGTTTGAGGGTTTGAAACAGGAGGTGGACAAACAGGAGGTGTACACAAAGGCATGGTAGGTGACATCCACGTTGGAACGGTGGCCCTTGGTCCAACCATGCAAACAATCGCTTGTGCTAGAGGAGGTCGATATCCAGTACTTTTATAATTGGTGTCAAACCTATGATAACAACGGTCAACAAGATGACCCATTTTCCTACATAGCTGGCATTGAATACGTGCCCCTGATGATCTACCACGTCCCCAACCTCGAGTTGAAGAGGGACGATAAACAGGAGTTTCAGAACTGCTGAGGGCCTGTTCAGGTGAATGAGTCACAACGTTAGCCAAGCTAGGTACCTCAAAGATAGAGACTTGCTGGCGAGCTTCGGTATCAATCAGCATTGTTGTAACTCCTTGAACGGTGTAAGGGATTTGGCTAGCCGTGATAATGGTTATAACCGATTCATACTCAGGTGGTAGACCATTGAGATTAGCTGTCACATGCTCATGTTGGCTGATAATTTCTCCACAACTGGCCAGATTATCACAAAAACTTTTAATCTTCATAAAAAATTCTTTCATGGTCAAATCTCCCTTACGTTGAGAGTGCAGTGCACGGCGATAAAACATTAAGCGAGAGGTGGTTTTGCTGCCATACAAGGTGTTGATTGCGTTCCAGATCTGAGAACTCGTATCCAACCCTATGAGATGAGGAAGAACAATGGTGCTTACGGAAGACAGAATCCAAGATGCCAAAACATTGTCCTGTTGTTCAAAACGAATGAATTCTGGATTTTCTTGAAGAACACCATCGCCTCCTGAAATGAACTTTGGTGGAGGGATAGTACTAGAATCCAAAAAAGATGAAGTTTATAGGTTTTGATTGCAAGAAGAACCTGCTGCCTCCACAAAAGATAGTTAGCATCATCAAGAAACACACTAATCTTTTTGGTTGCAAGAAACCCTCTTGTCGATATTGTCGTGACATTGGACGTCATTTAAAGTGCGGTGAACGAACAGATGAGCTAGAGAAAAACACCACAAAGAACTACCAGGACGAAGAAGACAACTGATACCATATTAAAGTAATAGAAGAGAGAAAAGAAACTGAATAGCATATATTTTCTTATTAAGCAAGATGATCTAAAATATGTATTTATCTGATGAGTGAGATAACAAGATAGCGACAAGATTTTGTATAAGCATCTAACAGACTTATTAACTACTAACTGACTTTACTCATTAGTCTAACATTTCTCAAGTGTGCATCATCCACTTTCCACTTTGCTAGTGGTTGGGTAGACATTCATCAGATTTTGGAGGCTGTTAAATTAGAAAATCTCGGCTAAGAGTTATTTCAAATACAAATATATATATATATAAATAAAATCTATGTTGTTGATGATTTGCCAGTGATGGATCTAGTCTAGAGGTATTTTTCGAGGAAGGTAAAAGAGACTTGGAAAATATGAAATTTTAAATACAAATATATATATATATATATATATATATATATATATTCAGAATGCTTATTGCATGATAATTAATTATTCATTAACATAGTCTGCTTAGTGACTAGTTTATTGACCGTGTAACTTTAATTGTTGTAGTATTTGTTGACAAAAGTTTCTTGTTCTTACCTGTTGGTTACCATGCTAACAACTTATCTTGAATGGAAATTTATTGGATCTAGAAATTTTAATAAGGGAATATGTTTCCAGAAAATCACCTTTGTCGACTGAAAATACTTTATTCTCAAGATATAATGTATTTGCTGAAACATATAAAACTGAAAATTGGATGCCAAAAGAAATATCTATTCCCTAACCACCAAAACTGTGAGGAAACAATTTTCATATTTAAGGTGTTGGTAATTTATTGAACTTATATGGGCTATGGTGAACATATAAATGATATCAAACCCATTATGGAAGATTAGATCACTTGGGGAATCGGATTGGATTGAATTACCCCAGTCAATCCCTTGAATTGTAGACTTTAGATTGGAAAACATTCAAGGTTAATGAAACTACTATATAAATTTCTATATCTACATTCTTTCAGTTTTTTTCTGATTTTTTTTTCCTTTTTCGCTCTTTTTTGAATTTTATGTTTTTAAAAATAAAATTATATTTTATAATTTTGAAAAATTCTACAGTTTTTTCTTTTAAAAAATTGAGATTTTCTCTGAAATTTTTCTCTTTATAATTTCCCATTTTTAATTTATTTCACAAAAAATGTGCAACGTGCTGAGCTTTTTGTGATGACATTATTGGTTGGAATAATGTGTATAATGATTTGAAACTCTAGGTACCAAACTGATAATTAGATATAATTTTAGGGGTTAAATTAGGATTTAACCTTATATATTATATACAAGGGATAAAAGAATATTCAATCCATGCTAACTTTTGCTTACAGGTCCTTGAACTTTTTTTGGTCCATATTAGTCTTGGAACTCGACAATTTTTTTCAATTTGATCTCTATATTTGAATTCTGCTAAAGTGTGATAACGTGATACTTTGAATTTATATCATGTCATCACTTGAAGAATTTTAAATAATTTATGATTTATAAAAATTTTAAAATTTCTAATAATGATAGAGTGTCAAGTCATAGCATGTCAATGAAATCCAATTCAAGGAGTAGATGGAGAAAATTGTTAAGTTCTAAAAGAACAAAATTATCAAATTCAGACACTTGATCTCCCGTGGAGTTGTGCTTTTTTAGATTGTGGTCATACTCACATACAAAATAAAGATAAATGGCAAAAGGGTTTCTGGAGACATCCACTGTCCACCCACAATTCGAAGAACTCTGCACAACCAGGTTACTATGGGACACGAAAGGGGGCTTTATAGTTTATCTGAAGCAGTTTTAGGTCACTTGAAAAGGTGGACAAAAGCAGCCCTACTGATATAAGTTAAGCATCCCATAAAGCTCTGTTAAAATTAAACAAAAAAGGAACTTGGATGGAAGTTGCAGCAAGAAGTGTGAAACATGCATGTGATTCACCACCACGACCTTGCAATAACCTTAGGACAGTTGTAGGTCGGTGTTGCCAGTCAGAGATTTGTCCATGTCCAATTGTTGGACTCTGACACTGCACTTTTTCTTTTTTCCCCTTAACTATAAAGATGTTTCAGTTTCATGCACGAGACCTGTGAGACAAGTGCACTTCATGCCAAGAAGAAAAATTTTGGAACCTGACATGCTTCGGAAAGAAGCTATCATATATTCATGCTGAATGTATATTTTTCCTATGATTAGGGTTACTGTTCAAAGGGACCCATGAGAAAAAATTGATTGCTAGAATAAACAACTTTGTTATATGGTCATAGCAACAACCTAATCACCATGTGATTTGCCTCCTCTTTCCAAAGCAATTCTGTCATGACTCACCGACGGATCGCGTTTTACGGTGTTGGTCCATAAGTTGGTATCGTCCTCTTAAAGTAGTAAGGCACCCGTAAGTCTTTTAAGAGTTTGTTTCTCAAAGTATTGTCACTTGAAGATAAACTTTTGGATGACAAAACCTTAAAAAGGATCTCGAAGAAAATAATAACATCGGCTGTCTTCCCAAGGCAAAGAAAAGAAAACCTGGTTGGTCGTGGTGTGCAGCGTGCTTGGAGAGGTTTCCAATAATTGGTGAAATCATAAGATCAGATGATGATGAAAGAAGAGTATAACTGACAGCAGGGGAAAACAGGGTCAAGAATCATTAAAACATTATAATTTTGTTCTATAAATCTGAATTTAAGCCCCAACAGTCTCAAATATATATACAAAATTGCTTTAAAAATTCTTTTCAGCTCATTGAGGATCACATCTCCATAGGATCGTCTTGAACATGTTTTTGACATATTAGTTTATAAGATTAGCTCTGAGATTTTTCTGAATGATTCCATAAATAATAATGTTATTATAAAAGTAAGAACCTTGATACATGAATAATAGAGAGTGGTGGGTGACTGACTGAATGTGGCCATGGAAGCCTCACAAAGTGGGTAGTGGGGGTTCTAATTTCTGCATAGACAAAAGAAAAAAAAAGTAGTATTTATAAAGAAATTGATTATTACCTTTATGAAAAACTTTGTTATACAACCGGAATTATACTCCCATTAATAAAATTGTATATTTTTTTAAAAAAGAAGGAAGGCCTAATTAGTAGGTAAGAGGGGCCAAAGAAGCAAACAAATAACAACGAGGCGGTTTTTTTGGCAGTGTCCATCACTGTCTTTGGCTCCCTATAAATAAGGAAGAAGTGCAGATCATTAGACTCCCCCACCACCACTCAACTCAGCCTTCTTCCATCCACTCTTTTCTTTCATGAGGAAGGCTCAAACAAATATAGAATTACTATAGAGTTTTATGGGTGGTAGTCTCAACCATCTTCTCCATTATTTTCTTCTTATACCCATTAGCTTTGCTTAATCAAAACTCCTTTTGATTTCCATTCACAAAGTTCCGTTTTAGACAAATAAGTGAAGACAGAAACTTCAGAAGAGAAACAACCATTCAACTATAAGAACAGAGAATATATTCCCCATGGCTCTGTTCTCCGGTCATCAACATTCTATTATCACTTTCTTCAGCATCATTCTCCTTGTGTTTCTTGAAGGTAATGAGAATATATTCTTTTTAAGAAATGGGTCTTGGTTCACATTTTGTAAACTTTGATTTATTTTCTTTTTATGGGCAAACCAAACTGAAGCTCTGTTTTCCTCTGTTTTTTTACCTGCAGGTGTTACGGCAGCCACCTTTACATTCATCAACAAATGCGATTACACAGTATGGCCTGGAATTCTAGCTAACCCAGGAAGTCCAAAACTTGAAAGTACAGGCTTTGAACTCACAAAAGGCAGCTCTCGTTCTTTCCAAGCTCCTACAGGTTGGGCAGGTCGCTTCTGGGGCAGAACAGGATGCAATTTCGATGACTCTGGCCACGGCTCATGCGCTACAGGCGACTGTGGCTCTGGCGAAATGGAATGCAACGGAGCTGGAGCCATCCCACCGGCCACCTTAGCCGAGTTTACACTCGGTTCAGGATCACAAGACTTCTATGACGTGAGCCTGGTTGATGGTTACAATTTGCCCATGATTGTGGAAGGAAGTGGAGGATCAGGAGAGTGTGCCACCACCGGTTGCTTGACGGATTTGAACAAAAAGTGCCCGTCTGAACTGAAAATTGATGGCGGTGCCGCCTGCAAGAGTGCCTGCGATGCCTTCGGCAAACCAGAGTACTGCTGTAGCGGAGCCTACAATAGTCCAACCGCTTGTAAACCATCCATGTATTCGCAAGTGTTCAAGTCGGCTTGCCCCAAATCCTATAGCTATGCCTTCGATGATGCCACTAGCACTTTCACTTGCAGTGGAGCTGATTATGCAATTACTTTCTGTCCCAACGTTCCAAGGTAATTTTCCAAAATTGGTTCATTAAATTCATGATGTCATATAAGTTTTGACACTTGGAAAAAGATTGATAGTTCCATACATATTTAATGTAGTATTAATTTTGATGCAGTTTGAAATCTTCAAAAGATCCTGCTGCCGCAAAGGCAACAGGGTCGGACCCGGATTCGGATCCCATGCAGGCATCTGCACTGGCAAGTCAATGGCTAGCAAATTTGGCCACCGGAGACTCCACCAAAATCCGACCGTTTTCCCTTATCCGATTCGGTTTTGCCATCACTATTTATCTTGTTCTCTCGTTTTATTGTAGTATTTAAATTTCCCAATTCAAGTTCCAACAACAACAACAAAGAAAAAGCAGGACAAAATTCCAGATTGTAAAATTTAGGTCATCTTAATGTTAAATACACACATTAATATGCAAATCATTTTGATTCAGAAATGGAATACATATGTATTCTTTTTTGGGCACTACTCCTTTTCTCCTGCTTTCAAACTCAAATAGCATGGTTCACAGCTACCAAAGATTCAAACAAACACAAAGAAATTTACTATTTGGTGACTTATGGAAAAGGTGGAGCTTTCATAAAAACAATCTGAATCTTGAGGAATGGCCACCAGCTTTTCATCATTTAACGGATTTCTCAGATTTACTAATAAATACATAAAGTTATACATTCCCCATACATCAAACATTAACCTTTGCTGGGTCAAATTTTACTTGGAGTTGTTCTTTTACTAAAATTGCTTCAACATTAAAATGTATTCGAATCACAATTTGTTGTTAAATTACTTATAATTTAGATAAAATATATCATACCTAATTAATTTACCAATGACTCGACTCAACTCGGTTCATAGAAAATCAACCATCCGAAAAATTTATGGATTTTTTTCAACAATACTGTAATTAAAAAATACATGAATTTTTTAGGAGTTGGGATTTTATGAGAGGCGGGTCATCGATAAATCAATTAGGTATTAATAATTAATAATAATAAAATTTTAATTTACAGGAAGTAATCTAGAGAATTTTAAAATGGGCTTTTTCTTTTTGCTTTTCTTTATGAATACATTTTGGTCTATATCTTAGCTGTCCTTACAGCTGGGCAGAATTATGGACTATGAAAAGGTTTAGAAACAGTTTGTGGTTAAATTGTAAAGGCAAAGGAGGAGATATTTTTCTCTATGAAATTTTGCCTTTATTATTTCTTGGTGATAAAAGATCCCACTTTTATCAAAAATCTTGATCAATCATAACAAGGTTGAATAAATCATCTCTGCTTTGGCAACATTCTATTAGTGGTTTCTTCAAAGTCAAAAAATTAGCTTAAGATAATTATATTTCATTGGGTTTTTATTAAAAACTCTTTGATTAGTTCAACTATATGTTAAAATCATCCAATTCTCTTTTGTTCTATCATTTTAATAGTACCATATAAGTATATGCTAATCATGTCATTAGAGATTTACTGAATAGTTTTTGTTTCTTTTGACATATTTATATGATAAAGACAACAAATTGCAAAAGGTTAAAATAATAATTAAATAAATTTTAGTTGGTATTCATAAACAATTGAATTAAGAAATAAAAAGAGTATTACTTAGTTTTTTAATTGTTTTAGCATGTAACTTCAACTCATTATAATAAATTCAAACCATTCATTAAATTATAATGAAGAATCAAAATCTTATATTATCAAATGAATGGAAGTAAGTGGTAGATGAGCACTTAAGAAGGTTCATTAGCGTGAGGATTACTTACCGGACGTGGGAGAACCAATGGCTATGGGGAGCGATGGTTTGTTATCTTTCAAAGTTGTACTTATCGGTGGCAGCTGAATGAAGAAGAGACAGAGGATTATGAGAGTGATGATTTTGATCTGAATGAGGGTGATATAATTACGTCTATGGTTGATGGTCCAAAAGAATATGTCAAAATCTGTGATTATTAAAATTTAGGGGGGGAATTGGTTTCAATAATCTATGTAGCAAACTTTATGCAATTTGGAAACGAAGTCGAAGGTTCCAACTAATGGACTTGGATAACGATTATTATATTGTTAAATTCCAAGCCAAAGTTGATTATTGGAAGGCGCTAACAAAAAGGTCGTGGGTGATCTATGGGAAATATTTGATCGTGCAACCTCAAACTCCTTACTTTAATACTTAGGAGAGATACTCGTTGTAGGTGGTCGTGTGGATACATCTGCTATGTTTTTCGGGGGTATGATATAAAAGGTATCTCTTGGAGGCAATGGGGATTATAATCGTGCAGGTGGTTAGGGTTGATGATAACACAGAAAATGGATACCAAGGAAGCTTTGCAAGAATGGCGATTAGTGTTGACCTGCGTCGGCCTTTGATTTCGAAACTAAGAGTGGAGGGTAAGATTCAAAGGGTTAAGTACGAAAATTTACCTAAGGTTTGTTACGAATGTGGTTATTTTGGCCATATGAAGGATATGTGCCCGAAAGTTTGTAAGGAAAAAGAATTGGAGGATATGGGAGAGGAAGACAGTGGGCATATGGCGACATCGACAACGAAGCATCCATCGATGGCGAAACTAGATAGGAAAGTGGAAACAGAATCGTATGAAGATTGGATGGTTGTATCCCGTAATTTCAAGAGGAATTTGAGGAAGAATGTTGCTAAAATTGAGGGAAATAATCGACTGGGATAGGATCGAGATTTGAGGTAATCTCAAACTCCATTTATGAAGAGGATGACTCAGCCGAACAATTGGATAGGTCAGTTGAAGGGGGTGTTGAGTCGGTTGGTGGAGGGGAAAATAGTAATGAATTTGGGTTGATAAATGGTTTGAAGCCCGTTGGCCTGGGTAAAGAAGTGTTTCTTCAAAAGGGAAAAAATGTTGGTTAATGGGCAAAGTTTTTTAAATCTGGTGGGCTAATTAATGAAAATAAGATTTGGCTGGCGAGATTGGGCAAAACATAAGGTCTTCTAATAGTGTGGTAATAAGGGACGTGGGTAGGAGGCAAGAAAAAGTATTGGGTAGTGGTTTAGCTAGTCAAATGTAATTTTCAAAATAAAAGGTAAGTAAGATGCTAAATGGGGATAATCACTTGGTTGTTGTAATCAAAAATCCCAATCAGGAGAGGGCTTCTGTGGGGACGATAGGCACAAACGATAATCACGAGAGGCAACTCCAGGTGGCTGGGTCGTCGACGTCCATTCCGTCGAATTTACAAAAGTTAGGGATTAATGGTCGAGCTCATGGTTTGGTTGTGGTGGATGCAGTTGTGAATGCAATGGTGGCGTCAATGGATATGGTGGTCGATGAAAAAATTACTTATAATGGTAGTGTCAGGGTGGAAATTGTAGAAGGAGTAGAGCTTGGAGGGAGTTTGTTGCAAAATTGATGATGAGTGCGTCTATTTTTTTTATATGAATAATTCTATATTTTTTTAGAATTGTCAAGGGTGTGCACACCCTAAGTTTATCGTTGTTTGAAGGTATATATGAGGGATGCCAGGCTTGATTTTGTGGCGTTGTTGGGAACCCGAGTGAGTGGGAAAACAGTTTGGTATCAATAAAATGAGTTTCAAGTTTTCGCATCAAATTGATTCAAGGAGTAGATGGAGAAAATTGTTAAGTTCTAAAAGAACAAAATTATCAAATTCAGACACTTGATCTCCCGTGGAGTTGTGCTTTTTAGATTGTGGTCATACTCACATACAAAATAAAGATAAATGGCAAAAGGGCTATGAAGCATGGACACGGACCACATAATATGGGTGCGACATGATACGGATACTTGCATACGGTAATTTTTAAAAATGAGGACACGGAATGCGGAAGGATACGGCAATAAAAATATTTTATTATATATATATTTATGTTAAAATACTCAATGTAAATAAAAATATTGATATTTTTTATTAATATATAATTAATTCTTTTTCATTATAAATTTATAATTATATAAAACAATACATTAATTAATTTTTTTTCACAACATTAATTTTTTTTTTTTTTTTAAACAGCATTAATTTTAGGCATTAACTTTTTTTCAACATTAAGCATTAACTTTTTTTTCAGCATTAACTCTCTTTTTATCTTTTTATCGCACCATTTTTCTTCCCCATTTACTCCTTTTTCCTTTCACATTTACCATATTTACCTTTGCCTTCTTACCTTTTTCATTCTCGTAAAAAATTCAACAGACTCTCGGAGTGTCATTTTTTGACACGCTTCAAAGCGTGTCCGGCACGTATCCGGCCGTGTCGGCGGCGTATCCGTGTCGGACACGGGTACGACACCGGTACGAGAGGATTTTTGCCGTGTCGGTGCTTCCTAGCAAAAGGGTTTCTGGAGACATCCACTGTCCACCCACAATTCGAAGAACTCTGCACAACCAGGTTACTATGGGACACGAAAGGGGGGCTTTATAGTTTATCTGAAGCAGTTTTTAGGTCACTTGAAAAGGTGGACAAAAGCAGCCCTACTGATATAAGTTAAGCATCCCATAAAGCTCTGTTAAAATTAAACAAAAAAGGAACTTGGATGGAAGTTGCAGCAAGAAGTGTGAAACATGCATGTGATTCACCACCACGACCTTGCAATAACCTTAGGACAGTTGTAGGTCGGTGTTGCCAGTCAGAGATTTGTCCATGTCCAATTGTTGGACTCTGACACTGCACTTTTTCTTTTTTCCCCTTAACTATAAAGATGTTTCAGTTTCATGCACGAGACCTGTGAGACAAGTGCACTTCATGCCAAGAAGAAAAATTTTGGAACCTGACATGCTTCGGAAAGAAGCTATCATATATTCATGCTGAATGTATATTTTTCCTATGATTAGGGTTACTGTTCAAAGGGACCCATGAGAAAAAATTGATTGCTAGAATAAACAACTTTGTTATATGGTCATAGCAACAACCTAATCACCATGTGATTTGCCTCCTCTTTCAAAGCAATTCTGTCATGACTCACCGACGGATCGCGTTTTACGGTGTTGGTCCATAAGTTGGTATCGTCCTCTTAAAGTAGTAAGGCACCCGTAAGTCTTTTAAGAGTTTGTTTCTCAAAGTATTGTCACTTGAAGATAAACTTTTGGATGACAAAACCTTAAAAGGATCTCGAAGAAAATAATAACATCGGCTGTCTTCCCAAGGCAAAGAAAAGAAAACCTGGTTGGTCGTGGTGTGCAGCGTGCTTGGAGAGGTTTCAATAATTGGTGAAATCATAAGATCAGATGATGATGAAAGAAGAGTATAACTGACAGCAGGGAAAACAGGGTCAAGAATCATTAAAACATTATAATTTTGTTCTATAAATCTGAATTTAAGCCCCAACAGTCTCAAATATATATACAAAAATTGCTTTAAAAGATTCTTTTTCAGCTCATTGAGGGATCACATCTCCATAGGATCGTCTTGAACATGTTTTTTGACATATTAGTTTATAAGATTAGCTCTGAGATTTTTCTGAATGATTCCATAAATAATAATGTTATTATAAAAGTAAGAACCTTGATACATGAATAATAGAGGAGTGGTGGGTGACTGACTGAATGTGGCCATGGAAGCCTCACAAAGTGGGTAGTGGGGGTTCTAATTTCTGCATAGACAAAAGAAAAAAAAAGTAGTATTTATAAAGAAATTGATTATTACCTTTATGAAAAACTTTGTTATACAACCGGAATTATACTCCATTAATAAAATTGTATATTTTTTAAAAAGAAGGAAGGCCTAATTAGTAGGTAAGAGGGGCCAAAGAAGCAAACAAATAACAACGAGGCGGTTTTTTTGGCAGTGTCCATCACTGTCTTTGGCTCCCTATAAATAAGGAAGAAGTGCAGATCATTAGACTCCCCCCACCACCACTCAACTCAGCCTTCTTCCATCCACTCTTTTCTTTCATGAGGGAAGGCTCAAACAAATATAGAATTACTATAGAGTTTTATGGGTGGTAGTCTCAACCATCTTCTCCATTATTTTTCTTCTTATACCCATTAGCTTTGCTTAATCAAAACTCCCTTTTTGATTTCCATTCACAAAGTTCCGTTTTAGACAAATAAGTGAAGACAGAAACTTCAGAAGAGAAACAACCATTCAACTATAAGAACAGAGAATATATTCCCCATGGCTCTGTTCTCCGGTCATCAGCATTCTATTATCACTTTCTTCAGCATCATTCTCCTTGTGTTTCTTGAAGGTAATGAGAATATATTCTTTTTTAAGAAATGGGTCTTGGTTCACATTTTTGTAAACTTTGATTTATTTTCTTTTTATGGGCAAACCAAACTGAAGCTCTGTTTTCCTCTGTTTTTTTACCTGCAGGTGTTACGGCAGCCACCTTTACATTCATCAACAAATGCGATTACACAGTATGGCCTGGAATTCTAGCTAACCCAGGAAGTCCAAAACTTGAAAGTACAGGCTTTGAACTCACAAAAGGCAGCTCTCGTTCTTTCCAAGCTCCTACAGGTTGGGCAGGTCGCTTCTGGGGCAGAACAGGATGCAATTTCGATGACTCTGGCCACGGCTCATGCGCTACAGGCGACTGTGGCTCTGGCGAAATGGAATGCAACGGAGCTGGAGCCATCCCACTGGCCACCTTAGCCGAGTTTACACTCGGTTCAGGATCACAAGACTTCTATGACGTGAGCCTGGTTGATGGTTACAATTTGCCCATGATTGTGGAAGGAAGTGGAGGATCAGGAGAGTGTGCCACCACCGGTTGCTTGACGGATTTGAACAAAAGTGCCCGTCTGAACTGAAAATTGATGGCGGTGCCGCCTGCAAGAGTGCCTGCGATGCCTTCGGCAAACCAGAGTACTGCTGTAGCGGAGCCTACAATAGTCCAACCGCTTGTAAACCATCCATGTATTCGCAAGTGTTCAAGTCGGCTTGCCCCAAATCCTATAGCTATGCCTTCGATGATGCCACTAGCACTTTCACTTGCAGTGGAGCTGATTATGCAATTACTTTCTGTCCCAACGTTCCAAGGTAATTTTCCAAAATTGGTTCATTAAATTCATGATGTCATATAAGTTTTGACACTTGGAAAAAGATTGATAGTTCCATACATATTTAATGTAGTATTAATTTTGATGCAGTTTGAAATCTTCAAAAGATCCTGCTGCCGCAAAGGCAACAGGGTCGGACCAGATTCGGATCCCATGCAGGCATCTGCACTGGCAAGTCAATGGCTAGCAAATTTGGCCACCGGAGACTCCACCAAAATCCGACCGTTTTCCCTTATCCGATTCGGTTTTGCCATCACTATTTATCTTGTACTCTCGTTTTTATTGTAGTATTTAAATTTCCCAATTCAAGTTCCAACAACAACAACAAAGAAAAAGTAGGACAAAATTCCAGATTGTAAAATTTAGGTCATCTTAATGTTAAATACACACATTAATATGCAAATCATTTTGATTCAGAAATGGAATACATATGTATTCTTTTTTGGGCACTACTCCTTTTCTCCTGCTTTCAAACTCAAATAGCATGGTTCACAGCTACCAAAGATTCAAACAAACACAAAGAAATTTACTATTTGGTGACTTATGGAAAAGGTGGAGCTTTCATAAAAAACAATCTGAATCTTGAGGGAATGGCCACCAGCTTTTTCATCATTTAACGGATTTCTCAGATTTACTAATAAATACATAAAGTTATACATTCCCCATACATCAAACATTAACCTTTGCTGGGTCAAATTTTACTTGGAGTTGTTCTTTTACTAAAAATTGCTTCAACATTAAAAATGTATTCGAATCACATTTTGTTGTTAAATTACTTATAATTTAGATAAAATATATCATACCTAATTGATTTACTAATGACTCGACTCAACTCGGTTCATAGAAAATCAACCATCCGAAAAAATTATGAATTTTTTTCAACAATACTGTAATTAAAAAATACATGAATTTTTTAGGAGTTGGGATTTTATGAGACGCGGGTCATCGATAAATCAATTAGGTATTAATAATTTAATAATAATAAAATTTTAATTTACAGGAAGTAATCTAGAGAATTTTAAAATGGGCTTTTTCTTTTTGCTTTTCTTTATGAATACATTTTGGTGTATATCTTAGCTGTCCTTACAGCTGGGCAGAATTATGGACTATGAAAAGGTTTAGAAACAGTTTGTGGTTAAATTGTAAAGGCAAAGGAGGAGATATTTTTCTCTATGAAATTTTGCCTTTATTATTTCTTGGTGATAAAAGATCCCACTTTTATCAAAAATCTTGATCAATCATAACAAGGTTGAATAAATCATCTCTGCTTTGGCAACATTCTATTAGTGGTTTCTTCAAAGTCAAAAAATTAGCTTAAGATAATTATATTTCATTGGGTTTTTATTAAAAACTCTTTGATTAGTTCAACTATATGTTAAAATCATCCAATTCTCTTTTGTTCTATCATTTTAATAGTACCATATAAGTATATGCTAATCATGTCATTAGAGATTTACTGAATGGTTTTGTTTCTTTTGACATATTCACTGAATGATAAAGACAATAAATTGCAAAAGGTTAAAATAATAATTAAATAAATTTTAGTTGGTATTCATAAACAATTGAATTAAGAAATAAAAGAGTATTACTTAGTTTTTAATTGTTTTAGCATGTAACTTCAACTCATTATAATAAATTCAAACCATTCATTAAATTATAATGAAGAATCAAAATCTTATATTATCAAATGAATGGAAGTAAGTGGTAGATGAGCACTTAAGAAGGTTCATTAGCGTGAGGATTACTTACTGAATGTGGGAGAACCAATGGCTATGGGGAGCGATGGTTTGTTATCTTTCAAAGTTGTACTTACCAGTGGCAGCTGAATGAAGAAGAGACAAAGGATTATGAGAGTGATGATTTTGATCTGAATGAGGGTGATATAATTACGTCTATGGTTGATGGTCCAAAAGAATATGTCAAAATCTGTGATTATTAAAATTTAGGGGGGGAATTGGTTTCAATAATCTATATAGCAAACTTTATGCAATTTGGAAACCAAGTCGAAGGTTCCAACTAATGGACTTGGATAACGATTATTATATCGTTAAATTCCAAGCCAAAGTTGATTATTGGAAGGCGCTAATAGAAAGGTCGTGGGTGATCTATGGAAATATTTGATCGTGCAACCTCAAACTCCTTACTTTAATACTTAGGAGATACTACTGTTGTAGGTGGTCGTGTGGATACATCTCGCTATGTTTTTGGGGTGTGATATAAAAGGTATCTCTTGGAGGCAATGGGATTATAATCGTGCGGTGGTTAGGGTTGATGATAACACGAAAATGGATCTGAAGGAAGCTTTGCAAGAATGGTGATTACTGTTGACCTGCGTCGGCCTTTGATTTCGAAACTAAGAGTGGAGGGTAAGATCCAAAGGGTTAAGTATGAAAATTTGCCTAAGGTTTGTTACGAATGTGGTTATTTTGGCCATATGAAGGATATGTGCCCGAAAGTTCGTAAGGAAAAAGAATCGGAGGATATGGGAGAGGAAGACAGTGGGCATATGGCGACACCGACAACGAAGCATCCATCGATGGCGAAACTAGATAGGAAAGTGGAAACAGAATTGTATGAAGATTAGATGGTTGTATCCCGTAATTTCAGGAGGAATTTGAGGAAGAATGTTGCTAAAATTGAGGGGAAATAATCAACTGGGACAGGATCGAGATTTGAGGTAATCTCAAACTCCATTTATGAAGAGGATGAGTCAGCCGAACAATTGGATAGATCAGTTGAAGGGGGTGTTGAGTCGGTTGGTGGAGGGGAAAATAGTAATGGATTTGGGTTGATAAACGGTTTGAAACCCGTTGGCCTGGGTAAAGAAGTGTTTCTTCAAAAGGGAAAAAAATGTTGGTTAATGGGCAAAGTTTTTTAAATCTGGTGGGCTAATTAATAAAAATAAGATTTGGCTGGCGAGATTGGGCAAAACATAGGGTCTTCTAATAGTGTGGTAATAAGGGACATGGGTAGGAGGCAAGAAAAGGTATTGGGTAGTGGTTTAGCTAGTCAAATGCAATTTTCAAAATAAAAGGTAAGTAAGATGCTAAATGGGGATAATCACTTGGTTGTTGTAATCAAAAATCCCAATCAGGAGAGGGCTTCTGTGGGGACGATAGGCACAAACGATAATCACGAGAGGCAACTCCAGGTGGCTGGGTCGTCGACGTCCATTCTGTCAAATTTACAAAAGTTAGGGATTAATGGTCGAGCTCATGGTTTGGTTGTGGTGGATGCGGTTGTGAATGCAATGGTGGCGTCAATGGATGTAACATCCTAAATTTTTGGGCCTATGCGTTTAATGGGTGAATATGTGGAGTGAGTTAATTTAAGTGTTAGGGGTCCAAATTGGACTCAGGCTTAGGCAGAGGCCTTGATTAAAATTATCTGTTTGGGCATTATAGGGTTTAAAAGGTAGTATCTATGTTTAAAATACCAAAGCGGGCTTGTGGCCCAATCTTAGGAGGTGACGCCACACAAGGGAGTAAGAGGCCCAAATTTAAGTTTCATGGAGCCCAATTCTTTTAATTTAAGTTAAGCTAAATTTTGGGCATTAGGATTAGGTGGAGTGGATGGCAACAAGGCTAAAATTTAGGGGTTTTAATGTTTAAAATATGTGGATAATAAGCAGATAAAGGCTATTATTTAGGAATTTATTTTATGTGGATAATAAGCGAGATAAAGGCTAAGATTTAGGATTTTAATGATTAAAATATGTGGATAATATCTGATAAAGAGGAGGAGTTAGAGATAATTAAGTCTCTTTTAGATGAGCTAGTAGATTAAGATAAAGGAGAAAAGTTAGAATTTATCTACAAAGAGAGTGATGGCCAAGAATCCATCTTTGAGAGGATAAAGAAACCACTACTACATGGCAAAGGGTTGCCGAATTTCCTATAAATAGAGGGCTATCTCCTTGTTTCTAACATTAAATCCTCTCCCTTTTGTGCGAAATTCCTAGCTTCTTTTCTCCAAATTTCTTCTAACTTCTTTTCTCCAAATTTCTTTTCTATTTCTTTAAAAGCCAAAACTTTTCCCACTTTCTTTTCCCTTGTGCGATTTCTCTAAAAAGTGAAGCATCCATCGCTTTTCTTTTATTCATCCTATTTTAGAAATTGTTCTACACTTAGGCATTTAAATCCTCCATTGACATTGTCGAATTCTCTCTCTAGTACTATTTGAATCTCCTAAGTTAAGGTGAGTAGATTTTTATTAGTTCTCATAATCTATTCCGATTTTGAAAAGGCAAAAGCGAAAGCTAATAGTTTAATGGTTTATGATGGGCGGCAAGTCGGGATTTGAAGGAAGCCTAGTCGACTAGATCTAAAAGTCGAAATTCATAAGTCTCTAATTTGGGATTTTTAAGGTAGCGTGATTTTCCTAGATTTCTATTAGATTTCATCATTATATACAAGATTTTAACTTTATAAGAAGGATTAATGATTAAATATTATTATAGTAACTCTAATAAGGATTTATGATGGAATTAAATATGGATCGGGCAAAAGAAAGAATCCTAAGTTTAAGAAAGCGAAGCGATCTCTGTTGAGATTAGCCAATTGGTTGTGGATCGACTACGAACAACACCTTAGGCGGATAGCGATTGTGTCGACTAAGGATAGCGTCGATATAGAAAGCCTCGTTTATCGGTAATCGTGTGTAGATTCTTGACACATAAGCTTTGTTATATAATATGTATGTTATGGGCTAAAAGCCGAAAAAAGGTGTGTAGATCTCTATCACACTAGTTAATCTGTATTATATGTATGTTATAGGCTAAAAGCCGAAAAAGGTGTGTAGATCTCTATCACACTAGTTAATCTGAATTATATGTATGTTATGGGCTAAAAGTCAGAAAATGAGGCTGTATAATAGTCGTATTACCCAGAAAGGGTAGGTAAGGGATGCCAGGTACGTAATCATAGAAACTTCTCTATGTGTATCGAAGTATGTAAAAATATGTGATCTGTTTAGATAGTTTAATGTTCTGATTCTTGCATGTATACATGGGATGGGATTGATTGCCATGAGGAAGGGGAGCAGGTCGCGAGGCGATCGGTGGCTTTGCCACATAGGTTACATAGTGATCGGTCTTTATAACAGAGCGACAAATTGTCGATATATTATTAAGTCGCATAGCGATCGGTGGCTCATCACATAGGTCACATAGTGATCGGTCTTTATATGACGACATAATTTGTCGATATGGTGTGTGGATGGAGGGTTGATTGTAGAAATCACGGTGTGATGGTTGGTATGGGGGTGTGTAGAGGATGGACTCATAGGTTTGGGATGGGCCATGTTGCATATTTTGTTACCCTTGTATACAGGCCAATGCCCATAATGTGTTTGTGGGCCTCAAGCCTTTTTATGTGTTATCGGGATTTGCACACTGAGTCTTAGTGACTCAACCTTTTATTTTTCCCAACATTTCAGGTGAACAGTAGATCGTGGACATGGGAGCCGAGATGGACTCAAGGGGCCATCAAATTCTATTTATACAAGTTAATTTTTTTGGGATTTCTTAAAGTTTATTTTATTTCATTATTATTTCGAGAATATTTTTGTAATAAGGCCCTAGCTTTTATTCAACTCAGCAATTATCAATGTTAAGCAACTTATGAATTTTATAATAAGGTTTATTTATACTTGATAATACTAATATAAGGTTTTACTTTTAAAATGCCTCTTATTTACTTAAATATTGCCCAACTAACTCACAAATTTCAAGTACCATCAAAGCAAAAGTTTTCAAAGTACAAGCCGTGACATGCCAGATCTGGTCGAAATGCATGGGCCGGGTTTGGGGTGTTACAATGGATATGGTGGTCGATGACAAAATTACTTATAATGGTAGTGTCAGGGTGGAAATTGTAGAAGGAGTAGAACTTGGAGGGAGTTTGTTGCAAAATTGATGATGAGTGCGTCTATTTTTTTTATATGAATAATTCTATATTTTTTTAGAATTGCCAAGGGTGTGCACACCCTAAGTTTATCGTTGTTTGAAGGTATATATGAGGGATGCCAGGCTTGATTTTGTGGCGTTGTTGGGAACCCGAGTGAGTGGAAAAAAGGATTTGGTAATCAAGAACATGAGTTTCAAGTTTTCGCATCAAATTGAGGCGAGGGGTTTTGTTGGGGGAATATGGTTGTTGTGGAATGGAGTCATATACTGTAGAAATGTAAAGAATCATATACAATTTATACATATGAAGTTGAAGAAAATAGGGTTAGCTAATACCTTCTTTTTATAGTTGTGTACGATAGCCTAAAACAAGGCTTGCAGAGAGATTTGTGGGAGTAGTTGAATAGTTTAACTAGTGATATGGAGGAACCCTGGATGTTAGTGGATGACTAGAATGCCGTGTTATCGGATAAAGAGTACAAAGGATCCACTAGTGGACGACTAGGATTTCATGTTATCAGATGAAGAGTACAAAGGATCCAAGAAAAATATGAAGCATAGTTGTGGTTTTTTCATAAGTTTTTATTTGACTATGGATTATCTGATATGGGGTTTATTGGTCCAAGATTCACTTGGCAACTTGGTGCAACATTGGAAAGGCTTGACAGGGTAATATGCAATTTGAGATGAATGATGTTTTCCTAACGGCTCGAGTGAAATATTTATACCGTTTGAAGTCCTACCATAGGCCATTGTTGATTGAAATTGATGATAACATACAAAAGAAGTTGCAACAATTTAGGTTTTTTCAGGATTGGCTGTTGAATGATACATTTAAAGATATGGTAGCAGAGTCTTAGAGGAATAACGAATCAATGAGTGAAAATGTTGATCAATTTTCAAAAAATGTCAAGGTATGGAACAAAATAGTATTTGGAAACATCTTGAAAAGAAAGCGTAGACTGATTGGAAGTTTGAAAGGAGTTTAAGAGGCGATGGACGGTGAAGTAACTAAGAATTTACAAAAATTAGAGGTGAAGTTAAATACTGAACTGGAGCAGGTTCTTGACTTGGAGGAATTGTTATGGAAACAGAGATCGAGGTTTGATTGGGTAGTCGATAGTGACCGGAATACGAAATTTTTTCATAACCTGGCAGTAGCACGACAAAAACACATTAGAATTGAGGGGTTGAGACTAAGTAATGGGGAATGGTGTTTTGAATAGAATCATTTGAATAATAAGGTAGTTTATTTTTTTCAAGATTTATACTCAAATGATGATCATAGTTCTGATAGCTTACCTAATTACGGGTTTTTTGGTGAGCTGCCTTTGATGGTTAGGGAGGCTTTGAAGTCGAGGGTAACAAAAGTGAAAGTAAAGTTAGCACTTGATTCTATGGCACCCTTAAAAGCATCGGGTTTAGATGATATCCATGCAAAATTTTACTAGAGTCAGTGAGATATAATAGGACAATCTGTGTATAAAATGGTGGCTGATGCATTTGAAAGAAAAAAGTTAGAACCGGCAATCAACAAAAAGGTAATAGTCTTACTTCCAAAGGTGGATAGACACGAAACACTAGCTCAGTTTAGACCCATCAGTATGTGTTCAGTGGCATACAAAATTATTACAAAAATGGTGGTGAAGCGATTGAAGTATATTATGTCTAGGTTGGTGGCTCCTAACTAGGTCAGTTTTGTGACCGGGCAATCCATTATTAATAATATCTTGGTTGATCAAGGTGATTCACTCAATGAGGTCAAATAGGAGGAGATTGAAATGGATGGCTATTAAGATTAACCTCGAGAAAGCATACAACTGAATTCGATAGGATTTTTTTAAGGAAACTCTGAGGTATGTAAAGCTACCAGAAGAATTAGTAATATTGATTATGAATCGTGTCACGGAGTTGTCTATGCAAATCTCTTGGAATGAAGATTATACGAGTGAATTTAAACCAACAAGAGGAGTAAGACAGGGTGATCGCATATATATTTGTTTGTTTTGTGTATGGAAAGGTTAGGGCATCATATTCAGCAGGCTATGGTGGATGAAAAATGGTGTCCCAAATGCTTATCGAATGACATACCTAGTATCTCTTATTTGTTTTTTTGTGAATGATCTCCTACTTTTTTATGAAGCAGATGTACAATAGGCTAGGGTGGTTAATGACATTTTGTAGAAGTTTGGGTGATGTTCTAGTCATTAAGTGAATAAAGAGAAATCAAAAGTGTTTTTTTCGACTGTAATGGATAAGGAATTGGCTTTTCAACTTACAAATAATCTTGGTGTGGCACGAGTGGCTGATTTGGAACAATATTTAGAGGTTTTGGTCTTCCATAACTAGGTAACCAAAGCCACATATTCTTTTGTGTTGAGAAAGTGCATAAAAGGCTGAGTGGATGGAATGCTAAAATGTTGTTAGCTGGGCGAGTAACACTAGCGAAATCGATTTTGTTTTCCATACCAAGCTATTTTATGCAATCGGCGCTGATCCCAAATGCGTGTGCTTGGAAATTTAGAAGATTATTTGGAAGTTTGTATAGGGTACCTTGGGTATAGGCCAGAAATTATCACTAGTTAGTTGGGATAAATGTTGTATACCAGTGGACAGAAGAGGGCTTGGGTTTCGTCAACTTCTTGCCAAAATAAGGTGTTTCTTCTAAAATTGAGTATGAGATTCATTAATAATAGGTAGGCGTTTTGGGTAAAGGTGTTGCATTCAAAATATAAGGTGGTTGATCAAGTGCCATGCAATGACATGAGTGGTAACTATAGCTATGTTTAGTGATCAATGAGGAGCATTTGGACAGATTTATAGGAAAATACATCTTGAAAGATAGGGAATAGGAGAGATGTTTGATTCTGGATGACTACTTGGTTTAAGGATTTAGAACCTTTAATTGCTTATTGTACAAAACAGAGACCTACATTTTCGGATGCCAAAATTTTTGCAAAGGTACCATTAGATGGGGATTAGAATTGGTCTTATTTTATTGGTGAATTATCGTATGAGATCATTCACTTGCTAGTAGAATCAAGACCGCAACTAGTTGATGAAGAAAATGATAGTTGCATATAGAAGGCTCCCGCATCGAGGACGTACACAATGGCCAGGGGATACAAAACTTTGAAAGAGGAGTCGTGGAATGATGTCAATGTGAAATGGAATAGAATGGGAAAGTTAAGGTCTCGCAAAGAATACGACAATTCCTATGGATGTGCATGCATGGTCAGGTTTTATTTGTGGTCGCGTGGTGGAAAATATTGATCATGTGTTGAAAACGTGTTTGATGGCTCAAGCAATATGGAAGAGGTTAGTCACTATTAATCTCCACAATGATTTCTTTACTATGAATTTTGAGGACTAGTTGTTGCATAGTGTTTTAAATGAGAAGAAATATTTGGTGAAAAGAATCCATTGGGAGCTAGTTTTTTCTAATATCATAGCAAGACTATGGGAAGATAGAAATATGATTATTTTTAATGAGCAAAATCTAAGTATGGATGTAGTGGTTACGATGAGTCTATCATGGGCAAGAGTGGCTATGCGATTTATGTTCTGATTCATGTGATTCGCAGCCCTAAGGTGGGAGTTTCCACAATTAAAGTGGTTAAAGTTTAATACGGATGGTGGAGTTGACGTAGGATTTGCAATTGTCACTGTCGGGGGTTTAGTGAGGAATCATAAGGGAGATTGGGTATTTGGGTATGGTCGAAATTCGAGAGTTAACTCAGTGTTAGAAGTTGAACTTCATACAGTTGTGGATGGACTCCATTTGGCATGGGAGCAAGAGGTGCGCCGTTTGGTTATTGAGAGTGATAGTAAAATGGCGATGGATTTAATACTTAGGAATGAAGAGGGGGAAACTCTTGGTTGGGGTTGGAGATCTATAATTGGATGGCGAAGGATTGGTATGTTAAGCTTCGGTTTGTGCCAAGAACAACAAATATGGCAATTGACACTATAGCTAAGGAGGTAAGGAAGCACACAATGGGGTTTCTTTTCTTTGCTCATCTGCCTCCGAAGGTTCTAGATGTGATCATACAAGATAAGTACTAAGCAAGTCTATTTTAGTTTTCTTGTTGAACCTTGCCATTCAACTTCTTTTTTGTAAAAAAAAAAAAAACCCTTATATTATGACTAGATTATAACACACTCAAAATGTGTAAAAAATCATGTAAAATATATATTTATTATATATATATATAATAATTATTTTGTTCAAATAGTAAAATTTATAAGTTTTTTTTTTGAATATTAATCGGCTAAACTTTTATTAACAGATGTAAATAGAAACAAATTGGGCTTTTGTTTTTTGTGTAAAATAAACCTAAGACCTGCTAAAAACATTTATTTAGGCCGAGACTAACTAAAGGATATGTATCAGTATACTAGGGAAAGCAAACCAATTAAGACTAAAGAAGAAAAAAGAAACTTAGAAAGATTAAAACAAAAGTCGCCGATTCTTAAAAGCTGGGCATCATTTCGTAATGTCTTTTCATCTTCGTCCAGTCCCATCTTTCATCAAATGGTAGCCGATTCATATCTTCCATTTCGCTACCGGTAGATCTTTATCTTCCTTTGCAGCATTTCAATCTAGAGATCTTCTCAATCTACCTTCTGGAACGACTTGTGGATTGTGCAGAACCCCTCCTCCCAAGTACGCTCTTTCTCCTCTTTGTAAAGCTTCCTCTACGATTCTATGTGAAAATTTATAAGGTTTTAGTTTCAAATATCATTACATATTTTAAGTCAATTCATTTAAATTTAAATTTCTATAATTTGAACCCAAACTATTTCTAAACAAAATGATCATCCGACCCATAGAATCACCATATCTATTTTACTTTTTAACATTTTCTTCCTTTTCTTTTTCTGTTTGGAATATACTATATATATATATGCAGTGAAACGTCAACATAGGTTTGATTACGATAGACAAATTATAGGGAGAATAAATATAGAAAAATTTGCTATTTTGATGGCAATGCAATAAAGAAATAGAAAAAAAAAAAAAAGGAAATAGAATAAAAAAGGGTAATACACCCAAACACAAGTAACCATCGAAATTGCCGACCAAAGGACTGTGAGATTCCTCTAGGAAATGATTCTTCACCCAACTTGTTTTAGGAAGGAACACTACCCGTCCATGCAAATTAAATTAATAAACATCATCTTAATTCATCCAAAAAAAAAAAAAAAAGCAAAATCAAAACTACTTTTTTTGAAAGGAGATTTGAAGTCCCTTTCCAAAAATTACCATCTTTGTATATTGAAATTATGTCCAAGTTGAAAGAAATTAATCATAAATCATGATATACATTCGTGTATATATGTATAAAGGCACCAACCAAGATTATCCCATTGCTACCAGTTGTCTATAGAAAATGATTGAAAAAGAGAGTTTGACGTGAAAGCAATTGTGGAGTACTTAGAAGGATACACTAAACCGAGTTGTTTCCATTCTTGCTATGCCTTTGATAAATCATCAGGTTAATTAGGTTTTCCACTTGTCTAACTTGTTTTGAACGTTTAAGAAGTTACCCGCTTCAATCACTTCCTTTCATTGTAAGGATTTGAACAAGCTTAATCTCTTTTTTTTTTTTTTTTTGGGTAATTGAAGTTATCCGAGATTCAACCTAATGGATTTATAGATACAAGTCTCAACATGAGAGAAAAGTTAAGGGAGGAAAAGGTGGTGGAGTAAAAGGAACCAGTTCACCAAAACAGACAAAGAGTTAAAAGAAGTACAAGAGGAAAAAGAAGGTGGTTGTGAAGACTAAGAAGGTTGAATATAAAGAGCAAGTATTCAAGGTTACTTGTGAGGAAGAGGATCCCTTTCTCTTCAAATTGGAGGGTATTTATAGGAGATGCCTCTTGTTTTGTAGTGTTGACGTGGCAAGGTGGTTATAATCATGGAGTACGTGAGAGATATATACAGTGAGACCTATTTTGTTAAGTCTTTTGAGGGAATATAAGGTTGCTATATATGTTCAAATGAGCCCAAATTATCCCTAAAGAGAGTGTTCAAATTGAAAAGCAAGTAATCAAGCCACAATAAGTAGAAAGCCTGATGAAAGGACATTCTCACTGTGAACGGATAGTCTCACAACGGGTGATAAGTCTGAGAGGTTGAGTGGTAGAGGACAATCCGACTAACAAGAGATGGAAGACCATATTTAAGTGTCTAGCTAGTGCCTCCTCAGAGTGCCACGTGTCTATCTTGCGTGGGGGTATAGCACCAATAAACATAATATATATTTTTTTTATTTTTGATTTTGAATCTATATTAAATTTGGAGTAGAGCTAGGTTAGATATCTCTCAATAGAGGGGAAAAGCTCTCCTAACACTAGGTTTGTTTTCATCCATAAAACTTGAATCTCAAACTTACTTAAGTGGCATCAAAGTTACTTACCACTCAACCCAACATTAGTAATTAGTTCTAGACATGCTGTTTGTGTTTGTGTACAAAAGAAGAAGGAAATTGAGAATTAATCAAATAAACTTTTGTTAGTTTATTGAAAAACAGCCAAAATTTATTGAAGAAGTCGATGAGTTGTGACCTCATTATAGTCAAAAACAAAAGCAGAAGATTAAAAGAAAAAGCAGCGCTTTTCGTAGCAACTAAGGTTCAAGTTAACATTCATTTTTTTTCATTTCACAATATGAAGAACAGCTAAAGTGCAATGAAATTTGGCAATCCCTGCTAAAGTGCTAAGCACTCCATTTCACAATATGAAGAACATCAAGTAGTTTAACTTATCTCCTCTAGTTGAGGAGCTGGAAGGGTCCTTTTTATGTTATGTTGGCATATGCATCTATATAGCTTTGTTACTCAAAAGATAGATGAGGAATATTCCATGGAATGTATGGGTGCACTCATCCATGTTACAACTTAAAAAAGGGTAGTCAACATGAATAGATAAATCATAAAGAAAACATCAGTTCCCTTTATGTTCCCAGCATTAATTGAATTTAGTTGGGCAAGTTAAGGCTTTTATGTGTGAATCTTGGTGTCTTGCAAGATAACCAGTACGTGAGCAAAAGCAAGCCATAGTCCTCCTTTTTCCTACAAGGAACTTACCCAATGAATTACATCCGTTGTAGAGTTATAAAAAATATAGCTTTAGAGTCAGTGTCCCAAATATCTTTTTCAACAAAGCTGAGATATTCAAGCAAATATCTTTGTTGAAAACAAGTGGTATTGAAAATCCAATGTGAAATTAAGAATAGCAATGAAGAAAAATGCAGGATTACGTCACTACGTGTGCAAAGCATACAGGCACTTTTTGTCAACCAGTGAAGAAAACTTTGTGACATGAATACATCACTGACCCACTAATAAATGCAACCAGCAAATAAGATTTTCTTTTTATAAAAATTTTCCATTTTAATTAAATTTTGAATCGAATTAACTTAATTTATAAACAAAGAAAAGACTCTCATAATATTATTTTCTCTATTAATAATATCATTGCATAGGTAGCAAATAAGATTTACTCCAATAAATTCATTGGGTATGAAGGAAAATCCTAAAAAAATATATGAAAGAAAAGGGCATACTATGGATGATGCAAATCAATGGATATGGACAGGCATGTACATGCAGCAGGGGATTGGAGTGATTGGGACGACATTAAGGGTACTGTTATCCATAATAAAAGCGAAGATATAATTTGGCTGTCACAAAGCACTTACAGCACAGTCAATGGTATAAAGCAGGCATGTATGCAGTCAATAGAAATTTGAGGATTGTCTTTGTAAGATTCATATTCCAGTTCTGACAAGGAGTGAGATTACTGAGCTCTTTGTTTGCTTGCTATTTAGCATGGATCTCTAAGTGGACTGCTCTATAATGTTGCAGCATTTGACATGAAATGTGTCAGAAAGCAATTTCACTAGTGTTCCACCAAATACTGGAGTTCTATGAAGTTAAGGAACCTCAAAACAGACATCCACAGTGAATAGGAATGGAAGAAAACGAAGCAATTGTTACCTCCATAAATTAAGAAAAACCACTGGTTGATAGTCACATCAATATATCAATAGTTTCTCATCACAACACAATTACCCATCCTTGGAGTAAGGTTTAAATTTAGAATTTAGGGTTCATATTTTGTAGAAAAAATATTTGTATTTAATTGTACCAAGATTGTATATTGAGTTGTGGGTTCTATTTAATTTCAAAAGAATTGTCAAAACCTTACCTCATTATGCAAGTTATAAGTTCCAAAATTAAAAAGAAAACATGAATTATTAATATTACATAAAATTAATAATTATTTGATTTAATGGTGTACACAGACTTTCAATTTTTTTTTTTTAAACAAAAGCAATTAAGCCTATGTCTTTTTTTTTTTTCACTCAATTCGATACTTAAACGTTTAAAATATATCAAGTAGGCACTTAAACATTTTCAAAAAAAAAAATAATTAAGCCCCTACTTTTTTTTACTCAATTGCCCAAATACATCAAAAAAGACCCTCTAATCGTAAATTTTAATAGTTGGCCGTTAAATTTAATTGTCCTTAATTTTTCAGTTAAAATTATCCCGTGTCACAACCACTATGTCATATGTGACAAAAAATTATAAAAATTAAAATCAATAAAATTTATAAAAATTATTAAACTTTAATAAATATATTTAAAATTTACTAAAATTATAAAAATTATAAAAATCATAAAAATTGTAAAATCGTAAAATTTTATAACAATCATACAAAAAATATAAAATGCATTAAAAAGGCTCTTTAACCATTAACTTTAAACAATCCCCGGATTTTTTTTGGTTAAAGCCATCACGTGTCGTAACACAGCGTGACATGTGACGAAAAATGATACAAAATAAAAATCAATAAAAGTTATTGAAGATTATAAAATACTTCTTTTGGTATGATAATTTTTATAATTCTTTTACTAATTTTATATTTCTTTACATTTTTTATCATTTTCTTACGACTTTATAAAATTTTATATTTTTTTCTATATTTCCATATATTTTAATTTTTATTATTTTTATAATCTTATTCTAATTTTAATAAAATTAAATATTTCTTATATTTCTTATTAAAGT
The DNA here is from genome assembly GCA_025506655.1 of Gossypium rotundifolium. NCBI lineage: Eukaryota > Viridiplantae > Streptophyta > Magnoliopsida > Malvales > Malvaceae > Gossypium > Gossypium rotundifolium. The sequence continues at coordinate 135,117,926 of CP106733.1, forward strand.
TTAATATTTTTATTGATTTTTTTATCATTTTTGCCACATGTCACGCGATGGTTGTGACACGCAGTGACTTTAACTAAAAAAATTAGGAGTGGATAGCTTTAACGGCTAATCGTTACAGTTAACGGTCAAAGGACATTTTTTATGCATTTTGGCAATTGAGTACAAAAAAAAAAAAAGGCAAGACTTAATTGCTTTTTTGGAAAAGTTTGAGGGTCTTTTTAATGAATTTTGACAATTCAAATACTCAATTAAATGTAAAAAAAAAAATAAGGGCTTAATTGCTTTTTCTAAAAAAAAGTTAGGAAGACTTTTTACTTCATTAAGCTGAGCTTAATTATTTTAATAGAATTTGAGGGAAAAGGTTGTATTATAAATGGGCCTAAGAGCAAGAAAATGATAAATGGGCCATTCACCTAATAAAAAGGAGGATTAAAGGGCCGCTTGTGTACCGTAGCTGACCTGTTTGGGAAACAAAAATCTGATTTAATCAAAATAATTTGGCTTACTTTGATTTTTCCATTTTTCCTATTTGATAGTTTATTTTTAATATTTGTAATCATCTTTTTGTAGAGTTTAAAAACTCTATCAGTAGTTTACCAAATATTTTTTTTCATAATTTAATGCTTAATACCATTAATTTTTATTTAGAAATGTGACATAACAAGTGAATCATATAACAACACATGTCACTTTGTTTAAATGTTAATTAATTGAAATGGGAATACATAAAAATTTTCTAAAAGAAAAAACAAAATCTATACCACCAGAGCCTTCCTTACATGACACTTTTTACACGATAAAATAACGATTTAATTTCACTCTAATCTTTATTTTTGAGATTATATAATAATGATTAAATTTTAATCTTAATCTATATACTTCACGATTTAATTTATATATTTTAATTTAGCATAATTTGACACCTAATCTTTTATAAAGTTTGTAGTTAGTCCAAATACTTTATTTTAATTAAAATGTCATTGTGAATTTTTAAACATTGTTAATACCATTAAAACTCTCTATTGTTAATAAAATAGTTTAAATAATGTTAACAAATGTATCAAAATTTTTAAATTTAAAAATAAAAGGCTAAATTAATGAAGATAAAAATATGAAGATTAAATTATAATGGGCCTATTTTGCCCAGGGCTCAAACCAGAAACAATAAACCAAAATTCAAACCAAAACAAATAATGTTAACAAACTAAAATCCATTTACATCAAAAGCCCAAATTACATCTAACCCATTTTACAATTCAAAACAAAAGCCCAAATTAAACCAAACCCAAAACCAACCCCAACCTAAAATTCTAGCCCACTAAACCTAAAACTTTTCAGCAAAAAACCCTAGCCCCCTAATGCTGCCTCCTCATGCCTCTGCCACCATTCTCTGCCTCCTCCGCCTCCACGAGCGTGGCACGCCTCTGACACCTGCAGGGAAAAATCAATGCAAAGCAACAGTAGAAACAATAGCAAAACAACAAAAAAAATAAGAATCAAAAGTCTTGTAACTCGGTTTTAAAAGCCACAACCTCCCTTTGTAATTTCTTTACACGCACGAGAAAATCAAAACAGATAACAGAACTTTAAAGGTGATCTTACCCTATTATTCAATCTTTAAGAATACCCGTAGAAAATAAAAAGGATCTTAATTTTTTTTAAGAGGGGATTTCCTCTTTTTTTTTCGTTTTATTTTTATTTTTATTGAATTAGAAGCGAAAATAAAGTAAAAAAAGGAACCTTTTTCTCTTACCCGTCATGTGGTCCTCCACGGTCATTGGAGCCTCCACAGGTTTCGGGCATCTTGAAGCCTTTAGGGGCTTTGTTGAGGGCTCAACGAACACCAAAGGGTCGCGATTTACTTTCTTTCTCTTGATTTCAAGTATTAGCCTTTAAATAGGTTTTTGAGGGGATAAAAAAGGGTTTTTTAAAAAAAAATTTTACGACCGTCAAAGGCGACGGTTGTCGTCGCCGATGACCGATGGCCACAGCGGGTTCAGAGCGGACGACGACAGAGGGTCATCGGACCCAAAGGCCAAGTGCAAAACCCTAGCAGACGAAAATGGGATTTGTTTGAATTTTTTTTTAAAGAGCACAGGCAGAAATGATGTTTTTAAAAAATTTTGGGCTTAAATACAGCATCAAAACGGCACCGTTCCATTAGGCCTACCCTGACTCCAAAACGGCGTCGTTTTGGGGGAGAAACCGAACCAGATCCGCTCCAGGGGGAGATCCGTGTGTTTTCTGAAAGATGGGTGAATATTCGATTTAGTCTTTCCGCCTTTTCTGTCCTCTTTCTTTAGACCCATTTTGTTTTTCTTCTTTTTTAAAATTGCCCTTTATTTTTATTTCATTTCTAATTTGATCCGTGGCCTTGTCGGTTGAAACGCGGTGTATTAGGACCAGGAATATTTTCCCATGTGATCCCCGTGAATTTAAGAGCGTTCTATTTTGGTCCCTGGCAGCCTTCTTTTATTATTTATAATTTTTGCCCTGAATTTTATTTCGGTTTCAATCCCATCCTTAGTCTGTTTAACTTCAATTTTTTTTTTAAAAAAATTGCTTTATTTAATATTTCATTTAATATTTTATTTATCTATTTACTTATTTTTTTATTTGGCATGTTTTTTGTTTATCCTCATTATGTATTTATTCATCATTTTTTACGTACTTTTAAAATTTAGATATTATTATTGTTGTCGAAACCACTTTTTGTTTGAAAACGGGCCGACTTTAGAAAAGGAAAACGAAGTCGCCACCAATTTTTTTTGAAGTGCAATTGGGCCACTTTTGAAAATGTTCTGGTCTACGAATGTTAAAAAAAGGGGACCGGGAGTCGGTTACGCACGAGGAAGGATTAGCACCCTCGCAACGCCCAAAATTGATACTGTATTGATTGATTAATGTCCTTAATATCGAAAATTAAAAAACTATTTTAAAATATGAATCCTTAAAAATGTTTGGACAACCCACATTGGATATCAAAACTCTCTTGTTCCGAAAAGTTGAAATACCACATCTAGCACGATAGGACACGATGTTTCAAACTATCGATGCCAAGATCATTTCATGATTTTCAACATTCCTGTCTTGCAATTTTAAAAAGGTATTTCACTATATGGCCAAACCAAAAATCGAAACCCAGCTCGATTGGGCACAATTCCTTGAATTTTCAATCATGAAATATTGCCTTTATTTAAGAAACACGATAAAAGAATTTTTGAAGGATATTTAGTTGTTTGGACGAACGAAAAATCGAAACCCAGCACGATTGGGCACAAATCCCTCGAACTTCCAAACACGAAACATTGCCTTATTTTTAAAAACATGATTAAAATCTTTAAAGGATATTTTGTGATCTAGACGAACGAAAAATCGAATCCCAGCACGATTGGGCACGATTTCTCAGACTTTCAAACACAAAATATTACCTTTGTGAAAACTATTTTTTATGAAATTTTAAAAACAAAGATAAAAACATTAAAATGTAAACACGGGGATAAGAAAGGAGAATGATCATGGGAATAACAAACGTAACAATAATAATAATATAAGTACCTATATAAATAATGAAAAAAAGGATGATAATAATAATAAAATAATAGTAATAACAATAGAACAAAAGCAAGATTAATAATAATAATAAAATAATAGTAGTAAAACAATGGTATATACATAAAAATAATATCGATAATAATATAATTATATAGAAAATATGATTATGACAATAATGACAAAAAGTAAAAAAAATTTAAAACAATTAATTTAATGGCCAAAATAGCAATAATTGAAAAGGGATAAAATTGTATCAAAACAGGGCTTTTGGGGCCAAATTTAAAACAAAGAAGGAAAAGAAGCCAAATTGCAATTGGGCCTTGTTGGAGGGACCAAAAACGCAATTATTCTAGGCTCCTAAACACTGCCCCTGAGCGCGAACCAAATTGCAATGTGGGACCAAATTTAAAAATCATGGAAATGAAAAACGGGTTGAATTGAAACGGATTAACAAAACAGAAGGGTCAGGGCTGAAAATAGCCCCATGTGACAAAATGCGCGGATCCCCTTCGCAGGCGGGTTAGGTCGTGCGTTTTAGGGCTAAACCTTGGCACCAAAACGGTGCCGTATTCTTTAGGGTATAAAAGCCATTTTTTTTTTAAAAACATATTCCTTTTCATTTTCCTTCAAAAAAAAAAAAACAAAACAAACAGAGAACTTCCTCTGTTCTCTCTGCAGATTTTCCCCAGATGACCTTCGGCCTTCCCTCACCATCTCCGGCCACCACGGAATTCGCAAAAAAGGTAAGTTTTCCTTCTTCTTTTTTTATTTTAATACCTAGGTATATAGCTTATAATGATGTAAAAAAAAAAAAAAACGAAAGTGTTTCAGGAAAATAGATTGAAAACACAAAGAAAAAAAGGAAAATAAACCTCCCTGCTCTTAATATTGGTTTCTGTATATGCTGTCTATTTGCTCGTGTATATTTTCTCTCTAAGAATCGTCTATATTGCTTCTATATCTCAAGCGTAAAAAAAAAAAACCCCTTTTCAATATTTATATTGGCTTTTATAGCCCATTTTACAACCGATTTGTTTCTTATTTATAGGTACGTGGGTGACTACGACGCTGACGTGGCGTGATGGAGCCACGTACACCGTGGGGTGGGGCGTTTGGCGGCGAGAGGAGCCGTGCGGCTTGGGCATGGCCTCGCTGAAGAAACGTGCGGCGCAAGGGCTCTTCTTTGCTTCCTGTTTGCTTTCTTGGGCTAGGGTTTCGTTTGGGCTTTGATTTTGGGCCTTCAGTTCTATTTTGGGGTTGTTTTATTGGGTTTCAAAGTTGAGCTTTGCTGGGAGTGAAAAATTGGGTCATACAGCTGCCCCTCTTTGCTTGTTGTCGTGCAACGGGAACGAAACAAAGATAAAAGAGCCAATTTTGCCCCATCTTGCCGAGTCATACTTCTTGGCATTTTTCTCTTCTAGTAGCCTTGCTTTGACCCACTGTGTCTTCAGGGGTATAGAAATTTTGTTCCGATCTACTTCGCTCCTGCTCAGTGGAAATAAAATCTACTATTCTTTAGCCCGTTACCCTACTGCTTAGGGAATTAACGCTCATCGTCTTCGATCTATCACCCTACTGCTTAGGGAGTTAATATCTATAATTTTGGCCCGTTACCCTCCTGCTTAGAGGCTAAGGCTCATCTTCTTCGATCTATTACCCTACTGCTTAGGGAGTTAAAATCTGTAATTTTAGGCCTGTTACCCTACTGCTTAGGGGGTTAAGGCTTATCATCTTCGATCTATTACCCTACTGCTTAGGGAGTTAAGATATGTAATTTTGACTTGTTACCCTACTGCTTAGGGGGTTAAGGCTCATCGTCTTCGATCTGTCACCCTACTGCTTAGGGAGTTAAGATCTGTAATTTTGGCCTGTTACCCTACTACTTAGAGAGTTAAGGCTCATCGTCTTCAATTTTTTCCACTCCTGCTCAGTGGGATAAGATCTGCTATCTTCTATAACTCCCATCAATTTGCTACATTGTCCTCTAGGGAACCTACCTGTAGAATTGATTTTATGGGTCTATTCTTATGCCAAATGATTAGGATGTCATGATTGAAAAATGCTCCTAACCAATGTATTGCGAATGAATGGATGCATGCAAAAAGTCATGAGCATGATCCAATTTTTTAACTTTTGGGCAATCATTGCCCGCTGCTTGTTTAGGCGATATTCTCGCTGTATGTCTTCTTGTTCTGCTGATACTTTTAACAGAGAATCTGAAGATGTCGTCAGTACTTAAACTCTTATTTCAGGGGTTCCAAGCCCCTTAAGCCTGGTGAGTTCTAAATAATTGTCCCACATTCTTGTATTATTTAGAGACTTTTTGTGAAAGCATTATTAGTTAAGTAATCATTATTTCAATATGAAATGCTTGGAAAAAGACCATGGAGATGAATAAAACTGAAATTTATTCTGGGAAAAACCCGTGAAGAATGAATTGAGCCAAGGAAACAAATTTTGCTAAGGTACAAAAAATTAGAGGGGAAAAATAGAATTGGTGCCCCAGATATCCCAGCCTGAGTTTCTCTGTATGAACTTTTGAAGACCATTCCGAGTTCACATGTGTCTAAGAGATCCGTGGTACTTTATCGATTCCCCTAGACATAACATACCTCATCATTGTCACTTCAAGCGTAGCGAAACTACTGTATGGCCCATCACGGGTTAATCATAATTTGAGCTGCCCTTTTCGGGTTTTCAACTCAAAGCCCTTTGGTCTCAAAGTGCCCTTTACGGGTTTTCACCTTGGCCTCTCCATTATTTTTTTTTTGAACTCAAGACGCCCTTTACGGGTTTTTATTTTGGCCCACTTTCAAGCGAAGTACTTCTTGACGGAATCTGCGTTAACTGGATTTGGTAGACTTTTACCGTCCATCTCGGCTAGTATCAAAGCTCCTCCAGAAAAAGCCTTCTTTACAACATAAGGTCCTTCACAATTAGGCATCAACTTTCCCCTAAAGTCTTTTTGCATAGGGAGGATCTATTTCAAAACCAAGTCTCCCTCATGGAATACTCTAGGGCGAACCTTCTTATTGTAAGCACTCATCATTCGCTTTTGGTACATCTGCCCATGACGGATGGCTCTTAACCTTTTTCCTCAATTAAATTCAGCTGATCATATCTAGATTGAACCCATTCCGCTTCATCTAACTTCAAATCTGACAGAACACAGAGTGAAGGAATCACAACTTCAATGGGCAGGACTGCTTCCATTCCATAAACTAATGAGAAAGGTGTTGCCTTGATGGAAGTTCTAATTGATGTTCAATAGGCGTAGAGGGCAAGTGGTAACTTTTCATGTCAATCTTTGTAAGTCTCAGTCATTTTCCCCATAATTTTCTTGATATTTTTATTAGCCGCCTCAACGGCGCCATTCATTCGGGTGATATGGCGATGAGTTGTGGTCTTAATGTTGAACTGACTGCAGACTTCCGCTATCGCGCTATTGTTCAAGTTTAGTGCATTATCAGATATGATTCTTTCTGGCATACCGTAGCGACAGATGATCTCTTTCTTCAAAAACTTACTTACTGCCGTATTCGTGACATTGGCATATGAAGCCACCTCTACCCATTTGGTAAAGTAATCAATGACCACGAAAATGAAATGATGTCCATTAGAAGCCTTCGGTGAGATCGGCCTAATGACGTCCATGCTCTACATTGAGAAAGGCCACGGAAAAGTCATAACATGAAGAGGTGAAGGAGGCATATGGATCTTGTCACCATAAATCTAGCACTTGTGGCACTTCTTGGCGTAGCGAATACAATCTCCTTCCATGGTAGACCAGTATTACTCGAATCTCATGACTTGCTTGGCCATTGAAAACCCATTGGCATGCGTTTCACAGACACCCTCATGGACTTCTTCCAGGATTTTCTTAGCCTCCACAGCATCGATGCATCTTAGCAACACTTGATCCCTCCTCTTTTTATACAGGATCTCTTCATCTAAAACGTAGTCACTGGCAAGTCTTCTCAATGTTTTCTTATCATTTTTAGTCGCTTGATCGGGATATTCACGGCTCTTCACATATCGTAGAATATCATGATACCAAGGATGATCATCTCTCTCCTTCTCTTCGTCAATATTACAGCAGTGAAGTGAGTCTCGCAGATGCTCATTTGAATGGGCTTCATACCCTCTTGATCATTTACTCTGATTATAGAAGCTAATGTGGCCAAGGCGTCAGCCATCTGATTTTCATCACGCGGGAGGTAAAAGAATATGATATCATCAAAATCCTCAATTAGCTCAAAACTAACTTTTGATAACTGATCAACTTGGGATCTCTTATTTCCATTCTCCTCTAAGCTGATATATTACCAACGCGGAGACTACATATACATCTAGCAACTTGACTTTGTGGTCTACGGTAGCTCAATTCCCATGATACATGTTTCGTATTCTGCCATGTTATTTGTGCAATCGAAGTCCAACTTGCAAGTGAATGGATAATGTTCTCCATTTGGGGATATTAGGACTGCCCCAACTCCATTACCAACGACATTTGATGCTCCGTCAAAGTTCAGCTTCCAAGGACGATCTTTTAGGGTATCTTCCTCATTCGTCGCTACAAACATCAGATCTTCATTAGGGAAATCAAAATTAAGAGGCTCATAATCATCTAGTGCCCTGCTGGCTAGAAAATTTGCTATTGCACTCCCCTTCACCGCCTTCTGGTTTACATAGACTATGTCAAACTCAGAGAGCAAAATTTGCCATTAAGCCATTCTTTCATTCAGGGGAGTTAACTACATCATGTACTTAAGAGGGTCTAGTTTAGAGATTAACCAAATCGTATGGTACAGCATGTACTGTCTCAACCTCCGAGTTGTCCAGACCAAAGCACAACATAATTTCTCAATTGGCGAGTATCTTATTTCACACTCAGTAAATTTCTTGCTGAGGTAATATATCGCATTTTCCTTCTTCCCTGTTTCATCGTGTTGGCTGAGTACACATCCCATTGAATTATCGAACATCGTCAAATACAAAATCAATGGTCTATCAGGACTAGGAGGCATTAACACTGGGGTATTGGACAAATATTGTTTAATCTTGTCAAATGCCCTCTGGCATTCATCGTCCCAAATGCCTAGATTGTGTTTCTTAAGATCACACTTCTCAGTCAATTGCAAAATAAACCGAACGATGTAATTCAATCTTCTTAGAAAACCTCGGACTTCCTTCTGAGTGCGCGACGGAGACAATTTTTGTATGGCCTTGACTTTATCCGGATCTACTTCAATTTTTTTCAATGACCACGAAACCTAGTAGCTTCCTTGATTGAGCCCCGAAAGTACACTTGGCTGGATTGAGCTCCGCTGAAATTTCTCAACCTCAAGAACAGTTTTCTCAAAACTTGCACATACTCCCCTTCCGTTCGAGACTTTGCGATCATGTCGTCGACATAGACATCAATCTCCTTGTGCATCATGTCATGAAACAAGGTTACCATATCCCTTTGGTATGTTGCTCTCGCATTTTTTAACCCAAATGGCATCACTTGGTAACAAAAAGTTCCCCATAAGGTTATGAAAGTGGTCTTTACCATGTCTTCAGGATGCATCTTTATTTGATTGTATCTCGAGAAATTATCCATGAAGGAGAAAAATGAATACCCCGCCGTGTTGTCCACCAAGATGTCGATGTGAGGCAGTGGGAAGTTGTCTTTCGGGCTGGCCTTGTTTAGGTCCTTGTAATCAATGCACATTCGTACTTTTCCATCCTTCTTAGGGACAGAGACAACGTTGGCTACCTATTCTGAGTAATTCACCACTCGTAAAAACCCAGCATCAAATTACTTCTTGACTTCTTCTCTTATTTTTATCGCGACATCGGGTCTCATCCTTCAAAGCTTCTGTTGGACCGACTTACATTCTTCTTTGATGGGAATACGGTGTACCGCAATTTCAGCACTCAACCCTGGCATGTCTTGATATGACCACTTGAAGACATCTTTGAACTCTAGCAGAAGTCTAATGAGTGTTTGCCTTGTTTCCTTAGTTATGCAGGTACCGATTTTCACTTCTTTCCCATCTTCTAGAAGTACATTCTCAATTGTCTCTTCGTGAGTTAGAATCAGCTTCTCTTCCCGCTCTACTATCCTTAACAAATATGGGGATACACTATAATCTTCGTTATCTGTAAAGTCCTGAGGTCCCTCTAGGCACATGTCTTGCTCATCGTGAAATTCGAGTCCAAATAATGCGTTGTTCATGGCATCGATATCTGGGGACCTATGGTAGGTATGAAAGAATATTCAATAAAAATGAATTTAAGAATGACTTATTTATGCGTTATGATTATGAATGGAATGGAAAAAAAGCAAAAGAATAACTGCACAGCATGAAAGAAAAATGCACTTTTATTGAAAGTAATGATGCTTGAACATGAGCCTATTTTACAAAAGATTCTTATTGTTCCCAGGCTTGAAACAACAAGTGTGTTTTGAACATTACTCTATTTTAGTCCTAGAAACTACAGGAATTTCTTCTGCAGTTCAGTTGTCTAGAACACTTTCAGGTTCGTAGGGGCGTATGCCCGCTAAGTTTCCTTCTTTTGATCCTTCTTCAAATACGATGTTAATTCTCATAACTTTTAACATGTCTTCAGCCGTTTCTTTATTCATGTTCTCTAGTCCCGGATGGACAATTTCTTCCGATACGAATGCATTGGATATATAGGGAAAAGTTATTGATCCCCATTCGACCTCGGCGTCCTTCTCTACCGACTCTCCTCCTATGGTGCACACGTTTTCCCCTACAGAAGAATCAAAGAACTCCATCTCTTTGTTATCCATTAACCCTTGTACTATGGCCCTAAATTCGCTACATTATTGGATCTCATGGTCTTTTTTATTATGGAACTCATAGTAGTTCCCAACATCTTGGGATTTTCTCCCCAACTCTTATGGAATTAGACCTCTTTTTCGCATTTTCGTCCAAACCTCCCTTAATGGGGTTCTTATTTCAGCAACCTTCTGCTTGATTCTTCTCCCCATGTTCTCGACTATCGCGTTTACCCCTTTATCAGTGTGACTGGGTAACGGATTTCCCACACCAGGTGTATCATTGAATTTTACAACACCCGCTTGGATAAGCCTTTCGACTAGCCTTTTGAATGAGATACAATTTTCTATGGAATGTCCTGCTACTTCGCATGGTATTCACACTGAGCATTTGTGTCACACCACTTAGGATATGGGGGTTGCAACGGTTTCAAGTAGATAGGGGCTACAATGTGCTCATCAAACAGAGTTTTATACAACTCCCCATACGTTACTGGTATGGGAGTAAACCGAAATTTCTCAACATTCTGCCTCGCGTTGGGCTCCTACCTTGGTGAGGTCTGTTGGCCTGCGGCTACCGCTCTTGGTTGGATAATAGTAATGGGTTTAGGATAACCCGAGCTTACATTACCTACTTTATTCTCCCTTTTCTTTGGAGTCGATCTTTTCATACTCTCTCCAACTTCTATTTTCCCACACCTTATCGCATTCTCTATCTTTTTAGCCAGGCATCACTATGTCTGCGAAACTCTTAGTCGCACTCCCCAACATATGATTGATGAAAGGTGCTTTCAAGGTATTTATGAAGAGCATGGTCATTTCTTTTTCTAGTAACGGTGGCTGGACCTGTGTAGCGACCTCCCTCCATCTTTGTGCGTACTTCCTGAAACTCTCGCCTGGCTTTTTCTCCATATTTTGCAACGTGATCCTGTCAGGTGCTATATCAATCACATGGCCGTAATGTTTCATAAAGGCCTGCGCCAAATCTTTCCACGATTTGATTTGGGTACAACTCAGCTGATTGTACCATTTTGCTGCAGCTCCAGTCAGACTATCCTGGAATCAGTAGATTAACAACTGGTTATTATTGACATATCCCATCATTCTCCGACAGAATATCGTAATGTGGGCCTCAGGGCAATTGGTCTCGTTATATTTTTCAAACTCTAGTATCTTAAACTTTGGTGAGAGTACCAGACCAGGGACCAAACTTAACTTTTTGGCATCTACCTCGCATTGGTAATCAGCACTTTTCAATGTTTGAAATTTCTTCTCCAACCACCTACATCGGTCCTCAAATTCTTTTGGGAGTTCCGCCCTTACTTTTTCCTCTTCTGTTGCATCGTCGACATCAGGGACCATTGGTTTTGCCAAATTGAGTCCTAAGTTGGAGCTCGATCCTGTCGGGAAGTTTACCTGTGTAGAGATACTGGATTGATGCTGAGGCCGGATATTGACAAACACTCTTGGTGGTTGAATCTGAGAATTTAATTGGGCCAAGCCTGGATGATGAGTAGAGTCTTCATTATCATCTCCGGTGTCGACCATTGGGCCCTTTCCCGTATCATGCCCTCTAGTCAACAAATGTGTCAACTGGCTCATCATACTCCTCTGGGATTCCAGCATTTGATCCCTCATGTCTTATTAGATCTTAGCCAACTGTTCTTGTATCTGAGCCTACAGTTGGTCTTGCATCTCTTTCTGCATCTGCTCTAGCCTCTCTAACCTTTGATCCATATCTTTTTTTTCTTTCGGGTGTAGTAGCGGTGTTCCAAAATAACTATAATATGATCTCTAGTTAATAGGGTTGTTTTGCGATATTAAATGTATATGATGTGATGCAATGTAAATGTATGATATGAATACAAAAATAAGAGACATCGATTCTGGTTCAATTTCTTATAGAAAACTTATTTAAAAAATAAAATCTTTTACATAAAACAGAGTCACATATACGACCTAGCCTTTATACCCAAAGTTTTAACTTTCTCAAGAAGTGAAGCTAACTCTCAACCCCGGTCAGACTTTGACTCATAAAATATACTTAACACATCAGCTTGAACCGCTAAGGTTTGTAAATGATCGACCACCTCTCGTATCTGAACCACGGCTTCACCCATAACGTAGTCTCTATCCCTGACCTGGTTCTGAGATCTTTGAAGCTGTTCTTTCCACTATTGGTTATCTGCCTCCAATAGTTGGATCCGGAGCTCACTATTTTGCAGCGCTGTTTCGAGCTCTACCACCTTTACTTTCAACTCTTCAATCTGGTTTAAGCTTGATTCCAGCTTCACTGTAGAGTTGCGACTTTGACACAATGCCCTCTCTAGTTCTGTTACTCGAGCTCTTAACATCTCATTTTCGCTTTGGCTCTCATTCACAGTTTCTCTTAGTGTATCTTTTTATGCTTGAGCCTCATGGAACCTCCTCTTCCACTGATCGACCCTGGCCTTCTCTTCCTAAATTTCTTGACACCATTGCCCTGAGGTTTTACCTAATCCAGTAGTCCTTAACGATGAATGCAATTTCCTGTAGTTAGTCTTCAAACTGTCCAAATCTTCTTCGGTATTTCTTTTCCCTTTCTCAGTTTCTCAGCCTCTGATTTTTGGACATCAATGTCTAACCTTAAATACACTTTTTCTTCTTCCAGTTGCTCTATCTATTTTCCTAACTCTGAATTTTTACTTTCGAAGTCTTGTTTCAGTATTTCTAACTTGGAAGGGACTGCTTGCAGGTATTCATCTATTGGTCGAGCACCATCTTGTGTCGGTTTAGGGATATTATCATTTACTCTCCTACTCCGCCATGAATTATATTCGAGGGTTACCATTGGACCTACAACAACTATCTTCATTCGGTAAATTTGTTTCAAAGCATTAGCAAACTCTCAGACCTTCTTCTTATAATTATTCCCCATATATAAAAATTCAAACTGGGCTAGCCCATATGTCACCGGTATAAACTGTCTTGATTGGTATTGTCTTAGCACGAGCAAAGGAGCATACCCAATGGCTTCCCAAATTCTTAGCAAAGGGACCCAATTATAACTCCCACATCGGTATAGAATTTCATCGGGAATTAACCAAGGAGCTCTCCATTCAACGTCCTTTTCTTGGAGATTCTGAAGAAGTGCGATCCAGTTTTCTTCTAATATATCATCTCTTCTGGGCGTGGCTTCCAACTCCTTTAACGGGGAGTAATTCTCGGAGAAAACTTGATAAGAAACTTTATCTATTTTCCAGAAATGGCTATGGAACCACACCAACAATAGCTGTGCACACCTTATGAATCTACCTTCACCTACTTTTCGGCACGCGTTCAAAGATCTAAATGTTTCATCGAGAATTGATAGTACCGGCGTAACCCCCTTGTCAAGATGATCGAATAAGTCGATAACTGCTTCATCTACATGTCTCAAAGCCTTGGGGAAAATTACCAAGCCGTAGATACTTAAGCCGAAAATGTCAACTTTTCTTTTAATATCTGGATGTGCCACCATCAGGTCCCTCAAGCTCACTCAAGGAATGCATTGCCCTTCACCTTTTGTTGGATTCGTGCCATGACCCACTATTCACTCATCCCAGTGATACTCGTCAGCTTCTTTATAAAAGTCGGTGCATTAGCGGCCCTGAAGTAAACTTTGTCAACCTAAACCCTTTGGCTACGAAGTAAAGTCATATATTCTTCCACAGTAGGCACCAAATCCACCTCCCCAAATGTAAAACAACTATAAGCGGATTCCAATACTGAGTCATAACCCGAAACAAGTGTTTGTCCACTCTGATATCCAATAAGTAAGGTAAATCACCATAATTAAGGTAAAAGAACTGCTTGGTTCCTTCATCCCAACAGGCCCATATATCCCTTAATTCTTGGAGCTTATTCTGTGTCGTACTGATGTGAGTGAAGTCCCCTAATTTCGATGTATACCCATCGGCTAGACTATCTCACTTCTCAAGTTGTGTCTTCTCTGACCATATACGCACGGTCGCATTATCCTCTACTTTATCAAGGAATTTGTTCTCCATAACAAGCCTTCTATCTTAGTAATCAAAACAGGAACCGACGCCTTCTAAGTATGAAATGACATGCAAACATGCCAAAATAAAACAGGTTAGTATCGCATAATAGCAACCAAAACAAGTAAAAATGTCAAACCACTGTATGGGTAACCACTAAAGTTTAGCATGGTTCTACCTAGGGTAGGCTCTTAGTGTTCACTATATGTGGTTTAGCTCTAAAGGAAGGGTACCTGAACCAGTAGATTTCTCAATCCTCACCCATTATAGGCTCATACGGATCGAGTTCGGTTCAGGGGAATACATTTCCCTATGGCCATGCGGAGGTGAAAACCTCAAGAAACCATAGGTACGGATGTATCCGGAAGCAGTCCCCTAGCCCATGTGGAGGTGAAAACCTCACGAAGGCATAGCTTCTCACTCCCACTTAAAGGGTGTGACCACAATGGTCATGCAGCATGAATGCAGAGATATCCCATGTATCTCAAACCAAAAAAATATATGACGTGACACAAACTCATGCAAATGAAAAAATGAAATTAAAACATTTTATTTTCGATAAAAGGACATTAATCAATAAATTTTACGGCTTGACTCTCTTATTGGTCCCCAGCGGAGTCGCCAAGCTGTCGGAACCATTTTTGTGTTTGGAAAATGGGCCGACTTTAAAAAAGGAAAATGGAGTCGCCACCAATCTTTTTTGAAGTGCAATTGGGCCACTTTTGAAAACGTTCTGGTCTACGAATTTTAAAAAAATGAGACCGGAAGTCAGTTACGCACGAGGAAGGATTAGCACCCTCGCAACGCCCAAAATTAGTACCGTATTGATTGATTAAAGTCGTTAATATCGAAAATTAAAAAAAATATTTTAAAATATGAATCCTTAAAAATGTTTGGACAACCCACATTGGATATCAAAACTCTCTTGTTCCGAAAAGTTGAAATACCACATCTAGCACGATAGGACACGATGTTTCAAACTATCGATACCAATATCATTTCATGATTTCCAACATTCCTGTCTTGCAATTTTAAAAGGGTATTTCACTATTTGGCCAAACCAAAAATCGAAACCCATCATGATTGGGCACGATTCCTTGAATTTCCAATCATGAAATATTGCCTTTATTTATGAAACACGATAAAAGCATCTTTGAAGGATATTTAGTTGTTTGGACAAACGGAAAATCGAAACCCAGCACGATTGGGCACGAATCCCTCGAACTTCCAAACACGAAACATTGCCTTATTTTCAAAAACATGATCAAAATCTTTAAAGGATATTTAGTGATCTAGATGAACGAAAAATCGAAGCCCAGCACGATTGGGCACGATTTCTCGGTCTTCCAAACACGATATATTAAATTTTTGAAAACCATTTTTATGAAATTTTAAAACAAAGATAAAACATTAAAATGTAAACACGGGATAATAAGGAGAATGATCATGGGAATAACAAACGTAACAATAATAATAATAATATAAGTACCTATATAAATAATGAAAAAAAGGACGATAATAATAATAAAATAATAGTAATAACAATAGAACAAAAGCAAGATTAATAATAATAAAATAATAGTAGTAAAACAATGGTATATACATAAAAATAATATCTGATAATAATATAATTATATAGAAAATATGATTATGACAATAATGACAAAAAGTAAAAAAAATTAAAACAATTAATTTAATGGCCAAAATAGCAATAATTGAAAAGGGATAAAATTGTATCAAAACAGGGCTTTTGGGGCCAAATTTAAAACAAAGAAGGAAAAAGAAGCCAAACTGCAATTGGCGCGCGACTAGAGGGACCAGAAACTCAATTATTCTAGGCTCCTAAACACTGCCCCTGAGCGCGGACCAAATTGTAATGTCGGACCAAATTTGGGGCTGAATTTAAAAATCATGGAAATGGAAAACGGGCTAAATTGAAACGGATTAACAAAACAGAAGGGTCCGGGCTGAAAATAGCCCCATTTGACAAAATGCGCGGTCCCCTTCGTAGGAGGGTCGGGTCGTGTGTTTTAGGGCTAAACCTTGGCACCAAAACGGTGCCGTATTCTTTAGGGTATAAAAGCTGAAATTAAAAAAAAACATATTCCTCTTCATTTTCCTTCAAAAAAAACAAAACAAACAGAGAACTTTCTCTGTTCTCTCTGCAGGTTTTCCCCAGATGACCTTCGGCCTTCCCTCAATGTCTTCGGCCACCATCGCCAGCCACTGCGGAATTTGCAAAAAGGGTAAGTTTTCCTTATTTTTTATTATTTTAATACCTAGGTATATAGCTTATAATGATGTAAAAAAATAAAAAAAACGAAAGTGTTTCAGGAAAATAGATTGAAAACGCAAAAAGGAAAAAAGGAAAATAAACCTTCACTGCTCTTAATATTGGTTTCTGTATATGCTGTCTGTTTGCTCGTGTATTTTCTCTCTAAAAAACCGTCTATATTGCTTCTATATCTCAAGCGTAAAAAAAACCCCCCGCTTACAATATTTATTTCGGCTTTTATAGCCCATTTTACAACCGATTTCTTTCTGATTTGCAGGTACGTGGGTGACTATGACGCTAACGTGGCGTGATGGAGCCGCGTACGCCGTGGGGTGGGGCGTTTGGCGCGCGAGAGGAGCCGTGCGGCTTGGGGCATGGCCTCGTTGGAGAAACGTGTGGCGCAAGGGCTCTTCTTTGCTTCCTGTTTGCTTTCTTGGGCTAGGGTTTCATTTGGGCTTCAATTTTGGGCCTCGATTCTGTTTTGGGGTTGTTTTATTGGGTTTTAAAGTTGGGCTTGTTGGGAGTGAAAAATTGGGTCATACAATTGTTATTATTAATATTATTGCAACTTATATTATCTTGTGTCATTATTATTTGCTTATGCATGTTAAAATTATGATTCGTTAATATCAATGCCATATATGTGATGTTTTATTATGCATATTATGTCATCGTTACCTCAAATGTATGTTGCACTATCATTATTAACCACGTATAACCCTTTTAAAGTTTTAAACGATTTCTTTTAAAACATAATCAAACAAACTACACGTATATCATTTTTAGATATTTCATCAACTTTCACCCAAATTCATAAAAATGGGAAATGTTTTAAAAATCGATAATATTTCACATTTTGGAGATTTGAGAAATCGTATCTTAACTTACAGGGTTTCGATACTCTCGTTAAACCTAAATAGCCAAATATTCTTTTATTTTTTAAAATATGAGATTTTTAAATAAAAATTAAAGGCAAGCTTGTGCTTGAGGGTTCAAAGTATCGTATCCTAACTTACGGGATGTGATACTTCGATATCTCGAGACGAGGGAGTCTTTAACAATCGTTTTGATTTAATTCAAGCGTTTTTAAAATTAACGTTAATAAAAGGAGGGATCGCATTTTAAATTCTTTCGAAGTTTTTAATTTTTGACATTTAGATATTAATTAATCAATTAGGCACCAATTTTGGGCGTGACGAGAGTGCTAATCCTTCCTCGCACGTAATCGACTCCCGAACCCGTTTTCTCGAATTTCGTAGACCAAAATCATTGTTTTGATAAGTCAAAATATTTTAGTAAAACAATCAAATTACGAGGTGATTTGATCACACCTCATAAAAAAGATTGGTGACGACTCCCGTTTTAATTTTCGTTTTCAAACAAAGTCGACCGCGTTCTCACAAAAAATGGTTTCGGCATCAAATATACGAAAAATTAGGAACTCTAAGCATATTGTAACTTTTAAATTTTTACTTTATAATTGAGCTAAAAAAAATAAACAATTGTGGAACCATACTAACATATATATATATATATATATATCCACTTATATTATGGTAAAAATTACATGATTTTATATCCTTCCATAATTTTTATACTGAATAATATTTTAACAATCTACTTGTCATATTTTATGCTTCATTCATGTAGATCATGCATGTCAAGTTTGACATAATTTAAAAATTTCTAACTATTCGTTTTATGTAAAGAACTTTCAATCATTAAATATATATATTAATATAGACAATATTTTAGATTGATATGATAGAGATATCGGATCGATCTAAAATTTTACATGCACGACAAATACAAGTATATTGATAAATTCAACGTTGGATTGTTAAAATATTAATCGTATAAAAAGTTACAAGTGGATTCCTCCCATAATATATATAATATATGTAAAAGCATGAGTTTGAAAACATTTAAATTTTAAATTAACATTAAAAAATAATTTTTTAAATAATAAAATTTTATCCATTTAAACTATACAATTGGTTTGAAGTTTAACTCAATGTATTAAGAATAAATAGATAAAATTATATCAATAATATATAAGTCTTTTGTATTTTAGGGTTTTAATTTATTTGAACTACATACTTGAGTATGTTAATTAAGTATTAATATATATATTATTTTAATTTAATTTCATTTAATTCATCAATTATAATTAAGATTTAAAATTATAAGTAGCATTCATCACTTAAAATTTTTAAATAAATAGTATCTAAATAATATAAAAAATAGAGATTATTAGCATTGGTAAGTTCAAAGTGTCTTAAAAATAGAATATTAAAATAATAGTTTTTAAGAAAAATTACAAGTCATATGTAAATGACAATGACACAAGAGAGAGATGAAAGATCATTTTAATATAAAATAACGTAAAACTATAATATTAATTCATCACGGCTTTATTTAGTTTATTATACATATTATATTAAATTTATTTTAAATTCACTCTTATTCACTTTCTCTTATTATTCTATTGTCTAATGTGAAAGTTTTACTTTTATAATTGGGATAAATCTTAAAATTATACATGAATTTTAGTTAAATGTGTAGTTTGATACATGAACTTTAATTTGGTGTAATTATGCACATGAAATTTTTATCATGGTTCAAATGTGTATATATATATATATATATATGAAACTTTTTAAAAATAAATACATTAATTTATTTTTATATTGGATAAATATAATTATTTATGCAATATATAAACATAAAATAATGATATATTAATAATTGTGTTAATAATTTGTGAGAATTGGATTAAATCAAAATCCATGTATAAAATTACACATTAAACCAAAGTTCATATATAATTTTGAAATTTATCCTTTATAATTATATGTTGTTATTAATTTTAAATTTAATTTACTTTATGCTATTTTTTCTCATTACTATTACTTCATGATTATTATTTGATAAAAATCTCTGATTTACAACAATAAAAATTATTATTATTATTATTATTATTATTATTATTATTATTATTATTATTATTTTATAATTGTTTAGGTAATTTGTGACTTAAAGTAATTAATTGCATAAGAAGTTTAACAAGAAAGATAAATAAAAGAAAAATATTAATATAGAAAATTTAAATATATTTGTAATACTATAAATTAGATTTTATTTTATTTTTAGGAATATGTATTTTATAGATTGCCTAAATATAATTTTATTTTTATTTTTATTTTAATTATGTTTAGGAAGTTGATTTTTTTATTATTTGTCTTTAATTTATTTCATATTATTTTTATAATACATTTAAATGATTTAATCTCAAAAATTATTTCACTTATAAAATAAATTATTATAAAATTAAAATATATTATGATAATATCATCCTTTAGATAAGTTGATTTTGAACAAAAGAATTAAAATATAAAATGTTAAAAATAATATTTAATATTAAAACTAAAAAATATGAAATTAATGTTTTAACATTAAATTTAAAATTAATAGTTAAATTCAATAAATTTAATAAATTAAATCATAATTATTTTCATTTATTATTAGTATGCACATACAAATTAAATCAAATTGTAATATCAATTCTCAAAATCCTTTATCTTGGGAATTTAATATTTAATATATTTAAATAAAATTTTAAGAAAAATTGTTCTTTTACTTTTATTTAAACTCAAAATAAGTGTTGAAAATAATTCATATTCAATTTCAATTTCATTACAATTTAAAGCATTCAATTTAATCAATAAATAATATCTTATTATTTTAATCATTTTATTTAAATTGAGATTAATTCTATTATCAAACAATAAAAATACAAGAAATTGATACACAATCAATGCAATATATAAAAAGGTGTTACTACAAGAAAAGCACATTCGAATAATTTAATTTATGTCTGAAAATAATAATATTATTTAATAC
Organism: Gossypium rotundifolium; assembly: GCA_025506655.1. Classification (NCBI taxonomy): domain Eukaryota; kingdom Viridiplantae; phylum Streptophyta; class Magnoliopsida; order Malvales; family Malvaceae; genus Gossypium; species Gossypium rotundifolium. The sequence continues at coordinate 135,138,471 of CP106733.1, forward strand.
ATTGATAATATCATTAATTTATTTAGATGAATTTTATCAAAAATAAAGATTGAAGAATTAAAAGTATATATTTACAATATATCAATCTTTTAAACATTTTAAGTATTCTACAATTAGTTAATTATGATTTGAAATTCTTTTATTTTTTGAATAATATATATTTTAATCATTTTAATAATGATTACATATGGTAATTATATGAAATAAAAATATTTCATTAAATAATAAATATATAAATTCATACTTATATAAAAAAGAACTAGTAAATATAAAAATAGAAGATTATTGAAAATTAAATTATATAAATGCTATTTTTATAAAGGTAAATATCAAAATTATTCATAAACTTTGATCAAATGTGCAATGTCGTATGTGAACTTTGATTTTGCACGATTTTATATATGAAATTTTGTTATATTCAATTTTCACAAATCATTAATAATATTATCAAATTAGCATAATTTTACGTTGATATATTATACATTCAAATAATTATGTTAATTCGATATCGAAATAAATGTTTGTATTCATTTCTTTAAGTATGTGTAGAATTGAATTAAAACCAAAATTTTATATATACATAAAAACAACAATATAATTTTCATGTATATAATTGTATCAAATTATATATTGAATTAAAGCTATTTTTTATTATAAATAAATTCTTAAAAAAAATTCAAAAATATAAAAATTCGAATTCCGTAAATCACAGCCGTATATGTGGTATTGCCACCAACCGTGAATCGTGTCGTCGTCCACCAACAGCTTCGCGTCTCACCTACCCACTCCTTTTTCTCCTTCAAACCAATGTTTCTCCCCAATCCTTCCCCTAACTAACAAACAATAAACCAGACAAACCCCCCCTTCTCATCTATGGCCTGCGCCACTAACGCTATCTCTCTTTCTCTCTCTTCCAACCCCAAGTCCAAATTGTCCTCTGACTTCTTCCCCAAGCTTAATAAGCCCGTCAATGTTTCTCTTCGCGCTTCCACTTCCGCTGAGTTGAATCCCGGACGACTTTTTCTCTCCAGACCCATTGGACACAGTCGCAGGATTTGCGCCAATGCAACTCCGGTGATGGATCAGTCGGTTGGTGAAACGAGCTCTTCAGTCCCCACTATTGTTGAGGTGGATTTGGGTAATCGGAGTTACCCGATCTACATCGGCTTCGGGTTGCTTGATCAGCATGAGCTTCTTCAAAAGTTAGTTAATTTCATTCATTTGCTTCGATAACTTCTAGCTTTTTTTTTTTTTGCTAAGAGAATGCTTTACGTTGTTCGTCGTATTTAGTGTTAACGAGTTGTCGTTTCGATAGGCATGTTCATGGGAAGAAAGTTCTTGTGGTAACTAACACTACAATTGCTCCTTTGTATTTGGATAAAGTCGTTGATGCGTTAACAAAGGGAAACCCGAATGTTTCTGTTGAAAATGTGATACTACCTGATGGTGAGAAGTACAAAAACATGGTGGGTTTTCCACTTTTCCTCTCTGTTATTTTGTTTCTTTGATTTGAAGCATTGTTGCTATTGAACTTGATGGAAGTAGTAATTGTAGTGGTTGTGCTTATAGGAGACTCTCATGAAAGTTTTTGACAAGGCCATCGAGTCCCGATTGGACCGGAGATGTACATTTGTTGCTCTTGGCGGTGGTGTGATTGGTGACATGTGTGGTTTTACTGCTGCTGCTTTTCTTCGCGGTGTTAATTTTATCCAGATTCCTACTACTGTTATGGCGCAGGTCATTTCGCACTCATGGCTCATTTATGTATTGATCATCACATTGTGTGCAAACATTTCATGTTTTTAACTTTGTTCTAATAAGCAGGTGGATTCTTCTGTTGGGGGTAAAACTGGCATAAACCATCCTCTTGGGAAGAACTTGATTGGTGCTTTCTACCAACCTCAATGTGTGCTCATAGACACTGACACATTGAACACATTGCCAGATAGGGAACTGGCTTCAGGTCTGGCAGAGGTTATAAAGTATGGGCTCATCAGAGATGCCGAGTTTTTTGAGTGGCAGGAAAAGAATATGGAGAAACTGATGGCAAGGTATCTGAAACTCATTTAATGAAATGTAATTAAACATTTGAATAGGTTGAAACTTGTTTAGAAATGTGAAGCTGAGAGGACATTTGGTAAGAACTGAAAATCAAAACGGGTGTTTTCAATTTGAGCTTTCGGGAATATACTTTGTATTATCCTTTGAAGTAGTTTTCTTCATTTATGCCTTGTGCTTGTGTATAGCTCCTTGTCTACTTCAACCAATGATATTACACTCTGGTGCTTTCCTCATTATAGCAATCAATATATCTTGAAGCTGTATGTGATGCGGTGTTGATCATTACAGGGATCCTGATGCATTTGCTTATGCTATAAAGCGATCATGTGAAAACAAGGCTGAGGTTGTGTCACTAGATGAGAAGGAAAGTGGATTGAGGGCTACACTGAACTTGGGTCATACATTTGGCCATGTAAGTTTTATATGTGTTCTGCTATATTACATTTTAGCTTGCAAAGGGAATCGAATTTTTTCATTCTTGATGCATTCATTTTCTTTTTTGGAGTTTTTATTTTATGGCTACAATGTTTGAAATCCCAAAAAGGAACCTGTGAAATGGTTTAAAATAGAATAAATATGAAGTTACAACTTGAGATTTTATGTTTTAGCAGTTATACTCTCTTTTGTATTCAGCTAGTGGTGAAGGTATCTTGTGTTTACATCTGTTAGAATTTGTACTTCATCTTGAAGGGATCTGTATTTACTCCAGATTTTAAGAAATTTTCGTGCTGTTGTCTTCATGTTTCTTTCCAGGCAATAGAAACTGGGTTTGGATATGGAGAGTGGCTACATGGAGAAGCTGTTGCAGCTGGCACGGTAATGTGATTGTTATTGCATTTTGTTTTGATCTTCTTCCATGCCTGTACTAAACTTGAATCTATATACTCAACTCAGGTTATGGCTGTTGACATGTCATATCGCCTTGGTTGGATTGACAGTTCAATTGTGAAACGGGTTAATGACATATTACAGCGGGCTAAGTTACCTACTGCTCCTCCTGAAACCATGACTGTGGAAATGTTCAAATCTGTCATGGCGGTAAGTGAACCAAGTTTTACTGTTCTGTATATCTCAAATTGCTTTCTCTGAACACTTGAGGAATATGCATGTATCATTTTGTTATGGTAGGTTGATAAGAAGGTGGCTGATGGGCTACTAAGGCTTATCCTTCTGAAAGGTCCTCTGGGAAATTGTGTTTTCACCGGCGAGTATGATAGAAAGGCCCTGGATGATACACTTTCTGCATTTTGCAAGTCTTAAATCCAGATTTTATTTGTTGATCTGTTTTAAGCTTTACTTGCACAATTGTTCTCCCATATCTTTGGATGGTTTATCTCAATGGTCATGCTAATACTTTTTGTTGTACTCATTCTCTAGGATTCTTTCTTTTCTTGAGCTCCATTGTCAAAAGGCTTGTACCAAGTTGTAATGCCAGTATTAATGTAGTCAATAAAAACTATATATATGCTAAAGTATGTATTTTTATTATTTGCTTACTTCAATAAGAATAATTTCGTAAATTACCATTACATTCTATTAATACTAAAAGATGGCATGGGGGAGATTGGAGTCAATTCATCTTGTTTGGGCAAAGAGCCATATGGATTGAGTGGTGGAGGAAAGCTAGAAAGGAGAAGAAGCTTGAGAGGCCTGAAGAAGGAGATGGCTCAATTGGAGTTTGGGAGTGGATAGTGAGCATGTCCTACAGCTTCAAGGTCAAGAGGGGTATTTGTATGGATTTGACATCCTTTTTCACGTGTTGTCCTTTGATAGGTTTATCGATCTCTACCGTGGTTCCTTGTTAGGTCAATAATGCAACATGATGTGACCAAATTGCAAGGTATGTGGGTGAAAGGTAGTGGATGTCTTCTCCAAGTGGCCTGATATTTAGAAGTAATTGGTTTGCTTGTTCCTAGGATTTGGCAGAACAATTCTTATGGTGAAAGAGATGTATTGCGCAAAGTGAGGTGGTTATGGTGCTTTAGTTGGGTGGCTTGCTGGTAGAGCATGTGTAACAACTGCCCCTTCCCCAGTCGAATGGGAGGTTACAAACTAGCCTTCCCTGAGGCAAATATGTTTTGCACTGTGGTGGAAGCTAACTTTCTTTTGCCATAGAGAAGTAGTGAGGTTAGAAAATTTTAAATTTTCAAAAAATTTGAAATTTGAGTTTTTGAAATGATTAGTTGGTTGCGAAGTTGATGTCAAGGCGTGCCATGGGGAGCATGATTTAAGTTGTTACTTGAGTTGCACGCTCGGTTAGGGTAATTATAAAATGTGGGACAAGTGACAACATATCATTTGGTGGGCATGGTGGTGACTTGAGAAACATGTGGAAGTTGTGTGCATAAGAGAGGTTAGGACCCTCTATAAATTGGCTTGGCATTCTTCTTCCTTTGTTATTTCGAAATTGTTCTCAATTTTTTTTTTTTGCTTTCTCCATGTTTTATTCTGCAATTTTTAGTTTTCTTTCGTATTTTTATTTTTTTTCCTTTCCTTCGTTGTGAAAATTTTCGAAAAGGCAAAAGAAAAAGGAAAAAAATTGGAAAGAAAACGGAAAAGAATGAAGAAAGAAGTGAAAAAACACTTACAGAAAAATTGAAAATTTCAAAAAGAAAAGTGCTATTGAGCTTTATTGTTATATCTTTTATTGTTTTTGCTTCTTTGTTTACATGTTTTATTCTTAACTGATGGAAAGAAACACGAGATGAGTGGAAAAATGTATAGTTGAAAATGTGATTGGGAGAACATTTGGGTTGACTTTAGGTTGAGCGGTTTTACGTCCATATTCTTTGAATTATCATATCTTAATCTAAGTCTCTCTAAAGACTTAGTGACATTGATGCATAATTGGAACCGGTTTGAGGGAGAAATAGTCGATAATGAATTTATTAATTTATGACCGACATTCATTTATTGTTTATTACTTTTCAAATGTTGGTGTATGGGGATAAAAAAAAAAATGAACTTATGAGAATCGAAGGCTTCAAGGCATGTAACCATGTCACTTTTTTTAAGGTTTTATTTGTCTCACATATATTCCGGTGTACAAAATAGTTACTGGAAAATGAACATCAAGGACACAATGAAGTCCAATGATTGTTAGCGTTTTGTATTGACGAAAACAATCTACTGAGCATTGCTTTGAAAAACCAATTTAAAAAAATAGTGACAAATGCACAGATGAAGTTCAATTTTTTTTCTAAAATTCGATCCTTGTGGTATTTATAGTAATAACCCTAGACTGAATTAGTACATGTTGTAACAGCCCGTTTTTAGTCAAATCGGAACAGTAATTTTGGGACCAAAAATTCGAGATCAAAATATTTATTTTATTATTATTTTAATGTTTACAACATGATTGAGTCATTGTGTGAAAATTTCGTTAAGAAATTTTATCGTTTGAATGGTCAATTTGATAAAAAGGATTAAATCGCGTAAAGTGCAAAAGTAGTGTTCTAATAGCTAAAGGTGTCAAATAGCTATGGAACATTAAAGTGGAGGTCCTTAAATTGTAATTAGACCATTATTAGCATGAGTGGACAATCTTGGACATCATTTAGGTGTTATTAATAGTTTATAATTAAGGTTAAAAAGGTAAATTAGTAATTAAAGGTTAATATTAGTAAAACAAAAACATTTCTCCGTCTTCATTCATCTTCCATTACCGAAATTGAAGAGAAAAATACACCATTCTTAGGGTTTTCATTCGGCCAAGCTCTCTAGTTCAATTGTAAGTCCATTTTTAATGATTTTACGTTTTTGAGATTGTTACAGCTTATTCTAGCTAGCCCAGTGACTAATTTGCAAAAACTATTAAAGATTGTGAATGTTACCATTGATGAATATGTATGAGTTTTGATGATTGATGATATATTTTGAATGTTTGTTGATAGTTAAACAAGTTTTGTTAAGTGATTTTTGGTGAAAATGCAAATTAGGGGTTAAATTGTGAAATGTGGAAAATATGTGGTTAAAATGTGAAAGAAATGATAAATATGGGATAATATGAGTACTATAGAAATTCGGATAGCATGAGTGGTGACTAAATTGCATGAATATGTTATTTTATGAAATAAGGACTAAATTGTGAAAATGTGAAAGTTTAGTGGTAAAAGTGTAAATATGCCTTAAAATATGTTTTGGACTAAATTGAATGAATAGATGATTGAATAAGTTAATTTTGAATACATTTAGATCAAGAAAAGAGGAATTCAAATCTAGATTGGGGAAAAATGAAAGTTATCGAATTATCGACTAGATTCGTCGTTTTAACTTCTGAGGTAAGTTCGTATGTTATAAATTCATTTCTAATGTATTTTATATGCTTTGATATAGCATGAATTGTGATTATGTGATTACAAACGAGTTCGAAAATGATTCGATGAAGATTCGACAGTTGAAATCCCAATTGAACCTTAGGAATAGTTTAGGATGCTAGTGACATGTCATTAGGTATACTTGAGTTGGCTTCGGGCCATGATTTAGCACTATGTGTATGAGATAAACCAATTTGGCTTCGGGCCATGCATATCGTCTGGTTTGGCTTCGGGCCATGATATCAGAATTTCGGATAAGTTACCTTGATTTGGCTACGGGCCATGGTATAGGTACTTATCGAGTGAGACCTTGAGTATCCAACTTCTATTCCGAATGGTTCAACGGGTAAATGAAGGAAGTGGTTGAATATGAGATCGGTACAAAATAAGACAGGTACGTACGGAAATGAATTGAGTATTGAAAACTATGAAATTGATGAGCTTATTGGTAAGTTATATGAATGATCATATGATGAGTTAAGATTTAATAGGTTTGTTGCACATTGTTTTCTATTATATGAATGATTAATGAATGATGATAGTTGCTTATTGTTAACATACAAACTTACTAAGCTATATAGCTTACTTTGTTGCTTTTCCATGTTTTATAGTGATTTTAAAGCTAGCTCGGATCCGAGGATCATCGGAGCCTTCACCACACTATCCACTGACTTTTTGATACTTTTGAAACTATGTTTTAAGTATATGGCATGTATAGGTATTTGAGTTATATTGGTTATGTTTTGGTAGTGAATTTGGCCAAATGAATTGAGTTGTAAATGTATATAATTTGAGTTGTAAATAGAGCCATGAGATTTGGCTTAATTTGGTGAATTTGGTTATGTACTTATATGTGCATATATGTTGATATTTGAGTTCTTTGGATGGATATGTTAATGACCATATTATGAAGTTTGTGGAATTGGTATCTTGCTAGTGAATTGGTACAAAAATTGGAGTATGTTAGATAATGGTTAAACTAGTTGATAAGTATATGTATTTGAGTAGGTTTTGGTTGAATTAAACTTGAGTTATAAGAATGTTTAATGTTGGTATTGAAAATGGTATGGATTAGTCTTGAATGTGGCTGAATTGAATGCTAATTATGCTGTGATTTGGTACCATTTGGGTTGGTTTAGGTATGTACAAAATAGGTGGCAAATTAGCTTGGTAAATAGCCTATTTTTGTCCACACAGGTAGAGACATGAGCGTGTGTCTCAACCGTGTATGACACACGGTCATGATACACGGCCGTGTGTCCCCTGGTCTGGACATTGAAATGAAGTCAGTATGCTCCACACGGCCTTACACATGGGCTTGTGATTGGTTGTGTGGCACAAGTCAATATACCCCCTAATTGGCACATGGCCTAGCACACGGGCGTGTGACTTGGACGTGTTGCATAAGTCAGTATACCTTACAGATTTGGCACGGCCTAACACACAGCTTGGTACACAGACGTGTGTGGATACTTAGAAGGGCACACGGGCGTGTGGTTGGCCGTGTGACCCAAGTCAGATTGTACCCCCTGTTTTCACACGGCCTGTGACACGGGCATGTCTGGTGGCCGTGTGAGACACATGGCCTGACCACACGGGCGTGTGACCCCTGATTTGAAGAAAAAATTGCTAAGTGTTGAAAATTTCCTAAGTTATTGGTTTATTCTATAACCACTCTCAAAGCATGTTTAAGGCCTCGTAGGCTCTTAATAGGGACAAATTGATTGAGATTGAATGATTAAAAATTGAATTGAGCAAATGTATGTTAAATAGTTGTTTAATTGTTTCGTACGTCCGGTAATGCTCCTAACCTTATTCTGGAAATGAATACGGGTGAGGGGTGTTACACATGTGCTTTGAATGAGGTGGTCTAGGTCATTTCCTAATTTTCTACCAGTCAATCTTCTCCACTATCCTCGAGTCTCAACTTCCTTAGAGTGTTGATGGAGCTCGAAACTAACTATTATTTCGACAAAGGTAAGCGCACCTATTGAACAGTAGTATAGTTATGGTGAGTCCGGAATATCGTATCCTCAAGGACTAAAATTACTAGTAATAACTATCTTTTTATTATCTAGCCTAATAATTAAGGGGATTTATTTTTAATCTAAAATTAACTAACTAATTTAACTAACTAAATGAATATGAACGTGACAGAGAGAGAATTGAGAAAATACTTTTGGACAACTTATATGAGATAGGCAATACCTAAGGAAGAATCCATCTAGACTTCACTTATTACTTTTGATTCATATGATTTATTCACTTAACTTAATCCGTAGAAATCCCTGATTTGTGTTAATATCTCTTTTAAGACTAAAAACAACTGACTCTAGGTTGATTAATTGAAATCTCTTTCTAATTAAAACCCCTATTGTTGCATTAATTCGATCTTCCCTTATTAGATTTGACTCTAATCCGGCAGATTTTCGTCACCCTATTTCTAGGATTGCAATCAACTCCGCTTAATTGTGTTGATCTTCTCTTAAACAAGGACTTTTGCTCCACTGAATAAGCACATTCGACTTGAATCAATAACCTGAATTATCAAAATAAGAATAAAAACTCACAATTAAGAATAAGAATAAGTATTTATCTTATAAATCAAATAATAATAAGATTCGTGAAGGTTTCATCCCCTTAGATATTTAAGGGATTTAGTTCATACTAATAGAATGACACATCATAAAATAGGGAAAACCACAAAACATAATGAAAACCCAAAAACTTCTAAAGAACTTGATGGGAGATCTTTAATCTTGATGGAGATCCTTCTCTTAAGCTGTTCCCGAAGGCTGTCTTGGAGTATTTTCCGCCTCCTATTCAGCGTCTATTTAACGTCCCCTTTTAGGTTGCCCCTTAGGGTGTTTATATAGGCTTTGGAACACCTCTATTGGCCCACAAGTAGCTTATTCCGAATAGAATTCTTCTTTGCTACGCCAGGGACACGCCTGTAGTGGACTCATTCGGCTGTGGTCGATTCTGTTCGCCACACACGGCCGTGTGATTTGCCCGTGGTCGATAGTCCAGGCCGTGTGATTTTTGATGTAGGCCCATTTTGTCCCTTTTTGGCCTGTTTCTCATTCTTTTCGACTTCCTAAGCCCTCCTAAGTATAAAACATGAAATTAAGGGATTATGAGCATCGAATTCATCAAATCTAATTAAAATTCATTTAAAAATAAGCCAAGCATGGAGTTAAAATATGTGTAAATTATGATTTATCAAGTGTGGACTATAAATTCACAAATCAATTGCACAACATGAAAACTTTAATTAACTTTGAATGGAAAAACTAATTCTTACTATGTGAAACCAAAAAATTAGCACCTAAGAAAATAGAATTTATTCTCTAAATAAATTTTCACTATTTTTTGAGAGAGTAACAACACTCAAAATATGAATAACTGGTGTAATTTTGGCTCAACCCAGTTCCTATATATAGGAAAAAGTTACAAGAATTTTACTTTAACAAAGGGTCATTAAATAATAATATTTTAATAGAAAAATACAATAGCCCCTTATATGGAACAAGGGGGAAGGTGACACACCTTAATAGGGACTAGGGCTTGTCATCCCTCTCACTATGGAATGGGCACTCGAGCCTGTCTCGTGTACTTGGAACAATTATATATGTTATCTAAACTTTTAACCAACTCAATAACCATTTTTTCTATTTCCAAAATACTATTTAATTTAATTTATTTAATTAAGTAAATCAATTAAATTATTTTCTTAACCTAATTTTAATTCCGCTAAAGACATGACAACTTTACCGTATTAGAGTCTATGAGGAAATATATTTAAGTGCCTCGTTGAATAGAGCTACAATAACTAATTAATTTAATTTTTATTTCGAACTTCAATTATTTAATTACAATTGATTAAATAATAATTCAAAGAAATTAATTTAGTCTTCAAGTCATTTTTTGTACTTACAAGAAAATGCATTCACTACGGATAGTGATGCATTTGATCTATTTCTCTTAATCGTCATTTTCATTCATTTCATAGTATTGGTTCTACATGCAATCTATTTTGGGTCATGTCGAGCAAGCAGAAAGACTAATTGGACATATATAATTGGGGCTCAAATAATTTGTAATTATTATTCTGACTCTTTGTCTATTAATTACAATATTATTTAATCATAGAGTCATTCCACTAAAGTACTATAATTGAACTCTCCCTTATTATATATCATTACGAAAGCAACTTTATAGATGTTTGTCCAATGACCTTGTCATAGTGTTAACCTGTAACATCCCATTTTTAGTCAAATCAGAACAGTGGTTTAGGGCCACAAATTTGAAGTCAAAATAATTATTTTATTATTATTTTAGCCTTTACAACATGATAATATATTTGTGTGAAAATTTCGTTAAGAAATTTTATCGTTTGATTAGTCAATTTGATAAAAAGGACTAAATCGCTTAAAGTGTAAAACTTGTGTTCTAATAGCTAAAAGGGTCTAATAGCTATAGAAACTTAAATAAATAGTCCTTAAAAATTGGTAATACTATAAGACCATTTCAAGTATGTGAATTAAAACTTTATTATAATTTATTATATTATAAATCATTTGAAGGAAATATATCTAAGTATAATATAAACCCTAATTAAAAAGATAATAAAATGATCCCAACAATAAATTAAGAGGCCTTTTATTACAACCAATATTTAAACCAAAACTTAATATAAATAAGCTTTAAAATATTTAAACTCTTCCTTACGCATGGGCCACCATGTGTCCTCTCCGATCCGGTCCAATCTCAAGAGTCACCTGAAATGTTAGGAAAATAATTGGGTGAGTCACACGGACTCAGTGTGTAATTAAAACCACTAATATCCACCCACATGTTAGCCACAAATTAACCCAATTATCAAAAGCAACATATAAATATAATCATTTAAACACTACCACAAACTGGCTTGGCCCATAATCAAATCATATTCAAGCCTTTGGGCTAGGCCCTTTTCTTATTCAAATCCACATTCACATCTTGGGCTTGGCCCATTTCACGTATGTTCTCAAAACATACCTATTCATATTCCATATTGGGCTTGGCCCATTTCCATATCAATTTATAACAAAACCATGCAATATGAAACCCAACCCAATCCTAAGGTCCATCCGCTACACACCCCTTAACCACCTACCACACACCGGGGACTATCGAGTCACCCTCTCCTTTTCCCTCCAAAAGGCAACCAATGCCGCCACGATGTAGCGTATAGCTAACATCAAACCACGATGGAGCACACAGCAATCCATCAAGCCACGATATGGCATAAAGCCCATATCAATCAAGGTAACCACGCGAACTAAATCGCAAAGATCCACAACGCGACCTCAGTCAGCGCCAATCCACGATGTAGCACAAAGCTGACATCAACCACGTACTCGAAGTACACCCGTACCTTCTTTCAAAAACCCACCCATGCACATGTAACATAATATAATGACATAATGAATAAAGCATGTACATGATATTCAGGCATACATTCATATTCATAGTCATACTCACATACACGTATTAATAACCACATCTTAACAGATTTGATACTAACCTGTTTATCGACATACCCTTTAAGGGTATCCGGTTCACATAGTCCTTTGCACTTATTAACACATATTTAACACATACACCTATCGCATACATATCATATACCCGAAATCGATGGGTTAATCACACACTTTATAACTCAAGCTCTAAACCTCGATCCCGACGCTATCGCTAGCGAGACTACCAAGTTATCGCCTATCGTTTTCATTGCGCCCACACCGGTGGCCAATCTCGCATGTGAAACCGATCTCTTCTTGAACTTCGAGATGGGAGTTTTCCTTTCCCTCTTGATCGGCACTTGCATCCATCGGCACTTAAATCGAATCACACCATTAATCAACAAGTCATAATTTACCATTATTGAATCTAAGTCACTTACTAACATTCTTACCAACGAATCGAATCCGGAAGCTTCGCTACCCTTGTCGAAATCCTAAATGAAACCACATTGAAATCGACTTAAGCACATTAGTCCATGAAATTGGCCTTGGTAGAAACTACATAGGCTTACCTTGAGGAATCGAATCCAGAGATTTCCTTAATGCACCACTTGCACACGTTGCTTATCACGTATGAACAACTTCCGAATCACCCTCCTAGGTTCGGCCACAACCAAGAAATAGAGTGATATCTCCAACTTTTGGCTTTGAAGAGAACAAAAGAAGAAAAAGGGGTGACAAGAGATTCCAAATAAATATTCGGCTATGGCTCAATCAAATGGTGATGGCACATTCGGCTAACACAAAGAACAGCTTTGGAGTTTGAAGAAAGAAGAAATAGAAGAATGGAGAAGGCTTGGGAGAATTCGGCTTTGTCAAAGAGAAAATAAGGTGCAAATTCGGCAAAGTAACTTAAGGAAAGAAAATAAAGAGATGAATGCTTAATTAAAAGGAATTTTGGCACACACAAGGTAAAAAGAAAAACCAATTTTCGACAGCTTCTCCCTATTTATAAAATTCGGCAGCCCCCTCCCCCTTGAAGACTCCAAAATCTGGCCACCACATACTAATTCAATCTAATTTGAATTAGTCCTCTTCTCCAATTTATCCTATATTCTATCTCCTTATCAAATTTAAATAAACCAATCACAACTCTTATTTACTAATTTAAACTAAATAAAATAATCCTACAATTATCTAAAATAAATAAATTAACACCTACTTACCAACCGAATAAAATACAACAATGACTCCCGGTGCCCTCCACCTTCACGCCACCTCTTCATGCCAGAAGAAAAGAAAACCCTCCTGCAGCTTTCCGATTCGACGCAGGACCGGGAAACTAGCATTCAAGAAGGTTTGAGCCATTCGGCCACTTTGATTTTATGCTATAAGGCCCCAACATTTATTCTTAACCCTTCCTAGCCCAAATTTCATAACCGCATAAAATAAAATCACGCCCAAAATCTCGCTCCGTGCCCTCAAACCGCGACCTCCTTCCCTCCAAATACTTAAGTAGCGCCTAAGAGCCACTCGCTAATTGGACTTTCATGTCCATCAACTTGACATTTATTTTAAGGCCTACCTAGCCCAGGTCCTTGACATAAAAAAATAAAACAAAGTTGTTGCCTAGCGACTCGAACCCTTGCTCCCTTAGGCGCCACCTTCCAAAGCCCTCAAGCAACAGATAACCACTTTGCCAATACCTTTCATGTGCCTTAACCTTCCAACTAAATTTCTTAAGCCCTCTAAAGCCCAGCTCCATTTCTTAACCCTAAAATTAAAACTTTTCCTAAGCCTTCCCCTTTTACCCGAGCATTCTTAAAACCTCTAAAACACCTCCAAACACACCCAAAAACCTACCAACACCTGAATTATACTTAAATTACCTAGCCCCTAAACCAGGGTGTTACACTAATAGCTATAGAAACTTAAAGAAATAGTCCTTAATGGTAATTAGACCATTTTAATTGTGAGTGGACAATTATGGGCATATATTAAGTGATTTTTAATGTTTTGAAACAAGGTTAATATAGTAATTTGTGAATAACTTAAGTAAAATAATGGAAAACATAATGTATAATCATATTTTCTTCATTTCCAACAAAAATAAAAGAAATAAGGAAGTCATGGAAGCTTTTTAGGTTTCGGTCACTTAGTAGCTCAATTGGTGAGTGATTTTTGTCCCGTTTTTAATGATTTCTATGTTTTTGAGATCGTTGTAGCTTAGTCTAGCTAGCCTAGGGACTATTTTGAAAAATTATTAAAGATTTAGGATGTTTCCAGTGATGAATAAGCATGTATTTTGATGATTGATGATAGATTATGAATGTTTAATGATAGTTGTACAAGTTTTGTTAAGTTATTTTTAGCGAAAATGCAAATTAGGGATTAAATTGTGAAATGTGGAAAATTTGTGGTTAAAATGTGAAATAAATGAAAAATATGGGCTGATATGTGCACTAGGGAAATTTGGCTAGCATGGGTTGGTATTAAATTGCATGAATTTGTGATTTTATGAAATAAGGACTAAATTGTAAAAATATGAAACATTAGGGGAAAGTTTGTAAAAGTGTGTTAATGTGAAATTTGGGCTAAATTGAATAGAGAGATAATTATATGAGATAAATTTGATTACATATAGACCAAGAAAAGTAAAATTCGGATCTAGATCGGGGGAAAAATAAAGTACTTCACTAATCGACCTATTTTGCCGTTTTTACATTCGAGGTAAGTTTGTATGTAATAAGTTTTGTTATAAATGTATTTTAAATGATTTGATATTGCATAAACTGTGAATACGAGACTACAGACATGTTTGACGATGATTCGAGAAATGTAAAAATCCCGGTTGAACCTTAGGAATAAATTATGGTATGAATGACATGTCATTGGGGTTATTGTGATTTTGTGATCCGAGTGCTGGTCCTGTACGTCCAACCGGTGGCTGAGTATACCGGCATGTGTTGCAATTACTTGAAAGCTTTTTTGAGCAGCACCATTTAGCTACGTCTTGACTGATAGCTTGTATGAGCAGGACCGTTGATAGCTCGAGAGTGAGCATATATGTGATATGAGATTGAGATAGAATTGGCTATGTATGTGACACTTCGGTGCGAGTTTCTCGAGTATCCAATAGTATTCGAATGGTTTAATGGGTAAATGAAAGACGTGGTTGAGTATGAGATTGATACAAGATGGTACAGGTATGTACATGAACCATATAAGCTTTAAATCGAAGACATTGTGAAGTTTGCATATAATTTTATGATTAAATATGTGAAAGGTTTGTTAGATAATATGAGCTACATATTGATATATTAAATTGGTTGAATTGTGTATTTATGATTACATTGAGTTTTCTTCATACGAGCTTACTAAGCTATAATGCTTACTTTGTTTATTTTACCTTATTTTATAGTGATTTCAAAGCTAGCTCGGATTCGGGGATCGTCGGAGACTTCGTCACACTATCCTACTATCTCTTTAGTACTTTTGAGCTTATGTTTTCGTTATATGACATGTATAGGATTATGGTTATTTTGGTTATGACTTGATAATAATTTTGGTAATTTGAAATGACTTGTAAATGTTAAATGTTTTGGTTTGTATATAGCCATGACAGTTGGCTTATTTTGGTTGATGTGGTTATGTATATATATATATATATATATATATATATGTGTATGCGATTAAAGATGAATATGTTATGCTTATTGATATTTGGCCATTAGGGGTACTAAATGGTTGAGAATTGGATTTGGTATGTTATGTGATTAAGCTAAATGATGCAAATTTGAAAGTGTTAATGTTTGAGATTAAGCGATATGATATGAATTGAATGGTACATTATGGTATTGATAAGTTTGGTATTTGTTAGTTTTGAAATGGTATAAATGATGCTTGGTTGAGGATGTATGAATGACTATTTATGCTTTGTTTTGGTGCCAATTGTTGTGGTGTAGGTGTATGCAAGTTTGGGTGGCAAAATGACTTGGTAAATAGTCTATTTTTTCCACACGGGCAGAGACACGGGTGTGTGCCTCAGCCTTGTGTGACACACGATTATGTTACAGTTGTGTGTCCCCTGGTGTTGAAATAAAAACCAAGTCAGTATGCTCCACACGGCTTCACACACGGGCGTGTGACCTGGACGTGTGGCATAAGTTAGTATACCCTACAGGTTTGGCACGGCCTAGCACACGGTCTGGCACACGGGCGTTTGTGGTCATTTTTAAGGCACACGAGCTTGCTACACGGGCGTGTGTGTTGGTCGTGTGACCTAAGTCAGAGAGTTACACGGGTTTGGACACGGGCTGGGACACAGTCATGTGATTCCATTTTGAATGTCCACACGGCCTGTGACACGGGTTTGTGAGACACACGGTCGGGCCACACGAGCGTGTGTTCCCTGTTTTTGGAAAAAAATTTCTAAGTGTTCTTAAAGTTTTCAAAGTTATTGGTTTAGTCCCGAACCACCCGAATATATGTTTTTGTCTTCGTAGGCTCGTATTAGGGATGATATGAATGTTATTGATTGATAATTGCATGAAATTGAAAATGTATGTGTAACTGTATAATATGTTCGGTAATGCTCGTAACCTTATTCCAGCATTGAATACGAGTGAAGGGTGTTACATTTATTAGTATCAGAGCTACGATTTAGTCGATTCTCGGACTAACGTAGTGTATGTGAGAGTCTAGCTATACATGCCATATATAACCTGTGATAGTGTGATGACTCCTGACAGCTCAAACTATGTTTTTATATAGTAAATGGATCCCAATCGAGTTGTACCGATGATGTTGTAAGTAATGCGCCTGCCTCCGTTCACGGGGTAGCACAATTGAGTCTAAACCTGTATCGAGTAGCTAGAGAGGAGAGGCTAAAGAAGCCTTCTTCCAGATGATGAATTTGTGGTTTATAGAGTTTGTTCGAACAAATCCGGCTGTTCAACAACCTCTACCCCCACCTAATCCTCAATCGATTGTCGTAGCTCCTCAAGGAGTGGAACTTTTGCGATTGAATAAGCCGTCAGTTGATACAATTTGAAAATACGGTCGAAGAGTTCAGAGCTACGGTTGACGATAATCCTGAGAGAGCTGAGTTTTGGGTTGAAAATACTATTTGGGTATTTGATAAACTTTCTTGCACACCAGTGGAGTGTTTAAAATGTGCCGTATCACTTCTGAGAGACACAGCTTATCAGTGGTGGAATACCCTAATATCAGTGGTGCCGAGAGAAAGATTTACATATGATTTCTTTCAAGCTGAGTTTAGAAAGAAGTACATCAGTCAATGGTTCATTGATAAAAAACGCAAAGAGTTTTTAGAGTTGAAACAAGGCCATATGTCCGTGATAGAATACGAGAGAGAGTTTGTGAGACTCAGTTAATATGATCGGGAATGTGTTTCAACTGAGGCCATAATCGTAAAACGTTTGAAGATGGGTTAAACGAAAACATCAGATTGTTAGTCAGGATTCTTGAATTAAAAAATTCATTGTGTTTGTTGAGAGCTCGTAAAGACGAAGAACTTGGCAAAGAAAAGAAAAAGGTGGATTTCGAAGCTAGAGATTCGAGGAAAAGATCGATGAATAAACCATATCAAGCTTCATAAAAAAATCACGGATTTGTACACTTGTTCAAATGCTTCAATTGGATATCCAAACGGAGATCGTAGAAAGCAATACTCAAGTCCTAAAGCTTAAGCTACATTAGTATCAAGTGTTGGCAGTGTGAGAAATAATAGACTTTAATGCCAACGATGCGGAAGATGATATCTTGGTGAATGTAGAATGAATGGCTGGGCTTGTTTCAAATGTGGCTCGCAAGATCACTTTATCCGGAATTGTCATGAGTTAGATGAGAAAGACAAGTCTCAGAATGCAAGACCAAGCAATACAGTTACTAGAGGGAGACCAATTTGAAACACTGGAAATATGAGTGGTAATTGTGGTATTACAAGAGATTCTATAGTGAGATCAGAGGCTAGAGCACCTGCCAGAGCTTATGCTATTTGCACTCGCAAAGATACGTCATCACCAGATGCTATCACCGGTATATTTTCTCTTTATGACACTAATGTGATTGCTTTGACTGATCCTAGATCGACTCATTCATATATTTATATGAAATTGGTGTCTAGTAAGAGTTTTCCTATTGAGTATACTGAGTTTGTGATTAAAGTATCAAACCTCTTAGGCAAATATGTTTTAGTTGATAAAGTTTGCAAGAACTATCTTTTAATGACTCGGGGTTACTATTTTTCAGCTAATTTGATTCTACTACCATTTGATGAATTTGATGTAATTCTGAGTATGGATTGGTTGACGTTGCATGATGACGTTGTGAATTGTAGACAAAAGACTATTGAATTGAGATGTCAGAATAATGAAGTCATTCAAATTGAA
Organism: Gossypium rotundifolium; assembly: GCA_025506655.1. Classification (NCBI taxonomy): domain Eukaryota; kingdom Viridiplantae; phylum Streptophyta; class Magnoliopsida; order Malvales; family Malvaceae; genus Gossypium; species Gossypium rotundifolium. The sequence goes on from CP106733.1 coordinate 135,156,765, forward strand.
TCAGATGAGTCGAGTGGATTGCTTGTTGTGATTTCATCGATGTCAGCTCAGAGATATGTGAGAAAAGGTTGTGATGCTTACCTAGCTTATGTTTTCGATACAAAAGTGTTTGAATCTAAGATTGAATCAGTGCCAGTTGTCTATGAGTATCCGGATGTGTTTCTAGAAGAGTTACCGGGGTTGCCACCGATTAGATAGGTTGAATTTGCTATTGAATTAGTGCTGAGAACATCATTAATATCGATAGCTCCGTATAGAATGGCTCTGACATTGTTGAAAGCTTAGTTCAAGAGTTAACGGATAGAGGTTTTGCACGACCTAGTGTTTCACCCTAGGGTGCGTCAGTGTTATTCGTAAAGAAGAAAGACGAATCAATGAGAATATGTATTGACTATCGTCAGGTCAATAAGGTTACGATAAAGAACAATTATCCGTTATTGCGAATAGATGATTTGTTTGATCAGTTGAAAGGGACAACAATGTTTTCGAAGATTGATTTGAGATCGGGCTATTATCAGTTGCAAGTTAAAGATACATATGTTCCAAAAACTACGTTCAGCACAAGGTACGGACATTATGAATTTCTTGTTATGCCTTTCAGATTGACTAATGCTCCTACAGTTTTTATGGATTTGATGAATCAAATTTTTAGATTGTATTTAGACAGATTTGTTGTTGTATTCATTGACGACATTCTGATCTATTCTCGAGATGAGTCTAAGCATGCCGATAATCTAAGGATTGTGCTACAAATCTTGAGAGATAAGCAATTGTTTGCTAAATTCAGTAAATGCGAGTTTTGACTCCGAGAGGTTGGTTTTTTGGGAGACATTGTTTCAATGGAAGGTATACGAGTTGATCCGAGCAAGATTTCAGTAGTTCTTGATTGGAAACCACCGAGAAATGTATCCGAAGTCAGAATTTTTTTGGGATTAGCTGGTTATTATCGACGTTTTTTTAAAGGATTCTCGACGATTGCAACACCGATGACCAGATTGCTATAGAAAGATGTAAAATTCGAGTGGTTAAAGATATGTCAACAGAGTTTTGATTAGTTGAAAGCATTGTTAACTGAGGCACCAGTTTTGGTTCAACCTGAGTTGGGTAAAGAGCTTGTGATTTACAGTGACGAGTCATTGAACGGTTTAGGTTGTGTTTTGATGTAAGAAGGAAAAGTGATAGCTTATGCCTCCAAATAGTTAAAACCGCATGAAAAGAATTATCCGACGCACGATTTAGAGTTGGCCTCTATTGTATTTGCATTGAAAATTTGCGACATCATTTGTATAGTGAAAAGTGTCATATCTTTACTGATCACAAAAGTTTAAAGTATATAATGACTCAGAAAGATTTGAATTTACGACAACGAAGGTGGCTCGAATTGCTAAAAGATTATGAGTTAGTGATTGATTATCATCTGGGGAAAGTGAATGTAGTCGCAGATGCTTTGAGTAGAAAATCATTATTTGCTTTGACAGCGACGAATACACAGTTATCTTTATTTGATGATGGTTCAATTCTAGCAGAGTTGAAAGCTAAACTGGTTTTTCTTTAGCAAATTTATGAAGCTCAGAAGTGTGATAATGATTTGCAAACCAAAAGAATGCAATGTGAGTCGACTAGAGATTCAGACTATCAGATCGGATCCAATGATTGTTTAATCCTCCGAGATAGAATTTGCGTACCAAAGAATTCTGAGCTCATTCAGAAAATTTTACATGAAGCACACAGTGGTTGTTTATTTGTTCACCAATGGAGTACTAAAATGTACAATGATTTAAAACAGTTGTATTGGTGGGCGGGTATAAAACGAGATAGTTCAAAATTTGTATCGAGATGTTTGGTTTGTCAGCAAGTTAAAGCTGAATATCAAGTGCCTTCGGGATTACTACAGCCTGTGATGATACCAGAATAGAAGTGGGATAGAGTTACGATGGATTTCATATGAGGTTTTCCCCTATCTCCGAAGAAGAAAGATGCTATTTGGGTTGTAGTTGATTGATTGACGAAATCAGCACACTTCATTTTGGTACGTACAGATTATTCACTTGATAAATTGGCTGAATTGTACATTTTTGAGATCATTAGATTGCACGGGGTGCCAGTTTCGATTATTTCGAAAAGAGATCTGAGGTTTACATCGCGTTTTGGAAGAAATTGCAAGATGCTCTGGGTATGAAATTGAACTTTAGTACCGCATTTCATCCACAAACCGATGATCAGTCTGAGAGAGTAATACAGATTCTTAAAGATATGCTTCGTTGTCGTGTTTTAGAGTTTGAAGGTAACTGGGAGAAATATTTTCCATTGGTTGAATTTGCGTATAACAATAACTTTCAATCGAGTATAAAGATGGCACCGTACAAAGCTTTGTATGGTCGCAAATGCCGAACTCCATTGTATTGGACCAAGCTTAGTGAGAAAAAGATTCACGGGGTTTATTTGATTTGAGAGACTGAAGAAAAAGTGAAAATAATTCGCGACAGTTTGAAAGCAGCTTCAGATCGACGGAAATCTTACGCTAATTTGAAACGAAAAGACATTGACTTTCAAATCGGTGAAAAAATATTTTTGAAAGTATCATTGTGGAAGAAAATTCTTCGAATTGGTCGAAAAGGGAAATTGAGTCCGCGATTTATTAGACCGCATGAGATTATTGAAAGAATAGGACCGGTAGCGTATTGGCTAGCATTATCGTCAGAATTAGAGTAGATCCACAACTTGTTTTATGTGTCGATGTTACATCGATATAGATCCGATCCATCACGTGTAATTTCTCCTGCAGAAATTGAGATTCAACCTGATATGACGTATAACGAAGAACCGATCAGAATCTTAGCTAGAGAGGTTAATAAATTGAGAAATAAAAGCATAGCTTTAGTGAAAGTATTGTGGCAACGACATGGTGTCGAAGAAGCCACATGGGAGCCCGAGGAAGCTATGAGAAAATAGTACCCTAACCTATTCACTAGTAAGATTTTCGGGGACAAAAATCCCTAAGGGGGGAGAGTTATAACAACCTGTTTTTAGTCAAATCAGAACAGTGGTTTTGAGACCACAAATTTTAAGTCAAAATAATTATTTTATTATTATTTTAACATTTACAGTATGATAATATGTTTGTGTGAAAATTTCATTAAGAAATTTTATCGTTTGATTAGTCAATTTGATAAAAAGGACTAAATCGCGTAAAGTGTAAAACTTGTGTTCTAATAGCTAAAGGGGTCTAATAGCTATAGAACCTTAAAGTAAGAGTTCTTAAGTGGTAAATAGACCATTTCAATTGTGAGTGGACAATTATGGGAATATATTAAGTGATTTTTAATGTTTAGAAACAAGATTAGTATAGTAATTTCTAAATAACTTAAGTAAAATAATGGAAAACATAATGTATCATCATCTTTTCTTCATTTCCACCAAAAATGCAAAGAAATAAGGAATCCATGGAAGCTTTTTAGGGTTCGGTCACTTAGTAGCTCAATTGGTGAGTGATTTTTGTCCTGTTTTTAATGATTTTTATGTTTTTGATATCGTTGCAGCTTAGTCTAGCTAGCCCAAGGACTATTTTGCAAAAAATTAAAGATTTAGGATGTTTCCATTGATGAATAAGCATGTATTTTGATGATTGATGATAGATTATGAATGTTTAATGATAGGTGTACAAGTTTTGTTAAGTGATTTTTAGTGAAAATATAAATTAGGGATTAAATTGTTAAATGTGAAAACTTTGTGGTTAAAATGTGAAATAAATAAACAATATGTGCACTAGGGAAATTCAGCTAGCATGGGTTGGTATTCAATTGCATGAATTTGTGATTTTATGAAATAAGGACTAAATTGTAAAAATGTGAAACATTAGGGGAAAATGTGTAAAAGTATCTTAATGTGAATTTTGGACTAAATTGAATAGATAGATAATTAAATGAGCTAAATTTGATTATATATAGATTAAGAAAAGTGAAATTTGGATCTAGATCGGGGGAAAAACAAAGTACTCGACTAATTGACCTATTTTGCCATTTTTACATTTGAGGTAAGTTCGTATGTAATAAGTTTCATTATAAATGTATTTTAAATGCTTTGATATTGCATAAACTATGAATACAAGACTATGGACATGTTTGATGATGATTCGACAAACGTGAAAATCTCGGTTGAACTTAGGAATAGATTAGGATATGAATGACATGTCATTAGGGGTTATTGTGATTATGTGATCCGGGTGCTGGTCCTGTATGTCCTACCGGTGGTTGAGTATACCGGCATGTGTTGCGGCTACTTTACAACTTGTGTGAGCAACACCGTGTAGCTACGTCTTGACTGACAGCTTGTGTGAGTAGGCCCGTTGATAGCTCAAGAGTGAGCATATATGTGATTTGAGATTGAGATAGCATTGGCTATGTATGTGGCACTTCAGTGCGAGTTTCCCAAGTATCCGATAGTATTTCAAATGGTTCAACGGGTAAATGAAAGACGTGGTTGAGTATGAGATTGATACGAGATGGTACAGGTATGTACATAAACCGTATAAGCTTTAAATAGAAGAAATTGTGAAGTTTACATATAATCTTATGATTAAATATGTGAAAGGTTTGTTAGATAATATGAACTACATATTGATATATTAAATTTGTTGAATTGTGTATTTATGATTACATTGAGTTTACTTCATACAAGCTTACTAAGCTATAATGCTTACTTTGTTTATTTTACTGTGTTTTATAGTGATTTCAAAGCTAGCTCGGATTAGGGGATCGCCGAAAACTTTGTCACACTATCTTACTATCTCTTTGGTACTTTTGAGCTTATGTTTTGGTTATATAGCATGTGTAGGATTATGGTTATTTTGGTTATGACTTGATGGTGATTTTGGTAATTTGAAATGGCTTGTAAATGTTAAATGTTTTGGTTTGTATATAGCCATGAGAGTTGGCTTATTTTGGTTGATGTGGTTATGTATATATATCTATGTGCATATGGCTTGGTTATGTGATTAAAGATGAATATGTCATGCTTGTTGATATTTGGCCATTAGAGGTACTAAATGGTTGAGAATTGGATTTGTATGTTATGTGATTAAGCTAGATGATGCAAATTTAAAAGTGTTCATATTGATGTTTGAGATTAGGAGATTTGATATGAAGTGAATGGTACATTGTGGTATTGATAAGTTTGGTATTTGTTAGTTTTGAAATGGTATAAATGATGCTTGGTTGAAGATGTATGAATGACTATTTTTCTTTTTTTTTAGTGCCAATTGTTGTGGTGTAGGTGTATGCAAGTTTGGGTGGAAAAATGGCTTGGTAAATAGCCTATTTTTATCCACAAGGGTAAAGACACGAGCGTGTGCCTCAACCGTGTGTGACACACGATTATGTTACACGGCTGTGTGTCCCCTAGTGTTGAAATAAAAACCAAGTCAGTATGCTCCACACGGTTTCACACACGAGCGTGTGACCTGGCCGTGTGACATAAGTCAGTATACCCTACAGGTTTGGCACGGCCTAGCACACGGTCTGGCACACGAGTGTGTGTGATCATTTTTAGGGCACATGGGCTAGCCACACCGGCGTGTGTGTTGGCCGTGTGACCCAAGTCAGAGAGTTACACGGGTTTGGACACAGGCTGGGACACGACCATGTGATTCCATTTCGAATGTCCACACGGCCTGTGACACGAGCGTGTCTTTGGCCATGTGAGACACACGGCCAGGCCACACGGACGTGTGTCCCTTATTTTGGCAAAAAATTCTAAGTGTTCTTAAAGTTTTCAAAGTTATCGGTTTAATCTCGAACCGCCCCGAATGTATGTTTTGGTCTTGTAGGCTCGTATTAGGGATGATATGAATGTTGTTGATTGATAATTGCATGAAATTAAAAATGGATGAGAAAATGTATGTGTAATTGTATAATATGTTCGGTAATACTCCCTAACCCTATTACGGTGTTCAATACGGGTGAGGGGTGTTACATAACCTCATAGGTTATCTATATCTCTTTAGGTTAAATAGGTTCTTATCCAATATGATCATATTTTATCTCATGATAACCATAATAGTAATTAAATTATTCGTTCTAGACAAATAACTTGTGGTCACATTACTTTTCCATCTGTCATGTAATGCCAACGAGAGGATATAATTTACTCTTAATCGGGTTACGAAATTCACTATTGTAAAAGAAGCTTCATGCAAAATTTGTATACCTAATGTGTTAGCTTTGGTTTTTTAGTTATTTGAACTCAAGCTTTTAATAAATCAAAATATGCGAGTCACGTACACATAGTCAGTCACTTACTCCGTATTGAGGTAAGTCACACTATGAACGTCACAAGTGAATTAATCCATAAATGAATCTAAGATTAATTCAACTTGGGTCTTGTCTGATGTATTGTCAATCTAAACAATTGCATCATGTCTCCATCTTTTGGGAGTCTATTGCTTCGATACTCAAGACAAGGTATCTCTCCAATTGGACTTGATAGACGATACAATAGTCCTTTACCTGATTTGCTCAATTTTGATTCATGAAACTATGGGCCTTTCATATTACCTACTAATATAACTTGTCTTCTCATATTATGCTTTGACCACATAATGCAACTTAGCATAGTCAAACGTTAGGCAATCAATGAGCCAATATTTGTCTACATTTTGCTTTGTGTGCAAAAACTGTTGAAGATAAATATAATTGATGTTAATGTGAATAATGAAACTTTATTAAACCAATCTATTTGAAAAATTACAAGTACAAGTGATGAATAAACTACACTTACAACCATAGATTCTAACACACTAAGTGGAATATAACTAGATTATCAAATTCTATAAAGAATTTTTGTGATAGTTCTTTATAGAATAATCCAAGGAATATTAAAAGATAGAGGAGAATAGAAGAAACTTTGGTTTATCAATTTTTGGTGTTTCTTGGTATATCTTAGTATATCACGCAAATGAAATTACTCTCCTATTTATAAGAGTTTTCATGTCTCTTAATAAAGATATAACTATCCAATAGATACCTAGTTGGATAGTCACATCTATTAAGAATGAACACAATTATTCATTACATGTTACTTGAACAATAACTTTCGTCAATAATGAAATAACCTAACTTTTAGTAATAAGAGACATAACTTGTCACTTTTAAATAGTGAAAACTCCTAATTAGTAACCAAGTGTTATAACTTTTGGTTACTTACAATTTTTCATTTGCAACTATTGAAACATTATGTCTATTTTGAAAATGTTCCAACATCAAGTGCATTGATAAGATTGCATGTGGGTAATCCACACACACAAGCACATAAATTTTATTGTTCTAATATTTTCTGTCTATGTGAATTTGCTGGAGATTGTCTATGCCATTAGCATCTTCTTCCAACATATTCAAAAACTTAAATTCTTGATAGTGTTAAGTTGCTTTCTCTTCACTCATTTATAATTATCTCATTAAGTCATGCTAAGTACGTTAGAAGTAAGAAAATAGAACTGTCAAAAGCCTAAAAAATAAAAATGTTTCCCAATAATAAACCAAGGATTCCAACTACCACTAATTTATACCAAAGATAAATGGAATAGATCGGTAAAAAAGACTCGGGTGGTCGATAACTTCAGAAAGAAAAAATTCGGTGGGGATGGACCACATGTATTGGCACATGAAGAGATGACAGGATATCGATGAAGGTGCGTGAAGCTAACGAGCGTGGCTTTTGGACACCGAATTATGGGGTTTCACCATAAATGATAGCCAAAGGTTCACTAACAATAATTTTGCATTTGTTGAATACTTACATAACACCATTTAGTTTCCCACATATATAAATACCTACTTGGGGTTGGCCAAGAATGGGATTATTCTTATAGTGAAATGAGAGCTTTTTTATGATTATATAGTTGTCGTAACCATTTTTTGGATAAAACAGTAAACGATGCGGTCGACTCGGGTTTTTTTTTAAAAAATGAAAAGAAGGGAGTCGCCACCGATCTTTATTGATGAGGTGTGATCGGGCCACCTCGTAAAATAGTTATTTTTAATAAATAGCTTGATTTATCAAAACAACGATTTTGGTCTACGAAATCGAAAAAATGAGTTCTAAGTCGGTTACATGACGAGGAAGGGTTAGCACCCTCGATACACCCAAAATTGGTACCAAATTGATTGATCGATGTCCTAATGTTGAAAACTTTGAAATGGTTCGAAAAAAACAATACTTTTTATTTCCACAAAATTGAAAGAATTAGAAGGGACGTTAAGGTTATCTTATTTTCGAAGAGATAAAGCATCATGTCCAGTAAGTTAGGGCACAATACTTTAGACTCCCGAAACTAAGCTCACCTTTTAAAACTTGGTTTTATATTTGAAAAAGATTTCCCGTCATTTGTCCAACGAGAAAACAGAACCCAGTTAGTTAGGGCTTGATTTCTCGAGAATCAAAATTAGGAATATTGCCTCTATTTTTTGAATAAACTTATCCGAAGTATCTAGATGTCAAGTCCAATAAGTTAGGGCGCGACATTTCGAATTTCCGGGAACAAGTGCTTTATTTAAAACTTGTATTAAGACTTTAAGAAAAGGTATTTCGTTATTAAGATTGAACAAGAAAAATCGAACCCAAGAAGTTAGGGCACGATTTTCTCAAACCCTAATCTGAATTATTTGAAAACTTGATGCATTGGGTAAACCGATGTGACAAATAATAAAGGGAAATTCGTTGTTATGCGAGAAAAGAAATAATAGTAATATTGATGAATTAATGACGATAAATAGACATAAATAATAATAATACTAATAATAATAGTAAGTGTATACAAGTGATAATACAAAATAAGAGCAATAGAAATAGTAATAAAATAGCAATAATAGTAATAATGATAGTAAAAAGGTAAATAATAATAATAATAATAATAATAATAATAATAATAATAATAATAATAATAATAATAATGACAATAATAATAATAATATGATAATAGTAACAATCAATAAACAAAACGATAAAGAAAAGGTATATATCATTATACTGAATAATAAATAATAAGGATAATAATAAGGTAGTAAAATAATAATAATAGTAGTACTAATAATGTGAAAATGATAATAATGGAATAATAATAATAATAATAATAATAATAATAATAATAATAATAATAATATAGTGAATATAATAATAATAAAATAGAATATTAAATAATGGTAATAATAACAAAAATTGCAAAATAATTAAAAAAGGGCTAAATTGCATTAAAAATGGAAGTTTTGGGTCAAATTGTAAATAAAGTAGAGGTTCAGGGGCTAGAAAAACACGCGCATAAAAGGAGGGGGCCAAAGAGGCAATTTTCCCCAGTGAATAAAACGCAGCGTTTGAGGGAGGGACGGAATCGCAAACTGCGTAAAATTTCTGGGCCAATATCGCAATAATTAAAAATTTGATTTTAAATACTAAAAATGCGGAAGGAACAAAAGGGCAATTTGCCCTTTGGCTTAAAAAACACGCGGATCCTATCTGGAGCGGGTCGGGTTCGGGTCAGACCAGGTGAAACGACGTCGTTTTGGGGGTTAAAAGCCAGCCCCAAAACGACGTCGTTTTAAGGGGCTATATAAGGCCCAAAACCCTGAAAAAATCATTTGTGCTGCGAGTTTAAAAAAAATTTCCTTCTCTCTTTTTTCTCTGCAGGGGGAGTCCGGTGGGATTCCGACCGATCGTCGTCATCACTGGCTCCTTGGTTTACCACAAGACACGGTGGCCGAAAATTCGCAATAGGTATGTTTTTGCTTCCCTTTTTTTTATTTTATATTTTTACAGGTTTATCTGTATATATTTTGTATATTTACACAAAAAAAAGGACTTGTAGTAAGAAACAAAAGTTTAAGAGTTTTAAAAAAAATCACCTTTTCGGTCTCTATTTCGGTGTTCCAATCTCTTTCTTTTAGTGTTCGAATCTCGTTGTTCTTGTGTTTGCCAATATTTTTGCTTAATATTCCTCTTTCTGTTTTTTATTGATAAAAAAAGAAGAGAAAAAAAAAGAACCCCTATTACACTGGTTTAAATCGGCTTATATAACCATTTTTTTTTACATTTTGCTACTTTCTGTCTATTCTCTTTTAATGTTTGCAGGTCAGAGGCAGTGGAAGGGCGGTGCTGGGCGGTGGACGTGACTTTTGGTCAGGCGCAGAGGGCAAGTGGAGGGCAGAGTGGCCAGAATGTAGAGGCAAGTGGCCTAGGCTTGCGGTGCTAGGGTTTTCAGAAACCCTAGCTTGCTGGAAAGAAAAAAAATGGGCCTGCTGGGCTTCGTTGGCTTTGTTGCAAACGGGCCGGGCAAATGGGCTCGTACAGCTGCCCCTCTTTGCTCATTGTCGTGTAGCGAGAATGGAGCAAAGACTTTCAAAAGAGACCTGCCTTGCTAAGACTTGACTCATTTAGTGTTCTTATTCTTCAAGTAGCCTCATGCCAATCCACCGCCTCTTCTTATTTTGATCCCCTCTACCGCTGCTTCAGAGAGATAGAACTTGTAGCTCCAATTTATTCTGTTGCAACTTTATGGAGATAAGACTTGTATCCGATCTACTCCTGCAACATCAAGAATCGTTAACTCTGTTATTTTAATCTGATCCCTGCAAACTCAGGGATCACCAGACTGATGTCTTCGATCTGCCTCCTGGAACTTCAGAAATGTCAAATCTGTTATTTTCAACCTGATCCTTGTAAACTCGGGGATCACCATACTGATGTCTTTGATTTGCTTCCTACAACTTCAGAAATGTCAAACCTGTTATCTTCAATCTGATCTCTGCAAACTCAAGGACCACCAAACTGATATCTTCGATCTGCTTCCTGCAACTTCAGGAACATCAAATCTGCTATCTTCAATCTGATCTCTGCAAACTCAAGGACCACCAAACTGATATCTTCGATCTACTTCCTGCAACTTCAGGAAGGTCAAATTTGCTATATTTAATCTGATCCCTGCAAACTCAAGGACCACCAGACTGATATCTTCGATCTGCCTCCTGCAACTTCAGGAATGTCAAATCTGTTATCTTCAACCTGATCCCTACAAACTCAGGGATCACCAGATTGATGTCTTTGATTTACTTCCTGCAACTTCAGGAAGGTCAAATCTGCCATCTTCAATCTAATCCCTGCAAACTCAAGGACCACCAGACGATATCCTCGATCTGCCTCCTGTAACTTCAGGAAGGTCAAATCTGCTACCTTTAATCTGATCCCTGCAAACTTAAGGACCACCAGACGGATATCTTCGATCTGCTTCTTGCAACTTCAGGAAGGTCAAATCTGCCATTCCCTCATCTGTTCCTATAGTGTCCTTTTAAGGACATAACCTGCAGAATGAGTACATGCTCATGCCTGATGATTAGGATGCCATGATTGGAATGAGTTAAAAGGTTATGAGTATGATCCCTATTCAAGGTGTTATCACTCATTTATCTGTCAAGGTTTTATCTTCGTTTCCCTTGCAGTAACCATTTTCGCATGAATGACTTGCCCCTGTGGAAATTTCAAAGCCCATTTTAGGCCTCAGAATACGGGCCTGCATTGACTTCAGCTGTCTTCCTCGAGAGTCACAACTCCTACTTGAAGAATACCTGACTTGGTTTATTTTGGATTCATTCCTCAGTAATTTAGGGGTTTTTGAATCTTTCTTTATCGAAAATTGGCTTGTCATACCTTTTCTAAGTGACCAAGTAATATTATTCACCCTGTCACAATTACTGAATCGGGCGAGGAACTTTGAAGAAATGGTCTCCATTAAGACCCTCTTTCTTCAATGTCTTTATCCTGTTCGTGGAAATTCTAAAAAAATTGTCCTGACTCGATTTTCTATTTTATCTAGAGATTTTCAAGTAATACGTGGAACTTTCCTTTGTGAAATTGTTAGTTCATCAATTGTTGTTTCAATGCAGCATGTTAATGATGGGTAACAGTGGGTCAATTTCAAAGAGAATTTAAATGAATTACCTATGAAACAAAGAAAAATTGACTGGGGACATATCCCCTTGTTTACGGAGAAAAAGAACTCAAAAATAGTAAAATAAACAACATGGATCAGATGCCCTAGACATCGCCAATTGGGCTTCTATATACAAACTTCAAGAAGACTGCTTTGAGCCTGTCATGTGTTTAGAAGACTCAAAGTATTTTGTCGATACCCCAATATGCAACGTGCTTCCTCTTCTATTGATTTTGGAGCTGCAATATCGCGGTGTGTCCATTCAAAACTCGAGCCGCCCTTTTCGGGTTTTCAACTCAAAAGCCCTTTGGTCTCAAGGTGCCCTTTTGCGGGTTTTCACCTTGGCCTCTCGTTTTTTGTTTTTTTATTTTTTGAAGTCTCAAAGTGCCCTTTGCGGGTTTTCACCTTGGCCTCTTCCATTTCAAGCAAAATATTTTTTAACTGAATCTAAGTTCACGGGATTAGGCAAACTTTTTTCGTCCATCTCAGTCAGAATCAGTGCACCTCCCGAGAAAGCTTTCTTTACCACATACGGTCCTTCCCAGTTCGGTATCCATTTTCCTCTGTAATCCTTTTGTATGGGAAGGATCTTTTTCAGCACGAGGTCTCCCTCATGGAATTCCCTTGGGCGAACCTTTTTGTCGTAAGCTCGCATCATTCGCTTTTGGTACATCTGACCGTGACGGATAGCCCTCAATCTCTTTTCCTCAATTAAGTTCAACTAATCATATCGAGCCTGGATCCATTCAGCTTCATCCAGCTTTACTTCGACAATACTCAAGAGAAGATATTTCCACTTCAATAGGTAGAACCGCCTCCATCCCATAGACCAATGAGAAAGGCGTTGCCCAAAGAGAGTTCGACGGACGCTCGATAAGCATAAGCTTGAACGGTAATTTTTCATGCCAATTCTTGTAAGTCTCGGTCATCTTCCCCACTATCTTTTGATGTTTTTGTTGGCCGCTTCCACTGCCCTATTCATTTTTGGACGATATGGAGACGAATTGTAGTGTTTAATATTGAATTAGCTATAAACTCCCACTATCGTGCTGTTGTTTAGGTTCAGTGCATTGTCTGATATGATCCTCTCGGGCATTCCATATCGACAAATGATTTTTTTCTTCAAGAACCGACTGACCGTTGACTTAATGACGTTAGCATATGAGGCGGCCTCTACCCACTTGGTGAAGTAGTCGATGACCACGAAGATGAACCGATGCCTATTTGAAGCTTTCGGTGAGATTGGTCCAATGACATCCTTATAACGTGTAAAGGTGACGGAGGCACATGAATCTTGTCTCCATAAATCTGGCATTTATGACATTTTTTGGCATAGTTGATGCAGTCTCCTTCCATGGTGGACCAATAATATCCAAACCTCATTATTTGTCTGGCCATTGTGAAACTATTGGCGTGAGTTCCGCAGACGCCTTCATGGACTTCTTTCAGGATTAACTTAGCTTCGGCGGCATCCACACATCTCAGCAGCACTTGATCTTTCCTTTTCTTGTATAGGACCTCTCCATCCATGACGTATTCACAAGCTAGTCTTCTCAACGTCCTTTTATCGTTCTCAGTTGCTTGGTCCGGGTACTTACGACTTTTCACGTACCACAGTATATCGTGGTACCATGGTAGGCCAGTTTTCTCTTCTTCTTCAATATTGTAGCAATGGGCTGGGTCCTGATGAATGCTCATTCGTATAGGCTTCATATCCTCATTCTCGTTTATTCGGGCCATGGAGGCTAAGGTGGCCAGAGCATCAGCCATCTAGTTTTCGTCTCTGGGTAAATAGCGAAAAGTGACGTCGTCAAACACTCTGATCAAATCTTGGGCCAATCTTTTGTAGATGGCCAGCTTTGGATCCCTGGTTTCCCATTCCCCTCTTAGTTGATAGATTACGAGGGCAGAATCTCCATACAATTCCAATACTCTGATTTTGCGTTCGATAGCGGCACGGAGACCCATGATGCAAGCTTCATATTCAGCCATGTTATTAGTGCAATCAAAATCCAGTTTGCAAGCAAATGGGTAATGGTCTCCTTTTGGGGATATCAGAACTGCCCCAATTCCATTGCCCACGGCAGTTGATGCTCCGTTAAAATTTAGCTTCCAAGGATGATCTTCTGAGGCACCCTCTCCAGTGTTTGCCACATACATCAAATCTTCGTTAGGGAAATTGAAGTCTAAAGGCTCGTAATCTTCAAGGGCTCTACTGGCTAAAAAGTCTGCTATTGCACTCCCTTTTACTGCCTTGTGGTTCACATAGACTATGTCGAATTCAAAAAACAGAATCTGCCATCTGGCCATCTTTCCGTTCAAAGCGGTAGATTCCATCATGTATTTCAGAGGATCTAGCTTCGAGATGAGCCATGTCGTATGATACAACATATACTGCCTCAATCTTCGAGTTGTCCAAATCAAGGCACAACATAGTTTCTCGATTGGCGAGTACCTTGTTTCACACTCAGTGAATTTTTTACTAAGGTAGTATATTGCCTTCTCTCTTTTTTCTGAATCGTCATGCTGACCAAGCACACATCCCATTGAATTATCGAGCACTGTCAAATAAAGGATTAACGGCCTACCTGGATGGGGCGGTATCAATACTGAGGCATTGGACAAGTATTGCTTTACTTTGTCGAAGGTCTTCTGGCATTCTTCATCTCACGTGCCCGGATTGTGTTTCTTAAGAAGACGGAATATAGGGTCACATTTCTCAGTCAGTTGTGAAATGAACCGAACGATGTAATTTAGCCTTCCTAAGAAACCTCTAACTTCTCTTTGGGTACGTGGTGGGGGCAACTCTTGTACGGCCTTGACTTTGTCTGGGTCAACCTCAATCCCCTTTTTACTGACCACGAATCCGAGCAACTTCCCAGACCGAGCTCCGAAGGTACACTTTGTTGGATTAAGTTTTAGCTGGAATTTCCTCAATCTCAAGAATAGTTTCCTTAAAACCTGCACATGTTCCTCTTCAGTTCGGGACTTGGCGATCATATCGTCGACGTAAACCTTAATTTTTCTATGCATCATGTCGTGAAATAGGGTTACCATGGCTCTCTGATATGTCGCTCCCGCATTTTTTAGCCCAAACGGCATCACCTTGTAGCAAAACATCCCCACATGGTCATAAATGCTGTCTTATCTATATCTTCAAGATGCATCTTTATTTGGTTGTATCCTGAGAAACCATCCATGAAGGAGAACAACGAATAGCCCTCCGTATTGTCTACTAAGGTGTCAATATGAGGGAACGGGAAATTATCTTTCGGGCTAGCCTTGTTTAGATCCCTGTAGTCTACGCACATTCGCACTTTCCCATCTTTCTTAGGGACAGGGACGATATTAGCCACCCAATCCGAATACTTAACCACTTGCAAGAATCCGGCGTTAAATTGTTTCTCGACTTCTTCTTTTATTTTTAACAACACATCCGGTCTCATTCTTCGAAGCTTCTGTTGGACGGGCTTGTATTCTTCTTTTATGGGAAACTAGTGTACTGCGATATAAGTGCTTAATCCGGGCATATCTTGATACGACTACGCGAATACATCCTTGAATTCTTGGAGTAACTCGATGAGGTTTTGCTTGGTCTCTGCCATGATACAAGCTCCGATCTTCACTTCTTGTTCTTCTCCTAGGTTCACCACTTCCACTGACTCTTTATGCGGTAGGATATGTTTTTCTTCTTGCTCTACCATTCTCAACAAATCTGGAGGCAAGTCACATTCTCTGTCACTTTTAAAATCCTGAGATTCTTCTAAACACATGTCTTGCTCAAAATGGACCTCTGAATCTGTAGTATCGTTGCTCATATCATTGATGGCTAGGGACCCGTGATAGGTATCAAGGGATGTACAAAGAATAAATGAATTGAAGGATAACTATTCACATGATATGAATGGGAAAAAGAAATGAAAAAAAGTTTGTTAGAATTAAAGATGCATTTCATTGGAATAAAATATCTAAACATGAGCCTATTTCACAAAAGAAATCTCATTGTTTCTAGGCTTAAAACAATGAGTGCGTTCTGAATATTACTTTGTATAATCTCTAAAAACTACAGGAAATTCCTCTGCAGTCCAATTGTTCAGAATGCTTCTCGGTTCGTACGGGTGAATGCCCAACAGGTTTCCTTGATCGGTTTCCTCGTCCTATATGGTATTGATGTGAGGAAGATTCTCGGGGTAGATTATTCCTCCTGACACGAAGGTACGGGATATGTGGGGGAATGTCATTGATTCCCACTTGACGTCCTCTCCGTTCAACCTTGTCCTTCTTCTTTCTTGTTTCTTCTCTATTTCCCTCCTCATTTGTTTTGCATCTGGTTTGAAACCCAAGCAAAAACAGTCTCTCTTGTCTTTCAACATCGGGATCTGAACTTTCCCTTGGAGATGTTTTCCCAATCCTTTTCCTGGTAGAGCCCCTTTTCCTATCATCATTCGTAGGCCCATTCTCGTGGTCTTGGATAGCTTAGGCACCGGGACTTCATTCCCCTCCGAGATGAAAGTAGCATTTACGAACTCTAAGGATCAAAAGGAACATTCAACGGCCTCCTCACTTGTTTCTAGATATGGCGCTTCATTGGTAACAGTTGCTATGATGTCTTCTTCAGCATTTATAGTTACCAGTCAATTTTCTGTTACCAGCTTCAGTTTCTGGTACAGTGACGAGGGCACAGCACCTGCCGAATGAATCCAGGGCCTTCCCAAGAAGCAGTTGTAAGAGGGCTTGATGTCCATGACTAGAAAATCTACTTTATATATGTTAGGCCCGATCAATAATGTCACATCTATTCCCATCACTCTTCTTTCGGTGCCATCAAATGCTCTCACTATGTTCTGGCATGCTTTCATGTGAGAGCTGTCTATAGGCAACCTCCTCAGTGTAGCCAAAGGTAAGACATTTAAAGCTAATCCATTATCTATTAACACACTCGGCAGAGTGTATCCCTTACAACGAGTAGTTATGTGCAAGGCTTTTGTTGATCCACGCCTCATTCGGTGGGATTTCATCATCTCAAGTAAATAAAATTGTCAAGACTTATGTTACTAACCGACGGTCCAATTTATTAACGGATATATCCTTAGAAACATAAGTTTCATTCAAGACTTTCATCGCTGCTTCACGGTGCACTTCGAGCTTAATGGCGAGGCTAGTACGGATATGCGAGCTAGTTGTTTTTGCAATTGTTCTACCACATCAGTATTCATTGTATTTCAAGAATTTCAAGAATTCTTTGGCTTCCTCCTCTTTACTGGGTTCATTGATGGGGCTTGGGTTCTTTTTCTCGCCTAATCAGACAGATCTTTGGTTTCACTGGTTCTACTTCTTTGTTCTTAGGGTCGTATCGCTTCCCACTGCGCGTATAGGACCCTTCATTCTTGACTTACTCAGAAATGCTAGTGGAGCTTTCTGCCCTTGGTATCATCACATTACAATTGTAGTCCCAAGGTACCTTTTTACTATCTTTGTAGGGAAAAGGAGCAGGTCTCTAAATTATAATCTTTGGCCTTCCCTGTACCCCACCTTCCATGTTTCGCGAGATGATGATTCTCGGGTAATTGACTCCAGGCTTCATCAATTCTTCCTCGGTCATACATACATTCTTTTCCTCTACTCCTTCTTCATAAAACTCCAGTTCCTTGTTGTCCATAAGGTTTTGCACCAAGATTCCAAACTGGGCACATTCTTGAATCTCGTGCCCTTTTGTTTTATGGAGTTCGCAGTAGTTCTTTATATACCTCCAGTTTTTCGCAGGATCTGAATCTGTCAATCCTCTCTTTGCCATTTCCTTCTAGACTACTCTCAATGGGGTTTTCACCTCCGTGACGTCCTTCTTGATTTTTCTCACCACCTCCTCACCAATCGTGTTTACCCCTCTACCCTCGTGATTGGGTAGTAGGTTCCCTTTTTTTATCAAATCGTCGAGTGTTATGACCTCTATGTTTATTAGCCTCTCGACTACCTTTTAAAAGGCGAGGCAATTCTCTATCGAATGCCCCACTACCCCTACATGGTAATTGCATTGAGCGTTAGGGTCGTACCACTTAGGGTATGGAGGTTGTAATGGTTGCTAATAGAATGGGGATACGATATGCTCATTGAACAAGGTCTGGTATAGCTCCTTGTACGTTATTGGAATTGGCGTAAATTAAATTTTTTTGGTGTTCGGTCTGGTTCCTAATTCCTATCTTGCCGGACCTTATTGTCCAGAGGTGACTGCCTTTGGCCGATTAACTGTGACTGCCTTCTGTGTGCTCATGTTATTTATTTCACCGTCCTTCTTCTTAGGAGCGGCCCTTCTAGCGCTTTCTCCTACCTCTATCTTGTCGCCCCTTATGGCATGTTCGATCATCTCTCCTGCCATTACTATGTCGGCAAAGCTTTTAGTCGTACTCCCTATCATATGAGTTATGAAAGGGGCCTTCAGGGTCGTACTCCCTTATTGTAGTCTTGTATTGTCTGAAACTTTTATTTTGTATTTTTTCCATGCTTTGTAAAGTAATTCTATCTGGTGCCATGTCCGTAACATGGAATGCTTTAGAAATGCTTGAGCCAGACTTCTCCAGGAACTAATGTTGGCCCGACTAAGCTGGTTATACCATCTAAAAGCTGCGCCCACTAAACTTTCTTGGAAACAGTGGATTAAGAGTTGATCATTGTTCACGTAACCAGCCATTCGCCTGCAGAACATGGTGATGTGTGCCTCCGGGCAGCTAGTCCCACTGTATTTTTCAAATTCAGGCATTTTAAACTTATGAGGCAGCACCAAATCTGAAACCAGACTTAAATCTTTTGCGTCAATCCCATGATGATGATCGATATTTTCTAGCGCCTTGAATTTTTCTTCCAGCCATTTGCAGCGATCCTCTAACTGCCTTGAAGATTCTTCTCTCGACCCCATTTTCTCTGCCATATCTAAATCGGGTACAACAGGGTTGGCCGGGTTATCTCCCGATTGGGATCCGGAGCCTGCGTGGAAGCTTATGGGAGGTCTAGCGTCGTCCTGCCCTTGTTGGGGCTTGATCGCGACTGGTTGCCTTAGGACATACTCCTCAGGCCTTATTCTTGCGTGTAACAGGGTAAAACCCGGGGGGATGCCTTCACTACTTTCCTCGACCGGAGGCATAGGGCCTTTTCCCTTATCCATTGCCCCGTTCATCATTTGGGCTATTTGGGCCACTATATTCCTCTGGGCCTCCAACATTTGGTCCCTCATTTCCTGCTGGAGTTTTAACATTTGCTCTTGTATTTGTTCCTGTATTTCTTTCTGGAATTGTTTGAACCTTTCATCCATTTTCCTAGTTTTAGCGCGCGTTCCGTAGTGATGTTCCGCTTCCAGATTTTCCCCTTTCACTTCTTTTTTCCATCTCTCTCTCTTTCTGATAATTTTAGCTAATCAGGCCCATTTTTATAAACTTAAATGCATGTAATATGATGCAATACAAATGCACGAATATAAGAAGAAGACATCGATTCTGATCAACTTCATTTTAGAAAACTTTATTAGAAGGCAAAACCTTTTACATAAAGCAGATTACAAATATGCTTTCGCCCTAAGGCCTAAGGTTTTGATTTTCCCAAGCAAAGAGATTAGCTCTTGATCATGACCTGGCGATAGCTCATATCTAGCGCTCAGTATGTTAGCTTCCGCAGCCAAAGTTTGTAGGTGATTAGCTACCTCTCGAATCTGGATTATCGCTTCACCCATGAGGTAGTTCCGGCTTCTAACTTGCTCGCAAGAATGGCGAAGCTCCTCCTCCCAATGCCTTTCTCTTGTTTCCAGAAGCTCAATCCGGAGCTCACTACTGTGTAATACCGATTCTAGCTCTTCAACCTTACCCTTCATTTCCTCAATTCTGTTCAGACTTGATTTCAGTTTGCTTTTCGAATCTTGACTTTGATAGTGGTGTAGAGACCGCCCAAGCTCAGCTATTCTAGCTTTTAGTCCCTTTTTCTCCTTTTGGTTTTCTGTCATGCCCTTCTCTAAGGCCTCTTTTTGTGTTTGTATTTCTTGAAACTTTCTCTCCCAATTGCTAACTCTGGCTTTTTCCTCTCGGATCTCTTGTTGCCACTGCTCCAAAGTTTTCCCTAACCCAGCGTTTTTTATTGTCAAGCGCATCTTCTTGTATTCCGTCTTCAAGTTATCTCGGTCTTCCTTTACCTTTCATTTTTCTTTTCTGAGTTTTTCAGCCTCCGATTTTTAACTGTCCACCTCTAATTGGAGGAGAATCTTTTTTTCTTCCAGCTTTTCTATCCATCTTCCAGCTTTTCTATCCTTTTTCCAAGTTCTGAACTCATCCGTTCAAAATCTTGTTTCACAATCTCTAATTCTGACGAGACCACTCGCAAGCATTCTTCTCTTAATCGGGCGCCTTCTGGATTTGGCTCAGGAATGTTATCATTGATTCTCCTAGCCCTCCATTCACTGTATTCCGGGGTTATCCTCGGGCCTGCGGATAATCTTCTCATTCTGTGAATCTGATTTCAGGCACTAGAGATCTCTTTAACCTTTTTCTTATAGCTTTCCCCTTCGTATGAGTACTCGCTTTGAGCTAGCCCGTATATCGTTGGTACAAACTATCTTGAACTATACTGTCTTAGGACCAGCAAAGGGGCATATGCAGTGGCACCCCAAATTCCCAGTAGAGGAACCCAATCGAAGTTTCCACAGCGATAAAGGGCCTTGTCGGGAATCATCCAAGGAGCCTTCCACTCGATGTCATCTTCTTGAAGGTTTTGGAGGAGCGCTATCCAGTTTTCTTCGGACACGTCTTCTCTCCTAGGCGTAGCTACTATCTCTTTCAACGGGGAGTAATTCTCCGATAAAAATCGATAAGACACTTTATCCACCTTTCAGAAATGACTATGGAACCAGGCCAATAACAACTACGCATATCCAATAAACTTGCCTTCACCTATTCTCTGACATGCATTTAAGGATCTGAACGTTTCAGCCAAGATAGCGAGAACAGGTATGACCCCTTTGTCTAATCGACCAAATAGATCAATAACCGCTTCATCAATGTGTCTTAGAGCTTTTGGGAAGATTACCAAATCGTAAATACACAAGGCCAAGACGTCAATCTTTTTCTTTGCATCAGGATGCGTTAGGATTAAGTCCCTCAAATATATCTAAAGTATGCATTTACCCCCGCCTTTCTTCTGCATTCTAGCTGAGACTCATTGTTCGCTCATTCCCGTGATATTCATCAATTTCCTCGCAAGAGTCAGGCTATTAACTTGTTTGGAATAAGCTTTATCAACTTGAATTCTCGGACAACGTAGCAAGGTCGTGTATTCCTTCACCGTGGCCCGAATGAGAAATAGCTATAAGCAGTATTCCAGAACTGAGTCACTGCTCGGAATAGGTGCTTATCTATTTTGACATCAAGCAGATATGGTAGATCGCCGTAGGTACTATGGAACAATTGCTTTGCCTCGTCATTCCACTGGGCCCATATTTCTTTCAACTCCTGGAGTTTGTTCTGCGTGACACTGATATTGGTGAAATCATGTAATTCCAACACATATCCCTCAGCTATGCTGTCCCCTCTTTCTAATTGGCCTTGCTCTGACCAGGTGCGGACGGCCGCATTGTCCTCCACTTTATCAAGGAATTCGCTTTCCATAACCAGCTTCCTAACTCAGAAACAGACCATGAATCGATGCCTCTTAAAAATGAAAATGACATGCAGAGGAAATAAAACATCATCAATTAGTACCACAGAATGAGATATAAAGCATGGAAAATACACAAACGCCTATCTAGGTAACTACTAAGGTTCGACATAGTTCAGCTTGGGATGGGTTCTTAGGCTCTTTACATGTGGTTGAGTTCTAAAGTTCGAGGTACCCAAACCAGCAGATTCCTCGATCCTCACCCATTAGGCTCATACAGACCAAGTTCAGTTTAGGGGAATACATTTCCCTATGGCCATACGAAAGTGAAAACTTCACGAAGACATAGGTACAGATGTATCCCGAAAGTAGTCCACTAGCCCATGCGGAGGTGAAAACCTCACAAAGGCTTAGCTTCTCGCTCCCACTTAAAGGTGTGACCACAACAGTCGTGTAATGTAATGCCAAAGTATTTACGAGACCCAATATTGAAAGTGCATTAAAAGAAGCATGATTTTTTGAAATCTTTTTTAATCAAAAGGACAAAAATCAATCAATCTATGGCCTGGCCCTCGAGTCCCCAGTGGAGTCGCCAAGCTGTCGTAACCATTTTTTGGATAAAACAGTAAACGATACGGTCGACTCGGGTTTTTTTTAAAAAAATAAAAAGAAGGGAGTCGCCACTGATCTTTATTGATGAGGAGTGATCGGGCCACCTCGTAAAATAGTTGTTCTTAATAAACAGCTTGATTTATCAAAACAATGATTTTGGTCTGCGAAATCCAAAAAAATGAGTTCGAAAGTCGGTTACGCACGAGGAAGGGTTAGCACCCTCGATACTCCCAAAATTGGTACCAAATTGATTGATCGATGTCCTAATGTTGAAAACTTTGAAATGGTTCAAAAAAAACGATACTTTTTATTTCCACAAAATTGAAAGAATTAGAAGGGACATTAAGGTTATCTTATTTTCGAAGAGATAAAGCATCATGTCCAGTAAGTTAGGGCACAATACTTTAGACTCCAAACTAAGCTCGCCTTTTAAAACTTGATTTTATATTTGAAAAGGATTTCCGTCATTTGTCCAACGAAAACAGAACCCAGTTAGTTAGGGCTTGATTTCTCGAGAATCAAAATTAGGAATATTGCCTCTATTTTTTGAATAAACTTATCCGAAGTATCTAGATATCAAGTCCAGTAAGTTAGGGCGCGACATTTCAAATTTTCGGGAACAAGTGTTTTATTTAAAACTTGTATTGCGACTTTAAGAAAATGTATTTCGTTATTAAGATTGAACAAAAAATCGAACCCAAAGAAGTTAGGGCACGATTTTTCTCAAACCCTTAATCTGTAATTATTTGAAAACTTGATGCATTAGGTAAACCGATGTGACAAATAATAAAGGGGAAATTCGGTGTTATGCGAGAAAAGAAATAATAGTAATATTGACGAATTAATGACGATAAATAGACATAAATAATAATAATACTAATAATAATAGTAAGTGTATACAAGGATAATACAAAATAAGAGCAATAGAAATAGTAATAAAATAGCAATAATAGTAATAATGATAGTAGAAAGGTAAATAATAATAATAATAATAATAACAATAATGATAATACTAATAATAATATGATAATAGTAACAATCGATAAATAAAATGATAAAGAAAAGGTATATATATGTATACGAATAATAAATAATAAGGATAATAATAAGGTAGTAAAATAATAATAATAATAATAATAGTAGTACTAATAATGTGAAAATGATAATAATGGAATAATAATAGAAATAATAATAATAATAATAATAATAATAATAATAATAATAATAATATAGTGAATATAATAATAATAATAAAATAGAATATTAAATAATGGTAATAATAACAAAATTGCAAAATAATTAAAAAAGGGCTAAATTGCATTAAAATGGAAGTTTTGGGTCAAATTGTAAATAAAGTAGAGGTTTAGGGCTAGAAAACACACGATAAAAGGAGGGGCCAAAGAGGCAATTTTCCCCATGAATAAAATACGTTTGAGGAGGGATGGAATCGCAAAGCTGCGTAAAATTTCGGGCCAATATCGTAATAATTAAAATTTGATTTTAAATATGAAAATGCGGAAGGACCAAAAGGGCAATTTGCCCTTTGGCTTAAAAAGCACGGATCCTATCTCGAGCGGTCGGGTTCGGTCGGACCAGTGAAACAACGTCGTTTTGGGGTTAAAATCCATTTCAAAACGACGTCGTTTTAAGGGGCTATATAAGGCCCAAAACCCTGAAAAAATCATTTGAGCTACGAGTTTAAAAAAAAAAATTTCCTTCTCTCTTTTTTATCTGCCGGGGGGGAGTTCGGTGGGATTCCGACCGATCGCCGTCATGCCGGCGCTGTCACCGGCCACCGTACACGATGGCCGAAAATTCGCAACAAGTATGTTTTTGCTTCCCTTTTTTTTATATTTTTACAAGTTTATCTATATATATTTTATATATTTACGCGAAAAAAAAGGACTTGTAGTAAGAAATAGAAGTTTAAGAGTTTTTAAAAAAATGACCTTTTCGGTCTCTATTTCGGTGTTCCAATCTCTTTCTTTTAGTGTTTGGATCTCGTTGTTCTTGTGTTTGCCAATATTTTTGCTTAATATTCCTCTTTCTGTTTTTTATTGATCAAAAAAGAAGAGAAAAAAAAAGAACCCCTATTACACTGGTTTAAATCGGCTTATATAGCCATTTTTTTTTTACATTTTGCTACTTTCTGTCTATTCTCATTTAATGTTTGCAGGTCAGAGGCGGTGGAAGGGCGATGCTGGGCGGTGGACGTGACTTCTGGTTAGGCGCAGAGGGCAAGTGGAGGGCAGAGTGGCCAGAAGGCAGAGGCAAGTGGCCTAGGCTTGCGGCGCTAGGGTTTTCAGAAACCCTAGCTTGATGGAAAGAAAAAAATGGGCCTGCTGGGCTTCGTTGGCTTTGTTGCAAAACGGGCCGAGCAAATGGGCTCGTACAATAGTAACTTTCAAGGTGCATTATAAGGATTAAACGATAAATGAAGTTATTTTAGAAACTTTTTTAGTATAACTTTGTACTATCGTTCAACATTGAAGTCTTATGTTAGTAATTGGATTCACTACTTTCATTTTTGTTTACTATATTGTGGAACTTTTTCACCCATATATTTAAATAATGACATTTTTTTAGTACATTATAGATTGTAGTAGGGGATGTAATTGCTAGGGTTTGAATTCTAAACCTTAACATACCAGTACAAAGCTTTAACCACTTATTCTTTTGAATGATAAGGATTGAACCACTATATGCAATATTTTATATAATTGTTATCATAAACACCAATTTTCCATGCTAACCAAATTTGATCAGGGGAATAAGGAGAAGCTCACCTAGCTTAGAGTAAAAAGAAAAATCGTGCTTGATATTGCATGACCATGAAAATCAAACCATAACTTTTCTCAACACTAGTCTCTTACATGTCAATAGGCGGGTCATCACCAAATCACATTATGGCTCACTTAAATAGCTTCATGGCAAGTTAGGGATTCACTTAGATTGCCCCATAGTAGAATGGCAAAGCCACTCAATCACATCCAAGCATGTCTGCACCATAAATCAACCATTAACTCTCCCTACCAACCAATCACATTTAAGTGCAAGGACGCCGTGACAAACTTATCAACTATATAAACCTCCTCCACTACTCAACTGAAAGTTAAGATACTATTTTGCAAGGGAATACTTTGCCATGCACTCCTAAGACCCTCATAAAATCATCACTAGTGACTCTAGCCACATCGTGTAAATGTTGGAACATTTTCAAATATTTATAGTGTTCTAATAACTATAAATGAAATGGTATAATTAATCAAAAGTTAAATCTTTTCATTATTGGTCAAAAGTCATATCACTTGATTTTTGACAAAAATATAACTATTCAAACAATATTATTGAATACTTATAATATTAAATGAATAATTATGTGTCTTTTAAAGACATTATTATTCAGAAAAGACACCTATTGGAAGATGTCTCTATGAAGAGACATGAAAATTCCTATAAATAGAAATGAGATTTCATTTGGAAAACATACCAACAAGTTCTAATATTCTTTCTATTCTTCCTCCATTCTTTTAATATTATTGGATTATTCTATAAAGAATTAATGCAGAAATTCTTTGTAGAAATTGAGTTTCTTGTTATAAATTACTTAGTGCTTAGTGGACTATTCTCATCAGTGCAAAATGCAAATAGTCATTGGCTTCATTTATCCTCGAGTTTAATTTGCTTGAAACTCTTTTGCACACCGAATATAGGAATGGGCAGATATAACCTTAAAGATAGTAGCTTGATACACGCCTTGGAGTCTTGTCATATTTCTTCATTTTCTATTCAAATTTCGTTCGTGTGTTCAAGATTTTCCTTATCAAGATTTATACTAACAATTTTAAGGTTATACTTCATGATGACTACCACAACACATAAAAGTGAAACACTAAGGGAGTTGGCTTCCAACTTTGTCAAACTTGATCATTTTTATGGTGACAATTTTTGATGATGGCAGAAAAATATGCATTTCTTATTAACAAATTTAAAGATTGCCTATGTTTTGGATACTCCAAGACTGGAAGAGAATGAAAACAAATCTATTGCTGCAACCTGAGAAAGGAAAAAATGGAACAATGCTGATTACATGTGCATAGGCCAAATATTGAATGGTTTGTTCGACACCTACCAAAACAAGGTCACCACTAAAGAATTATGGGACAAATTAGAGACAAGATACATAATCGAAGATGCTACAAGTAAGAATTTTTTTGTCAATCATTTCTATAATTATCAAATGGTTGATGGTCATTCTGTTATAAAATAATTTCATGATATTGAAAAAATGTTGAATCAGTTTAAGCAATATAATATGAAAATGGATGAAATGATTGTTCTATCCTCCATAATAGACAAACTTCCTCCATCTTGGAAAGACATTAAAAGAAGTCTAAAACATAAGAAAGAGGAAATATGCCTTGAGGCTTTGGCAAATCATCTTCGTATTGAAGAAGAATATCGAAAGTAAGATCAGAACCTAAATTCTAAGAATGCCAAAGTGCATGTTATAGAGGAAGTACATACTACTAAACCATTTAAGAGAAAGTTCAAACAGACTGATAAAGCACCTAAGTTCAAAAAAGAAACAAAAAGGCTCATGCTATCATTGTGGTAAGCTAAGACATTTCAAGAATGAACGTTGATTTTTACAGAAGAAATCATCTTCTAATGCTAATAATAATGAAAAGTTTGTTGTATTAACATCTGAAATTAATATGACACAAGATGATAATGCATGGTGGATTGGTACTAGAGCAACTAAACATGTGTGCAAAAACAAAAGCATGTTCACAAAGTTCACACAATGTGAAAATGATAATGTCTTGTACATGGGAAATTCTTCCACCGCAACAATCAAAGACAAAGGGTCTGTTGAACTATAATTCACTTTTGGAAAGGTTTTAACCTTGAATGATGTATATTATGTACCAGAAGTTAAGAAGAATTTAGTGTCTGAAAGTTTGTTGAATAAGTTTGGTTTCAAACTTATTTTTTTAGGAAAATAAGTTTATTCCGTCTAAGGAAGGAATTTTTGTAGGGAATGGGTATATGTATGAGAGTATGTTCAAACTCAATATTATTAATAAGAGTAAAAATACTATTTTGCTTATATGGTTGAATATTCTTGTTTATGGCATTATAGATTAGGTTATTTGAATAATAGAAAATCGAATGACATGCATAAGTTAGATTTAATTCCTATTTTTAACAATAATATTGAAAATACAATACATTTATGTTTGCTAAATTTACAAGAAACCCTATCCCTAAGGTTAAAAGGAAAACAAAGTTGCTTGATTTGATACATAGTGATTTATGTGACATGCATAATACTCCTACATTAGGTGGATAGAAATATTTTTGTTACTTTTATTGATGATTGTTCTAGATATTGCTATGTATATTTATTGAATTCAAAAGATGAAGCTCTTGATAAATTTAAAGTTTATAAATCTCAAGTTGAACTTCATTGTGAATCATTTATCAAGTGCTTAGGATTGGATAGGGGTGGAGAATACTATAATCCAAGTTATTTTGAATCCACTGGAATTGTCCATTAGGTTTTAGCCACTTACACACCACAACAAAACGGTGTAGTTGAAAGAAAAATAGAATCTTGACTAAAATGGTAAATTTAGTGTTATCATATTCAGGTCTTGGACAAGGTTTTTGGAGAGAAGTTATTCTTACAGCTTGTCATATATTGAATAGAGTTCCTAATAAGAAAGCTAAAATAACCCCTATGAACAATAGAAGAAAAGGAAACCAAACCTTAGTTATTTGAAGGTTTAGGGTTGTAGAGTTGTTGTCAAAGTTCCAACACGTAAATGTAAAAATTTAGGTGAAATAGGATTTTAATGCATATTTATAGGATATGCACATAATAGCAAGGCATATAGGTTCAGGGTAATTGAACCTAATAATTCAATTTCAATTAATCCTATTATTGGATCAAGAGATGCTATTTTTTATGAAAATATATTTAATTCTATTTCAAGACAATTACAGCCACAACAAGTGATTCATTTTTCAAATGAAAATGAGATTCTATTGGAACAAATTGATAATAATGATGAATCTTGTCAAGAATTAAGAAGAAGTAAAAGGATTAAAAAGGTCAAAGATTTTGGACCAGATTTCGTTATGTTTCTTGTAGAAGGAAAAGATGAAAGTATATGCAATAAAATACCTTATTGTTATAATACAGAAATCTGATCCTTTTACATTTGAAGAGGCAATGAAATCTCAAGACTCTGCTTTTTGGAAAGAAGCAATAAATGATGAGATGGATTCAATAATGGGAAATCAAACTTGAATCTTAGTTGATCTTCCACCGGGTTCCAAACCAAAAGGTTGTAAATGGATCTTCAAAAAGAAAATGAAGGTCGATAGAACCATTGATAAATTTAAAGCAAGGTTGGTAGCCAAAGGTTTTACACAAAAACAAGGTATTCATTACTTTGATACCTATGCTCTAGTAGCAAGAATTGCTACAATTAGACTATTAATATCATTTATCTCAATATATAATTTGGTTGTTCACCAAATGGATGTTAAAACCGCATTTTTAAATGGTGAATTGGAAGAGGAAGTGTACATGGAACAACTAGAAGGATTTGTTGTTCCAGGACAAGAGCATAAGTTATGTAAGCTTGTTAAATCTTTATATGGGCTTAAACAAGCACCAAAGCAATGACACCAAAAGTTCGACAATGTTGTTTTAGCTAATGGTTATAAAATAAATGAATCTGATAAGTGCATATATAGCAAATTTGAAAATGGAAAAGGTGTCATAATTTGCTTATATATAGATAACATGCTCATTTTTGGCACAAATTTGGAACAAATAGAAAACACAAAGAAATTCTTGTCAACCAACTTTGCTATAAAGGATATGGGTGTAGCAAATGTTATTCTTGGGATTAAAATAACCCGAGATGAAAGCACTATAGCTTTATCACAATCACATTACATTGGAAATGTGTTTAAAAAGTTTGACCTTTTCAACCGTATACCAGCATCTACACCCATGGATCTTCAAATAAAATTAGTGTCTAATGTTAGTAGGCAAATTGATCAATTGAAATATACAAGTCTAATTGGTTGTCTTATGTACATAATGACTTGTACAAGACCATATATTTCATATGCTATTGGGAAATTGAGTAGGTATGTAACACCCCTTAACCCTAAACCGTTGCCGAAATAGGGTTACGAAGCATTACCGGACATATCAGACAACTTCCAAATAATTCACAAATAAAATAACATTCATAGTGTAATTTAATAATTAAGTCCCAATAATAGATGCTCATAGCCAAAACGCAAATTAAAAGTGAAACAAAACTTGTTCGAATTCTCCGAAAATTTTTTGTATTATTATTATTATTTTTTAATCCTATAAAAATTTCGACAGCATTTCTGCTTATTTTTACATAAAACCCCGCAAATTTCAAACCGAAATAATCCACTAGCAATATTTCAACCAATGATTAGGTATATTCAAATACATCCAATTTATATCAAAATAATAATTTAATACCTTAGTTTAAACAATATAACATGTTAGTATATATGTATAACTAATAACTTTTATTTCACTTCAAATATTCAATACCAAATTTACCATTTTATAACTTTATATCATATTTCTCATCCAAAACATTATAATCATTTATATACAACCAAAATCATTTAACTTAAATATATATATATATATATGTAATTCATATACAACTACCTAGTACATGCCACTTAACAAAAGGAAGAAATTTATCACCAAAATCTTCTTGTTGGAGTCGGGTTTGTTTTGGATGCTGGACCGGATCCGAAACTCTAATGACCTGCACACGGAAACAACCGTACGCTGAGTATTTCATACTCAGTGGTATTACTATAAACCAAACTATTTAACATTAATAAATTACAAACATCAACCATAAGCTTTATAAATCATTTAAACTAATTATACATAATTTTATATATCACTTCATAAGTCTCAAATTCACATTTTATTTTTCACATACTAATTCAATTCATAATTTAACTCATACATTCTTTCACATATCTTTCAATAGAGCCAAATCAATCAATCTCATTTTCAAAGTTTCATTTCAATTATTTACCCTATTAACAATGCTCGGACTCTGACAGATACGTGGATTCCACCCAAACACACCAGAATATCCAACCCAAACACACCAGAATATCCAACCTCAACATACCAAAATAATGAAATCCTCCCGAACACACTAGTATAATATAACCTCCCAAACACACCAGTATAATATAACCTCCCAAACACACCAGTAAGGCATTAAATGCCTCTTCGATTAAACCGAAGAATATATAACAGAATCATCTTCTCGGCCGAGCTACAAATCTCCTCATCACATCACAAATCCAATGGCATGCCATTTGTATCCAATCTAGTCCGACAAGTTAATAGGGTATTCATTTTACTTTTCCAATTTCGAATTCATTTCCACAACAATTTCAAATACTTGATCAATTCAAAACATCTATTATATCAATTCACATATAATTCAATATTCACACGTACTCTTACTTAATTTCAAATATTATTACTTACCTTATCTTAAATGTCCCATGGTTACAAATTCAATATAACATTTAATAAATAGTTTGAGTTATAGTAATACAAACTCGAAATACGAGTTTACTCCTCAACGATATTTTCTTTTCCCTTGGATGTTGATGCCTCGTTTCCTTGTTAGCTACGGAAATAATAATAACAATTTACATTATTAATTACAGCATTAATTTAATAATTAATTGAATTTTTATTCAATTCCTACTCTTCCATTTCATTCCACATCCATAAAATATAATTCTACTATTTACTTATATATTCTATCAAGATTGTCTACCGAGTCATTGTCACTAAATTATTTATATCTTGAGTTACAGAATTCCAAATTAATATCCGTAAATTTTCTGTGAAACTAGACTCACATATATTCTTATAAAATTTTCATAATTTTGATTCAACCAATAAGTATAGTTTATTCTTTAAAATCACCCTATTCTGTTGTTTGACAGTTCCGACCACTCTTTGCTAAGATTTAATTATCTTTTGTACAGAATTCAAATGATGTTCTAGTTTGTTTCTTATAAAATAGACTCATTAAAGAATCTAACCATATAAATTATGTCCTAAAATTATTTTTTTAAAATTTTAATGATTTTTCCAAGTCAGAACAGGGGATCTCAAAATCACTCTGAACCAGTCTCACAAAAATCTAAATATCTCAAAATACAGAATTTATTTGCTTTCTCTATTTATTTCATATAAAAATAGACTCAATAAGCTTTAATTTCATATCTCACTTAACCTATAATTCCATTTCTACCATTTTTGCTGATTTTTAAAAGTTGCTCTACTGCTACTGTCCCAAAACTGTTTTTTTTTATAACTTATTTTACAATTTAATCCTAATTAAGTTTACTAATTTTCTTAACTTAATTCATGCTTTGTTTCTACTTAAATTCCTTCCATATTCAACTTGACTATCTAATATTCATAATAAAACTCTAATTTATAATTTCTTCCAAATTAATGCTTATGACACAATATTTATAGCTTACATTACAATTTAATCCCTAATTCATCTTTTTCTTCAACATCAACTATATTTGAAAACCAAACTCTCAAAATATCAACTTAGTTTCATCAAAATCTTGCTTTAAAGCTTATAAAACATCAAAATTAAGAGAATAAAACTTAATTGACTTACCAATTAAACTCCAAACTTTAAAATCCCTATTTCTCCCATGTCTTTTCTTTCCTTCTCTCCTCCTTTGTTTTCGAATGGTTTTGTTTCTTTTATTTTACTTCACTTTATTTTTTTATTTTAACTAATAATAATAGTAACATATAATATAAAAAAATTTTACTTATTATTTAAGCAATGTTTATTTTTTATTACAAGTGTACCTAAATAATTATTACTATTACACTTGTCTTTAATCTTTACGATACATTTGTCATTTATTTAGTTTATTTAATATAATATCAATTACTATAATTATTTTAAATTAGTTTATTATAATTTATTACTAATATATATATATATATATATTATAATTTAAAATCTAAGTAAAAATCTTAGATCTTTATTTCATATGCTTCCTCAACTTATGCTAAATGGCTTAATCCATTTTAGCCATTTTACTTTCTTTTAATCTATAATTATACTTTCACTCTTTATTCAATTTGATTCTTTTTCCTAATTACTTTAAATTAAGCTAAATTCACTAAATAAAAATCTAATTAAACATACTATTAGACACATAATTGCTTCTAATAATTATTACTAACTCGGTTTATTGAGACGGAGGCCCGATAGCACACTTTCAGTGCCCACGGATTTTGGGTCGTTACAAGGTACACAAGTAATCCAAATAGTTTGCATTGGCAAGTTTAAATAGAGTACTTAGGTAATTAAAGAAAACTATTAACTATGGATTGTGTTATAATGGATATCCTTCAGTTTTAGAAGGTATTCGAATACTAGTTGGATTACAAGGTTGGAAGATCATGCATCTACTAGTGGATGGATCTTCATTCTTGGTGGATGAGTCATTTCTTGAGGTTCCAAGAAACAAACATGTATTATTGATTCCACCATGGCAACAAAATTTATTGCATTAGTTGTTTCATCTAAAGAAACAAAATGGTTAAGAAATTTGTTTTATGATGTACCTCTGTGGCCTAAGCCAACTTCACATATTTCTATCCATTGTGATAGTGAGGCTACTCTAACAAAGGCATATAACCAAGTTTATAATGAAAAGTTTACACACATTGGATTAAGACATAGCTATGTTCAACAATTAATCTCTGATGGAGTGATAGCTATTAATTATGTGAGGTCAAGTGAAAATTTGGTGATCCTTTGACAAAAAATCTTACTAGAGATGTAGTCAACAAGACCTCAAAAGGGATGGGACTCAATCCCATTAATTAGAGTTACCCATGATGGAAACTCGACTCAACGCTTGGTATAACGTCAAGTCTTGAGTTCAATGAGATAAAGTACATCATTAATATGTGACTGTTAGCACTATAAATAAATCCATCCTAAGCTTAAAGTGCTAGGAACCCGTAATAATAAGGGAATGATGAGTAATGTACTCTTAATGGACCCATAACATAAATATGTTAGAGTGTTATAATTACGGGTACACTCTTGATGGGATCTACCTATATGAGTGGAAGTGTGGCAAACTCTAAGAGCTCAAGGGCTTGGCTCTAACAGCACTTATGAAAAGAGGACATAGACACATGACCATAATAGTGTCCTTGGATACTATGCATTGACCGATGTTGAAATCATTGTATGATATGTGTTTGGTTAATCAAATGGAATAGCTAGTTCAAAGCTTAGTTTACAATGCAATTTCGATTAACTTTAACATGTTTCCACTAAGTGAAGGTTCAATTGTAAGACACTTTTATTTATGCAAATTGATTTCTAAGAATATCAAAATCTAAAATATTTTGAAAAGGGGGGAGATTGTTGGAACATTTCCAAATATTTATAGTGTTCTAATAACTATAAATGAAATGATGTAATTAATCAAAAGTTAAATCTTTTGATTATTGATCAAGAGTCATATAACTTGATTTTTGACAAAATTATAACTATTCAAACAATATTATTGAATAATTATAATATTAAATGAATAATTATGTGTCTTTTAAAGACATTATTATTCGAAAAGACACATATTGAAAGATATCTCTATAAAGAGACATGAAATTTCCTATAAATATGAATGAGATTTTATTTGGAAAACACACCAAGTTCTAATATTCTTTCCATCCTTCCTCAATTTGTTTAATATTATTATATTATTTTATAAAGAATTGGGTTTCTTGTAGAAATTGAGTTTCTTGTTATAAATTACTTAGTGCTTAGTGGACTATTCTCGTCAGTGCAAAACGCAAATAGTCATTTGTTTCATAGTATTCTCGAGGTTAATTTGCTTGAAACTCTTTTGCACATCGAATATAAGTGGGGATGAATATAACCTTAAAGATAGTGGCTTGATACACGCCTTAGAGCCTTGTCCTATTTATTCATTTTCAGTTCGAATTCTATTCGTGTGTTCAAAATTTTCTCACCAAAAATTTGTACTAAGAGATAATCCCTTCCAACACCAAAAATTTCTCTACAAGAATCTAATCTAAGTGCCTCAAAATTCTTAAACAATTATTTACGTTGAAAGAAGACTTGTAAATTCGTGCACCTGGTCATGTTACAAAGGAAATGAGAACTCGACTTTTTTTAAAAAAAAAGAAAAGGATTCGTAGTGCTTTCTTAAACAATTGATGAATTAATCAATGATTTTAACCACAATTCACGTACCAGATTCTTCGCACAATACCCCACCAAACTTACGGACTTGGATGATTCACTGTGGAATGAAGCCTTACTTCTGTTCCAAGAAAGCAGTAAAATCAAATCCCTTATCCACATTCCACTAATCTAAAGTCTCTCAACTAAACTTCAACTCTGCTAAATTATACTATTA
Source organism: Gossypium rotundifolium (assembly GCA_025506655.1). Taxonomy (NCBI): domain Eukaryota; kingdom Viridiplantae; phylum Streptophyta; class Magnoliopsida; order Malvales; family Malvaceae; genus Gossypium; species Gossypium rotundifolium. The sequence continues at coordinate 135,191,539 of CP106733.1, forward strand.
AGGCGGCTTACCATTTCTAAATTCTTCAAAGTTTTGGTACGACTCGGCCTCAACTATCTTGATTGCCAACATACCTTCTACCACAAAGCTTCCTTAATTTATAGATATTTTGGAGGCTTTCGTTTATTGCAATTTCTAGGTTGTCCTATGTGCCAGATTCTCTACATGGGCAAGATTCTAACACAAAATCAACAACAAAGGTTAAACCATTGAGATTAAGTTGGAAAGTAAGAGATACACTTCAATTTTATTTGAATTGTTACATATTTTATTTTCTGATTCTTTTAAACGTTAATTTCCATTAAGTAAACACACTGTATCTATAGATTGAGACCTTTCATTTATTGGTAGACCCAAGTGGAGATTGGTTTTGATGATGAGGTGGTATGGATGCATCTAAAGCACAAATAAATGCATAAGATGGAGTAGGTGGAAGCATGTGCCAACATATCTTACTAGTATTAACATACATTAGGATATATTTCTTTGACACAAAAAGGTTGTAATATGAGGATAGGAGAGTGGTGGTTGATATTAAGATTTGAATCCTAAAACTAGTGAATGCTACTTTTAAATAATGATTGTATTAACCAAAATGGTCAATGTACGTCAAGGTTTTAATGTGGCCGCTGGCTGGCTGACGAGTTTAATAAATTTCTTTTGTTTAATTACTTTGCATCAGTACCCCAGTTTACTCTCACACATACTTGATTCTAAGTATAACAAGTTTTTAGAACCTTTGGTCATATTTGGGTTACACTACATTATGTAGCTTATGGAGGAGTGAAATGATCAAGGAACTCGTTTTTTTTTTTTTTTAACATTGGGAGGGATAAAAGATGATAAGGCTTTCCTTAACATATGGTCAAGTTTAAATTTGGTGTCTAACAAGAGTTCTACTTCTAAACGTTACTCCAAGTAGTGTTCACGGCCAAAAGACTCATTTCGTAATGTGCTTGATTTGTTGAAATAATCTTAGCGTTATACATTTTCCTTTTCCAAGTTCACAAACCATTCCGTCAAGTTGGGAAGGCATCCTTTTTTGCGGAAACATTATCGGTATTTCTAACGATTTATCAATAATAGTTTTACCAATATTTCTAAGCATAATAGAATTTCCTCAAAATAATCGAAATCCATCCGAGTTTAAGAGAGAAAAAATAAAGGAAAGTTGAAAGCAATATTGATTTTCAATTAAAAATAGTGGGTTTTGGAATTATATGAATTTAGACCAAATCTCTCTCTCTCTCTAATTTGTAATTATTTTCATAAGTTTTAGTTAAACGATTTGATAACATTTATCTCTATTTAATATTTTTATAAAATCTTATTTTAATTTACCTTTTAAAACTTGATACAACATTTCAAAGCGAATTCAAGAGTTAAATAAAAGAAAGGTAAAAAAATGGAGTGGGTGTCGGGACAAGAAATAACCCTGTTGTGAGCCATGCAATACGGACAAGATAAACACCGACTGGTTCCTGGAAGTCAGAGTAGATAAAATTAGACCTATTCTACTGCCTATGTAATTCAATGCTTTTTGTTCTAATCCCCTATCAAGCAACACCACCCTATGAATTTTTTTTTTTTTTTTAAAAATATTTGACCAACTCCTCCCCCAGCTTCCATACACATTTATTACAAGACCCCTGCAATTTCATAAATGAGACTGAGAAATTAGCTCTCATAATATTTCCATACTTAAATATTTCATCTAACCTTTGCAATGATTGATTGATATCTCAACGAAGTTCAATTCCCTCACCGCCGGCGCCTCTCTCCGATTAACTAATAGGAAACACTGCAAAGATTCTTAGCTAGACCCTGATCGTTTACAATTTTTATATAGGCAATTTGAGAAGGCCTCAAACATCTACACAAATCAAGTATTATGTTCTCAGGAGGCCCCTGAGTTGTCAATAAAAAAAACTTATACGAAGGGTTAATTGTATAATGAACGAATACACATGCCCCGGCCGGCAAGTAACGACGGTATAAAATAAACTATAAAGAACTCATCTAATTGTATAATTTACAAAGGAAAAAAAAAAAAAAAGAAAGCAAGATTACAGATCCCTTCTGCACAATGGACAAGAACCATGACTAACAAGCCACTTATCTATGCAAGGTAGGTGGAACATGTGGTGGCACTGCGGCAAGCTCCTAACTGTTTCTCCCAGCTGAAAGTCCTGCAACAAGGATTCAATCCCAATAAGCTTTGTTATGCCAACTAGTTTTACAGAAAAAAATTGCAAGGGTTAGGGTTAGACCTGAAGACAAACTGAGCAGGAAACTTTCTCCCCGGAAGCATCCACATTGTTATTGTTTGTGATTATGATCTTTGGGATTTTCTCAACCAAATCTCCAGCCAATCCTTTGGAACCACCAATGTCAAATATGTTCTGGACATCCTCAAAAGTTGTTTCAGCAGCTCCCATCTGATAACACAAACTTACATCATAAGTAAATTGCTGTTTCAACTTTGCTGTGAGCAACTATCAATCAAATTGCAGAGCATTTTTCATTTACCTGACTTTGGACTGCACTCAACATCGCCGGACCGATTCGCTCACGAACAAGCCTCCCACTTAGAAGGCTTGCAATGACATCAATCTGAAAATTTGCACGAAAGGAAATGATTTAGATTGCCTAGCAAGTAAACCTATAAAAACAGGGGAATAAGCACAATTGCTGACCAAGTAAAGTAAGCATCCGATCCTGGATTCGTCGGATTGCCAAAGAACTAGAGATGACTCAAAGACTTCGATTGAGAAAACTGCACCAGAGATGGCCCCAACTGCAGCCCCTCGAACGAACCCACTCTCCGTTTCTTGTCCTATCAAAGCCCCCGTCATGGCCCCCAACAAGGTGCCCACTGCAAATGAACTTGTTTAGCAAAATTTGAGCGTAAATTGGCTAACTTGATGCATCAAAGCCTTTTACATGTTAAGCATCATTAATTCAAGGTCTATACTGGAAATAAGTATATGACTGACAAATTAATCCCCCAACAGCTTTGTGAGCACGCAAAAACATTTTCATAAATGGAACAAAATCATAATCAGATTTTATCTTTTGTTCATATAATCACAATGGCGAAATTATAATAATTACTATAAAAAGCAAAATTTTAGCAATGAATAGATCAAGAATCAAAGGGGTTGCAATGAAAAAAAGCTTTAATGAAGCAAAATAGAGGAGAAAAGAGAAAGAAAGAAGGAAGGAAACCAACCTAATGCAAAGAAGAAGGTTAAGATCGCAGAGAAAATGTTCCCAATGATGGCAGAAACAGCGAAATTGGAAAAATATTTAACCTTTTCGACGAAATCACCAAACAAAGAAAGTGAAGAGAGGGAAAAACGGGATGGGTATTCGCAAAAATCCATTCTTCTTGTTGAAATCAAATGAGAAATGAAATACCAAGAGAGGGCTGGGGTTGGGGTCGGGGTCGGGTTCAAGAAAAAGGAAGGATGGGTGGGCAATGCTTAGCGCTTAAGGTGATGAAAAGAGAGGAAAATCAACCAACTCGCATTTAAAGCTTTCAATATATACTGTGATGCCCCAAAGCCCTGTTTTCTCTCTCTACCTGTTATAGTTGAAACATGAAATTTTCTGAGTTTGTGGACGAAAGAAAATATCTTTTTCTTTTTCTCTACCTGCTTTTTAATTTTAATAATATATAAATTAGTTAATTTAAATAGTGGCAATATGGGGTTCTATCACTTCATTGTCAAAAGGCACGAGAGACGTACAGAACAAAGAACCTTCTTTTATTTTCGTTTAAGACATGTTGCATGCGAGAGAGGGAGGGAGGGATCTTGATATGCGTAAGATCACCAATGATGATGGATCACTCATTTTCCTTTCCCAAAAATACACAAAATCCTTCTTAAATCTTCTATCTCAACCTTGTTGCTCTTCTTTGCATATTTGTATGTATTCTGCCATGCTATGAATTAAAATTAAAAAAAAATTATCAAATTTAAAAATTAATATAGAAAAAGAAAATCTAAAATTATTAGTTAGCAAAACTCCAGTACTTGTTTTGGTTTTGTTCTGAGGTTATTAATGAGACGGGCTCACTTTAGACTTTTTGGCAGTGAAAGAAAGTAGATGATTATATCAACCTGCTCTTCAAATCTCTGTCCGGATTAGATTTATATTTTCAAATTTAATTGCTGGGAAATCAAAAACTGTCTTTTGGTATGCTGCTATTTCCTAAAGTCTCAACCAACCAACCACCCAATCTTCTTGTGTGCACTGAATTTTCACAATGTCAACTTGTGATTTTCCATTTACTTAACACATCCTTTTTGCCTTATACAAACTCCCCCTTAATTGCTTTTGGTTGAATTCCTCACATTTTTTCTTTTAATATATAAATATTTCATGAGAATCATTAATAAATTGATTTAAATTAGTTACTTTTTTAAAAATAAAATTGATTATGTTGAATGATTTGCAAGGAAGGGGTATGTTTTGTGTGACATATATAACCTTCTGAATGGACACTAAGATATGATAAAATGATTAAGATATGACCTAGAACATAAGTAAGAGGATAATACACTTCATCGCACTCGAATCTACGTCCTCCTGTATTGACAACAAAACTATTATACCAATCAAGTTAAGACTCAATTGACAACAACATCAATAATTTGTTTCTCCAATCTAGCTACCATCCATTTGCTTGTTTCCAACCATCACACCTGTTGGGGTTACAAAATTGGAAGATGGAAGATGATTATCATAGAAACCCTAAAAACACAAAAGATAGATTGATATTTATAAGGGATGTTGTGTCCCACATTATGCTTGAAAATCAAGATTAAAGAATTATTATTTTTCCCACAGTTATATGAAATCTCAATTAAAATTGATGCTAATTTTTAAAATTTTAGGGAATAATTTTAAATATAACAAAAAATTCAAGGAAAGATTACCCACAATACTGATGAATTGAGAAGGATTTCTAATTAAATAGAAATGGAAAATTAATTTTTTAATTTCTATTTATCTAATTAAACATTTATGTTAGTTTTTAAATTTATGTTTATCTAATTAAATATCTATTTTAAACATTCAATTAACTCAAAATTAATTATAAATAATATATAATTAAAATAATTTTTATCAAATTTAAATTAAATAAATATTTTTTAAATTCTTATTTATCTAATTAAGTATTTATTTTAAACCTAAACCTTTATAATTTAATGTATAATAAAAACTATAGAAATTATCTTTTAGAAAAATATATAAATTATAAAAAAATTGCTCCACTTGTCGCAATTTTAATGTATGTGTATTTTATATATATATATATATATATATATATATATATAAGATGATAATAACAAAATTAATATTAATTAACTATTAATTTATTAAATATAATTAAATAAATTAAAATAATAAAAACCCTTAATAACAAAAGTAATTTTAGTAGAACAAAGGTATCTTTGATGTTCATTTTAAGGTTCATGAAAACTAAATTTTTGGGTTCATGTTTATCTCTCCTAATAATGTCATGTTCGTGTTCAAATATGAGTTCTCGATTCTTATGAATGTAATATGTCTTACCACTATACTCAATTTTTGTTGATAATAAACTTTTATTATTAATACTACAGTTATTATGACCTAATTAAACATTGGATAAAATAATTTCAATTCAAACGTTTAGGGCTTATGGGTAGTTTAGAAATTATATAAGAAATAACTTGGGATCCATATTAAATTATATTTATTATTTTAAATCAATTATCATTTAATCGATGTTACAATTATATATAAGTTAAAATTAAGATTTGACACTATAAATATATGTATTAATGATCACTGAAAAAATATTTTATTGTATTAATCTCTTTCATCGCCAGAAAGAATTTCAATTTTTCATTATAATTATTTTGATATGTTCTACTTTTATTATTTATTATTATTTTATATTTAATAATATTTTTATTATTTGATATTAATAGTATTTTTTTTTTTTGAAGTTGAATGAAAAAATAAACTCCAAACGTTTAATTGCGTAAGAAATTAAACAAGTTGATAATTTATTTTTATTTTTATTATTATTTGATATTTAGAAATAATTTTACTATTTGGAATTTACAATATTTTTTCTTGTGAAGCTAAATGAAGAAGGGAAGTCAAAATACAATTAATTTGATGAGAAATTAAACAAGTTGAGAAACATGAATTCTTGTTGATGGAAAATGATGATGAAGATGAAAGATTAAAGAAGAAGATCAATATTAAGAATATTCAAATGCTTTTCTAATATTATTAAAAATTATTTTAACTTAAAATCTATTTTTCTTTTTGTTTTGAGGAAATTGTATGTTTTAATTTGTTTTAATATAATTTTATTTTAATTATTTTCAGGAAGTTGGATTTTCTAAATTTTATTTTATTTATTATTATTAACAATCATTAAATATATTTAAAATAAAATATAAAATAAATATATTTTCGATAAGTTTTAAAGTAATAAAAATTCAAACTCAATTTGTTCTCTGAAAATATTATCAACTTATTCATCCATCATTTATTTGATTTCAATTTTTAATAAATCTTTTCTACTTTAATTCAATAAATATGATGTTTATAAACTAAAAAAGAAAAGAATTATGGATATTAATAAAATGACATATGACAAATTACTTTATATATAATTTGTGAAAAATATTTTTTTAAAATCATCAAATAAAAAGTTGATTAAAATGTTTATCTTGAATAAAAAAACTCAATCATGAATGTTAAAAGTATAATGCATATAATCTAACTGTGCATGTAGTGCCCTATTTTTATGTTTCTTTGTCAATAAAAATTGGACGTCTCTCATTTACTCCAACCTCAGCCATTTGGACAAAATTATATGATTCAAATTCAATCTCAATGGGTGTAATTCCTTTATTTCATGCGATTTAATAACGTAGAAAGGACTCTATAGTTTTGCTACGTTGATAGCATAATTTCTTGTCGCCACTAAGAAGCCAACAAACCATTCATTGTTATTGCCATGAATTAAACCTCCAGCTCTTGTTATTATCGTTTGTTGATTCCAATTGCCATTTGTGTTTAATTTAAACCAACCTTTCTTCAGTCTGAATCAGTAAGGCAACAATGTACAAGATTGAAAGGGTTGTTTGTTGTTAGTACTTTAACCCTATTCATTCAAACTCTTACAAACGATATACCAATCTTAATTTCTATTTGAGTGGTTTTATTAGCCAAGCAATACTCATTTCTCCAGTTCCATATTTTTCAGCGTTTGATTGCAAATGAAACAGGTCATTTCTAATCACTAAACATCAAGTTTTTGCAACTTAGAATATTATATTGCCAACATTCATTCACAGTCAAATAAACGAAGGAATTATTAATCCCCACACCCAAAAACCTTCTCTAAATGTCTTTTGCAGCAAGGCAATATCTTAATACATGGATGCACAGATGTTCCTATAGACCTTATAGACAATGAGAGTTAGAAGGTCTACACTCCATGATAATCATTTACAACAGTATTCAAAATATCCTAGTTTATCTCCCAGACACACTTATCAATAAAAGGCCCATCTGGAGTCCACTTGTCAATCCAAAATCGAATTATGCTCTCATCTCTAACTCTTCGTCTCTACCATTTTCTAAGAATATTTACCACTAACTACTATACTCTTCCAACCATATGAGTTGTTGCTAGTTTTCGGTACATCGAGATAATGATGTTCACTAAATTCTTTAACCTTGAGCACTCTAACCTTGAGCTTGTGTTATTTCCACTTTATTTATGTTAGAACATAAGTTGAAATGTTAGTGGAAAATTGACATACATGGCTAGTAAATGAGATTGAATTTGAAATGAAATGAGATAAGTGATTGATGTTATGTCTGATGTTTATAACTAGACAAATGGTAAAGATTCAATGTTTAGATTCAATCGACAAGTTCAGAAATTGATTTGTGACTATTACAGATTATGTATATGTTTATGTATAATTGATGCCCATGTGAACTTAGTAAATGACTAGGATACATTTGGCATGCCAATAAGGTAATATACATGCTTATATACAGGATAGTTGATGATATGGAGATTATGACAGGTTATTTTAAGATCCAACATCAATTGTGGATCATCGAGTATTCTTTGTCTCTACAGAAACCTTGGTGTGGTGGAGGGATGTATTTGTATATGCTTAAACTTTTGATACCTATGGGCTTGCACTTTGTAGCACCCCTAAATCGTATCCATCACCAGAACAGAGTTACGGAGCATTACCGGACTTATCATTTAAACGAACATACATTTCTCATACATTTTCCATTACAATATAAAAAAATCATTCACATTCATTAATGGCAAAACCCTAAACCTTTAACAGTTTTGCAAATTAGTCCTTTGGCTAGCTAAACTAAGCTACAACGATCTCAAAAACATAGAAATCATTAAAAACAGGACAAAAATCACTCACCAAATAAGCCTTAAAGTAGCCGAACCCTAGCATGCATCCATGGAGATTTCTCTCTTTTATTTTTCGGTGGAATAAGTTGGACCAAAAGATTATATATTTTGTTGTTTTTATTTTATTTAAGTTTATTTATTAATTTACCAAAATAACATTAGCTATTAACATGCATAATACTTAATTAAATGCCCATATTTGTCCACTTAAACAACCAATGGTCTAATTACCACTTAAGGACCTCCACTTTAAAGTTCTATAGCTATTAGACACCTTTAGCTATTAGAACACCACTTTTGCACTTTACACGATTTAGTCTTTTTTTATCAAATTGAGTATTCAAACGATAAAATTTCTTAATGAAATTTTCACATAATCATACTATCATGCTATAGACATTAAAATAATAATAAAATAATTATTTTGACCTCAGATTTGTGGTCTTGAAACTACTATTCCGATTTGATTAAAAACGAGCTGTTACAACTCTCCCCCATTAGGAATTTTCATCCTCGAAAATCTTATTAGAAAATAGGTTAGGGTACTATTTTCTCATAGCTTCCCACGTAGACTCTTCGACACTATGCCATTTCCATAGAACTTTCACTAAAGCTATGATTTTATTTCTCAACTCTTTAATCTCTCAAGCTAGAATTCTGATCGGTTCTTCGTTATACGTCATATCATGCTGAATTTCAATCTCTGTCGGAGAAATTATGTGTGACGGATCTGATCTATATCAGCTTAACATCGACACATGAAACACATTATGGATCTTTTCTAATTTTGAAGGTAAAGGTAGTCGATATGCCACTGGCCCTATTCTCTCAATAATTTCATATGGCCCGATAAATCACGGACTCAATTTTCCTTTGCGACCAAAACGAAGAATCTTCTTCCACAGAGATACTTTCAAAAATATTCTGTCACCAATTTGAAATTCAATGTCTTTACGTTTCAAATCCGCATATGATTTCTGTCGATCTGAAGCTGCTTTCAAACTGTTGTGAATTACTTTTACTTTATCTTCGGTCCCTCTGATCAAATCAACCCCGTGAATATTTTTCTCACTAAGCTCAGTCCAATACAATAAAGTTTGACATTTACAACCATATAATTCTTCATACGGTGCCATCTTTATGCTCGATTGGAAACTGTTGTTATACGCGAATTTAACTAACGATAAATATTTTTCCCAGTTGCTTTCAAACTCTAGAACACAACAACGAAGCATATCTTCGAGAATCTGAATTACTCTCTAAGACTGACCGTCGGTTTAAGGATGAAAAGTAGTACTAAAGCGCAACCGTGTACCTAAATCTTCTTGTAATTTCTTCCAAAATCACGACGTAAATATCGGATCTTTATTCGAAATAATAGAAACTGGCACCCCATACAATCTAACAATCTCAAAGATATAAAATTTAGCTAATCTCTCGAGTGAAAAATCTGTACGTACCGGAATGAAATGTGCATATTTCGTCAGTCGATCAACAACAACCCAGATAGCATCTTTCTTTTTCGGAGGTAGTGTAACAGTCCGAATTTGACCCTAATCGGAACGGTGGTTTCGGGACCACGAATCCGAGTCTGAAAAATTTTAAATTATTATTTTTGGTGCTTATTATATGTGAATTAATATGTGTGAAAGTTTCAGAGAAAATTTGATCGTTTGTGTGTTTAATTTAACAAAAGGACTTAATCGCGTAAAGTGCAAAAGTTGCAAAATATAGTGAAAAGTGCTAGAATGATGATGGCTTTTTAATATGGGGTTATTAAAAGGGCAATTAGCCCATTTTTCATGATAGTGGATGGTAGTGGTCTTAAATGACCTTATGATTTATGTTATGAATATTATTATTAAAAGGTTGGTTTAGTAATTTGATAAATAAATAATATATGTTATAATTAACTAAATTAAAACCACTATCATCTTTACTTCTCTCATGGCTGAATGTGACCTAAAGAAAAGGGTTAGAGAAGCTTTGAATTTCGGCAAACATTTAGCTTGATTAAGGTATGTGTAGTTTTCGGTTTTTGATAATTTTTACGTTTTTGAGATCGTTGCTTTGTATACTATATGGCCCATGCTTTAATTTTTGCGTTTGATGAATATTTTGGGTTGAGCCATTGATGATAGTTTGTTTCTTATGTTGTTTGAGGATAAATTATGATAATTATGTGTTAGATTAAAAAGTTTTGTCTTTGAATTTTTGATGAATTTGAATATTTTGGGCTAAATTGCAAAAATAATTTTTTGAGGGGCTAAAATGATAAATAAATAAAATAAATGGACTTGTATAGTCCTTATGAACATTCATCCCTTAGGTGGTATAATGAAATTTTGTGTATTTTGTGTTTTGTACAAATAGTACTAAATTGTAAAAATGTGAAACATTAGGGGTAAAATGGTAATTTGCCCATTTAAGTGTTTTGGGACTAAATTGAGATGAAATGTGCTTGAATGAGCTAAATTTTAATGTGTTTAGATCAAGAACAAAGAAAAACGGATTTGGATCGGGGAAAGGCGAAGGTTATCGAATAGCCGGTCTTCGTTTTTCGTCGATAGTCGAGATTTTGGTAAAGCTACGGGCTCAGGGGATCATTGGTGAAGTCAACCGCACTATCATCTCTTTTTGGTACTTTCAAGCTAGTTTTTGAATCAAAGGCATGTATAGGCTAGCTAAATGTTTGAATGATGTTTTGTTCATATATATATAATGGCCATGCGAAAATGGTTTGATCATTTTGTTTAAGTTCGATTTTATTTGTTCTTAATTATGTGAATGGTGTGTTTGGTTTCAATGATTCGACTATGGTCTGTTTCTTTTAGTTAAGTTTGTGTATTATGCATTCTATATAATTGCTTGTTTATAATGCTAAGGTATGAATTAAATTAGTCATGTGTTTTGGCATTTAGGTTAATCTTTAAATGTAATAAAGGTCTCTTATACAACCGAATAGGTAGTTAATTTGTTTATTAAAGATGTGTATTTTAACTATGCTATTTATCATTCGAAGTATGTGTATTATAAATTGTTATTTATGTTCAAGTTGCTTAAATTGATTATGGTTTATGTGTATAATCTTATAATGAAATAAAATGGCCAAGTATATGGTAAGTTTGGTATATGTACTTGGGTTGATTTTAAATCAAACAAATTTGGGTATACTATGGACACTGCAGTTCTCTCAGAGGCTCGAGTACCTGCTAGAGCATATGCTATATGTCGTAACCATTTTTTGGAAAACGACAAAAGGGGTTCGACGTTGGGTTTTAAAAATGAAAAAAGGGGAGTCGCCACCGACCTTTAGTTGGTGTGATCGGATCACCTTTATTTTAATAAAACGTTTTGTTTTACTAAAACAGTGTTTCTGGTCTACGAGGTTTTAGAAATCGGGTTCGGGAGTCGATTACGCACGAGGAAGGGTTAGCACCCTCGATACGCCCAAATTTGGTACCAAAATGATTAATTAGTGTCTTAATGTCGAAAGTTTGAAAGGGTTTTAAAATACGGGTCCTAAAAATGTATTAGGATATTTGAGATTTCTTTGTTTCGAGAGGATACAAACATCACATCCAGCACGTTAGGATACGATATTCGAAGCCTTCGTAATCAAAGTTATCTCGGAGTTCTTGAAATTTATTAAAAGGATGTTTAGTGTTTTAGTCAAACGGAAAATCGTATCCCAGCACGTTAGGGCACTATTTCCCAAATTTCTAAACACGCAAACATTGCCTGATTTGAAAACTTTTGGACGGAATAAGGTGGTTTTGTAAATGCGCTTTGATTTTAGTGTTTGAGCTAAAAATAAATATAGGTATTTGGGCCAAGAAAAATCGAGATTCCTTTATTCAGAAAAGATCTAAACATCACATCCAGTACGTTAGGACACGATGTTTTAATCTCTCGAAGTCAAGGTCGCCTCATATTTCATGAAATAGGATAGAAGGATGCTTGATCATTTAGTGAAACAGAGAATCGCAACCCAGCACGTTAGGGCACTATTCCACGAATCTCTAAATACTAAACATTGCCTTATTTTTTTAAAATTAAAGGAAATATGATAATTTTCAAAATGTATTTTGTTTAATAATATAGCACAAGGCTAAGAAAGCAAATATGGACGTAAACACGGTAAATATAAAATACTACTACTATTAACAATAATAATGACAAGAATAATAATAGATGAACTAATGATATTAATAATAATAATAATAGTAGGAAAAAAATGAAATGATAATACATACAATTATAATAATAGATGATAGTAATAGCAAACATCCAAAAAGAAAGAAAAGAAAAAAAAGTGAAAATAATAATAATAATAATAATAATAATAATAAAAATAAATATAATATGGTAATAAATAATAAGAAAATGATAGCGATAAAAATGACATACGAATGATGATATAATAATATAATAATAATAGTAATATGACAAAATGATAGAGAATAAAAATAATATTAGAACAATGACAATGAAAATATAAATAATACTAATAATAATATATAATGTATGAATAATAATGTAAAATAAAACGAAAGAAAAATAAAATAGTAATAGTCGTCAATAAATAATATAATATATATGCAAAAGAATAAGCAAATATAATATAATATAATAGTAATAGTAAAAATAAAAATAATAACAATTATAATAATATGGTAACAAAACAATAATAGAGATAATAATAACAATATAATGATACAAATACTAAATAATGATAATAATAGTAAATTGTAAAATAAATAATAATATAATAATAGTATTAATAATAAAATAATGATAATAGTAAATAATAGCAATAATAATAATAATAATAATAATGATAATAATAAAATAATTTGAAATACATAAAAACAAATAATGATAGCAATAGTATATATATATAATAATAATATAATGCCAATAATGATAATGGAAATAATATATATAGATATATATATGTATATATGAAAAATAAGTGAGTAAGTAAGGTAAAATAAAGTGGATTAATAATTTAATACAATAATAAATATAATAATAGATAACAATAATAAACAAAAGATAGTAAAAATAAAAATAAAATGATAATGATGATAGTAATATAGTAAAATAGTAGTAATATAATAACAATAGTATTAATAATAAAAGAATAAAAATGCGAGTTAACCTAAAGGGAATCGAATTGAAATTAAAACGGAGTTTTAGGGTTAAATTATGAAGTAAACAAGATTTAGTGGTCAATTTGAAAATAAAACAAAACTTTAGGGTCAATTGGCAAACAAAATAAAAGAAAGGGACCGATTTGCACATGCGGAGGAAATGGAGGGATCGCGCACGCAATAATTCCTCTTTTCCAAAACGCACAGCAGTGAAGGGGACTAAATTGCGAACCATAATAATCCTTGGGCTAAATTTAAAAATCATAAAAGACCTGATTGCAAATGTTTAGAAAAGCGGAAGGGCCAAATGCAGAAATAACCCCTTCTGTAAAAACACGCGGACCCTGAGGCGGGTCGGGTCGGATCGGGTCGGAAATAGGCAAAACGACGTCGTTTTGGGGCTTAAGGGCATTCACCAAAACGGCGCCGTTCCACTGACTTATAAAAACGAATTTTTGGCCCTAGGTGTCATTTGGTCTCTGTTTCAGAAAAAAAAGAAAGGGGAGGGGAGGTTTTCTCTCTGGACTCGGTCCAGAATCCGGCGAGGAGCCGCCGTCGACTTCGCCATTGTAAATCGTACTACCAAGCCACCGCATTACCTGTGGCCTAAAAGGTAAGATTTTTATTTTTTTTTCTTTTTATTCGTATATTCGTATTTTGATATTATATAACTGTTTTAAACGGAAAATGGAGAAGATGGATTTATGCATGTAATATCGAAAGAAAAAAAAGATAAAGAGAAAAGTAAAAATAAAACCTTAAAACTTGTTTCCTTTTTCGATCGCTCGTTGTAGGCTTGTTTCAATCTTTATTTGCAAGTGTTTGTACAGAGCAAAATAGCCTAAAAATCCCCAACATTATTTGTGTTTCATGGCTTTATAGCCGAATGCTACTGTTTCTTTTCTCTGTCTTTTCTTTTTTTGCTGTCTTGCAGGAGTAAGTGGAGGAGTTGGTGGTGACAGTGGCATGGGCGGTGGCCGGTGGAGCAAGGGTCGAGGTCGAGCAGGCGTCGAGGGTGAAGGGTCATGGTTGGTCGAGAGAAGATGAATGGCCGCTGGCCATTCAATGTTGCGGCGCGGAGGTCAAGTGGCCCTAGGGTTTCATTTTTTGATTTTGGTGTTGGGCTAATTGGGCCAGGTTGGGTTAGTTTTAGGTTTGTAAATAAATGGGCCGGGCAAATGGGCTTCTACAGCTGCCCCTCTTTGCTCATTGTCGTGAAACGAGAATAGAGCAAAGACAAAAAGAAGCCCATCGTTGCCCTACCGCCGAAGTCTTGGCCTTTCAAGTGCTTTTCTTGAGCGTACACTTCGCCCACCGCATCCTGTTGCTTCAATCCACTCCACCGATATGTGGCTTCAACTGCATTCGTCTTGCGATTTCAATGGGATGTGACTTGTTTATTTTCGATCCGCTTTTGCAAATTTAGGAATGTCTAAGTCGCTATCTTCAATCGATCCTTGCAAACTCAAGGACCACGGACCGATATCTTCGATCCGCTTCCTACAACTTTAGGAACGTCAAATCTGCTTTCTTCAATCTGATCCCAGCAAACTCAGGGATCACCAGACTGATCTCTTCGATTTGCTTCCTGCAACTTCAGGAAGGTCAAATCTGTTTTCTTCAATCTGATCCTTACAAACTCAAGGATCACCGATCGAATCTTCGACCGCTCTCTGCAACTTCGTGAAGGTCAAATCTGCTTTCATCAATCTGATCCCGCAAACTCGGGGATCACCGATCGATTTCTTTGATTTACTTCTTACTCGCGGGAACTTGGAAATAAGAATTCGTGGAGAAGAGATTCGTAGTCTCCATCTTCTCTCTGAAACTTCGAAAATTAAGGATTTAACCTCATTGTTAACTCGTGGAGACGGATTTGTAATCTCAACCTACTCCACGGAACTTCGAGGAAATAAGAATTCGGTGAGAAGAGATTTGTAATCTCCATCTTCTCTTCTGAAACTTCAAAGGAATAATGATTGATCCTCATTGTTAACTCGTGGAGACGGATTTGTAATCTCAACCTACTCCAATGGAACTTTGAGGAAATAAGAATTCATGAGAAGAGATTTGTAATCTCCATCTTCTCTTCTTGAAACTTCAAAAGAATTAAGGATTGATCCTCATTGTTAACTCGGGAGACGGATTTGTAATCTCAACCTACTCCAATCGGAACGCCGAGGAAATAAGAATTTAGAACTTTTCAATTTGCTTCCTTACTATTTTCAGGAAGACTTCAATCTTCAATCTGCTCCCCTACCATCTCGAAGGAGCAACATCTGAACTTTGCAATTTGCTTCCTTACTATCTTCAGGAAGACTTCAATCTTCACCGCTCCACTACCATCTTGAGGAACGAAATCGAACTTTTCAATGTGCTTCCTTACTATCTTCAGGAAGACTTCAATCTTTAGTCTGCCCCACTACCATCTTGAGGGAACGAAATCTGAACTTTTCAATGTGCTTCCTTACTATCTTCAGGAAGACTTCAATCTTCAGTCTGCCCCATTACCATCTTGAGGGAACGAGATCTGTACTTCAATATCGTTACACCGTTCTTTGAGGAACCTGTCCTGTAGAATTTTATGTGTTTATGCAAATGATGAAGGTGCTGTGATCAAAATGACTCAAAGCCTCTTAACTATATGCGTTATGTACGACACTTTCATGAATGCAGAATGCCGTGAGAATGGTCTTTTTTACAATGATTAGGATGCAATGATCAGAATAAATCGAATGCTCCTAACTAAATGACAATGGATGACTTTTGCATGAATGCGAAATGTTAGGAGAATGGTCTTTTTATGATGATTAGGATGCAATGAGTCGAATGCTCCTAACTAAACATGCTTTCAAATGATGTATAAATGCAAAATGAAATGATCCCCTTTTTTTTTTAAAATGCTTAGGGTCATCGTTGCTCGTAGTCCATTAATGTTCTATCCCTGATAGGTTATCATGCTTTTCTCGTTCAACCAGTATCTTTGATAGAAAACCCAAAAAAATGATTATATTATGCTCAACAAGTTTGCCCCGCTGTAATTTCAGGGTCTCTTCCACTGCACTCTCCGGGACATAAAGTTTGTATCTCTCCCGCAACTTTAGGAGAATAACATTTGGCTTCTTCTACCTATCCTGCGTCAGAATTCGAGGTATAGGATCAATTTGATCTGTTACACCATTCACTGGTGTAATGACCAGATGTGTGGGCCTGATACGTGCATGAATGCAGAGTATTATTTTTCTTTTCCCGAGAATGATCTCTTTGTACTACTGGGTTGACATTGCTTGTTATCTGTCAAGGTCGTGTCACCAGTGAAAAATAAAAGGTCCAAAGAGATAATCATCTTTCTCCAAAATTTCCAAACCTTGAGCTGAGTTAGTTCTAAACAACAGTCCTGTTTCAGGTCCTTGTATTATTCAGAAGCTTTCAGAGTAATATGCAAAACTCCTTTTATGAAAGTATTATTAGTCCATTAATCATTATTTCAATGCGAAATGCCTGAAAAAGATTGTAACGATGGACAGAAAAGAAATTGATTGGGAGCATGGCTCGAAACAAACAAGTTAATCAAAGCTAGCAAAGGCAATTAAGAAGGAAATTTATCGGTATTTTTTTGAAAGGAATAAAATAATCACAAGTAACAAAAATGGGTAAAATAGAAACTAAGTGCCCCAGATATCGCAACTTGAGCTTCTCTGCTCCAACTTCGAGGACCATTTTGAGCTTAATATGTGTTTAGGGATTCAGAGTGCTTTGTCGATGCCCCAAGATGTAACATACTTCTTCAAGCGTAGCAAAACTACTTTATACCCTACTCTCGATCAAAATTTTGAGCTGCCCTTCTCGGGTTTTCAACTCAAATACCCTTTGGTCTCAAAGTGCCCTTTGTGGGTTTTCACCTTGGCCTCTCCTCTTTTCTTTTTTCCTTTTTCGTGTTTTTTCATTTTTTTTTTTGAAAACTTTTTTATTGAATCTGAACTCACCGGATTGGGTAGGTCCTTGCCATCCATCTTGGTTAACACTCATGTTTCCCTAGAACAGGCCTTCTTTGCTGTATAAGGCATTTACTTTTCTTTAGAGTTCTTTTGGATAAGAAGAATCTCTCTTAATGCTAGGTCATCTTCCTGAAATACTCTTGAGCGAACCTTTTTGTCAAGCCCGTATCCGGTTTTGGTTTTTTTTTTTGGTATATTTGACCCTGCTGAATACTTTCAATCAAGCTTCTTTGGAGGCATTCGCTTCTTCTAATTCAATTCAAGCTTGGGAAAAGGAATCCTATCTTCCAACAATTGTTTCCCTTTCATAAACCAATAGGAAAGATGCCCCGGCAAAAGTCCTGGCCAACGTTCAAGGAACCTAAAGGATAAATGATGACTTCTCTTTGCCAACCTTTACAAGTATCAGCCATTTTTTCAAAAAAAATCTTAATTAATTTTTTTTTGAATTTGATGACTGCTGACTTTGTAATTCTGGCATAGGAAGTGACCTTCACCCTCTCAGTGAGGTAACCAACGAAAAAAGCTTTTGAGGAGACTGGCTTATTAACATTCATGCTTCATATAGGAAAAATGGAGAAGGCACAGTCTTCCTCAATAACAGGTGCTATTTTCCTTTCTTGGTGAACCAATAGCCCGAGCCTCTTGATTAGCTACATTTGCAAAACATGGGTTCTCTAAACCCCAACCTTAACAAAGATACCCTGTTTTAGTAGTTTGGCATGCCTCGATATGATCGTATGCGAAAACATCTTGAATTCTTGAAAATAGCTCAACGACGCCTTGCCTTATTCCTCACGGGAGCCACGCCCATCTTCATCTCCTTCGTTAGTTCATAGCGTCACGACACTTCATAAGGTAAGATCTACATTGGGGAAGTAAGTCGCGATCTTTGTCATCTTCAAAGCCCTTAGATCCTCTAGATACATATCTCACTAAAAAGGGAGTCAGCAACAGCGTCGCTCATGTCATTGATATCTGGGGGCCCATTGTGGGCGAAGAAGATCCAAAGAATAAATGATCCTAAGGATGATTATTAGTATGATATGGTCATGAGTGAAAATATTCAAGATGAAATGTAAAGAATAAAAATATTCACTTGGAAAGATGCATTTTATTGAAATAAAAATTCTGGACACAAGCCTACTTCTCAAAAGGAATCTTATTGCTTCCAGGCTTGAAGCAACAAGTGTGTTTTACATATTACTCTAGATTAGCTTTAAAAATACATGTCTCTTCAACAGTCCCATTGTTCAAAACACTTTCAAGTACATAAAGGCAGATGTTCGAAAAACTTTTATTCCTCGGTTCTCTTAGGGTATACCATTTCTCCATCATCGAACTTCACAATGCCCATGTTGATGAGATTTTCCACCAATTTCTTGAAAGTGAGGCAATTTTCTATCGAATGGCCTGTGATCCCCGCGTGGTACTCACACCGAGCGTTTGGGTCATACCATTTTGGGTATGGAGGTTGCATCGGTTCGGATATTGGGGAGACACAACGTGCATCAAATAAACGTTGATACAACTCCTTATATGTCATAGGGATTGACGTAAATTGGAGTTTTCAACGTTTTCCTTATCGAGATTCTTTCCTTGATGAACCTTGATACTCGTGAGGGTGATTTGGGTCTCTCATGTTTGTACTATTCACCTCGTCATCCTTTCTTCTAGGAGTAGGCCTTCTACTTGGTTTCCCTACTTCAATCTTGCCGATCTCGATTGCATGTTCGATCATTTCCCCTGCCATTACCATGTCGGCAAAGCTCTTAGTTGTACTCCCTATCATATGAGTTATGAAAGGGCCTTCAAGGTATTAATAAAAAGCATGGCAGTCTCTTTTTCCAAAAGCGGTGCCGAACTTGTGGCTACTTCCTCCATCATTGGGCATATTGCCTCAAACTTTCGCTTGGCTTTTTCTCCATATTTTGGAGCGTGATTCGATCAGAGCTATATCGCCACGCGTTCGTATTGTTTCGGAAGGCGTGCTAGGTCCTCCATAACTTGATCCGGTACACCGAGCTGATTGTACCATTTGGCGCATGACCCGCCAAGCTATCCTCGAAAACAATGAATAAGTAGTTGATCGTTGTTAACATATCCCGCCATCCGTCGACGAACATTGTGATGTGCGCCGGCAACCGGTCCCATTGTATTTTTCAAAATCTGCATCTTAAACTTATGAGGAAGCACTAAATCGGAACCGGACTCAAGTCTTTTGGTCAAAACCGTGGTGGTGATCAAGACTTTCCAAAGCCTTGAATTTTCCTCCAACCACCTACAACGATCCTCTAATTGCTTCGAGGATTCAACTATTGCCCCATCCTCTCGCTATATTCAAATCGAGATTGGTGGGTTATCTCCCGGATTGGATCCCGAGCCAACGCGGAGTTCGTGGGTGGCCTAATATCATTTTGCCCTTGTTGAGGCCTAATCGTGATAGATGGCCTTTGGGATACACCTCCGTGGCACTTGGGTGTTAGGTGGGGTAAACCCGAGGGTAAACAGGTCGTCATTATCATTTCCCAAACTAGTAGCAACGCCCTTTCCTTTCTCGCGTTCATTGGCCAACAACTGCGCCAACCGATTCATCATGCTACTCTGAGATTCTTGCATCCGTTCTATCATGTCTTGTTGTATCTTGATTAATCGTTCTTGCATCCATTCTTGTATTTCCTTTTGCATTTGTTCTAGCCTCTCCATTCTTTGATCCATGTCTTCTAGGTTCTTGAAATAACTTTACCTAATTAGGGTCTTTCTACAAATCTTAATGCATGCGATATGATGCAATGCAAATGCATGAAACATAATGCAAATGCATGCAAAAGAAAGAGAGGCGTTGATTATGAATTCAATTTTATTAGAAGAACTTTTCTAGAAAATACGTTTCTTTACATAAAACGGATTGCATATACGGCTTTATCCTCATAGTCCAGGTGAAAACACCAGTCTTCTTCTTCATATCCGGATGTTATGATCGTGCCCCGTGAATTTCTCCAATAGATGCCTCCTCTAGCTCCTTGTTCCTCGGTCCAGGCCGTGCCTCTTCACTCGCTTATCCTCCGCGATGTTTATAAGCTTCTTTTAGAAAATAGAGATACGATGGCTCTTCAATAATCCTTGTCGGCTTGAATCCTCAGGCAAAGTCTTGTATTCTTCTGTGGGTTATCAGTCCTCTCTCGTCATTTACCTGGACTATGTTCGAACGACCGTATTATAATCCACTTTATCAAGTAACACATTTCCTTATGATAAACTCTTCTATTTAGCAATCGAATATGAATCAACACCTTCTTTCTAAGATGATGCGGTGTGATGCAATGCAATGCAATCACAAACAAAACAAAACACGTTAGCACAGGAGAAATAAACAAAATAGAGTATCTATCCGGGTGACCACTAGAGGTTTAACATAGTTCTACCTAAGGTGGGCTCCTAGGGTTTACTACATGTGGTTTGGTTCTAAGGAGGGGTACCTGAACCAGCAGATTCCTCGATCTTCACCCATTATAGGCTCATATAGACCGAGTTCAGTTCAGGGGAATACATTTCCCTATGGCTGCACGGAGATGAAAATCTCATGAAGACATAGGTACGGATGTATCCCGAAAGCGATCCACTATCCTGCACGGAGGTGAAAACCTCACGAAGGAGTAGTTTCTCACTCTCACCTAAAAGTGTGACCACAACGGTCATGCAATGCAATGCCGAAATTGAAGCAACACGCAATAAAAAGATTGCAATTTTCAAATCGAGCTTTCAAACTTCCGACAAAAGACAGAAAATAATCAATTTATGGCTTGACTCTCTAAATCAGCTCCCCAGTGGAGTCGCCAAGCTGTCATAACCATTTTTTGGAAAACGACAAAAGGGGTTCGACGTTGGGTTTTAAAAATGAAAAAAAAGGGGAGTCGCCACCGACCTTTAGTTGGTGTGATCGGATCACCTTTATTTTAATAAAACGCTTTGTTTTACTAAAAGCAGTGTTTCGGTCACGAGGTTTTAGAAATCGGGTTTGGGAGTCGTTCACACGCACGAGGAAGGGTTAGCACCTCGATACGCCCAAATTTGGTACCAAAATGATTAATTAGTGTCTTAATGTCGGAAGTTTGAAAGGGTTTTAAAATACGGGTCCTAAAATGTATTAGGATATTTGAGATTTCTTTGTTTCGAGAGGATACAAACATCACATCCAAAGACGTTAGGATACGATATTCGAAGCCTTCGTAATCAAAGTTATCTCGGAGTTCTTGAAATTTATTAAAAGGATGTTTAGTGTTTTAGTCAAACGGAAAATCGTATCCCAGCACGTTAGGGCACTATTTCCCAAATTTCTAAACACGCAAACATTGCCTGATTTGAAAACTTTTGGACGGAATAAGGTGGTTTTGTAAATGCGCTTTGATTTTAGTGTTTGAGCTAAAAATAAATATAGGTATTTGGGCCAAGAAAAATCGAGATTCCTTTATTCCGAAAAGATCTAAACATCACATCCAGTACGTTAGGACACGATGTTTTAATCTCTCGAAGTCAAGGTCGCCTCATATTTCATGAAATAGGATAGAAGGATGCTTGATCATTTAGTGAAACAGAGAATCGCAACCCAGCACGTTAGGGCACTATTCCACGAATCTCTAAATACGAAACATTGCCTTATTTTTTTTTAAAAATTAAAGGAAATATGATAATTTTCAAAATGTATTTTGTTTAATAATATAGCACAAGGCTAAGAAAGCAAATATGGACGTAAACACAAGAAATATAAAATACTACTACTATTAACAATAATAATGACAAGAATAATAATAGATGAACTAATGATATTAATAATAATAATAATAGTAGGAAAAAATGAAATGATAATACATACAATTATAATAATAGATGATAGTAATAGCAAACATCCAAAAAGAAAGAAAAGAAAAAAAAAGTGAAAATAATAATAATAATAATAATAATAAAATAAATATAATATGGTAATAAATAATAAGAAAATGATAGCGATAAAAATGACATACGAATGATGATATAATAATATAATAATAATAGTAATATGACAAAATGATAGAGAATAAAAATAATATTAGAACAATGACAATGGAAATATAAATAATACTAATAATAATATATAATGTATGAATAATAATGTAAAATAAAACGAAAGAAAAATAAAATAGTAATAGTCGTCAATAAATAATATAATATATATGCAAAAGAATAAGCAAATATAATATAATATAATAGTAATAGTAAAAATAAAAATAATAACAATTATAATAATATGGTAACAAAACAATAATAGAGATAATAATAACAATATAATGATACAAATACTAAATAATGATAATAATAGTAAATTGTAAAATAAATAATAATATAATAATAGTATTAATAATAAAATAATGATAATAGTAAATAATAGCAATAATAATAATAATAATAATGATAATAATAAAATAGTGAAATACATAAAACAAATAATGATAGCAATAGTATATATATATATAATAATAATATAATGCCAATAATGATAATGGAAATAATATATAGATATATATATGTATATATGAAAAATAAGTGAGTAAGTAAGGTAAAATAAAATGGATTAATAATTGAATACAATAATAAATATAATAATAGATAACAATAATAAACAAAAGATAGTAAAAATAAAAATAAAATGATAATGATGATAGTAATATAGTAAAACAGTAGTAATATAATAACAATAGTATTAATAATAAAAGAATAAAAATGCGAGTTAACCTAAAGGGAATCGAATTGAAATTAAAACGGAGTTTTAGGGTTAAATTATGAAGTAAACAAGATTTGGGGGTCAATTTGAAAATAAAACAAAAATTTAGGGTCAATTGGCAAACAAAATAAAAGAAAGGGACCGATTTGCACATGCGGAGGAAATGGAGGGATCACAATAATAATTCCTCTTTTCCAAAACGCATAAAGATGAAGGGACTAAATTACGAACCATAATAATCCTTGGGCTAAATTTAAAAATCATAAAAGACCGATTGCAAATGTTTAGAAAAGCGGAAGGGCCAAATGCGTAAATAACCCTTCAGAAAACACGCGGACCACGAGGCGGGTCGGCCGGATCGGTTTGAATAGGCAAAACGACGCTCGTTTTGGGGCTTAAGGGCATTCACCAAAACGGTAGTTCCATCGACTTATAAAAACGAATTTTTGGCCCTAGGTGTCATTTGGTCTCTGTTTCAGAAAAAAAAGAAAGGGGAGAGGAGGTTTTCTCTCTGGACTCGGTCCAGAATCCGGTGAGGAGCCGCGTCGATTTCGCCATTAAATCGTCTGCCATACATACACACGTGTATTTTAAAAGGTAAGATTTTATTTTTTTCTTTTATTCAGATATTCGTATTTTGATATTATATAACTGCTTTTAACGGAAAATGGAGAGGATGGATTTATGCATGTAATATCGAAAGAAAAAAAAGGATAAAGAGAAAAGTAAAAAATAAAAACCTTAAAACTTGTTTCCTTTTTCGATCGCCTGTTGTAGGCTTGTTTCAATCTTTATTTGCAAGTGTTTGTACAGAGCAAAATAGCCTAAAAAATCCCCCCCAACATTATTTGTGTTTCATGGCTTTATAGCAGAATGCTACTGTTTCTTTTCTCTGTCTTTTCTTTTTTTGCTGTCTTGCAGGAGTAAGTGGAGGAGTTGGTGGTGACAGTGGCATGAGCGGTGGCCGGTGGAGCAGTGGTCGAGGTCGAGTCAGGCCGTAAGTGAAGGGTCGGTGGTTGGTCGAAGGAAGATGAATGGTCACCGCCATTCAATGTTCATGCATGGAGGTCAAGTGGCCCTAGGGTTTCATTTTTTGATTTTGGTGTTGGGCTAATTGGGCCAGGTTGGGTTAGTTTTAGGTTTGTAAATAAATGGGCCGGGCAAATGGGCTTCTACACTATACGTGCCAGAGAGGATGCTTCTTTCCCAGATGTTATCACTGGTACTTTCACCCTTTATGATACTACTGTGATTGCACTGATTGATCCTGGTTCGACTCATTCATATGTGTGTGAAACTTTAGTATCAAGTAAGACTTTGCCCGTTGAGTCTACTGAGTTTGTGATTCGTGTGTCCAATCCCTTGGGTCGATGTGTACTCGTTGATAAAGTGTGTAAAGGTTTCCCATTAATGATTCGGGACTCATGCTTTCCAGCTGATTTAATGTTGTTGCCTTTCGACGAGTTTGATATAATTCTAGGAATGGACTGGTTAACTTTGCATGATGCTGTGGTAAATTGCAAAAGAAAACCATTGATTTGAGATGTCAGAATGGTGTGATCATCCGGATTGAATCTAATGACCTGAATGGGTTACCGATAATAATATCCTCGATGTTAGCTCGTAAGTATATAAGACAAGGATGTGAAGCTTACTTGGCCTATGTGTTGGATAGTAAAGTGTCTGAAAAGCAGATTGAATCCGTATCAGTTGTGTGTGAATACCCAGATGTGTTTCCTGAAGAATTACCGGGTTTACCACCAGTTCGAGAGATAGAGTTTGGTATTGAATTAGTATCAGGGACGACTCCGATTTCAATAGCTCCGTATCGGATGGCACTTACTGAGTTGAAAGAGTTGAAAGCACAGTTGCAAGAGTTGATAGATAGGGGCTTTGCACGATCGAGTTTTTTCTCCTTGGGGTGCACCGGTTCTATTTGTGAAAAAGAAAGATGGCACTATGCGAATATGTATTGATTATCGGTAGTTGAATAAGGTGACTATAAAGAAAAAATTCGTTGCCTCGGATTGATGTCTTATTTGACCAATTGAAAGGGGCTTCAGTGTTTTGAAGATAGATTTGAGATCTGGTTATTATCAGTTGCGAGTCAGAGATTCTGATGTGCCTAGACTACATTTCGAACGAGGTATGAACATTTTGAGTTCCTAGTTATGCCTTTTGGACTTACTAATGCACCTGCTGTTTTTATGGATTTGATGAATCGAATTTTCAGATAATATTTGGATCGGTTTGTGGTAGTGTTTATTGATGATATCCTGATCTACTCCAAAGATGAAATCGAACATGCGAGTATTTGAGATTTGTGCTACAAACTTTGTGAGATCATCAGTCAAAGTTTAGTAAGTGTGAGTTCTGGATGAATGAAGTTATCTTTTTGGGTCATGTTGTTTCAGCGTCAGGCATTTGGGTTGATCCGAACAAAATATCGGCTATACTTGATTGGAAGCCACCAAAGAATGTTTCTAAAATTGAAAGCTTTCTGGGACTTGCTGGATACTACAGACGATTTGTGAAAGGTTTTTCCATGATAGCTACACCTTTGACAAAGCTACTACAGAAAGATGTCAAGTTTGAATGGTCGAAAAAGTGTCAAAAACATTTCGATCAGTTGAAAGCCCTTTTGACCGAAGCTCCAGTGTTAATTTAGCCTAAATCGGGTAAAGAATTTGTTATGTATAGTGATGCTTCTTTGAATGGTTTAGGTTGCATTTTAATGCAAGAAGGTAAAGTAGTAGCCTATGCTTCGAGACAGTTGAAGCCTCATGAAAGAAATTATCTGACACATAATTTGGAGTTAGCAGCCATTGTATTCGCATTGAAGATTTGGCGTCATTACCTATTCAGGGAGAAATGTCATGTTTATTCAGATCACAAAAGTCTGAAGTATTTGATGACTCAGAAAGATTTAAACTTGAGACAACGAAGATGGCTAGAGTTGTTGAAAGATTATGAATTAGTGATTGACTACCATCCGGGGAAAGCCAACGTTGTTGCGGATGCCTTAAGTCGAAAATCATTGTTTGCTCTTCATGTGTTGAACGCACATATGGTTATGTCTGGTGATGGTTTGATCATAGCCGAGTTGAAAGCAAGACCGTTGTTTATTCAACAAATTTGTGATGCACAGAAAATTGACAAAGATACGATTGATAGACGAGTTCAGTGTGGAAATGATGCAGGGTCAGAGTTTCGAATTGATGAAAATGATTGTTTGAATTACAAAGGCCGAATATGTGTTCCAAGGAATGTGGATTTAGTTCAGATGATATTGAACGAGGCTCATAATAGTCGATTGTCAGTACATCCGGGTAGTATGAAAATGTATAATGATTTGAAATAGTTCTATTGGTGGCCTAGTATGAAACGGGATATATCTAAATTTGTTTCAAAGTGTTTAATTTGTCAGCAAGTAAAAGATGAACATCAGGTGCCTTCTAGGTTACTTCAGCCGATCATGGTACCTGAATGGAAATGGGATAGAATTGCTATGGATTTTGTATCCGGTTTGCCTACGACACCGAGTAAGAAAGATGCAGTCTGGGTTATAGTGGATAGACTAACCAAATCAGCTCATTTTATTCCAGTTCGTACGGACTATTTGCTCGATAAACTTGCTGAGTTGTATGTATCTCAAATTGTGAGATTACATGGTGTGCTGATTTCCATTGTTTCGCACAGAGACCCGAGATTCACGTCATGGTTTTGGAAGAAATTGCAAGATGCTTTAGGTACTAAACTACACTTTAGCACAGCCTTCCATCCGCAGACAGACGGTCAGTCTGAACGAACCATTCAGATACTTGAAGACATGTTGATATGTTGCGTTCTTGAGTTTGAAGGTACGTGGGAAAGGTACTTACCTTTGATTGAATTTGCTTATAATAACAATTTTCAATCTAGTATCAAAATGGCACCATATGAGGCTCTTTATGGTCGCAAGTGTCGTACACCGTTGTATTGGATTGAGCTCAGTGAAAACAAGATACACGGGGTTGATTTAATTAAAGAGACTGAACAGAAAGTGGCTATAATCAGAGATAGTTTGAAAGCTGCCTCAGATCGTCAAAAGTCCTATACTGATTTGAAACGTAAAGACATTGAGTTTCATGTTGGAGATCGGGTATTTTTGAAGGTTTCTTCGTGGAAGAAAGTACTTCGATTTGGTCAAAAAGGCAAACTAAGTCCGAGATTCATCGGACCGTATGAGATCATCGAACATATCGGGCCTGTTGCTTATAGATTGAAGTTGCCCTTTGAATTAGAAAAGATACACAATGTATTCCATGTTTCGATGCTCCGTAGATATCGATCAGATCCGTCACATGTGATTTCTCCGTCTGAGGTTGAAATCCGATCCGATATGACGTATGAGGAGGAACCGATCCGTATTTTAGCTCGTGAAATGAAAGAGTTGAGAAACAAGAAAATTCCATTAGTAAAAGTAATATGGAATCGACATGGAGTAGAAGAGGCTACATGGGAGCCTGAGGATTCAATAAAGCAACAATATCTGACTTTGTTTAATGGTAAGATTTTCGGGGACGAAAATCCCTAAGGGGGAGAGTTGTAACAGTCTGAATTTGACCCTAATTGGAACGGTGGTTTTGGGACCACGAATATGAGTCTAAAAAATTTTAAAATATTATTTTTGGTGCTTATTATATGTGAATTAATATGTGTGAAAGTTTCGTAGGAAAATTTGATCGTTTGTGTGTTTAATTTAACAAAAGGACTTAATCGCGTAAAGTGCAAAAGTTGCAAACTATAGTGAAAAATGCTAGAATGATAATGGCTTTTTAATATGGGGTATTAAAAGTGTAATTAGCCCATTTTTCATGATAGTGGACGGTAATGTTCTTAAATGACCTTATGATTTATGTTATGAATATTATTATTAAAAGGTTGGTTTAGTAATTTGATAAATAAATAATATATGTTATAATTAACTAAATTAAAACCACTATCATCTTTACTTCTCTCATGGCCGAATGTGAGCTAAAGAAAAGGGTTAGAGAAGCTTTGAATTTCAACAATCATTTTGTTTAAGTTCGATTTTATTTGTTCTTAATTATGTGGATGGTGTGTTTGGTTTCAATGATTCGACTATGGTCTATTTCTTTTAGTTAAGTTTGTGTATTATGCATTCTATATAATTGCTTGTTTATAATGCTAAGGTATGAATTAAATTAGTCATGTGTTTTGGCATTTAGGTTAATCTTTAAATGTAATAAAGGTCTCTTATACAATCGAATAGGTAGTTAATTTGTTTATTAAAGGTGCGTATTTTAACTATGCTATTTGTCATTCGAAGTATGTGTATTATAAATTGTTATTTATGTTCAAGTTGCTTAAATTGATTATGGTTTATGTGTATAATCTTATAATGAAATAAAATGGCCAAGTATATGGTAAGTTTGGTATATGTACTTGGATTGATTTTAAAGCAAACAAATTTGGGTATACTATAGACCGTTCTTTAAACTCATAAGTGTATAATGAGATTATAGTGATATGCGCATGCTTATGCATTATGGTTTGGTATATGAGCTGGTGGATTAAATGTTAGAAATGTCTTTGAAGTTTGAAAATGAATAAAGATATTTTAATGAATAGTACTTGTAATAGCAATGTGTATAAATATACTTGATCAATTGGTAATATTTTAATATGTCCCATGTATGTTTTGGTTTTAAAATGTGCTTGTATAAAAGTTATATGTTTGATATCCAACTTATGAAATATTAGTACTATGTTGTGTTTTGTTCGGTAATGCCTCATAACCCTAGTCTGGCGATAAAGACGGGTTAAGGGGTGTTACAGGTAGGGGTAATCCCGATATGAAATCCATCGTAACTATATTCCATTTCCACTCTGATATCATCACTGGCTGTAGTAGTCCCGAAGGCACTTGATGTTCAGCTTTGACTTGTTGACAAATTATGCATTTTGACACAAATTCTAAAATATCTTGTTTCATACCCGACCACCAGTACAATTGTTTCAAATCATTATACATTTTAGTACTCCCCGGATGAACAGATAAACAACTACTATGTGCTTCGTGTAGAATTTTCTGAATAAGCTCGAAATTTCTTGGTAAACAAATTCTACCTCGGAACAGTAAACAATCATCGAATCCGATCTGATACTCTGAATTAGCAGTTGATTTGCATTGTACTCTTTAGATTGCAATTCATTATCACATTTTTTAGTCTCGCAAATTTGCTGTAGAAATAACGATTTAGCTTTTAACTCAGCTAAAATCGAACCATCATCATGCAAAGTTAATTAGGTGTTCATCGCCCACAAAGCAAACAAAGATTTTCTACTCAGAGCATCCATATCTACATTCGCTTTCCCCAGATGATAATCAATCACTAACTTATAGTCTTTTAACAACTCGAGCCATCTTCATTGTTGCAAATTTAAATCTTTCTGAGACATTAGATACTTTAAACTTTTGTGGTTAGTAAAGATATGACACTTCTCACCGAATAAATGATGTCGCCAAATTTTTAATGCGAACACAATAGCAACCAATTCTAAGTCGTGTGTCAAATAATTCCTTTCATGCGATTTTAAATGTCTGGAAGCATAAGCTATCACTTTTCCCTCTTGCATCAAAACACATATCAAACCATTTAATGACGCGTCATTGAAAATTACAAACTCTTTACCCGACTCATGTTGAACTAAAACTGGTGCTTCCGTTAACAATTCTTTCAACTGTTCAAAACTCTGTTGGCATTTCTCGGGCCACTCAAACTTCACATCTTTCTATAGCAATCGAGTCATCGGTGTAGCAATTATCGAGAACCCTTTTACAAAATGGCGATAATAGCCAGCTAATCCCAGAAAGCTTCTAACTTCAGACACATTTCTTGGTGGTTTCCAGTCAACAATTGCTGAAATTTTACTTGAATCAACTCGTATGCCTTCCGACGAAAAAATATGTCCCAAAATCCAACTTCTCGGAGCCAAAACTCACATTTACTGAATTTAACAAACAGTTTCTTATCTCTCAATGTTTGTAACACAATCCTCAAATGTTCAGCATGCTTAGATTCATCTCGGGAATATATCAGAATGTCATCAATGAATACAACAACAAATCTGTCTAAATACGGTCTAAAGATTTGATTCATCAAATCCATAAAAATTGCAGGAGTATTAGTTAATCCGAATGGCATAACAAGAAATTCATAATGCCCGTACCTTATTCTGAATATAGTTTTTGGTACATCCGAATCTTTAACTTGCAGCTGATAATAGCCAGATCTCAGATTAATTTTCAAAAATACAGTTGCTCTTTTCAACTGATCAAACAAGTCATCAGTTCTCGATAAAGGATACTTATTCTTAATTGTAACCTTGTTAAGCTGACGATAATCGATACACAATCTCATCGATCCATCTTTCTTCTTTACGAACAGCACTGGTGCACCTCAGGACGAAAAACTAGGTCGTGCAAAACCTCTATTTGTTAGCTCTTGCAACTGAGCTTTTAATTCTTTCAATTTTGTTGGAGCCATTTTGTACAGAGCTATCGATATCGATGATGTTCCCAGTACTAATTCAATAGCAAACTCGACTTCTCTGATCGGTGGCAACCCAAGTAACTTTTCTGGAAATACATCTGGATACTCACAAACCACTGGTACTGATTCAATCTTCAATTCAGACACTTTTGTATCTAATACATACGCAAGGTAAGCATCGCAACCTTTTCTCACATATTTCTGAGCTAACATCGTCGATATCACAACAGGCAACTCACTCGACTCATCAAATTCAATTAGAAGAATTCCATTATTATGACATCTCAACTCAATAGTCTTTCGTCTACAATTCACAACAGCATCATGCAGAGTCAACCAATCCATACCTAAAATCACATCGGTAAAAGAATCAAATCAGTCAAAAAATAACAACCTCGAGTCATCAAAGGACAATTCTTGTAAACTTTATCAATTAGGACATACTTGCCTAAAGGGTTCGATACTTTAATAACAAACAAGCAAACTCTTACTAGACATTAAATTCATACAGATATATGAATAAGTTGATCCATGATCAATCAAAGCAATTACATCAGTGTCATAAAGAGAAAATGTACCGGTGATAACATTTAGTAATGACACATCTTCGCTAGTGTGAATAGTGTAAGCTCTGGCTGGTGCTCGTGCTTCGGATCTCATAGCAGAATCTTTTGTTGCACCTTTCTACTAGTCACATTTCTTGTATTTCTAGGTAGTCTCCCTCTAGCAGCTGTATTACTCGGTCTTGAATTCAAAAATTTGTCTTTCTCACGTAACTCAAGACAATCCCGAATAAAATGATCTTGCAAGCCACATCTGAAACAAGTTTGGTTATTCATCTAGCAATCTCCAAAATGTCGTCTTCACACTGTTGACACTTGGGTTTTTTGTATCTAACACTACCAACGCTCGATACTGAAGTGGCTTGAGTTCTAAGACTCATGTATTGCTTTCCACGATCTCTATTAAAATACCCCACTGAAGTTGTCGAACGATTATATGAATCCGTGATTTCTTTGATGAAAAGTGATAGGGTTTACTCATCGACCTCTTTCTCGAATCTTTAGCCTCAGAATCAGCTTTTCTCTTTTCTTTTCCAAGTTCTTCGGCTTTGCAAGCTCTGTCGACTAACACAAAAAATTCTTTCAATTTAAAAATCCTTACTAGAAGTCTAATGTCTTCGTTCAACCCGTCTTTGAATAGCTTACACATAATTGCCTCAATGGATACACATTCTCGAGCATATTTATTGAGTCTCACAAATTCTCTCTCGTACTCGGTCATAGACATTTGATCCTATTTCAACTCTAAATTTTCTTTGCGTTTTTTATCAATAAATTGGTGACTTATGTATTTCTTTCTAAACTTGGTTTGAAAGAATTCAAGTGACTATTTCACTCGGCACCACTGATGTCAAAGTATTCCACCACTGATATGCAGTATCTCTCAGAAGTGATACATTGCATTTTACATATTTAGCTGGCGTGCAAGATAGTTCATCAAATACCCAGATCGTATTCTCAAGCCAAAACTCGGCTCTTTCAGTATCATCACCAATTGTAGCTCTAAACTCTTCAGTCCCGTATTTTTGAATTTTATCAACATGTGGCTTACTCAAACGTAAAGGTTCCAAACCTTGAGGAGCTACAGAACTGGTTGGGGAATAGGTAGGGTGGAGGTTTCTAAACAGCTGGATTAGTTTGGACAAATTCAGTGAAACACTCGTTCATCATTTGGAAGAAGGCTTCTGTGGCCTCTCCTTCCTAACTCCCAGATATGAGTCTCGACTCAAATTGTGCCACTCGTGAACAGAGGCTGACGCATTACTTTCAACATCATCAGCCACTGCTTGATTGGGATCTATTACTATATAAAAACACGATTTTAAAACTGTCAAGAGATATCACATTATCACAGGTGAAATATGGCATGTATAGCTAGAATCACATAAACTATATTAGTCCTAGAATCGACTAAACCCTAGCTCTGATACCAATAAATGTAACATCCCTAACCCGTATCCATCGCTAGAATAGGGTTACGGAGCATTACCGGGCTTATTACTTAAACGGACATACATTTCTCAACGAACATACATTTCTCATACATCTTCCATTAAAATATAAAAAAATCATTCACATTCATCAATTGAAAAACCCTAAACCTTTAACATTTTTGCAAATTAGTCCCTAGGCTAGCTAAATTAAGCTACAACAATCTCAAAAACATAGAAATCATTAAAAACGAGACAAAAATCACTCACCAAGTAAGCCTTAAAGTAGTCGAACCATAGCATGCATCCATGGAGATTTCTCTCTTTTATTTTTGGTGGAAGAAGATGGACTAAAAGATGATATATTTTGTTGTCTTTATCTTACTTAAGTTTATTTATTAATTTACCAAAATAACATTAGCTATTAACATGCATAATACTTAATTAAATGCTCATATTTGTCCACTTAAACAACCAATGGTCTAATTACCATTTAAGAACCTCCACTTTAAAGTTCGATAGCTATTAGAAACCTTTAGCTATTAGAACACCTTTTGCACTTTACTCGATTTAGTCCTTTTTATCAAATTGAGCATTCATACGATAAAATTTCTTAACAAAATTTTCACACAATCACACTATCATATTGCAGACATTAAAATAATAATAAAATAATTATTTTGACCTTAGATTTGTGGTCCCAAAACCACTGTTCTGATTTGACTAAAAATGGGTCGTTACACAATTGGGTGCCTTAGTGTGGTGTAGTTTACACTCATATGAGCTATCTTGGTGTGGTGAAATTCACCCACATGTTCAAGTTTATGTTATTAAGGTTCCATTGGGCGAAACATTGAAATTGAACTTGAAACAAAAAAATGGAAATGAATCGGATTTGATATATTAGATAAGTATGTGACTAAAATGAAAATGACATGAATTAGTAACTTAATGGAAGTGTATCAAAAGGTGATGACCCTATGTAAAATGGTGCAAATTTGGTAATGTTTGAGTTATGTTTATAATGTTTAATGCATATGAATGCTTATGATTCTTATGTTCAATTTATTGTGACATTTAGTGCCATATGCTAGCTAAATGTATGTATAAATTTGGTAAATGACATGCTCACCTATGGGCAAGGTAAGTTTCGTAGTTTCCATTTGAACTTACTAAGCATTGAATGCTTGCCTATCATTGTTTCTCCTACTTGTAGATCCCTAGATTGCAAAACTCACATAGCTAAATCATTGCGAACATCACGCTATCTTCAAAACGATAAAATTATGTTCATTTTGAGTCCTAATATTGTGGCATGTATATAGGTTCTTTATTATGGAAATGGTCATCTCTACTTGTGAATGCCATGTTGTATTTGTGGCTAAGGTTAAATTTGCATGTTAAGCTTGATATATGGCCTAGTTTATGCTTAGTTTTGAACATGTTTGATGCCATTTAGATTCATTATTTCAAGCTTGCATAAACCATATATGTTAAAACTTGCTAAAATGAAGTAACTTGGTATGTAAAATTTGGTAAATAGCTTGAATATGCCTAAATTATGATAATGTGTTTTGTGCCATTAGAGTACTTAATTTCAAAATTATTATAAGCTTAATTGGTATATTTTGGCAAGATATGATGCATTTTTTAAATTGGTATATGCATACGTGTATTAAGATGTGTTTGATAAGAAGCATGAATTGTGTACCAATGTGATCTTTGCAAAAATAGGGGTAACGTCGATGACAAGTCCCCGACATCGCGACTTAGATCGACAATGAGTGGCATCACGATGTTGAGTTTTCTGAAGTCGCGACGACATTCACTGACTGATGAAGTCACGACGTGGTAGTCATGATTTCACAACATTGATTCATAGATTTTGAGAACTTTTCAATTAAGTCCTTAATCAACCTCAAGTTGGTAAAAAACTTTCATAAGCTCGTATAAGACCCATAAATGATTGTGAAACACCTCGTGAATGTGTTTTATACTTGTTAGCATGTTGGAATAGCTATATCGGATTGAAATCAACTATAGTTTCTCCTGCAATGAATGTGACATTCTATAGCTCGAACTCGACGATCAGGTCAAGCTAGGGGTGTTACAGTGAATTGTTTTGGTAACTCTTTATACATGCCCTCTGTAAAACTGAAAACCTTGTACTACTACCATTTAATGTTTGGGTTTTGCCTCTATTTTCTTTATATTCCCATTTCTTCTAGTCATTTTTTGAACTACCATCCAATGTTAAAATGAAGGTATCTACTCTTGTTTTCCCTCATCTCATATACCATTTTCTCCGTTCCTCCCAATAACCTCCATTTCCTCAAACATACAAGCTATTAAAGTTCTAGTCGAACACTTCTTTTTTGTGTCCATAAAGACCATATTTGAAGCATATCTCTTCAAACCCTTCAAATTCGCTTTTTTTCCTAAATAAGACAAATCATTAACCCTCCGACTAATGGCCTTTCCAAATCAAATTCAATGCAAATATATGCAAACTTTCCTTATGATTACTCTGTCATAGTCTTGTCAACTTTAACATTTCTACCCAACAAATTACCTATCGCAACAAGTTTCTCTGTATTGAAAAACTCCATTAGAAACCTAGAGAGCCTAACCTACACCGCAATAAAAGTTTGTTGATTTTTGCTTATTAGCTTTTCATTTAATTGCAAATGAAAAAAGTGACTACTATTAGAAAATAGAGATGGACACTAGAAAATTGCTAACACAGTTCGAAAATTTCCTATGTCTATGGGGCCTTGCACAAGGAGTAATTTTCTATTAGTATCGAATACAAACAATGATTTATGTTCAATTTATACATAAGTCGCGTTCCCACTCTTATACTTTGATCTAAATCACTCTCCCTCTAAGTCTTTCCCTTGAAAGCTTATATGTAGATTGATTAACTCAATCAAGTTTACTTAAAATATTTGCACTTAAAAACAATTCCTAAATGAACAAGTATCGTGCTATCTCATTCATACAATTAATCTAAACAAGCCAATCAATATATGAGTTAAAAGGCTTCTTGGAATACAATCGTTTACAATCACTTATTTCCCTAAAATAGCCATTAAAAAAGCTCTTCAAATAATCAACATACAAGCATAGATATTTTAGCAATCAAACTCCTTTAAAGATCAACTCTTTTATTTATGAAAACTTCGATTGTATTGAATGTTTGGTCTTCATCCTTGCTTGGCTGTAATTCTTTCTAAAAAAGCCTTTATAATGAGCTGCAGCTTTTCCTTAAGTTGTAACTAACATTGAAGTTGACAGTTATAACTAGGACTAACGTAGTGGTTATAAACTCTTATGTTGATCTAAACAATAGTTTCCACCATCAAACAATTAAGTAATACCCTACAACTATCCAAATATCTTTTACCAAGATATGAAAATAATTGTCCGAAATAATTACCTTAACCAAGAAAAGGCATTTCCAAGGCCCACCAAGGAGAATTCTCTGTAACCTTCCATATTTGCTTCATTTTATTTAGGAGAAAGCTATACCTAATAGATTTACTAAGTGTTTTGACTATCATAATCTTCTTTCAAGGATCATAATGCTCTTCATATTCCTCTTTAGAAATATGTAGCTTAATTCAAGTAGAATTCCCTTATTATAAATCCTCCAAAATATGGACAATACCCTCATTTTTACCCAAAACCTCTTCCCAAGTGAGCCTAACTTTGCATCTCTTATTTAAAATTGCATCCTTAAAGGAAAAATCCCTATCAAAATGAAAAAGAAACTTGTAGTTAATTCTTCAATTTTAGTAGCATGTTCATCCTCCACATTCCTTATCCTCTTTGTAGCTAAAATGCGAGGGTGTGAAGACTTAGAAGCGGGTTTAAGAGATAGGCCAACCTAAATCATGTTGAGGGGGTGCCCCTCTAAGGGCGAGGGCCTAAGAGAATCCACGATTTTGCAAGCTAGGGATTTCACGATGAATCTATCCCAAGATTTTGTTGTGATTGGTAATGTAGGAAAAAGATATATAAGCTTTAGGGATGTCTATGAGTTAGGTTGAGCTAAGTTTGAACCAAGTCAGGCTAGATTCAGACCAGATAGATAAATATATGATAGTAACAAGACACAAAAAGAAAATGCCTCGAATTTTGTCATAGTCTACCTATATTTGTAAATTATTAACTCAAGCCTATTTAGACTTGTCCAATTTTTTTTTAATACATGTTATTTTTATTTAATATTTTTTTATTTTTGTAGTAATTTTATTAATTTTTAAGCATAAAAAACTTATATAAATTTTAATATTTATATTATAGTATTATATATTTAATTTTTGTATGATATAAATAATATAATTCATAAAAGATTAGCATTTGTAAAATTGAAAAATATGTCAAGTCTCATATTTTTCAAATTTAATAATTTTATTCGTATTCTTTCAACAAGCAAATGAACATTGTAATATAGAGAAATATTCCAAACTTAAGTGTAATAATAGTGAAGAAGGCTGAAATGAAACACCACACACCCGGCCCACGAGTTTTGACCGGATCTGGAATGTTCCCTAGTGTAAACCGTTTCAAATTCTTTTGTTACTTAGGAAAAACTTGTGTGTTTTGAAGATAGTTTGTTTGTGGGTTGGGCTCGAGTTGAAAACAAGTTTATTTTTATATTGAAAACCCATTTATTTCAGGTGACAAAATATTTCAGGTTTATTTTAAATTAAATTGACTTAATCCTTAAATAACATAAATACGTAACATAGTATTTACAACATCAATAAAATCATCACTGTGGCCTTATTACATAAAATAAAACCCAAAATAAGATTGTAGAGTACTTAAATAAAATAAAAAGTCCAAATTGAATAAAACTTTCAGCTGAGCATGGCCACCACAAGTTCTGCTATCCCGGTCCATCACTGTTCATCACCTGAAACATGTTCCACAACAGGGTGAGTCAATGACTCAATGTGTAACCAACACCAAAATTTAATAGAATTAGGCATACCATACAAATCATGTTCATATAATAATTCAAGATAATGATGCAATCCCGAACCCAAACCTATATGCCATCCGCTACACTCCACCCGTACCATCCTGCACATCATGGGGACTACTAAGTCAACCCTCCATCCACTACACACCATCGAAGGCAGTCGCTGCAGTCGACGTGCTCATCGCCCATATAAAATTCATGGCATAGCCACCAGATAATTGTGTCATGAGACACCACATTCAGATAATGTAACCGAAGTTACCACATTCAGATAATGTGACCGAAGTCACCACATTCAGATAATGTGACCGAAGTCACCACATTCAGATAGTGAGACCGAAGTCATCACATTCACTTCCCCTTTCTCAAATAACCCGAATGCCCCATATTATTCATATCATGCATATCATACTTAAATTCACATTCATGTCACTTTTCACATGTTATGTATAACATATTTCGTAATCCTAGTAGGAGTAGGAAAATGTACCTGAGTACTTTGTACCATAACATGGTACTTTAGCCACATTCTTACGCTTTCATATTAACACATATATCAAGTTTAAGTCATAAATCTATTAAGATTAGTGTGGGGTACACACGGTACCTTAGCCATATTCTTACACTTTCATATTAACACATATAATGAATTAAAGTAGTAAATCTATCAAGATTTAGTGTAGGTACACACTGATTTGCTTAACGATTTCACTTGAAATCCCAAATTCAATCTACTACCTTAGATTTTAATGCCTACATTCGCCAACATGGTAATATTTAGCAAAGGCCTATTAAGCCATAAAACCAAATCCTAGTAGGATTTGTGTACTTACCTTAATCCGATTGAATAAAAATAAAATCCCGAAACTTGTATTCTTCCCCTTTGAAATCGGCTACTCACTAGATCCCTTGAATCGGTTAGTTTTAGCTTAAAACACATAATAATATATCTACTACAAAAATAGGGTCTTGGCGAATATTCATAGTCACTTACCTTAAGGATCTTAAATCGAAATTCACCGAATAACTAGGAACACTGCCTATGATGTACCTTCGGAAAAGAACTTCTCCTTCCATGATTGATTAAGATTAATAATCGAAATTAGTCCCTAAATTTCGATAAGTCTAAAATATAAAAGAATGGAAACTAAACTTGGATCTTACCCTTATTTGACGGAATCGATTGCACCTTCACTTCAACCTTCAGAGATTCGGCTATGGCTAGATGATGCTCTCACAATTTTTGGCTTTTGGAGGGATTAGAAAGAAAAGAGAAGGAAGAATAAAGCTGAGGAATTTCGGCAGAGAGGAGAATCTTAAGAAATTCGGCAAAGGAAGAGTGAATGAATGAATGAATGGCCTTCTTTCCCTTTTATAGCCGAAATTACTAGGCTAGAGTCCCCTACTTGGCCACCACTCTTCCTATGTGATAATTATCACTTTATCAAAAGAATTAATCCAACAATTATCTCCTAATTAGCTGAAATTCTAAAGGAAATAAAACTCCTCTTTTAAGAGCCCACATGCCGTCCACCTCTATGCTCTTTGTAGCAAAATAAAACTTCTTTTATTTTCTTCCTAAGTGACTCGATCCCTGGCCCAAATACACTTGCATGTGGCGCCATTTCCAGAGGCCCTAAGTGGCATCTTTAGGCCACTTTTCCAAGCCTGTTTGTGTGTCAAATTTCACATACTTTTTCTCTTAAGGCCACATTGCCTTAATTTCCTCGTTTAAACTTTAAAACTCGACATTTCTAAGTCATTTCTAAGTTTCCAAAAATTTTCGTTTGGCTCTTTAAACTTGACATTTCCTAGGTTTCCAAATGTTCACTTTCCTCTTTTAACTTAGGTTTCCAAAATGTTCACTTTCCTATTTTACTTAGGTTTCCAAAATGTTCACTTTCCTATTTTACTTAGGTTTCCAAAATGTTAACATTCCTCTTTTTGAAACTTAACATTTCTAAATCATTTCCAAGTTTCCTTTCATTTCCTTACATTTCCTTTCGTTTCCTTTCATTTCCTTACATTTCCTTATATTTCCTTACATTTCCTTACATTTCCTTACATTTCCTTTCATTTCCTTTCATTTCCTTACATTTCCTTACATTTTCAAGGTTCTAAAAATGCACACCACATATCACAGTAAACATGCTATTTCATAAAATTAAGCAAAATGCATACAATGGGATTCGAACCTCTTCCCTCAAAGTACTTCACTTGATGCCATAACCCTTGCACCTTAGGTGGCGTCCCTTGCCACTTTTGCACATCACTTCTTGTTTTTAACTTAAAAACCAATAATTGTCCAAAGCTTTCTCTTCCATCCTAGGATTTTAAAAACCCTTAATTCACTTCCAAACACTGCCAAAACCTACTACTCATGAATTATGCACAAATGCATAACCCCTAATCTAGGATGTTGCAGGAAAGTTCCTGAAGTGATGTGATGATTGGATATGATGTAATGAAAAAGAAAATCCACATTTCTGGAAGTGGATAGAATATAATTAATGATAATGAATGTTGCTAAGTTTTTAATATCAAATTAAAGCATGAAGGTTGAAGTAATTGTATAAAGAATGGGTGGGAAGGGATTTTCATTTTAGGGGAATATGAAAAGATTTGCTGATGTAGGGAGTGTTTGTTTGCCTGTATTTCATTTTTCGGAAATTATTTTCCCAGTTTTCCAGTGTTTGTTTACTGGAAAACATTTTCCATTTAGAAAATGAATTCCAAAACACGGGTAAAATAGCTTACGATTTGGGAAAACGTCTTACCGTCTCAATTTCTATAAGACATTTTCCTAAAGCTCTCTCATACAGATCCCCTTTTTCCTTCCTTCTTTCTTTTTCCTTCCTCCATTCTTTCTCACCAATTTCTTTCTCTTTTTTCAAAAATTTCTGTTCCTCTTCTATTTGAAAGCGTCGAGAGATTCTCTTGCAAGACCGGTAATCTTCCTTTTCGTTGAATTTATTTTTCATTTTTCATTTTGGCTCTTCCAGTTCCTCTCTGTTGAAATGAAAAATCGATAAATTTGCATTTTTGGATCTTCCTGTTCCTTCTTTCTACTGAAGTTTTTTACATCTTTATTAAGCATTTTGTGGGTGTTTATTAAGCATTTTGTGGGTGTTTCTTCATTTGCAAATGAGAGAATGACTACAAGTCGTTTGAAGCAAGTTCGGGGCATTTAGAAAAACTCTTACTTTTTGCTGCAATTAATTTGTATATGACCTAATTTTTCTTGTTATTACTTAATAATATTTCTAGATTAAAATGTAAGATCTTTTGCTTTTGATCTCGAAACTATCATGTTATATCTTAGCTTGGTTAGGATTTTTATTTTGAGCAACATGTGCTAGTTGTTGGAACTTTGATTTCGCAAATCTAGTTTCATATAATATTTCTAGGTTTATGTTGGAACTTTAGCATTTTGCGAGAATGGTCCTTGTGAGTTTGCCATGGAACATTAACTTTTAAAGTTGGATTGTGTTTTTCGATTGAAGGGTTAGTGTGCCTCTAGTCAAATGTGCAATAGCAAGAGTAGTAGTATTAATAAATTTTTCGACTAATTTTTCATTCGATTTTGAATAGTTCGTTGTTCTTCCTTTATAGTGAAACATTATAGCTTGAAATCCTCTATTGAAGTTGCATAAATTTGTAATTTCTTATTGCTAATACCAAAAGAAAAAAGAGAGTAAAAGTATCATGTTGAAATTTGACTTTATAAAGTAGCAAAAAGAAATAAGAATCGGAAGTGACTAACATGCTTTAAATTGCGACAAATGGTAGCCTTTATACGAAAGTGGTTCAAACTTTATTTGTATTTCTTGGTCTTGTCGTATCTTTTATTTTTCTTTTCTCCATTTTGGTCATATACAAATTAACTACTTTTCTCATTGTAGTTACATCATTTTGGGTGCCTACGAGCTTCCTCTTACTTTTTGCTTATCCTACACCGAGTTTCCAACTCCAAGTTTTGAGTATCATAACGCCTTGACGGTGTTGTGTTTGGAATTGTAAGTAATTGATCACCCATATGGCATTGATACAATTCTTAGCTACTTGTTATCGCTGAATTGTTGTAGGAATGCATCTTTGATGAACTATCGCCTCTAAAGTTAATTAGCAATATTGAATGCATACAAATGAAGAACATAGGCATGAAAAAACATGAAATTGGTATTCGTGAGAACTTAGATGCATGACTTTCATTTAAGAGAAGAAAATTAACTTTCTCAGAGCGATGCCGTATCATCCTATTTTGATAAGATAGCTAATAATGTTTGTGCCTTGAAAATGTCAAAGTTGGCTCAGATCGCTTTTGTTTCAAATCATTTGCTTGTACAAACTTCATTCTTGTCAAACAACTAGTATATGTTTACAGATAGAAATATTTAGAGGTGAATTTGTGGTATACAATATAGCTTATAGAATTACCACATTAGACTTCTATCCGTTGAGTACAAGAAAAGTTAGCTTTGATTTGTCAGGTTCTTTCAGGAACTTAGGATTTGCATGATTTACCACACCAAAGAGAATTTCCCTTTGCTTCTTTCCAAAAAGCCTATGGTTAGATAGGAAATCACCATTTCTCAGCATTTTCACTCTTGATAGCATTAGGGGAGTGCCACTTGATTCATTCATCATGCTTAGCATCAATAGGTCTTGCAAGATTCAAAATGTTGGTTAATTTGTTTGTATGGTACTAATGGTTGAGATTTTCTACTGTTTTATATATATGCCATGCCATATGTGTAGTTCATTGTGCTTGATTATTCTCTCTAGTTTCAAAACTTTGATGGATCTTTTGCTCTTTCTAATCTGCATTTTGTTGCGTTATATTTGTTGTTGATTTTTTTTCTTGGTTTTTGTTTATAGTTCTCTTTCTTACTTCCATTGTTTTATATTTGATGTACTGAAGTTGAATAATTTTAGGTGAAAGGAGTTGTCAAGTCTTTCTATCTATTATAGGATCGATGCCAAAGCTTTTGTAGTTAAAAGTAAGAAGCATAAAAAAATTTGGCTTCAAAAATTTTCTCAAGGTTGAAGATATTGATACTTTTATGTAGTGTAATATTAGTTATGCACTTAGACAATGTTGTTGTTATTATGAGTGTACTACTAATTATGCATTTGGATAATATTATTAATTTTAGTATTAATTGTGGTTTGGAAGTTTATTTTAATTATTCAATCCTTGTTTTTATTTTTTTAACACAATTACAAAACTTGACTTTGGTTGTTTTCATTTTATGACGGTTAATAATGTAGCTTAATAATTGAGTATTATTATATATTTAATTTAATTTATTTATTTATAAATAAATCATTGCAATATATGTAAAAATAATTTAAAATATAAAAATTTATTAATATGTATATAAAATTTATTAATATTATATGTAAAAACAGCTTTTACGGAAAATATTTTCAGGAAAACTGCCAAACAGCAGAAAATATTTTACACAGATTTATCCAAACACTAGAAAATATTTTCTGTAAATCATTTTCCAGAAAAGTAAATCATTTTCCAAAAATCATTTTCCGGAAAACATTTTACTGCCAAACAAACGGAGCCGTAATGATTCTTCTTTTTCCTCCTTCCTTCCAATGGGATCGACTGCAAATAATATAATCAATTAGTAGTCTCGTTTCTCTTTCAATTTTGCTGGTAGGTAAGCTAAATTATGACGTGCATGCATGGCCAATGCAATGCCAATTCCACAACACGTAAGCAAGTTGCATGTATACTATTACCATTAATAATCAATTAAGCTCTTTTGTAATCTTTCCACCAACTTCATGAAACTGTGGGTAGTCCAAATGGTGGTTTTCAATTTCATCATTTACAATGATAGTTGTAGAGCAACATATATTAGAATAAGAAAGAGAGAGATAGGAAAACAATTTAGAGGAATGAAATGCATAATTAAAATGTTTGGTGCTATAAAACTTTGCATTTATATTCAATTTAATTACTAAGAAATTTGTTAATTACAATTTGAGTTTTATTAAAATATTATGGATAATTATTAGGATAAACAACACCGTTAGTCACTAAATTATTGACAAGTTTTCGTTGTGCTCACTTAATTAAAAATGTTATAATTTTGTCACTAAATCATACAAAAGTTTCGATGGGTACTGGTTCACCACATCGGTTATTGAATCGTCACTTCACTTAGAATTAAAAAATCTAAGCTACGAAACTTTTTAATTCAAAAAATCTAAGCGTTCGATCGAATCAATGGCTAAAATATTTTTTTTAAATAGTTCAATGACTTAAATGAAATTTTTTAAATAATTCAATGACCATAATTTATTTATTAAAAATGTAACTATATATTTTGGAATTAAAATATATATTAAATGTAAAATGTGATTTTTTAATAAAAGTTTTTTTAATAAAATGACCAAAACAAAAACCAACCCATAATTAGTTTACTATTTATGTTTAGTGATTTTTTGGATAATTTTGATTTTTATTTGAGGGTAAAAGGTGAGAAGTAAAAGTTTAGGGGAAAATAAAAGTTTTGGGGAATAAAAGTTTGAGGGAAAGTAAATAGGGGAGTAAAATTTTGGAAGGAAAATATTAAAAAAAAATTGGGGGATGGGTTTGGGGTAGATGGGGAGTGGGATGGGAAGAGAGTAAAAGTTTTAGGGGAAAAGTGGGAGGGAGTAAAAATTTGGGGGAAATAAAAGTTTTGAGGGTTTTTGGAGTAAAATTTTGAGAAAAGTAAATGGGAGAGTAAAATTTTGGTGGGAAATGGATTTTGGGTAGATTGGAGGGTTGGGATGGGAGGAATAAAAGTTTTGGGGAAAAGTGGGAAGGAGTAAAAATTTTGAGGAAAAGTAAAAGGTTTGGAAGTTTGGGGTAAAATATAAAATATTTTATTTTAATATTGAATTATTCATTATTATTATTATTATTATTATTTTTGGTAAGATGAAACAAGCTGGAAAAAAATTAATTACAAAAGAATTATCTAAGGAAGATTATCTTTTGCTTGAATAACAGGGGAAATAGCT
Source organism: Gossypium rotundifolium (assembly GCA_025506655.1). NCBI lineage: Eukaryota > Viridiplantae > Streptophyta > Magnoliopsida > Malvales > Malvaceae > Gossypium > Gossypium rotundifolium. The sequence continues at coordinate 135,236,501 of CP106733.1, forward strand.
AGCACTTCCCTTGAAATCTTTTCAAACACCTTCAGACTTGGTTCGTACGTATCAAAGGTCATTTTGGTTTTGCAGTCAACAATTTATTATAGTCCCTAGGAATGTGTTGCACATCCCACTACCCTATATTTGCCAAAAGATGATGAATGGGCCTAATAAAGGTAGAGCTCAAAGTTTTCAAAGAAAATTCTTGAATGGACTTGTTCACTTCTAAACTATCCATTTAAATCATCATTCCAGCATATCGCTTATCTTGTGAAAACCAAACCATCAAGAACATATGCCCAAATACCGCTTATATCCCATAATCGACTTCTCGTTTTCATTTCACATGACTCCTCCCGCTGCAATCTTTCCGGAATCTACCTGAGTTGCACCACCAATACAGAGGTTGAACCAATTTTCTGACATTTGGTCTATTCGCCTAGGCAAGTCCTTTCTGTAAAAAATCTTCACGTGTTTTATTTACTTGTCGATAATTTTATTGATATTTTTAACATATTAATTGAAAATATGATGACTTTACATAATGATCTTAAAGAATTATGTTGGAACATTTATTACAAATTGTCATGAGAATAGTTATAAGGTTGAAAAATATTAATTACCAGTTTCTATTAATTATTTGGTAGACCAATGGAAGGAGATGAAGAAGAGGCCATAATTAATCATATAATTTATATGGTAATGGTAGGTCAGCCTTCTTAATGCAAATTCTTCAAAAATAAAACTTATTTCCTTACCAAATAGCATGATTATTGTCGGCAAATCTATGGGTTTTAAAACAAAACCACTCAAAGTTTGTTGGCTGCTTTAGTACTTTTAATGAGAATGAGAGGTGAACCCTCGTGATTTAAAAATTAAAATTTTCTCTTGTAAATACCAAATTGGGTGGGGAAACTTTTGATTACAAATGAATTCAATTTTGTTTTCTTTTGAGAAATGGATGTAAATGATGTAGAATGGATTTTCTTTTACAACGTGGGTTTGGAGCAATTATGATAATTGTAAATTCTCGTAATTGGTTAGTTTGCTTTTTGATCCGATGTATAAGAATTAATTTGCTCACCTTTTAAGTGGAGGGGGCAAAATGCAATCTAACACTTAGTATAGGGGGTTCCATAATATTTTACCAAAACTTTTCCTAAACTATTATGTTTACATATTTACTTGCATTTAAAAAGATTGAAAATTTTAAAAATAAGTAGCAAAAATTAAATCGAAGAGGAGCAGGATGGGGTAGGGTGGGTCGGGTGTGGATGCATTCCACATTCATGAAAGTGACAATGGTTTTCAAGATATACATTCATAGTGGAGTGGGGTAAAGTACAAGAATGGGAATTAAAGTATTGTCTACATTCTATTTTGGTCACCGAACTTTTAATTTTTTATATTTTGGTTACTAAATATACGAAATCAAATATTTTCATCATCAAATGTTAATAGTCGTTTGAATATTAACAAAAGTGCTGACATAGACTTTTTTTAGTCTAATAACAAATTTAGCTCTTTAATGTTTACACATTCTATCAATTTGATTCTAAATATAAAATATTCAACAAAATTAGCCTTCAATATTTACAAAATTTGTCATTTTAGTTCAAATTTTAAAATTTAACAAATTTAGCCCTCAACATTTACAAAATGACAATTTTTTTTTCTCTTTTAGCACTTGAACTAAAGTTGTTTGTTAAAGCACCTTAAAATGGATGGAAAAATTAAAAGACATTAACTTTGCTGACGTGACAGTCCACATGCACGCCATATCATCAATTATTTAAATTTATTAAAATTTAAAATATATAAAATTATAAAAATTATTTAAAATTCAAAAAATAAAAAGTATTTAAAATTCAAATATATATTATTAAATTTTCAAAAGAATATATAAAATATAAAAATGGTAAAAATAAAAATAAAATGTCATAAAGGTCTCCTTTCTAGCTGGTAAAAAACATTTTATATGTTTTCACTGTTGTCTTTTCTTGAAACAAACAAAGTTCTCTTTTCTTTGATGGACAATACACGTTAGCGAATAAATATTTAAATATAAATAAACAAATATTGATATATAAAATAAATTAAATTAAATAATTTATATTTAACTTATCATATACGAAAAACCAATAAATAACATAACGAAAACCAGAAATCAAAAAGAAGAATCAAGTTTTACTAGATGTTGATGCCTGTTTTACACAGTTTTCTTAAGACAAATTCGACTGCTCCTAAGTTACTTGGAGAAACATTAGTCGACTGTCTCCCAAAATACAACAACACTGAAAAACCAATAAATAACATAATGAAAACTAGAAATTGAAAAGAAGAATCGAGTTTTACTAGATGTTGAGGTTTGTTTTACACAGTTTCCTTAAGACAAATTCGCCTGCTCCTAAGGTACTTGGAGAAACGTTGATCGACTGTCTTCCAAGATACAGCAACAGAATGATCGAAGCAGTAACACCTCTGCAATAATCAACGAACAAACGTTGCCTTTTTCTATCATCGAAACATTGGAAAATATGGAGAGAAAAATAGATTTTGGAGAGCAAAATAAACTCGGTGTGAGAGAGTGTGATTGTTTAAAAAGTTATGAAGAATTCCTAAGCTTTTACAAGCATTCAATAGGGAGGAATTTTGGAAATATCCATGAATAAGGATTTTAATCAAATTCATTGGAATCAAATAAAATCAAGATTTCGTGTTTGGCTAAAATATCCACAGGCCCATTTGGGTCCAATCAGTTCAAACATTTTGCGTCACCCACATGTGAAGGTGCACAACAACCTCGATAGGTTTAAATCTACACCCTTAAGCTCTTGAGTATGAAGCAGGGTTACAAACTTAGTCAATCAATCACTCTTCAAGTGGGTTCTCAAATATATACACATGTCACACTTGGTATTTAACCAATGTGGGATCTAAACTTTTCTTTTCCTCAACAAATATTCACAAGTAGCTTACTTTGAGCATCAATTTTTCATTCATCACTCAACTATTTTGAGCATAAGATATACCGTTGTAAAGGTCTCATGGAGTAGAATATAAAACCATAATTTTATGATTGAACTCTCCACCTTTACCAATCGAAAATGTGCCTCAAAGTTTCCAAAAAATTACAATTTTTCCAACATTCTTCTATCTCTAAAAGCCACCATTACTTGTGTCAGCGCTAGTGGGTTCTTCCAATCATGTCGTCAATAATATTTCAAATCTAAAATCTTGAAATACCAGTGTTAGCACCAATGGCTTCTTCCAACCAAGGTGGAGATAAGATTTTCAAATCCAAAAAAAAAAAAAAAATACCAATTAACAGTACTTTGAACCAACATGCCACCGAATCTTTTTATCTCTTCTAACACCAACGCTCTACGGGTTATTATAAAGGGCTTCATTGACAAAATAGTAAATGAGTTTTGATAGATGGATTGATTATGGGTTTCTTTTTATTTTGGTTAAATCAAGTGGTTTGAAATTTTTGAACTGTTTGCTTTCTATTTTCGGTGCTTTTGATTTAGGACTGTGAGTTTTTGATTGATAAGCAAAAACTAGAACTGAGGTTTGCTTGTGTTCATCAATTTTGGGGATAGAGATTTATCATTGCTTTTAATTGAGATTGAAACTGAAACAAATTTTTAGTTTTCATTCATTAGTTTGTTGAAGAAAAATGTTCTATATTTGAAATTTTCAGTGTTTGGTTAAATCAAATGATTTAAATAAAATTTTCAAATAAATTTGATTTCATTTTAGTTTCAGTTTCAATTTTTATTCATCCATTTATTTATTTATTTTTTTTTTTTTGAGGTGATGGATATGTTAAAAAGCAAAGAAAGTGGTATTAATGATTGAGAAATTAAAACTTAAAAAATTTGAGAAATTAAATGCAAATATTATGTTTCAGAAAAATTTAGTGAAATATTGGGTCATGCAAATACTTTATAAATTTAGTGAAATATTAATTTAATTTTAAGAATTTTAAATTTTATGTAATTTTTAAGATCAAATTGATAGAATATATAAATATTAGATGGATAAATTTATAATTGGACTCATAAAAAGCCCACTTTAGCACTTTTGTCAATTTTCAAATGGTTGTTAACGTTCGGTAATAAAAAAAATTAAATTTTGAATAGTTTAGTGACCAAAATAAAAAAATTAAAAGTTCAAGAACCAAAATAGAATATAGTCAATACTTTAGTGACCATTTCTATACTTTACCCTTATTTTCAAAACTCTTTTTATATATATATAAATAAATAATTGGGTGGGAGAACTTAGGTATGGCAAAACCCGAATCACCCGTTGGATCCCAAATCAATCTGCTCCAAATTGAATTGATGTTTTCTTTTGAAAAGTGGATGTGTGTGGCACGGAGTAGATTGTTTTTTGGATAGTGGGTATGGAGCAATTATGATAATTATTTGCCCTGACCCATCCACTTCATTATATGAAATTATCATTTTATCTTTGCGTATATATAATTATTGAAAGGGGAAAAATGTAATAGTGTGTTATAGAAAAAATTCATATGTTTTATGTTTAAATTTTGTGAATAATTATGTTTAAATATTTACTTGCATTTAAAAAGATTGAAAATTTTAAAGATAAGTAGCAAAAATTAAATTGAATCGGAGCGAGAGGGATGAGATGGGGTAGGGCGGGTTGGGTGTGGATGCGTTTAACATCCATGGAGGCGATAATGGTTTTCAAGATTATACATCCATAATGGAGCAAGGTGGATGGTGAAGCAAAATGTGCCAACTAAGATGTAGTTGTGAATTTAGCAACATTTTCCCCACCTTACTTACTTTACTGTCATCCCTAGAGAAATGCACCAAGTTTGAACTTTGGTTTTTTATGCCAACATATAGCTTTGAACCCTTGTTTTTAATATGTAAAAAATGTATAATTTAACTTTATCTTAACAATTAGGAAATTGTTATCAAACTTTAATTGGGTAAATTATATCATTAGTCACTAAATTATGAGTAAGTTTTTGTTTTGGTCAGTTAACTAAAAAAATTACAATTTGGAAATTAAAATATTCAAAAGTTTTCATTTAAGTCACTAAACTATTCAAAAATATTTATTTAAGTCACAAGGATGTTAAGTTTTTTTTTTTTAAATAATTCTGCTAGTGAGATACAAGCGACTATTCGACGACCGGTACGATTGGTCAGTGCCAGTCAACGATTAAGGAACATCTTTTTCTTTGATCTTTTCCATTGTTTCAGTCGGCTTTTAGGTTTTGTTCCTTTGATTCTAATATTTTCTTGCGGATTGGTGGTGCTTCAATTCTTGATTTCTTGCGAATTTAAGTATTTGAGAGTAAGTGGTTTCGTTGATTTTTGTTAAGTTTATGGATTGTAATTTTCCTATCTTCTTAAAGCGATAGATTAATTTTGGGAAATCTTTTGTGTTTAGGTGATAATCAAGGAACTCGGGATTCTCCTCTTGCAACTTAGTTGTGTTAGAAAGCTGTTGCAGATTTTTGGGTAAGTTTTTGAACACCTAAGAGTTCAATTTTCATGTTAAAATTGCCTATATTGCATTGTAGTTGAGTGGATTATTTTGGTAAAATTGAGTAATTGGGACTGATTTGGGACAATTAACTGTCAATTTTAGGTATTGGATATCTCATGGTTTCTTTCGTACCAAAATCGTATTAGGTGTGTAACGAAAAACCCGAAAATCAACAAAAGGCGAAAGCCAAAAATCTGTACTGCCAACACCACACGACCGTATGGTAGGCCGTGTGTGACACACGACCACGTGAAAGGTCATGTGGCAACTCGTGTGCGAAACTGTTGCATCATACGGTCTATGTCAATTGGGTCGTGTGGGCCACACGAGCGTGTGTGAGGTCGTGTGGACCATATGGGCATGTGGGCCCAAAATTCTATTTTTTTTTCCTAGGGCCATAAATATCATTTGGATTGAACATAGGCCTTCCGTAGGGTTGTTATGTGATCAATTAAGCTATAAAACATGAATTAGACACCTTTTGATATTGTACAATAAGAATAAATGCATGTTTGATATGATATACGATAAGTACAACTCGTAATGTGATATGTATGGCCTGAAAAGTGTTATGTATGATCTAATATATGATAAGTATGACTTGAGTTTGATATTAAGTGTGTATAACATGTACACTTTTGGCATATGTTATTTTTGTATACGGCTTTAGGGTGGGATTATGTATTGGAAGAAGCGTAAACAATTTAATTACCTGTCGTAACTAGTGGCACAAACATATCTATTTCTGTACACTGTAATAATTTGCCTAATGATTTGGCAGCTAAGCTGCAAATATTCTGAAAAGTGTCATACCGACACTAAGAAGTGTGTAGAGCTGAATGAGTGTTTCATACATTTTATGGTGTGTTGGATGGTCGGAGTTGGTGTGTAGCGGATAGGAGTCAGATTATATTACTGCATATGTATTGCTCTGATATGTTCAGCTTCTAACATACATATCTGTCTGATTGATTTTGTTGATAATATGATATGTTATACATTAAGTTTTGAAACTCACTTTCTGTTGTCCATTATTTTAGGTAACCCTCTGAAATTATTAGAACTTTTTGATAACTTTCGTAAATTCTTCTAAAACTCACAAATTTCATAAATTCTTCTGATAAATTTCTGAGCATAATATATATGTTACTAAACATCAGAATTGATACATAAAACTCTATAATGTAGATAAACGTACAATAAGTGCACGTGGAGCTCATGGAAGTGGTACCCATGGCGCGACGAGCGCCGAAGGGGGGCTCAAGCTGAGCCATTCTTGATGGGTAGTATGCCTAATTTGTATAGAAGTCAAATATCTAAGGACGACACATTGTCCCAAGCCATGCTGAGGGTTTTGGAGAGGGTTGTTGGGCCCTATACTAGATCTGGGAGTCGTGGGTCAGTAATTGAACAACTTCGGTCTGACGGTGCTGAACTGTTTAGATGTGTCACTGGAGTCACCCTGACTGTGGGCAAATATTGGTTGGAGGCCACAAAGAGGATCATGAATGATATCGACTGCACCACTGAGCAGAAATTGAAGGGTGTAGTGTCTCTACTTCACGATGAAGCTTATCAATGGTAGTTGACCATTGAGGAGGGTATTCAACCTGATCAAATTTCTTGGGAGTAATTTAAGAATGCTTTTTATAGCAAGTATGTGGGGGTGAGTTATGTAGAAGCTCATAAACTCGAGTTTATGGGCTTTACTCAGGGGGATAGGACTGTGGCCGAGTATGACGATAAGATTTTGAGACTGGGTAGATATACCCGTGTGCTAGTGTCGATTGACTACGACAAGTATATCCATTTTGAGGAAGGGTTGAAGTATGACCTCAAGGTTCTGATAGCTCTATAGAGGGAGTGAGTTTTTTTTATCTTGGTGGACAAGACAAAGATTGCTGAGGAGGTTAAGCGCGCTGAGCGCAAAAAGAGAGATAGATAGAAAGGTAAGACTAAGAGGGATTTGGAGCCTTCTAGCTCGATTCAGCGGCCTAAGAAACGGGCCAAATTTGATGGAATCTGAGGGTTAAGGCGCATGTTGCTCTTATTGTAGGTCAGACATGTGGAGTTATTGGTAGACGCCATCCGAGCGAATATTGGAGGAAGTTGGGAGTTTGCTTGCGATGTGGGTCAATAGAGCACCGCATCAGGGATTGTCCACTCCACTCTACTCAAATGCAAGCTCCAGCTCTGGGTTTAATTCAGCCTGAAGGAGCAGTTCAGTAGCCACCTAGGGGTCGTGGGTAGGCCAAAGGTGGTAATGGTTTAGGTCAAGGTCAAAGAGCAGCAGTCAAAGGTGCAAATCAGGCAAAGGCTAGACAACCTATTTTGGTTTATGCAGCTAGGCGCCGCGAGGATAGAGACACCGCAAATGTTATCGCTGGTATGTTTTTATTAATTCTTTACCATATTTTGCATTGATAAATATATGTTCAACACACTCCTATATAGCTAGAATTATTTTTGTGAAGTATTTTTGTTGATAGCACTTCTTGTAACACCCCTAGCCCGTATCCGTCGTCGGATTAAGGTTACGAGGCATTACCAAACATAAGCACAATTTATCACAATCACTTATTACAAATCATGAACAAAATTAAATCGACTTCTTTATTATAATTTTGTACTCAATTAGTAACCAATCACTAATCCATATAAGTCAAGTCTGCATATACAAATCAAACGACCAATATAAATCAAACAAACATTATTAATCATATTACAAAAAAAATAATCCATGCTATAAAATTTAACCATATCAATATCATTATCTTTTGTCAAATCAAAATTTCAATTCAACTAATATGTATCAAAACTTACCACATATGTCTTATAAAACATTCATACATGAGACATTTTAATCATTACCAATTAATCAAATATAATCATGTGCATTACTATTTCATGTGCAATTCATTATAATATCTTTAATCGTTTTCAAACATCAAAGACATTTCAAAGAATACCTAATCCGCATGCTCAAAAAAAAAAAAGCCAATCCAAACCAAATATGCCTAGCCATTTTAACTCATCACAAGATTATGCACATAAGACCATATTAATTTAAACCATAAAGTTTTTAACTTATAATATTCACACATTTGCATTATTTAACCAAATAAAACCAATATGATTTGTACCATTTATAAAACATATACTAATCATGCTTTAGAAATAAAACATATCAATAATATTTATTTAATCATTTCTTGAACTCATTAACATGAAACATATCATATCACATATATTTTATATGTCTATTAACCGAACATATTAACTAAATAACATGTCATTTGAACTCTTAAAACAATCATGTTTCATGTTTCATTTTCATGTACTCAACTTACATCAACCAAATATAACAGATCATCACTGTCATTTCCCAAACTAATACATAAACAAATTAGTGTCAAAATGTAAATCAATAATAAACCATACCCGAAACACATCCAACAACCATACTTAATTCACTTGAGCCAAATTATAACAACCACAAATACATATCTTACCAAGATAAGCTAATTATAAACCATACATGTCATTACTTCATTCCAAATCATATATCAAGCACACCACAAACATATTTAATGAAACATAATTCTCAACATAAACTTATACCAAAAATGCATAAACATAAGCATCATTACTAGCCATTTTCGCATGGCTTTACATATATACAACTTCAAAATCGACAACAACAATCGGTAGCCTATACATGCCATATGTTCAAAGATCAAGCTTTTTAAAATACCGAAATAGCAATCGATAGTGTGACAGATTTCCTTGACAATCCCCAAGCTCGTAACTAGCTTCTAGAATCTATAAAAAAGTGAACGAACACACACACAGTGAGCTTGAATAGCTTAGTAAGTCATAAGTAAATAAATTATCAAATGAACATTAATATGATTATTTCAAGTAGGCCGAATACTCCAAATCTCAAACACATGTATTTATAATCACATTTAAACAATTAGTTCACATTATCATGTTATACAACAACATTTACCTTCATTTCCAAACTTCATATAAACATCAAACATACTTAAATCGTTTAATTCGAACTCACATTCGGTTTTACCGTATCATTTCCCGTTGAACTGTCCAGAATCAAATAGGATACTCGGATAACTCGAAAAGCTCGTACAATGCCAAGTCCCAGACATGGTCTTTCATGTAATCAAATATCAATGCCACTATCCCAAACAGGGTCTTACACGAAATTATATACGATGCCAATGTCCCAGACATGGTCTTACACATAAATCTCAACTCAATGCCAACGTCCCAGAAGTGGTCTTACACAAAATCACATGTCGGAATCCTATGTCATGACATATGTATCTTAACTATTCCTAAAGTTCGTATGGGGCTTTCGGACGTCGTACTTTGATCGATTCAAGCTCGTAATTAATTCTCCCATGCTTATATCAAATTTGGCATATACACAATTATATTTAATAATTCACTTCAACACTTATAATTCATATACATTTGAAATTAATGACATTTATTTACTTATGAACTTACCTCGGACAAAGACGAACAGACCGGAGCGACTATTCAACAACTTTAGATTTCCCCCGATCCAAATCTAATTTCCTCTTTTCTTGAACAAAATTAATAAAAATTTGACTTATTTAATCATATGTTCATTCAAATTTATCCAAAAACACATAAATGGGCAAATTATACTTTTACCCCTAACATTTCACATTTTTCACAATTAATTCTCCCATGCTTATATCAAATTTAGCATAAACACAATTATATTTAATAATTAAATTCAGAACTTATAATTCATATACATTTGAAATTAACGACATTTATTTACTTATGAACTTACCTCGGATAAAGACGAACAGACCGGAGCGACTATTCAACAACTTTAGATTTCCCCCGATCCAAATCTGATTTCCTATTTTCTTGATCAAAATTAATAAAAATTTGACTTATTTAATCATATATTCATTCAAATTTATCCAAAAACACATAAATGGACAAATTACACTTTTACCCCTAACATTTCACATTTTTTACAATTTAGTCCCTATTTCACAAAACACAAAATATTCAAAATTTCACCACACCCATGCTTGGCTGAATTTCACTAAGGTCCCTAGTAGTCCATTTATTTCATTTATTTCACATTTTTACCCCTCAATTTATAAAATTCACAATTTAATCCCAAATAGGTATTTTTACTAAAAATCACTTAATTAAACTTGATAATCTAACAACATATATTTATTTTTCATCATCAAAAAAAAAAAAAACCAACAAGCTCTCTTCAATGGAAAATCACAAAATATAAAACCAATTCAAAAATTCAAGCATGGGCTAGCTAAAACACAAAGCAACGATCTCAAAAACGTAAAAACTATCAAAAATCGAGCAAAACACATACCCGAATCAAGCTTCCAAAGGTGCCGAATATTCAAAGCTTTCAAAGCTTTATTTTCTTCTAAAGTTTCAGCCAAGACAGATGAATGCATGGCCATTTTAATTTTTGTTTTATTTTATTTCAGGTTATTTTACTTTTTACCAAATTAACCTTAATGAAATAATATGAAAATTCACCTAACCTTGTCCAATATTGTCCACCACTATTATAAATGGTATAATTGACATGCAAGTGCTCCATATTTCCATTTAATAGCAATTAAACACCTTTAACAATTAGAAAGCCATTTTTACATTTTATGCGATTTAGTCCTTTTTATCAAATTAACTAATCAATCGATAAACTTTTCACACGAAATTTTCACACATATCACATGTCATGCTGTAAACACAGAAAATAATATTAAAATATTTTTTTGACTTGGATTTGTGGTCCCAAAACCATTGTTCTGACTAGGGTCTAAATCGGGCTATTACACTTCTTGTGAGGTTTTTGTGATCAATCCGCTAGGTCAGTCGGTTTGAGTTGATAGGATTTATAAGAGAGTTCCGCTTAAGATACAAGGGGTTGTGTTTTCAGCTAATCTAGTGGAACTGCCATTCAGAGAATTTGATCTAATTCTGGGGAAGGACTGGCTCGTGGAGCATCGAGTCAATTTGGACTGTGCTAGTAAAAGGGTGATTCTGATATCTAAGGATGGTTTGGAGGCTATTATGATCGATGAGCTTTAAGATTACCTATCCAATAAGATCTCCGCTCTTAAGGAAAAGAACTTAGTTCAAAAAAGGTGTGAGTCTATTTTGGCTTTTGTGTAAGATTCGACTTTTATGGGTTCATTCGTTGGGGATATTGGAATTATTATGGAATTTCTAAATGTTTTCCCAAAGAATTGTCAAGGTTGCCTCCGGATACGGAGATCGAGTTTGGTATTAAGATTTGACTAGGTACAACTCTGATGTCCATCGCTACTTATCGCATGGCACCGAAAGAGCATATGGAACTAAAAGCTCAACTTCAAAAACTTCTCAATCGAGGGTTCATTCAACCTAGTGTGTCTCCGTGGGAAACACCAGTTCTGTTCATAAATAAAAAGGATGGTACAATGAGGATGTGTGTGGATTACCGTCAACTAAATAAAGTGATGGTAAATAATAAGTACACACTACAGAGGATCAATGATTTGTTTGATCAATTTTGTAGGGCCTTCATATTTTTCTAGATTGATCTTTATTTTGGGTACCATCAGCTTAAGGTTAAAGAGGATGATTTTAATAATACCGCTTTTAGGACTTGATATGGGCACTATAAGTTCCTAGTAATGCATTTTGGTTTAACGAATGCTTCGACTACATTCATGGACCTTATGAACCGGGTTTTCCATCCGTATTTGGATCAGTTCATCATGGTCTTTATCAATGACATTCTAGTATACTCTAAGACTAAGGATGATCATGATGAGCACCTTAGAGTAGTTCTTTAGATACTCCATGAGAAAAAGCTCTACGCTAAGTTATGCAAATATAAGTTCTAGCTAAAGGAGGTTACTTTTCTAGGGCACGTGGTGTCTGCTAAAGGGATCCGAGTTGATCCTAAGAAAAACGAGGTTATGCTTAAGTGGAAATAGTCGAGGAATATGTCTGAGATTCGTAGCTTCCTTGGGTTAACGGATTATTACCTAAGATTTATTGAGGGGTTTTCGCTTATCGTAGCTCATCTAACTAAGTTGTTGCGTAAGAATGCACCATTTATCTGGACTGATGAGAAGCAATTGAGCTTTGAGAAGCTCAAATCTGTTTTGACTCAGGCTCCCGTACTGATGCAGCATAAATCTGGCAAAGAATTCGTAGTTTACAGTGATGCGTCTCATGTTGGATTGGGTTGTGTTCTAATGTAAGACGTTAAGTTAATGGCTTATGCATCCCGACAGCTTAAGCCACATGAAGGCAACTATCCCACACACGATCTAAAGTTGGTTGCGGTTGTCTTCACATTAAAAATCTAGAGGCATTATTTCTATGGTGAGAGGTGTATCATTTACACTGATTACAAGAACCTCAAGTTTCTCCTTACTCAGAAGGAGTTGAACCTTAGGCAATGTAAATGGATAGAGTTACTTAAGGACTACAACTATACTGTTGAGTATCATCCTAGTAAGGCCAATGTGGTGGTTGATGCTATTAGTCGTAGAGTAATGTCTGATTTGAGGGATATGTTTGCTCGCCTATGTCTATTCGATGATGGGAGTCTATTATCCGAGTTGTAAGTTAAGTAGACTTGGATTGATCAGATTCAGGTTAAATAGTTGGGAATGACTCTTTGGTTCTATAGTTTCGTCAAGTTGAGGAAGGTAGTACTTCTGATTTTGGGTTGAACAGTTATGGGGTTTTGTGTTTTTTAGGCCGGGTTTGTGTGCCTACTAATTCTAATTTGAGGAAATCTATTATGCGAAAAGTGCATAATAGCTCTTATGATATGCATCCCAAAAGGAAAAAGGTGTATCGAGATCTCTGAGAGTTACACTAGTGGCCTAGTTTGAAACAAAAAGTTACGTATTTCGTCTCTCGTTGTTTGATGTGCCAGCAAGTTAAGGCTAAACACCAACTACCTTCGATTTTGCTTCAACTCGTTAAGATTCCCTTATGGAAATGGGAGCAGGTGACTATGGGATTCATTATTGGGTTGCCCTTAACACCTACTAAGAAGGATTCTATTTGGGTCCTCATGGATCATTTGACCAAGTCTGCTCATTTTATTCCTATCATGATAGACTATTTCCTTTAGAAACTGGCTAAGTTGTATGTTTTTTAGATAATTAGACTTCATAGAGTTCTATTCACAATTATTTCTAATAGAGATCATCATTTCAGTTCTCGGTTCTGAAAGAAACTTCATGAGGCTTGATCGTTGTTTTATCGAGTTTTAAAATTTATAAAGAGAAAGATCAAACCTGGAAACGAACTCTGACAATGATTAAATGCAAGTGTACCTATCGAACAGTAGTATAGCTTTGGGAAGACTGAATTTTCGAACCCAAAGGAACTAAAAGTACTAATACTTACTTTCTTTTTTATTATTTAGCCTAAAATATGGAGTGATTGGCTGATTTAATCTAAATTAATGACTACTATGCTAAAGACACAAAGACAAAAATAACGACTTGGAGAATAACTTGAAGAAAACTCAATTGATCACGATGATACCCTCAGGAAGAATCTACCTAGACTTTACTTGTTACTTAACACTGAACCATATGATTTATTCACTTAGTTTGATTCGTAAGACTCCCTAACGTATATTAAACCCTCTCTCGAGGCGAATAACGTCTAACTCTAGGTTAATTAGTGGAACTCTTGTTCTCTTATAATAACCCCTTAGAATAGCAGTAAATTGATCTATGGACTCCCATATTAGGTTTCACCCTAATCTGAAAAAATCTTGTCACCCTATCTCTAGGCGTGCGATCAACTCTGCTTAATTATGCTAGATCTACTCTTAAGCAAGGTCTATTCCTCCACCTAAGCACATCAGATTTGGATTAAACATGCATAATTAAGAACAAACTAAGTATTTATCATATAATTTAAAATTCAATAACAATATTCATCTAGGTTTCATCCCCTTCAGTTATCTGAAGGGTTTAGTTCATAATGAATAAAGAAAACATCTCAAGAGAAAAGATAAAACAAAACATAAGAAATCCCTAAAACCCCCTAGAGGAATTGAAGGAGAAATCTTCCATCTTGAGTAGAATTTGGCTCCTTGAGATGGATCCACTGGCTATGTTCGAGTAATTCCCACAAATCTGGCATTTCTGGCTCGGCTCCTTGGCCTAGCTAACTGGCCCCTTTCAGGTTACACTTAGAGTGTTTATATAGATTTTAGAATGCTTTACTTGGCGTCTAAGTGTCCCAATTCAAGTATACCTTCTACTCGGTGTTTGAATAAGCTTTGGATTGTGTTTCTTTGCCTCAAAGTATCCAAATCAGAGTGAAATTGCTCTCTCTCGCGGCAGGGGCACGGCCATGGTACACGCCCGTGTAAATCGTCTTCAGGCCATGTCTCGATTCTGTTGATTGGGGCACGACCGTGTAAATCGTGTCATGGCCGTGTCTTAGTTAATTGTCGAGGCACGACCGTGTCGATTTCCTCTTTGGCCCAAATTGGCCTGTTTTAAGCCCGTTTCTTGTTCTTTTCGTCCTCGGGTGCTTTCCTGAATAAAAACATGAAAAGAAAGGATTAAGAGCACCTTTTTACATAAATCAAGGGCTAAATCATCCAAAAGCATACTAAATGTGGGCCTAAAATATGTTACTTTTACAGTTTATCAAATACCCCCACACTTAAGCTTTTGCTTGTCCTCAAGCAAAATTCTCAACTTATAATTAAAACAAACTTTACATAATTTACAATTCCTATCAACAATGCCTCATCATAATTCATAGATAATTTATACATGGATAATTTAACTCAAAGACTCCTAAAGATTCAAACAATTCTAAGTCATACATTTTGTAACACGAAAACATCGGTGTCTCTCCTTATCTAAATAATTACCTTTAATTCAAAATCGACAAGGATTGACATTCTCACTAAAGATTCACTCAAATCACTCGAAGTGTTTAAGGATCAAAGAAAAACACTCATAAGTCGAATATGAAAATTTAATCCCATAGGCTTGCCTGAAAATCAAATCTCCACCACTGTAATATGAGATGATACATAAATCAAAATGTCTTTGATAGGGTTGTAACGGGGCTTAGGTTAAAGGTGTGGATAAAGGCTGAATTAGAAGGTTAAAATTGAGTTTGACCTGATAAATTACCTACTAAGAATAATGAACTAGAAAATAAATGATTGCTTTGAAACTAATAATACCATGAGCTTTTTCTTTGATAATTAAAATTTAAATGTACAAGCTCACTTTTTATACTACGAATGCTGAATATACTTTGATATTTTATTATATATATATTAAGAACAAACTAGAAACATCATAAAAAAAACTTTAATAACTGAAATAAACTAATTCGGTAACTGATCAAATCAATTCTCGATAGAAGAGTAGTTAAAAGAATGGTGATAATAAATACAAAGGGTTTTGGGTTAATATTCGCGGGTAAATCAATGAAAAGGGTTGTTAGGATCAAATGGGTTCACTAAGGGTTAATTTGTGAAGGTAGGCTTTTTAGTGGAGTGAATGGGTTAAAACCTAGGTGCCTTTATCATCTCAGTATATCAAATCATTAATGTGGTCTCGATATGTATAATCAAGGCAAATTCTAGAATAACAATTCAGTGTTGACACACTCATAATCAATAAAGTGAGTATGAAAAAGAATATATGCTCTATAAGGCTCAAATCTCACAAAAATTATGGGTAATTGACATCAATCCCTGTAAATTTCAAGCTTCAAGGTAATATTCAAATTCAGTTTAACAACCTAGAAAATTTTTTGATTCTTGAAAAATAGACTTATCATGCTTGATTCTCTAGTATTCTTCAAGTATAAATCATCAATGCACAATTATCAATGACTTACTCAAAAACATATCAATAAAAATCATAAATCATTAGAAATTTCACCCTATTTGATAATATGAGAAAATTACTTAAGAACAAG
Organism: Gossypium rotundifolium; assembly: GCA_025506655.1. Classification (NCBI taxonomy): domain Eukaryota; kingdom Viridiplantae; phylum Streptophyta; class Magnoliopsida; order Malvales; family Malvaceae; genus Gossypium; species Gossypium rotundifolium. The sequence continues at coordinate 135,253,052 of CP106733.1, forward strand.
ACTAAAATTTAGGTTTTTGGAATAATGCAAAAAGTTAGGTACTTCGCCCCCCACACTTAAGATATACATTTCCCTCAATGTACAAAGATAGATAAACAATTATGTAATCAAAAGAGAAGGGGAGAAGTAACACTTCCTGAATTTTGGATGATTCTGGGAGTTGGTGGTGTCTTTGGTAGTGGTGATGGTGTTTGGAAGAGGCGTTTTCTATGGGCCTGGTGGGGTGGTTACTGATGAGCTTTGTGCTAGATAAAGAAATTGGGTAGCCTACAAAGATATAGCCACGAAATCTAAGGAAACATTAATAATATATTAATACTATAATTAAAGACAAAGAAAATAAAGAGAAGGAGACTAAGAAGAAAACTGAAATTAAAAGAAAAGACTAATGGACTAAGGAGTCCTTATTGTTGGATGGTTTGCAAGGTGGGTGTGACCTCTAAGGCTGTGGTGCGTGATTCCCAAGCAGCCTTTAGAACCAAAAACCAATAAACTAAAAGAAATTAAAATATATTAAGTAAAAGAGAAGTATAGATAAGTAGGATAAAGGGGAAAATAAACGTCAAGAAAAATTCAAATGGCCTTAGCTTGGTGTTTGGATGAAGCGGCCATCATGAACTTATGTGTTAGGGTCTCCTTTGGGGAGGCAATGCTTGCCTTCTTACGCTTTTTGGCATAATTTTAGTGTAGCTCAAGAGTCTGGATACCTTTTCTAAGGAAAGAAAGAAAAAGAAGGAAGAAAGAATGAGGGGAGAAGGAGAAGGGCTGTAGGGTTTAAATAGGATTTCCAATCTGGCACATTCTCACGCCTGTGGATCGAGGGTGTGTTGAATTACAGTTCTGCGCATCGTACGACCGTGTGTTTAGGCGTGTTGGTTCACCCACGCCCATTCCTGAAAAGGCAGTGTGTTGGCACAGTGGGTAGCATGGGCGTGTTTTTCCCATGTCTGGTCAGTCAAGAGCTTCACATGGTCGTGGCGCACGGCCATGCCAATTTACCGGTGCCCGTTAGGGAGTGGTTGGATCCGTGACATCAAAAAGTGGTTGGAATTTGATTCGCACGGTCTCTGCTATGTTAGTACGAGGATTTCGATGGTCCACACGGCCACAAACACACGGCCGTGTGTCCTAGAAATTTGCACTTTTAGTTTACAAAGAGAAAGAGAACGAAAATAAAATAAAATGAAAACAAATGTAAAAAGAAGTAGGGTTAGTGCTCAGGTTGCCTCCCAAGAAGCGCTCGTTTATAGTTTAAGCTGGACTTTCCTTGATATTGAAAAAAATCAGAGAGGTTTAAAGGTTTGACTATCTTCCCTCATGCTTATATTTCTATTTTCTTGACAAACTCCAAGCCGAGAAGTGTTTACCTCAAAAGTGTTGAATGTTGGGTTGCTTACCTCGACTATTTCGTGTGGAAAGATATTGTGTACCTTAAGAAGGGTATCTCCTTTTGCCTTCAGGTCTGTTGTGATGATGTGCAGATCTGCTTTGTCTAACAGTACATGGTCTCCTATTTTGTAGTGGTTTGATGTTCCTACGAGCTCTTCTGGTGGTTCCTTTGGTTTTACTTTGTGCGGTTCCGGTTCTTCTTTGACTTGTGTCCTCTGCTCTTCTAACTTGTCGTCCCTAAGGTTTTGTTCCTTGTTTGTTTCTTCTTTGTCGGTTTGGGATCTATGAGTCGGCTCAGGGTTGTGTCTTTGCAGTGTTTCCTGCGGTAAGGGTTGAACATTTGATTATCATCTGTATTGACTTTCTTACCTTCATCGATTGTTATCCTGGCCGAGTCAAGAGCTTGAAGACTGATTGATTCGTCACCTACACAAAGTATGAGTTCTCCTGTGGCAACATCAATTTTAGTCTTGGCAGTTGCTAGAAAAGGTCTTCCTAAAATTAAAGGGATTGTATTATTCTCATCCACATCTAAGACAACAAAATCTAATGGGAAAACAAATTTATCGATTTTGACAAGAACATCTTCAATAATGCCCCTAGGAATTTTAACAGTTTTATCAGCTAATTGTATACTCATCCTAGTTTGTTTGGGCTTCCCTAGACCTAGTCGTTTAAATAATGTATAAGGCATGACATTTATGCTTTCCCTAAATTAGCTAATGCGTTATCAACAGTTAAACTACCAATTAAACATGGAATTGTAAAACTCCCAAGATCTTTTAGCTTTCGTGGTAGTCTATTCTGTAACACTGCTGAGCATGCTGCGTCAATTCCACGTGGTGCTTTTCGTCTAATTTGCGTTTGTTCATCAATAGCTGTCCTAAAATTTCCTCGAGTCTGGCATCTAAAAAAGAGCTTCGAGAAGAGGTAAGTTAATATGTAATTTCTTTAGGAGTTTAAGAAACTTACCGAACTGTTCCTCTGAATCGTCTCTTTTCATCGCTTCGGGATAAGGTATGCGAGGTTGGTACTCTTTGATTACCAGTTTTGGCATTTCTTGTGTTACCTCTACCTCAACTTCGTCTACCTTGTTTTCTTGTATTAGATTGGATTCATCTAACCCCTTACTGTCATGAGCTAAAATGGCTTGAATTTGCTCCTTTGGGTTAATCTCGGTGTTACTTGGTAGACGTCCTTGCGGTCTTTCTGACATTAGCTTTGTGAGTTGTTCGACTGCATTAGTGACTTCCTTGACTGACTTAGTAAGTTCCTTGAATCGGTTCTCGTTGCTTTTAATCGTTTTCTCAGTTTCTAGGAAACAATTTTCTGTGTTTGCCATGAATTTTGTGAACATCTCTTCGAGGTTTAGCTTCTTCTCTTGCGGATATGGCTAATTTTGGAAATTTTGGGGAGGTTGTTTTCTTTGATTTCCTTGATTTCCTTGGCCTCCCCATGAAAAATTTGGGTGGTTCCTCCAACCTGGATTGTAAGTATTACTATAAGGATTATTATTGGATCTGAAATTATTACCTATATAGTTCATCTGTTCGCTCTCTGCGTCCAGTTGATAGGGTGGGTACTCAGGATTTGCCACAGTTCCACTTGCATTGCACTGCATGACTGGATGTACCTGCGAAGAACACAAACTGTTAATCTTTTTATTCATCATTTCTACCTGTGTTGATAGCATGGTCACTGCATCGAGGTTGTAAACTCCGGCTAATTTTGTCAATTTTTTCCTTGTAACTTGCCACTGATAGTTATTCAACGGCATCTCTTCGATGAACTAGTAGGTCGCTTGGGAGTTACATTGTTTAGGGTTCCACCGGTAATTTGAATCGATTAGTTGCCTTGTTGAGGGGTTTACACCATTATAGAAAGTTTGGACTTGTAACCATAAGAGTAGACCATGGTATGGACACCTTCTCAAGAGATCCTTGTATCTCTCCCATGCGTCGTATAATGTCTCTAAATCCATCTGCACAAAATAAGAGATATCATTCCGTAATTTGGCCGTTTTGGCGGAGGAAATATTTTAATAAAAAATTTTCAGTCATTTGGTCCTATGTAGTGATTGATCCTCGCGGTAACGAGTACAACCACTGTTTGGCTTTATTTCTTAATGAAAAGAGAAATAGCCGAAGACGAATGGCATCATCAAAAACGCCATTTATTTTGAAAGTATCACAGAACTCTAAAAAATTAGCTATATGAGTGTTCGGGTCTTCGTCCTGCAAACCATAAAATTGAACAAATTGTTAAATCATCTGTATTGTGTTAGGTTTTAATTCAAAATTATTAGCAGCTATAGCAGGCCTAACAATACTAGATTCCGCTCTAGTTAAATGAGGTTTAGCATAATCATACATAGTACGTGGAGCATTGTTCTCTTCCACATCACGTGGTGGATTATTCTCGTCCATCCCTTTAGTAGGATTGGATATGCCTTCTTGCCCTTCTTCTGTGTAATTTAGGGCTCGCCTAATTTCTCTGCAATTCCTACGAGTGGTAGCTTCAATATCACTATCGTATACTAGAGGTCCTGTTGGGTTCCTTCTAGTCATAAACTAGAGGTACCTACTAGGAGAAAGGAAGAAATAAAATTAGCCAAAAAAATCATAAAATAAAATAAATTGCAAAATAAAAATAAAAAAATAATGTCTAAAGTAATAAAAATAGAGCTTTCTTAATATTTTAGTTCCCCGGCAACAGCGCAAAAACTTGATCATTGTTTTGTCGAGTTTTAAAATTTATAAAGAGAAATATTGAACCTGGAAACTAACTCTGACAATGATTAAAGGCAAGTGTACCTATCGAACAGTAGTATAGCTTAGGTAAGACCGGATTGTCAAACCCAAAGGAACTAAAAGTACTAATACTTACTTTCTTTTTATTATTTAGCCTAAAATATGGAGTGATTGGCTGATTTAATCTAAATTAATGACTACTAAGCCAAAGACACAAAGACAAAAAGAACGACTTGGAGAATAACTTGAAGAAAACTCAATTGATCATGACGATACCCTCAGGAAGAATCTACCTAGACTTCACTTGTTACTTAACACTGAACCATATGATTTATTCACTTAGTTTGATCCGTAAGACTCCCTAACGTATATTAAACCCTCTCTTGAGGCGAATAACGTCTAACCCTAGGTTAATTAGTGAAACTCTCGTTCTCTTATAATAACCCCCTAGAATAGTAATAAATCGATCTATGGACTCTCATATTAGATTTCACCCTAATCCGGCAAAATCTCGTCACCCTATCTCTAGGCGTGCGATCAACTCCGCTTAATTATGCTAGATCTACTCTTAAGCAGGGTCTATTCTCCTCCACCTAAGCACATTAGATTTGGATTAAACATGCATAATTAAGAACAAACTAAATATTTATAATATAATTCAAAATTCAATAACAAGATTCATCTAGGTTTCATCCCCTTCAGATATCTAAAGGGTTTAGTTCATAATGAATAAAGAAAACATTTCAAGAGAAAAGATAAAACAAAACATAAGAAATCCCTAAAACCCCCTAGAGGAATTGAAGGAGAAATCGCCGTCTTGAGTAGAATTCCGGCTCCTTGAGATGGATCCACTGGCTATGTTCGAGTAATTCCCACAAATTTGGCATTTCTGGCTCGGCTCCTTAGACTAGCTAACCGCCCCCTTTCAGGTTACACTTAGAGTGTTTATATAGACTTTTAGAATGCTTTACTTGGCGTCTAAGTGTCCCAATTCAAGTATACCTTCTACTCGGTGTTTGAATAAGCTTTGGAATATGTTTCTTTGCCTCAAAGTATCCAAATTCGAGTGAAATTGCTCTCTCCCGCGGCAAGGGCACGGCCATGGTACACGCCCGTGTAAATCGTCTTCAGGCCGTGTCTCGAATCTGTCAATTGGGGAACGGCTGTGTAAATCATGACATGGCCGTGTCTTAGTTAATTGTCGAGGCACGGCCGTGTGGCTTGAAGTCTAGGTTGTGTCGATTTCCTATTTGGCCCAAATTGGCCCGTTTTAAGCCCGTTTCTTGTTCTTTTCATCCTCGGGTGCTTTACTGAGTAAAAACATGAAAAGAAAGGATTAAGAGCACCTTTTTACATAAATAAAGGGCTAAATCATCCAAAAGCATACTAAATGTAGGCCTAAAATATGTTACTTTTACGGTTTATAAAGTCTCTGGGTACTCGATTAGACTAACTTCAATATTGCATTCCATTCTCAGATAGATGGACCATCTGAGATGGTGATTTAGATATTGAAGGATATGTTATGGAGCTATGAGATCTAATTCTGAGATAGTTTGGAGGAGTTCTACCACTGGTTGAGTTTCTTATAATAACAGTTTTCAATCTAGAATTCGAATGGCAACTTATGAGGCTTTGTATGGTCGTAAGTGTCATACCTCTTTGTGTTGGACTGAGTTAGGCGAGATACATATCATTCTAAAGGCAGCTTCTAATAGACAAAATTCTTATTCGGATCTGAAGAGGAGAGATATCAAGTATTCAGTGGGTGACTAAGTCTTTCTTAAGGTATCTTCGTGGAAGAAGGTCATTTAGCTTGGACGTAAAGGCAAGTTGAGCTCTAGGTTCATTGGGTCGTATTAGATTCAAAAACGTGTGGGACCGATCGCCTATTAGTTAGAGCTACCTCCAGAGTTGGACCATATTTGTGATGTGTTCCACGTGTCCATGTTGAGGCGATATCGATTTGACTCGTCTCACATTGTATCTATTGAGAAGATTGAGGTGAGACCAGATTTGACATTCGAGGAGGAGTCAGTTCAGGTTATTGATCGAAACATTAAGGTCTTGAAGAGGAAGATCATTCCTTTTATTAAGGTTCTGTGGTGGAATCATTGCATTGAAGAAACCACTTGGGAACCTGAGGACTCAATTCGATAGCAATATACGCATCTGTTTGAACTAGGTAAATTTTGAGGTCAAAATTTCTTTTGAGGGAGAGTTGTAATGCTCCAAAATTTGAATATATGATTTGTTAGATTTTATCATAATTAAATATCTATTTCAGTGATTAGGGGCTTTAATTCTGTGTTTGAGGTCTTGGGTTCAAGTTACATTCTTTTTGGAAAATCCAATTATTTTTGCTCTTGGTCTTATCACTCTTTGTTTGGCTTAAATATTATTTTCAGTCAACTCATGACAGAATGAGCCTACTGGTTTAGTCGTAAGGTGTTAGCTTACCCTTTAGTCTTGAGTTTGAATCCCGGCATTGGTGGGTGGAAGAATTTTGTTTTTGCTAATGAATTTGTGAAATGTTCAGCTAGTCGAGTTTGGGTTGAAATTGAACTCTAAAAAAAACTGTTGGATAATTATAAGGTTATTTGGTTAGTTGAGATAGGTTATGGATTTTATTTTTATTGTATTTTACTTTATCTTAAAAAATTAAAAAGATTTTCTTTCCCCACTTTTCACGTTATCCCAGTCCTCTTATTCTTTTGCATTCTCGGCACTTCCAATAAAGAAAAAACATAATTCCCAAAATATGTTTCATTCTTTTCTTCTCTTTCTTTGATCTTTGCCACTGTTTCATTCGACTTTTGGTTTTTGTCCCTTTGATTTTGATATTTTCTTACGGATTGGTGGTGTTTCAATTCTTGATTTCTTGCGAATTTAAGTTCGGGTATTTGAGAGTAAATGGTTACGTTGATTTTTGTTAACTTTATGGATTTTTATTTTCCTATTTTTGTAAAGCGAGGGATTAATTTTGGGAGAGTTTAGGTGATAATCAAGAAACTCGGGATTATCCTACTGTAACTTAGTTGTGTCAGGAAGCTGTTGCAGATTTTTGGGTAAGTTTTTGAATGCCTAAAAGTTCAATTTTCATTTTAGAATTGCCTACGTTGCGTTGTTGAGTGGATTATTTTGGTAAAATTGAGAAATTGGGACTAATTTGGGACGATTAATTGTAGATTTGAGGTATTGGATGTCTCGTGGTTGCTTTCGTACCAAATCGTATCATGTGTGTAACGAAAAACCCAAAAATCAACGAACTATGAAAGCTGAAAATCTATACTGTCAACGTTACATGGCCGTATGGTAGGCTGTGTCTGACACATGGTCGGGTGAAAGGTCGTGTCACAGCTTATGTGCAAAATTGTTATGCTACACGGTCTATGCCAATTAGATCGTGTGGGCCATACGAGCGTTTGGGCCCAAAATTTTGAATTTTTCCCTAGGGTCGTAAACATCATTTTGATTGAACATAAGCCGTTTGTAGGGTCAGTATGTAATCAAGTAAGATATAAAACATGAATTCTAACCCTCATATATTGTAAAATAAGATAAATGAATGCATGTTTGATATGATATACGATAAGTACAACCCGTAATGTGATATGTATGATCTGAAAAGTGTTTGTATGATCTAATATACGATAAGCATGACTTGAGTATGATATTAAGTGTGTATGAAATGTAAACTTTTGGCATTTTTTATTTCTATACGTGCCTTTGGGTGGGATTATGTATTGGAGGAAGTGTGGACAATTTAATTACTTGTCGTAACTGGTGGCACAGCCACATCTATTTCTGTACACGCGGCGATAATTTGACTAATTATTTAGCAGCTAAGCTGCAAATATTTTGAAAAGTTTCATACCGACATTAAGCGATGTGTATGGTTGGATAGGTGTTTCATAGCCCTTATGGTGTGTTGGGATGGTCGGAGTTGGTGTGTAGCGGATGGGAGTAGGATTATATTAATGCATCTATATTGCTCTGATATATTCAACTTTTGATATATATCTATTTGATTTATTTCTGTTGATAATATGATATATTACACACTGAGTTTCAAAACTCACTTTCTGTTGTCCATTATTTCAGCTAACCCTCAGGCTTAGGTGGATCAGTGCAACAGGAGCTCAGTTATAATATTTTGGTTCCATTAGATTTATTTAAATTTGGGATTAACGTGTTTTGTAAGTTTTGGACTATTTTTGGACATTTTGGAATTGTTTGGGGTTTTGGATTTTGTTTTGTTTTCGTTTGAATTTGATTAAAAAAAATTTATTTGACAACATTCATTTTAACTGCAAAACTTTGGATTTTCAAACAACAACTTGTGTTTTCCAAAATTTTTCGTGCTAAAGATTTTTGCAAACTTATACATTTTGGAAAGTGTTAACAAACAATAATTTCACAAATCAAATAAGAAAGAAATGTTTTCAAACAACCAATTTTTTACATAATAAAAATTAACAATGTTATTTTTACAATTCAGCAAGTTCTGGGTTTTCAATTGATTTACAATGCCATCTCTAGATTTGACTATAACATCTAGGTCGGGTTTGGGGTGTTCCACTTCAACTTGTTTGGGATCTCTAGAGGAAGTGTAGCATACTAATCTGACCATTTCACAATAGTTGGGCCTTGGCTTGCCTCTAATTATCATACCTTCATCAACATTACCAACTACATTATCAAGTGGGTGACTTTTACATACCCTTGAAGATGGTTAAGGTTGTGAAACATCATCAACAGACCAGTCTTCATTATTTGCTAGCTCAATTGCATCTTTAGTTTGCGATTTCCTCTATAACTAGCTCCGTAATTTCTTCATTTACTCTTTCATTTGTTAAAAATGTTCCAAGTTCATGTTTGACAACAACATTAAAGGACTTCATCATTGACTTGGTGGGTTGTTGAACACTCTATAGGCCTTTCTATTAGTGGTATACCTAAGGAAAGTACCTTCATCACTATGCGTGCGCATCAAACTTCCCTTGGTAAGCTTTGTCTCTAAGCATGTAGCATGTAGCATTTACTACATGTTGAAAAATATGGAGATGGCAATTGAGTGCCAAGGAAGTGTCTAGTCTTTAGCCACTAAAACTGTGTGAAGATAGTTTTCATATTTGAGATGTTGGCAGTTTATTAAATGATATTTATGGGATTGTTGTGTATATGAATGATATCTAGCCCATCAATGAAGATCATGTCACTTGGGGAAACATATTTTAGAGATTGGATTGAATCGAATCACCCCTTTAATCCCCTAGATCATCGATATTGGATTGGATTAAAACTCTGATGCTTATTTGCCAAGAGTCCATATTTACATTCCTTGTTTTATTATATTGTATTCATAATATATTTGTTGTTTTAGTAAGATTGTGATAAATCTTCTTATGTCAGTAAGTCTCGAAGCAATCTATTTAATTGAGAGACTTTGGATAGGTTAATGTACTGAGAACATTAAGCACTTAATTTGTTCTTATGAGAAACCTTATTGTATGAGTGCATATTGATAATTACACCTTTTGTGTTGTAGTTATACTTGCTAAATTCAAAATGGGTGAATTTAGTAAGGAGAGTATCATTCTCCGAGGTACAAAAAAGATAAAATTGTCATGGGTATGCGATTGTAACATCCTCAAAACCCCCTTAGTAGAAAATAATATGAGACATTCTTAGTGAAATAAGATATAAAGAAATTAAAGGATAAGGGATGTTAGAGAAAAATAAAATAAGAAGCATGTTGTGAAATATTAATTTGAGCCAAGGACTAAATCGTAAAGATATGAAATTTTTTGTTGTCCAGGTGTATATATTTAAAATGTGAACGGTTAAAGTATAAATATGGAAACTTTTAAGGGACAATAGTGTAAATATCTTAAGGGTGGAAGATTATAGAAAATAAGGAAAATGGATGAATAACGACTAAATTAAATAAATAAAGAGTTATGAGGATTAAATCATAATTTTACCAAATTAAGTGATAATTCAATGATGGAATTTTTAAGGATTATAAAGGAAAAAATGGTCAATTAGCATGAGAGAGAATTCTAGAGTGTAATGTGACATGAGAGATATTTTAATGATATTTTAAATTAAATATTTAGATCAATGTTATAATATTAATATTTTAATTAGATTTTTTTAATATCTTATTATGAAAATGATTGTTATAAAAATAGAATAAATTTGAAAAAAATTCATCATCTTTTTACATTCCAAAATGAGAGATAGCTAGAGAAGAGAAAGTTTTATTTTTTCTTACAATTTAGTCCTTTGCCATGAAAACCCACATTTTCACAAAAAATTCTATAATATTTTACTAGGCACCAAGTGAAAAGATGAAGTAGAGATTCTAGAGAATATGTTCATCAATTTAGAAGCAAGAAATAGTAGATGAAAGTGAAGAAAATGAGAAGAAAAGGGAAAGAAAGTGGTAAAGATGAGGAAATAAGGGAAATGAAAAAGAAAGGAAGAAATTCTTGACAAATGGGGTAAGTTCCATAATAACCCTACTTGTATTTCAATAAATTGAGTTAAATATGTTGTAAATGAGATGCATGAAACATGTATTTAATCTAAATACTAAAAATAGAAAGTATTTGATGAAGTTTAGAAATTTAAAACACTAAATTTGTAAGTAAAAGAAAATGTGATTTGTATTGTGAAAAGTACTAAGATTAAAAAATGAATATGTAATATACACATAAACATAAGTGATTAAATTTAATAGTACTCAAATTATGGTGATTATGTATGATTGAATGAAATATAATGCAAAGAACCATGAAAAGAAAATATGTTCATTATAACAGATTAAAACTACAATAGTGGCTTAACTTTGAAAATTCACCAAAATTCATAAAAAATCATTTATAGGTTTAATTAAATATAAAATTAAATCTTATTGAATTTAGTTTCGTATGGAAGAAACAATGTAAGCAATGGAATTGTAAATTTTGAGATATATTAGTTTTTGTGGGACAAGGTCTTAATAGATTCGGGTTCCCCTGTTCCGACTTTAGAAAATCATCAAAATTTGTACAAAAATATTAGGGAATGAAATTTATATGTTTAAATTATTAGACAATCAAATGGAAACATCATATGAATTTCAGATAATTAATTTTTAGTAAAGAAAGGTCGAAATTGTCAAGCAGCAGAACAGAGGCAAATTTGAAGAATTTGCTGTACTAATTGGCTAAAGTAGAAATTCTGAAATTTTTATGGTAAAAATATATTTTATTCTAGTTTCAATAACATCAATTGAATCTTAATTTCAAATTATGTAGCCCAATATATAAATAATTTAATGACTATGACACAAGTGAACAACTTTGATATGAACACATAAGTAAATAGTGGAATTATACTTAATGTTACATATAAGCATGTCATACTAAAAGCTAAAGATTCTAATATATATACATAAAGGGTGTGGAATGGAGAGGAGGATGAGACAAAATAATAGGAAAGTTACAATGTTAAGAAATTGTTGTAAACGATAGATTTGCTAACATGTATAAGAACTTCAAATTTACTGTTGAAGTATCAAGTGAGTGAATGTTTTAAAATGAATTAATGATGAACCCAAAAACCAATTACCCACCACTTCCATCAACCAACCACTTAGGATTTAGCTACTCAAGCTTATATTTTAACCCATTAACAACAAGAAATCAAATAGAAACACCATTAACTTATCCTAAAAGAAAGTTTATAAATACTTAAGTTCTCTTGCAACAATTTGAGGAACACAATAATGACAGTAGAGAAGATAAATAAAAACATCCAAGATAAGATTTTTTAACAAAGGAAAACAAAGCTAATGGATTAAAGTGAAAATACAAGAAAATTTCAAGGGCTTAACAAGTAAATAAATCCTAGTTACAATAATAACTAACTTAACTACCAACTATGGAACTAACAAAAACCAGAAATGAACATGAAAATAAACCCTAAGTTATAGAGATGAAGAATTAAACCCGAAAATATAAGAGAAAAATGTAAAACTAGCTTATGTGAAGTCTTTCTCTCACAGCCAATTTTGGCCTATCTAAGCATTTTTTCTTAACCCTATTTTTTACCCAAAATGCCCCTTAGTGTGTGTTTCTAATTTGTGTTGAGGTTGGACAAGGTCTGCCATTGTAGTTAATTTTTTGTTGGAAAAATGGGTTTGGAAAATGTAGCGGAAAATAAATTTAAGGAAAAACCTGAGTTTTAAATTTTTTTTCCAAAATAATATCTTAGTTGTGATATCTAAAGTAATAAATACTTAATCAAAATCGTACATTTTCGATTCTTCTAGGATGAGCTCTTCGACCGAGTAATCTTCTCTAATATCCTCAAGTTCACGTCTGTTGAGTGTGGGCTTGCCTCGAATCAAAAAATTTTTACAAAACTTACTAGTGTGGTAATTTCACAATTTCTCTAAACTTTTGGGTCAAGTTGTAAATCAAAAAAAATATCTCTAGAAATTTTCTAAAATAATTTTTTCATAGAATTTTCTCTTTACAACTTTCTTTTGAATTCAAGTGTGTGAAAAATAATAACCCAAGACTCTCTTTATATAGAGAGAGTTTAGAGAGTTTAACTATGATTAATTAATATTAAATTATTATAATATTTATCAAGATAAATATTAGAGTAAATTTAATATTAAATCTTATTAAAATAATATAATGTTTATCTACAAGATAAACATTAAATTTAATTTAATATTAAACTATTAAAATAATATAATTTTTGAAATAGTTAATCTGAAATCAAATTCTCTGATAGAGTCCTAGTAGGAATGTAACTCTTCCACTACACAACCACCGAATATCAACTATCGTCGACCACTAGGACGCTGCCATCGGAGCTATCGGCACTGTTGTGTTCAGTGGTGCAGGTGCGACACCTTTATGGCACCCCGAGCTAGTTTGGCCCGGGTCAATGACGACCCGATCGGTTCGATTTAGCTACCGGTGGACTTTTAGCCCGGTTCGACCAATTTTTGGGTCTTGGTCTTGATTTTAGGCTCCTAGGCCTAATTTACGATCTCAGGTACAATTTTTAAGTTTAATTATCCATTGGGCCAATTGTCTGACTAGAAAATTAATTTCCAAAAGTATCATATTAATTTTAATTAATTTGATTAATTTTATTTTACTTGATCAAAATTAATTTTTCCAAAAAATTACTTAGATTTTCCAAATTAATTATTTAAGAAAATTCTTTAATCAAATTATCTAGTTGAACAATTCTCACAACCACCTAATTTAATTCCATATTGAATAAATCGACTCAATTAAATTATTTTCAAAGTCGTAGAATTTTCTTCTGATTCAAATGCAGTCCGATCGAGCTTTTGTTGAGCTAGCGGAGGGACTAATTGGACATATAAAATTAGGCTCTAGTAATTGTAATTATGTCCAGAAGTATTGTTCCAATAATTCACAATTACTTAATCATAGAGTCAGTCCACAAGAAGTATCATGATTAAAAACTCCTTATTGTATACTCTTTACGAAAACAATTCATCCAATTGTTTTGTCCAATGACCTCATCATGTGTGTGTTATCCTCATATGATATCCTTGATTCATTTAAGTTGAATCCGTTAACTCAATACAATCATATTTTATCACATTGTCACCATTGTGTCTTCTTAATGATTAATATTATCACTGTCAATAAATGACTGTGATAAATTGCTCGTTCAAGAACAAGCAACTCGTGGCCACATTCCATATTTATCAATTCACACAGAAATATTAGATTAAATTTAATATTAAATCTTATTAAAATAATAGAATATTTATCTACAATATAAACATTAAATTTAATATTAAGATAATCATTTTAATATTAAATTAACAAAATACTATTAATATAAGTATTAAATTAAATTTAATATTTGACTATTAAAATAATATTATTTTTGAAATAATTAATTTGAAATCAAATTCTCTAGTAGAGTCCTGTAGGAGTGTAACTCTTCATTACTCAACCACCGATGACAACAAATCATGAGCCACTAGAACCTTATTCAGAATCGCTCGGCACTGTCGTGTTCGGTGATGCAAGTGCGAAACCCTTAAGGCACCATAAGCTAGTTCGGTCCGGGTCAATGATGACCCGACCGATCCGGTCTAGCCACCAATTGGACTGTCGGCCCGATTTCACATATAGGGTCTAGTTCAACTAGTTTTTGGGTCTTGGTATTGGTTTTGGGCTCCCTGGCCCAATTTACGATGTCAGGTCCAATTCTCAAGTTCAATTACTCATTGGGCCAATTGTCTGACTTAACTTCCAAAAATATCGTATTAATTTTAATTGATTTGATTAATTTAATTTTACTTCATCAAAATTAATTTTTCTAAAAATCACTTAGATTTTCCAAATTAATTTTTTAAGAAAATTCTTTAATCAAATTCTCTAGTTGAACAATTCTTACGACCACCTAATTTAATTCACAATTGAATAAATCGACTAAATTAAATTATTCTCAAAGTCATAGAATTTTCTTCTGTTCAAATGCAATGAATTAATTCATAAACGGACTTAGAATTAATTCATCTTGGGTCCAATCCAATGTATCATTCTACTAATGAATACTTCTATGTCTCTGATCGTGTCAAACAGTCGAGTTTTAATATTTATAAAGAATGATCGAACCTGTAGACTAACTATGACAACGATTGAGGCAAGTGCACCTATCGAACAATAGTATAGTTTAGGCAAGATTATTTTATCGAACCCAAGGGAACCTAAAAGTACTACTACTCACTTTCTTTCTATTATTTAGCCTAAAATATGGAGTGATTGGCTTATTAAACTAATGAAAAAACTAAACTAGATGCAAAGACAAAAGAATGAAACTTTGGGAAAAGACTGTGAAAAAACTCAGTTGATTACGACGATACCCTCAGGAAGAATCCACCTATGACTTCTCTTGTTATCTAACTTTTAATTCATATGACTTCTTTACTTAGCTTGATCCGTGAGACTCCCTAACCTATATTAAACCCTCTCTCAAGGCGAATAACATCTAACCTTAGGTTAATTAGTGGAACTCTCGTTCTCTTATAATAACCTCCTAAGGAAGCAGTAAATCGATCAATGGACTCCCATATTAGGTTTCACCCTAATCCAGCAAAATCTCGTCACCCTATCTCTAGGCGTGCGATCAACTCCGCTTAATTATGCTAGATCTACTCTTAGGCATGGTTTATTCCTCCTCCACCTAAGCACATAAGATTAAATTAAGCAACATAATTAAGAACAAACTAAATACTTATCATATAATTTAGAAATCAAATAACAAAATTCATCACAGGTTTCATCCCCTTCAAGTATCTGAAAGGTTTAGTTCATAACAAAATAAGAAAACATCTCAAGAGAAAAGATAAAACAAAACATAGGAAATCCCTAAACCCCTTGAAGGAATTGAAGAAGAGATCCTCTGTCTTGAGTAGAACTCCGACTTCTTGAGATGGATCAACTAGCTATCTTCGAGTAATTCCCTGAATAAAAGCTCCGGCAGAAAACTCTACCCAAAAAACTCCCTTTAGAATGGCTGCCTTGGGTTGTTTAAATAGGCTCTTTAGATGCTTTACTTGGCTCCTAAGTACCTCCTTCAAGTATGATTACTATTAAGGTGTTTAAGTAGACTTAGAAGTATGTTTCTTTGGCTTCAAGCATCCAAATCCGAGTGAAATTGTTCATTCCCGTGGCAAGGGCACGCCCATGGCACATGCCCGTGTAAGTCGTCTTTAGGCCGTGCCTCGATTCTGTCGATTGGGGCACAGCTGTTTAAATCGTGGCATGGCCGTGTGAAGTAAGTGGCAAGGCATGGCCGTGTGGCTTGAAGTCCAGGTCGTGTCAATTTCTTGGGTTGGCCCAATTTGGTCTGTTTTAAGCCCGTTTTATGTTCTTTTTATCCTTAGGTGCTTTCCTGAGTATAAACATGAAAAGAAAGGATTAAAAGCACCTTTTTACATAAATCAAGGGCTAAATCATCCAAAAGCATACTAAATATGGGGTTAAAATATGTTACATTTATGGTTTATCAGTCTCTACTCGTGGAGTCAACTGCTTCAATAGCCAAGACTAGTCATCTCCCCAATTAGAATTTTAGACGACATAATAATCCTTCTTAGTATTTGAATCAAATGCTCACTTTGATTCTTTTACGGGATTACGGACTCATTTAGATTATCTACTGAAGTAAGTCGTCTTTGTCACAATTTAAACGATTTTTACAATGTCACTTATCTTCAGTTTGAACTTTAGACAATCAATGAGCTAATTTTGATTGTCACAATTTCACTATGCATGCAAAATATAAAAGACATAAATACAAAAGACATAATAGTGAAATGTGAAATTAACTTTATTTATTTATTTATTGTTCAAATAAATAGAAAATAGTTACATGTTTACTACAATATGGCACATTTCCTAATAGTATCCGAAGAACTCGTTGAACATGTATTCCCCACCTTGGCCAGACTGAAGATTCTTTATGGATCCTCTTCTACTTCGGCATGAAACTCTCGAAATTTATCAAATGTTTCGCTTTTGCGGTGCATTAGATACACATATCCATATCAAGAATAGTCGTTGATAAAAGTCACGTAATAATCGTAACTTCCTTAGGTACTGATCCTCATGGGACAATATGCATTAGTGTGCACAAGTTCTAAAGGTTGGTTGGCTATTATACCTTTCACATTAAAAGAACTCTTAGTCATTTTACCTTCCAAGCAAGATTCACATTCTGGAAGACTGACTTCCTTAAGCATACTTAAGTAACCATCTTTCACAAGTCTAGTGATTCTTTCTTGGTTAATATGACAATGTCTTAAGTGCCATAAGTACCTCTCATTAGAGTGAGAAGTTTTAAGCTTTTTATTCATTATTTCAGTTTGAAGCGTCGAGTAGTTATTTGGTTTGATAAAGTAGAGATTATTTTTCATTCATCCATTACAGATTGAAGAATGATTTATGTGATTATCAATCCATTTATTGAATGCCACGGTATAACCGTCATAAAATAAACATGCTATAGAAATTAAATTCCTCTTAAAATGAGGTACATAAAACACGTTCCTTAAAACAATCTTCCTAAAATTATCAAAGTGTAAAATAACTTCTCAAACTGCTTCAGCTGAAACATAACTCCTATCTCTAATCTACAATGAGAGGCTCCTGTCACGCAGACTTCTCGTTTCACTAAACCCCTATAAAGAAACACACACATGGTTAGTGGCTCCAAAATCAATAACCAAGTTGTCAATTGATTCTTCCACTAAGCAAGCTTCAACCACAAAGAGTTTCATACCTTTGTCATTTTCGACTAAGTAATCAAAATACTCCTTGCAGTTTGATCTAAAATACCATTTCCTATTGCGAAAGAAACATTTGATCTTTTTGGTATCTTTTGACTTCTTAGCCTTCTTCCTATCCACACGAGGTGGGATTGAAAACTTAATCGATTTCTTCTTTCCCTTAGCTTTCTACTTCCCCTTAAAGGATGAGGGGCCCATAGCTAAGTTTGCTTTAGGTTTCTCTTGAACTGACTTACCACCATTCAGTGTCAACTCATAGGATTGTAATTCCTTCATAAGCTGAGTCAAGGTAGGCGTCTTATTCCCCAAGTTGTAAGCGGCCCTAAAACCAGCAAACTCCTTGGTTAAGGATTTGAACACTATTTCAATTTGAGTGTTCTCATCTAGTTCAGCCCCATTGTCCTCCACTTTCACAAAGAATCACATAAGCTTAACCATATTTTTTTTACCGGAGTGCTGATTTTCTGTTGAGAATTCATGAAATTTGTAATAGTGGATTGTCGAGCCAATGCGACTTGACCTCCGAGCAAATCTTCCAAATTTTCCATGATCTCTTTGGCAGTACAGAAATTCTCACTAACATATAACATCGAGCAATTGAGTTAGAATCTCTCCAGTGATTTCTCGTTTTGGGTTGAGTTTCAAGAGGGCACGTTTCATCAAGAATGAATTTGTGTCTCTTACAGCTGAGAATTGTAAACAAGTTTTGTTTCCATTCTCGAAAGTTATCCCCATTTAATTTATTCTCAATAAGAATGCTACTAAGAGGAGTAGGAGACATATTTTACCTGAAAAATATAAAGATTCACTAATTACTATTTTGTATTAAGAAAATATTTTTTTTATTTCAGCAACATATCAAGAATGCAGTATGATACATGCATCTTGTACTAAAACCTTGAAAAAATATTTTTCCGTTGGTACGATCATTCTCACACCTAGCAACCATTTCGCCTTAGGGTCCCATGATTAACTAGCAAGAACATGGATTACATATCAGTTCATGAATCTTAATTCTCAAGACTCTACACGAACTAACGACCGTTTAACATTTGACCATCATCTCTAGCTTAAATATCGTTTCTTGGGAAACTATTTAATAAGAAATGATCTTAAGTGTGTAACCATTAAATCAACACCCATCATGAACATGCTCTCATTTGTGAGTCATCTTGGGACAATCTCTTTGAAATCCATGCATGATTAGTTTTCTTTAAAAGGAAATCTCATCTAGTGAACCCACAGGACAAAGTTTACATTGGGATGTGGCCAGGGTAAAAATCGACTCGAAACTTTATCATGCTATCACTTAAAGACCATCAATGGAGGCCGTAGGTCTTCTTCAAGGACCTTCTCCCACTCAATATTTTAAAAAACGTGTGTCGTAACCATTTTTTGATGAAACAGTAAACGACGCGGTCGATTCGATTTTTTTTAAAAAAAGAAAAGGAAAGGAGTCGCCACCGATCTTTATTTGGTGTGATCGGATCACCTTTGTTTTAATAAAACATTTAATTTACTAAAATAGTGCTTTTGGTCCACGAACTTTGAGAAAAGCGGGTTCGAAAGTCGATTACGTGCGAGGAAGGATTAGCACCTCGACCGCCCAAAATTGGTACCAAACCGGTGATTGATGTCCTTTTGTTGAAAACTTTGAAAGGGTTCGAAAATTCAATGCTTTTTATTTTCAAAATTTGATGGAATTGAAAGGGACGTTAAGACTCTCTTATTTTCGGAGAGATAAAGCATCATGTCCAGTAAGTTAGGGCACAATACTTTAGACTCCCGAAACTAAGCTCGTCTTTTAAAACTTGATTTTCGTTTTCGAAGAGGATCTTCCATTATTCGTCAAATGAGAAACCGAAACCCAGTAAGTTAGGGCTCGATTTCTCGAGATTTCAAATACGAAAGATTGCCTCTATTTTTAGGAAAAAGAAGCTTATCCCGAAGTATTTAGATGTCGAGTCCAGTAAATTAGGACGCAACATTTCGAATTTCCGAGATTAAGTGTTTTGTTTAAAACTTGAATTGCGATTTCAAAAGGATATTCCGTTGTTTAACTTAAACGAGAAAAATCGAAACCCAGTAAGTTAGGGCTCGATTCTCTCGAATTACTAATACGGGATATTGGTTGTTATAAAAATTGAGATGTCGAGAAAAATTAGCGCGAAAATGTGAAAACATGATGTTATACGCGAAAAGAATAATAAAAGGACACATACGCATGTATACGTATAAATAAGGAGGATATATAATATATTGAAGGCATTACGTATAATAACGGCAGAGAAATAACGATGAAACGATAACAATAATAACATGATAATGATGATAATATGATGTGATAATAATAATCTAATAACAAATCATATAGTATAATAATAATATAGTGGTAATAGTAATATGACAAAATGATAGAAAACAAAAAAATAGTAGAACAATGATAATAATAATGGTGGAAATAAAAGTGGATTAGAGAATGATGATAAAAATAACATTACTAATAATAAAAAATAATAATAAAATGATAATAAGGTTAATCATGGTAATAATTAAGAGGTAGATAAAATATATACAAGGAACAAACAAAATATATATGTGTAAAAACTCTAATATGATAATAGTAATAATAAAGATATAACTAATAATAATAGGATGATAATAATAATAAATGCTAAATAATAACAATAATGATGGTATAATAATAATATAATATATAAGATATATAATGGTGGTAAATATTTTATAATAACAATAGTAAAATGTAATGGAGAATAAGTATATACATTATGTGATACAATAGCAATAATAGTATTATAATATATATACGTATATGCATATCTAGATACAAAACAATTAAAAAAACTAGTTTTAGGTTGATAATAATATAATATAATGATAATAATAATAATAATAATGGTAATAAAGTAATGATAATAATATAATAATAATAATAATACCAAATAATAGTAATAAGAAAAAAAATTTGCAAATTGGCTAAAAAGGGATCGAATCGAGTTTGAAACAGAATTTTGGGTCTAATTCAAAATAAATAAAAAAAAGTCATTAGGGATCAAAGTATAGCACGCTTAAAGCAAGAGGGTCGATTGGACAATATCCCATCCTCCATGCGCATATATGGGTCAAGGACCCAATTGAAAGCTGATAAAATTTAAAGGAAAATCAGAAAAGAAAAACTAAAGAAAAGTCTAATTGAATAAGTAATGCAAAAAGGGAGGGACCAATCGTGGAAATATCCCTTTAAAGGGACAACACGGTTCCCCTGGTACCCCAAACGACGCAGCTTTTATTGTTTAAACGTTTCATTCTTTAATACTCTTAGAACAAAAAGATCAAAAAAATAAAAACCCACTCATTTCTTTCACAAACCGAAGAGGCACCCTTGTGCATTTTGTCCCGTCGATCGGGCTTTCAATCGGGAGAACCAACACCACCTCTAATGGTCGACGAGCGCAAAGGGTTTGAGTGCCTGTCTGAAACCCCGCTGAAGGCCGACTCTTAGGTGCCCGAAGCGAGAGGGGAAGGGCATCGGGTAACCCTTTCTCCGACCAAACTCCGACGAGGGAGAGAGGCCCCTCCGACGCCGCGATAGTTAAGGTTTCGGTAAGCCCCCTTTCCCCTTCTTTTTAACTTTTGCTTTTGATTCAAAAATAGAAAAAAAAATCAAATAATAAATCAGAAATAGATGATAAATGAAAAGGAAATCAACCTTAAATTCTTGCTTTTGCTTTCTGTTTTTTTTTTTGGGGTTCAAACGGAAGAAGAAACCCCTTTTTGGTACATATGATTTTTGATAGGTTAGGAAAAACCCCTTTTTCGATCTCTTTTCCTCTTTTTGGTACAAATGGTTTTAAATCGACTCCCCTTTTGTTACCCTAAAATTAAAAACAACCAGACCCCCTACAGAACACCAATCGGCTTTTTTTATAGCCCTTTTTTATAACTTGTTTCTTTTTTTTTCTTCTACGCTCTCATTGCGTGTTGTGTTGCTTCATCTTGTTTTGCAGTGCTAGGCGGTGGAAGCGAGTTAGGCGGTCGATGGCGGTGGAGCGGTTGAAGGCCGGTGGCCGACCACCTTGATGGCGGTGGATAGTCGAAGGCACCTAGGGTTACTTTTTTTGTTAGGGTTGGTCCAAATTGGGCCTTTGTTGGGTTGGGCTTATTGTGTTTTGGGTAGGTTTGTTTAATTTATTTTAGGTCGCAAATTTGGGTTCTATTTGCCCTCTTTGCTCATTTTCGTAACGAAAATGGAGCAAAGACAAAAGCCAATGTTGCCTACCGCCGAAGTCTTGGCCTCTCAGGTGCTTTTCTTTAGGTAGCGTCGCTTCTGCCCACCACATCTTATTGCTTGCTTCAATCTGCTCTTGTTGCGACTTCAATGGGATGTGACTTGTTCATTTTCGATCTGCTCTTGCAAATTTAGGAATGTCTAAACTGCTATCTTCAATCTGATCCTTGCAAACTCAAGGATCACCAGACTGATATCTTTGATCTGCTTCCTGCAACTTCAAAAAAGGTCAAATCTGCTTTTTCAATCTGATCCTTGCAAACTCAAGGATCACCAGACTGAGTCTTCGATCTGCTTCCTGCAACTTCAGGAAGGTCAAATCTGCTTTCTTCAATCTGATCCCAGCAAACTTGGGGATCACTAGACTGAATCTTCGATCTGCTTCCTGCAACTTCAAAAAAGGTCAAATCTGCTTTCTTCAATCTGATCCCAGAAAACTCGGGGATCACCAGATGAACCTTCGATCGCTTCCGCAACTTCGGAAGGTCAATCTGCTTTCTTCAATCTCGATCCACGCAAACTCGGGATCACCAGATGAATCTTCGATCCGCTTCGCAACCGGGAAGGTCAAATCTGCTTTCTTCAATCTGATCGAAAGAACTTCGGGGATCACCAGATCGAACCTTCGATCCGCTTCGCAACTTCGGAAGGTCAAATCTGCTTTCTTCAATCTGATCCCAGCAAACTCGGGGATCACCAGACTGAATCTTCGATCTGCTTCCTGCAACTTCAGGAAGGTCAAATCTGCTTTCTTCAATCTGATCCCTACAAACTCAGGGACCGCCAGACTGACTTCTTTGATTTACTTCTTACTCCACAGGAACTTCGAGGAAATAAGAATTCAGGGAGAAGAGATTCGTAGTCTCCATCCTCTCTACCGAAATTTCAAAGAAATAAGGACTTGTCCTCATTGTTAACTCAGGGAGATGGGATTTGTAATCTCAACCTACTCCACGGAAACGTTGAGGAAATAAGAATTCAGGGAGAAGAGATTCGTAGTCTCCATCTTCTCTACCGAAACTTCATAGAAATAAGGATGTAACCTCATTGTTAACTCGTGGAGACAGATTTGTAATCTTAACCTACTCCACGGGCGTTGAGGAAATAAGAATTCGAGGAGAAGAGATTCGTAGTCTCCATCTTCTCATGAAACTTCAAAGAAATAAGGATGTAACCTCATTGTTAACTCGGAGAGGCGGATTTGTAATCTTAACCTACTCCACGGGAACGTTGAGGAAATAAGAATTCAGGGAGAAGAGATTCGTAGTCTCCATCTTCTCTACCGAAACTTCAAAGAAATAAGGATGGATCCTCATTGTTAACTCAGGGAGACGGGATTTGTAATCTCAACCTACTCCACGGGAACTTCAAGGAAATGAAAATTCAGAACTTTTCAATTTGCTTCCTTACTATCTTCAGGAAGACTTCAATCTTCAGCCTGCCCCACTACCATCTTGAGGGAACGAAATCTAAACTTTCCAATGTGCTTCCTTACTATATTCGGGAAGACTTCAATCTTCAGTCTGCTCCACTATCATCTCTAGGGAACAAAATCTGAACTTTCCAATTTGCTTCCTTACTATCTTCAGGAAGACTTCAATCTTCAGTCTGCCCCCCTACCATCTCGAAGGATGAGGTCTTTGGTCTTCAGCCTATTCCACTGCTAGTTAAAGTAATAGGACTAAAGCTTAACCATGCTTTCTACTGGTTAGGGAGCCAAGATTTGCATTCGATCTTGCCCCACTATTGGTCAAGGCGACCAGACCTACAATTCTTGACCTATTCCACTGCAGGTGTGTGGCAATAGGATGGTGGCCCAAATCATGTTCCTTACTGGTTAGGGAGCCAAGATTTGCATTCAATCTTGCCCCACTACTGGTTAGGGCGACAAGATCTACAATTTTTGACCTATTCCACTGCAGGTCAGTGGCAATAGGGCGGTGGCCCAAATCATGTTCCTTACTGGTTAGGGAGCCAAGATTTGCATTCAATCTTGCCCCACTACTGGTTAGGGTGACAAGATCTACAATTTTTGACCTATTCCACTGCAGGTCAGTGGCAATAGGGCAGTGGCTTAAATCATGTTCCCTACTGGTTAGGGTGCCAAGATTTGCCTTTGATCTTGCCCCACTACTGGTTAGGGTGACAAGATCTACAATTTTCTTTTGACCCATTCCACTACTAGTCAGTGGCAATAGGATGGTGGCTTATATCATGTTTCCTACTGTTTAGGAAGACAAGATTTACCTTCGACCTTGCCCCACTACTGGTTAGTGTGACAAGATCTACAATCTTTGACCTATTCCACTGCTGGTCAGTGGCAATAGGGAGGTGGCCTAAATCATATTCCCTCTGGTTAAGGAACCAAGATTAGCCGATCTTGTCCCATTATTGGTTATGGTGACAAGATCTACAATTTTGACCCATTCCACTTCTTTGGTCGGTGGCAATAGACAATCTTCAACCTATTCCATCTTTGGTTGATGGTAATAGGACAATCTTCCACTTATTCCGGTCTTTGGTCGGTGGCAATAAGGTAACCTTCAACTTATTCCCTTTCAGGCAAAGGCAATAAGACAATCTTCAACCTATTCCACCACCGGTTGATGGCAATAGGACCACCCATTCCACCACCGGTCGATGGTAATAGGATAATCTTCAATAGTGTTGCTACACCGTCCTCTAGGGACATATCCGTAGACTCGATTTTGATGTGTTTGTGTTTATGCCAAATGGTGAGGATGCTATGGTGGAATGACTCAAATGCTCCTAACTACGTGTGATATGGATGACATTTACATGAATGCAGAATGCCGTGAGAATGGTCTTTTTACAATGATTAGGATGCAATGATCAGAATGAATCGAATGTTCCTAACTAAATGACAATGGATGACTTTTACATGAATGCAGAATGTCGTGAGAATGGTCCTTTTATGATGATTAGGATGCAATGAGTCGAATGCTCCTAACTAAACGTGCTTTGAAATGATGTATGAATGCAAAATGAAATGATCCCTTTTTAAATGCTTGGGGTCATCATTGCTCGTAGTCCATTAATGTTCTATTACGACACGTTATCATGCTTTCT
The DNA here is from genome assembly GCA_025506655.1 of Gossypium rotundifolium. Classification (NCBI taxonomy): domain Eukaryota; kingdom Viridiplantae; phylum Streptophyta; class Magnoliopsida; order Malvales; family Malvaceae; genus Gossypium; species Gossypium rotundifolium. Next base: position 135,277,941 of record CP106733.1, read on the forward strand.
CGTTCAATTAGGTATCTTTGATAGAAAACCCGAAAAAATGATCATATTATGCTCAACAAGTTTGCCCCGCTGTAATTTCAGGGTCTCTTCCACTGTACCTCTTGGGACATAAAGTTTGTATCTCTCCCTGCAACTTTAGGAGAATAACATTTGGTTTCTTCTACCTATCCTCTCAGTAACTTCAGGTATAGGATCAATTTGATCTGTTACACCATTCACTGGTGTAGTGACCAGATGTGTAGGCCTGATACGTGCATGAATGCAGAGTATCATTTTTCTTTTCCCGAGAATGATCTCTTTGTACTGCTGGGTTGACATTGCTCGTTATTTGTCAAGGTCGTATCACCGATGAAAAATAAAAGGTCCAAAGAGATAATCATCTTTTTCCAATATTTCCAAACCTTGAGCTGAGTGAGTTCTAAACAACAGTCCTGTTTCATGTCCTTGTATTATTTAGAAACTTCCAGAGTAATATGCAAAACTCTTTTTATGAAAGTATTATTAGTCTACTAATCGTTATTTCAATGCAAAATGCTTGAAAAAGATTGTAACAATGGACAAAAAGGAAATCTATTGGGAGCATAGCTCGAAACAAATAAGTTAATCAAAGTTAGCAAATGCAATTAAGAAGAAAATTTATCGGTGGTATTTTGAAAGGAATAAAATAACCATAAGTAACAAAAATGGATAAAATGGAAACTAAGTGCCCCGGATATCGCGACTTGAGCTTCCTGTTCCAACTTCTTGAGGACCATTTTGAGCTTAATACGTGTTTGGGGATCCAGAGTACTTTGTCGATGCCCCAAGGCGTAACATACTTCTTTAGCGTAGCAAGACTCAGTATGCCCTACTTTCGATCAAAATTTTGAGTTGCCCTCTCGGGTTTTCGACTCAAATACCCTTTGGTCTCAAAGCGCCCTTTGCGAGTTTTCGCCTTGGCCTCTCTTTTTCTTTTTTCCTTTTCTTTTTCTTTTTTTTTTTTGGAAAACCTTTTTATTGAATCTGAACTCACCGGATTAGGTGTCCTTGTCATCCATCTTGGTTAACACTCATGTTTCCTAGAATGCCTTCTTTCTTTGTATAAGGCATTTACTTTTCTTTGGAGTTCTTTTGGGTAAGAAGAATCTCTTAATGCTAGGTTCTCTTCCTGAAATTCTCTTGAGCAAACCTTTTGTCATACCGTATCCGTTTTTTTTTGATGATTGCCGACTTTGTAATTTTAGCATATGAAGCGACCTTCACCCTCTCGTTGAGGTGACCAACGACCATGAATATGAATCGATGTTGGCTAAAAGCTTTTGAGGAGACTGGTTTGTTAACATCCATGCTTCATATAGAGAAAATGGAGAAGGCACAGTCTTCCTCGACTTATGGCATAACAGATGCAATTTCCCTTCTTTGGTGAACCAATAGCCCGAGCCTCTTGATTAGCTAGGCTGTTGTACAACATGGGTTCTTTAAGCCCCAACCTTAACAGCATACCCATGTTTTAATAGTTTGGCATGCCTCGATATGATCGTGTGAAAACATCTCGAATTCCTAAAAATAGCTCAACGATGCCTTGCCTTATTTCTACGGGGAGCCACGCTTCCATCTTCATCTCCTTCGTTAGTTCATAGCGTCTGTTGACACTTCATAAGGTAGGATCTACATTGGGGAAGTAAGTCGCAATCTTTGTCATCTTCAAAGTGCTTAGATCCTCTAGATACATATCTCACTAAAAGGAGTCAACAATGTCGTCGCTCATGTCATTGATATCCGGGGCCCATTGTGGCGTAAAATCCAAAGACTAAATGATCCTAAGGATGATTATTCGTATGATATGGTCATGAGTGAAAAATATTCGATTATGAAATGTAAAGAATGAAAATATTTACTTGGAAAGATGCATTTTATTGAAATAAAATTCGGACACAAGCCTACTTTCAAAAGAAATCTTATTGCTTCTAGGCTTGAAGCAACAAGTGTGTTTTACACATTACTCTAGATTAGCTTTAAAAATACATGTTTCTTCCACAGTCTCATTGTTCAAAACACTCTCAAGTACATAAAGGTAGATGTTCAGAAAACTTTTATTCCTCGGTTCTCTTCGGGTATACCATTGCCCGTCATCGAACTTCACAATACCCATGTTGATGAGATTTTCCACCAATTTCTTGAAAGTGAGGCAATTTTCTATCGAATGGCCCTGTGATCCCGCGTGGTACTCACCTTTGGCGTTTGGGTCATACCATTTTGGGAATGGAGGTTGCATCGGTTTTGGATATTGGGGAGACACAACGTGCATCAAATAAACTTTGATACAACTCCTTATATGTCATAGGGATTGACGTAAATTGGAGTTTTTCAACGTTTTTCCTTGTGCGAGATTCTTTCCTTGATGAACCTTGATACTCAGTAGGCTGATTTGGGTCCCTCATGTTTGTATTATTCACCTCGTCATCCATTTTCCTAGGAGTAGGCCTTCTACTGGTTTCCCCTACTCAATCTTGCCGCATCTGATTGCATGTTTGATCATTTCCCCTGCCATTACCATGTCGGCAAAGCTCTTAGTGGTACTCCCTATCATATGGGTTATGAAAGGAGCCTTCAAGGTGTTGATGAAGAGCATGGTAGTTTCCTTTTCTAAAAGGGGTGGTTGGACATGCATGGCGACCTCCCTCCACCTTTGTGCGTATTGTCTGAAACTCTCATTTTGTCTTTTTTCCATGCTTTGCAAAGTAATTCTATCAGGTGCCATGTCCGTAACGTGGCTGAAATACTTTAGAAATGCTTGAGCCAGACTTCTCCAGGAACTAATATTGGCCCGACTAAGCTGGTTATACCATCGAGAAGCTGCGCCCACTAAACTTTCTTGGAAACAGTGGATTAAGAGTTAATCGTTGTTCACGTAGCCAGCCATTCGCCTGCAAAACATGGTAATGTGGGCCTCCGGACAGCTAGTCCCACTGTATTTTTCAAATTCAGGCATTTTGAACTTTGGTGGAAGTACCAAGTCCGAGACCAAACTTAAGTCTTTAGCGTCTACCCGTGGCCGGTAGTCGCATCTCCATTTCTTTAAACTTCTCTTCTAACCACTTACAGCGGTCCTCAAGTTGCCTTGGCGGTCGATTCGCTTGGTCTATTTTGCCATTTAAATGGGGACCACCGGGTTAGTTGGATTTGGGTTAGTATACGAGCCATTTGAAAGTTCGTGGACGATCTAGTATCAGCTTGCCCCAGTTGAGGCCTAATCGTGACAGATGGCCTTTTGGGATACTCTTCATGCTGTGCTGGCGCATGTGGTGGGGTAAAACCTAGAGGAATGCCTTCGCTCTCTTCTCCTGTAATTTGTATAGGACCTTTTCCTTTGTCCATTGCCCCACTCAGAATTTGGGCCATTTGAGCCATCATGCTCTTTTGAGCCTCCAACATCTGATCCCTCATCTCTTGTTGGAATTTTGCCATTTGCTCTTGCATCTGGTCTTGCAGGTCTTTCTGGAATTGTTCAAATCTTTGATCCATTTTCTTTGTCTTGGCACGTGTACTGTAATGGTTCTCAATTTCCAGATTTTCCTTTTCTCTCTCTGTATTAATTTTAACTAATTAGGCTCTCTCTATGGACTTAAATGCATATGATGTGATGCAATACAAATGCATGAATGCAGGAAGAAGACATCGATTCTGATCAACTTCATTTTAGAAAACTTTATTAGAAGGCAAAACCCTTTACATAAAGCAGATTACAAATATGCTTTCGCCCTAAGGCCTAAGGTTTTGATTTTCCCAAGCAAGGAGATTAGCTCTTGATTATGACGGTGGTAGCTCATATCTCACGCTCAATATGTCACTTTCATGACCAAAGTCATGGGTGATCACTACCTCTTGAATCTGTATTGTCGCTTCACCTATGAGGTAGTTCCGACTTCTAACTTGCTCGCAAGAATGGCGAAGCTTCTCCTCCCAGCGCCTTTCTCTCGTTTCCAGAAGCTCAATCTGGAGCTCACTACTGTGTAATACCGATTCTGGCTCTTCAACCTTACCTTTCATTTCCTCGATTACATTCAGCTTGACTTCAGTTGGCTTTCCGAATCTTGACTTTGATAGTGGTGTAGAGACCGCCCAAGCTCAGCTATTCTATCTTTTAGTCCCTTATTTTCTAATTGGCTTGGCTCTAACCATGTGCAGGCGGCCGCTTTGTCTTCTACTTTATCAAGGAATTCGCTTTCCATAACCAACTTTCTAACTCGAGGCCCGTATCGTGAATCGATGCCTCTTAAAATATGAAATGATATGCACAAAAGAATGAAACACAACAAGTTAGTATCATGGAATATAAAGCAAGTAAAATAAGCAAACACCTATCTGGGTGACCACTAAGGTTTGACATAGCTCTACCTAAGGTGGGCTCCTAGGGCTCATCATATCTTGCTTAGTTCTAAAGTTTGAGGTACCGAACCATCGATTCCTCGATCCTCACCCATTATAGGTTCATATGGATGAGTTCGGTTCAGGGAATACATTTCCTATGGCCATGCGTAAGTGAAAACTTCACGAAGACATAGGTACAGATGTATCCCGAAAGCAGTCCACTAGCCCATGCGGAGGTGAAAACCTCACGAAGGCATAGTTTCTCTCTCCCACTTAAAGGTGTGACCACAACGGTCATGCAATGCAATGCCAAAGTATTTACGAGACCAATATTGAAAGTGCACTTAAAGAAGCATGATTTTCGAAACCATTTTAATTAAAAGGACAAAAATCAATCAATCTATGGCTTGACCCTCGAGTCCCCAGTGGAGTCGCCAAGCTGTCGTAACCATTTTTGATGAAACGAAGCAACGACGATCGACTCAATTTTTTGAAAAAGAAAAGGAAAGGAGTCGCCACCGATCTTTATTTGGTGTGATCGGATCACCTTTGTTTTAATAAAACATTTAATTTACTAAAAGCAGTGCTTTTTGGTCCACGAACTTTGAGAAAGCGGGTTGGAAGTCGATTACGTGCGAGGAAGGATTAGCACCTCGACACGCCCAAAATTGGTACCAAACCGACTAATTGATGTCCTTTTGTTGAAAACTTTGAAAGGGTTCGAAAATATAATGCTTTTATTTTCAAAATTTGATGGAATTGAAAGGACGTTAAAACTCTCTTATTTTGGAGATAAAGCATCATGTCCGATGAAGTTAGGCGCAATACTTTAGACTCTGAAACTAAGCTCGTCTTTTAAAACTTGATTTTCGTTTTGAAGAGGATCTTCGTTATTCGTCAAATGAGAAACGAAACCCGATGAAGTTAGGGCTCAATTTCTCGAGATTTCAAATACGAAAGATTGCCTCTATTTTTAGGAAAAAGAAGCTTATCCCGAAGTATTTAGATGTCGAGTCCAGTAAATTAGGACGCAACATTTCGAATTTCCGAGATTAAGTGTTTTGTTTAAAACTTGAATTGCGATTTCAAAAGGATATTCCGTAGTTTAACTTAAACGAGAAAAACCGGAACCCAGTAAGTTAGGGCTCAATTCTCTCGAATTGCTAATACAGGATATTGGTTGTTATAAAAATTGAGATGTCGAGAAAAATTAGCGCGAAAATGTGAAAACATGATGTTATCTGTGAAAAGAATAATAAAAGGACACATACGCATGTATACATTATAAATAAGGAGGATATATAATATATTGAAGGCATTACGTATAATAACAGCAGTAGAAATAACGATGAAACGATAACAATAATAACATGATAATGATGATAATATGATGTGATAATAATAATCTAATAACAAATCATATAGTATAATAATAATATAGTGGTAATAGTAATATGACAAAATGATAGAAAACAAAAAAAATAGTAGAACAATGATAATAATAATGGTGGAAATAAAAGTGGATTAGAGAATGATGATAAAATAACATTACTAATAATAAAAATAATAATAAAATGATAATAAGGTTAATCATGGTAATAATTAAGAGGTAGATAAAATATATACAAGGAACAAACTAAATATATATGTGTAAAAACTCTAATATGATAATAGTAATAATAAAGATATAACTAATAATAATAGGATGATAATAATAAATGCTAAATAATAACAATAATGATGGTATAATAATAATATAATATATAAGATATATAATGGTGGTAAATATATTATAATAACAATAGTAAAATGTAATGGAGAATAAGTATATACATTATGTGATACAATAGCAATAATAGTATTATAATATATATACGTATATGCATAGCAAGATACAAAACAATTAAAAAAACTAGTTTTAGGTTGATAATAATATAATATAATGATAATAATAATAATAATGGTAATAAAGTAATGATAATAATATAATAATAATAATACCAAATAATAGTAATAAGAAAAAAATTTGCAAATTGGCTAAAAGGGATCGAATCGAGTTTGAAATGTAATTTTGGGTCTAATTCAAAATAAATAAAAAAGAGTTGTTAGGGATCAAAGTATAGCACGCTTAAAGCAAGAGGGTCGATTGGACAATATCCCCATCCCTCCATACGCATATATGGGTCAAGGACCCAATTGAAAGCTGATAAAATTTAAAGGAAAATCAGAAAAGAAAAACTAAAGAAAAGTCTAATTGAATAAGTAATGCAAAAGGGAGGGACCAATCGTGGAAATATCCCTTTAAAGGGACAACACGGTTCCCCTGGTACCCCAAATGACGCAGACTTTTATTGTTTAAACGTTTCATTCTTTAATACTCTTAGAACAAAAGATCAAAAAACAAAAACCCTCATTTCTTTCACAAACCAAGAGGCACCCTTGTGCATTTTTGTCCCGTCGATCGGGGCTTTCAATCGGGGAGAACCAACACCACCTCTAGTGGTCGACAGAGCGCAAAGGGGTTTGAGTGCCCTGTCTGAAAACCCCGCTTGAAGGCCAGCTCTTAGGTGCCCAGAAACGAGAGGGGAAGGGCATCGGGTAACCCTTTCTCCGACCAAACTCCGACGAGGGAGAGAGGCCCCTCCGACGCCGCGGTCATTAAGGTTTCGGTAAGCCCCCTTTCCCCTTCTTTTTAACTTTTGCTTTTGATTCAAAAATAGAAAAAAAAATCAAATAATAAATCAGAAATAGATGATAAATGAAAAGGAAATCAACCTTAAATTCTTGCTTTTGCTTTCTTTTTTTTTTTTTGGGGTTCAAACAGAAGAAGAAACCCCTTTTTGGTACATATGATTTTTGATAGGTTAGGAAAAACCCCTTTTTCGATCTCTTTTCCCTCTTTTCTTGGTACAAATGGTTTTAAATCGACTCCCCTTTTGTTACCCTAAAATTAAAAACAACCAGCCCCCCTACAGAACACAATCGACTTTTTTTATAGCCCTTTTTTATAACTTGTTTACTGTTTTTTTCTTCTCTGCTCTGTTGCGTGTTGTGTTGCTTCTGTCTTGTTTTGCAGGTGCTAGGGCGGTGGAGCAGTTGGTGATCGATGGCGGTGGAAGCGGTTGAAGGGCGGTGGCCGAAACTCTGTCGATGGCGGTGGCTAGTCGAAGGCACCTAGGGTTTCTTTTTTGGTTAGGGTTGGTCCAAATTGGGCCTTTGTTGGGTTGGGCTTATTGTGTTTTGGGTAGGTTTGTTTAATTTATTTTGGGCCGGGCAAATTTGGGTTCTACAACGTGCAAGGTTTTTTATCCCAAATTTCAAGAATGATCATACAATAGTCCTAGCGGCATTCTTACCTAATCTAAATAACATGCTTCCAAAATGTGCATGGCATGCTATAGCAATTTTATAATATTCACATTCATTCACAAGAATCAATCAATTATAAAAACAAACAATTTTAATTCTCCACAATTTTTCTTTTAAGGGAAAATCGAAAAAAGTGAATGTGAATATTGCACCTGGTAGGGTCACAGGAAAGGGAGGTAAGTCAAATTTGATCGCTTAAAAACCAAGCATTTCCCAGCTAGAGTCAATCCTAGACATGCACCTTCTCATTACCACACTTCTCATAATTATCAAATAACCTAAAGAAGTGAATGGAACAGTACAAGACATGTATTTTCTCATTCCAGACTTATTATTTTTTAACGATCAACTGTGGATCATCTCATATATATATATATATCACAATTATAACATTACATAATATAAATATTATAAACAATTATAAAACAGATATATAATGAGATACGTAATTAAAATAAAATTGCCAGCTAAGTTTTCTATGGTTCTATTTCTAGAAAATAAATGAAAAAATAAAATTACACAATTTTCCGCCACAAGGAATTCCTTGGGTCTTCAACCGCCATAGCATCTTTTCCCTTGTCATAGACTCCTTTTGGAAGAATTACATTTAAATCCTATATCTGTTTTCGACTCACAAGAATTCTATGAATTTAAAAAAAAATGCCCTACGTGGAGATTATAGTCTACGATCTATTTCCTAACAACCACAACCTCGACAATAAAAAATAATTATATAACAAATATATAATATCTCATCCATTCCATATATAACTCAAAACATGATAAGATCTAAAGAATATCACTTTCTATGTAACCAAATCATTCAAGAAAAAAGAGAAATTTATTTTGATTATTTATTTATACTTATAGATAGAACACAACCTCGCTCTGATACCAATTGTTGAAAAAACGAGTTTGAAAAACGCAGTAGAAAATAAATTTAGAGAAAAACCAGAGTTTTAAAAAATTTTCCAAAACAAGATCTTGGTTGTGATATCTAAAGTAATAAACACTTAATCAAAATTGTACCTTTTCGATTCATCTAGGATAAGCACTTTGACCAAGTAGTCTTCTCCACTATCCTCAAGCTCACATCTAGTGTATGTGCTCGCTTTGAATAAGAAAATTTTTCACAAAAATTACCAGTGGGATAATTTCCTAATTTTTCTTAACTTTTGGGTCAAGTTGTAAATCATAAAAATATCTCTAAAAATTTTCTAAAAATAATCCTTTCAGATAATTTTCTCCTAATAACTTTCTCTTAAATTCAAATGTGTGAAAAATAATGACCTAAGGCTCTCTTTATAGAGGGAGAGTTTAGAGAGTTCAACTATGATTAAACTTAATCTTTTTAATATTAAATTAATGTAATATAAATATTAGATTAAATTTAATATTAAATCTTATTAAAATAATATAATATTTATCTACAAGATAAACATTAAATTTAATTCAATATTAAGACCAACTGCCACCAGCCACAAGGATGTCACCATTGCAGCCGCCGGCACCGCTGTGTCCGGTGGTGCAAGTGCGACACCCTTACGACACCCCGAGTCGATTCAGCTGCTACTGGTTCAGTCTGGGTTAGTGACGACTCGACGGTCCGATCTAGCCATCGATTGGACCTTCGGCCCAGTTTCACATACCGGGCCCGATTCGACCATTTTTTAGGTCTTAGTCTCGATTTTGGGCTCCTAGGCCCAATTTATAATCTCAGGTCCAATTTTCAAGTTCAATTACCTATTAGGCCAATTGTCTGACTTAAAACTTAATTTCCTAAAATACCATATTAATTTTAATTAATTTGATTAATTTAATTTTATTTGATCAAAATTAATTTTTTTAAAAAATCATTTAGGTTTTCCAAATTAATTTTTCAAAAAAAAATTTTAATCAAATTATCTAGTTGAACAATTCTTACAACCACCTAATTAATTTCACATCAAATAAATCGATTCAATTAAATTATTTCCAAAGTCATAGAATTTTCCTCTAATTCAAATGAAGTCTAGTCGAGCTTTTGTTAAGCTAGCGGAGGGACCATTCAGACATATAAAATTAGGCTATAGTAATTGCAATTATGTCCAGAAGTATCATTTCGATAATTCACAATTACTTAATCATGGAGTCAGTCCACAAGAAGTACCATGATTGAAAACTCCTTATTGTATACTTTTTACGAAAACACTTCATCCAACTGTTTTGTCTAATGACCTTGTCATGTGTGTGTTACTCTCATTTGATATCCTTAATTCCTTTGAGTTAAATTCGTTCACTCAATACAATCCTATTTTATCTCATTATCACAATTGTGTCTTCTTAATAATTAATATGATCACTGTCAACAAATGATTATAATAAATTGCTCCTTCGAGAATAAGTAACCCGTGACCATGTTATATATTTATCAATCCACACAATGCCAATGAGAGGATATCATTAACTCTATTTGTAGAGTCAACTGCTCCGAAAGCCAAGACTAGCCATCTCCCCAATTGGAACTGTAGACGACATAATAATCATTCTCAGTATTTAAATCAATGTTCACTTCGATTATTTTACAATATTACAGACTTATTTAAATTATATACTAAAGTAAGTTGTCTTTCTTGCAATGTAAACGTTCTTACAATGTCACTTATCTTCAGTTTGAACATAGAATGAGCTAATATTTGTTTGTCACAATTTCGCTATGCATGCAAACTATAAAAGACAAAAATACAAAAGACATAATAGTGAAATGTAAAATTAACTTTATTTATTTATTCATCATTCAAATTAATAGAAAATAGTTACATGTTTACTACAATATGGGTACATTTCCCAATATTTTTGTCTCTTTTCATTAGGTGTATCGCGATACCTATGGTTTGGTAACGCAATACCCACTTCAATCTTGACTTGGAGGATCCTTGGGAGTTGGGTATTGCGATACCACTATACCTGGCCTCGATCCTATTCAATTCAGCATTGTTAGGGGTAACACGACTTTAGGCTCTGATATTGTGATACCCTCTTCTAGGTGATATTTTGCTCACGTTCAGGCTTTTGATGACTCCCTACAACACTCAATCAACCATTAGGTTCCCTATGGCGCATTTGGCCATTTTGGGTCTCAAAAGTGGCATAAAATGCACTATTTCACTTATTAAGGCAAATAATGAAAACTAAGTAAAAACACGACAAAAACATATAAATTGTTCGAAAACAAGCTCCTTAAACGTAACGGGGAACCTAATTTAACATAATAAATTACGACAAATCAAACTCCCCTACCCTTAAATCTTTACTTGTCCTCAAAAAAATACACAAAACATGCAAAAGATGACCATTGGACTAAATCGAGCAAAAAGGCAACATGGTCGTTAAATATTTAATTTGCATATGGACTATCTCACATGCAAATTGAGAATGATATTTAGCTAACTCAGGTTTCTTAAAGGCAAACAAACTAGTTCAACACATTAAAAGGCTAACAAATCTAGAGACAATTCAAATGAATATATGTACAATCGTGTTGTCCATCAAAATAGACTATGTAGATACATTATACACACATAAAGAGACTCGAAGGTGCTCATCATATTAAACATAAGTCAAGAGACTTGTGCACGTGAAATGTTCGAGTCACTTAGGTCGTTTAGGCTTGTAACATTTCGAGGCTTAAGGCGGTTCAGATTTTAAACAAAAGGTAACTCAAAATGGTTTCAAGGACTAGAAATAGTGAAGCACACAAAATTGTTCTATATTCTCACCCTCAATTTCATCGTGAAGCTCACCTCCTTATTTCTTCCACTCTCGCCTTCCTTATCTCTCCAAAAATTTAGAAGATAGTGTTTGATATTGGTACGTATAGGAAGTTAGCAAGTATTGATACCTTATGAATTGAAAGATTTCTTTTAAGACTCTCAACTGATTTTTCATTTGATTATTTTTTTCTTCTAATTTTTACTCTCTTTCGCTCACAATGCTTTAACCACTAATCATTTTTTTGTTTCACTCACTTTGCTTTTAACCCTCATTTTGCTTTTATTCACACAATTTTCTTTTTCATTTAAATTTATTTAGCAAGGGTCTGTATGTATCATATCATACACTCTCTTCTTTTTCTCTAAAGCACACAACGAAATCACCATAACATCTCTACCTAGTTCTCAATAACCATGGCTAGACGTCCATTTCATAGTACATTTACAAACTTCAACAAAAAAGGTTAGAGTTTTTACTCATTTTAGGCTCAAGGTTTCTATAATAAGGCTCATCAAGAAAAGGTTGTTCGAAGCTCAAATTATGGGAACTAAGGGCATATAGCATAAAGGTAAGCCTTTTTAGCTCTAAGTTAAACAAGCAATGGCTTAGGTCATTCCCGAATCATTTCACACAACACATTTTCTATCATGATTACATTTATTCGAATGAACAACCATCAATTCAAGCCTTATTCATCTACAAGTATCTACACAATTTATTTATCCTATAGCACAATTTACATATTTTTGCCTCCTTACAAATTTTTGTCTCCCATTTTTGAAATTATCTTGGGTAGCGCGATACCACTAGGTGTTATGCCAAAATTCCAATTTTTGAAACTGCCCGGGATATTGTGATACTAAGGACCGATATCGTGATACCCACAAAACTTTTTGCCTCCCCTTGAAACTGATTGAGGTATCGCAATATCCAAGGGTGGATATCACGATACCACTATGTTGGGCCCCAAAAATCTCCCAAAAACTTAATCCTAACTACCTACACAAAATTAAACCCTTAAATAAAACTAAAAATTCAACATGCAACAAATTTAAATCCTAAGCTAAACAAGAAAAACAAATGGAATCCATGCTCAAATAGTAATTATCTACAAATTCGGTTTCAAATTGACCCAAAATCTCATCGAGTACCTTTTTACTCTAAGGTTTGAAGTCAACCATGTAACTTTCTTCAAGAAAAGTAGCATGAGTTGAGACTATAATAGTTTTCTCTTTTGGGTTATAAAACAAACCACCCTTTTTTTTCCCTTTGGGTAACCTACAAACATGCATAATTTTGTCTGTGAGTCCAACTTTCTTACATCTTTATCCAATACGTGGGTTGGGCATCCCCAAACCCTAAAATAATTTAGATTCGACTTCTTACCATGCCACAATTTGTATGGGATTTTCAATGATGCCTTAGTTGGCACATCATTCAGAATATAGCAAGTTGTTTATACAGCGGATCCCCCAAAAAAAGATTGGAAGTTTCGAATAACTTAACATCGAACGTACCATGTCTATCAATGTTTGATTTCTTCTTTCTACCACACATTTCTATTATGGAGTGCTCGACGTGGTTAACTAGGTTAGAATATCATTTTTTATGAGTTACCCTAAGAAATCATCATATAAATATTCCCCACCTTAATCAGACCGAAGTGCCTTTTATGGGTAAACCTAGTTATTTCTCCAATTTTGCACAAAAATATTTGAATTTATCAAAAGTTTCACTCTTGTGGTGCATCAAGTATACATACACATATCTGGAATAGTCATCAATAAAGGCTACATAATACTCGTAACCACCTATTGCACTGATGCTCATGGGCCACATATGTTAGTGTGCACAAGTTCTAGGGGTTTTTCAACCCTCGTTCCTTTTGCATTAAAAGATTGCTTAGTCATCTTACCTTCAAAGCAAGATTGACAATGCAGAAGATCAAGTTCTTTAAGAAAACTTAAGATGTCGTCTTTCACAAGTCTAGTGATTCTTTCTCAGCTAATATGAAAAAGTCTCAAATGCCAAATGTATGCCTCATTAAAGTGAGAAGTTTTAAGTCTTTTTTTGATATTTCAGTCTCAAGCAATGTGAACATTTTTGGTTTGAAAAAAAATAGATTATTTGACATCCATCCATTACATATAAGATTATGATTTCTAAATATTGCAATTTCATTATTAAAGTTCACAGTCAATCCTACTTGCCAGCCCATCCCACATATTGATCAAATCAACGGGCTACGAATCTAACCACGTGAAAGCATCATCAATCAAAGAGAAAGGGAATAATCAAAGATGTATGGCATCATCGATTACCCCGTTATACTTAAAAGTATCACAAAGGGTTAAGAAACGTTTGAGATGCTGGTTAGTCCTCAAAATTGGAGATTCCCTTGTATCATTGATGGTTTGATTTCAAAATTGTTAGTGTTAATCGCGAGGCAATTAGTTCTCCATCATATGAACTTTAAATTAGGCATAGCATAGTCGTGCAACGTACGTTCTTCCGTTGGTACTCAGCATAGTGGTGGCAATGGACGCTCTTCTATTATTGGATCGTTAATAGGTGAGTCTGTCAGTGGAGGTTGGGCTCCTCTCGAAAGTTGGCCCTTTTCTCTCGTGTGTTAAGATTTTTTCCAATTCTAGTTCAAATGGTACGACCTTACCACTGATCTGAGTCATACCCCACCTCCTACAAGCACAAGAAATTAAAACAAATTAATAATTATTTGCTAAACAAAATAGCAAATAAGCACAAAGAAATGGCGTATCTATAAACCTAGTTTTTGTTAATTATCTCCCTAGATAGCATGCAATAAAACTAAAAATCACTTAACCTAACACTATCTCCCTGGAAATGGCACCAACAACTTAACCTACATCGTACGTGCGCATAAAAACAAACTATTTTATAAGTGTCATTTTAATTGCAAGCGGATAGTGCCATTTGTAATGTTTATAGTGTCCAATAGAACACCGGAGTATTCCAAGGGATCGAACCCAAATAAACCGATGATTATGCAATTCTTAAACTATAAACATGCAATCAAACGACACTAGCTAACTACTCACTAAGTACTATATTACGGCAGACCATTCACGAGTTTAATTACATGAATTAATTACCTAAATGTAGTGAAAGACTAAATTATAAATAAAACAAAATGTGAAATTAAAAAATACAAACAAATACGATAACAAACAACGGTTGGTTAATTTCCATGAGGTTGGTTAACCTTCAAATTAGGGATCTAAATTGCTATTACTCCTAAATTGGTTTAATTTTACCTCTCGACCTCAACTTTACCAATTTTGACAAATTAGTCTAATTTATCTTTCGACCTCACCAAACAACCCGAGAGTATCAAATTGATGTCCGATAAGATCTCCTCTCGATCTCACTTATCTTAGGGTCGTCAATCCTAAGTTTTGAAGTCTATTTGATTTAGTCCAGCTTTTGTAATTTAGTCCCTGAACCCAAAAATCAATCACCTATCACTTTCATCAACCAACCACTTAAGGTTTAGCTACTCATGCTTATTTTGAACCCATTAACAACAAGAAATCAAATAGAAACACCATAACTTAACCTAAAAGAAAGTTGATAAAGACTCAAGCTTTCTTGCAAAAGCTTAAGGAACACAATAATGACAACAAAGAAGATAAATAAAAACACCCAAGATAAGATTTTTTAACAGAGGAAATGTAATAGAGTTGAATGGTATAAAGCTAATGGATTAAATGGCTTAACAAGTAAATAAATCCTAGTTACAATAATAACTAACTTAACTACCAGCTATAAAATTATTAAAAACCAGAAATGAACATGAAAACAAGCCTTAAGGTATAGAGAAGAAGAACTAAACCCTAAAAGATGAAGAGAAAAATGTAAAACTAGCTTATGTGAAGTCTCTTTCTCTTACAACCAATTTTGGTCTATTTTAGCATTTTTTTTGACCAAACATTTTTTCCCAAAATACCCCTTAACGTGTGTTTTTTTTATTGGTGTTGAGGTTAGACAAGGTTTTCCCCTAAGGTCATTTTTTGTCTTTTCTTGTTAGGGGTATTGCGAAACCCATAGTCTAATATCACGATACCCACGTCAATCTTAACTTGAGAGGATCCTTGGGAGTTAGGTATCGCGATACCCATAATTGGTATCATAATACAACTTAGCTGGCCTCTTGATCCTCTTCAATTCAACATTGTTAGGGGTATCACGACTCCTAGGCTCTGATATCACGATACCCCATTCTAAGTGATGTTTTCACTCACATTCTGGCCTCCACTAACTCTCTACAACACTTAATCAACCATTAGGTTCCCTATGTCTCATTTGGCCATTTCTAGTATCAAAAGTGGCATAAAACGCACTATTTCACTTATTAAGGCGAAGAATGAAAACTAAGTAAAAATAGGACAAAAACGTATAAGTTGCTTGAAAACAAGCTCTTTAAGTGTAATAGGGAGTCTAATTTGACACATCAAATTACAGCAAATTAGTGATACACCCTTTGCATTTAGCATGACCCTTGTCATATATTCAATCATGCAATTATTTCTTTCTTTCAATAATCACTACACTAAAACAGACTTTTAGCGGCGTTTTTAGTGGCGTTTTAAATAAAAACGCCGCAAATATTACACAATAGTGGCGTTTGAAGGAAAACGCCGTCAAAAAATGAGCAATAGCAGCGTTTATTTCCAAAACGCCGCTAAAAAGGATAAATAGCGGCATTTTTTTTTACAAACACCGCTGAAGGTCTGAGCATTAGCGGCGCTTTTGAAAAAACACCGCTAAAGGTCTGAGTATTAGCGGCGCTTTTGGAAAAACGCCGCTAAAGGTCTGAGCATTAGCGGCGCTTTTAAAAAAAAGCCACTAAAGGTCTGAGCATTAGCGGCGCTTTTGGAAAAATGCCGCTAAAAATTTTTTATATTTTTTTCTTATTCTTGCTTTGAATTATATTTTATTTTGATAAATTCACTTATAAGCAATGAGAAAGTTTCATTTTAGTTACTTAATTATGAAAAGTTACAAATTGCTAACTAAACAATTTAGAAGTTTTCATTTAAGTTACAAATTAAGCTATTAAAATTGATTTAAGGTTTAATGGTTAGTATGTTAATTTCATGGTTAGGGTTTGTTATTTTGGTGTATGGATTTAGTGTTTTAAAGTTTGTTGTTTGGGTTTATTGTATATTGTTTAATATCTTAGTATTTACCGGTATTAAGGTTTAAGTGTTAGTGGTCAGGGGTTAAAGTTTAGGGTTAGAGGTTTAGGGCAAAATGGTTAATGGGTTAGGGTTTTGAGTTTAAGGTTTATGGTTTATGGTTTTAGGGCTAGGGGTTTGGGGGAAATGGTTAATGTGTTAGGTTTTTGAGTTTAGGGTTTATGGTTTAAGTTTAGAATTTTAGGGTTTAGGGTTTAGGGTATTAGCTATATGACCCAAAATCCCGAAACTGAAATCCCTCGTGAGGGATTTATGGTTAATGTGTTAGCTATTAAAATATATGTTTTGTACTAACTAACATTGGCCACATGAATTCCCAAAAAGTTGGTCTCGGATTATGGTTTAAGGTTTGTAGTTTAGAGTTTAGGGTTCGAGTTTTATGGTCTAAGATTTATGGTTTGGGGTTTTGAGTTTGAGATTTAGGTTTTGGTGTTGTGGTTTAGGGTATAATATTCAGGGTTTATGATTTAGGGATTAATCTTGGGTTTTTTAGAATATAAATCAAAATAAAATAAATGTAAATTATTATTTAAAAAAATATATATATCAAAATGGGTTAAATCCCAAAAGCATACATGAATAATGGTTTAGTGTGCAATTGTATACATGAACTTTAATTTAATCCAGATCTTGTAAAATATTAACACAATTATTGATATAATTAACATCATTTTTTATTTATATATTGCATACATAAAAATTTATATCTATTCAATACAAAAATATATTGATGTATTTATATTTTAAAATAATGTGTATGATTAAATCAAAATTAAAGTTTCAACTATACATTTAAACCAAAATTAGAATTTCACATCTAGAATTACACATTAAACCAAAATTCATATATAATTCGAGATATATCTATATCAAAATTTAGGTGTATATATATAATTAAATGCCATTTATATAAAAATCTAAACAATTAATACAGACCATGCTTAAAAGAATAATGTTGATGTAAAAAGAAAGAAAAAGAAATTCCTAAAAAGTTGATAATGGTAATTAAATTTTTAAATTTTAATAATAAAAAATTAAAAATTAAAAACTTAAAAACTTAAAAACTTAAAATTTTAATATTTATTATTTTAGTTAAAAAGTTTAATACTTAAAATATAATAAAAATAAAATTCAAAAAATGATAATCTCAATACAAACATTTTAAAAAAACATAGAAAATATATATAAATTAAAAATAAAAAATTAAAATGTATAAACAAAAATTAAAACTATAATGACGTTTTATTAAGAAATGCCGCAAAATATGTTACAAAAATAAGTTTAAGTTTTCCCAAAATTTTCCTCAAAAGTATTAAATTTTCCCTTAGAATTTCCCCCCAATTCCTAAATTTTTCCCGAATTTAGCATGTGGTTCTCTTTCAATTATCTCCATCTCCCCCAAAACCCTAAAAATAGTTCTCTTTCAATCCCCCCATAGCTATGGCACTCCTTCTCGCCACATCCAGACGCAGATCCCTCGCCAACCCTTCACTCCTCCACCTTTTCTCCACTCCTTCAAATGACCCGAACAACGATAACGCCTCCTGACGGCAACCACTCCTCCAATAATCCCCTTGGTCTCTTCTTACTTGGCGATGTCAAACCGCCAACACCAACCAAGACCCGAAACCCCACAAATCCTTGACTCCCAATTCCAAACCCATGTCAAGAAGCGCTTCATTCATGGAAATCCGTAAGAATCTCTCCGAGTTCGGCCGATGTTCCGCGGATTTAAGGGATGGCTTGTACATTTTGAAGAGTTTGACGAAGAAAAACAAAAAAAATAAATAAGGTAAGTTTTCGACTTAACAGTAGACATAAGTTATTTATTTTTCATTTTTCTTTGACTTCACATTTCTACTTCATGCTGCATAATTTCCTTGAGGAATAGTGTATTTGATTTCAACTAATTAGTTTAGCACTTTTATCATTCTATTTCAGAAACTTGTGGACATACTTCAACTTGTTTTATTGTTAGGTTTCTAAAATATATAAAACAAATAAACTCTCGTTTGCACGAGTGCTGGATTTGAGACAAGTTCACCTGAGTTGCATTCATACAGGTAGAGCCAGATCTGGCATTATTGTGGTACCTTGTGGTGCCGGAAAGTCTCTAGTCGGTGTTTCTGCAGCAAGCCGAATAAAGAAAAGTTTCCTTTGTTTGGCTACAAATGCAGTTTCAGTGGATCAGTGGGCTTTTCAATTTAAACTCTGGTCAACCATACGGGATGAAAATATTTGCCCTTTTACATCTGACAGCAAAGAGAGGTTCCGTGGCAATGCTGGTGTGGTTGTAACAACATATAATTTGGTTGCTTTCGGTGGTAAGCGGTCTGAAGAATCTGAAAAGATTATTGAAGAGATAAGGAACAGAGAATGGGGACTGCTTCTTATGGATCAAGTAATTACTAATTGTCATCGTTCTTGTCATTTATGTACCTTTGAGGAAGTTTTTCAACTTTATATGCACTGATTGCATTTTTTCTTGGTAGGTGCACGTTGTCCCTGCTCACATGTTTAGGAAAGTCATTAGTATCACCAAATCCCATTGCAAACTGGGGCTTACTGGTACTCTATTGTTTTTTGCTTTGATGCATCTCTAGCTCTCAGCTACCTCTTACGTGTGAATATTTAAAATAAAATACCTAAATCCTTTTTTGTAGCCACACTTGTGAGAGAGGATGAAAGAATTACAGATTTGAACTTCCTTATTGGTCCCAAATTGTATGAAGCAAATTGGCTGGATCTAGTAAAAGGAGGGTTCATAGCAAATGTTCAGTGCGCTGAAGTCTGGTGCCCGATGACAAAGGAGTTTTTTGCTGAATATTTGAAGAAAGAAAATTCCAAGCAGAAACAGGTTCAGTTATCTAAACGGTTCACCTTAATTTGTTGGTTCTTAACAAGTTTTGCTGTTAATTTTGACTGCACATATTTGGAATTTGGTCATGCTGATTTTGTTTTTTGTTTTTTAATAAGACTAGTAGCGAACAGTTAACCTTACTGTTCTTATACTTACACGTCTAATGGTTGCCTCTTGCATTTCAGGCACTTTATGTGATGAATCCTAATAAGTTCAGGGCATGTGAGTTTCTCATATGGTTCGATGAACGAGAGTGTGGTGATAAGATAATTGTCTTTGCTGACAATCTTTTTGCACTGGTTGAGTATGCAATGAAGCTACGCAAGTCTATAATCTATGGTGCTACCAGGTTAGTTGTGAAAATCAATTGCTCTGCCCTTTTTGTATTATTTTTATATTGTTGTGTCAATCTTCCCTTGTAATGTGCAGCCATCTTGAGAGGACAAAAATTCTCCAGGCATTCAAGACTAGTCGTGATGTGAACACTATTTTCCTCTCAAAGGTATTCATCAGCAGATTATGTTTTACTCAGTATTGTCAGTGAATGTAGAGAAATGCTGCACAATTTTGATTATGAGCTACCATCGCACCACCATCAAAAAGCCAAGTTTTACTTTTATTCTCCCCTCTTTTGGTCCCTATAATGTGTTGGGATTTGAGAGGAGGGGGTGGCGGTGGCGTGTAGAAATGATTCAAATTAACTGCAATATAGTCTTAAATGCATTTGGCCATTCATGAGAATTCACTGAGTCTTAATGTAACATATATTTTTCCTTAGCTTTGGTTGAAAAATATTTCTGTTACTGCATAACCTCAATGGCTTACAATCAGTCTAAAAATATAAATAGATTGGGATGGCTCTTCATTGTGTGATATTTGCAAAATCAAGCACTATACTAAACTTCATTGTGCTGCAGCAATAAGCATTTTACTTTCTCATTTTTACACCTCAGGGACGTGTAATTCCATGTGATTTCATTGGTATTGTGAAGAAGAGCCAGCAACCCGTGTACCTTAAAGGTATATCCAATTTATTTCTATATTCAACGGTGTATTTTGTTGTTTCTATTGTGAAGGTTTTTCTTCTTTTTTTTTTGAACTAAATATAAATAGATTTCAATCCTTTTTTGGGGTTTGTTTATTCTTTTCATTTTGCTGATTTTTTTTCTTTTTTTTCTCAGTTCAACATTGCAAATCCGACTACTGGTTGCCCAAAAAAGCTAGAAATTGATGATGACCAGAAATTGTAATTTTCTTCTGTCTCTGACTCATGAAATAGTTGGGTTTAAGTTGAATTCGTTGATTTAATTTCAGTATTTATTGTTAAATTTAATGTTGCTTGTCTTAACCATGAAAGACCCATGTGAAGGATATGGCTTCTTTTTGGTCATGTTGTCTATATACATCATATATATATATATATATATATATATATATATATATATATATATTCAGTTTCAGTTATATTTTATTTGGGTGGGATTCAACTTTCTTTGAGTATTTATAGAATGTGAAAAGTCAATTATGTTGAAGCAAAATAAAACATATATTATTTGCTAATGAAGTTTGGATATCTTCTATTTAAGGCATAATTTTATGCAACTGTGAGAAAGAAATTAAGAAAATTCTTATGGTCTTCTCTTTATCTTGCACACAAAATCAACAAATGGATTTGATTTGTTAGTCTTTTATTTTTTTCATTTAGATATGAAGTGGATCTTTTAATATTATGGTGGATTAGCCTTCTGGATATAGTTCACTTGTATCTAATTGGTGCGACAAATATACCTTATAAGATAATAGCTCATCTGTTAAATTTGTAGTGATTATTATGTTAAAATAATAGTTTCTTTTAAGCGACTTGGCTTGATTGTATTTGTGAGCATCTATTTACTCTCTTGCGTCAATGCCAGTTGGTAGTTGTTACTTTGTATTAAGAAGAAAGTATTCTCACATTGACATTTGAAAATGCATTCGAGCCTTTTTTGACAAGAGGATCTCACAGGAAGTCACTGGCCATGCCCTTGGTGAGGTATGTTTCCAAGTTACCTTTAGCTTTTCGTTCATTGCCTCAAGTTTCTGCTGGTGCATCTGGACTTCATAACTGCAATTTGCTCACCCCTTAATTATCCTTCAACAGGAGTTTAAGGGCTATGTATTCAAGATCATGGGAGGTTGTGATGCTATGTTGCTTTAACACATGGATGGCATGCATATCAGGAGATTGTTGATGCATATGGGTGAGTTCTAATATGATGCTATATTGCTTTAACACATGGATGGCATGCTTCTGTTGATAGTTTTGACGAATTAATTTGTATAAGCTACTAACTTTAAATTGAACGGTTATCCAGTATTAAGAATCTTATTGGGTTCATTGGGTGGTTTATGTTTTAGATGGTAAATATGATATCTTTGTGGGGGGCATGAATTGCTTCCTAACCATGAAGCTAGTTCTTAGAAGATTTATGTAATGGCACTATAATATGTCAAAATTGAAATATCTCGTCCGTTTTCTGACTGCAGCTTCATGTGTTCTTCATCAATTAAATGAATCATACTGCCTTCACTTTTTATATGTTTACTATTGAAATTTTTACATTTTTAGCAGGATACTAACATGAGAACTTTTTGCAGTATTACTAGATATCAGGAGGCAAATCCTGCAGTTTACACTGTTGTTACTTTTCCATTTCTCTTTGCGGTGATGTTTGGTGACTGGGGTCATGGAATGTGCTTGTTATTAGAGGTGGGCATGGGCCGGGCCGAGTTGGGTTTGGGTCAGGTTCAGATAAAATTTTAGGCTCGAGCCCAGCCCGGCCCGAAATATGGGCCTAAAATTTTGTCCAAGCTTTGCCCGAAAGAAAATTGATAAACTCGAGCCTGGCCCGGCCCATATTAATTTTTAATTTTTTCCATTAAATAAAAAATTTAAAACAAATATTAAAACAAAAAAAAACAAATAAAAAATATGTAATTTTTTTAGCTTTTTTCATTAAATAAAAAATTTTAAAACAAAAAACAAATAAAAAATATGTAAATTTAAAAAGTATATTTAATTAAAAATAAAAATATATATTTAATATATAATTCGGGCCGGGCTTGGGCCAAAAAAGTTTTACCCGAGCTCGGCCTATTTTCTAAATGAGCCTCATTTTTTTGCCCAAACCCATATTTTGGGCCTATATATTTTACTCGAACCCTCCCATTTTTCTGATGCAGCCGGGTTGGGCAGTAGCTCGCCCATGCCCACCTCTACTTGTTATTAGGAGCATTTCTATAATTTTAGGCAAATCTCACATGCTTGTTATTAGATGAAATTATAGAAATCTGTATTCTTCTATAATTTTCATTTTAATGTCTTCAAATTAAATTATATATTTCTAAATTGGATTTTTGATGTTTTTATAATATTATAATTTTTTTTTATTTTTCATAACCTTTAGCGGCATTTTTGAGAAACACGTTGCTAAAAGTATAATTTTTTATTTTTTTTATTTTTCATGATTTTTAGCCGCGCTTTTTTTCAAAAAGCATCGCTAAAAGTATGATATTTTAATTTTTTTTTTATTTTTCATGATTTTTAGCGGGGTTTTTGGTAAAAGTGCCGCTAAAGGTCATGACTTTTAGCGGCGTTTGTGGGGAAAGCGTCGCTAAATGTCATGACTTTTAGCGACATTTGTAGAGAAAGCGCCGTTAAAGGTCATGACCTTTAGCGGCGTTTTTTCTTATAAACGCTGCTAAAAGCCTAAAAAAATGCCGTTAAAAGTCTGTTTAGTGTAGTGAATGTTGTTTTGTTGTAAAGCCTTTGGGGCAAATAACTCATGTCGGATGCCTAAATTGTCACAAAATTCAGAGAATTCTTCATTCTTAAACTCTATTTTATGATTACTCTTAAAAGGCATCAAATGTTTTTTATTTCTCTTGAAGGAACTTCACCCAAGTGAACCTTGAATATTCATCTAATAAACTAGAACGTAGCATTTACCACTCATGGTTTTTGTTTGCATAGGCCCCATCAAGTCCATGTGTTGTAGTTCAAGTGATCCAATTGTTCTAACTAGTTGCAACTAGTGGTGCAATTCACATTGTTGTTTTCCCTTCACAATTTCTCCACAAACTTTGGTAATAGCTTCCCTCTCTTTGGCAACCCTTTAACAACATTATATCCCACAAGCCTTTAAAGTGTATATGACCTAGCCTTTTATGCCATAGCTCAAGGTCTAAAGAGCTAGGACGATTGCAAATCATAAGTTCAACCAAATTATAACAATTGTCGAATGCCCAATCTCACTCCATAACAAGCTCATTAGATTTTCTAGTTACCTTGTACCTTTTCTTTGTGAAGTTCACCAACATTCCTTAGTCACAAAGTTAGTTATACTAATTAAGTTGGTTTTCAAACCTTCCACAAGGAACACGTTTTCAAGTTGTGGCATTCCTTTAACATTCGAGACTTATTTCCCAATGATTCTTCCCTTTTTACCATCACCAAAGGTCATTCTGTCTTCATCATTCTCTTGAAATTCTTTAAGATAACTTATATTCTCAATCATGTGCCTAGAACAACCATTATTGAAATATCATATATTCTCAGCAGTAGCCTTCAAATAGTTTTTGAGATATGCTTTAGTATCTCATTATTTGAGATGCGGTAATTGGCTCCACACTGCATTATAAGGGGTTGCTTCCTTCGAATTTGGATATTGATGAGTGCACTATTTTGTTCAAATAAGGAACTAATTTTTTTTATTATAAAAAACTAGGAACTAATCTTGAGTGCTAAATAATTATTTTTTATTCCCACCATTTTTCAAAGTGTGAATATAACCTCATAAGTAGATTAGATTGTTATTGAGAAATGTACGGAATGAAATTATATTGTATCATAAATTTATTCTTTAAATTGATGTAACGCAAATGTAGATTTGTGACTAAACTAATAACCAATATTGTGTCTATTCTCTAAAATTTGCTTATTTTTATTTTTCTTCATTCATTACTGTCATGATGTATTATTATAACAATCCACTAATCGATTGAGTCTTAGCTCAATTGGTATTGACATTATTGTCTATGCAGAAATATGTGAGTTCGAGCATTTTGATGTGTATCTATCCTCTTATTGAATGATTGAAAAGAGCCTATAAATAATTCTAAACATTTGTATAAAATGTTAGTAAAACTTTAAGGCGTATGCCTTTTGTTGCTAGGAACCGACTTTTACACAATTTGAGACGTGAAGTTACAAGTCAAGTTTTGATAGGAAAATAACATAATGAAGAGATCATTATTGTTATTATTACCACCATATATTATATGCAAACTAATGGGCCTTGGCCTGGCCCAGCTCATGTACTTTTTTTTTACCTCATTATTATTTAGGGTAATATATTAAATAAGTCCTTAAACTTTGTTAGTTTGATAAAATAAATTCTTGTACTTCTATTACATCCAAATAACCTAAATTGAGATCGAAGTAAGCTCGTAAATTTTGTTACTTTATTTAAATAAATCATTATACTTTTGTTACGTCCAAATAAACCCTTAAATTTTAATTGATACCCAAATCAACTTTAATCTTTGACGTATGTTTAACTAAGCCATTGTAGTATAAACGTAAGTTATTATTCCTTATATTGTATTTTCAAATTATTTAACGTTTAATAATTTCAAAATATTACTTCAAAAAACTTATTTCAAAAATATTAAATCATTAGTTAGTTTTGTAAAATTTTAGTTCAACGTTTATTGACTTTAGAAGTAATATATAATTCGAATGTATATACAATTTGATTGTCTATTAAAATTTATAGATTTCATTCTTAATTAATTATGCTTACAAGCTTCTATTTTCATTAATTTTTTTGGTAGAAAAAACATAGCATAAAACGATTACATCAACCCGTCCATATTAAATTAAATTAGAGCCATTATAATCAATAATCAACACATCTTTTATCGAATCTGGCGAAGCTTCAAACAACTGGAGCGAGGAGTTTCCTATTGCCGCATAGTTAGTCATGTGATCCGTAACACCATTTTAATCTCTCGTAATATGACGAACTCTTACTTCACATTTCTTACGCAATAACTATGTAGTAATCTTAATTCCACTAAACTACTATTGGCGCTTCCCCCTCCTAAAACCAATTCAACCAAAAGTATATTATGACATTCAACTTTAACATTTCTAAGCCTTTTCCCCATATTATGAAAAGACTTTCCAGCGTCGCTCTTATTTCAACTTTAAAAATTGATTCCTTGCTGAAGCTCATCGCATACCCACATAACTAATTTGCATTCGAATCCCTTTGAACTCCTCCAATGAAAGTATGTTGTACACAGGGTGATACTGCTCCATCAGAATTAAGCTTTATTCATCTCATTTCTGGAGGAGATTAAACCGAAAGATGGAGCATTGAATATGAGAAAGTATATAATAAATAAATATTTAATATTTAATATGATTTTTAGTTATTTAAATTTCATATTAAATGAAGATCAAAACTGAAAGTATAAAGTAAATAAAAATATAAGAAGGATCAACTTCACTTTTACCCAATAGTAAATGTTAAAAATTTTAAATGTACAATATAAGGGAGAATGGCCTGTTTTTACCTAGTGATGGATTAGTTGGGTATATGTCAAAGGTTAAAGAATTGATTGAGTGAGTAGCAATTAAATTTTCAAAGCTTATTTAGTTGTAATGAAAAAATACAAAATTATGGATAAATAGTGGGGAAAAATAGAAGAATTTGAATTAAGTTTGAATCTTAAATCTAAAACTGTTGAGGAGGTTAAAAAGTATAAGGATTTATTGTACCTGTGGTTATACCAGAAAAAATACAAGGGTTTATTTAGATAAAGGGACAAATCTAAGTATTTATTTAGTATGAATTAAAATTTAATATAAAAGTATATTTAAATAAAGCAAAATGTTTAAGGGCTTAAATGAAAAAAAAAAATATAAACTCGTGAGTGGCATTTGCCAAGCACAAGCCAAAAGCTGTTGAAAGTTAATAAAAAAAATATTAAAAAGAAAAATAAAGAAATAAAAAGTAATTGGATCAACTCAGATCAGATCAGAATATATTGAATATACAAATACGACATATCCTAATTTTGCTTTGATTTTTTCCTTTAAGTCTTTTCGCTCTCCTTTTCAGCATTATCTTATATAAAATAATAATAAAATTTTTAAAAAAGGAGTCATTTTAAAGTGCTTGTGTTTGGTTGAGTTCACGGATAACGAAGCCTCACCTACCCCTGCCTTCAACTCAAATCTCACATTCTCTTTTAGATCTCGATTTGCTTTCATCAACCAATAGTTTATTTGCTGATTACCATGGGTAAGTACGCTACTCGAATGATATCAGTTTCCTTTTTCTCATTCTTCTCTTGTTTTTTCTACTTTTTTTAGAGATATAGACTCATCTAACTGGTTTTGGAACTTCAATTTTAGCTTCAGCAAATCCTTTCAATTCCATTTTGAAGACTTTGGAGAAGCCACAGGGCGGTGAATTCGGCAAATTCTATTTTTTACCTGCTCTCAATGATCCAAGGATCGGTTTGTTTCTTCTTTTAGATTTTAAACTTCGTTTGGTTGCCGATTAGTAGTAGGAAAGGGAATCAAGTGTATGAAATGAATTAAATCTATGCTTTTTTTAAGCTAATCTGATATTACCGAAGAAGCTCGCTTTTCACTTTTTTTTTCGTGTTTCTTTATCTTCAATCAAACAAAGCCTGTTATCTTTTGGTTGATTTGAGATTTTGATGCTTGTTGTGCAGATAAACTTCCTTACTCTATTAAAATACTTCTTGAATCCGCAATCCGTAACTGCGATGAGTTTCAAGTTAAGAGTAAGGATGTTGAGAAGATCCTTGACTGGGAGAACACATCTCCCAAACAAGTTGAGATTCCGTTTAAGCCAGCTCGAGTGCTTCTTCAGGTCTGTTGGATATCCGAAATTTTACAACGATGATATTGTGTTAATGATAATGATGAGTTGTTTTTAATGCTAACTTGCATTGCTAGGAATACTTGTTTTCTAATATTGTTCTCTGATTCAATTTTTCTCTTTTATTTTTTCAGGATTTGACTGGTGTTCCTGCTGTTGTTGATCTGGCCTGCATGCGAGATGCTATGAGCAAGCTTGGTGGTGATTCTAATAAAATAAATCCCTTGGTAAGTTATGCACTTAGTTTTAGGGGTGCTATTGGACTAATCAAAGCAATGTTTAATTTTTTGAATTGTGATTTTGTAACCTGGAAACCTGTTCTAACCATTGGTTTATCATGAAATTATGATGTTTACAGGTTTCTGTAGATCTTGTTATTGATCATTCAGTTCAGGTTGATGTGGCAAGGTCGGAAAATGCAGTGCAAGCAAACATGGAACTTGAATTCCAACGGAACAAAGAAAGATTTGCTTTCCTCAAGTGGGGTTCTAGTGCATTTGATAACATGCTTGTTGTCCCCCCTGGATCAGGAATCGTACATCAGGTAACAAGCATTTTTTATGCTACATTAAGAGATCATAATTAGTTCTTAATTGGCTGTGAAATAAATAAATCAATGCTATAGTGTTAAGGGGGAAGGAATTTCATACTGCTACTGACAGGCTTTGTTTAGTAAGAAAACAGAATACATGTGTTTGCCGGCATTTTTTGTCCTTATTCCTTAAACAAGTTTCTCTATTCTTGGTCTACAGGTCAATTTAGAGTATCTTGGAAGAGTCGTTTTCAACACAAACGGCGTGCTTTACCCTGATAGCGTTGTTGGAACAGATTCTCATACAACTATGATTGATGGTTTGGGTGTTGCTGGCTGGGGAGTTGGTGGTATAGAAGCAGAAGCTGCCATGCTCGGCCAGGTTAATTACTTACTCCACTTATTAATAGGTTATGTATTTCAAAAGGAGGGAAAGGATGGGGAAGGAAGAAAAAGAAAATTTATGGAGCTATTTATGTGGCTAAGAGTCCAATTAGCATTAATAAATTTCTTCTTTCTCTTACTACATTGCTGAAAGCATGAACTTTAATTTTGATTAGTAAAACTGCTTAGTTAATGATTGTACACTTGCCTTTTTGCATGTAGCCCATGAGCATGGTCTTGCCAGGTGTTGTTGGGTTTAAACTATTGGGAAAGTTGAGGGATGGTGTGACAGCTACCGATTTGGTGTTGACAGTTACTCAAATGCTGAGGAAGCATGGGGTTGTTGGCAAGTTTGTCGAATTCTATGGTATGGTCTTCAATACAAACACTGTGGTAACTTATTCATTGCTTCTTGTGCTACTTTTATCTAATGGTAAATGTATCCCTCTATCCTTATACAGGGGAAGGCATGAGTGAATTGTCATTAGCAGACCGTGCAACTATTGCCAACATGTCTCCTGAGTATGGTGCAACCATGGGGTTTTTCCCTGTGGATCATGTCACCCTGCAATATCTGCAATTGACTGGCAGGAGTGACGAGACTGTAAGCCCCTTAGAAAAAAAACTTTGTTTCATTTGATGCATTGACCTTTAGTTTACTGACTTATCTACAATCATGTAGATTGCAATGATAGAATCTTATTTACGGGCCAATAAGATGTTTGTGGACTACAATGAGGTAAATATTCCTTACATTCTTTCTTCCATGATTAAAAAATTTTCAGCATACAGTTCCCAACTAAGAATTTGTTCCTAAACTCAGCCTCAGATTGAGAAAGTGTACTCTTCCTACCTGCAATTGAAACTTGAGGAAGTTGAACCCTGTATATCAGGGCCCAAGAGGTAAAGTTTTATTTTTTGATATCTAGAAACTGCAATCTTCTCTAAAATGAAAAATCTTGTTTAATTTTTGGTATTCCTGTGATTAAGGTTTGTCTGAGTATCTGATTGCTCTATTGCAGGCCTCATGATCGAGTTCCTCTGAAAGAAATGAAAGCAGATTGGCATGCATGCTTAGACAACAGGGTTGGATTTAAGGTATGATCTTTATAAATTTGGGAATAGTGTGCTTCTTGGAGCACTGAAATGGTGATGGGGACATTTAAATGTTAAGATTACTATGTGCTTATAAAATAACACTCTTCAAATCTACTATTAAAGGTGGGATGATATTATTTGATTATTCTAAAACTTGAGTGTGATGCTTAGACACAAATGATGAATTCTTGAATAGTGTGAAAATGGTATATCATCTAATCGTATAATAAGAACTGTCTGGTCCCTGAGTTTTTTCTTACTAAAAGAGGAGCTGAAAAATTTTGTTTAGTGCATCCTTCTCCTCTACTGTTCTCTTCCCCTGTTCATGTTCCCTGCATCTCTTGTTACAGGGATTTTCTATACCAAAGGAATCTCAGGATAAGGTTGCAAAGTTTTCATTTCATGGGATTCCAGCAGAATTGAGGCATGGAGATGTGGTTATAGCTGCTATTACTAGTTGCACAAATACTTCAAATCCTAGTGTGATGCTTGGAGCTGCTCTGGTAGCAAAGAAGGCCTGTGAATTAGGATTGGAGGTAGGCTTTCTCTGCTTTCCTTTATGTCTACATGTATGAATCTTTTCATCATTGAAGTAATTGATAATGAGAAAATCAGAAGTGCTAGATCAACTAGGTTAGATGGCCCTTGATTGCAGCAACGTTGATTCTTTGTTTATTGCCAATTAGATTGTCTGTTTCATATTTTTGAACATTGCCGGTATGAGCTACTCTTAAAATTGTAAAATTCAACCATTATTCTCATGGAAGATTTCCAAGGTTTATGTTATTAAAATGTAGAAATTTTCTTTTAGGTTAATCTCTTTAAAATAGCAAATTATTCGATGGAAAAATATGAATTTTTTGTTTTGCCTTAAAATGATATTTTGACCTGGAAGCTTCAAGATAACTTTTTCTAGCCAGAATGTTTACATGGTACAATTTTCGGAGCAATAAGCCTTGTTGCATATTTTTGGATCATTCCTTTAACAGGTCAAGCCATGGATCAAGACAAGTCTGGCTCCAGGTTCTGGGGTTGTAACCAAATACTTGCAGAAGAGGTACTTCTTATTAATCTGGAGGAGTATATTGTCCATATGATAAATGCTCTTCTTTATTTCATATTGCTAACTCAGTAATTCACTGCAGTGGCTTGCAGAAGTATTTAAACCAGTTAGGGTTTCATATAGTTGGATATGGATGCACTACATGTATTGGGAATTCCGGAGATATTGATGAATCTGTGGCATCCGCTATCTCTGAAAATGGTAAATTTTTTAACAAGAATGTACTTGGTTATACTTGCATAAGAATGCTTGAAGCTGACATATTGGCTGTTTTCTTCATGCTTCCAGATATGGTTGCTGCAGCTGTGTTGTCAGGAAACAGAAACTTTGAAGGACGTGTACATCCTTTGACAAGGGCTAACTATCTTGCTTCTCCTCCTCTTGTTGTTGCCTATGCTCTTGCTGGCACTGTATGTACCTTCATGTTATTATAATTGGATCTCTGTTCATGAATTTATGTTCTTGAAATTGAGTTGTATACCATCTATGATGTCTTCTTGTTATCATAATTTAGCCGCTTCTTTTTTAACCTCTTTCTTTATTCATTCACTTGTTTATTCTTAAGATCAAGAATATTTCTCATTAGACACAATGTTGCAGGTAGATATTGATTTTGAGACACAACCCATTGGTACAGGGGCAGATGGAAAAAAGATCTTTTTCAGGGATATTTGGCCTTCTAGTGAAGAAGTGGCTAATGTGAGCTACTGAGCCTGCTTACCCTTATTCCTAGGCTTAAAATATTAGGGATTAATACTGTTTTCCATTGTTGTTCTGTCCTCAGGTTGTTCAATCGAGTGTGCTGCCTGATATGTTTAAAGCTACATATGAAGCAATCACCAAAGGAAATCCCATGTGGAATCAGTTATCTGTACCCTCTGGTAGCGTTTATGCATGGAGCCCAACATCAACTTACATCCATGAGCCACCCTACTTTAAGGACATGACCATGTCACCTCCAGGTCCACATGGAGTGAAGGATGCCTACTGCTTGCTTAATCTTGGAGATAGTATCACAACTGATCACATCTCCCCTGCTGGTAGCATCCACAAAGATAGCCCTGCAGCCAAATTTCTACTTGAGCATGGGGTAGATAGAAGAGATTTCAACTCTTATGGAAGTCGGCGTGGTAATGATGAAATTATGACTAGGGGTACTTTTGCAAATATCCGACTTGTGAACAAACTATTGAAAGGAGAAGTTGGGCCTAAAACAATTCATATCCCCACTGGAGAGAAACTATCTGTGTATGATGCTGCCATGGTAAATTTCTACTCTTAATCCAGCATACGTTTCACATATTATGACTTACCAGTAAAATATAACCTGTGCATTATGACCTATCTGAGGACGTCATATTTATTTGTATGACTAGCATTCATCTCATTGTTTTTAGCAGAAAAGAGCATTTACCTCATCGTGCTTGAGGGTTCTATTAACTATTAAGTTAATGCTTTTATATTACAGAAATCATTGTGTTGAAGTTGCATTTAAATGTTTTTATTAGTTTTTGAGCTTCTCCACCTAAAGTGGCTTTTTATAAGTGAATTGTAACAGAATTAAAATTTATTTATCAACAGAGGTACAAGACTGCAGAACAGGATACCATAATTTTGGCAGGTGCGGAATATGGGAGTGGAAGTTCTCGAGACTGGGCTGCAAAAGGTCCAATGTTATTGGTGCGTTACTGGTTTGACTAACAAGAATGCACCATTCAGTGGTGCTTGTTTATATATATACATATCTTGTTGTTTCCTGAACCACTGCTGGCTTGAGCGACAAATTGTAGATCTTGCTCCTCTATTTCTATGCAGTTTGCGCTCTCCTAATAATGCCATTAATGATGATGTACTCAGGGTGTAAAAGCAGTCATTGCTAAGAGTTTTGAGCGAATTCACCGTAGTAATTTGGTGGGCATGGGCATCATTCCCCTATGTTTCAAGTCTGGAGAGGATGCTGACACTCTTGGATTGACTGGCCATGAGCGCTACACAATTGATCTTCCAAGCTGTGTGAGCGAAATTCGACCTGGCCAAGACGTCACAGTGGCTACAGACAGTGGCAGGTCATTCGCCTGCACTGTACGATTCGATACGGAGGTACGTACTAATATGAAAACAATTTTGTCATTTCTTGGCTTTTGTTATAGGCTGAAGGAGCTGTGCTCCATCCTTGAATAATCAAATTTCTTTCCCACTGATTCACTGAAGGAAGCATTGGTTACTTGAACTAAACTGCAGGTGGAACTGGCATATTTCAACCACGGAGGCATTCTGCAGTATGTCGTCAGGAACTTGATCGGCTCAAAACAGTGATTAGGCTGTGTAATTTATGGTTGCGGAGTTTGACGAAATATTTCATAACCGTAGTTGCTGCATATTTAAATGGGGTTTGTGAACTGAAACTATTAAGTTTGCAGCAAAAGTTTAAATTGAATAAAAAATTGGAAACAGAGGTAGGTTGGGATTGAAGGCAAGGCAATGCCAGTTTCAGATAATAGAAAATTCAGACATGAATTTTGTTAAACCAAGATGTGTTGATTACATTAGATGATGACTAATTCATGGATTTATATATGTAACATTGGCTTGTCTTTTAGCTTTTCATCTTTCACTGTAACGTGTTGTTATGGAATTAATGGTTTCCCACAAAGGTAAGCTATGTGAGTACGTCTCGATTGAGGTTGGGCAGTCCTGTCTACGTGAGGATGTGGTATGCGTATGGTATTAATGTCATTGTTATTATTACCTACCAATCATCCCAGGCCACACCTCTTTCCTATGCCCTGTCCTTATGGCTAATCACTAGCGGCTGGAGATTTTAAAGTTGAAATACGGCGTCGTTACCAAGAAGCTAAGAAACAGAGTTAACCTAATTCCATCCTTTCAAATTAAACTATATGGAAATGCTTCATATTGGGATTTGAAGTAGGGTTCATAATATGGTCACATTAGGTCAGCAGGATTGAACCTCGACTGTCTTTCAATTCAGGATGTGTTTTACGTTGATTTTTTAAGCTGTCAGAACAATAAAAGATCAAATCAAGCCAATCAAAAATAAAACTTGTGTAACATTTCAATGTTATAATACAAGGCTTTTAGTTTCACCAGGCTTTTTAAATGGAAACATTGTTCAGAAAAGCCTAGATCAACTGATAAAATCTATTAAATAGTGCCAATTTTTTATCACATATATTGTAAAATGGAGATTTTAACCAAAAAAACAAATATGTTCTTTATTATTATTATTATTATTTTCCCAAATGATAAAAGTTAGAAACGTTGATCTCAATTTTTTTATTGAATGACATGTCATTAAATCGGCCTTTTTACACATTATAAAAATATTGATTAATTACTTCAATAATATGAAACGAACCGTGCATGATTAAATTGACATCAAAATGTCAGCTGCCATCAATTGTGATAACTTGGGCTTCCCTTTGGCTGAAAATTTAAAAAAAAAAAATCCAAATTACTGTTTTCTAATATATTTCGTAAATAATTTGGAACTCATATTATTTTGATAAATAATTATGATTTTACAATATTTAGTAAAATCCCCATTAAATCAAACTCATATTTTTATTAATTATCTACTATATGTAATGTTTAGATTTACCATAATTGAAATTGCCAATTGAACCGATAACCAAAATCTGCAGCGATTCAATGAATTCAATCTCTTAATCTTATCGCTTTCAAAGCAAATCTCTTAATCTTATCTGATTTTATAATCATTGAATGAGATTACTGTTAGAAGTGTTACCATTTGATGCCGTGATTTGCAAGAAATGGAAGTTTTCAAGGAGGGCGCACAGGGCATAGAAAATGTGAAAGGAATCTGATTTTGTCAATATCACTAATTTCCTGATTCTCATTAACAGTCATTATACTCATCTGTCCTTGTGCATTATTACACTTTGAATGCATAGTGGTAGTAAAATATCAAATCGCTTTACTGAGGTAAAAGATGGAACAGAAAGAAATTAAAAAAGATAAGGAACAGAAACAAGGTTGGAGCATGAATCCAAGTAAGCATGATAACACACTACTGCGACTACACAAAAAATGAAGAGAGGAAAGGGCCAAGCACTGCCCCATCCTTGAAGCCCAATGGTCCCTGGAGCTCTTACTTTAACTTTCCAACGTACACTCAAGATAGTAAGAAATCCAAGTCAGTTCTGTCAACTATGAACCAAAAAAAGAAGGATTTAAGATTATGTATGAAGATCATTTACAGGCAAGGCTAGCATGAATACCCTCATGAAAGCTGTCTCAAGAACAATGGGAGATTGAGGGGCAAATGCAGGAATAGGGGTTTCTGTTCCCTTCCTCTTAACAAAGAAGAAATCAGGTCCCTTCAGCAATCTGTTCCGACAGGTCAACTCTTATTCATTTTAAAATCATCTAGATATACCATTTCATGAACCTACTTCTTGTTTAATGCAGAGTCATGCTCAATTTAAGATGCATACCAACATAGCATATGGTATAAATTAATATTCATAATCATCAGCCTAACTTAAGGGGTCTAGATCAATATGGGCGATACCATACCGGTTGGCATACAGCTTTTTCTTTTGGTATATTTGTAATTTTGATAAGTGAATTACTAGATAGAAAAGGTTACCTGTATAACGGTTGTTTAAACCTTGTACTCATTGACACGCATCCATTTTGTAGACGACCACTTATTTCCTCTAATCACAGGGCAGCCTCCTGGATAACTTAAAATAGTAAGTTATAAATTATCCTAGAAAATAAAAGAAGAGAAAGTAGGGGGAAGATTTGATATTAACTTGTGACAAATTAAGTAATGCAATAAGACAGATGAGGGACATGAGTCATGTCATCCAAGAATTAAAGGACCCTTGGCAGCAACTTAATTTGTGACTAGAACTAACCATGCAGGCTTGAAAGATCCAGAGTTGCGTCAGGCTTCATGCTCCAAAACAGTAATGCATCACCCATCTTTGGTCTCACAGAAAGTCCTCCCTTTCCACATTCAGATAATTCATTCCACCAAGGCACAGCACTGATGTTCCCCTTTGCTGAAGGAAACACTGTCTCTCCTCCTTCTTCAACATCTGAGCTGTAAAATGGTTAAAGAAAGTAGAAAAAGAGCAAATGAGAACTTCCACACAATGCACTAGGATAATAAAACACAGGAAAGGTATGTTATATGTTCATGGTACTTACAGGTACATAAGGACAGTAGCTATGCGCTGGCCCCCGTTCCTAGTATTGACCTCATCCTTGAAGTAGTCATAGTGAGGCTCATATTTTTGGCCAACTTCATAGTGAAGAACTTGAAGTCCTTCCCCATGCTCTGCATATCGTTGCCATGAGTAACTTTACTACCATGGATAGCATAAAGAAAGAAACTGATCTAAAGCAGACCCTAAGGAAGAAATTACACTAGTAAAGGCATTAAAAACAATTGAGTGTGACTGATAAATTCGGATAGATTCAGATACTAGTACAGACCGACTGGTATGAAGGTAAAATCCGCAATCCTTTTCTCAATGCTCTTAATAATCTTATCACGTCCTCTAGGTAGAAATGTTCCAGAACTTGTACGTACCCTGCACGCAAACATCCATGACATCTAATATAATAGAAGATTTAAAGAAGAAACAAAAACAAAACTATATATGAAATCATAGTAATAATTACATACCTACTATCTTCACTCTTGCCGGTTTTACTATCAACAACTTTTGACTTCTTCATATGAGGCTTGGCAAGATCAATCAGGTATTCACATTCCTCCATGGACTGCCAAGTTTTTTACAACTAGAAGTTAGTTTAGGATTAGCTAAAAGATACATGTTAAAAGTATGAACTTTATCTGCCTTCCCTTTCACCTTGGATTAAATCATCTTATAACACAGGGATCCGTCCGCCAAATTACTAAGAATATTTAAGATACATTTCTTTATACATAATTCTCATTGCATTTTCAGTTTCAAGTACTAGAATACAAGAAGTGTCTCTAAGCTTGAAATTTGAAATAAAATATCTCAAAAGGCTAATAGCTTACAAAAAAAAAAAAAAAGATTGCTTGCTTCACTAGTAGTTTCAATTGCAATACTGTTTCGGTTAGAGTTGAATATAAAATTAAAGAGGAACGAAGAAAATAAGTGAAATATTCATCCAAAAATCTTGAGAAACTGACCAAGAAATTATGGTAGATAAAAGCTCTAGGCTCCCAAGAGATGGCTTCAACCCACTGCTCTCCTCTGTCTTCATCAACATAACTTCTGGCAATTCAAAAAAAAAATGGCTTCAAAACAACCGCGGTTATTATCAGATCGCCTTCCAACACAACCAAAATTTAAAGAAAAAAAACTAACCTGTCGACGACGTTATGCACAATGGAGCTCAAATCGTTGGGCTTAGGAGAATTTCGGGAGTCACCGCTAGGAATGTAAAAGATTCCGAGGCCCAAAAGAATCAAAATGAGGAAGGTAAAGATGACCAGCATGGCTAGAAACATGATTGAGGATGAGGATTTCCGAGGCGGAAGGCGGGAAGACCTGGGCTTCGCCATTAGTGCTGAAAACTGGGGAGATCGAGACCTGGAATTGCTTCGACTGGGTGTTTAATAACTCAGTCCAGTGGCGAGTTATGTCTTTAACATTCTATGTTTGCTTTGAGGTTGGTTGGTTTATAGACACTGTGTAATTGTCATTCTGAAACTGCTCTCCTATTCCCTTCTTCAATTGCTTTTCCATATATATCCTTCTCTCCCTTCATGTTTTCTTGTTGGTAAAACTAACTTAAAGGTCCCTTCTATTATACCAATCTTATCAAATTAGTCCTTTTATTATTAGAAAGAATCAAATTAAATTCATATACCATATTTATTACTCATCAGATTTAATATATTTAATTTTTTTATAATTCAGAAAATGAAAAAATAACATTATATTTTAAATAGTAAATTTTACTGTGTTAAATTAAATATTTCTATTATATTTTTGGTTAGTAGCTCTAAGATTTTGTTAGTTTATTTATTTTATAAGGATAACACAGCTCAAAATTTCAAACTCCATTTAGCATGATCAAAACTAGCAGGGACTCCTTTCACTCTCATTTTTATACGAGTAATATTCTAAAATATATTGTGGATTCATTTGAAAATTGGTTAAATTAAATTTTGTAAAATTTTAAATTACCCTTATCATTATCTTATAATAGTGCAAAATTATATGGCTAAAATGTCAAATAAGTCCTCTGAAAATAATTTTAAAAAATCAGTAAAGCCTAGCGTCCAAGAGTGCATTCAATTAAGTCCTTTGAATCATGATTTGTACCCAATTGAGCCCCTTATTAAAGCCCTTGATGGGTGGTTAAGTGCTAATGTGGTACTTAAGGTGGCAAGCTAATATGGAAAATTGAGGACATGACAAGTTGGAATGGAAAAATGATATGTAGGGCTTAATTAAATTTTTATTATTTTGTGAAGACTTAATTGACTTTTTTTACAAGGGCTTAATTGATTATTTCATCTTAATTTTAAAAATAAAATTATAAAAAATTAGAAATTATTTAAAAGTATAAATAAGATATAGAAAATTATCAAAATTGCAAAAGTTATTAAAATTAATAAATGCTTATAAAATAAAAATTTCTTAAAATTTTATTAAAAATATAAATAAAAGTATATATAAAAATTTTGTTAATTTTGCTAGTTCGGAATCATTGGTTTGGGTATTAAGGAAATGGGGAGATTAAAGTGTGATGATGATTGTATTTGTGCAGAGGGTTAAGTGAAAAGTTTGAGCGAGGATGACAAGTTTAGTGCTTGATAGCTTAAGGTGAGCGATGGGTGGAGATATTCATAGGTTACTCCAGTATATTGTTCAAAAAATAAAAACTATGTAAATTATAAATTAATATTTTACAAATCTTATAATTAAATTTAAATAAAATATTTTATCAATTTTAAAAATAATGAAACAAACCATTTCAAAGAGCCAAGTCTAGCTGAGCTCAAACTTGAAAAAGTTTTTTAAAATCAGTCTAAGCTCAGCCTACCCCACAAACACATCTAATAATGGGTAATGTTTTAATTGAGAAAGAATGTTGCAAAAGAAGTTGATAAGGAGGAGGTTAAGGTATGATGTACAATAGTGTGTGAGAAAAAACAAAAAGGTGTAGTAATGTATCACCCCATACTCGACCTGGTTATCGGGTCCAAGCTACAGGATGCCACATCCATTGCCGAAAAATCTACAATCAATTATACACCATACAACCATTTACACATGCAAATAAGTATATTATGCATTCATACTATGCTACATAATCATTTCTGAGTCCCGTACGAGCTTACAAAAAGCTCTTTTTCTAACTTGAGGTTAAATTAATGACAAATTGTAAAGTTTTCAAACTTGTGGGCTGGCGCCACGACATCATCAGTCAGTGAGTTATGTCGCGATTTCAAACACCACAATGTCACAATGTCACTCATTATCAATCTAGGTCCCAATGTCGAGGACTCGTGCTCATGATGTTGCCCCTGTTTTGGCAAAGAACACATTGGTATATTTTTCATGCTTCCTAACAAACACTTGTATACTTTTATAACATCATTCCATAATTAATACAACATCATTCCATATCCATCTACACCAAAAACATATGACCATTTGAAATCAATCATTTAATATAACATTCAACACATGATCATCCTTTAAACTTATCCAAGTCATTTATCAATCTAGTCATATTAAGCTACCTCATTTCAAGTTCACATACATTTTGCCTATGCAAATTGAAAATAAAAAACTTATATGGTCTTAACATGAATCGAAACAAACCATAAACTAAACTATATTTCATTCTTAACATTCAAACATACCATTTTCAAGCCATTCATTAACTTATCTTGCCTAACTACCTCACGTTGCAACCTTTAACATACTAAACCCATGCAAGTTTAAGATCATCACACATACTTATATCAAACATGACCAAAACCATGCATCAAATAAGTCATATATCAAGCTTAACATACAAGTTCAACCACAACCACAATTACCACTAATTATCCACTCAAAAATGACCATTTGCACAACAATGTGCCCTTATATACATTTCATAATGCTTGAACTCAAAATGAACATAATTTTACATGTTCAACGATAGTGTGATGTCCATAAAGATCCCACTTTGAGAGTTCTGCAAGTTGACTATCTACAATAAGGGAAAACAATTAGAGTAGGCATACATGTGCTGAGTAAGTTCAAATGGAAAATAATACGCTTACCTTGATCATACACAAGCATGTTAGCTACCATAGTTTTGGCATAAATTTGGCTAGGACATGGCACTTAGAATAACAACAAGGTGAGCATAAATATTCATGCACATTAGACATTATAATATTGTGCTAACTAATCATAAGAAAAGCTCAAATCATAACCAATTTATATCACTTTCACTAATTCATCTCAATGTTATATTCTATCATCAATTCATAAGATCATGCTAATTTCACCTAATTCATTTCAATGTTATATTCAATTATCAAATTATAAGTTTATACCAATTTCACATTATTCATTTCAATGCCATATCAAATCGTTTTATCGAATCTATTTTCATTACATTTTCAAGTTTCCAATTTCAATTATAATGTTTCACCCGATAGAACCCTACTAAGACGAACTTGGATACATGGGTGAACTACACCACACTAGATAGCTCGTAAGAGCTTAAACTACACTACACCAAGGCATTGAAGTGCAAAACCTGTAAGCATCAAATGCATATTGATATGCTAATACATCCCTCCACCATACCAAAGTCTCCGTAGAGATGTATAATACTTAATGATCCGCAACAGATGCTAGATCTCGATACAACCAGTAATAATCTTCGTACACTCACATATCTTGTACAAACACGCATATGACCCTATTAACATGCCAATAGTATCCTTAACATTTTACTAAGTTCACATGGGCATCAATTATACATATATGTATTACCATTCCTTGTAAACAATCATTTTCACATGTTTGTACCCTATAATTATTTGCATTTACATATCACACCCTATAAATTATCACACTTTCATTTCCATACCCTATAATCATTTAAATTTTCACATTTATACCCTACACTATCTCATAATAGTCAATTATCACATAATATTTCAATTCAATCCATTAGTAGCCATATATGCCAAATTCACTAGTATTTCAAATTATACTCAAACAAATATATATAACAAATTAAATGAAGCATACATATCACGCAAGATTAGATAGTGAGTTCCATATGAACTTACCTTTTCAAAATACAAAATGAGCGGATCATTTAGGGACTAATTTGTAATTTTTGTTTTTCCCTTATTAGCTCCACTTTGATCCAAATCTTGATCTATATAATTATTTTGTTTAACAAATCAATAACAAACATTATTACACATATTATGAGATGCATGATCCTAATAAATCTATTTTTTATTTTTTCACAGACTTTATATTTTATTCAATTTAGTCCCTAAACTCAAGATAGGCATAACTTTCAATTCTTAGCTTCAGATTAAAATCCAATTTCACATATTCTCATTAGGGACTTTATATTTTCTATTTCTAACATAATTTCATGAAAGGTTTTAGATTTATTCAATTTGGTCCCTAATGTAACAAAGTCAACAAACAAGCTACATTAACTTCACAATCTAAATCTTTTCATAATCTAAGTTTAGAATCTATCAATTTCAAGCCTAATTCTTCAATTAATCAACAATGATAGCTTTTTAAAACTTTAACAATTTATCAAATTGGTATATGGACTAGCTAAATCAAACTTTCATGACCATAAATCCATAAAAAAATTATAAGAAAATGACTTGAATTACTCACCTAATTAAATGGCTGAATGTATAAGGGTTGGTTTTTCTATCTTATTTGGACAGTAGAGAAATGAAATGAAGAAGATGATACTTACACATCCTATAACTTAGTTTATATACTTTAATTATACTTTAATTAACCTAACAATTATCTTAATTAAGCTTTAATCATGCTAATTTTATGCTAATCACCCCAAGTGGATTTTCACATCGTCATCCACTAACTTATACTTAAGAATGATTTAATTTCATTTTGGACCTTTGTTTAATTACTATTTAAGTCCTCAAGTCTTTTGTTAATTAAAACTCTATAACGATCGGACTTTTATAATTTAGTCTCTGAGCTTCAATTGACTAATTATTCTGCAAAATTACTCGACCATTCTTCAATATATTTTTATATTAACTTTATAAATATTCTTATTTTATATTTACGGACTCGATTTACGGAAATGAGATTTCGAAACCGCATTTTCGGTACAATTGAAAATCGGGTTGTTACAAGTAATTTTTATTTTTATAATATTTGAATAATTTTAACAAATTTTATATATTTTTCTAAAAAAATTTATAACATTTAAATTTTTTCTATAATGTTTCACTATTTTTATAATTTATATATTTTAATAACTTTAATATTTTTTGTTTAAATTGTCAATTAAGCCCTCGCAAAATAATAAAAAATCAATTAAGCCTTCTATGCCATCTTTTTTCCTTGTCAACATTTTTCATGTCATCACCATGTTAGCTTTTTCACCTCAACTGCCACATCAACACTTAACGGCCTATCAAGAATATTGATAGAAAAATGAACTCAAAGGGCTCATTAATTGAGTACAAATCATAATTCAAGCCTCAATTAAAGCACTTTTCATTGAAAGGTTTAATTAATTTTTAATTATTTCCGAAGGACTTATTTAGCATTTTAACTAATTTATATTTAACCCTTTTAAAATTCTCAATAATTGTAAAATTTATAACGATAAATTTGATAACATTTTCTTTTCTCGCCGACTACACTTTAGTTTATACATCATTAATGATTATTACCTTAATTTAGTTTATATGCAACCGTGAAAATGATTTATAATATTTGAAAATTATCTATAAACTATATATAAAAGGAAGATTCAAAGGACCTTTCTTTTATTGACACATGACATCTCATGGTGCTCCCCTTTCTTTTTCTTTATATTATAGATTAGTGGTTAAGTTTCAATTTGATCCTCTATTATGCTTATATTTTTAACTTAATTCTTATACTTTAATTTCTAAGTAATTTGATTTTATATTTTTATAATATTATTAATTAGTCCTAATAGTTAATATTGTTAACTTTCTACTAAAATATTACATGGGTATATATATTTTGAATGTCTTTAGAATCTTAGAGGCTGATGAGTGACTTCCTATTTCTTTTGAGTTTTCTTTTTTTTCCTTTTTTACATTATAAGAGAATGATCAATACTATGTTGAAACTTGAGATTTATATATATATATATATATATATATATATGTTTTAATTTTTATATAATTTAGTTCTTCTATTTTATAATGCCATTACTTAGTCTAAATAATTAATATTATTAATCATTTCAATTAAATGTTGACGTCAATTTTGTTTAAGAACACTACAACAGAAAATTATTTTATAATGACAAGTTTTAATTATCAAGACAAATATTCTAAACTATCGAATGAGATACTTAAAATTTTGTAATTAAAACTAAAACATATGAAAATACTAAAGAACGGTGAAAGAATAAAAAGATAGATCCTAAAAATTGAAAGAATCAAAATTGCAAAATCCCTTTAACTAAAAAAAAAAAAAAAGTTTATCATCAACTCATGTTAGAAGAAAACACTAAAATATAATAATGTTATGTGTATGTATATGTTAAAATTCGGACAAAATTTTCCAACTTCAGCTATTACTCTCAATTCTCTTTTCATATGGTTCAAGATATAGTAAAAAAGTGAAGCACGATCGAGTTGAAATCTCTCAAAATTGCAAACTTTAATTAAAGTTTATACCAAAGAAATGTTATATTCCGTTAAGAGATTGAAAGTAAGCCAATTCTTGCATATTAATATTGAAATCATGTTCTATCAAATTAAATTTCTTAGAAAGTAAAATATTTCCAATTTCCATCCTACCAAATGTCATATATATTAATGTATATGAAAAATTATTTGATATGTTAGTGCCCAATGAAATTTAAAAACTCCATGAGACAATGACATGTCGTTATATGATATAGTAAAAACATCTATATATATATATATATAAAAGAATGAGATAGATGAAATTTTTTTAATTTCGTTTATGATTTCTTTTTTAAAAAAAAAATGAGCTGTTAATATACCAAATTCCACGGCTCCCTAGCAATAATCCTAGCTTGTCCCTACTGGTCCGACTCTCCTTCTAGACTTTCATCTCCTTTACGTGTTCAGCTCTTACATCTTGCATGGGAGAGCATCTCAAAGTATAAATCCCAATACCCTAGCTCGCTCACCTTCAATCTAAACTCTTTCTCTTCCTCTCGAGAGAATATTGTGTACATGCCGAGTCCATCACTAAAAGAGCATCACATTTTTCAAGTTGTTTGTAGTGGTATACTTGAATGAATAAATCTGACATTTTTTTTATTCAACATTATTATTTTTACTAAAGATTATTAAATTTCAATGGAGCAGCTAATTGCATCATCTAAAAAAGGTCAACGATCGTCGGCCGTCCGTGAGAGTGACTTGGTAAGACGTATGCAAAGTTGTGGCCGGCAAGCAAGTTTGTTTTAAGCCATCATTTATTCATTCTCTCTCACCATTTTCTTCAT
This sequence comes from Gossypium rotundifolium, assembly GCA_025506655.1. Lineage (NCBI taxonomy): Eukaryota > Viridiplantae > Streptophyta > Magnoliopsida > Malvales > Malvaceae > Gossypium > Gossypium rotundifolium. The sequence continues at coordinate 135,322,261 of CP106733.1, forward strand.
CAACAATTAGACCCTGTGTTGCAGCGTCTGATCTGGGGATCATGGACAAACTGGTGGTGAAAGTGAAACAGAGGAAGATACTGTCCTTTCTGCCTAAAGTTGTATCATCATCAGCTGTACTCACTTTCCAAGTCAGCCCACCAATAAGCCCTGTTGGCAAAGGATCTAATTCTTCCTCAGCTCCGACCATCGTATCCTTGATTCCCAAGGGAGCTCCAAGGAAGTCTAGGAATGGGAGCTTTGATGTACGTGAGCCTGCCTCCCCAAAAGTTTCGTGCATCGGCCATATCAAGCGCAACAAAAAGAAAAAACAAGCTGCCAGCAAATCTAAGCTACCCTCACCTCCACCGCAAGCAACATGTGCAGAACAAGTGAAGGGGAAACAGGCATCAAAAGTGACAAAGCATGGTCATAAGATTGCGGAAGCTGCAAGAGTTCCATCCCTTGGGCAGACGAAGCAATTTTCAAGCGCACGTGGCACCTTATCAGATTTTGATTGGAAGACTTGTGATCAAGCAGCTGGCTTCGTCACCAATCCTTTGTACGAGGAAAAGTTGGTTGTCAATGTAAATGGAGTTAAAGAATCAAGAAATGCAAAATTGTGGAGTAGAAGAACCTCGACACGTCTAGCTCCACTTCAATTGTAGTAACTCCATCACTGTCTGCATTGCTATGTAGTAATAGAACCCTTTTTTCTTACATATCATAATTAATGTCATGTTACAAATTTCTAAACAATTCACTCAATTTTCATTAGTATTTTATTAAATATAAATATTCAAATCTCATTAAGTCTTATTTAATTAGCGATATATAAGTAGTACTTTTAACACTCAATCAAAATAATTTAGTTGTCTCTCCCCTTCTCACTTAAACTTTTCCTTATTAAAAATAAAAAAAATCAAAAAGAGAAGGGAATTTTGGGACGTGCTTAAAGCACAATCCCATGATTCCATACCAATCAAAATGTCACCTGCCAACCCAAATTAGGTTGACGGTGATGGCGATGGTGATGGTGATGCAAGCTGAGCTAGGAAAGAATATTTGCTTTCCATTTTCCAACTGTATACAAAAGAGGATTTAGAGGAAATGCAAAAGTGGAAGCTTGGATGCACGTGTAAATCTCAATTTATGCCCGGGCCTAATTGAGCATATATTAACCAAAATTAAATAAATCAATAAAGTTCAATAAATAATAAAATAGTCCAATAAATTTACAGATGGTTTAACTCGAGCCCAAAATTTACAAACCCAAATCCAATAACCGTTTCTAAATTACACTAACCCAAAACCCACATGAACTCAACAACCCAAGATTCAGCCCAAATGGCTCAATTGCATTAAGGAATTCGAAACCCTAGAGGCTTCCAGACTCTTGACATACTGACCAGACCCTTGATGCCTCAACGGCCTTCCCCACGTGCCCAGCGTGCATCCACAACAATGACCTTTCAGACGCCTCGAAATCTCACGCCACCAGCACTTGGGCCTCCCGGCCTCAACAACGGCCTCCTCGCGTTCCATGATGCTCACGCAAACAAACAAACAAGCAAATAATAGAAAAGAGGCTAATACAAAGAAAGCGACAATTTGACAAGAATAATGAAATTAAAATGGATTTTGTATTTTATTTTTATTTTACTTTTCATTTTCGGCTATATAAGGCCGATTGGAAGCAATGTAAAGGGAGGGCCCCCCCCAATTTTTTCTTTGGATATGAAAGCAGAGAAAATTAAAAAGAATAAAAAATCAAAAAAGAAGGATCCAAGAGAAAGGTGATTACATCTTCAAATCTAGTTTTTATTCTTTGAATATATGTACGGAAATAAGAGGAGAAAAGAGAGATACCTTTGTGCGACTCCGTCCTCGTTTTCTCCGTCGCAATCGGGGTTAGACGAGGATGTAGGTTAAATCGAACCATCGTGGCACCTTTGTGCGTTGTTTAGGGTGGCGTTTTAGCGGACAAACGAGAGGTTTCTGGAGGCGGCTAAGGGTGGAAAACAAAGGAGATAGGGTTTCATTTTTTAAAAGAAGAGAAGGGCTGGTTTTCTGAGTGATTTTCAGGCTTTATTAGCCTTTAAAACTATGTGAAACGGCATCGTTTGAAGCTTGATTAAGTGGCTTCAAAACAACATCGTATAAAGCAACCCGACCCGATCTGATCCAAGATCGCAGGATCCGCGTGTTATTTGTGAAAATGGAATATTTATGCAATTAATCCTTCTTTGTTACACCGTTTTTCGATTAGATTCATTATACAATTTCTTTTGCATTTCGATTGATCCCTGTAATTTGCTTGCTTTTTCAATCTGATCCAATCATTGCGCTCCGTTTTGATAGCTTGAAATATTTGTATCTTTAATCCCTGATTAGTGGCATGCATTCTATTTTAATCTTTATTTCTGTATACTGACTTTGTTTATTTTAAAATTAACCTTTTAATTTTATATTCAATTCAATTGTATCCTTCTATTCTTTTATTATTCTAAATTCTTGATTTCTTTTTAATAGATTGTTTGAAATTAGTTTATCGATTTTGATAAGTTTTAAATTATTTACATATGTTTTTATTATATATATTTTATCTTTTATTTTTAAATTCTTTTTAAATATTTGTATGATTCAAAGTTGATATAATATTGAATGAATATTTTTCCGCCATCATATTATACAATATAAATTTACTAAAGTATTTTCATTTTATGCATATATTATTTTATGTATATGATTATACATTCACATATTTTCATTTTAAATTTGTTTGCATATATATTTAGGTGTATTCATATATTTTTATTTAAATTTATTTGTACATAACATATGCATCATATCTTGGAAATATTTAATTTAAATTATCCTTTGTTCATTTTAAATATTATTTATTTATGTAAATATATATTTGTGCATATTTTTCTAATTGAATAATTTATATCTTTTAAATTTTCAACCTTACTCCTATTTTTGTTTATTTTAAGAACTCTCTTTATATAAATTATTAAGTTTTATGTCATATGTGTATTAATTTGATTTCGTAATATTTGTATATAAATTTACATGTAATTATTGCCATGAATCATAATTTTATGCTTGACCTATATCTTATTATTAACAATAATGCAAATTCTAGATTTTTAAGTTAATTTTATTTTTATCCCAAACAAATCAAATAAAATACATTTTGATTGCTCAAAAGATTTTCAAAATAAGGCAATGTTTGTGCGTTTGGAAAGTCAGAAAATTATGCCTTAACGTAATGGGTGTCAATTTTCTGTCCAACTAGATAATCAAATACCCTTCTTTGATTGCATATTTTGAAAATCAAAGATGATCTCGGTGTCAGGGGTATAAAGGTGTTATGTCCTAACGTACTAGATGTGATATTTTTATTTCCTTCGAAATGAGTTAATCTTGATATTCAAATTCAATATTGATTAATTTTTCTTAGAAAATTTATAACGTTTCCAAATTTTCAACGCAAGGACACTAATTAACCGATTTGGTACCCGTTCAGGGGCGCATGGGGTGCTAACCCTCCTCGTGCGTAATCGACTCCGAACCCGTTTTATTGAATTTCGCAGACCAAAATATTTTTATAGGTGACTCAATTACACCTAAACAAAAAGAATTGGTGGTGACTCCTATTTTGAAAGTCAATCTCTATTTTTTCAAACTTAAAATAAAAATAATTTCGACAGCACGTAAAGATCAAAACCCTAACCTCGAAGGCTTCTTTTCATGGATTATTTAAGGAAGACTTGGTTGAGTTGTCCATCAAAAACAATTAACAAATGCAAGTTGTAGATGCGGGCGATAGTCTATGGGTTATCGGGGTGGGTATGACCCGACCCCAAAAACAGATATTGTCAGTATCAGAGTAGATGGGAGCGGAGGTTGGGGCGTGGTCGGGTAGGTAGGCACCTATCTATATCATTACTTAATCCGTTTACATGCTGCCTAAGGTCCACTGATGAAGGGGGCATCCCAAGGCCCAATTTCTTGTTACTTTTATAAAGTAGGATGCAAACTTTTTACTTAATTTTTTTAATAATTTCATTATAAATTTTAATTATATTTTTTTAATATAATATCTAAATAGGATAATGCATTTCAGTATATTCAAACTCACGTCTTTTTATATTGACGATAATATCTATACCAATCGAAATAAGACTCAATCGATATTTTAATTTTTAAACCTCATATTTTTTAAAATTTTGTATAAAAATTATATTGCAAATATGTTTTTTGATACCATTACATCGTTTTATTTTACTTTTTCAAAAAGTAGTTCATCTTCAAGTATCAATAAGTACGAGGATACATGATTTGTTAAGTATTATCCAAATAATTGGAAAGGGTAAAAAGATTTTTTTTTTTCCAAAAAGAAAAGAATATTGGAAATAAAAAGATTGGAGGTAAAAAAAACCAAAGTAACTTCATATCTAGAAAAAGATTAAAAGAACTGAAAAAAAGATAGGCAATGGCATCATCATCTTTTGACCGTTCAACTTCATCTCTCAAACCAAATTTCTCAGCGCTATTATAATTTCAATTTTTATTTTTCTTATTTCCATCATATTTATTTCATTTACGAGTTACATCCCCAATTTTTTAATTAAAAGGGATTGTCTAAGGACACTACCAATAATTTTATTATATTATTTCATTTTTAAACTTTTTTTATAAGGGATAACATTGTTAAAAGCTCAAACTCTGGAATTAATAATGTATTTTTTATTCTATAACTAGTTTTAAAAGTCGACATGTATATATTTTTTAAATATTTTATTATACATTTATAAAACATTTATCAATTTAAATTTAAAAACTCTATTAATAATAAACCAAATAATTTCTCATTGATAATAAAAAGGTTTTTTAGTTCGACAAACAAATTCAATAAATACTACATGTCTATTTTAATTTATTTTTATTTTATAATATTCTCTAAAGATATATGACAGTATTTTACTCCTATTTGTGGAGTCTTTTAACTCCAAACTCGTAAATAATTTTCTTTAATAATAACTTCTCACAAATTATTTAATTATTTTTTATTTTTTAGTAAGAGGCAAGGGGTATGAATTTTTCAAGTATCTACGGAGAGACAATCAAGGATTACATCGTAGTGTCAATACACTACAAAGCAGTATAGTCAGCACCAAATCGATTTCAATTGTTTCAACCGGTGTGATCGATCCTATAATTAATCAGTGCAATTAGCTCCTTTTTCTTCACCAATTAAAATTTTAATTCATACCAGTCATATCCCCTATTCCACAAAATTTTAGTCACACAAGTCGAAACATTATATATCAACAGGTGCATGAATAATATTAAAAATATAATTTTACTTTTTACAATTATGGTAACAAATAATAAAAACTTTACAGAAACATTGCACATTGGTTGATGCATAAAAATTTTATATTTAAAATTTATTAGGTTTTTTGGACAATACAGAATAATTGAATGAAAATGTAATTACACTCTCTTGTAATTACAAAAATTGTGATTCCTAAATGTATTTAGTTGATGAATATAATTACATCTTTGGTAATACAAATTATAATTATAAAATTACATAATTTGCATTTTAAAAATAATAATTACTATGAAAGTTATTAGTATGATTAAAATAATTACTAGTAATAAAATTAAAATCAAACAATCATATGTATTGTGTTAGTCTAAAAAGTAATTGATAATATGATTATTAAAAAAATAAGAAAAAAAACTATCATATGCAATTTTATAAAATATTTATTGAGTTATTTTCTCTTTAACATTTAACATATACTCCATATCATTATCTGTTGGTAATTGACCAAGTTCATTATTGTCAAAACTATTTTTTGTTTGGAAAACAAGGCCTACTTTTAAAAAGAAAATGGAATCGGCACCAATCTTTTTTGGAGTGTGATTGGGCCGCCTTATAAAACATTTTGGTCTACGAGTCCTAAGAAAACAGGTCCGAGAGTCGGTTACCCACGAAGAAGGATTAGCACCCTCGCAACGCCCAAAATTGGTATCTTATTGATTGATTAATGCCCTAATGTCAAAATTTTAGAAAGATTTAAAAAGACGAATCCTTTAGAAAGTGTTTAGAATATTCGAATTGGATATTGAAATTCTCTTGTTCCGAAAAGATGAAATACCACATCCAGCACGAAAGGACACGATGTTTCAAACCCTCGATATCAAGATCATTTTGAGATTTCCAAAATTCATGCATTGCAATTTTAAAAGTGTATTCCATTATTTGGCTAAACAAAAAACCGAAACCCAGCACGATTGGGCACGATCCCTCGAAATTCCAAACATGAAATATTGCCTTTATTTAAGAAAAACCGGTCAAAATCCCCAAAGGATATTTGGTCATCTGGACAAACGAAAAATTGAAACCCAGCACGATTGGCCACGATCTCTCGAACTTCCAAACACAAAACATTGCCTTATTTAAAAAACGAGATCAAAATCTTTAAAGGATATTTAGTCATCTAGACGAACGAAACCCAGCACGATTGGGCACGATTCATTGAACTTCCAGACACGAAATATTACCTTCGTGAAACCCTTTTTATGAATTTAAAAAAAAAACAAAAATAAAAATGTTGAAATGTAAACACGGTAAAAATAAGGGATAATAGTAGATACAAAAACGGGAACGAACTATAATATTACAATAACAAAAAAATAATATGTGACAGATAAAACAAATGGTAATAATAATAATACTACTAGCTAAACTAACAAATATAATAAAAAAAGTAAATATAATACTAAAATAGTAAATAGAATAATATAATAATAACAAAAACAAGCAAAAATAAAAAAATATCAATAAGAAAATAATAGTAATAATATTAGAATAATAGTATTAAATAAAAAAATAGTAGTAGTAAAAAAATATTGCTAATATAAATATAGATATAACAATAATATACAATAAAAATTTAAAGTAAGCAAAATAATATATATAATTATAGTAAATATAATAGAAAGAATATGATTATAATAATAGTACTAGTAAAATAAAAATAGTATTAATAATAAAATGATAGTAATAATATTTAAAAAATAATAGCGATGAGTGAAAAAGTAACGTTAATGGTAAATATAGTAAAAGTAATGATAATATAAAAATAGTAAGTATAATTTAAAAATAATCAATTTGTAAACAAATTAAAAATAGGGACTAAATTGAATAAAATAGAAGATTTGGGGCTAAATTTAAAAACAAATGAAAATAAAGGGGTAAATTGAAACACGCGCGCAACCTAGAGGGACCAAAATAGCAATAAATCCCACTCTCTGAAACGCAGCGCCTGTAAGCGGACCGAATTGAAGTGCCAGATTAGATTTAGGGTAAGATTTAAAATAAAAAAACTAAAATAAGACGTAATTAAATCAAGGAGCAAGGAGTGAGGACCAGCCGCACAAATTACCCATTTAGGGAAAAAATGCGCGGATCCAACAGCGGGTCGAGTTGTCTCGCGCGGGTCTCTCCCCACCACTCAAACGACCCGTTTTCCTAAGGGTTAAAACCCCTTTTCCCTTTTGCAGGCTCCATTTGCTCAAAGGTTTCAAAAAAAAAAAAAACAAATGGGATCCCCATTTCTCTGCTAGGGCATGCCCATCTTCACAACAGGTTCCCCAAGCGCGCACCATGAACGGCGGCCAGAGGAACCACGGTAAGATCCTCTCGATCTCTTCTTTTTTTTAAAAAAAAACTTCGTTTGTTTTTGAAAGCGAGTGCAACAAACCCGTGAAAATAGAGAAGTTTTTCAACACTCTCCTCTTCTATTTTCGCATATAATATCAAGGCAAAAAAGAAAAATGAAAATGAGACTCAAAATCAAGGTAGAACAATAATCACCTTGATTTTTCACTGATTTTCTATTTCAATCTATGCGCCAATTTCTTTTTCTGTTTACTTGTGTTTGTATTTGTGGAAATCGTGTGTACTGCTTTTCTATTCCAAAAAAAAAACTGTTACATTCGATTATTCCCCTTTTTATAGCCTAAAAAAAAAGAATCCAATCCCAACTACAATTTGTTGCTTCCTATTTTGTAGTTTCCACCATCAGAGGCGTGGAGGCGCACATTGCGGAGAGGAGACGTGCTGCGTTGGGCTACTGGCGGCACAAGACCAAAACTAAGGTTTCCTGTCTTATTTTCGTATTTGGGCTTTTAGTGTGATTTTGGACTGGTTTTATTGGGCTTCAGGCTACTGTATTTTGGACTGTTTTAATAGACTTTTTATTTTTTTGGTTTTGGTATTGGTATTGGGCTCGAGTTTTAAATTAGGCCTTACAGCTGCCCCTCTTTACTCATTTTCGTGTAAGGAGAATAGAGTAAAGACTTTAAAAGGGCCAATTTTGCCCCATCTTGTGGAATCTTGGCTTCTTGAGTTTTGTTTCAATCTTGAGGGGCACATGTTTTGTTTCGCTTATAATTTATAATCTTTAGCCTGTTACCCTACTGCTTAGGTGGTTAAGGCTCACCGTCTTCGATCTGCTCCACTCCTGCTCAGTGGAGATAATATCTGCGACCTTCAGCCTGTTACCCTACTGCTTAGGGAATTAAGGCTCATCGTCTTCAATCTGTTCCACTCCTGCTCAGTGGGATAAGATCTGTAATCGTCAGCCTGTTACCCTACTGCTTAGGGAATTAAGGCTCATCGTCTTCGATCTGCTCCACTCCTGCTCAGTAGAGATCAGATTTATAATTTTCAGCCTGTTACCCTACTTCTTAGGGAATCATCGTTTTCGATCTGTTCCACTCCTACTCAGTGGGATAAGATCTGTAATCTTCAACTGTTACCCCTCTGCTTAGGGAATTAAGGCTCATCGTCTTCGATCTGTTCCACTGATGCTCAGCGGGATAAGATCTGTAATTTTTATCCTGTTACCCTACTGTTTAGGGAATTACAGCTCATCATTTTCGATCTGTTTCACTCCTGTTCAGTGGGATAAGATCTGTAATCTTCAGCCTGTTACCCTACTGCTTAAGGAATTAAGGCTCATCGTCTTCGATCTGTTTCACTACTGCTCAGTGGGATAAGATCTGTAATCTTAATCCTGTTACCCTATTGCTTAGGGAATTAAGGCTCATCGTTTTCGATCTGTTCCATTCCTGTTCAGTTGGATAAGATCTGTAATCTTCAGTCTATTACCCTACTGCTTAGGGAATTAAGGCTCATCGTCTTCGATCTATTCCACTCCTACTCAGTGGGATAAGATCTATAATCTTCAGCTTGTTACCCTACTTCTTAGGGAATTAAGACTTATCATCTTCGATTTGCTACACCCCTGCTCAGTGGAGATAAGATCTGTAATCTTTAGCCTGTTACCCTACTGCTTAAGGAATTAAGGCTCATCGTATTCGATCTGTTCCACTCCTGCTCAGTGGGATAAGATATGTAATCTTCAGCCTATTACCCTACTACTTTAGGGAATTAAGGTTCATCGTCTTCGATCTATTCCATTCCTGCTCAGTGGGATAAGATCTGTAATTTTCAGTCTATTACCCTACTGCTTAGGGAATTAAGGCTCATCGTCTTCGATTTGTTCCACTCCTACTCAGTGGGATAAGATCTGTAATCTTCAGCCTGTTACCCTACTGCTTTAGGAATTAAAGCTCATTCTTCGATCCGTTCACTCCTACTCAGTGGGATAAGATTTGTAATCTTTAGCCTATTACCCTACTGCTTAGGGAATTAAGGCTCATCATCTTCGATCTGTTCCACTCCTACTCAGTAGGATAAGATCTGTAATCTTTAGCTTATTACCCTACTGCTTAGGAAATTAAGACTTATCGTCTTTGATCTGTTCCATCCCTGCTCAGTGGAGATAAGATCTATAATCTTCAGCCTTTTACCCTACTGCTTAGGGAATTAAGGCTCTTCGTTTTCAATCTATTGCACTCTTGCTCAGTGGGATAAGATCTGTAATCTTCAGCCTGTTACCCTACTACTTAGGGAATTAAGGCTTATCGTCTTCGATTTGTTCCACTACTACTCAGTGGAGATAAGATATGTAATTTTCAGCCTGTTACCCTACTGCTTAGGGAATTAAAGCTCATCGTTTTCGATCTGTTTCATTCTTGCTCAGTGGGATAAGATCTGTAATCTTCAGCCTGTTACCCTACTGCTTAGGGAATTAAGGCTCATCATCTTCGATCTGTTCCACTCCTGCTCAGTGGGATAAGATCTGTAATCTTCATCCTGTTACCCTACTGCTTAGGGAATTAAGGCTCATCTTTTTCGATCTATTCCATTCCCGCTCAGTTGGATAAGATCTATAATCTTCAGTCTGTTACCCTACTGCTTAGGGAATTAAGGTTCATCATCTTCGATCTGTTCCACTCCTGCTCAATGGGATAAGATCTATAATCTTCAGTTTGTTACCCTACTACTTTAGGGAATTAAGGCTCATCGTCTTCGATCTGTTCCATTCCTACTCAGTGGGATAAGATCTGTAATCTTCAACCTGTTACCCTACTGCTTAGGGAATTAAGGCTCATCGTCTTCGATCTGTTCCACTCTTACTCAGTGGGATAAGATCTGTAATCTTCAGCTTGTTACCCTACTTCTTAGGAATTAAGGCTTATCATCTTCGATCTGCTCCACCCCTTCTCAGTGGAAATAAGATCTGTAATCTTCAGACTGTTACCCTACTGCTTAGAGAATTAAGGCTCATCATCTTCGATCTGTTTCACTCCTACTCAGTGGGATAAGATCTGCAATCTTCAGCCTGTTGCCTTACTGCTTTAGGGAATTAAGGCTCATCGTCTTCGATCTATTCCACTCTTGCTCAGTGGGATAAGATCTATAATCTTCAGTCTGTTACCCTACTGCTTTAGGGAATTAAGGCTCATCGTCTTCGATCTGTTCCACTCCTACTCAGTGGGATAAGATCTCTAATCTTCAACTTGTTACCCTACTGCTTAGGGAATTAAGGTTCATCATCTTCGATCTGTTCCACTCCTGCTCAATGGGATAAAATCTATAATCTTCAGCTTGTTACCCTACTTCTTAGGGAATTAAAGCTTATCGTCTTCGATCTGCTCCACCCCTACTCAGTGGAGGTAAGATCTGTAATCTTCAGCCTATTACCTTACTGCTTAGGGAATTAAGGCTCATCGTCTTCGATCTATTTCACTCCTGCTCAGTGGGATAAGATCTGTAATCTTCAGCCTGTTACCCTACTGCTTTAGGGAATTAAGGCTCATCGTCTTCGATCTATTCCACTCCTGCTCAGTGGGATAAAATCTGTAATCTTCAGTCTGCTACCCTACTGCTTTAGGGAATTAAGGTTCATCGTCTTCGATCTATTCCACTCCTGCTCAGTGGGATAAGATCTATAATCTTCAGCTTGTTACCCTACTGCTTAGGGAATTAAGGCTTATCGTCTTCGATCTGCTCCACCCCTGCTCAGTGGAGATAAGATCTATAATATTCAGCTTGTTACCCTATTGTTTTAGGGAATTAAGGCTCATCATCTTCGATCTGTTCCACTCCTGCTCAGTGGGATAAGATCTATAATCTTCAGCCTGTTACCCTATTGCTTAGAGAATTAAGGCTTATCATCTTAGATCTGCTCCACCCCTACTTAGTGGAGATAAGATCTGTAATCTTTAGCCTGTTACCCTACTGCTTAGGGAATTAAGGCTCATCGTCTTCGATCTATTCCACTCCTACTCAGTGGGATAAGATCTGTAATCTTCAGCCTGTTACTCTACTACTTTAGGGAATTAAGGCTCATCGTCTTCGATCTATTCCACTCCTACTTAGTGGAGATAAGATCTGTAATCTTCAGCCTGTTACCCTACTACTTAGGGAATTAAGGCTCATCGTCTTCGATCTATTCCACTCCTGCTCAGTGGAGATAAGATCTGTAATTTTCAGCCTATTACCCTACTACTTAGGAAATTAAGGCTCATCGTCTTCGATCTGTTCCACTCCTGCTCAGTGGGATAAGATCTGTTGACTTTTGTAACTCCCATCAATTTTGCTACATTGTCCTCTGGGAACCTACCTGTAGAATTGATTTCATGGGGTCTATGCTTATTCCAGATGATTAGAATGTCACGATTTAAAATGCTTCTAATCAATGTATTATGCATGAATGCAAAATGTCATGAGTCTAATCCATTTTTAACACTTGGGCTATCCTTGCTCGCGGTTTGTTAAGGTGATATCTCCGACGTATGTCTTCTTCTTCATCTGGTATTTCCAACAGAGTGTAACACCCCCTAACCCCGAACCGTCGTCGGAATAGGGTTACAAGGCATTACCGGACATATCAGACAACTTACGAATAATTCACAAATAAAAATAACATTCATAAAATAATTTAATGACTAAGTTCTTATAATGAACTCTTGAAGTCTAAAGTATGTATTAAAAGTGAACAAGACTCGTTTAAGTATTCCATTTTTTAAATATAAATTTTGACAAAGATTTCCGCTTATTTTCACATAAAACCCCGCAATTAAAACCATATTTATTTCAAAATAACCAATTCAATAAATTCATTTCACATATTCATTTTATATTCTAAATATCTTCTATTCAAACTCAATCAATATAATATCAATTTAAATTTATCAATGTACTAATTAAATTAAAATAGATAAACTTCTTTTATTATAATTCTTAGACTTGTAATACTAACATTTTTTTTAACCATTTATATTCAAAACATAACAATCCTTATACACATCCTATGTACATGCCACATTACCAAAAGAAAATATACATCACCAAAAGTTTGCTGAAGTCGGGTCCGGCTTTGGATGCTGATTCAATACTTGACTTCTACAACCTGCGCACGGAAACAACCGTACGCTAAGTATGCATTTACTCAGTGGTATCACTATAATTCAATTTATAACTAATTACATTAAATCGCACATATACATTTACATTACACTTATCATCACTTAATAAACAATTCAATCTTATATGTATATATATATACATACAATTCTGATTTCCATATTTCAATTCTCACCTTTTCCGTATGTCATATCTTTCAAATTTAGTTTTATCAATAAATTTATTTCATTGTCCCTATTAACTTGACTCGGACTCGACGGATACACGGATTCCAACCCACACACCAGTACGACACATTGTGCCTTAACGGTCACAGTATACGACACACAAAGTGTCGAATCGGTAACAGTAACAATATCGGTATTCAACACACAAAGTGCTGAATCTGTAACGGTAACAGTAATAGTATACGACACACAAAGTGTCGAATCGGTAACAGTAACAATATCCGTATTCAACACACAAAGTGTTGAATCTGTAATGGTAACAGTAATAGTATACGACACACAGAGTGTCGAATCGATAATGATAATGATGAGTCGGCACATAAGTGCCACGATCGAAGCCGGCAAAAACTCATACGCTTCCATATCCTATGGCATGCCAATTATATCCGACTCAGCCCGACTAGTTAATAGGGTTTCCAATTTTCAATTCAAGTTCACTTTCATTTCAAAATTCACTTTCAATATCAATTTCACTTTTCCATTCACTAATCAAAATACAATTCAATACTAACACATATTTCTCATACACTTCGCTTTTCTAAATTCAATTCAATAAAGTTACTTACCTCAATATTTACTTACCATAAAATAAATAATATAAAATTAGTATTTAATAACAAATAACTTGAATTATAGTAATACAAACCAGAATTCTCTTCGGATTTAATCCTCGACGATCTTCTCCTTTCCTTTATGGGTCGATGCCTCGAGTTCCTTGTTAGCTACGAAAATAATAATAATTTACATTATTAATTACAACATTAAATTACAATAAATAATTGAATTTTATTCAATTTCTACTCTTTCTCTTCATTCCACATTCTTTATACTCAATTCTATTATTTACTTATAAGTTCTTCCTAAGCTGTCTACTTGAGTCATTATCACTAAATTATCTATATCTTGAGTTACAGAATTCCAAATTAAGATCCTTAAATTTTATATAATCTTCTTGCCATAAAATTTTCAGAAATTTTGATTTAGCCAATAAGTACAGTTTATTCTTTAAAATCACCCCTATTTTATTGTTTGACAGTTTCCGACTACTCTTTACTAAAATTTAATTATATTTTTATACAGAGTTCAAATGATGTTCTAGTTTATTTATTTTAAAAATAGACTCATTAATAAATCTAACCATATAAATTATGTCCCAAAATTATTTTTTACAATTTTAATGATTTTTCCAATTCAGAATAGGAGATCTCGAAATCACTCTAAACCAGTCTCACAAAAATCTAAATATCTAAAAATACAGAATTTCTTTGCTTTCTATGTTTCTTTCATATGAAAATAGACTCAATAATATTTAATTTCATATCTCGTTCAACTTCTACTTCCATTTCTACCATTTTTGGTGATTTTTCAAAGTTACTATTCTGTTGCTGTCCTAAAACTGTTTTCTTATGGCTTATTTTGCAATTAAATCCTAGTTAAGTTTACTTATTTTCTTAACTTAATTCATGCTTTGATTCTACTTAAATTCCTTCCATATTCAACATGATTATACTATTCATAATAAAACCCTAATTTATAATTTCTTCCAAATTAATCCCTATAATACAAAACTTATAACTTACTTTACAATTTAATCCTTTTACTAATTCTAACTTAAATTTCATTCAATTTAATCTCTAATTCATCTTTTTCTTCAACATCAACTATACTTGAAAACCTATAAACTCTCAAAACATCAACTTAGTTTCATCAAAATCTTTCTTTAAAGCTTCTAAAACATCAAAATTAAGAGAAAATGGCTAAATTAACTTACCTTTTAAAGCTTAAAGCTTCAAATCCCTAATTTCTCCTTTGATTTTCTTTCTTTCTTTTCTTTCCCCTGTGTCGAAATGCTCTCTGTTTCTTTTTCTGTTTCTTTATTTTGTTTCTTTCCTTGTTTCTTTTATCCTATTTACTTTATTTTACTTAATAGTTATATTATAAATATCTTATTTAATAACAAATGATTATTTTACAAATGTAATATTATATATATAACTTAAATAAACATCTTAGATTTTTATGCATGTATGCCGCCTCATTTTATATAAATGGCTTAATTTTCATTTTTGTCCTTTTTACTTTCTTTTAATCT
Source organism: Gossypium rotundifolium (assembly GCA_025506655.1). Classification (NCBI taxonomy): domain Eukaryota; kingdom Viridiplantae; phylum Streptophyta; class Magnoliopsida; order Malvales; family Malvaceae; genus Gossypium; species Gossypium rotundifolium. The sequence continues at coordinate 135,337,424 of CP106733.1, forward strand.
ATAATTAGACTTTTACTCTTTATTCAAATTGATCCTTTTTCCTAATTACTTTAAATTAAGCTAACTTCACTAAATAAAAATCTAAGTCAACACACTATTAGACTCATAATTACTCCTAATAATTATTTACTAACTTGATTTACTAAGACGGAGGCCCGATAACACACTTTTTCCGGTGCCCATAGATTTTGGGTCGTTACACAGAGAATATGAAGATGTAGTCATTGCTTAGACCCTATACTTGTCAAGCGTTCCCAACCCTTTAAGCCTGGTGAGTTCTAAATAACTATCCTGTTTCAAATTTTGCATTATTTAGAGACTTTTAGAGTAATATGCAAAACCTCCTATGTGAAAGCATTACTAGTTCAATAATCATTATTTCAATGTGAAATGCTTGGGAAAAGATTATAGAAATGAATGAAATTGAAATTTATTCGGGACAAAACCGTGAAGAATGGATTGAGCAAAGGAAACAAATTATGCTAAGGTACAAAAAATGAGCAAGAGTGGAATTGGTGCCCAGATATCACAGCCTGAGCTTCTCTATACGAACTTTTTGAAGACCATTCCAAGTTCGACAAGTATCTAGGAGATCTTTGGTGCTTTGTCAATGCCCCGAAGATGTAGCATATCTCCACTTTGTTAATTCAGGTACAAAATGATTAGTGCATTCCCTACTTCCCTCAAACATTTGAACCGCCCTTTACGGGTTTTCAATTCAAAGCTCCTTTGGTCTCAAAGTGCCATTTGTGGGTTTTCACCTTGGCCCATTTTCCCTCTCAAGCGAAGTACTTCTTGACGGAGTCTGCATTAACTAGATTTGGCAGACTTTTGCAGTCCATCTCAACTAGTATCAATGCCCCTCCAGAAAATTCCTTTTTTACGATGTATGGTCCTTCCCAATTAGGCATTCACTTTCCCTTGAAGTCCTTTTGCATAGGGAGGATCATTTTCAATACCAAGTCTCCTTCATGGAAAACTCTAGGCGGACTTTTTATTGTAAGCCCGCATCATTCGCTTATGGTGCATTTGACCATGACGGATGGCTCTTAACCTTTTTTCCTCAATTAAATTCAGTTGATCATATCGAGATTGAACCCATTCCACTTCGTCTAACTTCAGTTCTGACAAAACTCGGAGAGAAGGAATTTCAACTTCGATAGGCAAGATTGCCTCCATCCCATAAATGAATGAGAAAGGGGTTGCCCCGGTGAAAGTTCTAATAGATGTTCGATAGGCATAGAGGGCCAGCGGTAACTTTTCATGCCAATTCTTATAGGTCTCAGTCATTTTCCCCACAATTTTCTTGATATTTTTATTGGCTGCCTCAACTGCGCCATTCATTTTGGGCGATATGGCGATGAGTTATGGTGCTTAATGTTGAATTGACTGTAGACTTTCGCTATCGCGCTGTTGTTCAAGTTTAATGCATTATCAGACACGATTCTTTCTGGCATACTGTAGCGACATATAATCTCCTTCTTCAAAAACTTGCTAACTGCCGTCTTCGTGACATTAGCATATGAAGCTATCTCTACCTATTTGGTGAAGTAATCAATGACCACGAAAATGAATCGATGTCCATTAAAAGCCTTTGGTGAGATTGGCCCAATGATGTCCATGCCCCACATTGAGAAAGGCCATGGAGAAGTCATAATATGAAGAGGTGAAGGAGGCACATGAATTTTGTCTCTATAAATTTGGCACTTGTGGCACTTCTTGACATAACGGATGCAATCTCCTTCCATCGTGATACAGTAATACCCGAATCTCATGATTTGTCTGGCCATTATAAACCCATTGGCATGCGTTCCACAGACACCCTCATGGACTTTTTCCAGGATTTTCCTAGCCTCAATAGCATCAACACATCTTAACAACACCTGATCTTTCCTCTTTTTATGCAGGATCTCTCCATCTAAGACATAATCGTTAGCCAGTCTTCTCAATGTTCTCATGTTATTTTCTGTTGCTTGATCCAGGTATTCACGGCTCTTCACATATTGTAGAATGTCATGATACCAAGGATGGTTATCTCTTTCCTCCTCTTCCTCGATATTACAGCAGTGAGCCGATGTCTCACAGATACTCATTTGGATGGGCTTCATACCCTATTGCTCATTTACTCTGATCATAGAAGCTAATGTGGCCAAGGCGTCAGCCATCTGATTTTCATCACGTGGGAGGTAGAAGAATGTAATATCATCAAACTCCTCAATTAGCTCCAAAACTAACTTTTGATAACTGATCAATTTGGGATCTCTTGTTTCCCATTCTCTTTTGAGCTGATATATCACCAACGCGGAATCTCTATATACCTCCAGTACCTTGACTTTGAGGTCTATGGCTGCTCGAATTCCCATGATACATGCTTCGTACTCTGCCATATTGTTCGTGCAGTCAAAATCTAACTTGTAAGTGAATGGAAAATGGTCTCCATTTGGGGATATCAAGACTACTCCAACCCCATTACCAACAGCATTTAATGCTCCGTCAAAGATGAATTTCCAAGGATAACCTTCCAGGGTATCTTCCTCAGTAGCCGCTACAAATATCAAATCCTCATTGGGAAAATTAAAGTTCAAAGGCTCGTAATTGTCTAGCGCTCTGCTGGCTAGAAAGTTTGCTATTGCACTTCCCTTCACAGCCTTCTAATTCACATAGGCTATGTCAAACTCAAAGGGTAAAATTTGCCATCGGGCTATTCTTTCATTCAAGGCGATTGACTCCATCATGTACTTAAGAGGGTCTAGCTTCAAGATTAACCAAGTCGTATGGTATAACATGTACTGCCTCAACCTCCGAGTTGTCCAAACCAAAGCACAACATAGCTTTTAATCGGTGAGTATCTCATTTCACGCTCAGTAAATTTCTTGCCGAGGTAGTATATCGCCTTTTCTTTTCTCCATGTCTCATCGTCTTGGCGAGTACATATCCCATTGAATTATCGAATACCATCAAATACAGAATCAATGGTCTGTCAGGACTAGGTGGCATTAGCACTGAAGTATTGGACAAGTATTGTTTAATCCTGTCAAAAGCCTTCTGGTATTCGTCGTCCCAAATGCCCGGGTTGTGCTTCTTAAGAAGATGAAATATTGGGTCACATTTCTAAGTCAATTGCGAAATAAACCAGGTAATATAATTTAGTCTTCCTAGAAAACCTCGGACTTCCTTTTGAGTGCGTGGGGAAGGCAATTCTTGTACAGCCTTGACTTTATCCGGTTCGACCTCAATTCCTCTTTCACTAACCACGAAACCAAGTAGTATTCCTAACTTAGCCCCGAAAGTACATTTGGTTGGATTGAGCTTTAGCTGAAATTTCCTCAACCTCAAGAATAATTTCCTCAAAACCTATACATGCTCATTTTTTGTTCAGGATTTCGCGATCATGTCGTCGACATAGACCTTGATTTTCTTGTGCATCATGTCATAAAACAAGGTCACTATGGCTTTTTGGTATGTGGCTCTCGCATTCTTTAACCCGAATGGCATCACCTTGTAACAAAAAGTTTCCTACAAGGTTATGAATGTAGTCTTTTCCATGTCTTCAGGATGCATCCTTATTTGATTGTATCCATAGAAACCATCCATGAAGGAAAATAATGAATACCCTGCTGTGTTATCCACCAAGGTGTCAATATGAGGCATTAGGAAGTTGTCTTTTGGACTGACCTTGTTTAAGTCACTGTAGTCTACACACATTCGCACTTTCTCATCTTTCTTAGGAACGAGAACGACATTGGCTACCCACTCGAGTAATTCACCACTTCTAAGAACTCAGCATCAAATTGCTTCCTGACCTCTTCTCTTATTTTTACCGCCACATCAGGTCTTATCTTCGGAGCTTCTGTTAGAGCGGCTTGTATTCTTCTTTTATGGAGATGCAGTGTACCGCAATGTCGGCACTCAACCTAGGCATGCCTTGGTACGACCATGCGAAGACATCTTTGAACTCTAGTAAAAGTTTAACGAGATCTTGCCTTGTTTCCTTGGTTATAAGGGTTCCAATTTTCACCTCTTTCCCCTCTTCTAGGATCTCAATTGTCTCTTTGTGGGGTATGATTAGCTTTTCTTCTCGTTCTACCATCCTTAACAAATCTGGGGATACACTAAAATCTCTATCATCTATAAAGTCCTGAGGTCCCTCTAGACACATGTCTTGTTCATCAGGGAATTATGGGTCCATATCAGTGTTGCTCATGACATCGATATTTAGGGACCTATTGTAGGTATGAAAGAATATTGAATGAAATGAATCTAAGAATAGCTCATTCATGTTATGATATGGATAGAATGGAAAAGGAGTAAAAGAATAATTGCACGATATGAAAGAAAAGATGTATTTTTATTGAAAATAACGATGCTTGGACATGAGACTATTTCATAAAAGATTTCTATTGTTTCTAGGCTTAAAAACAATAAGTGTGTTTTGAACATTACTCTATGTTAGTTCTAAAAACTACAGGAATTTCTTCCGCAATCTAGTTGTCCAAAACACTTCTAGGCTCGTAGGGGCAAATACCCGCCAAGTTTTTTTTTTTCGGACCCTCTTTAAACATGGCGTTGATGCTCAAAGCTCTCATCATATCTTCAGCCGTTTCTTTATTCATATTTTTCAGTCCTGAATAGATGATTCTTCTCGACACGAATGTATTAGATATATGGGGAAAAGTCATTGATCCCCATTCGACCTCAGCACCATTTAATCGTGCCCTTCGTCTCTCACGCTTCTTCTTCAGTTCTTCCTTTCTCTGTTTGGCATCTGGCTTATGCCCCAGACAAAAAAGGTCGCGCTTGTCAACTAACCTCGGCACTTTGACTGGTCCTTGGAGGTATTTTTGAGTCCCCTCCCAGGCAATGCTCCTCTTCCTACCATCAGTCGTAGGCTCATCCACGTAGCTTTGGATATTTTTGGCACCGGGACCTTACCACCTTCAATGATGAAAGTCACATTTACAAACTCTAGTGATCGAAAAGAGCACTCTATTGCCTCAGTATCATTTTCAATGTATGGTGCATCACTTGTAACGGATACGATGATGTCCTTTTCGCATTTATAGTTATCAACCACCCCTCCATCACCAACTTTAGTTTTTAGTGCAATGATGATGGGGCTCCTGCTAAGTGAATCTAGGGCCTTCCCAATAAATAATTATAAGAGGGCTTGATGTCCATCACGATAAAGTCTACCTCGTACGTATTTAGCCCAATTATGAGGGTATTTTAATCCTCCCCATCACTTTCCTTTCGGTGCCATCGAATGCTCTCACTATATTTTGGCATGTTTTCATATGAGAGCTGTCTACAGGCAATCTGTTCAAGGTAGATAGGGGCAAGACATTCAGTGCCGATCCATTGTCAATTAATACCCCGATAGTGTATACCCTTTGCATCGGGTGGTGATGTGCAGAGCTTTGGTGGATCCTATACTTCCTGATGGAGATTCATCGTCACTGAAATAGATGAAATTGTATGCACTTATGTTACTAATAAGGCGGTCTAGCTTGTTTACTGAAATGTAATCAGCGACATAAGTTTTGTTTCACACCTTCATTAGCGCACTACTGTGTACCTCTGAATTTAAGAGTAAAGCCAATACTGATATGCATACCGACTGCTTGTGTAACTGTTCTACAACACTGTATTCACTGTGCTTTAGGAACTTCAAAAACTCTTTGGCCTCATTCTCTATTACTGGTTCATTAACCAGTGGCCATGTTTTCTCGTCTCCCCCTCTAATCACGGAGGATTTCCTTTCAATATGTTTGGCTTCTGGGTTTGGTATGACATCCAAACTCTCCTTCCTCGAAACTGTCACATTGCAATTGTAATCCCAAGGTACCCTCTTGTTATTTTTATAAGGAAATGTCACGGGTTTTTGAATTACAACTTTCGGTGCCATTTTTGCTCCTACTTCATTAATCCTTGATCGTATGATAATCACTACTGGGTGATTGACCCTAAGGACCTTCTCTGCAGACCCTTCTTCTGTGGCACATACGTCATCTCCTTTTGTAGAGTCAAAGAACTCCAGCTCTTTATTATCCATTAACCCTTGTATTAGGGCTTTGAATTCGTTGCACTGCTGGATCTCATGGTTTTCCTTGTTGTGGAACTCACAATAGTTCCTTGCATCTCGGGATTTGCTCCTCAACCCTTGTGGAACCAAACCTCTTTCCCTTATTTTCTTCCAAACCTCTCTCAATGGGGTTATTACTTAAGCAATATTCAGTTTGATTCTCCTCCCCATGTACTCGACTATCGCGTTTACCCCTTTCTCGGTATGACTGGGTAACGGATTTTCCACAGCTAGTGTGTCGTCAAATTTCACAACACCCACCTTAATAAGCCTTTCGACTAGTATTTTGAAAGGAAATCAATTTTCTATCGGGTGCCCCACTATCCATGTATATTATTCACATTGAGTGCTTGCGTCGTACCATTTAGGATATGGGGGTTGCAATGGTTTTGAGTAGACAGGGGCTACAACGTGTGTGTCGAACAGAGTTTTATACAACTCTCTATAAGTTACAGGTATGGGAGTAAACTGAAACTTCTCGGTATTCTGCTCGTGTTGGGCTCTTGTATTGGTGAGGCCTGTTGACCCATAGCTACCACTCTCGGTTGACTGACAGTAACGGGTTTTGGATAACTCGAGCTTACACTACCTACTTTATTTTCTCTTTTCTTTAGAGTCGATTCTCGTATTCTCTCTAACCTCTATTTTCCCATACCTGATCACATTCTCTATCATTTCACCGGACATCACTATGTCTGCAAAACTCTTAGTCGCGCTCCCTAACATATGATTGATGAAAGGTGCTTTCAGGGTGTTAATGAAGAGCATGGTCATTTCTTTCTCTAAAAGTGGTGGTTGAACCTATGTAGCGACTTTCATCCACCTTTGGGCGTATTTCTTGAAGCTTTCACCTGACTTTTTCTCCATATTTTGTAATGTGATCCTATCAGACGCTATATCGGTCACATGGCCATAATACTTCATGAAGGCCTGTGCTAAATCCTTTCATGATTTGATTTGGATGCGACTCAGCTGATTGTACCATTTAACTGCGGCTCCAGTTAGACTATCCTGGCAACAGTGAATCAACAACTGGTCATTACTGACATATCCTGTCATTTTCTGACACAACATTGTAATGTGGGCCTCAGGGCAGCTGGTCCCATTATATTTTCTAATTCTAGCATCTTAAACTTTGGTGGGAGTACTAGATCAAGGACCAAACTCAACTTTTTAGCACCTACCTCGCATTGGTAATCGGTACTTTCCAATGCTTGAAACTTCTCCTCCAACCATTTGCATCGATCCTCAAACTCCTTTGGGAGCTTCGCATTTACTTTTTCCCTTTCTACTACATCATCGAAGTCGGGAACCATTGGTTTTGCCAAATTATCTCCAGGGTTAGAGCTTAAACCTATTGGGAAGTTTACCGGTGCTAAGGTACCGAATTGATACTGGGGTTTGATATTGACAGACACCATTGGTGGTTGTACTTGGAAATTTACCGGGGCAAGGCCTAGAGGATAAGTAGAATCTTTATTATCATCTTCGGCATCGACCATAGGGTTCTTTCCCTTATTAGGCCCTCTAGTTAATAATTGTGTTAACTGGTTCATCATACTTTTCTGAGATTCCAGCATTTGATCCCTCATGTCCAGGGTAGTAGTGATGTAGTAGTGATGTTCCAAGGTAACTATAATATGATCTTTAGTTAATAGGGCTCTTTTATGATATTTAATGCATATGATGCGATGTAATGCAAATGCATGATATGAAAGCAAAAATAAAAGGTGTCGATTCTGGTTCAATTACTTTTAAAATACTTATTTAAAAAATAAAATACTTTACATAAAACAAAGTCACATATATGGCCTAGCCCTTATGCCCAAAGCTTTAACTTTCTCAAAAAGCCAAGCTAACTCTCGACCCCGGTCCAACTCTATCTCATATTTCATACTTAATACATTAGCCTGAACTACTAAAGTTTGTAAGTGATTAGCCACTTCTCGTATCTGAGCAATAGCTTTGCCCATGACGTAATCTTTTCTTCTGACCTGGTCTTGAGATCGTTGAAGTTGTTCTTCCCATTACTCGTTATTTTCCTCCAATAGTTGGATTCGGAGCTCACTACTTTGAAGTGTTGTTTCGAGCTCTACCACATTTTATTTCAACTCTTCAATCTTGTTTAGGCTTGATTCCAGCTTCATCGTAGAGTTGCGACTTCGACATAATGCCTTTTCTAGTTCTGCTACTCGAGCTCTTAGCATCTTATTTTCACTTTGGCTCTCACCCACAGTCTTTTTAGAGTATCATTTTGTGCTTGAGCATCATGAAACCTCTTCCTCCACTGATCGACCTTGGCCTTCTCTTCTTGAATTTCTTAACGACATTGCTCTGAAGTTTTACCTAACCCAACAGTTCTCATCGATGAATGCAACTTTTGTAATTTCCAAATCTTCTTTAGCCTTCTTTTCTTCAAGTCATCCCAAATCTTCTTTAGCCTTCCTTTTCCCTTTCCTTAGTTTCTCATCCTCTGATTTTTGGACATCAATATTTAACTTCAAGTGTACATTTTCTTCTTTTAATTGTTCAATCTTTTTTCTTAACTTTGAAATTTTACTTTCAAAGTCTTGTTTCAAGATTTCCAACTCGGAAGGGACTACTTGTAGGTATTCCTCCTTGGTCGAGCACCATCCTGTATCAGTTTGGGGATATTATCATTGACTCTCCTACTCTGCCATGCATTATATTCAAGGGTTGCCATTGGACCTATAGTAACTCTTTTCATTCGGTAAGTCTGCTTCCAAGCATCAGTAATCTCTTGAACCTTCTTCTTATAATTATTTCCCCTGTACAAAAATTCAAACTAAGCTAACCCATGCGTCGCCAGAATAAACTGTCTTGATTTGTATTGCCTTAGCACAAGCAAAGGAGCATACCCGATGACTCCCCAAATTCCTAGCAGAGGAACTCAACCATAACTCCCACACCGGTAGAGAATTTCGTCGAGAATGAACCAAAGAGCTCTCCATTCAACGTCCTCTTCTTGGAGATTTTGAAGGAGCGTGATCCAGTTTTCTTCTGATATGTCTTCTTTTCTGGGCATGGCTGCCAACTCCTTTAACAGGAGTAATTCTCAAAAAACCCGATAAGAAACTCTATCTACCTTGTCAGAAATGGCTATGGAACCAAACCAAAAATAGCTGCGTGCATCCCATGAATCTACCTTCACTTGCCCTCCGGCAAGCATTCAAAGATCCAAAATGTTTCGACAAGAATTACTGGTACCGGCGTAACCCCCTTGTCAAGTCGATCGATTAGGTCAATAACTGCTTCATCTACATGTCTCAAAGCCTTGGGGAAAATTACCAAGCCGTAGATACTTAAGGCAAAAATGTCAACTTTCATCTTAATATCCGGATGTGCCACCATCAGTCCTCAAGTTCACCAAGGAATGCATTTCCCTTCACCTTTTTGTTGAATTCGTTCGTGACCCACTATTCACTCATCCTAGTGATACTCATTAGCTTCTTTATAAAAGTCGGTGCATTAGCGACCCTGAAATAAACTTTGTCGACCCGAACCCTTTGACGACAAAGCAAGGCCATTTATTCTTCCACGGTAGGCACCAAGTCCACTTTTCCGAACGTGAAACAGGTATATGCAGGATTCCAATATTGAGTCATAGCCCAAAACAAGTGTTTGTCCACTCTGATGTCAAGTAAATAGGGTAGATTACCATAATTAAGGTAAAACAGTTACTTAGTCCCCTCATCCCAACGAGCCCATATATCTCATAATTCTTGGAGCTCATTCCGTGTTACACTGATATGAGTGAAGTCCCACAACTCCAATGTATATCCCTTGGCTAGACTATCCCCCTTCTCAATTGTATCTTCTCTAACCATATACGCACGGCCGTATTATCCTCTACTTTATCAAGGAATTTGTTCTCCATAGCAAGCCTTCTAATTCAATAATCAAACAGAAATCGACACCTTTTTTAATATGAAATGACATGCAAACATGACCAAAATAAAATAGGTTAGTATCGAATAATAGTAACCAACGCAAAATAAAACAAATATCAAAACATTATATGGGTAACCACTAAGGTTTAGCACGGCTCTATCTAGGGTGGGCTCCTAGGGTCACTATATGTGGCTTTGTCCTAAAGAAAGGGTACCGAACCAACAGATTCCTCAATCCTCACCCATTATAGGCTCATACAAATTGAGTTCAGTTCGGGGGAATACATTTCCCTATGGCCATGTGGAGGTGAAAACCTTACGAAGACATAGGTACGGATGTATCCCGAAAGCAGTCCCCTAGCCCATGCGGAGGTAAAAATCTTAAGAAGGCATAGCTTCCCGCTCTCACTCAAAGGGTGTGACCATAATGGTCATGCAATATGATGCAGAAATATCCTACTGGACTCAAACCACACAAACATATGACGCAACACGAGTTTATGCAATGGAAGAAACCAAATCCAAAATTTTTATTTTCGATAAAAAAGTCATTAATCAATCAATTCTATGAATCGAATCTCTTATTGGTCCCCAGTGGAGTTGCTAAGCTGTCGAAACCATTTTTTATTTGGAAAATGGGTCGACTTTTAAAAAGAAAATGGAGTTGCCACCAATCTTTTTTGGAATGTGATTGGGCCACCTTATAAAATATTTTGGTCTACGAGTCCTAAGAAAATAGGTCCGGGAGTCGGTTACACGAGAAAGTATTAGCACCCTCGCAACGCCCAAAATTGGTACCTTATTGATTGATTAATGCCCTAATGTCGAGATTTCCAAAATTCATGCATTGCAATTTTAAAAGGGTATTCCATTATTTGGCTAAACAAAAAATCGAAACCCAGCACGATTGGGCACGATCCCTCGAATTTCCAAACATGAAATATTGCCTTTATTTAAGGAAAAATCGTCAAAATCCCCAAAGGATATTTGGTCATCTGGACGAATGAAAAATCGAAACCCAGCACGATTGGGCACGATCTCTCGAACTTCCAAACACAAAATATTGCCTTATTTAAAAAACGCGATCAAAATCTTTAAAGGATATTTAGTCATCTAGACAAACAAAAAAAACGAAACCCAGTACGATTGGGGACGATTCCTCGAACTTCCAGACACAAAATATTACCTTCGTGAAACCCTTTTTATGAATTTTTTTTAAAAAAGCAAAAATAAAAATGTTGAAATGTAAACACGGTAAAAATAAGGGATAATAATAGATACAAAAGGGAACGAACAATAATATTACAAAGACAAAAAATAATATGTGATGATAAAACAAATGGTAATAATAATAATACTACTAGCGAAACTAACAAATATAGTAAAAAAGGTAAATATAATACTAAAATAATAAATAGAATAATAGAATAATAACAACAATAAGCAAAAATAAAAAAATATCAATAAGAAAATAATAGTAATAATATTAGAATAATAGTATTAAATATAAAAAAATAGTAGTAGTAAAAAAAATATTGATAATATAAATGTAGATATAATAATATATAATAAAAATTTAAAGTAAGCAAAATAATATATATAATTATAGTAAATATAATAGAAAGAATATGATTATAAAAATAATAGTACTAGTAAAATAAAAATAGTATTAATAATAAAATAATAGTAATAATATTTAAAAAATAATAGTAGTAGTGAAAACTAACGTTGATGGTAAATATAGTAAAAGTAATAATAATATAAAAAAATAGTAAGTATAATTTAAAATAATCAATTTGTAGACAAATTAAAAATAGGGATTAAATTGAATAAAAAAATAAAAGATTTGGGGCCAAATTTAAAAACAAATGAAGATAAAGGGGTAAATTGAAACACGCGCAACTTAGAGGGACCAAAATAGTAATAAATCCCACTCTCTGAAACGCAGTGCCTGTAAGCGGACCGAATTGAAGTGCCAGATTAGATTTAGAGTAAGATTTAAAATAAAAAAAAAACTGAAATAGGACGTAATTAAATCAAGGCGCAAGGAGTGAGGACCAGCACAAATTACCCATTTAGGGAAAAATGCGCGGATCCAACAGTAGGTCAGGTTGTCGCGCACGAGTCTCTCCCCACCACTCAAACAGCGCTGTTTTCCTAAGGGTTAAAACCCCTTTTCCCTTTTGCAGGCTCTATTTGCTCAAAGGCTTAAAAAAAAGACAAATAGGATCCCCATTTCTCTGCTAGGGCATGCCCATCTTCGCAGCAGGTTCCCCAAGCACGCACCATGAGCGGCGGCCAGAGGAACCACGGTAAGATCCTTTCGATCTCTTTTTTTTTAAAAAAAAACTTCGTTTGTTTTTGAAAGCGAGTGCAGGAAACCCGTGAAAATGGAGAAGTTTTTCAATACTCTCCTATTCTATTTTCGCATATAATAGCAAGGCAAAAAAGAAAAACGAAAACGAAACTCTAAAATCGGAAGGTAGAACAATAATCACCTTGATTTTTCACTAATTTTCTATTTCAATCTATGCGCCAATTTCTTTTTCTGTTTACTTGTGTTTGTATTTGTGGAAATCGTGTGTACTGCTTTTCTATTCCAAAAAAAAAACCCCATGTTACATTCGATTATTCCCCTTTTTATAGCCTAAAAAAAAAGAATCCAATCCCAACTACAATTTGTTGCTTCCTGTTTTGTAGTTTCCACCATCAGAGGCGTGGAGGCGACGCTATGAGAGGAGATGTGTCTTTGCGTTAGTTATCTTGGCGGCACAAGACCAAAACTAGGGTTTCCTGTCTTGTTTTCAGATTTGGGCTTTTAGGTTTGTGATTTTGGACTGGTTTTATTAGGCTCCGGGCTACTGTATTTTGGACTGTTTTAACAGACTTTTTATTTTTCTGGTTTTGGTATTGGTATTGGGCTCGAGTTTTAAATTGGGCCTTACAATTATCATCTAAATTTGAATATGTATCATTAAAATTATCAAAATCTCCTTCTTCCACGTATTATTAGAAGTATGGATCATTTCAATTCTATATATGATTGAAGTTACGAAATATGCAATATACTAGTATAATCCAACATTTTTTTTATGTTATACTAAGGTGATGTTAATATGAGAAATATTTTTTTTAAAACAACAAATTTCGAAACATTAAATGTTTCAAATTAAAGAGTTCACAAGCTGTTTATTGTGCTTGTGTCTAGCACCATTCTTTCAAATGGTATCATTTCTCACGTACGGTTCAATAAAACCTTTTCTATTTGCATAATTAACATAAATCTTATAATATTTGAGTTTACAATCCAAATAATCTATAACTTTAATTACAAAAACTTATATAAACTTAATTTATAGAAAGACTTATGTTAATTTATATCCCTATTTATAATACGTAAATTAAGTCAAAATAATAATAAAAATTTATAATATATAACCTTTAAATTGTCCAAAACTTTTGTAACACTTCTTATAAATAATATATTTTTGCATAACTTTATAAAGTTATTTTTTATAAATAAGTTATGATAATAAAAAATTATAACATTTTTTATGAATAAATATATTATTTTTATAATATATGGCATGAATACATAAATAAGTTATTTTTATATTTATTGGCCATAACTTTTGTAAATAAATATATTATAATACTTTCATAACATGTAAATCTTTTTCATAATAAACTTTTTGTCATAGTTTTAGGAAAAATTTAGAATTTAAATAATATTTTTTTGTTATAACTTTATAAAATACACACATTATTTTTATAATATAAGAAATTTTTGGTCATAACCATTCCAAACACTCATACATACTTATAATATAAAATTTATAATTTGTATAAAAATAATTTTTTAAAACTGAATTTGGATGTAATTTGTTGTGCAATTACTCAAATTCTTACCTTCCTAAAAATTGAAAAGGATAATTGAAGTACTTCTATTATACCAAATTCGATGAGACACATCCATTATAATAGTTATTCATGTCATTCTAGTATAATTACACCCAAATCTAATTATTAGATGGCTTTTTAAGTACTACCAAAATATCATTCATTTTGATATTTATAAATATTTTAAATATAAAAAATTCAATTTATTTTTTTAAAATATCAACAAGAATAAAGCATTCACATGACTACTTTGACAAATACCCATATATCTATTTTGGAAAATAACTTTTTATATACATATTTTAAGTAAAATCTTTACACCATTTACATAAAAATCATTTTATAACCAAAAAATAATTTTAAATCCTATCAACCAAAAAATTAAGTTTTATAATATACTAAAAATTCATAATTTTATCAAATAAAAAAAAAAACCTACAATTATATAAAAACATTTGCCTATGTGTTCAAGTATGATAAATGAAGGTGGACACTTGTTGGCGATCCATACACTATTACCTTATCAAACCAAAATCTGAATATTCTGAAATAAGATTGAAAGGGAAAAGGCCAACAAAGGTTTTTTTTTTTTTTTTTACTTTGACGTCTTTTTCATCTTCGCTCATACTCCGCTTTTGGATAACACATGTATCTCTCTACAACACTATCACTATATATTAAAGCAATATACAAGACTACCCTAGAATTTTGCCTTTTGGATGTTGGGTGAGAGGGAAAGGAGGAAAGAAAAAGGTCTGTTTTTTTTTTTTTTTAAATCCTTCTACTTTTTTAATTTTTAGAATTTAGTCTCTTAACTTACTTTTTATCTGATTTAAAAACTAAAGTTCATTCATTGATTTCTATGAATTTTAAATATATGTGATCTATTTAACTTTAATTTTAATCTCATCGCTATAATAAATAATCCCATCACTATAATTTTTAGTCTCACAACCTATTTAAAGAAAACGTTAATTAATCCAAATTATTTTTATAATTAAAATAATAATATATTAATAATATTATTACTCAAATAGTTACTTTAACTAATAAAATATATATATATATATATATAATCAATTATTAGGGTATTGTACAAGAAAAGGCCCATTTCTAACATTATTTATAGAAATAGGCCAATTTCCTGATTATTTACCGAAAGGGTCGAATTCGCGAAATCTCGTCCACGTCAGCGCGTTCTCAGGTGATGTGTCAACAAAATGCGTCCTTGGGGTAGCGTTTTGTCCACGTCAGCACAAAGCGCTTCCTTGAACAAAGCGCTTCCTTGAAGGAGCGCTTTGCTGATGTGAACAAAACACTCCCCAAGGGATGCATCTTGCCCCATTTTTTTAGGGTTAGGATTTTTTGCTTAGTTTTAGGGTTCTTAAGGAAAAATTAATTAAATTAGGGTTTAACATTAATTAATTAAATTAACTATTAATTAAAAATTAATTAAATTAGGGTTTAGGGTTTCGTGGTTAATTAATTAAATTATGTTTTAGTTTTTTAAAATAATTTTGTGTTTAAGGTTTTGGAAAAATATATTAGCCATATAATTTTTTCACAAGAGTATCTGAAAAAATATTTTTGAGAAGACGTTTTGAACAAATAGTGTCTAAAACGCTTCAAGTAGGATGCACTGTCAGCAAAATTACTGAAAAAAGCTCCTACGTGGACGCTCTTTTTCTAAAGTAGTATTTGAAAAAATAATTTTGAGAAGATGTTTCTAAACAAATAGTGTCCAAAACGCTTCAAGCAGGATGCACTGCCAGTAAGATTACTGAAAAAGCTCCCACGTGGACGCTCTTTTTCTACAATAGTATCTGAAAAAATATTTTTGAGAAGACATTTCTAAACAAATAGTGTCCAAAACGCTTGAAGCAGGATGCACTGTCAACAAAATTACTAAAAAAAGCTCCCACATGGACGCTCTTGCTCTACAGTAGTTCCTATTTGGCCTAAGATTATAAATGAGCTAAATTTCATTCTCATGTTGCATAAGTTACAGCAAGAGAAATTGATGCTAAAGTAGAATAGAAACTGAAGATGGGTGAACATATTAGTGCTGTTATTTACTATGATGGTGAGGTCCATGACACCGAGAACGGCGTTGTTTTTTTATCGGAGAATATAACGCAATTGGTTTTTAACCAGAATATAGATTTGACAGAACTTCGTAAAAGAATTAGGCGTAAAATCTTCAGAACGACGCTAATGAAAGTTTTGTCTATTAAGTATCGATTTTGTGCTTTAGTTGATCCCGTGAGATATGACTCATTCGACATCAAAGGTCATCGTAGCTTGGAGGCAATGGTGCAGACTCATCTTGTTAGTGGATCACCCAATCTTGAGTTATATGTACAATTTTCATCGCCAAATGATGCATTTGCGACTTCAACATCTACTGCTGTTCAAGAGGAATACACGACCCCTGCTCGACACTCTGTTAGTGGGTGGCAAAACAGCGAAAGCGCTCGTGTTTGGTAGTAGTATGAAATACACAACCCTTGCATAACACTCCGTTAGTGGATTGAACATGCACCTCGATGGGTCGATGTTTGATACTAGAAATACGTACTGGGGAGTGACATCAACTTCTAGTGGTTGACAATCCACATCTGATTGGGGACGTTATGAAGCGTCTACAATAAGTAGAGGTGAGAAAAACTCGATTCGACTCGTAAAAATCTAAAAAAAATTCAAATTTCGAGTTAAACGAATTGAATTATTTGAGTTAATCGAGTCAACTTGAATTTTTTTTTTTGAATTTCAAGTTCGAATCGAGTTGAGTTTTCGAATTCAAATAATTCGAATATCAAAATATAATATTTTACATTTTTACCCCAAACTCCCAAACCTTTTTACTTTTCCCTCAAAAGTTTTACTCCTTCCTACTTTCCCCCCAAAACTTTTATTCCCCTCCCATCACAACCCTCCAATCTATCCAAAATCCATTTCCCATCAAAATTTTACTCTCCATTTACTTTTTCTCAAAATTTTACTCCCAAAAACCCTCAAAACTTTTTATTTTCCCCCAAATTTTACTCCCTCCCACTTTTCCTCTAAAACTTTTACTTCCTTCCCATCCCATCTACCCCAAACCCATCCCCCCTATTTTTTTTATATTTTCCCTTCAAAATTTTACTCCCCCTATTTACTTTCCCTCAAACTTTTATTCTCCAAAACTTTTATTTCCCCTAAACTTTTACTTCTCACCCTTTACTCTCAAATAAAAATCAAAATTATCCAAAAAATCACTAAACATAAATAGTAATAATTTTATTTATATCTACTATTTATATTATTAAATTAAATTTCACATTTTATATTATTTATATTATTGAATTGTTTAGTCATATTGAATATTTATATTAAAATTGAATTATTAATTATGCCATAAAATATTCAGTATTAAAATTTAATATTGGTATCAATTTCACATTTTATCATTAAAATAACTTTTATTAAAAATCACATTTTACATTAAATATATATTTTAATTCCAAAATACATAGTGACAAGAATCAAGATAATTGAAACAACTAAGCAAGCAAAGAAGCTAACCCATATATAAAAGATTAATAAATAAATTATAAGGTGATGAAAGTTAATAAAAAATTTGATTAAGGTGGACAAATTTTATTATGATAGGTGAAAGTGGTTACAAGGACCCAAAATTATTTTTTAAGATTTAACTCGAACAAATATATTCGATTCGATTCGATTCGAATTCCATCTCACTCAACTCGATTCGAGAAAATTTCAAATCAAATTAGGATTATAAAATATGATTCGTCAACTCGATTAACTCGAAATTTTTTCATTCGATTCGATTGAACGCTCACCCTTAACAATAAGGGATGATGTGCTCCCTACGACGTCCACCGGCGAGCGGACCTCATTCGTTGCAGATGATGGTGGGTCGGATGATGAGTCCGATGTGGATCCACCTAGAGAGCCTAGCCCCAATGGTGTAGAAGTTGCATTATTTTCTGAACCGGAGCCTGTTCCAACCACACCTGAAGATGTTGAATGGGGTTCAAATAAAGAAGACGAAGATCAATAATTTAGGGCGTACTTACCTCCAGCCCACATGCATAATGTCGATTTATCTTAAGATGATGCGTTGGATTTTCTTGATCTACCACATAGAAGGCGTGGCTATATAAGTTCGTTATTGGATTTGGGTGAATTGGAAGTTGGTAGGAGTTTTCCAATAAGGATAGTTTTCTTGGTGCATTGAAACAATATAGCATCATGAATGGTGTTAACTACAACGTGGTTAAATCCAAATCCGTAAGTATGAAGCCAAGTGCGCAGTGCAAGACGGTACATGTTCATGGAAAATCATGGCCTCGTTGAAGAAAAGGATAGGCTTGTGGGAGATAAAAAAGTATAAAGATCCACATATATGTGTTGGCAGTACAATATCACTAGGTGTTTAGGGTTTTTGAATAATATTGTTATTACGTAATGTTGCATTATTTAATGTACTCCGTTAACAAGTGTTTCACATGATCATCCCAAGATGGATTCAGATATGTTAGCTAGCTTAATACTATCGACGATGAAGGTGGATCCCAAGACTTCAGTGCTTGTCTTAATTGCCAATATTTGTAGCCAATTGAGGTACACGCCATCTTACCGCAAGGCTTGGATAGCTAAGCAGAAGGCGTTGGAAAATATGCATGGTGGGTGGGACTCTTCATATAATGAAGTGTGGCAATGGTGTAAGGTGCTGGAGAGATATGTCCCAGGTTGCATAACAGACCTTGAAACGGAACTGCGTACTACAACGACTGATTGCTCTGTGGATGCCAAGTGTTCAAGCATCTGTTCTAGAGCTTTAAGCAATGCCGAGACGTATTTCTATACTGCAAGCCATTAGCACAACTTGACGGTACTTTTATGTATGGTAGATATACCCATCGGCTATTGCTAGCTGTGGCACAGGATAGTAGTGAGAGAATTCTTCCAATTGAGTTTGCAATAACATCGGGGAAGTCAGCTGATGACTGAGATTTCTTTCTTTCTAGGTTAAGGAGGTAGGTCTGCCCCCAACTTGATATCTGCGTTATATTGGATCGGGGCACTGGAATACTAGCCGCAATTGAGTGACAGGGAAGCCTATGGCATCACACACACCATCGATATTGTCTAAGGCATGTTGCGTCCAACTATTACGAGCAATATCGATCTACAACTGAACGACGATAAGTGACCAACATTGGTATTTAATCTCAATTAATATAATTTTATTTGTAATATTCAATTTATTCTGAATGGAAGAGTGGTATGTAATTTTTGCTATCAACTTATATTGGTAGGGTATGGGATAAATAAGGACCGTTTTCATGAAATGTTGGCGGTTTTGTGTTCAGTTAACGAAGAAGGCGCAGACTACCTCTAACATACCTTTCGAACAGTGGGCACAAGCATACGATGGCAACCTACGATATGATTACATGACCTCAAATCTAGCTGAATGCATAAATTCTGTTCTAAAAAGAACGCGTCATTTGCCGATAACATTGATTGTGCGAGAGACATATTTTGTAACACCCCTAACTCGAAACTGTCACTGGAATAGGGTTAGGAGGCATTACTAAACAATCAGAACATTACACTTTCCTTTTATGACACAAAGTCAATTATCAATCAAACATATTCAAATACGAGCATATAGTCCCTTATCGAGGTTTACGAGACCTTAAACAAGTGTTAGAAAGAGGTCGGGACTAAACCTAACACTTAGAAAATTTTAAAAATTTAAACATTTTTCAACACTGCAAAGGCCACATGCCCGTGCAGTCAAGCCGTGTGCCCCACACGACTACCAGACATGCCCATATGTCTAGACCGTGCCAAAACAGAGCACATATATTGACTTGTTCCCACGGCCACTAGACACGCCCGTGTGCCATGGCCGTGTGAAATTAGGCTAGCTATTGACTTAGTCACACGGCCACCAGGCACATCCATGTGCCATGGCCGTGTAACCTGCCGAGGCACACTTCAAATTGGCCCTTGAGCCACACGATAGAGACACACGCCCGCTTCCCTTGACCATGTATGCAGAATAGGCCATTTACAAGGCCAATTTGCCACCCACACTTGGGTCATACCTACAAGCTTTAAAGCAATACCAATTCCTACTTCTAAATGCTTTCAAAACATATCATTTCATGCACCAATTAATCATCAACAATACTATCTTTTTCCATACCTAATATCATCACAAATGAGTCCATTCAAATTAACAATTATGCATCTCAAAACATATATATATATCAAGCATTATATATTCTATGCTATAATTCATCTTAAAACCACATCTTTCATCAACCACATAATCATGAAATATACCTTATTTATAGCTCATTCATAAGTTCAACATCATTCAACATCTAAGCCAAATCACATGGTAAGGATTAAGTATTTCAACACATGCCTTAACTTCTAGCTTATACATGCCATATTCCATCTATATACATCTTTCCAAAAGTACCAAAATAGATTGCCGATAGTGTGATAGAGATGCCGACGATTCCCGGATCCGAGCTAGCTTTACTGACACTGTAAAACAGAGAAACACATCACACAGTAAGCTTTCAAAGCCTAGTAAGTTCGATATACAATACAATTAACTCATTAAATCAAATCAATGTACAAATTGAACCATCACATAGGTAATTTACCAATGATACACAAATTCAACTATATCCAATATTCACATAGCATTCCATTCATCTACCTTCAATTTCACCAACCATATAGGTATTATACATACATTTTCCAACACATAGTTACTCACCAATCATGCTACTCAACCGCTCGATTTTACATTTCGATCAACCTTTGCTATTCTTTTGATTTACTTGCACACTTAGTGCCAATTCGTAGTCGAAATATATTTGTCATCACACACTTAGTGCCAATACGTAAAGCTGAACTTATATCGGTATTACACACACGGTGCCAATTCGATAAGTCGAAGCTTCTATCTTTTCGTACACACAGTGTAACACCCTAAAAATGGGCTCATGCATTTTTGATTTAATTATACGAAATGGCATGTCTTATGTGTTATGAATGTATGGTGAACATTTTTGGAAACTTGGAAATGTTAAGTAAATGTTTAGGAAAGTGAACATTTTTGGAAACTTGGAAATGTAAGGAAATGTTTTAGAAATGGTAAGTTTAAAAGAGGAAACTAAAACAAGGTGGCCTTAAGAAAATTAATAGAAGAAATTTGACACAAACATAGGCTTGTTTAAGTGGCTTGGAGGCACCACTTAAAGCCCAGTAAGTGACGCCACAAGCTATGCAAATAGGCCTAGGTTCGAGCAACGTGGGAAGCAAATAAAGGATTTTATTTTGCGCCATGGAGAAGAGGTAATGGACGGCATTAAGGCACTAAGGGAGGAGTTTAAATCCTCTTAAAATTTCGGCTCAGGGGTAGATAAATGATGATTTATTTTAGATTATTTTCAAAGAGATAATTAAAGGATTATTTCTATTAATCTTTAAACAAGTAAGTGATAGCCAAGTAAGGGACTCTAGCATAGTAATTTCGGCCAAAGGAGGAATTAAGCTAGTATTCATTCTTTTTCCTTTTCCTTCCCTTCTCTCTCTGCCTAATTTCTTCTTGTTATTGAGCATCCATATTTCTTCTTTTTTCTTTTAGCCTCCTAGCCGAATTCTTTTAGCTTTTCTCTCTACATCTTTTCCTCTTGTGGCTAACTTCTCTATTACCATCTAAAAGGGTAGCCGAATCTCAAGGCAATCTTTAACCGATTGTTCAACAAAGCCTAAAGCCGAAGGTTTATTCTTTTGAATCGATCTCTCCTGCAAACTCTTTATCGGTTCCAATATTGAGAGTAAAGAATCCTATTGTTGTCATTCTATTTCTTTTCTTTTAACCAAAATCAGGATACTAATCCTATTAATAATCTTGTGTGCCGAAACTTTGAAGAGATCTTTCGGGATTTGGCCTATTGTCGACTTCAAAGACGAATCTTTCGGGATTTCAAGGACTTAAGGTAAGCAAATATTCTAGTCGGCCAAGGGCCATTTGTTGAGATTTATGGTTGGAAATTGAACTAATATGTGGCTATAGGGATTTCGACAGACATTTAAGGCAAGGAATACTTTCGGGATTTAAGATTTTTAAGGTAAGTGACTATGAACATTCGGCCAAGGCCTTATTTTAGTACATAGATCTATTTCTTATTATTTTGAAAGCCGAAAAACTAACCTATGTAGAGATCTAGTGCTTGGCCGAATACAAGGAGGAGTATAGCAAAGATTTCGGGACTTGATTCTCAAGTCAATCGGCAACAAGGTAGGTTTAGTGTACTAATCCTACTAGGATTTGGATTTGTGGCCGAATGGGTTTTCATTAAATCTTTAATATGGGCCGAATGTAGGAAGTTAAAGATCTAAGGCAGTAGATCGGATTTCGGGATTTCAGTGAATTTGTTAAGCGAATCAGGTGTGTACCCCACACTACTTTTTAACAAGATTTATGGCAATAATTAATATATGCATGTTTATAAGAATGTGAATATGGCTAAGGTACCATACTATGGTACAAAAGTACTCAGGTACGTTTCCTACTCCTACTAGGATTATGTTAAATATCTGTTACGATACACATATGACATTATAAGAATGTGAAATAAGAATTTGGCATGTTAATGCATGATATGTATGATATGGGGCATATGGGTTATATGAAAAGGGGAAGTGAATGTGGTGACCCAAGACCACGATATCTGAATGTGGTGACCTAAGACCACGATAACTGAATGTGGTGACCTAAGACCACGATATCTAAATGTGGTGACCTAAGACCACGATATCTAAATGTGGTGACCTAAGACCACGAATTTTATAAGGCGATGAGCACGCCGATTGCAATGATGCGCCTTCGATGGTGTGTAGCGGATGGAAGGTTGACTTAGTAGTCCCACGGCGTGAGGATGGTACGGGTGATGTGTAGAGATGGCATATAGGTTTGGGTTGGGTTGCATCATTATTTCCTATCTGTTATATGAATATGCATGTAATATGTGAACATATGCCTAAATTGTTAAATTTTAGTGTTGGTTACACATTGAGTCTGTTTGACTCACCCTTGTGGGATTACTTTTCGGTGACGATCGGTGATGGTAGGGTCGGCGGGGAGCTTAGTGGAGGCCATGTGAAGTTTTTTTTTTTCGCTTTTGGACTCTTATTATTTTGAGTACTTTAAATTTATTTTAGGAATTATTTGATGTAATAAGGCCATAGTTGAATTATTTTATTTTACTTCTACTTATCCTGCTACAAAATATTATTTAAAAAAAACTAAGTGAATTTATCATGAACTAAACCCTAAATGTTTTGTCACCTAAAGTGAAGGATTTTAATAATGAAATAAACTTGTTTTCAACTCAAGCCCAACCCAAAACAATCTTTCTTTCAAAACACACAAGTTTTTCCTAAGTAACAAAAGAATTTGAAACGGTTTACACCGGGGAACATACCAGATCCGGTCAAGGCTCGTGGGCCGGGTTTGGGGTGTTTCACACAGTGCTAGTCATCTCTGTCTCATTTCTATTTTGCACACTTAGTGCCATCTATTTCAATCCAGCACATAGCATTTTCATTCTCATAATTATGTACATATATTCATCCAATTCAAATCGTGTAGATATAATTTAACAACTAGTATTATATCCGAACTTACCTCGGATGTCGAAATACCGAAACGGTCGATTAATCGAGCACTTTGTCTTTGCCTCGATCTCGATCCGAACCTCTCCTTTATTGGTCTATACACATTCAAATTCAATCCATTCAATCACCAATTCATTCAATTTAGTCCATACACACTTATTTAGGGCAATGATCTCAAAAACGTAAAAATCATCAAAAACCAATCAAAGAACATACCTCAATCAAGAGTAACAATGGCCGAATATCACAAAGCTATAAACCCTTCTTTTTCTTCTTCAAATTTGGCTAAGAAATATGATAATGGTTATCTTATGTGTTTTGTTTTATTATTTATGACTTATTTTACTAATTACCAAACTAACCTTTTATTTAACTTATAAAACATTTATTCATTAAGGTTATTTTAGTCCATTACCACCCACTAACCTTAATAGTGATTTAATTGCCTCATATGACCATCCTATTATAAAGACAACAACAATTAATCCCTTAACAATCAGCACACATCATTTTACATTTTATGCGATTTAGTCCTTTTGCAATTTAATCACACAATCAATAAAATCTTCACATAGAAATTTCACACAAGCTAGTTCAAATACTGTACATATAGAAAATAATATTAAAATATTATTTCAATATCAGATTTGTGGTCTCGGAACCACTGTTTGGACTAGGGTCTAAACCAGGCTATTACATATTTTCATTTAGCGGCTCTATTTCTGAAGCGAGCATCGAGTTATAAAGGCCAAATACAGGGAAGACATGTATGGTGCACGAAGGTATTGCAAGAAATTAACAAGGTGAAGGTATTATTAGCGGGCAATATCGTGTACACTTGAGAAATAGGACTGCGGGCAATATCGTGTGGATGTTTGATGCACTCATTGTGAGATGTTTGCGCCATGTAATTGTAGCTTGTTAGATGCTCCGTCTAGATCCCATGAGCTATGTCGATGAAATGTACAAAATAGAATACATGTACAACATTCGGAGACACGTATTCCCACTAGTCCTAGATGAACATAAGTGGTCGTCTGTATCGCTTGCTCCATTTAAGCTGTAACTGGATAGAGAACTGCGTTGCAAACCAAAGGGTCGACCTTGCTCGACTAGAATACATAACAATATGGATATCCGAGAAATAACCAACCAACAAAAGTTGTGCGGATGGTGTAGGAACCCAGGCCATATAACTCAATCATGTTCAAATCGGAATAGTTGATAGTTGTTGTAATAAAATTATGTTGCATTATTTATATTTTATTAAAAATATAAAGTTATTAAAAATATTGCCTTATTCAAAACAACTTTTATTTTATTAAAAATGTCAAAAGTAAATTACAATTAAAATATTAAAAACAACTTTTATTTTATTAAATGAAACAATATAAAAAAGTTTGTACAAATATATTAACAAAAATCAATGTTGGTGTCGGTCGGCATCAGTGCCACATGGGGGTCATCGACGGTTACGCGTTGGATTCCTCCTTGGTTTAATTTTCGGTGGGGGTTGTGGTCGCTCCGGCGAGGATTGTGGTTCCTCCGACAAGAGATCTAGTTATGGGTGTTGGGAAGATGACCCACCTTGATAGAATAATGACTGCGGAGGTGTTTGAATCCCATAAGGTGATGGGAATTGGTAAAAAGAAGAGTTCCCCGACGGCGCCTCGTGCGATCTCTCATGCAACGGTGGCCTATAGATCGACAGTTTACTCGAAGTAATCGAAAACAGAGATGAACCGAGCCATGCATTCTAACCTGCCATAAGACTGGGAAAATGAAACATATAAGGGTTAGGATACATATAAGGGCTAGGATACGTACCTAGCATAATCTGAAAAGGCTGTGATATAGGTGTCGTTAGTTGAAGTGTTGGGCGGTGACTGTGTGGGCGCTGTTGATGGGCCTGGTGATTGTGTGGGTGCTGTTGATAGGACCGTGTTGTCATCTATTCTTCTTGAATTTAAAGGGCCCCGTCGTTCCATTTGGACATGAATTTTTCGTCGCCTCTCCTCTTCCGATAATAAATATGGCTTGCCATGGATCCTAAACCATGGCATGTATTTCGACACGCACTTTAACTTAGGAGCAATGATTGGTTCCTGAGTAGGTATATAATCATACCAATTTTCCTACATTTCAATATATTCTGATCAGTATCTCAGCCAATATGTATTCAATTGTCATGAGTCGCAAAGTAATGACTCAATGTAAGTGGTACATTACTAAAAGTTACGGGTGTAACATCAGTAGTTATGCGTTGACGGTCAAACAAAAAGGGGTAAGTAAACTTGAGGTATGTACTATGCTTATCATCTTGAAAATTGATAACTTGGAAGGTGAGTATAAGCTTCAATAAGTAGAAGAATTATATATTCACTATACTGGATAAAACAGTGATAAATAGAGATGATTATAAGTCTTTATATATGTATGTAAATATATATATATGTTGCATTGAAACTTAGGGTGGAAATTGGGAAATTAGGTGAGGTCATGATGAATGCGAATAGTTAATTAGCTTAGATGTATGTATGAGTTGCTTAAATCTTACTAAGATGTAAAAGCTTACTTGTTTCTCGGTTGTGATGCATTGTAGATCTCTTTTTGGATGCTTGGCTTGTCGTGGGATCATTTCGGAAGCTCATCACACAATCATCGACCTTGATATCTCTTTAAATATGAGACTTTTGAGAATTATGGCATGTATAGGCTTTATCACTTTTGAATTGTTTGTCTAAGGGTGTGTATATGTATAAGCCATACGAAAATGGATATGCCTTATGTTTGACTTGGATGGATTATGTTTTAGATATGGAATTTTTATTTGAGTACATTATTATATTTTTTAAAAAAAAAATCCTAGTTGAAAGTTATTCCATAAATATGTTATATGTGAATTGTTGAGTTCATAGGTTTGGTTGAACATGGTATAAGACTTTGAGTTGATAAAACGTTGTGGTATAGTTATTGGGATGTGCAAATTTGCTAGATATAAATCGAATAGGTCATATTTCTATGTATGTGATTATCACAAGAAATATATGTTAATGAGCAAATTTAATGTATACTTATTTATAGATATTCAACCATGATTTGTTTAATGAAAGCTTAAATTCTTCTTTTGATATATATATATATATATATATATATATGTGTGTGTGTGTGTGTGTGTGTGTGTGTGTGTTTGAATGTATGGATGTTAATAGAAAAGGAATAAATAAGTATAAGTACATTACTAATTCGGCTTTTACTTGAGAATGGCCTAGTGATTAGTGAATTATAAGTTGTTTATAATTAGTCCTTAGTAAATGTTTAGTATTGATGGGATATGCATGACTTTTCGTGACAGTATAATTGATACATAATTATCGCTGTAATAGCATTTATAAAGTGAAATGACTTGTGTTTAATTTAGTAATGCCCGTAACCTTAATCCGGCGATGGATACGGGTTAGGGGTGTTACATTTAATTGGTATCAGAGCTACGGTTTAGTCGATTCTCGGACTAACATAGAGCGTGTGAGTCTAGCTATACATGCCATAAATTATAAATGATAGTGTGATGACTTCTGATGGGAAATGTGTTTATCTCTTTCATATAGTAATGGATCCAAATTCTGAGCGAGTCGTAGCTGATGACGTCGAGAGTGTGGCGCCTGTTCCCGCGCAAGGGACCGAGCCAGAGTAATCTCGATCGACTGCGAGCAATCCTGATGAGGGGGTTACACATGCCTTCTATAGTATAATGAAAGATTGGTTCAGTCATTACATACGAACCAATCCGGCTGTTCAACAACCCCAAAATCTGAATGTACCCCCTGTAGCACCTATGGTACCTCTTGTTACTCATCTTGAAAGAGTAATTAAACATCCGGTTGATCACATTAGGAAACACGGGGCTCAAAAATTTAGAGCGGAGGATGATGATGATGCTAAGAGAGTCGAATTTTGGCTTGATAATACCATTCGTGTTTTCGACGAACTGTCCTGCACACCCGATGAGTGTTTGAAGTGTACCATATCATTACTACGAGATTCTGCTTATTATTGGTGGAATACGCTCGTGGTAGTTGTCCCTAAAGAAAGGGTTACTTGGGACTTTTTCGTAAGAAGTATATAAGCCAACGCTTTATTGACTCTAAGTGTAAAAAATTTATCGAGCTCAAACAGGGTCGTATGACCGTATCCGAGTACGAGCGCAAGTTTGTGCGAGTCAGTCGCTACGCTCGTGAGTGCATTTCTTCGGAAGCTACTATGTACCGTAGATTTGAAGATGGCCTAAATGAAGATATAAAGCTTCTGGTTGGAATTCTTGAAATCAATGAGTTCATTGTGCTAGTTGAACGGGCTTGTAAAGCAGAAGAGTTGGGAAAAGAAAAGCGAAAAGCTGAGCTTGATTCTAGAGATGTTCGGAAGAGTGCTAGTAAATTCTCATAGATGACGACGAAGAAGTTTAAGAATGGTGGTAGTCAATCCAAACGCAACACCGAGATTTCTATACGAGAATGACCACTAGTGAGTTCTCGGGCTACGTTAGTTGCTAGTGTTGATAATGAGAGATCGAGTAAACCTGAGTGTCAGCAGTGTGGCCGATGATATTTCGGGAAGTGTTGGGGTAAATCCATTGCTTGCACTTGTTACAAGTGTGGCTCGCATGATCATTTTATTCAAGATTCTCGGAAACTACTAGAAAGGGTACTACTCAGAGTGCAAGACCTAGCGGCACTTCAGTTAGAGGCAGATCGCCTCATTTTGGGAGAGGTAGGAGTGGTGCACAGAGAGTGACTACAGATACAGTTATTTGATCAGATACTCGTGTACCGGCTAGGGCGTATGCCATTCGTACTAGGGAGGAGGCCTCATCCCCGGATGGCATTACCGGTATTTTCACCCTCTTTGATTCTAATGTAACTGCTTTGATTGACCCTGGTTCAACCCATTCATATGTGTGTGAAACATTAGTATCCAATAAGACTCTACCTGTTGAGTCTACTGAGTTTGTGATTTGGGTTTCAAACCCTTTGGGTCGGTGGGTATTAGTTGATAAAGTGTACAAGAATTGCTCCTTAATGATTGGAGACTCGTGTTTTCCGAAGATTTGATGTTATTACCATTTGATGAGTTCGATATCATCCTCGGTATGGATTGGTTAACCATACACAATGCAGTACTAAATTGTAGACGATAGACCATTGATTTGAGGTGTCAGAATAATGAGGTACTTCGGATTGAATCTGCGGATTTAAGTGGGTTACCGATTGTGATATCATCAATGTTGGCTTGGCAGTATTTGAGAAAGGGCTGTAGCTTATCTTGCGTATGTGATTGATAGCAAAGTATCAAAAAAGAAGATTGAATCTGTGCCAGTCATTTGCGAGTATTCGGACGTGTTTCCGGAGGAATTGCCGGATTACCACCTATTCGTGAAGTAGAGTTTGGAATCGAGCTAGTGCCAAGAACCACCCCAATATCGATAGCCCCGTGCAGAATGGCACCGACTGAGTTAAAAGAATTGAAAGCTCAGTTGCAAGAATTGACGGATAAAGGCTTCGCTAGACCGAGTTTCTCTCCCTAGGGTGCACCCGTATTATTTGTAAAAAAGAAAGACGGAACCTTGAGAATGTGCATTGACTATCGACAGCTCAATAAGGTGATGATAAAGAATAAATACCCGTTGCCAAGTATTAACGATTTGTTCGATCAACTCAAAGGAGCTTCAGTGTTCTCAAAAATTGATTTGAGATCGGAATATTATCAGCTATGAGTTAGAGAGTCGGATATACCAAAGACTGCCTTTTGAACGAGATATGGTTACTACGAATTTTTGGTGATGTCATTTGGGCTCACTAATGCCCCTGCTATTTTTATGGACTTGATGAATAGAGTTTTTAGACTGTATTTAGACCGGTTTGTGGTTGTTTTTATAGATGACATACTGATCTACTCCCGTGACGAAACTGAATATGTTGAACATTTGAGGTTGGTGTTGCAGATTTTACGGAATAATAAATTATTCGCGAAATTCAGTAAATGTGAGTTTTGGTTGAAAAAGTCAACTTTTTGGGACATGTCATTTCTAGCATCGGGTATTCGGGTTGATCCGAATAAAGTGTCAGCTATACTTGATTGGAAACCTCTGCGGAATGTTTCTGAGGTTTGTAGCTTTTGGGACTTGTTGGATAGTATAGACGCTTTATGAAAGGGTTTTCAATGATAGCATCTCCGATGACAAAACTACTACAGAAATATGTGAAATTTGAGTGGTCTAAAATGTGTCAAAAGAATTTTGATCAGCTGAAGACTATGTTGACGGAAGCTCCGGTACTTGTTCAGCCAGAGTCATGTAAAGAATTCGTTATTTTTAGTGATGCATCTTTAAATAGACTCGGTTGTGTATTGATACAGGAGGGCAAAGTCATAGCCTATGCCTCGAGACAGTTGAAACCACATGAGAGAAATTATCCGACTCACGACATTGAGTTAGCCGCTATAGTCTTTGCTTTGAAGATATGGCGTCACCATCTTTTCGGTGAAGAATGTCACGTCTATTCGGATCATAAGAGTCTAAAGTATTTAATGACTCAAAAGGATCTGAATTTGAAACAGCGACGATGGTTAGACTTGTTGAAAGACTATGAGCTTGTGATTGATTATCACTCGGGAAAAGCTAATGTGGTTGCTGATGCACTTAGTCGAAAATCATTATTTGTTCTTCGTAATGAACGCAGATTTAGTTATGACCGATGATGGTGTGATCATTGCAGAATTAAAGGCGAGACCATTATTTGTACAACAGATCCAAGAAGCTCAAGAAATAGATGATGATTTAAGGACAAAAAGGAGTCATTATGGTTCGGGAGCGGATTCAGATTTTCAGATAGATACTGAAGGATGTTTACGGTTCAAGAGTCGAATGTGTGTGCCTAAAAATCCAGAATTGATTCGAATGATTTGTGATGAAGCTCATAATAGTAGATTGTCGATTCATCCGGTAGCACAAAAATGTATAACGATCTGAAACAACATTATTGGTGGTACGGTATGAAATGAGACATCTCAGACTATGTGTCGAAATGTTTAGTGTGCCAACAAGTGAAAGCTGAGCATCAAGTGCCATCGGACTACTTCAGTTGATTATGATACCAGAGTGGAAGTGGGATCAGGTAACAATGGATTTTGTATCGGGTTTGCCTTTGACGTCAAGTAAGAAAGACTCAATCTGAGTGATCGTAGATAGATTGACTAAATTGGCTCATTTTATTCCTGTACGTACGGATTTCTCACTTGATAAATTGGCTGAGTTGTATGTATCGCAGATTGTACAGTTACACGGAGTACCTATTTCTATTATTTTGGATAGAGATCTGAGGTTTACATCGTGGTTTTAGAAGAAACTGCAAGATGCTTTAGGTTCCAAGCTACATTTTAGTACTTTTCACCTTTTGGATGGTCAATCCAAGATGTTATTCAAATACCGAGGATATGTTGAGATGTTGCGTTCTTGAGTGGGAACGATACTTTCCCTTGATTGAATTTGCGTATAATAATAGTTTTCAATCTAGTATCAAAATGGCACCCTACGAAGCTTTGTATGGTCGTAAATGTCGTAAGCCATTGTACTGGACTGAGCTCAGAGAAAACGAGATACACGGGGTTGATTTGATTAAGAAAACTGAATAAAAGTGGCAATAATTCGTGATAGTTTGAAAGCGGCATCGGATCGTCAAAAGTCTTATGCAGATTTGAAACTTAAAGACATAGAGTTTCAGATAGGTGATCAAGTGTTTTTAAAAGTATCGCCGTGGAAAAAAATAATGAGATTTGGTCATAAAGGAAAGCTGAGTCTGCGTTTCATAGGGTCGTATGAAGTTATTGAGAGTATTGGACCGGTTGCATACAGATTGAGGTTACCATCTGAGTTGGACAAGATTCATGATGTTTTCCATATGTCGATGTTTCAACGATACATGATCTGACCCTTCCCATGTGATTAGTCCATCAGAAATTGAAATTCAACCCGATTTGACCTATGAAGAAGAACCGATGTGCATCATAGCTCGTGAAGTGAAAGAGTTGCGAAATAAGAAAATATCGTTAGTTAAAGTTATGTGGCATAAGCACGGAGTGGAGGAAGCAACTTGGGAGACTGAGGAATCAATGAAAGAGCGTTACCCACACTTATTCACGGGTAAGATTTTCGAGGACGAAAATTTCTTTAAGGGGGAGTTGTAACAACCCAATTACGACCCTAATCGGAACGGTGGTTTCGAGACCACGAATTCGAGCCGAAAAAATTTATAATATTATTTTTATTTTTTCTTTCGTGTGTAGTAATTTTGAATAAGCATGTGTCGAAATTTCGAGTTTTATTGCTTTGGTATGTTTAAATTAAAAGAAAGGATCAAATAGTTAAAGTAGTAAAAGTAATACTTATAAAGTTAGAAGGGTCAATTGAATTGTTTTTCATGCATGGGAGGACTTGCATGTCAAATTGCCCACCTTTAATGTTAGTGGACGACAATGATGATGGAGAAACAATTTTTAAGTGTTTTATAATTTAATTATTACATTTTAAGTATATTATAATAGATATTAAATTGATAAAATAAGAGATACATGTGTGAAATTCATTTTCTCCCTTTTTACTCATCTTCTCCACCGATTTTCTTTCAAAGAAAAGAAGCAAGTTGAATCTCCATTATTCGGCCTTTGCATGTGGTAATAAGATCAAGTTTCTAAGGAAAAAGGGTTGGATAAAGGAAAAGCTAGGTTGAACGAGTGATCGAGAAGTTCTATCTATTCCATCCGAGGTAAGATTTAAGAAAACGAGTTGAATTGAATCTTACATTACAATGCAAATTTTTTAGAAGATAAATATGTTATATATATAATATTTGAATGTGTTATGGAGATGAATTAACTGTGGGCCGAATGCAATGTTATTATTAGCTCGAACCGAATTGCTAGAAAAGGTCATGAAATTGTTAATTATGAAATCGAGTGTGGGAATATATTAAGTTCGAATTTGATTAATCTCAATTGGATTGTTTGGATGCTTGATAAATATGATGGCCGAATGTGATATAGCTTGGGATAGAGAACATTTAAGTTATATTCTACTGTAAGTAACTACATGTGACACAGTGGAGTGATATTTAAAATTACTTGTGAATGATATGTTACGAAAAATGTTAGTAACGGCTCTTTGTGAGCGATACGTTACGGAGAATGTTAGTAACGGCTCTTAGTGAGCGATACGTTACGAGGAATATTAGTAACGGCTCTTAGTGAGCGATACGTTACGAGAGACGCAAAGTAATGACTCTATGTGAGCGGTACATTACTAAAAGTTACGGGTGTAACATCAGTAGTTATGCGTTGACGGTCAAAAAAAAAAGGTAAGTAAACTTGAGGTATGTACTATGCTTATCACCTTGAAAATTGATAACTTGGAATGTGAGTATAAGCTTCAATAAGTAGAAGAATTATATATTCACTATACTGGATAAAACAGTGATAAATAGAGATGATTATAAGTCTTTATATATGTATATAAATATATATATATGTTGCATTAAAGCTTAGGGTGGAAATTGGGAAATTCGGTGAGGTCATGATGAATGCGAATAGTTAATTAGCTTAGATGTATGTATGAGTTGCTTAAATCTTACTAAGCTGTAAAAGCTTACTTGTTTCTCGGTTGTGATGCATTGTAAATCTCTTTTTGGATGCTTGGCTTGTACGTGGGATCATTTCGGAAGCTCATCACACAATCATCGACCTTGGTATCTCTTTAAATATGAGACTTTTGAGAATTATGGCATGTATAGGCTTTATCACTTTTGAATTGTTTGTCCAAGGGTGTGTATATGTATAAGCCATGCGAAAATGGGTATGCCTTATGTTTGACTTGGATGGATTATGTTTTAGATATGGAATTTTTATTTGAGTACATTATTATATTTTTTTTAAAAAAAATCCTAGTTGAAAGTTATTCCATAAATATGTTATATGTGAATTGTTGAGTTCATAGGTTTGGTTGATCATGGTATAAGACTTTGAGTTGATAAAACGTTGTGGTATAGTTATTGGGATGTGCAAATTTGCTAGATATAAATCGAATAGGTCACATTTCTATGTATGTGATTATCACAAGAAATATATGTTAATGAGCAAATTTAATGTATACTTATTTATAGATATTCAACCATGATTTGTTTAGCTGAAAGCTTAAATTCTTCTTTTGATATATATATATATATATATATGTGTGTGTGTGTGTGTGTGTGTGTGTGTGTTTGAATGTATGGATGTTAATAGAAACGGAATAAATAAGTATAAGCACATTACCAATTCCGCTTTTACTTGAGAATGGCCTAGTGATTAGTGAATTATAAGTTGTTTATAATTAGTCCTTAGTAAATGTTTAGTATTGATGGGATATGCATGACTTTTCGTGATGATAATTGATACATAATTATCGCTGTAATAGCATTTATAAAGTGAAATGACTTGTGTTTAATTTAGTAATGCCCGTAACCCTAATCCGGCAATGGATACGGGTTAGGGGTGTTACATTCTCTATCAACGGCGATGGATGATTAGGCATATTATGAATATAATATTACAACACCCGATCTACAAATTATTATAAAAATTATAAAATAAAATTAATTAAAATTGCATAAATGAAAAAATATTAAATAATATTGAAAAATTAATTAAAATTGCATAAAGGAAAAAATATTAATATTGCAACACCGATCTACAATCTGTTATAAAAAATATAAAATAAAATTAATTAAAATTGCATAAGTAAAAAATATTAAATAGTATTGAAAAATTAAAATTATCACTTACTATTGTCATTTGATCGACGGAGATGTGTTTATTATCGAGAAGAATTAATTCTCTGGCCATTGCTAACACGATCGAATATTTTTAATTTTAAAAAAATTATTTCAAAAAAATTAAATAGAGTTTTTTGCAAAATTTAAAGAGAGTTTTGAGAAAATTTGAGAGGACTTTTGTGTAAAAAAATGAAAGGAGGCCTTTTATAGTTTTTTTTTTACCGTTGGAGCTCAAACGGTCAAAAAAAAGTAGTCGTTGGGCGTCAACAAAACGCGTCCCTGGGGTCCACGTCAGCAAAGCGCTTCTTCAAGGAAGTGTTTTGTGCTGACGTGGACAAAACACTCCCCTAGGGACGCGTTTTACTGACACATCACCTGAGAATGCGCTGACGTAGATGCAATTTTGCGGAATTCGGCCCTTTCCGATAAATAATCAGAAAATTGGCTTATTTTCGTAAATAATTTTAAAAATGGGTATTTTTAGGTAAAATAGCCCAATTATTATTTAATTAAACAAATTATTGAAAAAAATAAAATCCAACGTAAGCGGGGACTTGATGCTAGTCAAGAAAAGATTAAAAAAAACACTAAAAGATAACCAATGGCATCATCTTTTGACTGTTGATTTCAATCTTTTATAAATTTTTAAATAAAATTAATAAAAATATTTTGTAATTACTTACTTTATCTAAGTTTTCTTATTTTCATAATATTTATTCATTAATTCAAATGATATCATACAATTTAAAGAAAAAAAACACACACACCTCTAAACGTTGAAAGATAAGCTCTATTAATATAACAAAGTCTACAATCTCAATATCAATAGAATATTATGGTACGTGACAATTAATTCTGTTACAACATAAGCACACTACAGTAATTTCAAACACTTAATACGACAAAAAAATTAACCTTGGATGGTCCAAAGTGGTGAGCAAAAATTGACAAATGAATTGATCATCACCAAACTGGAGAGGACGGCGACAAAATCATCCCTAAAATCACTGACAAAAGCAAGACTAAAAAATATGTTACAAGAGCAGGTAAAAACTTCTAAAAATGAAGACTTATTAAATAATAGAAATAAACAAAAAAAACAAAAACTTAAAATAATAGTCATTTATTATTCTTCTCAAAGTAGAAATAGAAAAAGAAAGAAAAAAAAAGCCTCCCACTTTTCAAGAGAAATTGTTGGTGGCTGGTGGAGTTTCAGCAACGATCTGTTTATCATAACTTATGAAAATGACAAAACTAACTAGAAAATTAACACCACCACTTGACAAAATAAAAGAAAAAAAAAACAAACGACTTTAAGAAAAAAAATCTAGAGCTTCTTGGATACCTAATTTTATTATTATTATTATATTTTTCATGTTATGAATATTTTATTATTAAATGGATGTCCATCAAGATTAAGATATGTTTGACATACATTAGGACTCATATATCTATAAATATAGATTTTGAAGAAGTATTATAGATTATTTTTCATTGATCAATAAAATACGCTCTCTCTTTTGCTCTCCCATTTTTTTTCTTTACTCTTGTCTTTTTATTTTATAATACGTTATTAGCACGACGATTCTCTATTTTTTTTTTTTTTTACTTTAAAATCTTTCGAAGTTGTCCCACATATCTAATTCCTCTTTCACATTAATTTTTCACCCTTATAACTTCATCTCTAAGATGTTGAAAGATTCAATTTCAGAATGAATTATGATTCTTATTCCCGATCTTTGATTTATCATTGTACAAGCATGTGTAAAGTATATATTTGGTAAGAAACTTTAATAGTTTGACTATATTTTCTTTTTCAATTAAAGCATGGCTACTACTCATTTTTATGTGACATAAATTTCACATTCGATGGTATTTGATTTTTGCCTCTCTAGGTTAAATTATTTTTATGTAAAAGACATAATTGTTAATTAGTTAGATATGTTTGCTATTAATATGATATATATTACTTTTTGATAGCTTTTTTTTAGGATAAATCCTTTGATTAGATTCAATGTTTTGTCACAAGTTATTTAATTTCTTTCATAGTTGAATTATGATTAACTTATATATTAAAATTATTAAGTGATTTTTCGTATGCTCTATTAATGAATAAAATAATCACGATCCTCTTTGACTTATTGGTTTTTTTAATATATACTATTTTAACATTATTTATATATATGTCATGTGAGATAGTATTTTGTCTCTAAATTAGTTTCCTTCTTTCAGCCAAAATTTGTGGAATTGTTTAATTATAGAGGTTTCAATCAATTGAAATAGTTTGAAGTTGAGGCGCTAAGAATTTATATTATTATGAATTATGTGATTTAATTATAGGTTATGATTAGATAAAGAAAGATATGACCATAAGAATATGATAGTTTTATGATTGGATGCACTTGAAAGATCTCCTATCTAAAGCTCGTTATGGTTGGATGTACCTTAAGTTGCAAGTTTTTAAAACTATGAGTATAACTTTAAAGTATTCAAAATAAGTTCTCAATTAAAATTACGTGAAAAAAAATATTACTGATGAGAATTTGTAAGAGAATACTTATTCAACTTTTCATGCTTCAAATGTGCTCTTATAGTAGCAATATCGTGAAAAAAAATTTAAGAGTTAATATCATGTTTACTTATGATTGAACAAAAGTTTTTAATCAGGAAACCTAACCATTCCCTAAAGAGAATATAACAATATGTGATAAATTTGAAAGATATAATATTTGACATGGATGTTCTAAGTTGGACTATAATAATAGTTAAAGGGGATTGTCGTAATAAACTTTCTTACCACTAGAAGTGGAAAAATGAAGAAAGCAAGAAAAAAAAAATTCTCAAGAACTCTTTAAGGAGTGGACAAAAGTTATGTTATCAATATAGTATGGAAAGTCATTAGTTGTGTACCTGTCGTAGACCTAAACATTTAGTTGAACACTATCAAACCTAAAGGAGACAATGCGAAAATGAATAATAAGAATGATGTTAAATCAAATTTGGCATACATGATTGATGATTGTGATGAATCTAAACAATAAAGGAATATTGACATTGTCTTTATTATGGTGATCATTTTAACTATTAGTATGTCAATTTTAGGATTTATATAATCCATATCGAGGAATTTATTACCAGAATTTATTGCTATTGATATTCAGTACTAAACTTTAAGTCAATGATTTGATTTTGATATTTTTATGCAATCTTATGGTCAATTTTTTTAGGGTTATATGTATTTTGTTGTATGAGTAACATCTTTTTTTTGTGAATTGTGACACTCGTTAGTTGATTCTTTGATATCTTATTAGTGATATTTCTTTTCGCCACTAGAAGTGAAAAAATAGAGATAAATAGGAGAACAACAAGAGTTCTCGATATAAACTTTCAAAAATGAGAGACAACTTATTTATAAAAAGTCATTGATTATATACATGTTGTACACTTGGAAAATAAGATTCATTTTCAAAGTTTGTTATTAATAAATTTTGATTGGATTCAAAGTCTATTCTTGGAGTTTAATTTACTTACTTCTTGATAAAATCGTCAAGACTCAACGTAAAACAAAAAGGGTACATCTTTAAATATTAAATCGACTTGATATATGGTTTAAATATTTGAGATGATCTTCTTTTAAGTTTTGATTACATGGGTTACTTATTGTTTTAAGCATCTTATTTGTTTATGAGAATGAATATTAACTAATTTATTTATGTCGTTATAGTAGGTTTTATAATTAAATAATATATTTGACTAAAACATATATAGTATGCAAATTTGTGTTAATAAGCCAAAGAATTTTATGATTATTTGGATTTGATTTAGTCCATACGTTTTATATTATTCCATTTGTTAATTATTTAGAGAAATGACATGAGCAATTGTAAATGAAAAGTTCTATGCGCATGAATGATTGGATTTTGAATTAAATTTCATGCATGTTTACGATGATGATTATGAAAAAATTGCTAATTTTTCATTATGTCATATTTTTATGTATGAGATGTGACTTTTATTCATATATTTAATTTTGGTTTGTTTATATACATGACCTAGTTAGTTATTCTTGGTAGTTAATTGATTTTGCAAAATTCTTGTTAAACAGGCTTTAAAAGTATTTTGAATTGATCTCATATCTCCTTATGACTAGACAAAATTACGAGTTATCTGTTCCACCAGTTCTGCTCCATTCTCTGAAGTGCAATGTAGCAATATATAACAATTATGAAAATTGAACTTATTGTCATTATTGACAAATAGATAAGAAGAAGATAAATGATTCAAAATGTTGTTAAATGTTTATTCTTAGTTCAGAATGCTCAATGATTTATACTAATTTATCACTCTTTGAAGCAGATGATATTTATATATGATATATGCTTACATTATTGTCTCAATTACATTTTGCATATTCCTTCAAGTGAATGTCGCAATAAATAAAATAAATTTTATAATCATTTTTGAACATTTGAAGATTTTGGCATATTCACAAGCGAATATTGCATATAATTGTTTAGAAATTATATTTATTTTGTTGACTTAGTGGCATTATATACTTCATATTTATTTAAACATTTTCAATAATAAATGTCATAATAGTACTTATATGTGGATACGAAGTAATAGGAATGACAGTAAAATTATTAATTTTTCACAATTTATATTGACATTGTTAGTAAAACTGAAATGCATGTTAAAGTAAACCAGAAGTTTACTGATAAAAATGCATTTATTACTTGGTGTGACCAGTTAGACCATCCTGGATCATATATGATGCGAAAATTAATTGAGAATTCATATGGACATTTATTAAAGAACTAGAAGATTCCTTAATTTAAAGAATTTTCATTTGTTGATTGTTCTTAATGAAAACTGATTATTAGAAACTCACTAGTTAAAGTTGAGATTTAATATTTTGCATTTCTGAAATGAATATGGGCTTATTCATCCACAATGTAGATGATTTTGATATTATATGATTTTGGTAGATGCATCTACAAAATAATTACATATGTATTATCAACTTGCAACCTGTTGATTGCTTGTTTAAATAATTAATTTTAGATTATGTAGTTAAGATAATTCATATTGCTAAAGTTGATGAGTTTATATCTCAGTCTTTTATTGATTGAGTTTGAAAAACTTTTGTAAAAGCTTGTTATTTATGCGCATAATAGTTTAGAGAAATTATTAATTGAACGCCTCTGATTAATATCTAAATCGCTACTTATGAGAACTAACTTCCTATTTCAACATGAGATTATATTGATTTACGTGTTGTACGCATCAAGCCAATAAATTATATATACTCCCCATTACAATTAGTTTTTGGTCAAGAGTTAAATATTTCCCATATTAAAATTTTTGTATGTACGTATATTTTCCAATTGCTCCACCACAACGCACAAAAATGAGTGAATCTCCAAAGAAAGTTGGGAATATATATTAAATAATTATGTTATGATTTGTGATTACTATTTTGATTCGATAGTTTTCCCGACATTAGGGGGAGAGAAATAATGGTTGAATGAAATTATTGCTTGTAATGAGTTATCATTATCTAAATCCTTATAGAGAGTAATTTGAACCAGAAGTTCGAAAAGGATAACTCACTTTATTACAAGTTAATTGTCAGATGTATTTACAAATTCAATGAGAATAACCAAGTTTTATATACCATCTAATATTTTGAATCAAAGTCTCAATAGGACAATCAATTAGAATAAATAATAGACTGATCGGTTCTAAAGATGAAAATTCTTCTAAATGGTCATATAGTAGAGGCGGGTGTTCTAGAAGAGACCCAAGACATAACTAATAACTAAAACTCTAGAAGAGATTTAGGTACCTAAAACTGAAGATTAAAATAGTGAAAATAAAAAAATCTTGATAAGTTATGTCAATTCGAGAAAATATGGAACCCATAATAAAAGTGGTTGACAATGATTTTGCATACAATATTATTTATTAAATAATAAAATAAAAGGAGAATATTGA
Organism: Gossypium rotundifolium; assembly: GCA_025506655.1. Lineage (NCBI taxonomy): Eukaryota > Viridiplantae > Streptophyta > Magnoliopsida > Malvales > Malvaceae > Gossypium > Gossypium rotundifolium. Next base: position 135,377,893 of record CP106733.1, read on the forward strand.
ATAAATCTATTGATATATATATATATATATATATATGGAATAGATTGGTCAAAATAGAAAGATGCAATTTAAGTACAATTAAATTCATGGAGTTTTTTTACCGGTAGTTCAAATACCTAAATGTATAAAACCAGTGAGGGTACAGATAGAATAGTTTTGTAAAAACAAAATAAAAATATGAAGTTTTTCGCTAAGTCTTAGCATCGGCTATGAAATTTTATTTTATTTTTTGCGTGGATGCAATAATATTTAGATATATTATTAAATTAGAAATTCATAAAATATTTAATTTACATGTAATTGTTGTTGTTACAACCATTTAGGAATAATTATATAGTAAAGTTTATATTAAAATCTTTGAAGGATTTAGAATGCTAGAAGCATATTGAAATTCTCGGAAATTGTTCATTTATATGAATTGAAATAATTTGAACATATGTGATAAATTTAATTTAGTGAATAGTAGTTGAAAGAGGATCCAAAATACCTATTTGTATTTTTATAGAAGAATTATGGTTAAAATTTGTTATGATTATTGTTGAAACTCCCGAAGAGATTAAAATATATTTATCTAAAATTTTCCTCGCTCATGACTTTAAAAAGAATGATGATATAAATACTTAGCAAATACATTCAAATGGTCATCTGAAAAGTTAGTATTCAAGATTGAATATGTAGAATATGAGATATTATGTGATGTTTTCATAAGGGGAGTAAATATGCGTTGCACTCTTTTTTCCTTAACCAAGATTTTGTCCCATTGAGTTTTTCCTGATAAGATTTTTAATGAGACAATATATTATGCTTATTATAAATATGTGTACTATTTTTCCTTCACTAGAATTTTTTTCCTATAGGGTTTTTATTTTATTACATTTTTAATTAGGCACATTATCTATCAATGGACATATATGAATATTTTACTATTAAGTGGATGTCCATCAAGATTAAGATAAGTTTGATATACATTAGGACTCTAATAATCATTAGAAATAGAGTTCTATTTCATTTATAATTCTTATGTCTATAAATATAAACTTTGGAGAAGCATGATAATAGATTATCATTGATCAATAAAATACGCCCTCTCTTTCTTAATCTCTCATTTTCTTTGTTCGTTACTCACTCTTTTTTATTTTATAATATTTCATAATATTTATTTAATTTACCAAATACAATTTTCAATTAAAAGGATTATCTAAAGTTCTAATAGTAACAATAACGTTTATTGAATCAAATGATAAAAAAAATAATACAGTTTATTTACGAGATACATGCGAAAAACATGCTGTTACAACTTAAAAGTTAGGATAAAAATTCTTGGGGAGACTTTTGTTGGAAAATTCATCAATCTTAGCTATCATTTATTAATTATTAATTTATTTTTTTGTTATATTTAGTCTTTATATTAAAAATAATTAAAATGATAAAAATTAGTTAATTATAAAAATATTCTAATTATTATAGAATAAAAATATAAATTGTATTATATTTTAATATAATTATATGTTAAACATAAAGTATTTTTCAATTAATATATGTAAGTTTTTTTAAAATTAAAAATATAATCGTGGGTTGAGTCTTAGCTTGATTGACATAGTCATTGTTGCCAATACAGGGGGACGTGAGTTTGAGTGCGTTAAGCGTATTATCTTCCTATTTATAAATTGGAGAGGGACTATGCTTAATTTTAAGCATTTTGTATAATAAAATTATTCAAAAAAATTTAAAATATATACACCAAAATTAATTATTATAAAGTACTATCAGATTAATAATATGAATACATCCATATATTGTGGGATATAACCGAAAATAAATATACACTATAAATATTTATACAAAGTGAAACTTAATATAATATCAAAGTTCTTAATGTCTCAACCTAAATTTAATTTAAGTTCTCAAATTCAAAGAAATTTTATAGGTAAATTTTAAATAAATAAGCAATTATACTCTTATTATTATTTATCTTTATATTATTTATTTAGTGTATTTATGTCTTTATTTTTAATGACAATAGTAAAAAAATATTTGACTTCAAATAAAATTAAATATTTGAAATATACACTTATATATTTAGAGATAATTCCATTAAATTAATTTTATGTAAATTTAATAGGTTACCGTTTTAATAAATTAATTAATTAAAATATAAAATTTATTTAAAATTAATATTATAATTAAAACCTGACGACAAGTAAATAGTCTTTATTTTCCAATAAATTTAAGAGGATTAGTTTTAGCGAGATAAAAACAAAACAAGACGAGGAATTAGGCTAAATTAATGATATATGCGGATTTTTTTTCATTTAGTCTTTTAAGCCAATTTTTTAAATTAAGGAAATAGGTTGATTTTGGAGAGAGAGCTAAACACGCTTTTTGCACAAGTGGCAGGAAAATGCACCCATAAGACATAAATTTTATATGTCATGGTGAGAAAGAATCACTGCCTCAGAAACCCATCCTGTGGAAGTTAGGTTTCGGGGTGACTGTGCTTGATACGGTCAGGAGTTGAAGTCTAAGTGAAGGTCTCAGTCGGTGGCTGTGATACGGTCACGGGTTCAAGTATAACCAGGGGTCAATTGACGGTCGTTATGCGTTCACGAGTTCAAGCTTTTTGGATATCTGCAAATGATTCCTTATATATACAATACATAATATTGAAGTTATAATCATAGGGAAAAATAGAGGGATTTTTTGTGTAATCAATGTAATTTTTTTTTCTCTATTTCCAAGCAGCTAGTATTTTTAACCTTTCATTCTTATCTTAAGGCTAACAACGAGGTGGACACAATAACGCTCTTAGGAGGAGAGCAGATGTTTCGGCTGAAGTAGAGGTCAAACTCAGGTCGGCGCGACAGTGATGGTAGTTATTAATGGATTATATAATGACAACCATTGTCGCCCCGAAAGGAGCATCACCTTTACTCCATCGAAATAGTCGTTCCCTGCCTGAGAGTCCTCTTGCGTCTATGGCGGTGCCGACCTTCGGATAAGAAGAAAGGTTAAAGGTACCAGCTGCCTGGAAATGGAGAAAAAATTACGCTGATTATAGCAGAAAACCCCATAGTTTTTTCCGTATGATTATACCCTCAAACTTTTGTATGTTATTTATAAGGTAACATTTTCAGGTATCTAAAAAGTTTGAGCTTGTGCCCGAGTAACAACTGTTAACTAGCTCCTCGTTATACTCCGATCCATGATCGTATAATGATCATCGATTGAGACCTCTACGTAAACTTCCACCCATGCATGTACAAAGCAAAATCACCTTGAAATTTGACTTTCACAGGATAGGTTTCGGAGGCAATAGTCTCATCTCTACAGGATATATGAAATGTGTGCGTCTCGAAGTGATATCACATCACCGACGAAAAAAGAATACCTCTAATTGTAAATTTTATTAGCGACCAAAAATTCTAACACTGAAGTTAGGAAGAAAATGAAGAAGGAGAAATATTGTATAGTGGCGGGATGGAGGCGGGGAGAGATGATGTTTGAGGGATGATGGAGTATGGAGTGAGAGCCTCCTTTTATAGGCATAAGGGAAGGGTTTGACTGCAAAGTAGAAAATTCTAGTGGTAGAAAATGGGTTGTAGAACCAACGTCTTCATTGAATATCTTCAAAACATGCTTCAAATCTAGAGAAAAATCCTCAAGGTCAAGTACTTTTTTCCAGACTTTGAAAATGTTAGTGAAGACTCGCTCGTACCTAACCCCGGGAATTTCGGTGAAATCTGATGCATGTTTTGATGCATTGAACACCCTTTTAAGCACACTTCTGATGAAATTATTTGATCTATGAAATGCTTTTTTGAGCACTAAAGAGCGTTTCATTATCATTATTCGAAGAAAACACATCTTTAGAAACATATTTTGAAGCACGTATTCCCACTTTCGTTATTCTATTTTTATACTAAAATACCGAAATATTCATAACTTAAGCACGTAACAAATTCATATCAAACATTGAAGAGTTGAGTTATGATAGCCGTCTGTATTTCTTTGGATAACCGTTTGAATTTTTTTTTGCTTCTGCTCATCTAATTAGTAACCGATATTCAAATAAGTCGAAGAGTGAAATCTGTCATTTACTATGATGATCAAATTTGTAATGCAGAAGTTGGGATGGTATTTGCAGAGCACAGTCTGTGGAATTAGCGTTCAACTTTACCATTCAATTACGTGAGCTAATGACTAAAATTAGGAGGAAAGTGAGGGGTTTAAGCAGAGGAAGAATTTTGAGGTTGCAATGTATATCTTGCTTCGGGACCTCTATAGGTATGAGCTATTTGATGTGAAAGGCAAGCTCAATATCGAGGCGATCATATCATCGCATTGTTCAAACAGAAATGTTGTAGAGGGTTATATGTCAAGTTTACCGAGGCTAATAGAGTTAGTCCATCTTCAGCCATCATCGTGGGTAAAGTTGGAACCAAAGCTGAAGTAGAAAGTCTTACTATACGGTTGTGCAGTGAGTTTACTAACTTGTTACAAAGCTCTTACTGTGATGTCCTTGAAATGTATATAGGTAGACATTCTTAAGTTTTCGGCATCGATTTAAAATTTGACAGCCACTACCAATCGAGGTATGAGCTAACTCGAACCTCGACACCTGGGCTTAACATTCAATCAATGCGTTCAATTTCAACTTCTTTGTCTTGATGCCCTAGGGCGAAATCACTTATACCGAGGGGCATAAGCCTATACTGACCACCAATATGGTGCAGATTTTGGCAAGCATATAGGGTACAAAAGAATTGATAACTTACTCTCGACAATCAAGTCCGGTGATGGCACATCGAATCGGTTGAAGGTGACAATGAATGTGCAGATGAGGAAGAACATGCAACAGAGGAAGAATGGGCAGTGGATGTAGTTGACGGATCGAAGTTAGACCGAGATCTAATCTGGCAGTGTGGTCTGGATGGTTCGGAAGTGACATTTTTTTCTGAACCAGAGTAGGTTCCAATAGAGCTAGAACCTTGCGATTTTGACGATGACGGCTCGGACTATGCTCCAAATCCATATCCGAGATTCAGGGCGTATGAACCTCCACCTCACATGACCAACGCCGACCTCTCGATCGAGGGTCGTTTAGAGTTTTGACAGCTATCACATAGAACACCTAGCTATGTAAGCTCATCGTTAGATGTCTGGGTATTGGAAGTTGGCATAGAGTAACCCAACAAAGATATTTTCCTTGCTGCATTGAAGCAATACAGCTTTAAGAATGACGTGAACTATCACGTCACGAAGTCCTCTTTATAGAAATTTGAGGAAAAGTGTGTAATGTGTGACAGGAGATGCAAATAGATGATCATGGAATCCTTGCCGAAGAAGACTGACTTGTGGATGATAAAGAAATATTCTAGTCCACATAATTGTGTTGTAGTAGATGCGTGGTGCGATCACTCTATTTTCTAATATAATAAGATTTGACCGAGTCTTCATTTTTCCCAATTACGTAACTTTAACTCGCAATTTGCAAGTGTAAGTTAGAATCATCCTAGGCTAGACTCGAACATGATTTTTGACATTATTCTACCGATGGTTAAGGCTAGTATCAGGATTCTCATCCTGATATTTATTGCCAACATTCGTAGCCAGCATGGTTACACGTCATTATATTAAAAAGCGTGGGTCACAAAACAAAAGGTTATTGATACGTTGCATCACGATTGGGACAATTCATACAACTATTTATGGCAATGATGTTAGGTACTGGATCGATATGTACCAGATTCCATAACTGATTTGGAAACACACCAAGAATAATTTGGCGATCATTTGATCCCTGGGAAAAAAGTATTCTATCGATTCTTTTGGACATTTGATCAATGCAGGGAAACTTTCCAGCATTGTAAGCCTTTGGTGCAAATTGACGACACTTGGTTCTACGGGAGGTATCAACATAAGTTGTTGATTGTCCTTGCCCAGGATGGTAATCGGAGGATGTTGGAAAATCATGTTTACAAAATGGAGCAGAAAATAAATTTAGGGAAAAACTAGAGTTCTAATTTTTTTTCCAAAACAAAAACTTGGTTGTAATATCTAAAGTAATAAACACTTAATCAAAATTGTACCTTTTTGAATCGTCTAGGATGAATGCTTCGACCGAGTAGTCTTCTTCGTTATTTTCAAGCTCACGTCTACCGAGTGTGGGCTTGTTTTGAATCATAAATTTTTTTATAAAAATTACCAGTGAAGTAATTTCACAATTTCTCTAAACTTTTGGGCTAAGTTGTAGAAATATCATTGTGTCTTCTCAATGATTAATATGATCACTGTCAACAAATGACTACGGTAAATTGCTCGTTCGAGAACTAGAAACCTGTGGCCATGTTTCATATTTATCAATCCATACAATGCCAATGAGAGGATATCATTAACTCTTTAATTGAGCTATGAATTCCATTGTTGTTAGTAAAGTCATGATATACACAAGTCATGCACCCAACATACCGGCTATCGGCTCGATCATCTCTAGAGCATAAGCCTTCACTTATATCAAAACACATGAGTTATATATGCACGGTCAATGACTAACGCAGGATTTAGGTAAATCACACTGTGAATGTCACAAGTATATTAATTTACAAACAAATTTAAAATTAGTTCATCTTAAGTCCAATCCAATGTATCATTCTTCCAATGAATACATCTATGTCTCTACCCATGGAGTCAACTGCTCTGATAGCCAAGACTAGCCATCTCCTAAATTGGAATTTTAGACAACATAAAAATCCTTCTCAGTATTTGAATCAAATACTCACTTTGATTCTTTTATGAGATCACAGACTCGTTTAGATTATCTACTAAAGTAAGTTGTCTTTCTCATAATATAAATGTTTTTACAATGCCACTTATCATTTGTTTGAACTTAGATAATCAATGAGCTAATATTTGTTTGTCATAATTTTGCTATGCATGCAAAATATGAAAGACAGAAGTATAAAAGATATAACAGTGAAATGTAAAATTTATTTTTGCATTATTCAAATACATAGAAAATAATTACATGTTTACTACAATATGGTCTCATTTCCCAATAGATGATTCTGCCTATTGCATTTGTAATAACTTTCTCCGAAAAGGCAGTTGACTGATATTTCTTCTTTATTCAATTGCATTGTCGCAATTTGCCAGCAACCCGACATATGTGTCATATCGGGTAGGGAAACCAAAATCTTGTCCACTATTGAGAGATAGGGTAGCCTTTGGGATCGCACCCAACATAAGTACTACACACGACATGTCAAATCCAACTACCACACGAAATGACCTTCGAAAAGTGAACGAGATTAGTGCATTGACATGAGTATGTAATTTCCACTTTATCCCTATTCATGTTACAACTATTTGCTATTGTATATTGTTTTCATTCATGGGTATACTTAACTGGACAGGGTACGAACTCGTCTAACATCGTTTCCATGATATGTTGGATAACTTGTGCGCCATCAACAGCGTAAGCATGGACTACCTCACAAACATACCATTCAAATAGTGGACGCAATCTATGATGGGTGTTTATAGTACAGGCACATGACAATGAACTTAGTCAAATGCATCAATTTCGTACTGAAGGAGATGCATCATTTGTCGATAACCTCGGTTGTCAAAAAGATATACTTTCGTCTGGTTGCCTTATTTCTAAAGTGGGCGGTAGCGTATGCTGGATAGATAGCAGGCAGTCATGTTTGGTGCGATGATGTCATGAAAGAAATTAGATGAAATACAACGAAAGCGAACACTATGTATTTAGTGTGTCTCTCGCGTTGGAACCTGAAATGGGTCATGAGTACGCTAGGCCCTACCAGGACATGTCAGGGGCATCATATTGTGTCCACCTAATATGAGGGACTTGCGATTTGAGAGGTTTCAAGCACTTTGGTTCCCATGCGCATATATAATTGCCACATGTGCGAACCTACAAATTGAGTCACGTTTTATATCAACGATGTGTACAGGTTATAAAGCATGCACAGTGTATAGAGTCCTAAATTCCCACTCATCCCAAATAAGAGTTTGTGGCAGCTAGCTAGTGTCCAGTGAGACGTACGAGTTGGCACCGAATATCAACTTAAGTCACGTCTCGAAAGGTTGCTCGAATTCCACTCCCATATACACCAATATGGATATTTGTGAGAGGGACAATCAATAAAGGTTATGCGGGTACTATAGAAAGCCAATACATACAAAGGCAACATGTTCTGTATTAATGAGTACATTGGGGCTTCAACGTCACTAGCATTCATTTTTTTCAATGATATAAATTTGATTACAATGCTTCCTTTTTTGTGTAAAATTTTTTTCTTTCTTTTTAACTTGTATTTCAACTGTATTTTTCGTTGTCTACTAACATTTACGTAGTGTAAAAATTGCTACTTTAAGTGCTATTTCAAGTACCAACTATAATTTATTGGGGAATTGAAAATTTTCCATTTTTACGAGTTAGTCCTTGTACCTTTATTAATCATTAGTTCGATAAAGGTGTCTATCCAAAACATAGTTCATATCAAATATTAGATATATGGAAATTTACGTATAGTTTACGTTAGAATTTAGCAAAGACAAATATAAATTGCAATAGAAATATATAAAAAAATTCTTTATTGATGTCATCTATATTTACATTGCAATAACTAAATAAAAAATACATCATCGGCATCGTCAGGTCGAATGTGTGTCGTAGGGCGGTGGTTGACTGGTGCAAGTAGGATTTTTTGTATAACTAGTGGTGCTGGCTCCTCCATTTGATTGTCACCATCGTTATTTTCTTTGTCTTCACCTCTATCCTCGTGCTCATCTTCGTCTCCACCGTCGTCTTCATCTTCATGAATACCTTCGGCTTCATCTTCATCTCTATCGCCTTCCTTCATGCTTGAGTACGGTGTCATCCTAACTTCCTTGACTTCGTCTTCGTCTCAATCGCCTTTCTCTGTGCTTGAGTGTAGCGCCGTCCTAGCCTCCCATTGTGTTTCCTCCATTCCACGATAAACTGGTTGCGTCGATGACCCATTTCGATAAAACAATGACGCGATGGGTGTTGATGACACTACCGACTAATATTTGTATGATGTCGTAAAACCTGAATATGTTGATATTAACCCGAGTATCGATAACATTGATGACGACATCGGTGCTGGCATGAGTGATGGTACATGCATCGGCATCTAGTTCGATGTTTGCATTGACATCGACGTCGATATGGGGGCGTAGAATGCTCGGGAGGGAGCTACGCTAGAATATGTACCTACGAAATGGGTAGAAGCGGGGTGCTGCAATGGTATGTAGTATGGTGCTTGTAAAAAAACACGGGGTTAGTGAAATGAACATGAATAAGTGGAGTGAACTAATCGGGATGTGGCGCTGACATCGGTGGCGCTTTTTAAGTTGGAGCCAGTGACAAACTCATCGCAGCACCTCTTTCGGGCCTATGTTGCTAGGGGCCTTATTATTGCCTTTGTTGACGAAGTTGCCTACTCCTCGCATCCACAAATAGCAAATACGGCTTGTCGATGACTCTGAACCATGATATGTACTCCAAACAGGCCACCATGTTTGATGAAAAAATGGTTTGCAAATGGATAAGAATTTCATCGTACGATTCCAAATGTCAGTTTACTCATTGTGGTACTCTTGCCAATTCTCATTGTTCTTCCTTACAGGTCCAGCTTGTATAGTGCTTCAATGTCTTACGATGGCGGCGGAATTTGTTACCTCCACCTAAATTATCACATCACTCGATTTGATTTGTGCATTTCCACTGTTGCATACACTATTAATTGCACATTTGCGTACCACATACTCCGATTAGCCAAAAATTCTGGTGGGACGCACTCTATGATATCTGGGTCGATGTATGACATTCGTTCAAACTGAAGTGCATAATTGTAAATTCTGTTATGTACGGAAATTTATTTTAAAAATAATTGTGTAATTATAATAGGTTTGAAAAAAAATAAGTAACTAACATCAGCTTCCGAACGTTGATCTAACAACAGCCGAATATCTTTGAATTTCACCTATACAAATGCTATGTTAATTCAAATATATAATAAAAAAACAATAATTACTATACAAGCTACATATTTATTAAGAAATGACTTTTACCTTGTTATCAATGGGAACATATATGGGTCGTTCACTCAATGATGTAGAAATGGTAGTCGCCATCAGGCCCATGACTATAGCACGAATAGGCAACCACTGATTGACATCTTATCTGGTTCCATCACCTGACCAACTCTCGGTACAATATTGATAACATGGCTGGTCCCCAACTCATTCGTCTGCATTCTTTGAAGTCGACTAGGTGTAGTAGCCACCTTATGTGAAACACAATTTAAGATTTATTGAGCATTAGAATGCCCCAATTAACCTCAGGATGAATGCTCAGACGTATTGTTCTTTGACGATGTCGGACATGTTCGGAGGAAGATCTTTAAAATTTGTTTCCAACCACTTCATATCTATCAAGCCACCTTGAAACTTGTTAGAAACCTTCACCAAAAATACCTCGCAAAGGTCCTTCTTACTGGGAATGATCGTTGACCCCGTGATGACTGACTCATCCATCGATAAACCAAATTGTAAAACTATATCCTCGAGTGTGATTGTACACTCGCCACATGAAAGATAAAAAGTGTGTGTCTCGGGCCTCCATATTTCCACCAATGTGTTGGTGAGTGTAAGATAAAGTTTGCAGCCCCCGAGCATATGAGACGCATACAAGAATCTCGTGTCTTGCAAGTAACCACACATTTTGGTAGTTGGGCTTTTTGACAAGTTATGTATGAACCCCTCCAAACACGATCACCCGCCTATTTATATCGACAAAAAAACTATTTAAAATATTTTAAAAAATACAATGCTTTAAGTTTAACTTAATTGAAAATAACGAAATTTAAAATTCTGTCTTACCATTATTACTTGAGCGGAGGAAATGTGCTTGTCGTCGAAATGAATCAGAGCATTTGCCATTTGTGATAATTTAATCGAAAATAATAATATACGAAACAATTAAATAAAACTATAATATTTTTAAACAAGCGTATCAAAAAATTTAGAACAAAACTTGAGAGAATTTAGAATTTAGAAACAATTGAGAGAGTTGGATTTGAGTGGAAAGAATGAAAATGATTATAGAAAAAAAAACCCTTAAATTTTTTTACTGTTACCAATATTCAAAATTTTTATACATTTTTCAAAATCGATTTATTTTTTAATTAAAAAAGGGACTTAAAAAGCCAAATAAAAATAAACGGGATATACCATTAATTTAGCCGAGGAATTAATCAAATAATTTCATTGCCTAAATTACTTAAAAAGGCCCTTTTTTTCTGCATAGTTACGAAAATAGGCCGATTATACTATTATTTACCGGAAATGGCCTTTTTTTGCAAAACGTGCTTATGTGGCCACGTTTTAGAGGAAAAAACCAGAAAATCGCTCCCTTGAGGAAGCGTTTTCTACCACATCAGCAAAACGCGCTACGTGGATGCGTTTTGCTGACGTGGCAAAAAAGCTTCCTCAAGGGAGCGATTTTCTCCGTGTTTTTAGATGTTAGGGATATTTGTATGTTTAGTTCCTAGGGTTTTAGGGTTAGGGTTTTGGTAAAATAAGTTAAGGTTTAGTATTTAGGTTTTTGTTAAAACAAGTTAGAGTTTTAGAGTTTTTAAAAATAAATCGAGATTTAGTGTTATTTTATAAAAATTATTTAAATTAGGGTTAAAGATTTTAAAATAAATTAAGTTAGGGTTTTAAATAAATTAAATTATGGTTTAAAATAAATTAAATTAGGGTTTTGGGTTTAATAAATTAGGGTTTATGTTTTTAAATAGATTAAGTAAATTAATGTTTTAGGTTTTAAATAAATTAAGTTAGGGTTTAAAATAAATTAAATTAAAGTTATGGGTTTATTAAATTAAGGCTTATGTTTTTAAATAGATTAAGTAAATTAGGTTCTAGGGTTTTAAATAAATTAAATTAGGGTTTAAAATAAATTAAATTAGGGTTCGGGTTTATTAAATTAGGGTTTAAAATAAATTAAATTAGGGTTTTGGGTTTATTAAAGTAGGGTTTAGGTTTTAGGAATAGATTAAGTAAATTAGGGTTTTAGGTTTATTAAATTAGGGTTTAGGATTTTTTAAAATAACGTTGTGTTTATTTTTTTAACAAAATTGACTATTTTTACCTTGAAAAAATAATTTTGAGAAGATGTTTCTGAATAAATAGTGTCAAAAATGCTTCAAGTAGGATGCACTATCAACAAAAATACAGAAAAAAGCTACCACGTGGACGCTCTTTTGCTATAATAGTTCCTGAAAAAATAATTTTGAGAAGATGTTTCTGAACAAATAGTGTCAAAAACGCTTTAAGCAGGATGCACTGTCAGTAAAATTTCTGAAAAAAAGCTCCCATGTGGACGCTCTTTTTCTACAGTAGTTCCTGAAAAAATAATTTTGAGAAGACGTTTCTGAACAAATAGTGCCAATAACGCTTCAAGCAGGATGCACTGTCAGTAAAATTTCTTAAAATAGCTCCCACGTGGACACTCTTTTTCTGCAGTAGTTCATGCTTGGCCTTAGGCTATAAACGAGGAAAATATCATTCTCACGTTGCATAAGTTTCAGCAAGAAAAATTACAGAGGCTAAACATAATAGAAATTGAAGATGAGTGAACATATTAGTGCTGTTATTTACTATGATGGTGAGGTCCATGACACCGAGAATGGCATTATTTTTTTATCAGAGAACACAACACGAATGCTTTTAACCAGAGTATAGATTTTATAGAATTTCGTAAAAGAATTAGGCGCAAAATCTTTGGAATGACGCCAAGTAGGGTTTCTTCTATTAAGTATCGATTTTGTGCTTCGATTGATCCCGTGACATATGACTCATTTAATATCAAAGGTGTTTGTAGCTTTGAGGCGATGGTGCAGACTCATCTCGCTAGTGGATCACCCTATTTTGAGTTATATGTTTAATTTTTATCACCGAATGAAACATTTGCGACTTCAACATCAACTACTATTTAAGAGGAATACACGAACCCTAACCGACACTCCGTTAGTGGGAGGCAGAATATGGAAGCACCCGTGTTTGGTGGTAGTATGGAAAAAACAACTCCTGCACGACACTCGATTAGTGGATGGGACATGCACATCAGTGAGTTGATGTTTGATGTTGGAAATACGTATTGGGGAACGACATCAACTTCTAGTGGTTGGCAATCTACATATATTGGGGACATTACGAAACATCCACAATAAGGGATGATGTACTCCCTAAGACGTCCATCTGCGTGGGGACCTCGTATGTTACAGATGATGGTGGGTTGGATGATGAGTCCGATATGGATCCACCTCGAGAGCCCAACCCCAATGGTGTAGAAGTTGTATTATTTTTTAAACCGGAGCCTGTTCCATCCGAACCTGAAAATGTTGAAGAGGGTTTAGATGAAGAAGAAGAAGATCTACGATTCAAGGTGTACTCACCTCCAGCCTATATGCATAATGTCAATATATCAGCAGATGATGCATTAGAGTTTTCAAAACTACCATACAGAATGCATGACCGTACATGTTCGACATTGGATTCGGGTGATTTGGAAGTTGGTAAAGAGTTTTCCAGTAAGGATAGTTTTCTTGGTGCTTTGAAACAACATATCATCAATCACGAGGTTAACTACAACGTGGTTAAATCCAAATCCAAGATACATGTTTGTGGAAAATAATGGCTTCTTTAAGGAAAAAGACAGGCTTGTGGGAGATAAAAAGTACAAAGGTCCACATACTTGTGTTACCGGTACAGTATCACTGGGTGTTTAGGGTTTTGAATAATAATGTTATTACTTAATGTTGCATTATTTAATGTACTTCGTTGACAAGTGTTTCACAAGATCATCCCAATATGGATTTAGGCATGATAACTAGCTTAATACTATCGATTTTGAAGGCGGATCCCAGGACTTCTGTGTTATACATAATTCCCAGTATTCGTAGCCAAATAAGGTACACGCCCTCTTACCGCAAGGCTTGGATAGCTAAGCAAAAAGCGTTGGAAAATATGCATAGTGGGTGGGACGCTTATATAATGAGGTTTGGTAGTGGTGTCAGGTGCTAGAGAGGTACGTCTCAGGTTGCATAACAGACTTTGAAACGGTCCTTGCATACTACAACAACTGATTGCTCCGTGGATGCCAAGTGTTCAAACGTCTGTTCTAGAGCTTTAATCAATGTCGGGATGCATTTGTGTACTGCAAGCCATTGGTACAAATTGACGGTACATTTATGTATGGTAGATATACCCATCGACTATTGCTAATTGTGGTACAGGATGGCGGTGGGAGAATCTTCCCAATTGCATTTACAATAACATCGAGAGAGTCAACTGATGATTGGGATTTCTTTCTTTCTAGGTTAGGGAGGCATGTATGCCTTCAACCTGATATCTGTGTTATATTAGATCGTGGCACTAGAATTCTAGCCTATAGGATCGCACACACCATTGGTATTGTCTAAGGCACGTTGCGTCTAACTACTACGGGTAATATCGATCTACGATTGAATGAAAGCAAGTGTCCAACATGGGTATTTAATCTTATTAATATACTTTTGGTTGTAATATTCAATTTATTTTGAATGGAATATTGGTATGCAATTTTCGCTATCAACTTATATTGGCAGGGTACGAGATCAATAAGGTTCGTTTTCATGAGATGTTGGGGATTTTGTGTTCAGTTAACGATCAAGTCGCAGACTACCTCTGTAACATACCCTTCGAATAGTGGACACAAGCATACGGCGGCGGCCTATGATATGGTTATATGATCACAAACTTAGCTGAATGCATAAATTCTGTTCTAAAAGGAACGCATCATTTGTCGATAACCTCGGTTGTGCGAGAGACATATTTTCATTTGCGACACTATTTCCAAAGCAAGAAGGTCATGTATGGTTATGGAAGGTATTGCAAGAAATTAACAAGGCGAAGGCGCAGGCCAACACGATGCACACTGTGTGTCACGATCATGACAACCTATGGTTTCGTGTGACAGAGTTTGACAGATCGATTCAATGTATTACTGGCGGAAAATATCATGTACACCTGATAAATAGGACTTGCGTCTGTGGGTTGTTTGACGCACTTCGTTATCCATGCGCTCATGCAATTGCAGCTTGTCAGAATCTCCGTTTGGATTCCATGAGATATGTCGACGAAGTGTACAAAGTAGAAAACATGTACAATGTGCGGAGACACATATTCCCACCGATCCCAGATGAACGTAAGTGGTCGTCTGTATCGCTTGCTCCGTTTAAGTTGTTACCGGATAGAGAATTACGTTCCAAACCAAAAAGTTGGCCTTGCTTGAGTAGAATACGTAATAATATGGATATCCGGGAAAGAACGAACCAACAAAACTTGTGTGGATGGTGTAAGAACCCAAGTTATACAATTCGATCATGTTCAAGCTGAAATAGTTGATAATTGCAGTAATAAAACGATGTTATATTATTTCTATTCTGCCTTATTCAAAAGAACTTATATTTTATTAAAATTATAAAATAAAAAAATTAATTTTCTATTAAAATATAAAAAAATTTATTAAATGAAACAATATAGAAACAAATTCTACAAATATATTAAAAACAAATCAATGTATATGCCGGTCAGAATCAGTGCCACATGGGGGTGGAAGACTATTACACGCTAGATTCCTCTTTGGTTGCTCTAGCAAGGGTTGTGGTTGCTTCTGTGGGGGTTGTGGTTGCTCCGGTGGGGGTTGTGGTTGCTTCGGTTGTGGGTGTTGAGAGGATGACCTACCTTGGTAGAATAAAGAATGTGGAGGTGTTTGCATCACCCATGGCAGAGGTGTTTGAATCCCATAAGGTGATGGGGAATGGTAATGAGATGAGCTCCTCGATGGTGCCTCGTGCGATCCCTCCGACGACGATGGCCTATATATCATTGGTTGAGTCAAAGTCATTGGGAAAGAAGATGCAATGGGCCATGCATTCCAACCTGGCATAGGGTTGGGAAAAGGAAACATATATGGGTTAGGATACATATAAGGGCTAGGATACGCATCTGGCATAATCTGAAGCGACTGTGATGTGGGTGTCGTAGGTTGAGACATTGGGCCCAGTGATTGTGTGGGCGCTATTGATGGGCCAGGTGATTGTATAGGTGCTGTTGATGGGCCTGTGCCTTCATCCCTTCTCCTTGGATTTAAAGGGCCCCGTCATTTTCTTTCCACACGATGCATCTGCTCTTCCGACAGCAAATATGGCTTGTCATGGATTCTAAACCATGGTATATAATCCGGTGCATGCTAACTCTGAGACGATGATCGATTCGTGATCAGGTATATGATTGTGCTAGTTTTCCCAAATTTTGATATATTCCAACCAGAATAACAACCAATTCTTATTCGTTAGCCGTAAGTCAATTTTGTGCTGCTCATCGAGCACCTCAGGTTCCTCAGGAATCGGTTGTTGGAATCCAAATTGTCGCAACACTCTATCCGTCTGGTGCATCTCGACAGTAGCATAGTTGACTAATGGGACCTTAGCATGCCAAATGTTTGGATTTTGAAAGAATTCTTCCGGAATTATTGCCGTATTGCCGAATCCTCATATGGTGTCCATTGAAACTATATGAACGAGATAAAAAGATTAGTTATATACATAATACATAATACTAAATACTAAATATAAAATGACTATTTTATGTATATATATTTTATTTAATACTTACTTTCGCTTCCGACTGTTGGTCTATCAGAAGCCGTATATCTTCAAGAGTGGTAGGTATTCCAACATAACTCGTCGGATGGTTCCACCTAACTAAATAAATTTTCAGCAGACAATTTTATTTTAAATCTATGGAATAATTATAAAATCAAATAAAAATTTTACCTTGTTATGAGTGGGAATGTATATGGGTGGTTCACTCGAGGACGTAAAAATGGAAAGCTAAACCAAGCCCATGATTGTAGTAGTGATAGGCAACTTCAAATTTTGCTTTATTTGGTAGAGTCGCCCCGCACATCTCTCGGTACAATGTTGCCAACATGGCAGACCTCTAATTAAGTTCGCCAGCTACTCTAAAATCAACAAGTTCCTGCAGCCACCTCAGATGTACGAGGTTTTGTGACAAGTCTGGCATCAGATAACCTCCAATCATCTCAAGGATGTATGCCCGAGCATATTGTATTCTTTTTAATTCAGTCGAATCATTCCCCGGCTCCTGAAATATGTCTTGTAACCAACCCATCTCGATCCGACCTCCGTAAATATTATCCGAATCACACACAAAAGATCGTAGCATATGGCTCCCCAATCAGTAGATTGAACAGACCCGGTGAGTGTGGCCCTATCCACCGGCAATCCTAGTTGTAACTTGTAACAGCCCGGTTTTAGCTAAATTGGAATAGTGGTTTCGAAATCACAAATCTAAGGTTAAAAATTATTTTAATATTATTTTTCGTGTTTATAGCATGTGATTATATATGTGTGAAAGTTTCATGTTTTAATTTTATCAATTGGATGGTTAATTTGACAAAAAGACTTAATCACGTAAAATGCAAAAGTTGCATTCTAATTGTTAAAGGTGTTTAATTACTGTGATTTATTAAATGAAAGGTCCTTATGATGATATTAGACCATTAATAGTGGGAATGAACATAAATGGGCATATATTAGATGATTTTATAATGGTTTCATTAAGGTTATAATAGTTTAATTAAATAAAAGAAAAGCCATTTTTCTTTCAAATTTTATCACCTAGCCGAATATTGAAGAAGCAAAAGAACCATTGTTGCTCATTTAGGGTTCGACACTTGCATAGCTTGATTAAGGTATGGTTTTAGCTCGATTTTTGATGATTTTTACTTTTTTGAGATCGTTGCTTTGTATTCTAGCTATCCCATGCCTTTATTTTTGAATTTGTTTATGATTTTTTGAAGTGCCATTGATGATTATTTGAGCTTTTGGATGTTTGATGATGAAATGTGAAAACTTGATGATAGAATTTCATGTTTTATTAGGTGATTTTTGAAGAAAAAACAAGTTAGGGATTAAATTGTAAATTTTGTAAATTGGGTGGTTGAAATGTAAAATATGGGCTGCTAGGGGTACTATGGTAATTCGGCTAAGCATGTGTTTTGTTAAATTTTGTGTAATTTGTGTTTTTACGAAATAGGGACTAAATTGTAAAATTTTTAAACTTTAGGGGCTAAAGTGTCAAATGCCCAAATATGTGTTTATGGACTGAATTGAATGATTTGATGAACAAATGAGCTAACTTTTATTGTATATAGATCAAGAACAAAAGAAATCAGATTTAGATCGGGGAAAATCAAAGGTTATCGAATAGTCGATCCAGTCCATTTATCCTTAATACGAGGTAAATTCATATGCAAATAAATGTCTTTAAATTGAATTATATATATTCAATTATCATTGAACTGCTATGAATGTTGAATGATCAAATACAAGCAAGAATCGACAGGGTTACAATATCCAAAAGTCCCTTACGAACCTTAAGAATAGTATAGGATACGAATGTCATGACATTAGGATTATCGAGATGTGATTATGTGTATGACCATGTCTGGGACATTGGCATCATTATGAGTTTACGTGTAAGACCATGTCTGGGACATTGGCATTATTATTTGATTTCGTATAAGACCTTGCCGGGACAGTGGCATCGATATGTGATAATATGTAAGACCATATTTGGGATATGGCATTGTACGAGCTATATGTGATTTTCGAGTACCCTTAACGATTCTGAATGGTTCAATGGAAAAATTCAAGTTAAGAAAGAACGTGTGAATGAGTTAAGTGGCTCAGGTACGTACGAGATTCATATAAGTATTGAAAAGGGAAGTATTTGATGAATTTACTTATGATATAGAATATGTATACAATGGGAAAGGTTTGTGAGCTTATATTTGTTTATTCATAGTTTACCTATTAATGGAAATAATGTTGATTCATGTGGTAATTTTATTTGTATATGGCTTACTAAGCTTTTAAAGCTTACTTTGTGTGTTCTTTTCCTGTTTTATAGATAATCGAAGCTAGCTCGGACTCGGGGATCATCAGGAACATCATCACACTATCGATCAACTTGTTGGTACTTTTGATGTTATGTATATATTGTATATGGCATGTATAGGCTAGTGTTAAGATGATATGTTTGAGTTGTGATTTTAGCCATGAGAGTTGGTTTGTAAATGATGTACATATTGGTGAGTATTTGGCCATCTAAGTTGGCTTAATTTATGAATTTGGTAAGTGATATATGATGTATATATATGGCCTTGTGTTTTGGCATGTTTTGGTATGATATGGGGATGACGAATTAGTATATCTTATGGCATGAATTAATTGATAAAATGATGAGAAAAATGTATAGGGAAGATAGGTTAAATTGTTGGTAATGACATATTATTTTGGTATGTTTATGGTTATGATTTGAGTAGTGAAATGGTTGAAGATGAAATGGTATGATTTGTATAATAATTGGCATGTTTTGGTTGCCTATAAATGTGTTGAAATGGTATTATTTTGGTTGTTTAGGTGAGCATGATAAAGGGTGGCAAATTGGCCTTACAAATGGCCTATTCTTGTCCACACGGGCAGAGACACGAGCCTGTGTTTTAGTTGTGTGCAACATACGGTCATGATACATGGTCGTGTGTCCCTAATTTTGGAGTTAAATTGAAGTTAGTATGCTCCACACGGCCTCACACATGGGTGTGTGATCGGCTATGTGGCACAAGTCAGTATACCCCCTAAATGGCACATGGCCGAGTACATGGGCATGTGACTTGGCCGTGTGCCATAAGTCAGTATACCCTACGGGATTGGAACGGCCTAGCACACGGCTTGGCACACAGGCGTGTGTGGACATTTCAAAGGGCACACGAGCTAGACACACGGGCGTGTGGTCAGCCGTGTGACCCAAGTTAGTATGTATGCCATATTTTCGTACAGTTGTGTGACCGAACTATTTCTAAAGCATGTTTAAGGCCTAGTAGGCCCTTATAAGGGATAATGTATTTATGATTTAATGGTGTTTGAGAATGGATGCATAAATGTATGTTGTATGTTGTGATTTGATAGGTAATGCCTCGTAACCCTATTTCGGTGATAGATACGAGTTTAGGGTGTTACATTTATTGGTATCAGAGCTGCAGCTTAGTCAATTCTAGGACTAACGTAGCATGTGTGTGAGTCTAGCTATACATGCCATATATACTCTGCGATAGTGTGATGATTTTTGATAGATTAAATTGTGTTTTCGTATAACAATGGATCCCGAAAGAGCTGTAGCTGGCGATGTAGAGAGTAACGCGCCCCCTCCTACTCAAAGGGCAGCGCAATCTGACTCTAGGCCTATATCTAGTAGCTATGAGGGAAAGGCTAAACAAGCCTTTTTCCGGATGATGAGTGAGTGGTTTACGGAGTTCGTTTGAATGAATCTGGCTGCTCAACAACCTCCACCCCCACCTGTTCCTCAACAAATCCCTGTTTATCCTCTAAGTGTAGATCTGATATGATTGAATAAGCCGTCAGTAGATAAGATTCATAAATATGGGGCTGAAGATTTTCGGGCTACCGTTGATGATGATGCTGAGAGAGTCTAGTTCTGGCTTGAAAATACTATCCGAGTTTTCGATGAATTATCTTGTACTCCTGATGAGTGTATCAAATGTGTTGTATCTTTGCTGAGAGATAATGCATACCATTGGTGGAAAACGTTGGTATCTGTGGTACCGAGAGAACGAGTGACTTGGGAATTTTTTCAGACGGAGTTTCGAAGAAATATATAAGTTAGCGATCCTTGATCTAAAGCACAAAGAGTTTCAAGAGTTAAAACAAGGCCGTATGACTGCCACTGAGTATGAAAAAGAGTTCGTACGATTAAGCAAGTATTCTCAAGAGTATGTGTCAACTGAGGAGATTATGTGCAAACGATTTGTAGATGGATTGAATGAAGATATAAAACTACTAGTCTAAATTCTAGAGTTGAAAGAATTCATCATTCTGGTTGAGAGGGCTTGTAAAATCGAGGATCTTAGTAAAGAAAAGAGAAAAGCTAATTTTGAAACAAGAGATTCGAGAAAGAGATCAACTAGTAAATCTTATCAGTTTGCATCGAAGAAATTCTAAGACTCGTTTAATTGTTCTAATCCATCAGTGGGACATTCAAACAGAGATTGTGAACATTCAAGCTTTAAAACTCCGGCTATCTCGATAGCTAGTGTTGGGAGTGCAAAACCAAATCGACCCTAATGTAAACAGTGTGGAAAATGGTATTTCAGTGATTGTAGATTGAATGATTGGGCTTGTTTTAAATGTGGATCGTTAGATCATTTTATCAAAGATTACCCAGAGTTAGTTGAAAAAGATAACGCTCAGAATACGAGGCTGAGTAATACTGCAATTAGAGTGAGACCACCCAAAAATGCTGGTAATGTGAGTGGTAATGAGAGAGTGACAAAAGACTTTACTGTGAGGTCTGAGGCCAGAGCACCTGCACGAGTCTACGCCATTCGCGCTCGCTAAAAGGTGTCATCTCCAGATGTTATCACTGATACTTTCACTCTCTATGATACTAATGTGATTACATTGATAGATCCAGGATCAACTCATTCTTATATTTACATGAATTTAGTATCCTGTAAGACTTTGCTTGTAGAGTCTACTGAATTTGTGATTAGAGTATCGAACCCCTTAGGCAAGTGTGTTTTTGTTGATAAAGTGTGCGAGAACTGTCCATTGATGATTTGGGATTTCTGCTTTCCGGCTGATCTGATGTTGTTGCCATTTGATGAATTTGATATAATTCTGGGTATGGATTGGCTAACACTACATGATGCTATAGTAAATTGTAAATGAAAGACGATTGATCTGAGATGTTAGAATAATGGAATTATCCGAATTGGGTCAGATGATTTGAATGGTTTCCCAGCAGTGATTTCATCGATGTTAATCAAGAATATGTGAGAAAGGGTTGCGAAGCTTATTTTGCCTATATGCTTGATGCGAAAGTGATTGAAAAGAAGATCTAATCAGTGTCAGTTGTGTGTGAGTATCCAGATGTGTTTCCTGAAGAATTACTGGGTTTACCACCGATCCGAGAGGTTGAGTTTGGCATTGAGTTAGTGCCGGGAACTACTCCGATATCGATAGCTCCGTAAAGAATGGCCCCGATAGAGTTAAAAGAATTGAAAGATCAGTTACAAGAGTTGACAGATAAATGTTTTGCTAGACCAAGTTTCTCTCCCTCGGGTGCACCGATATTGTTTGTGAAAAAGAAAGATGGTATGATGAGAATGTGTATAGACTATCAACAACTCAACAATGTGATGATCAAGAATAAATACCATTTGCCACGAACAGATGATTTGTTTGATCAGTTGAAAGGGGCAATAGTGTTTTCAAAAATCAATTTGAGATCAGGTTCATACCAGTTGTGAGTAAAAGACTCGGATGTGCCAAAGGCTGCATTTAGAACAAGGTACGGACACTACGAATTTCTTGTTATGCCTTTCGGATTAACGAATGCATCTACTATTTTTATGGACCTGATGAACTGGATTTTCAGGCTGTATTTATATTGATTTGTAGTTGTGTTCATTGATGACATGTTGATTTACTCTCGTGATGAATCTGAGCATGCTGAGCATTTGAGAATCATACTACAAACTTTGAGAGATAAACAGTTTTTTGCAAAGTTTAGTAAATGTGAGTTTTGGCTACGAGAAGTTGGATTTCTGGAACATATTATTTCAGCTGATGGTATCCGGGTTGATCCGAGTAAGATATCTGCATTATAGATTGGAAGTCTCTGAGAAATGTTTCTGAGGTCCGCAGTTTTCTAGGACTAGCGGGATATTATAGATGATTTGTAAAAGGCTTTTCGATATTTGCAACTCCGAAGACAAGATTGCTTAAAAAATATGCTAAGTTCGAGTGGTCAGATAAATGCTAGAAAAGTTTTGAGTAATTAAAAGCTTTATTGATTGAAACTCCAGTGTTAGTTCAGCCTGAATCGGGTAAAGAATTCATAATTTTCAGTGATGCATCGTTAAATGGCCTGGGTTGTGTTTTGATGCAGGAATGCAAAGTAGTAGCTTATGCCTCCAGATAGTTGAAACCACACGAAAAGAATTATCTGACGCACGATCTTGAGTTAGTTGCGATAGTGTTCGCATTGAAAATCTGGCGTCATTATTTATTTGGTGAGAAGTGTCATATTTATACTGATCACAAAAGTTTGAAACATCTGATGACTCAGAAAGAATTGAATTTACGATAGTGGAGATGGTTAGAATTGCTAAAAGACTATGAATTAGTGATAGACTATCATCCGGGAAAGCGAACGTAGTTGCTGATGCTTTAAGCCGAAAGTCCTTGTTTGCCTTACGTGCTTTAAATACACATTTGGCTTTGTCAAACGATGGTTCGTTAATAGTCGATTTGAAAGCAAGATCATTGTTTATACATCAGATTTTTGAGGCTCAAAAGCTTGATAATGAACTACAGGTAAAATGGGTTCAGTGTGAGTCAAATTATGATTCAAAGTTTCAAATTGATTCGATAATTGTTTGAGATTTAGATATCGAATATGTATTCTGAGAAATTCAAAGTTGATTCAAATGATTCTAAATGAAGCACATAGTAATTGTCTATCAGTACACCCGGGAAGCACGAAAATGTATAATAATTTGAAACAGTTTTATTAGTGGCATAGCATGAAAAGGGATATCTTAGAATTTGTTTCGAAATGTTTGATTTGCCAGCAAGTCAAAGCTGAGCATCAAGTGTCGTTAGGTTTATTACAGCCTATCATCATTCTTAAGTGGAAATGGGACAGAATAACCATGGATTTTGTTTCGGGTTTACCCTTAGCTCGAGAAAGAAAGATGCATTCTGGGTTGTTGTTGACAGATTGACAAAATCAGCTCATTTCATTCCGGTACGTACGGATTACTCACTTGATAAATTAGCTGAGTTGTATATATTAAAGATTGTTCGTTTGCATGGAGTGCCGTTATCTATAGTTTCGGATAGAGATCCGAGATTTACTTCACGATTTTGGAAGAAAATACAGAGGCATTGGGTACAAAGCTACATTTTATTATCGCTTTTCACCCTCAAATGGATAGTCAATTCAAGTGAGTTATTCAGATATTTGAAGATATGTTGAGATGTTGCATTCTTGAGTTTGAAGGTAGCTGGGAGAAATACCTACCATTGATTGAATTTGCTTACAATAATAGCTTTCAATCGAGTATAAAGATGACACCATACAAAGCTCTATAGGGTCATAAATGTCGAACACCGTTGTATTGGAGTGAGCTCAGCGAAAATAAGATTCACGGGGTTGATCTGATCAGAGAGACTGAAGAAAAAGTGAAAGTAATTCATAATAGTCTGAAAGCAGTGTCAAATCGATAAAATCGTAAACAGACTTGAAACGAAAAGATATTGAGTTTCAGATCGGGGATAGAGTGTTTCTGAAAGTGTCGCCATGGAAAAAGATATTGCGATTTGGTCAGAAAGGGAAATTGAGTTCGCGATATATCAGACTTTACGAGATTATCGAGCGAATCGGGCCAGTTACTTATAGCTTATCAAACCTTACTGATCACAAAAGTTTGAAACATCTAATGACTTAGAAAGAATTGAATTTACAACAGCGGAAATGGTTAGAATTGCTGAAAGACTATGAATTAGTGATAGACTATCATCCGGGGCAAGTGAACGTAGTTGCTGATGCTTTAGGCCAAAAGTCCTTGTTTGCCTTACGTGCTTTAAATACATATTTGGCTTTGTCCGACGATGGTTCATTAGTAGTCGAGTTGAAAGCAAGACCGTTGTTTATACATCAGATTTATGAGGCTCAAAAGCTTGATAATGAACTACAGGCAAAACAAGTTCAGTGTGAGTCAAATTGTGATTCAGAGTTTCAAATTGATTCCGATGATTGTTTGAGATTCAGATATCGAATATGTGTTCTTAAAAATTCAGAGTTGATTCAAATGACTTTGAATGAAGCACATAGTAATTGTTTATCAGTACACCCGGGAAGCACGAAAATGTATAATGATTTGAAATAGTTTTATTGGTGGCATAGCATGAAAAGGGATATCTTAGAATTTGTTTCGAAATGTTTGATTTGCCAGCAAGCCAAAGCTGAGCATCAAGTGTCGTCAGGTTTATTATAGCCTATCATCATTCTTAAGTGGAAATGGGACAGAGTAACCATGGATTTTGTTTCGAGTTTACCCTTAGCTCCGAGAAAGAAAGATGCATTCTGGGTTATTGTTGACAGATTGACGAAATCAACTCATTTCATTCCGGTACGTATAGATTACTCACTTGATAAGTTAGCTGAGTTGTATATATTAGAGATTGTTCGTTTGTATGGAGTGTCGTTATCTATAGTTTCGAATAGACATCTGAGATTTACTTCACGATTTTGGAAGAAACTGCAAGAGGCATTGGGTACAAAGCTACATTTTAGTATCGTTTTTCACCCGCAAATGGATGATCAATTCGAGCGAGTTATTCAGATACTTGAAGATATGTTGAGATGTTGCATTCTTAAGTTTGAAGGTAGCTGGGAGAAATACCTACCATTGATTGAATTTGCTTACAATAATAGCTTTCAATCGAGTATAAAGATGGCACCATACAAAGCTCTATATGGTCGTAAATGTCGAACACCGTTGTATTGGAGTGAGCTCAGCGAAAATAAGATTCACGGGTTGATCTGATTAGAAAGATTGAAGAAAAAGTGAAAGTAATTTATAATAGTCTAAAAGCAGCGTCAAATCGACAAAAATCATAAGTAGACTTGAATCAAAAAGATATTTAGTTTCAGATTGGGGATAGAGTGTTTCTGAAAGTGTCGCCGTGGAAAAAGATATTGTGGTTTGGTCAGAAAGGGAAATTGAGTCCGCGATATATCGGACCTTACGAGATTATTGAGCGAATCGGGCCAGTTGCTTATCGATTATCCTTATCGTCTGAATTAGAGAAAATACATAATGTGTTTCACGTATCAATGCTACGATGATACCGATCTGACCCTTCACACGTCATTTCCCCGACTGAGGTTGAAATTTAGTAGATATGTCATATGATGAAGAACCAATTCGAATTTTAGCTCGCGAGATTAAAGAATTGAAAAATAAAAAATAGAATTAGTGAAAGTCTTGTGGCACCGGCACGAGGTTGAAGAAGCTACGTGGGAAATCGAGGATGCTATGAGAAATCAATACCTAAACCTATTCACTGGTTAGAATTTTGGGGACAAAAATCCCTAAGGGGGAAGAGTTGTAATAGCCCGATTTTAGCTAAATCAAAATAGTGGTTTTGGAACCACAAATTCGAGGTAAAAAAATTATTTTAATATTATTTTTTGTGTTTATAGCATGTGATTATATATGTGTGAAAGTTTCGTGTTTTAATTTTATCAATTGGATGGTTAATTTGACAAAAGGACTTAATCGCGTGAAATGCAAAAGTTGCATTCTAATTGTTAAAGGTGTTTAATTACTATGATTTATTAAATGAAAAGTCCTTATGATGATATTAGACCATTAATAGTGGGAATGGACGTAAATGGGCATATATTAGGTGATTTTATAATGGTTTCATTAAGGTTATAATAGTTTAATTAAATAAAACAAAAGCCATTTTTCTTTCAAATTTTATCACCTAGCCAAATATTGAAGAAGAAAAAGAACCATTGTTGCTCATTTAGGGTTCGACACTTGCATAGCTTGATTAAGGTATGGTTTTAGCTCGGTTTTTGATGATTTTTACTTTTTTGAGATCGTTGCTTTGTATTCTAACTAGCCCATGTCTTAATTTTTGAATTTGTTTATGATTTTGTGAAGTGCCATTGATGATTATTTGAGCTTTTGGATGTTTGATGATGAACTGTGAAAACTTGATGATAGATTTTCATGTTTTATTAAGTGATTTTTGAAGAAAATACAAGTTAGGGATTAAATTATGAATTTTGTAAATTGGGTGGTTGAAATGTGAAATATGGAATGCTAGGGGCACTATGGTAATTTGGCTAAGCATGTGTTTTATTAAATTTTATGTAATTTGTGTTTTTACGAAATAAGGACTAAATTGTAAAAATATGGAACTTTAGGGGCTAAAGTGTAAAATACCCAAATATGTGTTTGTGGACTGAATTAAATGATTTGATGAATAAATGAGTTAACTTTTAATGTATATAGATCAAGAACAAAAGAAATCGGATTTAGATCGGGGAAAATTAAAGGTTATCGAATAGTCGATCCAGTCCGTTTATCCCTAATACGAGGTAAGTTTATATGCAAATAAATGTCTTTAAGTTGAATTATATATGTTTAATTGTCATTGAACTGCTATGAATGTTGAATGATCAAATACGAGCAAGAATCGATAGGGTTACAATATCCGAAAGTCCCATACGAACATTAGGAATATTATAGGATACGAATGTCATGACATTAGGATTATTGAGATGTGATTATGTGTATGACCATGCCTGGGACATTGGCATCATTATGTCATTACGTGTAAGACCATGTCTAGGATATTGGCATCGTTATTTAATTTCATATAAGACGATGTCTGGGACAGTGACATCGATATGTGATAATATGTAAGAACATATTTGGGATATGGCATTGTACGAGCTATATGTGATTTTTGAGTACCCTTAACGTTTCTTAATAGTTCAATGGAAAAATTCAAGTCAAGAAAGAACGTGTGAATGAGTTAAGTGGCTCAGGTACGTACAAGATTCATATAAGTATTGAAAAGGGAAGTATTTGATGAATTCACTTATGATATAGAATATGTATACAATGGGAAAGGTTTGTGAGCTTATATTTGTTTATTCATAGTTTACCTATTGATGGAAATAATGTTGATTCATGTGGTAATTTTATTTTATACTAAGCTTTTAAAGCTTACTTTGTGTGTTCTTTTCCTGTTTTATAGATAATCAAAGCTAGCTCGGACTCAAGGATCATCAGGAACATTGTCATACTATCGATAAACTTGTTGGTACTTTTGATGTTATGTATATATGGTATACGACATGTATAGGTTAGTGTTAAGATGATATGTTTTGAGTTGTGATTTTAGCCATGAGAGTTGGCTTGTAAATGATGTACATGTTGGTGAGTATTTGGCCATCTAAGTTGGCTTAATTTATGAATTTGGTAAGTGATATGTGATGTATATATATAGCCTTGTGTTTTGGCATGTTTTGGTATGATATAGAGATGACAAATTAGTATATTTTGTGGCATGAATTAATTGATAAAATGATGAGATGGGGAAGATATGTGAAATTGTTGGTAATGACATATTGTTTTGGTATGTTTATGGTTATGATTTGAGTTGTGAAATGGTTGAAGATGAAATGGCATGATTTGTATATTAATTGGCATGTTTTGGTTGGCTATAAATGTGTTGAAATAGTATTATTTTGGTTGTTTAGGTAAGCATGAGAAATTGTGGTAAATTGGCCTTACAAATGGCTTATTCTTGTCCACACGGGCAGAGACACGGGCGTGTGTCTTAGCCCGTGTCTCAGTCGTGTATGACACACGGTCATGATACAGGGTCGTATGTCCCCTGGTGTTGGAATTAAATTGAAGTCAGTATACTCCACTCGGCCTCACAAACGGGCGTGTGACCGACCGTGTGGCATTAGTCAGTGTACCCCCTTAAATGGCACACAGCCTAGCACACGAGAGTGTGACTTGGCCGTGTGCCATAAGTCAGTATACGCCACAGGATTGGCATGGGCTAGCACACGGCCTGGCATACGGGCGTGTGTAGCCATTTCGAAGGGCACACTGGCTAGACACACGGGCGTGCGGTCAACTGTGTGCCCAAATCAGTATGTATGCCCTATTTTCACATGGCTTGGGACACGTGTGTGTTTAGAGCCATGTAGGGCACATGTCTGTTCACACGGGCGTATGACCCTTGTATGTTTAAAAAATTTCTAAGTTTTCAAGAATTTTCGTAGGTTATCGGTTCAATCCAGAACTATTTCTAAAGCATGTTTAAGGCCTAGTAGGCCCTTATAAGGGACAATGTATTTATGATTGAATGGTGTTTGAGAATGGATACATAAATATATGTTGTATGTTGTGATTTGATAGGTAATGCCTCGTAACCCTATTCCGGCGATGGATACGGGTTAGGGATATTACATAACTGGACGTCCTCCAAAGTGATAGTATACTCTCTGCATGAAAGATGGAATGTGTGTGTTTTCGGTCTCCACCTCTCTATTAGCGTGCTGATGAGTTTCGGGTCCAACTTGCACCCCGGCCTATTGTGGCCGTGTGCCAAAACCCCGCTTCCCTCAAGTAATTTTCTATCAACGGTAATGGTGGACCAGACATGTTACGAATATAACATTGTAACACCCGATCTACAGACTGTTACAAAAAATTATAAAATATAAATTAATTAAAATTACACAAATGAAAAAATATTAAATAATATTCAAAAATTAAAATAAATCGTTACCATTTTCATTTGTTTGACGGAAATATGTTTATGATCGAGACGAATTAATCCCCCGGCAATTGCTAACACGATCAAATATTTTTGAAATTATAAAAAATAATACTAATTTAGAAAAAAATAAAAGTAAATAACTAATTATAAAGAGCTTTGAGAAATTTAATAAGAAATTTGAGAACTCTAGGGAGAAATTGTAGAGAATTTTTGCTAAATTGTTAAGAAATTTTGTGTGAAAATAATAGAAAAAGAGGGGGTTTTTATAGTTTTTTTTTTTACCGTTAGAACCCCCAACAATAAAAAAATTTAGCTGTTGGGGTTGAAAATCTGCTAGCATAGCACGGCCCTAAGGAGCGTTTTTTACTCCCTTGGGGACGCGCTTTGCTGACACTTTACTCCTGAAAATGATCATGTAAGCTCATTTTGCAAAAAAACAACCCTTTATGGTAAATAACGTTCTAATCGACCCATTTTAATAAATTTACTTAGAAATGGGTATTTGGTAATTTAGTCAAATTTCATTCAAATAAATGGAAAGCTTGATTTTGGTTGAATTGTTAAATGGGAAGATTTGAAGCGTATCTTACAGCTAAATGATTTTATTGAAATTTAAGACGCGACTTCACGTGTTCCTTGAAAACATAAAATAGATATACATAAGATCCAAGCATAACAGGGAAAGCAAGCAACTTTTGAGCTTAGTTTAGCTGTCTGTAACTGCCGCCGTACGATTGCCTCTACTGCTACGGTAGCCATTTTCACTATAATTTACCTTATTTCCATCTCCTCAAAACCCACGTCTCCCCCGGTTTTTATTCTACAAACCACAACCAAGTTTCGGCTTTACCTTCAAAGCCAAATCCCCACCGTCGACATAACACACTTGTTCCGGTTCTGGGTTCTTTTGCTTTTCTGCTGTTTTTTCTACTCTGAAAATGGAGGAAGCGTCGAAACAGCAGATTTACCTACATGGTGACTTGGATTTAAACATTGTTGAAGCCAGGAGATTGCCCAACATGGATTTTATGGTCAATCATCTCCGCAGTTGCTTAACCTGTGAGCCTTGCAAGTCTCCCGCACAGACTGCTGCTAAAGAAGGGGACTCCAAAATCCGCGGCCACCGTAAGATCATCACCAGCGATCCCTACGTCACCGTTTGCCTCCCCCAAGCCACCGTGGCTCGCACACGCGTCTTGAAAAACTCCCAGAATCCCAAGTGGAACGAGCATTTCATTATCCCTTTGGCTCATCCTGTCACTGAGCTCGATATTACTGTCAAAGACAACGACCTCTTCGGCGCTGACGCAATCGGCACTGCCAAAATCCCTGCCTCGAGGATCACCACGGGGGAGCATATCACCGGATGGTTCCCGCTCATTGGCCCCTCGGGGAAGCCTCCTAAGCCGGACTCGGCGATCTACCTCGATATGAAATTCATGCCCTGCGAGAATAACCCCTTGTATAAGCAGGGAGTCGCCAGCGACCCAGAGCAAGCCGGCGTTAGGCACACTTATTTCCCTTTAAGGAAAGGGAGCCAGGTGACCCTTTACCAAGATGCTCATGTGACGGACAATTTGTTGCCTAAAATAGAATTAGACGACGGTAAAGTCTATAGCCCAGCAAAGTGTTGGGAGGATATCTGTTATGCCATATCCGAGGCTCACCATCTGGTTTACATCGTCGGCTGGTCCGTTTTTCATAAGGTTAAGCTTGTTAGAGAGCCCACTCGGCCATTGCCGCGAGGCGGCGACTTAACGCTTGGTGAATTGCTTAAATATAAATCTGAAGAAGGGGTTAGAGTTCTATTGTTGGTCTGGGATGATAAAACTTCACACGATAAATTTGGTATCCGTACGGTAAAGAAGTCCCCTCCCCCTCGAACTCTGTATTGTTTTATCCAATGATTATCCGAATTATGAGATTGTGATGTGGGTGTTAATGGGTGATGCAGGCTGGAGTGATGCAGACGCACGATGAAGAAACGTTAAAGTTTTTTAAGCATTCGTCTGTTACTTGTGTGCTGGCTCCTCGTTATGCTAGCAGTAAGCTTGGGTATTTCAAACAGCAGGCAAGGTTTTATTTGTTTGAACTATTAAGTAGGTAGTTAATGTATCTCTACCTATGTGTCTTGAGTGATCATAGATCACGTTTATGTTTCGCCTCCTCAATCTAATTAAGTAAATTGGGTTTCTTTTTGTCTTGTCACCCACCACCAATCTGTACTAGAATTTACTTAATGCTTTGCACCAGGATATTGGATTACCTTGATCAACTTGTTTCCTGCATATTCAGGTTTCTGGATCTTTGACAGAAGCAATGTAATAGGGTTGTTTGAAGGTTGATGACTTCTGATGGGATCTCAACCTGTACATATATTCTGCTTAATATGTCTGGTTTTGCTTAGTAGATTTAGTTTAGCAAACTATTTTACGAATTCGGCTAATTTTTTTTGTGATTCTGATAAATGTATCAACTAAATATTTATGCTGAGGCGCTTCTGTAATTAATTTGTTCAGGTTGTTGGAACCATGTTTACACATCATCAAAAATGTGTTCTTGTTGACACTCAGGCAGCTGGAAATAATCGAAAGATAACTGCATTTGTTGGAGGTATCGATCTCTGTGATGGTCGCTATGATACACCTGAACATCGAATACTTCGTGATCTTGGCACAGTCTTCAAAGATGATTTTCATAATCCTACTTTTCCTGTAAGTAATTGCCAAATTTTGTCTTAATACTTTCCTCTGCTGAGATGTTCTATCTTGCATGTTAATGGAGAAGGGATGAGTAAAAATTGAGCCTGGTCATGAATGTTCACTTGTTAACGACTGTAATTTCTTCGCATTGCTTCTAAGTGATCAACATCTCTTAAGTTCCGTGTCTAAAATTACGAACTGGCTTGCACTGACCTGTGTCTTCCATGTCACTCTATCACTTACATGGAGCTAGAGGTGATATCAGTTCAGTTCAGTTGGGTCTTTTAGATTTTTTGAACCTTTCTTCATAATTCGGTTCGGTTCTTGGGTTATTCATATTAATTTTTGTTTTGATTTTTTAGAATTATTTTGATAAAATGAGCTTTGTTTTATGGCTTTTGAATACTATAATTTTTCAATAACTTTTAAATTATTTTCACTATTTTAAATTTTAAATATTTATTTTTATATCATAAAAAATTAAAATTAATTATATATTAAATAAAAAACAGACTTCGGTTTAGTTTCGGTAACCATGGTTTTTGAACTTGCATTCCATAAACTGCCCAAATACCTCAGTTCGAGTGGAAAAAAGTTCGAGTCTATTTTCGGTTTGGTCTTTTTTTTTGCTCACTGCTACATGAAGCATGTCTTAGAAAGAGTTGAGGAAGAGGTTCGTATAACTGGCTCCATTTAGATTGGGGTTAGGGCTTGTGTGCTTGTGTTGCAGTTTGTAACAAGCTGCTAGCATATAAGACCGACATTTAGTTCAGTTAAATTTCAACCGTATCATCAAACATTCTGGTTTAGGTACCAGTACTTTAAATTATAATCTTGGCACTTCTTTATATTCTCTTCTTTCTTTCTTTCTATTTCTCTTTATATTTTTAGGTTGGAACCATGGCTCCAAGGCAACCGTGGCATGATTTACACAGCAAAATTGAAGGGCCTGCTGCATATGATGTTCTTATCAACTTTGAGCAGCGGTGGAGGAAATCAACCAAGTGGAAAGAGTTCAGTCTACTTTTTAAAGGAAAATCTCACTGGAGTGATGATGCTATGATTAGGATAGAACGAATCTCGTGGATACAAAGTCCTCCCTTAGCTGTGACAGATGATGGTACTACAATAGTTCCAGATGATGATCCCAAAGTACATGTTCTTAGTAAAGATGATCGTGAAAACTGGAATGTTCAGGTTGTTTAAATTTTTACTGCTGATAATTATGTGTTTGATTTTGTTCCTTTTATCATTTTACAGAAAGGAAATTGCAATGTTGGTTTAATTTCTTGTCTTCCACAGATTTTCCGCTCCATTGACTCTGGATCACTGAAAGGATTTCCAAAATACATCAAAAAAGCTGAAAATCAGGTTACTCCTTGAAACTGCTTTTATTCTGACTTTTAGAGAGGAGGAAAACTGATATGTTTTAGGTTTTCCATATTCTAGATTTTCACCAGTTCCATATTTCTACTTTTAACTAATTTCTGTATTATGCCATATTATAGCTCTTAGTGTTGGATGTATTCTTTTGCAGAATCTTTTCTGTGCAAAAAATCTGGTGATAGATAAAAGCATTCAAGCTGCTTATATACAGGCTATCAGATCTGCCCAGCATTACATATATATTGAAAATCAGTATTTTCTTGGATCTTCATATGCATGGCCATCATATAAAAATGCAGGTCAGCAGTGTTGTCCTTTGTAACTGAGGTTGTCTCCATATATGGAATTATTTGTCTCTAGAAGAATGTTCCTGTATCAAGTATTTAGTATACAAATTTTTGTCTGAGATATTTCTCTCCTGACCTTTTGGTGGCAATAAAGAAGCTAAAATGTACTATTATTTTATTTCTTTTAGTTCTTCATATGTTTTTGCTTTTATGCTATAAGCAGGGGCTGATAATCTGATCCCTATGGAACTGGCGCTAAAGGTTGCTAGTAAAATCAGAGCAGGGGAGAGATTCGTGGTATATATCATCATTCCTTTGTGGCCAGAGGGTGATCCAAAAACTGCCACTGTACAGGAAATTTTGTATTGGCAGGTTGGTATCTAGTTCCTGATTAGCTGTAATCTTCTTATGTCTATTCATTACGATATAAACATGAACCAGCAGTGCTATTTCTGCTTGTTCCAATATATACCTTTGATTTCTTGAAGATTCTTTTTTCTTTTAAGTTGTTTCATTGCTAGTCCATAGGTTGTTCTGGACATAGACTTGATATCCGATGCAAGACCTTCCAATCCCGGAAGGATGCCCATGCTAGTGTACTTTGGGAAAATACAGTTTCTATTGCTTGAGCTTATTTGGAGCTATTTTTATTATGTTAGTTCATTTTTGGTTGGGGGCTTTCTTTTTTGACATCGTATTTATTGTTATTCAAGCATGAAGGTGGGTTTCTCTGTTTGTTCTGATTAGATAAATGCAGAGTGAAAAGCTATTACGCTTATATTCACCCATTTTGTGTTCCAGAGTCAAACAATGCAAATGATGTATGATGTTGTTGCACAAGAACTCAAGTCCATGCAAATTAAGGACTCACACCCTCGAGATTACCTCAATTTCTATTGTCTTGGTAAGCGGGAAGAGGTCTCTCAGGAAATGCTCAGTGGTAAAGATTCGGTAATTGCTCAACTATGTCTCCCTTTCGTCACTTTTTAGATTCTTGTTGTAGATTAATGTCTTGAAATCAGATCTGGACTGATCCTACGTAACTCTAGATTTCTACATTTGGATTTTTGTGATTGTTTTATTTATTTATTTTGCTGATAAGCTCTAGTTTTTAGATTGGATAAACAATGGTGAGTTCCTTGAACATGGATGGAATAGATGCATCAATAATTAACAATGAAGTGAAGAGTTGCTTATCTTTAGTTTAACGTATTTATATTTTGCTTAGGTCTCCGACTCCGCAAAATTTGGTCGGTTCATGATTTACGTGCATGCAAAGGGGATGATAGTAGATGATGAGTATGTAATAGTGGGATCGGCTAATATTAACCAAAGATCCATGGCTGGTACAAAAGACACAGAGATAGCTATGGGTGCCTATCAACCTCATTATACATGGGCTAAGAAAAAATATCCTCGTGGTCAGGTATGTATTATCGTTTTGCTTTTTGTTTCTTCTGAGAAAACTGTTGATTTTTGGACCAATATTTTGGCTGCTGTTCTGAGATTGTAACTGGTAAGAAAAAGGCATTGAATGAACTTAAACGATGTTCACCAGCTATTTGTCTTTCTTTATACTTGATGTCCCAAAATATATCAAAATGTGACATATGGTGAACATTGTGTCAAAACCGTGTTTAGGACCTAAAAACGAAACTTTTTGCAGATTTCTGCTCCTTTGGTCATATGGTAGTAGAGGAAAAATGCTTTAATCATTGAGGCTGCATTGCTAGGAAGCTGTTGACCATAATTTGGATGTTTTATTGTGTGATGGCTCTCTGGAATTGGCAGGTACACGGATATAGAATGTCATTATGGGCAGAGCATCTTGGGGAGCTAAATAAGTTGTTCAAGGAGCCAGAAAGTGTGGAATGCGTGAAGATGGTGAATAGTATTGCTGAAGAGAACTGGAAGAAATTCACTGATGCCGAGTATTCACCATTGCAGGGTCACCTGCTGATGTATCCATTGCAAGTAGATATGGATGGAAAAGTAAACCCGCTCCCTGGACATGAGAATTTTCCTGATGTTGGTGGTAAAGTAATTGGAGCTCACTCCATTCAGCTTCCGGATGTCCTTACAACATAATACACTGGTAGAGAGATGGAATGAAGGATTGGACCTTGTAAAAATCATATCAGCAATACCATTGTTTCTTGATGTGTGAAGTAGTAGCTAGTTTGTGAGAAAGATTTGGCATATTTGTAAAGAGCAAAAAAAATAATGGTATATTTGGTTTACACCGTCTTTCAATTTTCTTTTTATGTATGCATACTCTGTTGGATTTTAATTCTATTTTTTAATTTTAAATTTCTTTTAATTGATTTTATTTTAATCATCTTATTGTTTTTAGCATTAAAAGGGATACTGTTGGTACCCAAAAGTTGGATACTGATGCTAATATAAGAGATGCAAGGTCTGTGTATAAATCAAATCAGGGAATTGCTTCTCTTTTGTACTATTAAAAGACAATGAGATATGTGGTATGTGTATTTTATGTTGACATAAATGAACTAACTTTTAATAGAAAGAGTAATTTATTTTTTGATTTAATATATAAAGTTTAATTTATTCATTTTATGAAATGTTATTTTTTTTTTTTTGGAGAATTACAATAAATATTATTGACGCGATTCAAACTCAAACTACACTTGGGATAGTGGAGTTCAAAACAAAATGCATTTTTCTAATATAATCTTATTGTAACATAGAATCTGTCAATTTAACAGGCTGGTTTAAAGTTGAATTTAAAAATTAAAACTCAAATTGATGAATCAATTTGGATTGATTCTATTTAAGATGAATTTGATCTATTATAACAATAAAGTTTAAACTCTAATCATTAGATTTTAAAAACTATTCTCTTATGTTGTTTACTATAATATATTACTCATGCTTTAGAAAAACAGATTTAATTCAAAATGGGTAAATGTGTGCACAGCCATGATCATGATTGTTAAACTTAGAAAAAGTTGCGAATAAATAAAAATAAAATGAAAAAAAATGACTTGGCACAAAGCAACAAGGGAAGATGAGGAGGATTAATCGATGAGATAAATATATCGCAGCAGATAATGGTATTTCAAAATGCTTTGAAATTACAGATAGTTTATCAGTAGATTAATAGAAGCATGTAACAATGGTCATGGGATATATAATATTGCGAAAATCACAATAATCTAAAAGCACTGCATGCAGCATTAATCTCAAATTTATTAAACAGGGGTTGGCATTAAACGGCGGCAAATAAGCGGTATACGGAGACGGCGAGGTTTCGGCATCCGATCACCATCTCCCCACAGTGCATAAGCTTCCTCTCCATGCACCGCATCATCCCCTACCTCAAGAGCCTCTTCATCCATTCTTAAATTAATAATGCGGCTTATAACAAGGCAAATGATGCTAGTAACAACAGCATTCCATACAGCGATGAATATGGCACCTACAAACTGATAAGCCATTTGTTTGAGGCCAGGGTGGATATGTCCCCTACTGTGGAGTAAGCCTGGACCATATACGTCATTTCCATACATCAAGTTCAGAAGCTTGGGTTTTGCAAAGAGACCGGAGAGGAGGCCTCCTAAAACACCAGCCACTGCATGTGTATGGAACACCCCTAATGTATCGTCCACGCTTTGGAAGAAGGCTGATTTTCTGTGCAAAATCATCATCGTGTACCATGGAATTGATCCCGACATCACACCCATTAAGGCCGCTGCCCATGGATCCACAAGCCCTGCCGCCCCATGCATATATCAGATGTTAAAGTGAAACAAGCCTGGAGAAAAATGACTTAATGTATGTGATATGTGTTTGAGTGAAGGCTAACCTGCACCAGGAGTGATGCAAACAAGTCCCGTGATCATCCCCTGGACTGCACCGATGACCGAGCTCTTCTTGTACACAGCCATGTCTAAAGCAAGCCAGACCAAGAGGCTGGTGGCGGTGCAGATATGTGTGTTTATTACGGCTAAAGATGTGACCAGACCTGCTGAAAGTGGAGATCCTCCATTGAAGCCAGTCCATCCCAACCACAGAAATCCAGCACCTCCTAAAATCTGAATTATGTTGTTGGGTGGAAAGTGCTGTCTGTCATGCGAATGTCTAGGTCCCACCTGCAATCATGTTTGTTTATGATGACGTGACAATTTCTATGTAGGAAAAAAAAAGGATCCAATATCTAATGGACTGAATTGGTATATGAATATTACCCAATATGCAGCAGTAAAACCAGCCACCCCAGAGGAAAGATGGATGACATATCCACCAGCATAATCAATGATTTTGTGTTGAAGAAATCCATATCCCCATATGGTGAATGCCCCTACGCTATATGAAAAGGTTAACCACAAAGGAACAAATATCATCCAAGCGTAGAAGTTCATCCTCCCAAGCAATGATCCAGCCAGCAAAATCACTGTGATGGCAGCAAAAGTGAACTGGTAAAATACATAATCAGCATTTGGCAGCATAGAATGAACATGTGTTGGTCCCAGAAGAAATAAGTTGGACAGTGAATTAACGGGCTTTCCAACCAATGGGCTGTTTTTATAGTATCCGAAAGACATCTGATGTGCCCATAAAACCCAGCAAAGTAGAGAAGCGGCAAAGGCGTAGAGGGCCATGAAAGCTGAGTTGACGGCCCATTTTTTCTTCACCATGCTCCCATACAATATCACTAGCCCTGGAACGCTTTGCAGGCCAACAAAGGACGTTGCTGTCAGTTCCCATGCATTGTCTCCTTTGCTAAGCCATTCAGGTGATGCTTCATCAGGAGCAAGACCTGAAGGGAGAGACCATGACTGATAGCCCTCGAAGCTCATAAAGGGAGATGGGAATTTTCTCTTCTTTGAAATTTTGGACATACTTGGGGGTGCTTTGAGTATAAAGGGCAACCAGTTTTGGAGTTTTCTTTAACGTGAAACATTGGAATAATCCCCCATCAATATAAATATATAATATTATATGAATACACTAACATTCTTCGTTGTCTTGGCTAGCTGGCTATGAATATTCATTTGAGAAATAATTAATTGGATTTAGAGGTGAAAAAACGTTCATGTTCGCCGATAGTAATGAAAGGTCGTTGACATAACCAGAAGAAAACATTGTTTGATATGCACCCAAAATGAAAGCATCCGCCACAGCGGACAACACAACGATCCCTTGGACACATCACATTCTACGTTACATATAAGCAATATCAGCTAAATCAAGCAGACAGTATCGAAGCTGGGGGAATTTCAGCTTTGGTTGCCATGTAAAGTAAAATGCATATTAAAAAAAGAAAAAAGAAAAAACAATATGTACAATTCTCTTCTCTGGTACGTGTACTTAGTGTAATTACCTCAACTCCAACTCCAACTCCAACTCCAACTCCAACTCCAAGCAGCAAAGCAAATACAGCCATACTGGATTGAAACAAGGGTTTCCAGTTTCCAACAAGAGTGTGTCTGGTTTCCTTGCCTTGCCTAATAATGTTGCTGTCTGTCCGTCCCAGATAGAGATTCCGTCATTAATGATGCTGGTAGCTGTTGCACAGAGTATTACGGTCATGGCATGGGCTATATCTCTCAACCTCTGCCTTCTTGCTTCAACCACCGCCCATGTGATCACCTTAAAGGACAAAACTTCCGCTACCTATACTACATCCATATCCACATGTTCATATTTAGCTGGAGTTAATTTGAGAGGTAACACAGGTCATTTCAACCCTTAATTTCCATCCTAGATGACAGAACAATCCTTCTGCAGCGTTGTATAGTATGTGTTAGGAATTGATTAGTCAAAGAAAAAGAAAGAGAGAAACATGGGTGAGATGGGACAATGGGAGGGAGAAAAATGGATTTAAATGCAATGGGCCAACTTTTCTGCTTTGGTAGTAGAGGGTTTTAAATGCTCTTTGCAGACACCCCTCTCACTCTCCTAAATCCCCCCACCCACACATTCGTACTCCCCCTCAGCTCTCTCTCTCTCTCTCTCTCTCGGTTTTATTTGCTCTCGTTTTTAACCCATCTTTCCTCCCAATATGCTTCACTCTTCTCTGCTTCATTCCTTAAATGTTTTATTTAGGGATCCATCCAACGCTCTCTTCCATGCTTTAACATTTCATGGAATAGTAACTGTGATATTGGCCTGGTTCACTCAGACATGAAACAAGGCGCAGTTTTTGATCTCTCAGAAGAGTTGAAGCATCAGTGGTTTTGGTCTGATTGAGCCGTGCCAATATCTTAAGTACTGTTTCAAATCTCCGAGGTTCCACTCTTTTCAAGCGCAAGATGGAGCTACCACAAAGGTTTGCTCTTGTCCATCAACTGATGATATTGTAACATATCCTAGGCTCCTAGCTATTGGTTTTACAACAAGTTTAAGCTATACTTTTTGTTTACCTTATGCATTTGAGGGCTTTGATTCTGGCTATAAATTAAGATAAAATAGAAACAGAAACAAATTTCAGAAAGAGAAAAAGAAATACCCGGTGGATGGATGCAGCTCCACCCATCTCTGAAGCTGACATGAGACAGGGGAACATTAGGTTTCTTAAAAAATAGTATCATCAGATTGAGTAATGGTTTGTTGTGAAGTTTATAAGATTAAAATGGGTTGTTAGATGAAGTAGGTCAAGAAAATAGGAAGGAATTGAAAGTCCAAGGGTCATGTTAGTGTTACCCATAATTTCAACCCTTAATATATATTGCATAGCCTTATAGCCTATGCACTAAGAAAAGAGGGGGTCTACCCTACAGTCTATCTCTATGTGTTGAGGGTTTTCATAAGAAGTATTATAACTGCAACTTGTTTAAATATCTTATACAGCTGCTGATGTGATTAATGGCACAATCAAGCCTTATCTAAACAGATGATACCTTTGTCTCTAGGCCTGGCCACGAGTGTGGCCGTTACTAATAAGCCCCCTTTGTATTCAACTCAGCCTTGCCCTTTAGGCCTGCCTGCCTTGTCTATATAACACCTTTGTTAGTGTCTCAAGAGTTGCAAAATTTATATTACGATTAAGTCTTAGGGGGATTTGATTAAGTCCTAGGGAGATTTGTTACTTTGTTAGTAGGAGTAAGAAGCTAGGTGTTGTTAGCTTGTTAGTAAGAGTAAGAAACTAAAATTTGATTGAGTTTATTACTTAGGACATGTATAGAAGAGTTGCTTGGTTAATGAATTCAATCATCCTTTCCATTCTTATTTTCTATGCTTCTGGTAGTTCTCTGCTAAACCAACAGTGGTATCTAGAGCTCTTTTCTTTAAGGGACCTGTGAGAAAAGTTCTATGAGAGTTTTGAGAGAAAAATTGAGAGGCACTTGTGAGGTATTGAGGAAAATGGAATCGAGATCAAGTAATCTATCTATCTTAGCCCTCTTGTGTTTGATGGAGAAACTATCAAGCATGGTCTGTGAGACTGCAAGCATACAAAGAGGTTTGTGATTATTGGGAAGCTGTCGAGGAAGACTGAGGTTACTCCACTTCCTAACAATCCAACTATGAACCAGATCAAAATGCACAAGGAGAGAACTACCGGGAAGGCTAAGGAAAAGACTTGCCTTTATGCTTTGGTTTCACCAACCATATTCAATAGAATTATGGCTTTTGGATCAACAAAGGTGATATGAGACTATTTTAAGGCTGAGTATCAAGGAGATAAGAGGATAAAGAGCATGAAGGTGTTGAACTTGATTAGAGAATTTGAGAGGCAACAGATGAAGGAGTTTGAGTCAATCAAAGAATACTATGACAAGCTGGTGGATATTGCTAACAAGGTAAGTGTAACACCTCTCACCTGTATTCAACGCTGGAATAGGGTTACGGAGCATTGCCAGACTTATAAAACAATTAAACATTCATTTCACATACATTTTAAAATTTCATGCAATCATCATTCAAACTCAATTACATTGTCCTTAATACGAGCCTACGAGGCCTTAAACATGCTTTAGATGTGGTTTGGGACTAAACCGATAGCTGAAGAAATTTTTAGAAAACTTAGAAAAATTTCAATATATAGGGGATACACGCCAGTGTCGCAGGCTGTGCGGACATTCAAAATGGGATCACATGGTCGTGTCTCAGCCCGTGCCCGACCTCGTGTAACTCTCTGACTTGGGTCAACGACCAACACACACGCCCATGTGCCCTAAAAATGGCCACACACGCCCGTGTGCCAGGCCGTGTACTAGGCCGTGCTAAACCTGTAGGGTATATTGACTTATGCCACACGACCAAGTCACATGCCCATGTGCTAGGCTGTGTGGAGTATATTGACTTGATCTTTAATTCAACACCAGGGGACACACGACCGTGTAACTTGACCGTGTGTCACACATGGCTGTGACACACGCCTGCGTCTCTGCTCGTGTGGACAAAAATAGGCTATTTACCAAGCCAATTTGCCACCCAATCTTGCACACACCTATACCAAACCAAATGACATCAAGACATGGCATAAATAAGCATTCAAACCAACTAAATCAAGCCTAATTGATGTTAGTTCTATACCAT
This sequence comes from Gossypium rotundifolium, assembly GCA_025506655.1. Classification (NCBI taxonomy): domain Eukaryota; kingdom Viridiplantae; phylum Streptophyta; class Magnoliopsida; order Malvales; family Malvaceae; genus Gossypium; species Gossypium rotundifolium. The sequence continues at coordinate 135,420,367 of CP106733.1, forward strand.
CATCCACAATATTCACAAGTCACAAAATAGGTCATTCCATTTATACCAAATTCACATATACAATTCAACTAATTAGACACTTTCAAACATGCACCATTATGCTCAACCTCACAAGCATATAATTTCTCCAATATCAACCATTTGACATCCACCATATCTATAATCCACTATCATCATATATCTATCAATAGAAACTCACAACATAAGCCATACACACATATATATACACCACCAAACCAACAAATTAAGCCAACTCACATGGCTATATACAAAACCAAACTCTTAATATTTTACAAGCCATTTCAAATGACTAAAGTCATTACCAACTCATATACCAAAATGACCAAACTCATATACCCATATACTTGAAACACTTAAGTTCAAAAGTACCCAAGAGATAGTAGGATAGTGTGACGAAGTATTCGACGATCCCCGAATCTGAGCTAGCTTTGATTTCACTATAAAACACGGAAAAATAAACAATGTAAGCTATAAGGCTTAGTAAGCTCATATGAAATAATAAGCAAATCTCACCATTCATTTATCATTCAAATAATATGAATATAATATACAATGATACATTTAACCATGTGGTTAACATAAATTCTATCATATAATTTATCATAAACTCATAACTTCCATAGCTTCAATGCTCATATAGTTTTCCATACATACCTGTACCGATATGTATCTATTTCTCACCAATTCACATCATTGTTATACTCGTTGAACCATTTGGAATAATACAGATACTCGAGAATCTCACACCCTAAGTGCCAATATATATAGCCGAAGCTATCTCAATAAAATCTTGCACCGAAGTGTCAATACATTACTGAAGTTACCTCAATATCATATCTCAATAATGCTCACTCTCGAGCTATCAACGGGTCTTCTCACACAAGTTGACAGTCATGACGTAGCTACACGGTGCTGCTCACACAAGCTGATGAGAATTCGCAATAATGCTAGATAACTCAGCCACTGGTAGGACATACGGACCTGCACCCAAAATAATAATAACCCCAAATGGCATATCATTCATATCTTAATCTATTCTTAAGGTTCAACCGGGATTTTACACTTGCTGAATTATCGTCGAATATGTCCGTAGAGTCGTATTCACAGTTTATGCAATATCAAAGTATATAAAATACAATTATAATAAAATTTATTACATATGAACTTACCTCGAATACAAAAACGACATAATAAGTTGATTAATTCGAAACTTTGTTCTTTCCTCGATCTAAATCCATATTTCATCTTTATTTATTTAAATAATTTCAAATTTATCTTATTTAATTATCACTCTATTCAATTTAGTCCAAAATACACATTTAGGTAAATTTACACTTTTACCCTAACATTTCAACATTTTTACAATTTAGTCCTTATTTCATAAAATCACAAATTCATGCAATTCAACCAAAAACCATGCTAGTCGAATTTCAATTAGGTCCCTAGCAGCCCATATTTTTCATTTATTTCACAATTTTACCATGAATTTTACATATTTCACAATTTAACTCCTAATTGACAATTTTGTCAACAATCACTTTACAAATGTTGTTTATTTAACAACAAGCATGCATTTTCTACCATTAAACACCAAAATACAACAACATTAATCAATGGAAAAACCCTAACCTTTAACAGTTTTGCAAAATAGTCTCTGGGCTAGCTAGACTAAGCTACAACTATCACAAAAACATAGAAATCATTAAAAATGGGACAAAAATAATACCTAATTGCATGGATTTAAAATGGCCGAATAAAGAACCCTAATATCTTGTTTTTCTTCTTCAATTTCGATGGATAAATGGTATGAGGAAGATGATAGGAATTTTTTTATTATTAAAATTAACCTTTAATTATTAAATACCAATATTAACCTTTTAATTAAACAACAAAAATCACTTAAAAGATGTCCATAAATGTCCAATTAAACAACCAATGGTCTAATTACCACATAAGGACCTCCACTATTTAATTTCATAGCCATTTAATACCTTGAGCTATTAGAACACTACTTTTGCACTTTATGCAATTTAGTCCTTTTTATCAAATTGAGCACTCAAACGATAAAATTTATTAATGAAACTTTCAAAAAATTATTCTATCATACTGTAAACATTAAAATAATAATAAAATAATTATTTCAACTTCAGATTTGTGGTCTCAAAATCACTGTTCTGATTTGACTAAAAATGGGATGTTATAGTAAGGGTTCTTGGGACTGATCTCTCTGATTCTAGACTGGTGCAGAAAGTATTAGTCTTTGTACCTAAGAAGTATAAATCAATTATTTCCTCTTTGGAGAACACCAAGGACTTGACTCAATTGAGAGTAGTGGAGTCTAGTGCTTTACAAGCACAAGAGCAGAAGAGGCTAATGAGGTAAGAAGGAAGACATTGAGGGCTACAATGCAGTAGGGTGAAGAAGAAAAGAACCAAAAGTGGAATGGGAAGAAGAGTGGCGGTAGTAATGGTTCAGAAACTGCTGCAAAAGGTAATAGTATTGGAAATTTTAACAAGTATTCTTCGTGTAAGTATTGTGGAAAATAGAATCATCCACATTTCTTGTATTGGAGAAGGCCAGATGTGAAGTGTTGAAGGTAACTTAATGGGGCACATTGAGAGGTTCTGCAATGAATGAAGAAATCAGCAGCAAGGTAGAGCACTTGCTGCAGTTAAAGAAGAAGAGGTCCAATTTTGTTGTCTCTTACTTCTCATCAAACACTCCATGTGACAATTGGTTAGTTGATAGTGGTTGCACCAATGACATGACTTGTGTTAAGAAGTTTTTTAAAGACCTTGACAAGTCATTGAAGTTGAGAGTAGGGATAAGAAATGGAAAGTACCTAGAAGTAGGGGTGAACGCTCGATCGAATCGAATCGAATGAAAAAATTTCGAGTTAATCGAGTTGACGAATCCTATTTGATCATCCTAACTCGATTTGAAATTTTCTCAAATCGAGTTGAGTGAGATGGAATTCGAATTCGAATCAAATCGAATATATTTGTTCGAGTTAAATTAAAAAATGATTTTAGGTCTTTATAATCACTATCACCCACCGTAATAAAAACTGTTATTAACTTTCATCCCCTCATAATTTATTTATTAATCTTTTATATACGGGTTAGCTTATTTACTTGCTTAGTTGCTTCAATTATCTTCCGATTCTTATCGCTATGTATTTTGAAATTAAAAATATATTAAATGTAAAAATGAAATTTTTTAATAAAAGTTATCTTAAAGATAAAATGTAAAATTGATTCCAACATAAAATTTTAACACGAATATTTTATAGCATAATCAATAAATCAATTTTAATAAAAATTATAAAGATTCAATATGATTAAACAATTCAATAATATAAATAGTAAAAAATGTGAAATTTAATTTAATAATATAAATAGTAGATATAAATAAAATTATTACTATTTAGGTTTAGGGATTTTTTTGGATGATTTTAATTTTTGATTTGGGGTTAAAATGTGAGAAGTAAAAGTTTAGGGAAAAATAAAAAATTTTAGGGGGAAAGTAAATGGGGAGAGTAAAATTTTAGGGGGGAATGGGTATAGGGTAGAAGGGGATGAGATGAAAGAAGAGTAAAAGTTTTTAGGGGAAAGTGAGAAGGAGTAAAAGTTATTGGGGAAAGTAAAGAAGTTTGAGAGTTTATGGTAAAAATGTAAAATATTATAGTTTGATATTCGGTTTATTCGAATTATTCGAGTTATTCGAATTCGAAAACCAAACTCTATTTGAACTTGAAATTCAAAAAAAAAAAAGATTTGAGTTGACTCGAATAATTTGATTAATTCAAATAACTCGATTCGTTTAACTTGAAATTCTATTTATTTTTTCAATTTTTTCAAGTCAAATCGAGTTTTGCTCACCCCAACCTAGAAGTGAAGGGAAAAGGCATAGTAGCAATAGAGAGTTGTGCTAGAACTAGTTGATTTCAGATGTTTTGTTTGCACCTACGATTGATCAAAACTTGCCGAGTGTGGAGCAATTGGTAGAGAAGGGATTCAAGGTAATGTTTGAAGAAGGAAAGTGTATGATCCTTGACTCTAGTGGCAATGAATTGTCTAGGATCAAGATATAGAAGAAGAGTTTCTCATTGAATCCATTCGAGGAGGAGCAAGTGGCATCCAAGTGTTAGGAAGGAATGACATCAGGTCAAATGGACCTTCTTGCTGAGCAAGTTAAGGTGCTTGCTGGAGAGATTGCATTTAGCTCTAGTACCCTGAAATACCTGTTGGCCCAGTTTGCAAATGATCCTAATAGCTTGAAATCTCAACTTCAAAATTTAGAAAGAGAGATTCAAGAAAAAAAAGAATCAAATGAGAGCTTTAGGGAAACACATAATTAAGATAGGGAAGCTTCAATTTCTAATGCATCATTTATCGAAATGCAACAAACAATTATGAAATTGATGAAACAATGCAATGAAAAGAGTTTTGACCTTGAGATAAAACCAGCAGATAATCGTATCCTGCAAGAACAACTACAAAATAAGTGTTCTGAGGATGATGAATTGCATGCAAAGGTAATTCTCTTGAATCAACAATTGGCACCTTTATTTGATGATAAGTTATCATCTTCTACACATGAAATATCTGAAGAACATGCGGATAAGCTACAAAAAAAGATTCAACCTCAGCAGATCGAGAGTGAAAAACTAAAACTAGAACAAGTGCAACTTTTAGAAAAGAACAATGAGTTATGTTTCCCAAATAAAAATTTGGTTGAAGAAGCTTCATAAGCGAAAGAATTGACATTGAGTTTAAGAATTTAGTTGGTAAGGTGATCGGGCTTTCAGTGCAAAATGCAAAATTGAAAAAGAATTGTTGGCTGTGAGAAGATCTTTTAATCAAACCATAAATGGTGTTAATCACAAGTATAGTGACAACACAAGACCTTTGATGGGCTCAAAACTAACTATTATTTCGACAAAGGCAAGCGCACCTATCGAACAGTAGTATAGCTTTGATGAGTCCGGAATATCTTATCCTCAAGGACTAAAATTACTAGTAATAACTATCTTTTTATTATTTAGCCTAATAATTAATGGGTTTTATTTTAATCTAAAAATTTAACTATCTAATTAACTACGAACGCAACAGAGAGTAAAGAAAGTAATCGAATAAACCAATGAATAAAGACAATACCTAAGGAAGAATCCACCTAAACTTCACTTATTATTTTGGCCTGAATTAACCGATTTATCACTTATCTTGATCCATAGAAATCCCTAAATTATGTTAATATCTCTTTTGAGACTAAAAACAACTGATTCTAGGTTGATTAATTGAAATCTCTTTCTAATTAAAACCCCTATTGTCGCATTAACTCGATCTGTGGATTCTCTTATTAGATTTGACTCTAATCTAGTAGATTTATGTCATATTATTTCTAGGGTTGCAATCAACTCCACTTAATTACGTGAGATCTACTCTTAAACAGGGACTTTTGCTCCACTGAATAAGCACATCAATCTTGACTTAATATACTGAAAATATTAAAGCAAGGGTTAAGAACACATAATTAAGAAAAAGAACAAGTATTTATCGTGTAATTTAGAATATTTAAATAATAAGATTCATCTAGGTTTCATCCTCCCTAGGTATTTAGGGAGTTTAGTTCATAACGTAGAAAGAAAACATCTTAGGAATAAGAAAACAACAAGACATAAAGAACCCAAAAACTTCTAAAGAACTTGATGGAGATCTTCAATCTTGGAGTGGATCTGCTTCCGAGATGAATCCGATGGCTTCCTTCGAGTAATTTCTTTGTTCTACTCTGCGTCCCCCCTTTTGTCCTCTTCTAGTGTGTATTTATAGACTTTAAAAGGCTCAGAAACCCTAAAAATTGGCTTTTTTCGCGTGAAAACAAAGCAGGGTGTGACAGGGACACGGGCGTGTGTTCAGCCTGTGTGAGGGTGCCAGCCGTGTGAAAATTCGCATGGCTCGCAATTGAAACGGGATGGCACACGGGCGTGTGTCCAGCCCGTGTGGTTCTGGCTTGGCCGTGTGGATCCTTAAGATGGCCTGTTTTGTCCGATTTTGGCCCGTTTTCTACTCCTTTCACTTCCCTATGCTCACCTAAGTATAAAAGTATGAATTTAAAGGATTAGGAGCATCGAGTTCACATAATTGTATAAATAAACATCCAAAAACACGCTAAGCATGGGATTAAAATGTGTTACTTTAATGGTTTATCAACCTTAGAGGAATGGGCGATACTCTGGCCACTCTTATGACTTTTCTAGAGTAGCTGGTGATGATTTTGAATTGTGAAATTTTGATTTAGATGATCTAAAGATGGAATTGTAGGCTAGGAAACAATTAGAGACAACTCTTGAAGTTACACTAAACGAGAAGGAATTCATAGAAGACATATACTAAAAAAGTTAAAGAAACTGGTTTTATTGCAGATCAAAAGATCAGATGATAGATATTTTTACTGAATCTTTTCATGTTAGTCGATTTGAGTTTCTTAGGAATAAACTTTGTGTCTATAACACTTGAGTTAGGAGGAAAATGTTAATGTCTCAAAGGCTACAAATTTTTTTATTATGACTAAGTTCTAGAGAGATTTGTTAGCTTGTTAATGGGAGTTGTTAGCTTGTTAGTAGAAGTAGGAAGCTAGGTGTTGTTAGCTTGTTAGTAGGAGTAGGAAACTAAACTTTGGTTGAGTTTGTTACTTGGGACATATATATAATGACTACTTGGTTAATGAATTCAATCATCCTTTCCATTTTTATTTTCTATGCTTCTGTTAGTTCTCTGTTAAACTAACAATCTTTCCTTCGGATCAGGTCTATTTTGTAAGTATAGTTTCAATATTTGCATGGTGAATGAAGATCTCCGTTCCAAATTATTCCATGCATGCAAGCATGTTGGTGCTACAATTGAGTTGGTTACTAGGATTGGTGTTAGCGTAGGGATTTTTATGTATAACCAAACTTTGCATTAAAAGTTATAGCAAAAAAAGATGACAAATGCTTTTTGGTTAGAGAAAAATGACAAATGAAGCAATATCTGCCATTGCCATTTCTCATCTGCCCAGAATTCTCATCTTTCAAGTGTTATGATGAATCAGGCAAATTTAAACCTAAAAAAAAGTCTAAGGTTGCGCTGTTTGCCAAACTTAAGTTCTACCCGCATAACACTTCCACTTAAGTTTGCAAGTAGCACTCTCTTTAACACAATGACTTACATGAGCATAACTTCTCTAAAAATACCATTACTTCCATTATCTTCTAACTTTTCTTCCATTACTCACTACAAGTAACATGAATTGATTTCATTTACGCTCATATCCACATATTTTGAATTAACTCAGAATCTCTCTTATGTCCTATAAAATATGATACTTGTTTTATAATCGTTATTTGGTGATAACTATTTGGAAAGGTTATAAATAGAAGATTCAAAGTTTCATTGGGGGACTTTTTGATGTTTTGACAAATTTAACTCTCTAAAATTCTCTCTGTGACTTTCTTTCTACAACCACAGTAACTCTCGCCCTTCTGAGCCTCTTTTTGTGCCCACCATTATCGCATGCCATCCCACTTGGTTTCTATTGGAATATTTTCAAAATATATAGTGTTCCAATAGTTGCAAATGAAAATTATAATTAGTAACCAAATGTTATGTTACTTGATTATTAATTGTCATAAATTCAAGTAAATATCTATTGAATAATTATGTTTATTGCTAAAGATATGACTATCCATGTGAGTAGTTATGCCCCTATGAAGAGACATAATGCCTCATTTAAATAGGAGTGAAGTTTCATTTGCATGATAACCCAAAAATATAGAAAAAAGTTTTTTTATCTCCCATCATCTTTTATATTCCTAGATTGTTCTATAAAGAATTACTGTAGAATTTTTTTATAGAAATTGATATCCTTGCTATGCTCCGTTCAATGCTCAGTTGATTGCTTTCGTCAGTGCAAAACGTAGACAATCATTGGGTTTTATTGTATCGTCGAGGTTTATTTGCTAGTAACTCTTTTGCACACAAAAATATAGGCGGGGGCGAATAGAACCTTAAAGAAAGTGATGTTGATACACGCCTTGAAGCCTTTGTTAATTTCTTATAAGTTTATTTTTATCCATACACACCAAAAATTTTAAGGTTTTATTTTTGCAATTTATGAGAAATTAAAGAAGGCTTGTCTATTCACCATCCATTTACATGCCACTACAAGCATGGTACTATGAGGATGGATGTCGACAAATATGGTTGCATCAAGGCCAAAGATCTTGTCAAATTTTGATTTAAAATAGATCTTTATCACAATAAAGGATATGCCAAATTTATTGTTTTACTATTATTGCATGATTTAGATTTTAATTGTTATGTGTTTATTGGATTACATTATGCAAAATATGTGTGTGTCTCATGCATTAATTACTTGACAAAAAAAAAAATCAAATGCTAGTTCATTTTATGCATGATTTTTTGCATAATTCTAATTGGTATAAAATTATATAATATATATTATATATCATGCAAAAAAGAAAGAATGAATGAAAAAGATAGAATGAAAATGTACGTTTGGGAAAGGGTCTATTAATGGATCAAAAAGTTACTTTTATTTTGAATGGTGATGGCATTATTCAAAAATTAGTTGAGCATGCTTCTATTCAACAGAAGCATTATGACCATTCGAGTGAGCCTTCCCAAATCAAAAAGTTGCGTTACTAGGTCCAACAAATACTTTTAAAAGGTTGAATAAATGGTTTCTTGAAACCAAAAAGTGTAATTTAAAAAGTGATATCTTTTTAAAGAATCACTTAGACACCTATCAATGCTTTATAAATAGAAAATAAGTTAGAAGAATTGAAATATAACTCATTCCATCTAATTTGTGAATGAAACTTTGATTTTTCTTCTTCTTGATATATATTTAACTTGAGATATGAAATTATTTGTTTATTCAAATCATGATATTAGTAACTAATATTTGGATGATATTGATGAGATATTATTTTCATTGCTAAAATGAAAGTTTGTAGATGATTATATAATATAAATAATTTTGGTTGTTGTTTTGTTAAATAAACTTAAGCTAAATGAGTTTTATATATGATCGCACATTTTTTCTATGTTATAAAATTTGGATTAGAAGTAGTTTTAACTAGAAATGAAATAAGTCATATGCATATACATGTTTAATTTTTCTACTCAATATAGACTAATGGAAAGCATTGGCTTTTATAATAAGATCAATATTCGGCATGAAATCTTCTAGTGAATATATATAATGTGATAATCATATATTTAAAATCAAGATCATACTTTGCATATTTATAATGGTGCAAGTGGTTTTTCTATAACTTAGATATGATCTATAAACTCATGATTTTATAAAGTTTTGAGATATAGTAAATTTTGAAATTTACTTTGGAAGTCATGAATCAAAAATATTGTGAGTACGAAATAACAATATGAATGTTATTTAGCCCATTTAGGTGATGGACATGATTTTGATCATAGTCAGAAAATAGTTGATAATGCCCATGATGAAGGGTGAATAAATATGTGATTTTATAGTCTATTGGACAATTGATGGTCCTTTAATATGACTATATATGTTACACCCTTATATATATAAGGTATGTTGAGAAAAATACTGTTATTTGACTATAAATGAAAAAAGAAATTAAAATTACGTACTGACTTTGAAAAGAAGCTATGACAAGTAGTAAATATGTTGTCTAGTTTGACCAAGAAATTTAAAGCTTCTTTACAACAACTTTTTGGGAAAAAGACATGATGTATGGTTTCATATAGTTGATGATTGTGAAATTAATTTCTTGGATATTAAGAAATAAATAAAGTAGTCAAATATGAAATCATCATGATAATAAAAGATAAAGTGATCACTGTAATTTGACAATAGTAGAAAGGATATACTTGATAGCATTCTTTGGAGAAAGAAAATGTAATTGAACATGGTGGGGATGTTGGTCTTGTGAATTTTCAAGACACAAATAAATATAAAGTTTCACCATGTGGTATGGATAATTAAAACTACTATGTTGAAAATTTAAAAATTTAAGAATGAGGTACAAGCCGATAATATTTGAGTTACCCATGATGGAAACTCAACTCAAGCTTGATATAACGTCAAATCTTGAGTTCAATGGGACAAAGTACATAATCAGTATGTGACTGCTACCATTATAAAATAATATATGATATATCATCCCAAGATAATAAGTGTTTGGTACCCGTAATGATAAGAGGAAGGATGAGTACTATACTCTTAATAAACCCATAAAATTAGAGTGGTATAATTACAGGGATACTCTTGATTGTATCTACTTATGTGAGTAGAAGTGTGGCCACTTCTAAGAGCTCAAGAGCTTGGGTCTGACAGTACTCATGAAAAGAGGTTACAGGCACATTACCATAATAATGGCCTTAGATATTATTCATTGACTGATGTTGAAATCATTGTGTGGATGTGTTCGGTTAATCAAATGGAATAACTAGTTCAAAACATAGTCTACCATGCAATTTCGATTAACTTTAACATGTTTTCACTAAGTGAAAGTTCAATTGTAAGACACCTTCTGTAACACCCCTAACCCATATCAGTTGCCGAAACTAGGTTGCAGAGCATTACCGGATTTACGAATCAAACAGATAGAAATTTCAAGCGTTTCATAACATATCAATATTCATAATAAAATCGATTAAAATCATATATACAGTCCCTTATACGAGCCCTCAAGGCCCTAAATGTGTATTAGAAATAAGTCGGGACTAAACTGAAAACTCCGAGAATTTTCAGAAAACATAGAAAAATTTCAAAGCTGCAAGGGTCACACGACCGTCTTGTCAGGCCATGTGAGTAACCCCTGCAGCTTTGAAATTTTTCTATGTTTTCTGAAAACACGACCTGACCACACAGCGAGAAATGTCACGTGTTTATAGATAAAAAAAGTTTAAAGTATTTGATAACTCAAAAGAATTAAATTTGAGACAGAGGTAGTGGTTAGAATTACTGAAAGATTACGATCTGGTTATTGATTACCATCTGGGAAAGGCTAATGTAGTTGCGGATGCACTTAGTCAAAAGTCTTCATTGTTTGCACTTCAAGCGTTGAACGCTTATTTAGATATTAATGAAAATGGTTTTGTATTAGAGGAGTTGAGAATGAAACCCCTGTTTCTACAACGAATTCAGGAATTGTAAGATAACGATCCGAAGTTGGTGTTGAAACAACAAATGGTTCAGAATAATTTGAGTTCAGAGTATAGTGTTGATGATAATGGTACATTGCGTTATCGCGATAGAATTTGTTTTCGAGAAATTTAGATTCGAAAAATGATATTCTTTCTGAAGTTCACAGTAGTACGTACTCTATTCATCCGGGTAGCACCAAGATGTATTGTGATTTGAAACATATGTATTGGTGGTCGGGTATGAAACAAAAAATTTGTGAATTTATAGCTAAATGTTTGATTTGTCAATAGGTTAAAGCAGAACATCAGGTACCGACGGGTTTACTACAACCTATTATGATTTCTGAATGGAAGTGAGAGTGAGTCACGATGGATTTCGTATTTGGCTTACCTGTAACTCTAAGAAAGAAAGACTCGATATGGGTGATTATTGACAGATTGGCTAAATCGACACATTTTATTCCAATCAGAATAAACTATTCACTTGAGAGATTAGCAGAACTATATGTATCTAAGATTGTGACATTACACGGAGTTATGACATCCATTATTTCAAATCAAGATCCGATATTTACATCAAGATTTTGGAGCAAACTTCATGTGTAACACCTTGAATTTGGGCCTAGTAGAATTGGGCCTATTGGGCCTTAGTCATAGGAGCGTTTAAAACTTTTATGAACAAGAGAACGACACAAATACAAGTTAGACCTATTAGGTGAGTGGTTTTAGAAGGTTAGGGGGCTTCCATGAAGTCTTGAGTTCAAACCTAGGCCTTAAGAAAAATTTTGGTTTTAGGTGAATGAAACATTGGGAGTAAGTAAGTAGGCTTTAAGAATAAAATGTGGGAAAAAAATAACACAAGGAAGCATGTGGCCTAGTGCTTGTGGCGTCATTAAGGTTGTAAGGGAGCTTGGGTTCAAGTCGTGGCCCTTGCAATTTTTTTGTCTTTACTTTTCAAGAAATCTAGACCTTGGGCCTACAGACCTTATATTTAATTAAGGATAAAGTGTGACACGATGAGTTGGATGACAAGGAGGCAAGTACTGTATCTGATCAATGAAAGGGGCTTGGGTTCGAATCCCTTTGCAAGCAAATAGTTGTTATTTTGCTACTTAGGGATGGTAAGAGATGGACTTAGATTCAAACACTTGGAGGTGGTTGAAGACTTGGTAAAAGAAGGGATTTGACTTGGTCATAGTGGTTGGAATTTGATTTTGAATTTGAATGAATGGTTGGAGTAAATCAATGAGTAATCTGAGGAGGAAATCAGGGAGTTGAGCTTGAGGGAATGTGCTAGCCGAATGGGGGGTGTTGATTAGGAAAATTTCAGCTAAGAGCATTAGGGAATAGGCATTTTGACACTTTGAGCATTTTGGTAGCCGAATCCTCTTTTGGGTATAGGAGGCATTTGTTTTGCTTTCTTCCTTTTTACGATATTGGTTGTTGGAGACCTTGGGTGCTTCTGTTCTTCTCTTTTTGGGTTTCAACTCATGTGCTTTTCTTTTGCCCCTCTTCTGTCAAGTTGTATCGAATAGCTAAGACCCCCTCTCAACACTATTGCTTCTTGTAGGCCGAATGCTTCCTATTTCCACCATTAATTACGGTTCGCTCTCTTCTTTTTTCTAAGCCCTAGCCGATTATTGTTTTGCCTGATTACCCCATCTTTTTTTCTTCTCACAATTTCCTTAGGCCCAAATTTATCATCTCTCTACCCTAATTTTCTCTTAACTGAATTCAACTCCTTTCTAATCTTATTCTGCCAATTTGTGCCACTTTCTCTGTCTTTTGTCCTCATCATATACCCTTTTTCTTTCTCTTTTTCTTAATTCTTCTTTGGACCAAATTCTACTTACTTTCTTTGTTCTATTTCTTTTAGTTTAGTTTACCTTGCTATTTGGTAAAATTGAATACAACTTTGTGTTCCTCTTTCTTAAAGATATTTCCTTTCTTCCTGTTTTTCCCTTTTCTTTTTCAAGGATTGGTATTAATCTTGTTTTCTTTCTATTAGGGTGATCGGTTACTTTGTGGTTGTGATTTAAGAATTTGTATTAACTCCAGTTCTGTAAGATCGTGTTCTTGATGAGCAAAGGGAATTTTAGCCATAAGGTGGCGACAAAAGTGCCAGCCGAAACTGTGCGCATAGCCTCCACTCCCACGTTTAAGCGGCGTAGCGTGTTAGCGGTTTGGGACTTTTCGCATAGATGCAGAAGGGTGACTGCATCAAACTTTGGTTTAACTAGGCAAATCACAGTTGATTGCTCTATTAAAGGTGACGGCGCTCGTGATTATTTAGTACTCTACGTGATAAGGTGTGTATTCGTATACACTATTTTGATTGTTGATCGGTTGAAAAGCCGAAGGTGTGCATATTGTACTATCTTGACTGTTGGTCGACATTATGCCGAAAAGCTGAAATACAAGCGAATTATGCCATACGAGCGTGCGATCGCGCGTGTGGTGAACCAAGCTCACGGAGCATGAGTGTGTGATGAGAAAGGCCACAATAAGCAAATTTATGGGCTTGGGCCGTAGTAGGCCACTTGGGTTAGAATGAGCCTCAATGGGCCCAATAGGCCGTAAGGCCCGCAAGTGCGAGTTAGACTGTCAATGGGAGATAGGGAGGCTTGTCATGACACGCACATGGCATAGGCCATTCTGGGCTCTAATGGGCCCATGGGCCCATTGGGTTAAATCTCATTGTTAAATGGGAAGTGGATAGGCTTATCATGTCGCGCACATGACTTAAGTGTTTTGGGTCGCGTAAGGCCGAAAGGGGGCCGTGTGGGCCCAATAGGCTTGTGGGCCCACATAGATAAAATGTTTATGATGTGATTAGTTGTTGATTTAGGCTGCGCCGTTGCATAGTCGTGGTTGTTTCTAGGCTAGATGGGCCACACGAGTGTGTGAGCCCACTTGGGTAGGGTAATGGACCTTAGGCCCATTTTCACCGTTAGGTTAAATTAGGTTTCTCAAGTCGCTCGAGGCAGTTATAGACCCTCCAAGAGGTCGTAAAAGTACTAAAATACCTTCAGCCTTCAAAATTACTGAATATCTTCTGTAGGGTAGAATTACTGAAATACCCCTATAGGGTAGAATTATCGAAATACCCTTATAAGGTAAGATGACTATTTTTCCCTTGTGGGTAAATGACTAACTTAGACTATGAGTTGACTATTTTGACTGTGGATGTATGACTGATATGTTTTTATTACATGTTTAAATGATTGTTACTGAGCATGGCTATTTTGCATATACGTGTAATGATTGAGCATGACATACACGACATATTGCATGGGGTTGGGACAAAGTAAGAGGAAGTACTGTACTAGTGGCTCTGCCACATTCTCACTGTTATAGTGGCATCACCACGTATTCTGATTTTAGTGGCTCAGCCACGTATACTGTTATTAGCAGCTTTGTTGCGTTGTTATTAACAGTTTTGCTGCGTTGTTATTAGCGGCTTTGTTGTGTTGTTATTAGCAGCTAGGCTGTGTTATTGGTGTGCTGGTTGGGTGGGTCGACTTGGTCCCCACATGGTGTGTTGGTGGGCATAGGAGGTGTGTTGGCTGGACAGGGCGGGGTTGCATATCTGTTCTGCATTCTTATGATTTTGGACTTAGGCCCACTCTGTTACTAAATAGGGCTTGGGCCCAGACTGTTAGAGGATTACACACCGAGTTCTTGTAACTCACCCTTTTTTCTTGACTGTACAGGTAATCCCCAGTGTTGACGGATCGGTGCTGCGAGGGACTCGGAGAAGACCACGCACTGTTTATGCTTGCTGTTTTGATTATTTACTTTTAAATATTTTGATTTGGGTTGTAATAAGGCCTCTCTATTTTTAACTTATTAGTTAGGATATTTATTTATGATGTTTTATAACAGCTAAAAGTGGAATATGATTTCCAAAATAATAACTGTCTTCAAAACACTATGTTTCCACAACATTTTCAAAACGCTTCTGCAACTCAATTTTTAAACATCACGTTTTCGTAAATGGTTTATTTTAAATATGCTTCCGCAACAACTAAGGTTTTTAAAGTAATTACGTTTTCAAGTGGATAATAATTGCTCAAGTGTTTGAGTTTTAACAAAGTGGCTTTAGCTCTCAAACAAGTTTTAACAACAAGAAATATGGTTTCGAAAAACACTTCTATGTGACACGCCAGATTCGAGCCTAACTTCTAGGTCGAGTTTGGGGTGTTACATCATGAGGCTCTAGGCACTAAGCTTAATTTCGGCACAACATTTCATCCTCAGATGACAGGCAATTAGAACGAGTGATTCAGATTCTGGAAGATATGTTGAGATGTTGTATACTCGAATTTGAAGGTAGCTAGAAAAGTATCTATCGTTAGCTGAATTTGCATATAATAACAGTTATCAATCCAATATAAAAATGGCATCGTTTGAAGCTATTTACGGGAGAAAATGTAAAACACCATTGTATTGGTCTGAGCTAAGTAAATCCAAAATGGTGGGAGTTGATTTGATCTTAGAAACTGAAGATAAAGTTCGGATTATTCGGGATAGTTTGAAAGTTGCATCTGATCTTCAGAAATCGTATGTGAATTTGAAAAGAAAAGATATAGAATTTGCTGTTGGTGATCGATATTCTTAAAAGTCTCTCCGTGGAAAAAAGTGTTACGGTTTAGCAAGAAGGGAAAGCGAGTCTGAGATTTATAGGACCGTATGAAATTGTTGAAAGAATCACCTATACCTTATAGATTAGCTTTACCCTCTAAACTCGAGAAAATCCATAATGTGTTCCACGTATCGATGCTAAGATGGTACAGATCCGATCCTTCACATGTGATTCATCATAGTGAGATTGAGCTACTATTAGATTTGACATATTTGGAGGAACAAGTGAAAATTTTAGCTCGAGAAAGTCAAAGAATTGCGAAATAAACAAGTCTCGTTAGTAAAAGTATTGTGACATCGTCATGGTTCTAAAGAAGCTATTTGGGAAACCGAAGAATCAATGAGATTACAATATCCAAGTCTATTTTCAGGTAACAATTTTGAGGACGAAATTTCCTAAAGGGGGAAGAGTTATAACAGCCTGATTTTCAGTGGTGATGGAATAGTGGTTTCGGGACCACAAATTTTTGTCGTGTCAACTCGTAATTATTATTTTTAGAATATTTATAGAGTCATTATAGTCATATTAAAATTTGGTTAAGAAATATTAATGTTTAGTTAGTTAATTAAAGAAAAAGGGCTAAATTGAAAATTGTGCAAAACTTACAAATTAAAGCATATAGGTGATGAAATGGTTTAAATAATACTGGAGGAAGGGCTTAGTTAACAATTATACCTAAATTAATATGGTGGGACGGCATGTTAAAGTAAAATAATAAAATAAAGTAATTGAATGGCAAAATTGTAATTTACATGAAATTAAAACAAACAAATTGAAATTTAAAAGCTTTCTATGCATTCTTCTTTAATTTTTGGTCGAAACCACCATAGGAGGGAGCTCTAAGTTGGTTTATTCTTTTTTTTTCCATATCAAGATCCGTAGATTCTTGTGAAAAAGGAAAAATAGCGAATAATCCTTGAACTTCTGTAATTACTACAAATTTAGTCCAGGTAAGTTCATATGGTTAAAATTTAACATTTGTATAAATCGATGATTGATATTATGCATATATTCTATTGTTGGAAATAAATTATTGTTTGAATTATAAAATTGAATTGGATATTTGGTTTGAATTGAACGCCGGATTTGAGTACATTCGTGATTTGGTGTGTGACGGGGGTTTGGAGTGGAGATGATATTGGAGGGAGATATCGACATTTTACCCAAGTAAATCGGGGTTTAGCATTTGTTGCGAACTTTCGTGTTTTACTTTCTGTTTGGCGTGATTGGGTGGATCAACTCTTATGAGCTTTGCTCACTCTTACGAAGCTCGCTCGACTCTTACGAGCTTCTGTTGACGATGTACTCTTATTTGTAAGTCGTTCTTTGAATGGGAAAATCTTGGCAAGGTGATTTATTTAATGAATTTGAAAGACATGTTATTTATTTTTGTATCGATTTGAATTCGGATGTATTTATCGATTGAAGTTGTGATTGACAGGGTGTTGTCGTGAATGATTTTTATTATTTGATCTATTATAGTTACTTCAGTAAGATTTTTGTTTAATTCATTGAACTTACTAAGCTTCATTAAGCCTATTTGTGTTGTTTATTGTCTTTGTAGATTTTCGAAAGGTTGGACGATCAATCGATACTCAAGTCACACTATCTAGCTTATTTCAGTAGTTTTTGAAACGTTCAATATGGTTTATATGGCATGTATAGGATTTTGTGTAGTTTTGGTCAAAGTTTGGCTTATGTAATTATGAATAATATTTTGTTTATATAACCAACTTACATATTGGTATGAGAATAAGGTATAATTGTGATGTTAGTATGAGTGATATATGAATGCATGTATTTGAATTGTAGGGAATTTTTGGTAACTTTGTTAGGTAAATTGATTAGGTATTGTTTGGAATTGTTAAGGAATTGGAATGATGTTTAATTTGTTGTGAAAATGTTATATACTTGTGGTACGATTGAGGGTACATTGGTTTGATACTATTTAGGTTGGTTTGACGTGTTTAAGGATCGATTATTATCAGTAGAATTGATATTTTTAATTGGTGTATGAGTTTCTTAAGGTTTAAGAATTTACGAAATGGTAAACTTGTACTTTTAAGGTTTATTTTGGGGCCACGCGGCCTGAGACATGGGCATGTGCCTCAGCCCTGTGCAACACATGGCCGTGCTACATAGCCGTGTGTCTCCTGTAGGTTCAATGCATGCAAGTCAGGCTGTTACACGGCTTAGCACACGGCCTGGCACACGGGCGTGTGAGATCATTTTGAAGGGTACACGGCCTGGTACATGGGCGTGTGACTTGGCCGTGTGACCAAGTCAAAGAGTCACACGGGCATGGACACGCGCTGGGACATGGTCGTGTATCCCTATTTCAAATGCCCACACGGCTTGAGACACGGGTGTGTCTCTTGACCGTGTGGGTCACACTGCCTGACCACACAGTCGTGTGACCCCTACAGCTTTGAGATTTTTCTATGTTTTCTGAAATTTCTCTGAGTTTTCAATTTAGTCCCGACTTATTTCTAATGCGTATTTAGGGCCTTGAGGGCTTGTATAAGGGAAAATATATATGATTTTAATGGGTTTTATTATGAATATTGATATGTTATGAAATGTTTGAAATTTCTGTTTGTTTGATTTGTAAATCCTGATAATGCAATTGATTCGTAAGTTCCGGCAATGGGTAGGGTTAGGGGTGTTACACCTTCATTTATGCAATTGATTTTCAAGATGATCAAAATATAAAATATTTTGAAAATGAGGAGAGATTGTTAAAACATTTTCAAAATATATATAGTGTTCCAATAGTTGCAAATGAAAAGTTATAAGTAACCAAAAGTTATGTCACTTGGTTATTAACAAATGGTCATAATTATTCAAGTAGATATCTATTGAATCATTATGTTTATTACTAAATATACGACTATCCATTTGGGTAGTTATGTTTCTATGAAGAGACATGAGACCTCTTATAAATAGTAGTGAAATTTTAATTGCATGACAACCTCAAAGGATAGAAAAACGATTCTTTATGATCTCTCACCATATTTTATATTCCTAAATTATTTTATAAAGAATTACTGTAGAAATTCTTTATAGAAATTGATATTCTTACTATACTCCACTCATTGCTTAGTGAATTTTTTCCATTAGTGCAAAAGGTATACAATCATTTAACTTTATTATATTCTTAAGATTCATTTGCCGATAACTTTTTTGCACAACATAATATAAGTGGGGTGAATAGAACTTTAAAAAAAATAACATTGATACACACGGCTTGAAACTTTCGTTAATTTCTAATAAGTTAATATTATCACCACGCACCAACATTTTCTAGAACCTACTATGATTTTCCTCCTTTTTCATTTCTCCACGTCTCCTCATTTTGCTCGATGTTTAGAGGAAAATGACGATGAAGCAATACCTGCCATTGCTAAGGAATACCTGGCATGAACCACGATTCCCTGACCTGTAGCCAGACGAGTCCTAGTTGTGCTTGTTCAATTACAAACGCCATGAGCCCCATTGTTTGCATCTTAACCAGGCTTCTCTATGCTCTATGTTGCTTGTTTAAATTGTCACCATTTTAAAACTTTTAAATTTTCAACTATCAAAACCTGAATTTACGAGTTCTGGCTTCTTTACAGGTTCAGGCAGAGAGCTACCCTTAACTACAACTTTAATCCCTCTTAAATATTAATTTTTTCAACAACATTTTTAAAAAAAAAATTAATTTTAATACAAAATTTTCTTTCAGCTTTGGCTCTCCATCACACAAGAAAATTTTAGTAACATGACAAGTGAGATTTGTATCGATAGCAAAGAAGAGATTTTTATGTACAAAATTCACTGGTTCCATTCATCTATTATTTGTTTGTTTCTTTGTTTCCTTTCCATACAGAACAACAACCAAACAGTCACATTCACATTCACATACTTTCTGGTTTTTTTGTGGCTGCCAACTACACTAATATGCGACATTTTTTTTCTTTACACTTGAGATCTTTCTCGTTTTTCGCCTTCCAAGCTTTATTATTGTATCACCAACTTTATTTCCTGCCTCTAACATCATCATCATCATCATCATTCCGTTGGAAGCCCATTCTGAGTCCACGCCGCGTACCCTCCGGCAATGTCAGTAACTGCAGTAAAGCCCTGCAAAAGGAATTAATGGTACACAAGTTGTAATTAGCTTTTACCCATCTTCTACATGTAGATTGAAAGATGATAAAATTTATGTTCTCACAGCAGCTAGAAGCTCTGTGGCTGCCATCAGAGACCGTTTCCCAAGTTGACACCCCTGCCATAACCATCCCATTTTTAACATCAAAATGGACATAGAAAAACAAAAAAAGGTTTTGAGTTAAATTAGAAACAGGAACCCACAACAATAATTTCATCATATTTTCCTAAATGTGATGATACTTCAGCTACAAAACTGGGGTTTTTTGCCATTCCTGCAAGCAAACAACAAAATTTCAGGAGCTAAATCAGTTGAAAGGCAAAAGAAAATCTCATCAAGCCACGCTTGCCACTGTATTAAGCAACCAATCAACCTGATCCAACTTTGTACATGTAAGGGATGTTAATGGCCCCAGGGACATGCCCTGCACTGAACTCTTCAGGAGTCCTACAAAAATATCTCATCATGTGTTAATAATAATTGAAGCCCTTTGCTCTGTAACAATTGGGAGTTTTTAAGATTCGATTAAAAAAGAATTGAAGTACCTAACATCCAAATATCGATGCCCAGCTTGATGAAGCTCGTGTGCTACTCTTACAGGGACAGAAGTAGGAACTCCTGTTACATGCACATTTCCTCCAAGAACTGCCTTTGTACTTCACATGCAGAAAAAAAAAACACTAATCAAATTCAAGTAGTTTCCAAAATAGCAAAGGAAAGAAGAAGAACAAAAAGTTTCATAGGGTGTCGTCCTTACCAGAAGCTCAACTTTCTGCGGACAACAGCTGTTGAACATGTCTGCGGGTTTACAGTAACTGGAAACATGGCCCTGAAGAAAAGAGACTTGTGGTGGAGATGTGGAGAAGAAAGAGGTGAAGGAAGGAAAGAGAGGGTGAAGGAAGAAGATGAAGAAAGAAGTGAGGTTGCTTCCATGGTTGGTATGTGTACAAGGGGAAGTTGCATTGGAATGTAAAATGGGGGATTGATTTTAAAGGTGAAAGGGTGATTGGGTAATTAATGAAACATGAGGTGAAAAGAGAGGGGAATGGATGCCACGAAAGGTTTGGCGGTTGAGTAATCGGTTGAAAGGGTTGTTAGATAAGAGAAAGGATTATATTATTTTTTAATAATTTAATATCACATTAATATTTTTATCTTAAATTTTAAAATTTTAATTTAAATTTAATTTTTTCAAAATAAAAATATTAAAATTTTAAAAAAATAATATTAATATAATAAAAATTATTAAAAAAATATAAATAACATAACGATACTATTTTATACAATTTTTTTTCTTAAATAAATATAAAAGGATTGACATGGTGGCGATGACATATACGGACATCTGCTATTGCTTGGATAAGTTTGAAACCGTCACCAAAAAGAAGTGGTGGTTTCTTTCATTTTCATATATTTTATCCGTTTGCACATATCTCAATGTCTGGCAGACGCGTTGTACACGTGGGAATATCAACCCAAACTCCAATACCAGATTCTTCTCTCATTGGTTCACAATACAAGCCATCCAAAGGAGGCCACTAGCTAAACCCTAAATTATGAAAAAATATTTTATATAGTACTCAGAAATAAAATCTTGAAAATTTCGTTTTAAAAAAATAAAATCATTTTATTCAAAAATCTCAACTTTCGAAAGCTCAAACCTAGAAGCACTAGGATTTTATTTAAAATTAGACCAACACTAATGCTAAATGGGTTGGATCCGAGGACATTATGCCTCCATCTTGAATGAGTTAGAGCTAGTTTAGTAATATTTTTAAAAAGTATTGTGAAAAAATATTTTTAAGAAGTATTTTTAAAAAAATTATTTTAAAATTTGAGTGTTTAGTATTATTATCAAAATTACTTTTAAAAATAAAATGTTTATTTTAAACATGTTATTATCAAATAACAAATATATATTTAAATAAAATTTAAATTAGTTAATATTATTATATTTTAGTAAGAATATAAAAAACTACTATAACTTATTAATATTTTAATATATGAAATATAAATTTTAATTTTAAATATTTTAAGTAATAAATATTAATTACTTATAAAATTTAATTAAAATATATAAACTACATTTTAAATATTTAGATATAACCATTAAATATTTGTAATTAATATTTTAAAAATATTTTTATTTTAATTAATGATTTTAATATATTTGTAATTAAGCACCACAAAAAAATACTATGTTATTAGAGGGTGAAAAAATAATTAAGCACTAAAATTACTTTTATGAGAAGAAAAGCTAAAAATTTTAACTTTTCCTTTTTAGAAATACTTTTCAAAAATACTTCTTAAAAACTAAAAATTTTAACTAAAAGTAACTTATTCTGCACAAAATTTTTTTTAAAATATTTTTAAAAAACAACGAAGAACTAAGCCTTAGTCATCTTAAATATGTAGTAGACCCAATCAAGAATACTTGTTCATTATATGCTTTGTTGTACCAAAACTTTTTGGATGAAATGAGATTATCAAAAACAAAAGAGTGCCACTCGTATACAAATCAAAATAAGATCGATTTACCAATCCCACCCACCCCGAAGAAATCAAAGCCTTTCCGAAAAGTGGAAAGTTCAGATAAGGATATATATTTCAAAATGGGTTAGGGCATTTAAAAAAAATTCAAACTTCAAGTAAAGCTTTTTTTTAGGTGGATTTGAATTTGTAAAAGAAAAAAAATTATTTTCTTATTTTCTTATTGTTTTGTTATCATTTTATTATTATATTATTATTATTTTATTATTATTATTTAGATATTATATAATTTTTATTTTATTGTTAATTTTACTATTATATTAAAGACATTTGTTTGTTAAGTTACACTTATATTAATATTATTTAAGTATATAATTTTAAATTTATTTTAATTTACTAAAAATATTTATATTAATGTTTTTAATATTTTGATATATTATATTTTTTAAAATTATATAAAAAAATTAAGATGGGCAGACCAAACTAAACTTAAATTTTAACATTTTTATTTAACTGGACTTGATAAAATTTTAAATTTTTTTTTCAAACCGAATCCAAACTTATTAAATGAACTTAAAATTTTTTTAATGTTTAACCAGAACTCAAATTAATTTGACCCATAAATATATCTATTACAATCAAATGCTCAATTGAAGCACAAACACCCCAAATGCACGAGGAAACAAAAAAAAAAAAAAAAAATTGATGTCTTGCTATGTATGTAATCATTTTCTCTTTTTCCAACACCACCCAAGAGTTAAAATCATCACAAAAATTATTTTCTTTTTATAAGATTAAAAGTTTTAAATTTGATCAATTTATATAAATAAATTTTATGCTTTTGGGGCATATAAACAAGATTTTAACGGAAAATAGACCTTGATCTGTACTTAATTTGAGAAACTTTTTATCTTAAGTAGTTCTTAAAAATTTTATTTTATAGTATATTTTGACTTAAAATATAATACCATTAAAAAATCCGACACTTTGGATAAATAAAATCACGACAAGTAATATAATTTGAATATATCATTATTAAAGTGGCTTTTATATTATTCAAATGATAATAAAATCAAATTTTAAGAAAATGTTTCATAAAAAATTGGTAAAACAAAAAAATACATTTATTAATTTTCATTACCAAACTCTAAACTTTTTTCATCGAATGAGTATCTTGGATAATCAGATGAAACACTTGGATCTATATCATAAGATCTTCTCTCAATAGGCTTCTCCAATGGAAATCCAGTTGACCCACCACCATTTTTCATCTTTTTAAGCATATGTTTTTGCCTCCATTGTTGCAAATTTCTTGTTGAAATTTGAAGTTTGAAGCAATTGACAAAAAACTCTTTGCAATCTTCTTCTTCGTTTGCGAATCGTGATCCCTGTGATCCTTTATGGGCTTTTATCTCCTCTTCTTCCACAATCTCTTTAACTTTTTTTCTTCAATTTTCTCTTCTTTTTTTGCTTTTTGAACCTTGAACAACACATGAAAATGAGTCCTGCTTGAAGCTTACTACCATGAAAATGGGAAACTTTTTGCCATTAAAAAAAAAGTAATGTTCTTTGGTGATGATTTAGTGCGAAAAGGTCGAAAGAGAATTGTTAGGGGAAGATATTGGCCTAGGAATTAGAGCTTCTTTTTTTTTTTCTAGGGAAATTTTAAGTTTAAAACAATATGTATCTATTGTCGAAACTATTTTTTTATCGGGTTTTAAAAAATAGAGATTTACTTTAAAATGATAAATAAAGTTACCACTAATCATTTTTATTTAAGTGTGATCGGATCACCCATAAAATATTTTGGCATACAAAATTCAAGAAAATGGGTTCGGAAGTCGATTACGTATAAGGAAGGATTAGTACCATCGTAACGCCCAAAATTGATACCTAATTGATTAATTGATGCCCTAATGTTGAAAAAAAATTAGAAAATTTTAAATAACTCGAATTGGATGTTGAGATTCTCTTGTTCCGAATGGATAAAATATCACATCTAGCACGATAGAATATGACGTTTCAAACCCTCGATGCCGATATCCTCTCATAATTTTCAAACACGAAATATTACCTTATTTTGAAAATGAGAACAAAATTTAAAAAGGATGTTCGTTTATTTGGTCAAACGAAAAACTGAAACCCTAAGACGATAGGGTACAATTTCTCGAATTTCTAAACTCACAAATATTGCATTATTTTGAAAACGAGACCAAAATTTTAAAAGGATATTTATTTATTTGGTCAAACAGAAAACCGAAACCTAGCACGATAGGGCATGACTCCTCGAATTTCCAAACACACAAATATTACCCTATTTTGAAAACATGGACGAATTTTAAAAGGATATTTGGTTATTTGGTCAAACAGAAAACCGAAACCCAGCACGATAGGGCACGATTCCTCGAATTTCTAAACACACAAATATTGTCTTATTTTTAAACTATGGACAAAATTTGAAAAGGATATTTGATTATTTGATCAAACAGAAAATCGAAACCCATCACGATAGGGCACGATTTCTTCGAATTTCCAAATATCAAATATTGCCTTGTTTTTAAAAACTTTTAAATAAGATTTTAAAATCGATTCAAAATGCTTTTATTGAATCACTAGATAATGAGAAACAAAAATATAATATCGAGCATGGAATAATAATATGTGGCAACAAATAATTTCATATGAAAGAACACATTAAGATACAATAGCAATGGTCTCATATCAACATTACGCAAATGCTAACGATAATATTCGAACACTTATGAACTAAGAACAATTCCAAAAAAATTCAAAGCAAGTTACAAACAAACATAATACTACATAAACGAGTTCAGAATATATACATTTTGCAATAGGAAATTCAAATACATAATATACAACATAAGTAATTTCAAAGGAGGCTAAATATATACATAAATAGATAAAACAAATGTGCGTAATATGAACTTGATAATACATATACTAGAATAAAATAATTTTAATACAAATTAAAAATATATATGTATATGCTAATAACATGCAAGAGTATTTGAGTGAATATTATACAAATTTTAAGACAAGAAATATAAAAATATTTGAAGTTAAATGTTGATACAATAGATAAAATAAATAAATAAATGGAAGCATAAAACAAATTAAAATATTGAAAAGCTAATTAAAATATTAAAAACCCATTTCAAAATAATTTTATTAAAAATCTTATAATGATGAATAATAAAAATAGTTTTATAAGCAAAACTGAGAAATGCCTAATTGAATTAAGAACAAAATTAACAGACCATTTTATAAATAAATGGAACAATTTAGGCAAGATTATAGACTAAATTAAAGTGCCCACAAACGGTCAAGGACCGAACCTGCCAATATTATAAAATGAAAATGCACCATACAGATTGGATTAAATTGAAAACGCATTTGAATTACAGAGACTAAAAAAAGGAAATATACATAGGACTTAATCAAAGAACAGGGCAAAAAGAAAGGACTAAACATGAATTTATCCATCATTATGGAAACACGCGGACCCTATGGAGACCAAATCGGGTCGGGCCGGAGCTTGCCTCATACGGCGTCGTATTCAGGCTATTCTAATGAGCCCCAAACGGCGTCGTTTCTTTAATAGCCTATAACCCCTTTAAACTAAATTAAGACTATCTGGCCCTCTTTTATTGAACCCTAAAATACCTTTTTGCTCAAATTTCACCAAGAACTAAGGAAGACCCTTCGTCGACCACCAGAAGCGCCATCAGAACGGCGCTTGGTGGTACACGAAGGTCAAAAAGAGGCTCTTTCGTACAGGCCTTGAAGCCTCGCCCCTCGATCTACGTCCATATCCGAACTCCGATCGCGACGGAGGAGACACGGACGGAATCTCACGAAGGTAACCCCTCCCCTTTTTTGTTAATGTATCGAAAAAGAAAAAGAAGTGCTTGAAATAGATTTAAAAAAATGAACAATAAAAGAAAAAAAGCAATTGAAGAAAAGCAACCTTTTTCGAATATCATTTCGATTTTTGTATTCTTTCAGATTCGTAGGCGTAAGAGGAAAAAAATTACAAGATTCTTTGGCTTTTTATATAGCCCAGAAGAAGAAAAATAATAAAAAAATACAATTTTCTATTCCTATTTTTCTCTTGCTGCTGTTTCTCTGCTATTGGAGCCCCTATTTGCAGGTACGGATGATGCGGTCGTGGCATATGGAGGTGCGTGGGGCGTGCGGAGACACGAGCTGTGGAGCGTGTGGAGGCACGTGCAGAGGAGGCTACGACGCTTGGCTGGTTCCAGAACCCTCTAGGGTTTCTGCCTGTCTGAAAGTATTTGGGCCATTCGGGCCATTCTAGAAATTGGACCATTCGGTATTGGGTTTAGTTTGGGCCTGTGGGTATTTTGGGGTCTATTTTGGGTTTGTAATAACACAGGGACTGCTATTAACAATTGAACTTTTATTAATTTTTTTAATTTCTATTTTCTTTTTGGTTTTGTTTGGCTAATTAGTTATGGCATGGGCCGGGCAAATTTTGGGCCCTACAGCTGCCCCTCTTTGCTTATTATCGTGTAACGTGAATAGAGCAAAGACTTTAAAAGGGCTAAATTTGCCCGGTCTGGTCGAATCTTGACTTCATTCGGTGCTTTTCTTCTTCGAGTAGCTTCATTCCATCTCAATGCATCTTCAGGGGCATAGGAACTAGTGCTTTGATCCACTCCAATGTAATTTCAAGGAGAAGAGATTTGTAGCTTCAATCTTTTCCACTAGAACTTCAAGGAGATAAGAATTCAGAGAGAAGAGATTTGAAACTTTGATCTTCTTACTGAAACTTCTCGAAAATACAGTTGATCCTCAATAACCTCAAGGAGAAGGGATTTGTAGCTTCGACCTGCTCCACTGGGACTTCGAGGTGATAAGAATTTAGAGAGAAGACATTTATAGTTTCGATCTTCTCGCTGAAACTTCTCGAAATAAAGGTTGATCCTCAATAACCTCAGGGAGAAGGGATTTGTAGCTTGACCTGCTCCACTGGGACTTCGAGGTGATAAGAATCCAAAGGGAAGAGATTTGTAGTTTCGATCTTCTCACTGAAACTTCTCGAAAATAAAGGTTGATCCTCAACAACCTCAAAGAGAAGGGATTTGTAGCCTCCACCTACTCCACTAAGACTTTGAGGTGATAATAATCCAGAGAGAAGAGATTTGTAGTTTCGATCTTCTCATTGAAACTTCTCGAAAATAAAGGTTGATCCTCAATAACCTCAGGGAGAAGGGATTTGTAGCCTCCACCTACTCTACTAGGACTTCGAGGTGATGAAACTTGTATCTTCGATCTGCTTCGCTCAGGAAGGCAAGATATTTGAATTCACCGATGTTGCGACACCGTCCTCTAGGGGACCTATCCTGTAAAATCAGTTTTGTGTTTATGCTTATGCCAAATGGTTAGGATACAATGATTGGAATGAATCTAATGCTCCTAACTAAATGTATTACGGACAACATTCATATGAATGCCGAATGCCATGAGAGTGATTTTTTTTATAAAGATTAGGATGCAATGATCAGAATGAATTGAATGCTCCTAACTAAATGTGTCTTGCATGAATGCAGAATTTCATGAGAATGATCCTTTCCAAATGTTTAAAGGCATCCTTGCTCGCATCATGTTGTCCTTGTTTGGCTGGTATTTTGACCCAAAACCCGAAAGAACAATTGTACTTTGCTCAACTGATTTTCCCCATTGTAACTTTTTGTAACTTCAAGGTCCATTTCCTCATACCTCGAAGGAGCAAGGTTTGTATTATCGCACTGCCACTTGCCGTGACTCAAGTGTATAGGATCCAAAATAATCTGTTACACCATTCTCTAAGTGTTAAGCTTGAACACAGAATTTCATCTTTGAGAACAGTCTCCTTCTTATTGTTTGTTTGTTAAAGCCTCATCTTCCGGTGGTACTTTAAAAACGAAGAGATCATCCCTATATAGACACCCTCTTCTCCGATATTATCAACCTCTTAGACCTAGTGAGTTCTAAATAATAGTCCTGTTTTAGGCTCTTGTATTATATAGAAACTTCTAGTGTAATATGTGGAACTTCTTCTATGAAAGTATTATTAGTTCATTCATCATTATTTCAATACAACATGCTAGCATAAAGGTAATAACAATAGATGAGAATAAAATTGGTGTGAAGTAAAGCCTAAGATAAATTATCAAAAGAGCTTAATCACAAATGCTCATCTTGAAAAGAACAGAGTATTCAAAGATAGCACATTCAATAAAAATGAATACTATGCACCCTCTAGATATCGCAGCCTGAGCTTCTCTACCCGAGCATACTGGAAGACTATTTTGAGTTCGACATATGTTTAGGAGATCTTGAGTACTTTTTCAATGCACCAAGACGCAACATACCCCTTCCCTGTTAATTCAAGTATAGTAGGATCACCACATGTCATAATTTGAGCCGCCCTTTTCGAGTTTTTAACTCAAACCCCCTTTGGTCTCAAAGCGCCCTTTGCGAGTTTTCACCTTGGCCTCTCCGCTTTTCACTTTTTTTAAGAAAGTCTCAAAGCGCCCTTTCCAGGTTTTCACTTTGGCCTCTCTTCTTTTTCACGTGTAGTACTTCTTGATTGAATCTGGATTTACAGGATTGGGAAAATTTTTCCCATCCATTTCAGCCAAAATTAATGCCCCTCCGGAGAAAGCCTTCTTTACCACGTAAGGTCCTTCCCAATTTGGCATCCATTTTCCTCTGAAATGTCTTTGTATAGGGAAAATCTTTTCAATACCAATTCTCCTTCATGAAATTCCCTCGGGCGGACCTTTTTATCATAAGCGCACATTATTCATTTTTGATACATCTGTCCATGCTGGATAGCCCTTAGCCTCTTTTCCTCAATCAAGTTCAATTGATCATATCGAGACTGGATCCATTCTGCTTCATCTAACTTTAGCTCTGATAGAACTCGGAGGGAAGGTATCTCCACTTCAATAAGTAAAACTGCCTCCATCCCATAGATCAATGAGAAATGTGTTGCCTAGTAGAAGTCCTGACAGATGTCTGATAGGCATATAGAGAAAAGGGCAACTTCTTGTGCCAATCTCTATAAGTTTCTATCATCTTTCCTACAATTTTCTTAATGTTTTTATTAGCTGCCTCTACTGCACCATTCATTTTTGGATGATATGGTGACGAGTTGTGGTGTCTGATCTTGAACTGACTACAAACTTCCGCTATCGTACTGTTGTTCAAGTTGAGTGTATTATCAGATATGATCTTCTCAGGTATCCCATATCGGCATATAATTTCTTTCTTTAGGAATCTACTACCTACCGATTTAGTGACGCTAGCGTATGAAGCAGCCTCTACCTACTTGGTAAAGTAATCAATGACTACAAAAATGAATCGATGCCCGTTTGAAGCTTTCAACAAAATTAGTCCAATGACATCCATGCCCTACATAGAGAAAGGTCATGGAGAAGTCATAACATGCAGGGGCGAAGGAGGTACATGAATTTTGTCCCCATAAATCTGACATTTGTGACATCTCTTGGCATAGTTGATACAATCACCTTCCATGGTTGACCAATAGTATCCGAATCTCATAATCTATCTGGCCATTGTAAAGCCGTTAGCGTGAGTCCCACAGACACCATCATGGACTTCTTCCAGAATTTTCTTAACTTCAATAGCATCCACACACCTCAAATGTACTTGATCCTTTTTTCTTTATACAGGACCTCCCCATCTAAGATGTAATCACAGGCTAGCCTTCTCAATGTCCTTTTGTCATTTTTGTTACTTGATCAGGGTATTCACGGTTCTTCACATATCGCAGAATATCATGATACCAAGGATGATCATCTCTCTCTCCTCTTCGTCAACATTACAGCAGTGAGCTGGAGCCTCATAGATACTCATTTGGATGGGCTTCATACTTTCCTGCTCATTTACTCTGATCATAGAAGCTAATGTGGCCAAGGCGTTAGCCATCTGGTTTTCATCACGCGGGAGGTAAAAGAATGTGATATCATCAAACTCCTCAATTAACTCTAAAATTAACTTTTGATAACTGATCAATTTGGGATCCCTCGTTTCCCATTCTCTTTTGAGTTGATAGATCACCAATGCGGAATCTCCATATACCTCTAGCACCTTGACTTTATGGTCTATGGCTGCTCGAATTCCCATGATACAAGATTCTTATTCTGCCATATTTTTGTGCAATTGAAATCCAACTTGCAAGTGAATGGGTAATGATCTCCATTTGGGGATACCAGATGCCCCAACTCCATTACCAACGGCATTTGACGCTCCGTCGAAGTTCAATTTCCAAGGACAATCTTCTAGGGTATCTTCCTCATTAACCGCTACAAAAATCATATCTTCATTGGGAAAATCAAAGTTCAAGGGTTCGTAATTGTCTAGCGCTCTGTTGGCTAGAAAATCTGCTATTGCACTCCCCTTTACAGCCTTCTGGCTCACATAGACTATGTCGAATTCAGAGAGTAAAATTTTCCATCGGGCTATTCTTTCATTCAAGGTGGTTGACTCCATCATGTACTTAGAAGATTTAGTTTCGAGATTAACCAGGTCGTATGGTACAACATGTACTGCCTCAACCTTCGAGTTATCCGATCAAGGCATAACACAATTTCTCAATTGGCGAATATCTCATCTCACACTCAGTGAATTTTTTGCTGAGGTAATATATCACCTTTTTTTTCTCCCGAGTCATCATGCTGACCAAGTACACACCCCATAAAGTGATCAAACACTATCAAGTACAGGATTAGTGGCTTATTTGGACAAAGGGTGACAAGACTAGAGGATTTGACAAGTACTGTTTGACCCTATCGAAAGCTTTCTGGCATTCATCATTCCACACACCTGGATTATGTTTCTTCAGAAGACGAAATATGGGGTCACATTTTTCGATTAATTATGAAATAAACCGAGCAATGTAATTTAACCTTTCAAGGAAACCTCGAACTTCTTTTTGAGTGCGCGGTGGAGGTAATTCTTGTATAGCCCTGACCTTATCTGAGTCAATCTCAATTCCTTTCTCATTGACTATGAAGCCTAACAATTTTCCCGATCTAGCTCCAAAAATGCATTTTGTGGGATTAAGCTTTAACTGGAATTTTCTCAGTCTCAAGAACAATTTTCTCAAAACTTGGATATGTTCAACCTCTGTTCGGGATTTTGCAATCATATCATCGACGTAAACTTTAATCTCCTTGTGCATCATATCATGGAACAAGGTCACCATAGCTCTTTGGTATGTAGCCCCCGCATTTTTCAACCCAAACGACATTACTTTGTAACGAAACGTACCCCAAAATATTATGAAGGTAGTCTTTCACATATCTTCAGGATGCATTTTTATCTGATTGTACCCCGAGAATCCGTCCATAAATGAAAACAACAAATAGCCTGCTGTGTTATCCCCTTGAGTATCAATATAAGGTAAAGGAAAATTATCCTTTGGGCTAGCCTTATTTAGGTTTCTATAATCTACACACATCCGCACTTTCCCATATTTCTTAGGGACAGGCACGATGTTGGCCACCCATTCCGAATATTTGATCTCTTGCAAGAATCTGGCATCAAACTGCCTTTTGACCTCCTCCATTATTTTTAGCACAATATCCGGTCCCATCCTTCAGAGCTTCTGTTGAACTTGGCCTGCAATCCCCTTTTATAGGCAAGCGGTGTACTACAATGTCGGTGCTTAAACCGGGCATATCCTTATATGACCATGCGAAGACATCCTTGAATTCTTGTAGCAACTTGACAAGATTCTGTCTCGTTTTTTTGGTTATACATGTTCCAATACTTACTACTTTCCCTTCCTCCAATGTCACAGTCTCTACTGTTTCCTTATAAGGTAGAATTTGTTTCTCTTCCTGTTCTACCATTCTTACCAAGTCAGGAGATAAGTCATCATCTGTGTTACCTTCAAAGTCCTGTGATCCTTCTAAACACATGTCTTGCTCAAAAGAATATTCTGAGTCTCTGGCAGCGTCGCTCATGTCATTGATATCCGAAGGCCTATTGTAGGTTCAAAAGAATATGGAAAGAACCAATAAATTTATGAATGATTATTTGTATGTATAATTATGAATAATTATGAAAGAATGATTTAAGGGAATCACAAAATAAAGAAAAGAATGGAAGAATGTTTACTTCAAATGATAGCAAAGATGTACTTCATTAATATAATAATGTTTGAAAATGCTCCTATTTCACAAAAGAAATCTTATCGCTTCTAGGCTTAAAGCAATAAGTGCATTCTGAACATTACTCTGAATAAGCTTTAAATACTACCGAAATTTCCTCTGTAGTCTAATTGTCTAAAACGCTTCCCGGTTCGTAAGGTAGAATATCTGATAAGGTCCTCTCTTCAACTACCTCCTCGGATATGGCATTAATGCAGACATTGCCCAACATTGCTACAATGTCTTCTCCCTTCGGTGCCTTCGGCTCAGCATGAATTACCCCTCCCATCACAAAGGTTTTGGATATGTGTGGAATTATCATGGGTTCCAACTTGGTTTCTTCGCCACTCAAACGAGCATGTCTTCTTTCTTGCCTTTTTTCTAATTCTTTCTTTTTTTATTTTGCATCTAGCCTAAACCCTAAGCCAAAACGATCTTGTTTTTCTTTCAATATTGGGGCCAAAATTCTCCCCTGAAGACACTTTCCAAGCCCTTTTCTAGGCAAAGCTCATTTTCCTACAGTCATCTGCAATCCCATTCTTGTGGTTTGGAGATTCTCGGCACCAGAATTTTGTTTCCTTCCATAACGAAAGTTGCATTCATGAATTTTAAGGACCAAAAAGAACATTCAGTTGTCTCATCATTTATTTCCAAATAGGGCATATCACTAGTCACAACTGCAATAATATCCTCTTCGGCCTTTATTGTTATTAGCCAGCCATTCGTTACCAACTTTAACTTCTAATGTAATGATGAAGGTACTGCTCCTGACGAGTGTATCCACGGTCTTCCTAGTAAGCAGTTATAGGAAGGGTTGATATCCATGACCAATAAATCCACCTGATAAGAAGTCGGGCCAATTAATAAGGGTATCTCAATTCTCCCCCATGACTCTTCTTTGGGTGCCATCAAATGCCTTCACTATGCTTTGGCACTCTTTCATGTGCGAACTGTCCACCGGTAATCTATTTAGAGTGGATAAGGGTAATAATTTTAACGCCAACCCGTTGTCTATCAAGACCCCTGGTAGCGTGTACCTTTTGCATCTAGTGGTAATATGCAAAGCCTTGGTGGATCCTCTACCACCTGGTTGAAATAGATGAAGTTGTCAGCACTTATGTTACCAATCAATCGATCCAGTTTATTACCGAGATATCGTTGGCAACGTAAGTCTCATTCAAAACTTTCATGAATACCTTTCTATGTACCTCCGAACTCTGAAAAAAAGCTAACATAGATATGCGCGCTGGCTGTTTGTGCAGCTGTTCTCTAACACAGTATTCACTGTGTTTTAAAAATTTTAAGAACTCCCTGGCTTCTTCCTCTTTCACTGGTTCTTTGATAGGCGACTCAAGCTCGACTGGCTTTTCTTTCTCCTGCTCTACCATTAGAGTTTTCCCTTTTGTTAGATCATAGCGTCTCCCGCTACGAGTATGAGAACCTACATTTAGATCCTCTTTGAAGCACTAGTCGAATTCTCCTTCCCTGGGACTGCCACATTGCACTCATAGTTCTAGGGAACCCTCTTACTATCTTTATAAGCAAAGGCAGTGGGCCTCTGTATTATCACTCTCGGTACTGTTTTCATCCCAGCTCCATTGCTTTTGGTTCGCAGAATAATAATCACTAGAAAGTTGACTTTTGAGCTCTTCGTTGTCGAATCTGACGCGCATATGGTCTTCTCTTCTACGTCTTCTTCACAAAACTCAATTTCTTTATTGTTCATCAAATTTTGTATCAAAGTTTTAAATTCCTTACAATTCTGAATCTCATGTCCCATTTCATGATACTATTCACAATAATTTATCAACTTTTCCTGACTCTTTTCTGCAACAATTAGTCTCTATTTGACCATTTCTTTCCAGACCAATCTCAAAGGAGTCTTAATCTTGTGACACTTGCTTTGATTCTTCCCTCTGTACTTTCACTAATTGCATTGACCCCGTTATTAGCATGATTGGGTAATGGATTTTATGTATTTGGCGCATCGTCCAACTTCACAACACCCATGTTGATAAATCTTTCTACCAATTTCTTAAAAGCAAGGCAATTTTATATTGAATGCCTTGTAATCCCCACATGGTACTCACACTGTGCATTTGAGTCATACCATTTGGGATACTGAGGCTGCATTGGTTTTAGATAGTGAGGAGACACAACAACATGCGTTGAATAGGCTTTGATATAACTCCTTGTACGTCATTGGGATCGGCGTAAATTGAAGTTTCTTATTGCTTTGTCTTGTGGTGCTAGATTCTTTCTTAGACGAACCCTGATGCCCCGTAGCCACTACTTTTGGCTGATTAACGGTGATCGAGTTCGATACCAGATGCTTGCGTTATTCACTTCGCTTTCTTTCTTCCTTGTCGTCGTCCTTTTGTTACTTTCCCTTACCTTAATCTTTTCTCTTTTTATGGCATTCTCGATCATTTCTTCGGTCATTACAATGTCCGAAAAACTCTTAGTTGCACTTTGTAACACCCCTAGTCTTATCCGTCGCCGGAAACGGGTTACAAGGTATTACCGGACTTAACTACCAATTTGGGGCATAAAAATTGAAACTGTCCATCAGCATCATATTGATAAATCGACTATAACTCGAGTTACAAAACTCGAAATTTAGATCATAACATATTTACTTCATTTCATATAAACTCTATACATTAATCATACTTATAAATATACCAAAACCAAATCAAACGAAATCATCAAGCCAAAATATAAATTCCAAGAATAACAAGATGGCCAAGCCATTTTCGCATGGCTTATACAAATATATACAACTTCAAAACTAGCAATATCAAAACTAGTCTATACATGCCACATAACCAAATCTCCAAACATTTATTTACCGAAGCGAAAATTGGATAGTGTGATGAGATCTCCTTCGACTTCCAACCCGAGCAAGTCTTTGAAACTCTATAAACATAGGAAAATTGCACAAAGTAAGCTTTGAAAGCTTACTAAGCCATAAGCAAATAATTCACCATAGAAACATATATAATTTAATTCAAATAGGTCAAATTTGGTTAATCACATACACATGTACAATCACTTTTCTCATATAATCCATGTTCCTCTTTAAGTAGCTTCACTTACTCATAATTCATATCATCATTCGTAGAACTTTCACCTTTTATAGCCTTAAGGCCAAACACTTATACATTCAATAATAGATTTCACATCGATCTATAAATCACTTTCCCATCTCAAAACAAATACATATACATTTGTTCACGATATACATATTAACTACCTAATTTTCTTTCTCACCTTTCAATCCATATAATTCACATATAAATACATATGATATAAAATTTTCATTTCAACATCTAAAACTTACTTATTAGATCAAATACACATGATTCATTATACCATCACTTAAAGCCCAATATACTTGTTTAATCCATTATCATATATATGACCGATCATCCAAAGTTAATTAAACTATCACATGTACTCATATATTCAATTTAATATAATATCACATATAACCACTTATACACAAATTCAATTCATCATCACATATGCACATACCTTTGTGACCGAACCTATAAGGTTAAGTAAATCAACTTACTTGATGATAACGGATTCAGAATTGCAATTACATATATCATGCTACCATTCAACAACTATCTAGATCAATAGGTCTCAAAATCAACTACCAACATACCATTCATTCATTCAATCAAACTCATAGATTAATAATCACCTCTCGATACTTTAATTTCAGTATACAAGAACAATTTACCTCATTGATATTTAAATTACACAATTATCATACATCTTTTACCTATCTATCACTTTTCGGATAGCTCCATTCATTGAATTATATCTCTGTAAAATCCAAAACCGCATACACAGTGTAATTGATGTAACGACGCACACTTAGTGCCATTACTATTCTTACTTCTAGTAACGTACGCTTACATAGAGCCGTTACTTAATGCTTATCATAACGTATCGCTCACACGAGCCAAGCATTTCACATTTATCGTAACGTATCACTCACACGTAGTCAGCATTTCACATTTATCGTAACGTATCGCTCACACGAGCCATTACTTCACATTTATCGTAACGTATCACTCACACGAGCCGCATTTAACTTTTATCATAACGTATCCCTCACACGAGCTATCATAACGTATCGCTCACAGAGCCGCATTTAACTTTTATCGTAACGTATCGCTCACACGAGTCTGTTACTTAACTTTTATCGTAACGTATCGCTCACACGAGTTAGCATTTAACTTTTATCATAACGTATCGCTCACACGAGCCGTTACTTAACTTTTATCATAACGTATCACTCACACAGAGCCGCATTTAACTTTACACATATGGTACTCATTGAACCGTATTACTCAATGTATGCTTCTCTTAACTTGTTATTCCTCAATATGCAATATATATATATATATATATATAATTCACACTCACTTTACACACAAGAATATACACTTATATATGTATATATCAAAGTGTTCAATATCCAAGTACTATATTGCATTCGCCTATACCACATCAAACCATCATCAACTCCATTTAGTATGCCTAAATATCATTATAATATCATCATTAAAATTTCCTATTTCATGCTTCAATTACAACAACCAAGTACCATCACCTTCGACCATTTCTTATCAATTTCAAATATATATATATATATATATTCGCAATGCCTTGGAATAACCATCAACATTCAATTTAAACTTATAAATAAGCATTACTTCAAATTAATTCCATTGCTTAAAACTTACTCAAGTAGTTCCTTGAACATATCAATTACCATCCCTCACATTCGGTAATAGCAAATATAATTATAAACATTTCAATTCAGCATGAATAATCTACATTTATTTAAAATTAAGAACAACCATTTACTTATAGACTTACCTCGATAGTTGTCAAATTAAGCTTCCTACTACTCGCTTAATTTTGTTTTTCCCGTTGCAAAACCTTTTCATTTTGTACTTGATCTAAACAATTCAATTTGAACACATTCAAACTCATATTCATTCAATTTAATCCAAAACTCATAATTACAATGTTTACCATTTTACCCCTAGTATTTAAAGATTTTTACAATTTAGTCCTCCAAGCATAAAACACAAAACACATGGAATTTAGATTAATTCCTTAAGGGCGAACCTTCTACATCTTGATGCAAGTCTATACCAACCATCAAATTTGCATTTTAAACCCTTAACTATTTATTTTCATAATTTGAGCTATTATACTTCCATTTCATCTAAATTCACTACTCATAACTTGTTGATTTCAAACCTATGTTTAATATTATTCCAACAAACATAACAAACCAAAATATACATCCATGGTCGATTCTAAAACATGCTTCAAATTCTAAAATTTTCACATGGGTTTGATAGTATTCAAGAAGACCAACTCAAAATGTAAGAAAATTCACAAAACCAACTCAAAATCTAACCTTATTTTCACATGCAAAAGCCGAATATGTGAGCTTGAGTTTTCTCCTTTTCTTTGTTAATCACGGCAAGAAGAACATAAAAAAAAGAAGATGAATATTCTATGTTTCTTTTATGAATTTTCTTTAGTTTAGTCACTTATTAAAATATTATTATTAATACACTACTTACTAAAATAACTAATATAATAACATTAATCACTCATCATGTCAGTCCACTTACTAGTTTTAGGGTAAATTGCCATGCAAATCCAATCATGCTAAAAACAAAATAATTAGGCCCTTCCACTTCTACTTTAAACCCTTTAACAATTTAATCATTTTCTAAATTTAAACATATACACTTTTAAAATTTATATGAAACTTGCACACATACTAATTCACATATAATTAATACATACTAAAAAAATTTTAGTATTTTACGGACTCAGATTCGTGGTCCCGAAACCACCGTCCCGATTAGTGTCAAATTCAGACTGTTACACACTTCCTAGCATATGCGTGATAAATGGGGCCTTCAATGTATTGATAAAGAGCATTGTGGTCTCTTTCTCCAGAAGTGGTGGCTGGACTTGGATGGCAACCTCCCTCCACCTCTGTGCGTATTGTCTAAAGCTCTCATTTCCTTTTTTCTCCATGTTTTAAAGAGTAATCCTATCGGGAGTCATGTCTATCACATGACTGTACTATTTCATGAATGCTTGAGCCAAATCTCTCCATGAACCAATTCTGGCACGATTCAACTTGTTATACCAATTGGCTGCAGCTCCCACCAGGCAATCTTGGAAGCAATGAATCAATAGTTGGTCATTGTTAATGTATCCCGTTATCCTTCTACAAAACATAGTAATATGGGCGTCGGGGTAGCTTGTCCCATTGTATTTCTCTAATTTAGGCATCTTGAATTTTTACGGGAGTACCAGGTCTGGGACCAAGCTTAAATCCTTGGCATCTACTCCATAACAACTATCAGCATTTTCTATTGCCTTAAACTTCTTTTCCAGCCATTTACATCTATCTTCTAGCTACTTTGGTAATTCCACTTTTACCCTCTCTCCTTCAGCTATTTTATCTAAATCAGGGACATTGGGATTGATTGGACTATGGCCAGGGTTAGAGCCTGAGCCATCCTGGAAATTCATCAGTATCGAGGCTCCGACTGGAATCTATTTCGGCCTGATAGAGACAGATGGCCCTTGTGGACTTATCTCTAGTGGCGCATGTACACGCGTTGGAGTAAAGCTAGGAGGATATTGATTACTTTCGTAACATTATCCATAAGGCTTTTCCCTTTGTTTATTCCTCCTGCCAGTAATTGAGTCAGTTGGGACATCATATTTTTGTTATTCCATCATCCGAACCATCATATCCTGTTGAATCTTAGCAAGCTGCTCCTGCATTTGTAGCTGGAGTTTATCTTGTATCTCCTTTTGAGTTGTTCAAGCTTCTCGAATCTCTGATCCATATCTTTCGTCTTGGTTCGGGTACCGTAGGGATGTTTGGTTTTGCCGGTGTCCAGGTTAATGTTGAAATAATTTTGTATTTAATTAAAATCTTTTAATGACTTTTAATGCATATGAATGAAAAGATAAATGCCAATGCATGAATGCAAAGAAGGTGCTGATTCTGATTCAATTTCATTTAGAAAGCTTTAATAGAGAACAAAGTCCTTTACATAGAATCGAATTACAAATAAGGCCTTGCCCTAGCACCTAAAACTTTAATTTTCATAAGTAGTGAAGCTAACTCGTGTCCACAATCTGACCGCGTCTCAAACTGCATGCTCAATATATCAGCTTGTACGGTCAAAGTCTGCAAGTAATCAGCTATCTCTCGCATCTGGGTTATGGCTTCTCCTATTATGTAATCCCTATCTCTGACTTAATTCTGAGAATAATAAAGTTCCTCTTTCCATCGTTCTTCATTCACCTCTAGAGTCTCGATACTTTTTTGACAATTCTGCAATGCCATTTCTAATCCTTCAATCTTCTTCTTCATTTCTTTAATTTGGCTC
Organism: Gossypium rotundifolium; assembly: GCA_025506655.1. NCBI lineage: Eukaryota > Viridiplantae > Streptophyta > Magnoliopsida > Malvales > Malvaceae > Gossypium > Gossypium rotundifolium. The sequence continues at coordinate 135,460,545 of CP106733.1, forward strand.
AAACTTGCTCTTAATTCTTTCATAGAGTTATGGCTTCGATGATGATGAAGCGATCTCTCGAGTTTCGCGACTCTAGCCTTTAAGTCGTTTTGTTTATTTTGGCTTTTTGAGAGAATTTTTCCACAGATTTTTCGTGCTTGCGCCTCTCAGAACTTCTCCTCCCATTGATTAGCTTTAGTCCTTTCGTCTTGAATCTCCTGACACCACTACTCCGAAGTCTTTCCTAAACCAGCAGTCCTCATGGATAGACGCATCTTTTTATAGTCGGTCTTTAAACTATCTAGGTCTTCTTCAACTCTATTATTTCCTTTTCTCCACTTCTCTGCCTCTGATTTTTGCACTTTTATGTTTAATTTCAAGTGCATTTTCTCTTCCTCTAGCTACTTGATCCTTTTCCCAAACTCGAGGCTCTTATTTTCAAAGTCTTGTCATATAATCTCTAACTTAGACGAGATGACTTGCAAGCATTCCTCTATTGATCAAGCACCTTCTGAACTTGGCCAAGGAATATTATCATTAATCCTTTTACTAAACCATTCATTGTACTCCGGCGTCATCATAGATACAACAGATAATCTCTTCATCCGGTGAGTCTGATTCTAAGCATCATAGATCTCTCGAACCCGTTTCTTGTAGTTATCCGCTTTATACGAGAATTCACATTGGGCAAGCCCTTGAGTTGCCAGTATGAATTGCCTTGATTTATATTGCCTTAATACCATCAAAGGAGTGTATTCGGTGGCCTCCCAAATTTCAGGCAAAGGTACGTAATTGAAATTCCCCCATCGATAGAGGATCTCGTCAGGGACCATCCAAAAGGCTCTCCATTCAACATCCTCCTCTTTGAGATTTTGAAGAATTTCCATCCACCTTTTTTTAAAATATCGCCTCTCCTTTGCGTAACTACTTTTTCTTTTAACAGGGAATAACTTTCAGAGAAGACCCGATAAGAGACCTTGTCCACCTTCCAAAAATGTTCGTGAAACCATACCAGTAGCAATTGAGCATATCCAATAAATCTGCCTTCACCTGCCCTCCGACATAAGCTCAAAGATCTAAATGTCTCGGCTAGAATTGTAGGTACTAGTGTGATTCTTTTATTCAAACGATCGAATAGGTCAGTGACTGCTTCATCTATATGCCTTAAAGCTTTAGGAAAGATCACCAAACCATAAATGCTCAAGGCGAAAATATCCATGTTCTTCTTGACATCTGGGTGTGCTAATATCAAGTCTCTCATAATCGCCTAGGGAATACATTTACCATCCCCTTTCTGTTGAATTCGAGCCGTAACCCAAGACTCGCTCATCCCGGTTATACTCATTAACTTCGTCATGAAAGTCGGGGCATTAGCGGCCTTAGAGTAAGCTTTGTCGACTAGGATCCTTGGACAATGAAGTAAGGCCGTATACTCCTCCATAGTGAGCACCAAGTCTACCCTCCCGAAAGTGAAACACTTATACGCAGGATTCCAAAACTGAGTTATAGCCCGAAACAGATGCTTGTCTACTTTGACATCCAGCAAATAAGGTATATCGCCATAATTCTGGTAGAACAATTGCTTAGTTCCCTCATCCCAACTAGCCCATATATCTCTCAACTCCTGTACCTCATTTTGTATCACACTAACGCGAGTAAAGTCCCACAGCTCCGATGTGTATCCTTTACCCAAGCTGTCCCCTTTCTCTAATTGTCGCCTCTCTGACCATGTACGGATGGTCGCTTATCTTCGACTCTATCAAGGAATTCATTCCCCATGTTAAACTTTCTAACTTAGAAACGAACACGAATCGACTCCTCCTTAAATATGCAATGTCATACAAATCAAAAACAAAACATAAGTCAATATCAAACAACAAAATTTAAAACAGACGGAAAATAATCAAACACTTATATGAATAAACGCTAGCATTTAGCACTACTACATCTGGTGGGTTCCTAGGGTCCACTATATGAAGTAAAGTTCTAAAGAAAAAGGGTACCTGAACTAGCAAGTTCCTTAATCCTCACCCATTATAGGCTCATATGGATCAAATTCAGTTCAGGGGAATACATTTCCCTATGCCCATACGGAGGTGAAAACCTCACGAAGACATAGGTATGGATGTATTCCGGAAGCAGTCCACTAGCCCATATGGAGGTGAAAACCTCACGAAGGCATAGTTTCTCACTCCCACTTAAAGGTGTGACCACAACGGTCATGCAATGCAATGTATACAAGGGAATAACGATCATATGTAATGACAAATGCAACAAAAGTATCAAATTTCCAAACCAAAATTTTAAATTGAATTTTCAAATTTTCGACAAAAGATAGAAAATAATCAATTTTACGGCTTGACTCTCTCGTCCCTAGTGGAATCGCCAAGCTGTTGAAACCATTTTTTATCGGGTTTTGAAAAATGGGGATCGACTTTAAAATGAAAAATAGAGTCGCCACCAATCCTTTTTATTTAGGTATGATCGGATCACCCATAAAACATTTTGGCCTACGAAATTCAAGAAAATGGGTTCGAAATTCAGTTACGTATGAGGAAGGATTAGCACCCTCGCAACGCCCAAAATTGGTGCCTAATTGATTAATTAATGTTCTAATGTCGAAAAAAATTAGAAAATTTTAAATAACTCGAATTGGATATTGAGATTCTCTTGTTCCGAAGGGATAAAATATCACATCCAGCATGATAGAATATGACGTTTCAAACCCTAGATGCCGATATCCTCTCATAATTTCCAAACACGAAATATTACCTTATTTTGAAAATTAGAACAAAATTTAAAAATGATGTTCGTTTATTTGGTCAAATGGAAAATCGAAACCCAACACGATAGGGCACGATTCCTCGAATTTCCAAACGCACAAATATTGCCTTATTTTGAAAACGGGACCAAAATTTTAAAAGGATATTCATTTTTTTGGTCAAACAGAAAACTGAAACCTAGCACGATAGGGCACGACTCCTCAAATTTCCAAACACACAAATATTACCCTATTTTGAAAACATGGACGGAATTTTAAAAGGATATTAGGTTATTTGGTCAAATAGAAAACTAAAACCCAGCACGATAGGGCACGATTCCTCGAATTTCCAAACGCACAAATATTGCCTTATTTTGAAACTATGGATAAAATTTGAAAAGGATATTTGATTATTTGATCAAACAGAAAACCGAAACCCAGTACGATAGCGCACGATTTCTTCGAAGTTCCAAATATCAAACCTTGTTTTTAAAAACTTTTAAATAAGATTTTAAAATCGATTCAAAATGCTTTTATTGAATCACTAGATAATGAGAAACAAAAATATAATATCGAGCATGGAATAATAATATGTGGCAACAAATAATTTATATGAAAGAACACATTAAGATACAATAGCAATGGTCTCATATCAACATTACGCAAATGCTAACGATAATATTCGAACACTTATGAATTAAAAACAATTCCAAAAGAAATTCAAAGCAAGTTACAAACAAACATAATACTACATAAACAAGTTCGAATATATACATTTTGCAATAGGAAATTCAAATACATAATATACAACATAAGTAATTTCAAAGGAGGCTAAATATATACATAAATAGATAATAAAAAATGTGCATAATATGAACTTGATAATACATATACTAGAATAAAATAATTTTAATACAAATTAAAAAATATATATGTATATGCTAATAACATGCAAGAGTATTTGAGTTTGAATATTATACAAATTTTTAAGACAAGAAATATAAAGATATTTGAAGTTAAACGTTGATACAATAGATAAAATAAATAAATAAATGGAAGCATAAAACAAATTAAAATATTGAAAACCCCATTTCAAACTAATTTTATTAAAAATCTTATAATAATGAATAATAAAAATAGTTTTATAAGCAAAACTGAGAAATGCCTAATTGAATTAAGAACAAAATTAACAGGCCATTTTATAAAAATAGAACAATTTAGGCAAGATTATAGACTAAATTAAAGTGCACACAAACAGTCAAAGACCGAACCTGCCAATACTATAAAATAAAAATGCACCATACAGATTGGATTAAATTGAAAACGCATTTGAATTACAGAGACTAAAAAAAGGAAATATACATAGGACTTAATCAAAGAACAGGGAAAAAATAAGGGTCTAAACACGAATTTATCCATCATTATGGAAACACACGGACCCTATGGAGACCAAATCGGGCTGGGCCGGAGCTTGCCTCATACGGCGTCGTATTCAGGCTATTGTAATAAGCCCCAAATGATGCCATTTCTTTAATAGCCTATAACCCTTTAAACTAAATTAAAACTATCTGACCCTCTTTTATTGAACCCTAAAATCCCTTTTCTGCTCAGCCCCCAGCAGCAACTAAGGAAGACCCTTCCGTCCACCACCAGAACGTCACTATAAACGGTGCTTGGTGGTACACGAAGGTCAAAAGGAGGCTCTTTTGCACCAGCCTTGAGGCCTCGCCCCTCGATCTACGCCCATATCCGAACTCCAATCATGATGGAGGAGACACGGACGGAATCTCACGAAGGTAACCCCTCCCCCTTTTTGTTAATGTATCGAAATAGAAAAAGAAGTGCTTGAAATAGATTCAAAAAAGAAATGAACAATAAAAGAAAAAAAAAACAATTGAAGAAAAGCAACATTTTTCAATATCCTTTTTAATTTTTGTATTGTCAGATTTCATGCACATAAGAGGAAAAAAATTACAAGATTCTTTGGCTTTTTATATAACCCAGAAGAAGAAAAATAATAAAAAATACAATTTTCTATTCCTATTTTCCTCTTGTTGCTGTTACTCTGCTATTGGAGCCCCTATTTGCAGGTACAGATGACACGGACGTGGCGTACGGAGGCGCATGGGGCGTGTAGAGACACGAGCTGTGGAGCGCGTAGAGGCACGCGCGGGGGAGGCTACGACGCTTGGCTGGTTCCAGAACCCTTTAGGGTTTCTGCCTGTCTGAAAGTATTTGGCCAATTCGGGCCGTTCTAGAAATTGGGCCATTTGGTATTGGGTTCAGTTTGGGCCTACGTGTATTTTGGGGTCTATTTTGTGTTTGTAATAACAAAGGGACTGCTATTAGCAATTGGATTTTTATTAATTTTTTTAATTTCTGTTTGCTTTTTGGTTTTGTTTAGCTAATTAGTTATGGCATGGGCCCTACACCTATTATAGTCCATCAGTGGGCCATGCATCCAAGGGTGTGAAGCAGGCCACCTAAGTGCAGGAGTTAGCACATAGGTGTGGACAAATGCCACTAAAGGCGTGAATGATCACCAAGGGTCCAGGGCAGCCCCCTCAGGTAATGAAGACCCGAAATGAGCCCAATTCACGTGGAAGGTGTCCAACGGTTCCCAGATGGTTCTGAAAAGATTTAGAACGTGCAAGGTGGTCGCGAAACCCCAAAAAGGCTTTAAAAGTTTGAAGAAGAGGCTGGATCCTTAAAGAATCGAGTAGAAGGTTTCGAAAGTTTTAGGATTTATTTTACTTGGGTCTTATCCGATGTACTGTCAGTCTTGGCAATCATATCCATATCTCTATCTTTTATGAGTCATCTGCTCCGATAACCGAGACAAATTATCTTTGTAATCTTACTTGATAGATAACATCATAGTCTTTTAATCATTTTGCTCAATTTCGATTAGACTATGGACCATTTAAATTATCTACTAATATAAATTATGTACTTATTTTGTTTTTCCCAAATTTTGGTAATTAATATTATCCAGAATTTACAAATACCTTGTTAAAAGTAGGTTAGGCCCATGCAAACATGTATATTTTATGAAAATATCTTGACCCCCCTTATTAACAATTCTGGCTTCTCTTTTGCTTATCGTATTATGACCCAACCATATAATATAACTTAATATTAGTCAAACGTTAGATAATCAATAAACTAATATTTTCTTTCATTTTACTTTGTGTACAAAAACTATTGAAGACATTATATAAAATATATTAATGAGAATGATGAGATTTACAATTTATTCGAAAATTAACAAGTACATTTGGCGATATTACTATACTAAGTATACTAGATCCCAACAAAAGTTTAGGTGTCTGGGAATCAAAATGAATAAATGAAAATTTTGTTTTTAGCAATTTTCTATAAATTACTTTTAAAGCTCCATTTAGTATTAGTTTTTTTTTCCTCAATAATATAAAAGCCACCTTAATGATGTCATGCTTAAATTATGTCACTTGTCACAATTTTATTTACTAAAAGTGTCACATGTTTTTTTAAAGCGGTTACATTTTAGGCCAAAACATGTGATGTAATAAAACTTTAGGGACGACTTATGACTAAAAAGACTTTAAACTAAAATTTGGAATTAGAGTATAGTTTAGGGACCATTTTACTATTAGAGTACATTTGGTTCAAGGAATGTAAGACTACTTTGGTAATAAAATTATGACAATGTTAGATTTGAGGTATAATGTTTACTATTAGAGTGCATTTGGTTCAAGGAATGTAAGACTACTTTGGTAATAAATTTATGACAATGCTAGATTCGAGTTATAATGTCGGTTATATTACACGACCATGTTTGATTCATTTGGTTGAAATGTAAATTTTGGTGTTTGGTTGATAGAAGGTTGAAATGAAAAATTAGCCCGTAACCATAGTGCTTTTCCCACTAATGTACTTAAACTTTTTTTGTCAAAATGTTACCAAAATTATGATTTTGTTACACAAAATGATCCAATTGTCACTTCAATTTTAAAAAGTTCTTTTAGACAATCATATTGTATAATAAGGACCAAATTGACAAAAAAACTATACACATTAAGGGATAATAAAGGTAGTCTTTTCATAATTGCAAAATTGAATGAAAGGATCAAAATTTTTAAATAAAAGAGTACAAGAATCCAATGTCTTAAGGTTAAAATACAAGGACTAAATTTTAAATTTCAAAAAGTACATGAACTTTTGATGATTTAAGCCAAAAGATTAACTTAAAATTAAATTAACAATTATATATTTTTAAATTATTACATCAAATTAATTAATGTAAGATGTTATAATATCCATATTTTAAATAATTTACGTGTAAATTTATATAGATAAATTTAAAATAGAGAACAATTATAGGTTTATTTTTATTGATATTGTGTTTTAAATTTTATATATACTAGAAAATGAGGCGCCGTTGCTGCAACATTTGTTAGTTAATTTGTATTAAGATTTTTGAACAATATGTACCATGATATAAGAGAAATTAAAAGTTACATGATTCCAAAAGAAAAGAGTTTTCATTTTAAAAGCAGTCCATCACAAAAGGCTATATAATTAAATAAGCTTTCAAGTATGTATTATAAAGACGGGAATCAAAGAATTTTATTTGCATCAAAGGTTTGTTTGATTCCCTTTACAAAAGAGAGGGGAAAAAGTGATTCATAAGTCATAAGCCCTGCTTTCAAGATATTTTCAAATTTGTAAAAATAACTTGATTAGTCACTTCAATCTTTACTACTTGTACTTATGCCGGATCAAATTTTGTTTCCTTGCCCCTGGCGATAATCATATTAATAGTACACTTTATAGGGTTAGTTCTCTTGAAACTTGTTTGGTAATGGTGATGATGAGATTTCTTGTAAATAGCAACTTCTTATGTTTGTGTGGCATGTGTAGGAGGACTGAGATGTATGCTTATATTTTCAGATTATGATGGTGATTTTGGTTGTAGGGCTTTGCATTTCCTTTTCCTATTATCATCACAATCGAACAGTTTGAAGCTAATTGTATTAGCGTAGTTAGACCAACTTGAAATGTTCTAGTTTCTCCCTTAAGTTGTGAGATTGGTGCAAGTAAGACCATTTTGTTGTCACTGCTAACATTAATTAATTCTAGAACAGTTGTTTCCCAAAAACAACAACATCAAATTTTCTAGTTGCATCTTTGATCATCAAATTCAATTTACAACTGTAAACCAAATTTCTTAATCTTATATTATTGTTAGGATAAAATAATAATTCAATAGTTATTTTGTTTCTTTTTTTTTCAAGTAAAATTAGGGGAAACTAAGTTAAGGTGTAGTGTTTCTTACCATGTTGTTGAAGGCACCGGAATTTCTCAACAAAGAAGCATAAATAGGTACCACATTGTTTGCATGCATTATAATACCAGCCATATAGAGCTTCTATATTTGCTATTGAAGCAGTTAATTTGAACCTTCCATTCTAGATTACAATCATAATGGTTATTGTGAAAAATAGAATGTTGACAATGACAATGTATTGCAAAGAAAAAGAGAAAGAAAAAATAAAGAACACATAGATTTTTACTTGAAAACCCTTTTGGGAAAAAACCACGGGCATAAGAGAAGATAATTCACTATGTCGAGAATTCGAATAATTAAAGAGGAGTAGACTATGTCTATTTATAGGCTTGTAAAACCATATTCTAATAAGAGTGTAGTAAGATTGAAACACCTTATTCTAATCAATATCAAATAGATGGAGTTTAATAAGGTTTAAAAAACCTTATTCAAAAAATAAAATAAAAAAATGTAGTTCTATATAGATTTTACTTTTATTTTATTTTACCATTGTATTTTATTTAAATAAGGATCCGAGTCACTCAATTCTAGCAATCTCCACCTTGACACGAATTCTCAATGAACAAGTTCTTCATCACGAACTCTTAACGAACAAGTTCTCCACCTCTTCCATAAAACCAGTTAAGGGTTTAACTTCAACAATGAACACCAACCAAGTCTAAGCAATGCTCAAACTTGGTTATAGAAAGTGACTTAGTCATCATATCTGCAGGATTTTCATGAGTACTAATTTTGCTCACAACAATATCACCACGAGCAATAATATCACGAACAAAATGATACCGAACATCAATGTGTTTGTTCTCTTATGAAACATTTGGTCTTTTGTAAGGAAGATAGCACTTTGGTGTCATAAAATATTGTACTGGTTTGAAAGTCTTTATTGAGTTCACTAAAGACTCTCTTCAACCAAATGGCTTCTTTACAAGTTTCAGTAATCATCATGTACTCAACTTCAGTGGTAGACAAAGCGACTATAGTTTGCAAAGTGGCTTTCCAACTGATTTTACAACCTCCGATTGTAAAGATATAACCTGTGAGAGATCTTCTTCTATCAAGGTCTCCAGCAAAATTAGCATCAACATACCCAATGACTCTATCTCTAGTTCTTCCAAACTGTAGCAAACATCAGTAGTACCTCGTAAGTATCTTAAAATCTACTAAACCACTTTCAGTGTTCTTTATCGGGATTCGCCATGTATCTGCTAACTGCATTGACTACATATGATAAATCTGGACGTGAACAAACCATAGCATACATGAGAGATGTAACACCCCTAACTCGTCATTAGAATAGGGTTAAGGGGTATTACTGATCAATCAGAACATTTAACCTCTAAATGTTGACATAAAGTCAAACATCATCAAACACATTCATATACAATCATAGTGTCCCTTAAACGAGTCATCAAGACCCTAAGCATGCTTATAAACCAAGTCGGGACTAAACCAAACACATATAAAATTTCATGAAAATTAAAACTTTTCTAGAATACGGGGAGACACTCGTGAGGTAGGTAGTGCCTCTCCCACGGCTACATGACACACCGTGTGACCTCCCGTGGTTACATAATGCCAAAATCAACACGACTAACAAGCACACCCGTGTGCTAAGGCCATGTCCTATAAGGTCATATACTGTCATTTCTCGCACAACCTATAGGCACGCCTGTAATATCCCGGATTAGGGCTTATGCACTATGGCTAAAATTTTATGAAATAGTATGCCTTATATGTTGTGAATGTGTTGTGTGCATTTTAAAACCTTGGAAATGTAAGGGAATATAAGGAAATGTAAGGAAATGCTTTAGAAAATATTAAGTCTTAAGAGGAAGCTTGGAAATGTAAGGAAATGTAAGGAAATGTAAGGAAATGCTTTAGAAAATATTAAGTCTTAAGAGGAAGCTTGGAAATGTAAGGAAATGTAAGGAAATGTAAGGAAATGCTTTAGAAAATATTAAGTCTTAAGAGGAAGCTTGAAATGTAAGGAAATGTAAGGAACCTTGAAATGTGACAAAATCGGGCTTGGAAAAATGGCCTGAGACGCCACTTAGGGCTCGAAATGACGTCATATGCTAGGATAACTTGGGCCTAGTATGGCCACATGAAGCCCAAAAAATGGGTTAAAATTTGGCACCCTAAGGTAAGGAGATGGACGGCATAGGAGACTAAGGTAGGAGTTTAAGTTGAAGTCAAATTCTTTTAGAATTTCATTAAGCTAGGAAAATAAAGATATGAGAGTGATGGCCAAGAAAGGGACTCTCTAGGCTTAGTAATTTCGCAAAAGGAGGAAAACTAAGGCCATTCAGCATTCTTTCTTCTTTTTTTAAATCTCTTTAATTCTTCTCGCCATTATTCTTCTTTTTCTTTTCAATTCTCCACAAAGCCGAAAACAAAATCCCTAGTCTTGTCGAATTTCTAAGTTCTATATCTTTCTTTGCTTTCCTTGTAAAATCGAAATACCCTGTGCTTCCCATCATCAATTATTTTTCCTTTGAAAACCAATCAAAAGTCAAGATAAGTTTCAAGCCTATAGCGAATCTCTAAACCTCAAAGCCGAATCTACAAGGGTGTTTTAGTTTCAAGGTGCACCATAGGCGCATGTTCTTTAGTGATTCTAAGTTTCGGATTTCTTTTCCTCATGATTTCTTCCTCTCTTCTCATCAAGATCTAACCCGAATCAATTGTCTATGCCTATCAATTTCTCTTCTTTAGCCCTAAAAGCGAATCTCGCTTTATAATAAGCGAAGTGCCGATTTTGGAAAAGCCAAGGTGAGTAATTAATGGTAGGTGGCGAATGGCCTTTTCTATTCTTTTTCTTTTGGTAGAATACCATATGGGCTAAGATAATTGAGAATTTTGGTTTGTTGAATAAGTGGAGGATTGCGAATATAGGTAAAAATTAGGTGACTTGACTTTTAGGAGGAAGGCTGATGTATAAGTCGAGGTTTTGAATTTAGATTCATAAAGGTAAGTGAATTGAAATTGCCAAGGTCAGTATTGTGGTATTTAGATCTAATTCTTATTTGTTTAAAAGCCAAAACTAACTAGTTCAATGATTAAGGGTATAGCCGATTGCAATAAAGAAGCATCACAAAGTTTGGATTTAATTTTTAATCCAATCGGCACCAAGGTAAGAATTTGATTACAACAATCCTACTAGGATTGGGGTTTATAGCCGAATGGCTTTTTACTAACATGTTAGGGTTGGTTAATATAGGAATTAAAGATCTAAAGCGATAGAATGAGTTTTGGATTTCAAAAATTGATAAGTATATCGCTTGTAAATTTACACTACTTTTTAATAAGATTTATGGCAATAATTAATATGTGCATGTTTATAAGAATGTGAATATGGCTAAGATACCATGCTATGGTACAAAAGTACTCAGTGCACGCTTCCTACTCCTACTAGGATTATGAATATATGTTATTTTAACATGTGAAAAGTGATGAGAGTGTGAATTAAAGCATGATATGCATGATATGTATGATATGGGGCATATGGGATATTATGAGAAAGGGAAGTGAACGTGGTGACCTAAGACCACGATATCTGAATGTGGTGACCTAAGACCACGATATAAGACCACGATATCTGAATGTGGTGACCTAAGACCACGATATCTGAATGTGGTGACCTAAGACCACGATATTTGAATGTGGTGACTTAAGACCACGAATTTTATAAGGGCGATGAGCACGCCGACCGCAATGACGCCTTCGATGGTGTGTAGTGGATGGAGGGTTGACTTAGTAGTCCCTACGGTGTGCGAGGATGATACGGTGATGTGTAGCGGATGGCATATAGGTTTGGGTTGAGTTGCATCATTATTTTATATCGTTATATGATTATGTATGTGAACATGTCCGATAATGTATGCCTAAATTATTAAATTTTAGTGTTGGTTACACATTGAGTCTGTTTGACTCACCCTTGTGGGGTTATTTTTCGTAACGATCAATAATGGACCGGTCTACAGGAGCTTAAAGTCGGCCATGCACAAGCAAGGAGTTTATTTAATTTGGAATTTTTATTTCATTAAGTACATTGAATTTATTTTTTTGGGGAATTATTTGATGTAATAAGGCCATAGTAGAACTACTTTACTTTGCTTTTATTTATTAAGCTTACAAACTTTTATCTATTAAGAGATTAAGTAAATTTATTTCAAAACAAAGCCTAAACGTTTTGTCGCCTAACCTAAAGGGGTTTCCAATATAAAATAAACTTGTTTTCAACTCAAGCCCAACCCAAAACAATCTTTCTTTCAAAACACACAAGTTTTTCCTAAGTAACAAAAGAATTTGAAACGGTTTACACCGGGGAACATACCAGATCCGGTCAAGGCTCGTAGGCCGGGTTTGGGGTGTTTTAGTTTAGTATCAGAGCCCGATTCAAAACTCGGCCTTGAGGGCTTTTAGGGCCTAAAACGTTTTCTATCTTTTGAAAATGGACTTTTCTAAGAAATAAACAAGCTTTCGGCATGGCACCCGAGTCTCAACCAAGTCCACCTGTAAGTACTCCTAACCTCTTTGTGATTTATATGTGGGGATATATATAGGACGAGACTAGTGGATTAGGAATTAAACCCTAGGACTAGTTTACCCCAACAACTACATAAAACTTTAAGGCACAATTAAACAAACTCGTGTCTAAGTCGCCAAGCTAGGTGTGGCAACCACAGCGCATGTCTAGGATTGGTTTCATGGGAGCTTGGTATTTAAGCATCCTAGTGACTCACCTCCTACCCACTCGAATCCTACCAGTGCGTAGTGATGGTTCACCCTAACCAAGAGGACTTAGTCACAAAGCTAAACCCAATAACTAAAACCCGAAAGGGACTAGCCATATTTTTATGGAAACCCTAGTTTTAAAAGTCAACAAACTATCCTTTTGAAATTATGAAAATTACTATTTTGGAAAAATTTTCTAAGAATTTTTGATTTACAAAATTACCTAAATACCCTTAGTGGTAAAATTACTAAAATGCCCTTGATTTTCCAAAATTACCATACTACCCCCGATTTCAATAACAATTTTTGATTTTGCACAAGTATTCAAAAACTTTACAAAATATCAGAGACACCCTGATTTGGAAGAATTTACGAAATTATCCCTGATTTGAAAAATGACCGAATTACCCTTAACCTATGCAAATGACCAAAACACCCTCAGTAAGGGAAATTACCGAAGTACCCTAAAAGTAGAAATTTTTAACAATACCCTTATTTTGAAAAGTCACCAGGAACCATATCTTTGCAAAAATTACCAAATGACTCGACTTGTAAAATTACAAAATATCCCTAGTGTATAAATTACCATTTTACCTTGAAATTTTTCCAACAAGTATTTTAATTTTGTAAAATATCAGCAACCTCTATTTTATGACATTTTCAAATACTCTAATTTGGAAATTACCAAAATACCCCTATAGGATAAAATTACAAAAATACCCCTGGGTAGTGGAAAACAACAAACAACGACAATTACAACATTTCTCTGTAATGGACGCAAGTTCATGTGTGTGACTAAATGAATGATGTGAGATTGTATGTGTATGAATCGAAAGAACAACTTCTTAAAACTATTAAACATAAAACTATTCGTGGGTAATCAAGGTAACAAAACTAATTCATAAAATTCTTTAATCGATAAACGCAGCGAAGTATGAATTCAAGGGGACGTGGTCGTAACGCATGTGGTAGTGGAAGAGGCCGAATGATCGTGTCCGAACCCGTTAGATCGGGTCAAGGATCCGAAATGAAATGCCACCACCACCCCCAGCCACTGATGTAAATTTTTGTAGGAAATGTGTTAGTTTTAAGATCAGAGTGCGCAGCAGTAGTGTAGTGTGATGAGTTAGGATGTACGATTTTTCGTTAGTAAGTAATTTCGAGGACTAAATTATTTTAAGGGGTAGAACGCAATATCCGGATTAGGCTTATGCACTATGGCTAAAATTTTATGAAATAGTATGCCTTATGTGTTGTGAATGTGTGTGTGCATTTTAGAACCTTGGAAATGTAAGGAATGTAAGGAAATGTAAGGAAATGCTTTAGAAAATATTAAGTCTTAAGAGGAATCTTGAAATGTAAGGAAATGTAAGGAAATGTAAGGAAATGCTTTAGAAAATATTAAGTCTTAAGAGGAAGCTTGGAAATGTAAGGAAATGTAAGGAAATGTAAGGAAATGCTTTAGAAAATATCAAGTCTTAAGAGGAAGCTTGAAATGTAAGGAAATGTAAGGAAATGTAAGGAAACTTGAAATGTGACAAAATCGGGCTTGGAAAATGGCTGAGACGCCACTTAGGGCTCGGAAATGACGCCATATGCTAGGATAACTTGGGCCTAGTATGGCCACATGAAGCCCAAAAAATGGGTTAAAATTGACACTCCTAAGGCAAGGAGATGGACTGCATAGGGAGACTAAGGTAGGATTTAAGTTGAAGTCAAATTCTTTAGAATTTCGCTAAGCTAGGAAAATAAAGATATGAGAGTGATGGCCAAGAAAGGGACTCTCTAGGCTTAGTAATTTGACAAAAGGAGGAAAACTAAGGCCATTCAACATTTTTCTTCTCTTTTTAAATCTCTAATTTCTCTCGCCATTATTCTTCTTTTTTCTTTTCAATTCTCCACAAAGCCGAAAACAAAATCCCTAGTCTTGCCGAATTTCTAAGTTCTATATCTTCCTTTGCTTTCCTTGTAAAACCGAAATACCTTCACTTCCCATCATCAATTCTTTTTCCTTTGAAAACCAATCAAAAGTCAAGATAAGTTTCAAGCCTATAGTCGAATCTCTAAACCTCAAAGCCGAATCTACAAGGGTGTTTTAGTTTCCAAGGTGCACCATAGGCCGCATGTTCTTTAGTGATTCGGTAAGTTTCGGATTTCTTTTCCTCACGATTTCTTCCTCTCTTCTCATCAAGATCTAACCCGAATCAATTGTCTATGCCTATCAATTTCTCTTCTTTAGCCCTAGAAGTTTGAATCTCGCTTATAATAAGCCGAAGTGCCGATTTTAGAAAAGCCAAGGTGAGTAATTAATGGTAGGTCGAATGGCCCTTTTCTATTCTTTTTCTTTTGGCGAATACCATATGGGCTAAGATAATTGAGAATTTTGGTTTGTTGAATAAGTGGAGGATTTTAGAATGTAGGTAAAAGATTAGGTGACTTCGGTTTTAAGAGGAAGACAATGTATAAGTCGAGGTTTCCGGAATTTAGATTCATAAAGGTAAGTGAATCGACATTCGCCAAGGTCAGATTGTGGTATTTAGATCTAATTCTTATTTGTTTAAAAAGCCAAAACTAACTAGTTCAATGATTAAGGGTATAGCCGATTGCAATAAAGAAGCATCACAAAGTTTCGAGATTTAATTTTTAATCCAATCGGCACCAAGGTAAGAATTTGATTACAACAATCCTACTAGGACTGGGGTTTATAGCCGAATGGCTTTTTACTAACATGTTAGGGTTGGCCGAATATAGGAATTAAAGATCTAAAGCGATAGAACGAGTTTTCGGGATTTCAGTAAATTCAATAAGTATATCAGTTGTGTACCCCACACTACTTTTTAATAAGATTTATGGCAATAATTAATATGTGCATGTTTATAAGAATGTGAATATGGCTAAGATACCATGCTATGGTACAAAAGTACTCAGGTACATTTCCTACTCCTACTAGGATTATGAATATATGTTATTTTTAACATGTGAAAAGTGATGAGAATGTGAATTAAAGCATGATATGCATGATATGTATGATATGGGGCATATGGGATATTATGAGAAAGGGGAAGTGAACGTGGTGACCTAAGACCACGATATCTGAATGTGGTGACCTAAGACCACGATATAAGACCACGATATCTGAATGTGGTAACCTAAGACCACAATATCTGAATGTGGTGACCTAAGACCACGATATTTGAATGTGGTGACCTAAGACCACGAATTTTATAAGGCGATGAGCACGCCGACCGCAATGACGCCTTCGATGGTGTGTAGTGGACGGAGGGTTGACTTAGTAGTCCCCACGCCAGTGTGATGGCACGGTGATGTGTAGCGAGATGGCATATAGGTTTGGGTTCGGGTTGCATCATTATTTTATATCTCGCTATATGATTATGTATGTGAACATGTATGATAATGTATGCCTAAATTATTAAATTTTAGTGTTGGTTACACATTGAGTCTGTTTGACTCACCCTTGTGGGATTATTTTTCGTAACTATCAATAATGGACCGGTCGGCAGGAGCTTAAAGGTGGCCATGCACAAGAAGGAATTTATTTAATATGGAATTTTATTTCATTAAGTACATTGAATTTATTTTTTAAGGGAATTATTTGATGTAATAAGGCCATAGTAGAACTACCTTACTTTGCTTTTATTTATTAAGCTTACAAACTTTTATCTATTAAGAGATTAAGTAAATTTATTTTAAAACAAAGCCAAAACGTTTTGTCGCCCAACCTAAAGGGGTTTCAATATAAAATAAACTTGTTTTCAACTCAAGCCCAACCCAAAACAATCTTTCTTTCAAAACACACAAGTTTTTCCTAAGTAACAAAAGAATTTGAAACGGTTTACACCGGAACATACCAGATCCCGGTCAAGGCTCGTGGGTCGGGTTTGGGGTGTTTCAATACGTGCCATGGCCATGTGCGATTTAAACCACATTCTCTTAATTTACCCACGGTCTGAGGCACGCCCGTGTGTCCCAGCCGTGTGACATTATAGGCCATTTTTGTAAGGCCAACATGCCACTCACTTAGGGTCAATCCTACAAGCCAATCAACCAAACATTTCATGCACATATTGCCATCTAAAAGCATACCAATTTATCAATTTAAAACATGCAATCAGTACCAACTCTAATTATACCCAATTCAATACCAATACTTATTCTATCACAAGCATAATTCATTTCCAAATCTCACTACCCCTACTAGCATTTATCAACACAAAGTTACCACTCAATAGCAATTCATCAATCTACAAATCATGCCAAAAGATGCATCATATATATATACCACATTCATTCATGCCAAACCTATCACATATCTAGCCACATCTCATGGCTAATTACAATTCTCAAACTTGATTCAATTAACTAGCCTATACATGCCATATTCCAGCTATATACATTTTTCAAAAGTACCAAAATAGAATGTTGATAGTGTGATTACGAAGCTGACGATCCCAGATCCGAGCTAGCTTTACTGACACTACAAGGCAGAGAACAAATCACACAGTAAGCTTTCCAAAGCTTAGTAAGTTCATAATATAATACATATTACTCAATACTACAACATCAATATGTATAAATATAATACCATCACATAGATAAAGGCACATCTAGTCACATTATCAATCTCAACCACATACCTAATTAGCTATTCATTCAACTCTCGAATCTATCATCAACCATATAGGTTCAATCGTACCTTGATCAACACATAGTTGCTTACCATTTATGCTACTCAATTGTTCGTTATTACCTCTCGTTCAACCTTGGCTAATCCTTTGATTTATTCGCACACTTAGTGCCAATTTTACAACTGAAACATAATCATCACCGCACACTTAGTGCCAATACACTAAACCGAACATATATCGGTATCGCACACACAGTGCCAAGTCAATAAGCCGAAGCTTCTATCTTTTCGCATACACAGTGCTAATCATCTCTTTCTCGTTTCCAACTTCGCACACTTAGTGCCCATTTTCTCAATTCAGCACATAGCATTTCAAATCTCATAGATACATATACATCCATTCAATTTATATCACATAGACATAGTTTACAACTAGTATTATATCCGAACTTACCTTGACGTCGAACTATCGATACGGTTGATTAATCGAGCACTTTATCTTTGCCTCGATCTCGATCTGAACCTCTCATCTTTTGGTCCATACACATTCAAATTCAATCCATTCAATCATCAATTCATTCATTTAATCCAAACACACATATTTAGGGAATTTTACAAAATAGCCCTCATATTTTCACATTTCGACACTTTAGTCCCTATCTCAAAAAATCATCAAATACTCAAAATTTCAATATACATGTGCTTAGCCGAATTCTCCCCATGCTTATACAAGCCTACACATTTCATTTATTTCACATTTTAGTCCTCTAATTTCTCATTTTCACAATTTAGCCCAAATTACTCAATTTCATCAAAATTTCAAATACAAACTATGTTAACCCAACATTAAACTTTCATATTCCACCAACTATCGTCACAAAGCTTATATATTCAACAATGGCATATCTCAAAATCACCATCATTTTCTAAAATTTAAGCATGGGTTAGCTAGAGCACAAAGCAACAATCACAAAAATGTAGAAATTATCAAAAATCGAGCATAAAGCACTTATTAATTGAAGCTTGAAGTGGCCGAATGTTTCAACATCTTAAACCCTTTATTGTCTTTCTTTTGAAAATGGTGGAAGAAGATGAACAGACCACTTATTCATTATCTTTGTTTTATTATAACATATATATTATAATTATGCCATTTACTAATTTAACCTTTAAATAAATAAATAAAACATTTTAACATTAAGGTCACTCTAGTCCATTGCCACCCACTATCACTTAATATGGCCTAATTGCATCATAAGGTCTTCACTTAATAAAGACAACCACACTTAGGTACTTATAAATCAGCACATAGCTTTTACTATTTATGCAATTAAGTCCTTTCTCTTAATCCGACACTAAAACAATCAAATCATCATACAGAATTTTCACACAGGCTATGTCACATATCATTCACACAGAAAATATCATTATAATATTTTTACGACCTCGAATTTGTGGTCTCAAACCACTGTTCCGACTAGGGTCTAAATCGGGCTATTACAACTCTCCCCCCTTAGGGATTTTTGCCCCAAAATCTTACCAGTGAATAGTTGTGGATATTGCTCTCTCATAACGTTCTCAGGCTCCCACGTAGCCTCTTCAATTCCGTGTTTGTGCTATAATAATTTCACTAGAGAAATTTTCTTATTTCTTAACTCTTTAGTCTCTCGTGCCAAAATTCGGATCGGTTCTTCACTATATTACAAATCTAGCTGAATCTCAACCTCAAAAGGAGCAATCACATTAGACGGATCTGATCTGTACCGTCGAAGCATTGACACATGAAACACATTATGGATCTTTTCTAATTTAGATGGAAATCTCAATCTATAAGCAACCGGTCCAACTCGTTCAACGATCTCATAAGGTCCAATGAACATCGGACTCAACTTGCCCTTTTTGCCAAATGGAAGTATTTTCTTTCACGGAGATACTTTCAAAACACTTTATCACCAACCTTAAATTCAATATCCTTTCGTTTCAAATTTGCATAAGACTTCTGACGATCTGAGGTTGCTTTCAAACTGTCACGAATTACTTTCACTTTCTACTCAGTCTTTTTATAAGATCAACCCCATGAATCTTGTTCTCACTCAGCTCGGTCCAATACAATGAAGTTTGACACTTTCGACTATAAAGAGCCTCATATGGTGCCATCTTGATACTAGACTGAAAACTATTGTTACACGCAAACTCAATCAATGATAGATGCCTTTACCATGTGCTTTCAAAATCGAGTATACAACATCTTAGCATATCTTCAAGAATCTGAATAATTCGCTCGGATTGACCATCCGTTTGTGGATGAAAAGCAGTAATGAAATGCAATTTCGTGCCTAAAGCATCTTGCAATTTCTTCCAAAATCGCGAGGTAAATCTCGGATCTCTATCAGACACAATAGATAACGGTACTCTGTGTAATCTCACAATCACATTGATATACAGTTCAGCCAACTTATCTAAAGAATAATCAGTTCTCACCGGAACGAAATGAGCTACTTTCGTCAATCTATCCACTATCACCTAGATCGTATCTTTCTTGCTCCGAGATAAGGGTAAACCCGACACAAAGTCCATTGTGATTCTCTCCTATTTCCATTCAAGAATCATAATCGGTTGTAATAAACAGGACGGAACTTGATGTTCAGCCTTAACTTGCTGACAAACTAAACATTTCGATACAAAGTCAAAATATCTCTTTATAACATGCCACCAATAGAACTATTTCAAATCATTATACATTTTCGTACTCCCCGGATGTACGGTCAAATGGCTATTGTGAGCTTCAGTCAAAATCATTTGAATCAACTCTGAATTTCTCGGAACGCAAATTCGATCTTTGAATCTCAAACAAGCATTACTATCAACTCGAAATTCTGATTCCGCATTCGAATTATATTGAACTCTTTTTGCTAACAACTCATTATCAATCTTCTGAGTCTCACATATCCAGCTGTATAAACAATGGTTTTACTTTCAATTTAGCTACAACCACATCATCATCACACAGATCTATCTGATTACTCATAGCTCGCAAGGCATATAATGATTTCTGACTCAAAGCATCAGCTACAACATTAGCTTTACCCGGGTGGTAATCTATCATAAGATCATAGTCTTTCAACAATTCTAACCATCTTCTTTGTCGTAAGTTAAAATCTTTTGAGTCATCAAATACTTTAAACTCTTATGATCAGTATAAATATGACATTTTTCACCGAATAAATAGTGACGCCAAATCTTCAATGCAAACACAATCGCAGCCAATTCAAGATCATACGTTGGATAATTCTTTTCATGCGATTTTAAGTGTCTCGAAGCATAAGCGATGACTTTTCCTTCTTGCATCAGCACACAGCCCAAACCATTTAACGATGCATCACTATAGACTATAAACTCTTTGCCCGATTCAGTTTGAACTAACACTGGTGTTTCCGTCAACAACACTTTCAACTGCTCAAAACTCTGATGACACTTTTTCGACCACTCGAATTTAACATCTTTCTGTAACAACTTTGTCAATGGAGTTGTAATCATCGAGAAGCCTTTCACAAATCGTCTATAATATCCCTCTAGTCCCAGAAAACTACGGACTTCAGACACATTTCTCGGAGGCTTCCATACCAAAATAGCAGAGATTTTATGTGGATCGACTCGTATCCCAAGCAGCGGATACAATATGCCCCAGAAAATTGACCTCATGCAACCAAAATTCACACTTGCTAAACTTGGCATACAACTGTTTCTCACGTAGAGCTTGTAGCATGATTGTAACATCCTTAACCCATGTCCATCACCGGATTAGGGTTATAAGGCATTACCGAACTAAA
Organism: Gossypium rotundifolium; assembly: GCA_025506655.1. Taxonomy (NCBI): domain Eukaryota; kingdom Viridiplantae; phylum Streptophyta; class Magnoliopsida; order Malvales; family Malvaceae; genus Gossypium; species Gossypium rotundifolium. The sequence goes on from CP106733.1 coordinate 135,481,826, forward strand.
CTCACTTCCAAATAGACACTTAATTGAAATCAAGCACAAGCAATGCGATCATTACTATATTAAAACATCACAAATGTCCAAATCACATAACTTAAGCCTTCATGTCACATATATTTATTTAATCCATGTCCCAACTTATGTCATTTAATAATCAATTGCTTATACAAACATATTAATAGTACAAAGCCAAATTCACTTTAACATAACATTATTTATTCATAATAACTCATCAAGCATATGTCATTTACATAGCAACCATGTTTCACTTATAACAAGCCAAGTCCAAATTTACTAAAACCAACGCATAACCTATATATATACACCAAATGAGCACCTTCCATATATGATATACACCATAACCGAATTCAAAACAACCATTAGCATTATAATGCAAGTCATTATATCAAAATGTAAGACTTAAAGTTAACCAAAAGGAATAAGCCTTTTTCGCAAGGCTAAACTATGCTTATATATATAAAATCAAAGTTCATTAATTTAACAACTTAGTCTAACCTATACATGCCTTTTTGATTCAAAAACCAAATATGTATATATATATATATATACCAAAAAGTTGATAGTATGGATGATTCTTCTGACGATCCTTTGAGTCCGTAGCTTGATCCAAAAACCTATAAGAAATAACATTAAACATACACAGAGTGAGCTTGCTAGCTCAGTAAGCCTCAAGTAAATATTAATGTAATAAACATACATCAAAATATATCAATCTCCATACTACGACATGGAATATAATCATTTCAATATAACTTATATATTGCCGAATACTAGTATTACACTTCACTTAATTAATAATACTTTATCACCATGTACTTAGACATAATCAACTTCGGTGGTTATCATGTGTATTTGAATAACCCAAGTCAAGTGAACATGTTAATATTTTGGTCTCATATTTTTTTTTTTTTACACACATATGCACATATTACCAAATTCCTTTACCATTGCTTTCACATCTATAATGAATATCCAAGTAACATGAATATATGAATATGCTTCGTTCTTACATATATAAATAGATCATACATATCAAAAATAAGCTCGAAGTCATGAACTAAATACCTTTTTGAATTATCAATTCATCACATCACATTTAACTTAACAATAATAAACTTTCTTACCTTACTCCTTACCAATGCAATAAACTACTCTTTACCCGAGTTTATAGCACATAGCATTATATATATCTCAACTTGTTTGATTCTTGGATTCACGATTAAAGCATATCACCCGTTAAGCCTCGCTAAGCATTAAAGCTTGAATTACACACCGGCATTAAGCCTGCTAGGCAATAAGCCCGAAATATATCACCGGCACGAAGCCTGCTAGGCATAAAGCCCGAAATATATCACCGGCACGAGGCCTGCTAGGCTCGAAGCCCGAGTAACACACCGGCACAAGGCCTGCTAGGCTCGAAGCCCAATCTATTTATCAAATCAATTCATCAACTTATATTCCTTAACACTTACATCACTATCAATTCATATACATAAACCACATTCACATATCATATCAAACGTACTAATTCACATTGCATTTCAGCATATCCAATCCAATATAGAACATTTACATTCGGCTATCACCTATTTCCTTACTCAAATTAATCAAATAATATCATTGAAAATATTCATATTTATCTCTTTAATATACTTTAACTTAAGAACTTACCTCGATTGTCGACGGACAACTTAGACCGGCTATTCGAGAACTTTCGTCTTTCCCCGATCCAATTTCGTTTTTCTTTGGTCTTGATCTAAAACACATTAAATTCAGCTCATTCAAGTACATTTCACTTCAATTTAGTCCCAAAACACATAAACATGCAGATTACCATTTTACCCCTAAAGTTTCACATTTTTACTATTTAGTCCTAATTACACAAAACACAAAATACACACAATTTGCCAAGACTATACAAGGGCCGAATATTCCTAGGGACTTTACAAGCCCTCTCATTTCATTTATTTTGCAAAAAGTCCCTCTAAAATTTTATTTTTATAAAATAGCCCTAAATACAAAATTTCACCAAAATTTCTAATACAAAACTTGTAAATCTTTAACACATCTTTAATCTAAAACCATCAAATATCAAAACCATTTAAACATGTTAATGGCCGAATCCTATATACATACAAATTTCAAAAATTCAAGCATGGGTCGGGTAATATACAAAGCAACGATCTCAAAAACGTAAAAATTGTCAAAACCGATAAAAACTAACCTTGAACCAAAGCTTGAAGTAGCCAAAATTTAAACAAGGTTTTCTCCTTTTCTTTAACACATTCGCCATGAAAGGAAATAAGATGATAATGGCTTTTCTCATGCATTATTTAACATATATTATAACATTTAATTAATTACCTATTTAACCTTATAACATAAAATTATATAATATAAAACTAAAGGTTAATCTTGTCATATAGCATCCACTAACTTAAAATGGATTATTTACCCATTTAACACCTCATATTAAAAGCCATCATCATTCTAGCACTTTACACTATAGCATGCAACTTTTACACTTTACGCGATTTAATTCTTTTTGTTTAATCGAACACGCAAACGATTAAATTTTTCCACGAAACTTTCACACACCTTATTTCACATATAATAAACACAAAATATAATATTTAAATATTTCTCAGACTCAGATTCGTGGTCTCGAAACCACCGTTCCAATTAGGGTCAAATTCAGACTGTTACAACTCTCCCCCCTTAGGGATTTTCGTCCCCGAAACTCTTACCGTTAAACAAAGTTGGATATTGTTGCCTCATTGAATCCTCAAGCTCCCATGTAGCCTCTTCAACTCCGTGCCGATTCCATAAAACTTTCACTAATAGAATTCTCTTACTTCTCAATTCTTTCATTTCCCGAGCTAGAATACGAATTGGTTCTTCCTCGTAAGTCATATCGGGTCAGATTTCAACCTCTGACGGAGTGATCACATGTGACGGATCTGATCTATACTTACGAAGCATCGAAACGTGAAATACGTCATGTATCTTTTCTAATTCAGCGGGCAACTTCAATCTATAAGCAACAGGCCCAATATGTTCAGTGATTTCATAAGGTCCGATGAATCTCAGACTAAGTTTGCCTTTTCGACCAAACCGAAGTACTTTCTTCCATGGGGAAACTTTCAAAAACACTTGATCTCCAACTTGAAACTCAATGTCTTTACGTTTCAAATCAGCATAAGACTTTTGCCGATCCGAGGCAGCTTTCAAAGTATCTTTGATCACAACCACTTTCTATTCAGTCTCTTTAATCAAATCAACCCCGTGTATCTTGCTTTCACTAAGCTCATTCCAATACAACGGTGTAATCGACACTTTTGACCATAAAGAGCTTCATAAGGTGCCATTTTGATACTCAATTGAAAACTGTTATTATAAGCAAATTCAATCAAAGGCAAGTATCTTTCCCACGTACCTCCAAACTCGAGGATGCAACATCTCAACATGTCCTCAAGTATCTGAATAGTTCGCTCAGACTGACCGTCTGTCTGCGGATGAAAGGCTGTGCTAAAGTGAAGTTTAGTACCTAAAGTATCTTGCAGCTTCTTCCAAAATCGCGATGTGAACCTCAGATCTCTATCTGAAGCAATGGAACTCGGCACACCATGCAATCTCACAATCTTTGATACATACAACTCAGCAAGTTTATCAAGTGAATAGTTTGTACGAACTGGTACAAAATGAGCTGATTTGGTCAGTCTATCCACTATAACCCAAATTGCATCTTTCTTACTCGGTGTCGTAGGCAATCCGGATACAAAATCCATAGTGATTCTATCCCATTTCCATTCAGGTATATGATCGGCTGAAGTAACCTTGAAGGCACTTGATGTTCTGCTTTTACTTGCTGACAAACTAAGCACTTCGAGACAAATTCAGATATATCCCGTTTCATGCCAGGCCACCAATAGAACTGTTTCAAATCATTATACATTTTCGTGCTACCCGGATGTATCGATAATCGACTATCATGAGCCTCGCTCAAAATCATCTGAATCAAGTCCACATTCTTCGGAACACATATTCGGCCTTTGAAATTCAAACAATAATTTGCATCAATTAAAACTCTGACTCTGCATCATTTTCACATTGAACTCGTCTAGAAATCAAGTCTTCGTCAATTCTTTGCGCATCACAAATTTGTTGAATGAACATCGGTCTTGCTTTTAACTCGGCTATGATCGAACCATCACCAGTCACAACCATATGTGCATTCAACGCACGAAGAGCAAACAATGATTTCTGACTTAGGGCATCCGCAACAACATTGGCTTTTCCTGGATGGTAATCAATTATTAATTCATAGTCTTTCAATAGTTCTAACCATCTGCGTTGTCTCAAGTTCAAATCTTTTTGAGTCATCAAGTACTTCAGACTTTTGTGATCCGAGTAAACATGACATTTTTCACCGTATAAGTAATGATGCCAAATTTTCAATGCAAACACAATAGCTGCGAGTTCTAAGTCATGTGTCGGGTAATTTCTTTCATGCTGCTTCAATTGTCTTGAAGTGTAGGCTACGGCTTTGCCTTCCTGCATCAAAACGCAGCCCAAATCATTCAAAGAAGCATCAGAATAAACAACAAATTCTTTACCCGATTCAGGCTGAATTAACACTAGAGCTTCGGTCAAAAGGGCTTTCAACTGATCGAAGCTTTTCTGACACTTTTCCGACCACTCGAACTTGACATCTTTCTGCAATAGCTTTGTCATAGCTATTATAGAAAAACCTTTCACAAATCGTTGGTAATAACCCGCAAGTCCCAGAAAACTTCGAATATTAGAAACATTTTTTGGTGGTTTCCAATCAATAATAGCTGATATTTTGTTCGGGTCAACAGGAATACCTGATGCTGAAACAACGTGACCCAAAAAGCTAACTTCCTTCATCCAGAATTCACACTTACTAAACTTTGCCTACAACTATTTATCTCGCAAAGTTTGTAGCACCAATCTCAAATGCTCGGCATGCTTAATTTCATCTTTGGAATAGATCAGTATATCATCAATAAACACTACTACAAACCGATCCAAAAACTATCTCAAAATTTGATTCATCAAATCCATAAAAATAGCAGTGCATTAGTAAGTCTAAAAGGCATAACTCGAAACTCAAAATGTCCGTACCTCGGGAATGCGATCTTTGGCACATCTGTATCTCGACTCAGAATCGATAATAACCCGATCTCAAATCTATCTTGAAAATCTGAAGCCCTTTCAACTGGTCAAACAAGTCATCAATCCGAGGTAACGGATACTTATTCTTTATAGTCACCTTATTAAATTGCCGATAATCAATACACATTCGCATCGTTCTATCTTTCTTTTCACAAAGAATCGGTGCACCCAAGAAGAGAAACTCAGGCGTGCAAAACCCTTATCTGTCAATTCTTGCAACCGTGCTTTCAACTCTTTCAACTCAGTAGGTTCCATTCGATACAGAGCTATCGAGATCGGAGTCGTCTTCGGTATTAATTCAATCCCAAACTCAATCTCTCGTACTGGTGGTAAACCTAGTAATTTTTCAGGAAACACATCTCGGTATTCACCGACAACCTGATGCAGATTCAATCTATTTTCGACACTTTATTTCCCAATACATAGGCAAAATAAGCTTGATCCTTTCTCACATACTTTCGGGCTAGCATCGATGATATTATCGTGGGTAACCCGCTTAAATCATTAGATTCAACTCAATGCTCTCACCATTCGACATCTCAAATCAATAATCTTTCTTTTGGAATTAACCACTGCATCGTGCAAAGTTAACCAGCCCATTCCCAAAATTATATTGAACTCGTCGAAAGGCAACAACATTAAATCCGCTAGAAAGCAGGAATCCCGAATCATCAACGGGCAACCTTTACACACTTTATCGACAAGTACACATCGACCCAAGGGGTTGGACACACGGATCACAAACTCAGTAGACTCAACAGGTAGAGTCTTACTGGATACTAAAATTTCACGTACATATGAATGAGTCGACCCAGGGTCAATCAGTGCAATCACATTAGTATCATAAAGTGTGAAAGTACAGGTAATAACGCCCGGGAAGAAGCATCCTCTCGGCACTTATAGCATAAGCTCTAGTGGTGCTCGAGCCTCGATCAAACCGCGGTGTCCTCATTCCTCTCGACCGCCACCTACATTCCTTGAATGTCCGGGTGGTCTACCTCGTCGACGCGCTTTCGCTGTTTAGTGTTACGAGTCTTATTTTGCTTGGCTAGTTTCGCACTCTCGAATGAAATGATCTGACAATCCGCATTTAAAACAAGACTGATCACGGAATCTACAACTCCCAGAATGCCATTTTCCACAATGCTTGCACTCAATCCGATCCTGTTGAACATTGCCAACACTACCCATCGAAGTGGCTCGAGAACTCACTGGAGGTCGATCCGTCTAGACAGGTCAGGAGTAGTCTTATGTCGGTTGAAGTCATCTCTGAACTTCTTAGATGTTGAATGGAAAGTTTTACTCAACGATCTTTTACGAGTGTCTCTAGCTTCTGTCTCAATCTTTCTTTTCTCTTTTCCGAGCTCTTCAACTTTGCAAGCTCGCTAGACCAGTACCACAAACTCTTTAATCTCAAGAATTCCCACAAGTAACTTTATGTCTTCATTCAGACCATCTTCAAATCTTACGCACATAATGGCTTGGAAGAAACACACTCTCTAGCATATCTCTCGAGTCGACAAATTTACGCTCATATTACATCACGATCATTCGCCTGTTTCAGTTCAAGAAATTCTTTACGTTTTTGATCAATGAATCTCTGGCTGATATATTTCTTTCGGAACTCAATCTGGAAGAAGTCCCAAGTCACTTTTTCTTTCGAAACTACGGATACTAGTGTTTTCCACCAGTGGTAGGCAGAGTCCCGAAGTAAAGATATAGCACACTTTAAGCATTCCTCTGAAGTACAGGATAACTCATCAAGTACCCGAATAGTATTATCAAGCCACATCTCGGCTCATTCAATCGTCATCGTCATCATTAGCTTTGAATTCTTTACCCATATTTCTGATTTTATCAACAGGAGGCCTACTAGATCTCATTGGATCTATCATCGAAGTCTTGAATGTACGAGTTGGATTATTTGGGGTGGAGGTTGTTGTACAGTAGGGTTATTTCGAACAAACGGGTAAATCATTCATTCATCATCGGTAGAAGGCTTGTTTAGCCTCCCTCGTGGTTACCCGAATCGGTCGAGAGTCTCTCGCACCGATCCTTGTGTGCGTATCGGTGCTACACTTTTTACATCATCTGCCACGACTCTATCGAGTTGGAGTCTATTTACTATATAAAACATATTTCAGAATATCAGAAGTCACCACACTATCAAATATATATAACAAAGGCATGTATAGCTAGACTCTCACGCGCTACGGTAGTCCTAGAATCGACTAAACCATAGCTCTGATACCAATAAAAATGTAACACCCTTAACCCATGTCCATCGCCGGATTAGGGTTATAAGGCATTACCGAACTAAACTCACTTCCAAATAGACACTTAATTGAAATTAAGCACATGCAATGCGATCATACTATATTAAAACATTACAAATGTCCAAATCACATAACTTAAGCCTTCATGTCATATATATATATTTAAAACATGTCCCAACTTATGTCATTTAATAACATATATCGGACATAAATCGAAACTCATATGACATAATGATTTTCATTCATATTACTATAATACATATGCATATTAGACCACCCAAACTATTATACCATTTAATAATCAATTGCTTATACAAACATATTAATATTACAAAGCCAAATTCACTTTAACATAACATTATTTATTCATAATAACTCATCAAGCATATGTCATTTACATAGCAACCATGTTTCACTTATAACAAGCCAAGTCCAAATTTACTAAAACCAACGATAACCTATATATATATACACCAAATGAGCACCTTCCATATATGATATACACCATAACCGAATTCAAAACAACCATTAGCATTATAATGCAAGTCATTATATCAAAATGTAAGACTTAAAGTTAACCAAAAGGAATAAGCCTTTTTCAAGGCTAAACTATGCTTATATATATAAAATCAAAGTTCATTAATTTAACAACTTAGCCTAACCTATACATGCCTTTTGATTCAAAACCAAATATGTATATATATACCAAAAGTTGATAGTATGGATGATTCTTCCGACGATCCTTTGAGTCCGTAGCTTGATCCAAAAACCTATAAGAAATAGCATTAGACATACACAGAGTGAGCTTGCTAGCTCAATAAGCCTCAAGTAAAAATTAATGTAATAAACATACATCAAAATATATCAATCTCCATACTACGACATGGAATATAATCATTTCAATATAACTTATATATTGTCGAATACTAGTATTACACTTCACTTAATTAATAATACGTTATCACCATGTACTTAGACATAATCAACTTGATTGGTTATCATGTGTATTTGAATAACGCAAGTCAAGTGAACATGTTAATATTTTGGTCTCATATTTCTTTTTTTTTTTACACACATATACACATATTACCAAATTCCTTTACCATTGCTTTTCACATCTATAACCGAATATCCAAGTAACATGAATATATGAATATGCTTCATTCTTACATATATAAATAGATCATACATATCAAAATAAGCTCAAGTCGTGAACTAAATACCTTTTGAATTATCAATTCATCACATCACATATATCTTAGCAATAATAAACTTTCTTACCTTACTCCTTACTAATGCAATAAACTACTCTTTACCCGAGTTTATAGCACATAACATTATATATATCTCAACTTGTTTGATTCTTGGATTCACTGATTAAAGCATATCACCGGCGTTAAGCCTGCTAAGCATTAAAGCTTGAATTACACACCGGCATTAAGCCTGCTAGGCAATAAGCTCGAAATAATCACCGGCACGAAGCCTGCTAGGCATAAAGCCCAAAATATATCACCGGCACAAGGCCTGCTAGGCTCGAAGCCCGATCTATTTATCAAATCAATTCATCAACTTATATTCCTTAACACTTACATCACTATCAATTCATATACATAAACCACAGTCACATATCATATCAAATGTACTAATTCACATTGCATTTCAGCATATCCAATCCAATATAGAACATTTACATTCGGCTATTACCTATTTCCTTACTCAAATTAATCAAATAATATCATTGAAAATATTCATATTTATCTCTTTAATATACTTTAACTTAAGAACTTACCTCGATTATCGACGGACAACTTAGACCGGCTATTCGAGAACTTTCGTCTTTCCCCGATCCAATTTTGTTTTTCTTTGGTCTTGATCTAAAACACATTAAATTCAGCTCATTCAAGTACATTTCACTTCAATTTAGTCCCAAAACACATAAACATGCAAATTACCATTTTACTCCTAAGGTTTCACATTTTTACTATTTAGTCCTAATTGCACAAAACACAAAATACACACAATTTGCCAAGACTATACAAGGGCCGAATATTTATAGGGACTTTACAAGCCCTCTCATTTCATTTATTTTGCAAAAGTCCTCTAAAATTTTATTTTTATAAAATAGCCTAAATACAAAATTTCACCAAAATTTCTAATACAAAACTTGTAAATCTTTAACACATCTTTAATCTAAAACCATCAAATATCAAAACCATTTAAACATGTTAATGGCGAATCCTATATACATACAAATTTCAAAAATTCAAGCATGGGTCGGGTAATATCTGAAGCAACGATCTCAAAACGTAAAAATTATCAAAACCGATAAAAACTAACCTTGAATCAAAGCTTGAAGTAGTCGAAATTTAAACAAGGTTTTCTCCTTTTCTTTAACACATTCGCCATGAAAGGAAATAAGATGATAATGGCTTTTCTCATGTTTTATTTAACATATATTATAACATTTAATTAATTACCTATTTAACCTTATAACATAAAATTATATAATATAAGACTAAAGGTTTATCTTGTCATATAGCATCCACTAACTTAAAATGGGTTATTTACCCATTTAACACCTCATATTAAAAGCCATCATCATTCTAGCACTTTACACTATAGCATGCAACTTTTACACTTTACGCGATTTAATCCTTTTTGTTTAATCGAACATGCAAACGATTAAATTTTTCCACGAAACTTTCACACACCTTATTTCACATATAATAAACACAAAATATAATATTTAAATATTTCTCAGACTCAGATTTGTGGTCTCGAAATCACCGTTCCGATTAGGGTCAAATTCGGACTGTTACAACGATTCTCAAATACTCGGCATGCTGCGTCTCATCACACAAATAGATCAAAATATCATCAACGAACACCACCACGAAGCGATCCAAATACGGTCTGAATATCCGATTCATCAAATCCATAAACGCTGCAGGGGCATTTGTTAATCCAAAAGGCATCACTAAGAATTCATAATGTCCATACCTCGTTCTGAATGCAGTTTTTGGCACATCAAATTCTTTAACTCTCAACTATAGTAGCCCGATCTCAAATCTATCTTAGAAAATACTGTAGCTAATCTCAGCTGATCAAACAAATCACCGATCCAAGGTAACAGATATTTGTTCTTTATCGTCACTTTGTTCAATTGTCGATAATAAATACACATTCTCATAGTTCCATCTTTCTTTTTCACAAATAATACAGGAGCTCCCCAGGGTGAAAATCTAGGTCGCACAAATCCTCTCTCGGTCAATTCTTGCAATTGAGATTTTCAACTCTTTCAATTCTATTGGTGCCATTCTGTATGGAGCTATCGAAATAGGAGCGCTTCCGCACTAACTCAATACCAAATTTAACTTATCTAATTGGAGGTAACCCTGTAACTCTTACGGAAACACATCCGAAACTCACATATCACGAGCACGATTCAACTTTCCTTTCCGACACTTTTGTATCAATCACGTACGCCAAATAAGCTTCACAACCCTTTCTCACATAGTTCATAGCTTTCATCATAGATACAACAGCTAGTAATCCTTTCATATCACTAGACTCAAATCGAACTATCTCACCATTCTGACTCTTCAATTCAACATTCTTTCTCTTACAATTCACAATGGCATTATGCAAAGTAAGCCAGTCCATTCCCAGAATTATGTCAAATTCATCAAATGGTAGCAACATCAAATTGACCGGGAAACATAAATCATGAAACATCAACGGGAAATTCTTGCACACCTTATCTACCAAAACACACTTGCCTAAGGGGTTCGATACTCTAATCACAAATTCAGTAGACTCAACAGGTAGAGTCTTATTCGATACTAAATTCATACACACATAAGAATGAGTCGATCCTGGATCTATTAATGCAATGACATCAGTATCAAATAAAGTGAAAGTACCGGTGATCACGTCTGGAGATGATGCTTCCTCTCGTGCACGTATAGCATAGGCTCGGGCAGGTGCTCTCGCTTCTAACCTCACAGCTGTTTCAGTTGTTCCTCTCTGGATTTCGATCATATTTCTAATGTTTCTGGGTGGTTTACCCCTTGTTGTCACATTACTCGGTCTTTCATTCTGAATATTTTCTTCTTCAACTATCTTTGGGCAATCTCGAATGAAATAATCTCGGGATCCACACTTATAGCATGTTCTATTGTTATACTTGCCCCAGCACTCTCCCACATGTCGTCTCCCACATTGTCTACATTCAGGCTTGTTACTCTTAACACTGCCAACACTTAATTCATTCGGAGCTTGAATTCGTAAACCAGTACTCTGTCTCGAACGATCTCTATTTGGATGTCCAAATGAGGCATTTAAATGATTACTTGCATCTTTATATCTCTTTGCTGAAGATTGAGAGAACTTATTCATCGATATCTTTCTTTCATCACGAGCCTCAAAATTAGCTTTCTTCTTTTCTTTACTGAGTTCCTCAGCTTTGCATGCTCTTTCAACTAATACAACAAGATCATTTATATCCAGTATTCCAACCAACAACTTAATGTCTTCATTCAATCCCTCTATAAAACGTTTGCACATAGTAGATTCGGTAGAAACACACTCTCTAGCATATTGACTCAATCGCATGAATTCTCGTTCATACTCAACAATAGACAAACGACCTTGTTTTAGTTCTAAAAACTCCTTACGTTTCTGATCAATGAAGCGTTGGTTGATATACTTCTTTCTAAACTTGACTTGAAAGAAAACCCAGGTGATTCTCTCTCTCGGAACCACAGATATCAATGTTTTCCACCAATTGTAAGCCGTGTCTCTCAACAAGGAAATTGCACACTTAATGCACTCATCACGGTTCAATGACATCTCATCAAATAATCTGATTGTATTTTCAAGCCAAAACTCGGTTCGCTCAACATCGTCATCAGCTGTGGCCCTAAACTTTTCGGCCCCATACTTGCGAATCTTATCCACAGGAGGTTTATTCAATCTGATCGGATCTACAACTTGTGGCACAACAGGTACTTGTGGGGGTGGAGGTTGTGGAGCAGTCAGATTTGTTCTAACAAATTTCAAAAATCATTCACTCATCATAGGGAAAAAGGCTTACTTAGCCTCACATTCCTCACCACTATCATTTGGCCTTGATGTGGCATTGCATCCCTTGAGCGAGAGCAAAGCATTACTCTCTACATCATCAGCAACTGCTCGATCGGGATCCATTACTATATTAAAACACATTTCAACTGTCAGATTTCATCAATATGGCATGTATAGCTAGACTCACATACGCTACCTTAGTCCAAGAATCGACTAAATCGTAGCTCTAATACCAATAAAATTGTAACACCCCTGACCCGAAACAGTCACCGGAATAGGGTTAAAGGGTATTACTAATCAATCAGAACATTTAACCTCTAAATGTCGACACAAAGTCAAACATCATCAAACACATTCATATACAATCATAGTGTCCCTTAAACGAGTCATCAAGACCCTAAGCATGCTTATAAACTGAGTTGGGACTAAACCAAAACACATATAAAATTCCATGAAAAATTGAAACTTTTCTATAATACAGGAGAGACACGCCCGTGGAGGTAGGCCGTGCCTCTCCCACGGTTACATGACACACCCGTGTGACCTCCCGTGGTTACATACCGCCAAAATTAACGCGGCTAACAAGCACGCCTGTGTGCTAAGGCCGTGTCCTATAAGGTCATATATCGCCATTTCTCGCACAACCTGTAGGCACGCCTGTGCCATGGCCGTGTACAGTTTAAGCCACATTCTGCCAATTTACCCACGGTCTGAGGCACGCCTGTGTGCCCCAACCGTGTAACATTATAGGCCATTTTTGTAAGGCCAACATGCCACCCACTTAGGGTCAATCCTACAAGCCAATCAACCAAACATCTCATGTACATATTGCCATCTAAAAGTATACCAATTTATCAATTTAAAACATGCAATCACTACCAACTCTAATTATACCCAATTCAATACCAATACTTATTCTATCACAAGCATAATTCATTTCCAAATCTCACTACCCCTACTAGCATTTATCAACACAAAGTTACCATACAATAGCGATTCATCAATCTACAAATCATGCCAAAAGATGCATCATATATATATACCACATTCATTCATGCCAAACCTATCACATATCTAGCCACATCTCATGGCTAATTACAATTCTCAAACTTGATTCAATTAACTAGCCTATACATGCCATATTCTAACTATATACATCTTTTTAAAAGTACCAAAATAGAATGCTGATTGTGTGATTACGAAGCTGATGATCCCCGATCCGAGGTAGCTTTACTGACACTGCAAGGCAGAGAACAAATCACATAGTAAGCTTTCCAAAGCTTAGTAAGTTCGTAATATAATACATATTACTCAATACTACAACATCAATATATATAAATATAATACCATCACATAGATAAAGGCACATCTAGTCACATTATCAATCTCAACCACATACCCAATTAGCTATTCATTCAACTCTTGAATCTATCATCAACCACATAGGTTCAATCGTACCTTGATCAACACATAGTTGCTTACCATTTATGCTACTCAATTGTTCGTTATTACCTCTCGTTCAACCTTGGCTAATCCTTTGATTTATTCGCACACTTAGTGCCAATTTTACAAATGAAACATAATCATCACTGCACACTTAGTGCCAATACACTAAACCGAACTTATATCGGTATCGCATACACAGTGCCAAGTCGATAAGTCGAAGCATCTATCTTTTCGCACACACAGTGCTAATCATCTCTTTCTCGTTTCCAATTTCGCACATTTAGTGCCCGTTTATCTCAATTCAGCACATAGCATTTCAAATCTCATAGATACATATACATCCATTCAATTTATATCACATAGACATAGTTTACAACTAGTATTATATCTTAACTTACTTTGGACGTCGAACTATCGATACGGTCGATTAATCGAGCACTTTATCTTTGCCTCGATCTCGATCCGAACCTCTCCTCTCTTGGTCTATACACATTCAAATTCAATTCATTCTACCATCAATTCATTCATTTAATCCAAACACACATATTTAAGGCATTTTACAAAATAGCCCTCACATTTTCACATTTTGACACTTTAGTCCCTATCTCACAAAATCATCAAATACTCAAAATTTCAATATACATGTGCTTAGCCGAATTCTCACCATGCTTATACAAGCCCACACATTTCATTTATTTCACATTTTAGTCCTCCAATTTCTCATTTTCACAATTTAGCCTAAATTACTCAATTTCACCAAAATTTCAAATACAAACTATGTTAACCCAACATTAAACTTTCATATTCCACCAACTATCATCACAAAGCTTATATATTCAACAATGGCATATCTCAAAATCACCATCATTTTCTAAAATTTAAGCATGGATTAGCTAGAGCACAAAGCAACGATCACAAAAATGTAGAATTATCAAAAATCGAGCATAAAACACTTACTAATTGAAGCTTGAAATGGTCGAATGTTTCAACACCTTAAACCCTTTATTTTCTTTCTTTTGCAAACGGTGGAAGAAGATGAACACACCCACTTATTCATCATCTTTGTTTTATTATAACATATATATTATAATTATGCCATTTACTAATTTAACCTTCAAATAAATAAATAAAACATTTTAACATTAAGGTCATTCTAGTCTATTGCCACCCACTATCACTTAATATGGCCTAATTGCATCATAAGGTCTTCACTTAATAAAGACAATCACACTTAGGTACTTATAAATCAGCACATAGCTTTTACTATTTACGCAATTAAGTCTTTTCTCTTAATCCGACACTAAAACAATCAAATCATCACACAGAATTTTTACACAGGCTATGTCACATATCATTCACACAGAAAATATCATTATAATATTTTTACGACCTCAGATTTGTGGTCTCGAACCACTGTTTTGACTAGGGTCTAAACCGGGCTATTACAAGAGATCCCACTGCACTAGAATATGGAACATGTGACATGTACTCAAGCTTATCATCTAATGGTGGAGACAAAGCTGGTGAAAGTTTGAAATGGGCTACTAAAGGAGTACTAACAGGTTTAGCACTTTGCATATTGAACTTGCAAAGAACTTTCTCAATGTACCCCTTCTGACTTAGGTACAATTTACTTACTTTTCTATCTCTGAGAATCTCCATACCAAGTATTTTCTTTGCTGGTCCCAAATCTTTCATCTCAAATTCTTTACTTAGTTGGGCTTTGACCTTTCTTATCTCTCATTTACCTTTTGCTGCTATCAACATGTCATCAACATAAATGAGTAGATACACAAAAGAACCATCACTGTTTTTCTTAAAGTAAACATAACTGTCAAAGCTACTTCTTTTAAAATCATGAGAAGCCATAAAGGAATCAAACCTCTTGTACCATTGTCTTGCTGACTGTTTCAAACAGTAAACAGATTTTTTCAGCAAGCAAATATAGTTCTTTTTTTCTGAGACTATAAAACCCTCTAGTTGTTGTATGTAAATATCATCCTCAAGTTTTCCATTCAAAAATACAATTTTACATCTAACTGCACAAACTCCAAATCATGCATAACCACAATATCGAGCAAAGCTTGAATCAAACTATACTTCACAACCGGGGAGAACACATCTGTGATGTAATAGCTCAAATTTCAGTGATGTCGGAAATAGTTGTTCGAGATCACCAAATCTGAAAAATGAACTTGTAGATTATATTATTTAATATTTACGAGCCAAATGTAGCTTTTAAAATATTTTTGAAATAGTAAATTGTGTTTTATAAAGATTTATTTGGTCAAGAAATTGAGAAAAAGAGGTATCGAGATCTCGGTGTTATAAACCGAGCCATAAGTGTTTTTATGAATATTTACAGAGTGTCAATAAGGTAGTATTAAAATTTCGTTAGAAATTTTTGACGTTCAGTGGTTAATTAAATAAAAATGACTAAATTTGAAAAAGTGTAAAAGTTGCTAGAAGGATTAAATAGCTCAATTGTCAAATGAGGAAGGACCTAAAGTGAAAATAAGCCAAAAGGAGATATTTTGGGCGGCAATAGCTGAGAAAAATCAGGAAATGGGTGAAATAAGGGCAAAATTGAAAAATTGTCAAAATTAGCTAAATAAAAATTGGACCAAATTGGAATATCTAGAATTCTTTTCATATCTCTTCATTTTCATCAGTTGAAAAACAACCATAGAAGAGGGTTCAAGCTGGTTTTCATACTCTAGCTTCATGTAAGTTTAATTCTTGCTTTCTCCTTGAAATTTCTATGTTTTTGGACTTTTACAATTTGGTCCAACTTACTATGTCATTAGTTTTTTATTCTATGGCTAATTTTTAAAATTTCTATGAATGAGTGTTGGAAGCATATGATGAATAAACATAGAATTGAAGCTTTAATTTTCATATATGATGATTTTATTAGTAAAATTGATGGAAATTGGTTTAGGTCCTGATTATGAAAGAGTTTGGAATTAATGTCTAATGCTAAAGTTATGATTTTCAAGGGTTATGAAGTAATTTAAAATGATAGAATAAAGTATTAATTGAGAAAAAAATTAGCCCAATTGAAGGGTTAATTGGACAAGGACTGAATCGTATGAACTGTTAAATTTGGGGCAAAATGGAAATCAACACTTTGCACTAAAACAATTTTGGACAGCAGCAGTAGTTTAACTTTGAAAAATCACAAAATTTGTAGAAATCGAATTAGAGATGAATAAAATATATAATTAAAGCTTATTGAGTCTAGTTTTTTTATAGAAGAAACGGTGTAAGCAATGAAATTGTAAATCACGAGATATAATAGATTTTGTGAGACAAGGTCAGAATGATTTCGGGTTCCCTTGTTCTGACTTTGAAAAACCATCAAAAATTTGAGAAAAATAATTATGGGCTTAAATTTATATTTTTAAAATACTGAATGATTCTATTTTCAATAGAAACAAACGGGAATATCATTCGAATCCCGTATGAGGAGATAATTAATTTTTAGTGAAGAAGGGTCAGAACTGTCAGACAGCAGAACAGGGGTAACTTTAAAGAATAAACTGTACTTATTGGCTAAACCAAAAATTCTGAATATTTTATGGTAAGAAGATATGTGAGTCTAGTTTTAGGGAAAATTAGCGGATCTTAATTTGGAGTTCTTTAGCTCAAAATAAAAATAATTTAGCGACTATGACACGGATGGACAACTTGAATATCCATATAAGTAAATAGTGAAAATTATAGATAATGTTACTTACAAGTGTGTTATTTATACTAAGGATGTGGATAGAGAGGAGAAGGAGGAAAAATATACGAATGACTTATGTATAAATTGATCACATGCCCGATTATAATCGATAAATTTTAAATTAGAAATGATATAATGTTTTATTTCGAATATTTACTATGAAATTGTGATTATCGTTATGATATAAAATTGAATTTGTAAGTTCGTGTAACTTGAATTATATTTTAAATGCTTGAAATATATTTTTATTGATGTGAATATGATTTGGATGTTTATTGTATGATAATTGATGAAGTATTGATATTCTTGATGAAAAGGGAAAATAAATCTCGGTTGAATGAAAGGAAAATTTGATGGATCTCTGAAAAGGAATTGACGGTAAAAAGGATCTAGCTCAGACGGGTGATCCTATCCTGATATAGCCCTCTCGAAGAATATATGGAAAATGGATTTAGCTCGGACGATTAATCCGAATTAGGGTCTAAATTTAGCCTGGACTAGTAATTCAGATCCAAGCTCATTAGAGTAATTGTCGTTGCAGGGGGTTTAGCCTGGATTGGTTATCCCACTGTAAGGATGAGGTTCGAGGGAGTGTGCTCTCTGAAATGGAAATGTGCGCACATGAATATGAATTTGACGTACCCGGATTTGTACACTAAAGTGTACCTTTGAAAATCCATCGAAATTTCAAAAAATTCAACGGGATAAATATGGAAAAATAACAAGGGAATGTAAATCATGGTATTGATGAGCTCATCAATCATGGTATATATTATTGATATATGGAAATTATTGGACTAACTTGAATGTTGAGTTTGTGCATGTTAGAGTAATAATGCATTGAATGAATGTATGAATGTTTATTGCATTGTATTGAAAAATTTTCCTGAGGATCCGGTTTAGTCTCGACCGATCTTAATGCATGATTTGGACCTCGAAGGTCCGTTAAAAGAATGTTTATAATTAGACTCGGTATTTGAACGATAATGATTTTAAATTATTTGTAAGTGTTCTGTACTCCTTGGTAATGCTTCGTAACCCTGTTCGGTGACATATACGGTTGGGGTGTTACATTTAGCAGTATCAGAGCTACAGTTTAGTCAATTCTCAGACCGAACGTAGCATATGCGAAGTCTAGAAATACATGTCATTATAAAACCTGTGATAGTGTGATATCTCTCGACCTTGATGAGAATTATTTTACTAATAGATAGAGATGCTTCCAACTGAGCTAATTCCAATAGTGATGAAAGTGATATTTGTAACAGCCAAATTTTCAGTGGTATCGAAAATAGTGATTTGAGATCCTAAATCCGACAAGTGAGTTTGAAAATTTAAATAAATTAACATTTATGAGTCAAGTATGGCATTAGAAATATTTTGAAATTAGTGAATTTTGTGAACTAAAAGAGTTAATTAGAAAAAATTGGGCCAAAAACGAGGTATTGAGACCTCGAATTCATAAAGTGAGCCATAAATATTTTTAGAAATATTTATGGAGTGTCATTAAGTTATTATTAAAGTTTGGTTGAGAAATTTTAATGTTTGGGTATGTAATTAAATGAAAAGACTAAATTGAAAAAGGTGCAAAAGTTTAATTATAGATTAAAGAAAATAGAAAGGACTAAAAAGGAAATTATGCCATTTTAAAATCTTGAGGCGGTTTATATGAAAAAAAATCTGAGATTTTTTAGTATATATATATAAAAGATATTAATTATAAAATATATTATTATATTATATTATTATATATATATAAACAAACTAAAGGAGAAAAAAAGAAAGAATAGAAACAGAGAACCAAACGAAGCAGAGAGCAGGGGAAGGAAAGAAAGAAGAAGAGAAGAGAAAGAAGAAAAGGGGGTAAAATTGGAAAATTTCCAAAATTAGCTAAATAAAAGGGGATCAAATTGAAATATCTAGAGAATTCTCTTCATTTCTCTTCATTTTCTTCAGCTGAAAAACAACCATGGAAGAGAGTTCAAGTTGGTTTTCATACTCAAGCTTCATGTAAGTTTAATTCTTGCTTTATCTTTGAAATTTCTATGTTTTTGGACTTTACAATTGGATCCAACTTACTATGTCATTAGTTTATGATTCTATGGCTAATTTTTAAAGTTGATGTGGATTAGTGCTGTAAGAATATGATGAATAAATATTGATTTGAAGCTTTAATTTTGTTATATGATGATTTTATCAAGTGAAATTGATGGAAATTGGTATTAGGACCTAATTGTGAAATAGCTGAAATTAAGGCTTAGTGTTAAAATTCTGATTCCAAAGGTTATGAAGTAGTTTAAAATGATAGAAAAAGGTATTAAATGAGAAAATTAACTCAATTGAGGGGTTAATTCAGCAAGGACTGAATTGTATGAATTGTGGAATTAGGGACAAAATAGAAATCAACATGTTACACTAAAGCAGTTTTGGACAGCAGCAGTTATCTAACTTTGAAAAATTACCAAATATTGTAGAATTTGAATTAGAAGTTGAGTGAGATATGAAATTAAAGCTTGTTGAGTCTATTTTCATATAAAAGAAACACAGCAAGCAAAGGAAGTCTACATTTTGAGATATTTAAAGTTTTGTAAGACTGGTTTAGAATAATTTCGTGATCCCCTGTTCTTACTTTAGAAATTCACTAAAAATTGTAGGAAAAATAATTATGAGTTATAATTTATATTTTTGGATTCCTTAATGAGTATATTTTCATTATAAATAATCGAAAACATTATATGAAAATCGTACTATGAGATAATTGATTTTTAGTGAATAAAGGTCAGAGCCGTCGGACTGTGTAACAGGGGAGAAGTTAACTAATAAACTGTATTAATTGGCCACACCAAAAATTCTGTAAAAATTATAGTAAGAAGATATGTGAGTCTAGTTTCAAATAAAATTAGCGGATCTTAATTTCGAGTTCTGTATCTCAAGATATAAATAATTTAGTAACTATAACTCAAATGGACAGTTTTGAATATACATATGAGTAATTAGTGAAATTATTAATAATATTACTTATAGCATGTTATATACATTAAGGATGTGGAATGGAGAGGAGGAGGAGGAAAATATGTATGAATATTCAGCTAGCATGGCCAATTTGTAATGTTTTAGGCTCAGGGACTAAATTGAATAAAAGTAAAACTTTAAGATTAATTTTGTAAAATGTGGAAATGACCAATTTGCATGAAATGGATAATTTTATTATTTAAAATTCAAAATTGAATGAAATTATTAATTTAGATTAAGATCGATTGAAAATCGATGAAAATAGAAAATTTCAAAGTGCCTTTGAATCTTGATATTTCGCAAATTTAGCGTGTAAGTTCGTGTAACTTAATTATGTGATATAAAGAAATATAAGTTGATGGTAAGTGAAATATTGATATGATGAATTAACTGTTTTATGTTTATAAAGAAACGGCAAGTGAATGATATTTATCATGACAGTAAATATGTGATTATCTTTAATATGTTAATACAAGATAATTAAGTATGTTGAGACGAGTAATAAATTTATGTAAGACATGACGAGGAAAAATAAATATGTTTTAGGGACAATATGTTTGATTTTGATTGGTTTCAAGTATAAATGCTAAATGAAATAAAATGTAAAACTAAATAAATTTATAATTCCGGTAATGCCTCGTACCCTATTCCGGCGTCGAATACGGGTAAGGGGTGTTACAATATTTGAGTATTTAATAGAAAAAGGGAAATTGCCTATGATGAGTAAAGATTTATAAAGGTACGGAATAAATGTTTGTAATGAATATATTGATGATAAAAGTTATGTTATGTGTGCATATATGGAAGCCAAATTTTGAGGATTTATGACCTCTGCCTCGTCGTAAGCATAGTTTTATACAGAGAAATTTACCAGATTTATATTGATTAAGTTTACAAGTGTGAAATTGAAGAGTTCAGTGGCTAAATGATTAATAACACATATAGAACTAAGAATGGGTTAGTTAGTAAAAATGATTATAATTGAGATATTAGATCATTTATTTTGAAGATTATTCGAATATACAATATTATTGTTAAGAAATAACTTATTCATGAGGAATCAATTTATTCAAGTATGGTATTTACAAAACGAAATTTTTGAAGAAAAAAAATTTCTTCTGAATTAGTTCCTTTAGTGAACTGAATAATTTGCTATTATTGATTGCTTTAGTAGTCAGTGGAGTAGTAATGAAGTCATAAAAATATCTGCAAGCAGTTGTTATAATTGGATATAATGTAGCGATTTTTTTGGGTATTTTACATGATCTGCTATTTTCAGAAATATATGTGAATGTTCATTTTCAAATGTGATTCTTATTTACATAGAAAGGTTGTTTGATTATGATATTGGAAGGAATTATTGAAAGTCTTGATAAACTATGAGCGGTACTTTTCTATCATTCTCTGGTATTCTAATCGATTATGCTTGAGAGGACACTTGATGGAAATATTCATATGATATTGCTTTCTACTTCTATTGGGTCGAAGCTTCGAATTGCAAATATGATTTATTCTTGAAAGATATTCATTGACCGAAGATGAAAGTTCTGTTGACCGAAGCACCAGTTCTGGTTCAACCTAAATCGGGTAAGAAAGTTATGATTTACAGTGATATATCATTGAGTGGGTAAACTGTGTTTTGATGCAATAAGATAAAGTAATGGTCTATACTTTTAAATAATTAAAAATTGTATGAAAAGAATGACCTGATATATGATTTAGAAGTGACAGTTAATGTTTCAGCCTTGAAAACTGGTGATACTATTAGTTAATGAAAAATACTTGAACCTCTCCACTGAGGGAATTTTCGAGGACGAAAATTCTTAAAGGAGGGGAGAGTTGTAATAGCCCAAATTTCAGCGATGTCGAAAATAGTGGTTCGAGACCACCAAATCTGACAAATGAACTCGTAGATTATATTATTTAATATTTACGAGCCAAATGTAGCTTTTAAAATATTTTTGAAATAGTAAAGTGTGTTTTATAAAGATTTATTTGGTCAAGAAATTGAGGAAAAGAGTTATTGAGATCTCGGTGTTATAAATTGAGCCATAAATATTTTTATGAATATTTACGGAGTGTCAATAAGGTAGTATTAAAATTTCGCTAGAAAAATTTGACGTTCGGGTGGTTAATTAAATAAAAAGACTAAACTGAAAAAGGTGTAAAAGTTATTAGAAGGATTAAATAGCTCAATTGTCAAATGAGGAAGGACCTAAAGTGCAAATAAGCCAAAAGGAGATATTTTGGGCGGCAATAGCTGAGAAAAATCAGGAAATGGGTGAAATAAGGGCAAAATTGAAAAATTACCAAAATTAGCTAAATAAAAATTGGACCAAATTGAAATATTTAGAATTCTCTTCATTTCTCTTCATTTTCATTAGCTCAAAAAAGCCATAGAATAGGGTTGAAGCTGGTTTTCATACTCTAGCTTCATGTAAGTTTAATTCTTGCTTTCTCCTAAAAATTTCTATGTTTTTGGACTTTTACAATTTGGTCCAACTTACTATGTCATTAGTTTTTTATTCTATGGCTTATTTTTAAAATTTCTATGAATGAGTGTTGGAAGCATATGATGAATAAACATAGAATTGAAGCTTTAATTTGGATATATGATGATTTTTATCCAGTAAAATTGATAGAAATTGGTTTAGGACTTAATTGTGAAAGAGTTTGGAATTAAGGTCTAATGCTCAAGTTCTAATTTTCAAGGGTTATGAAGTAGTTTAAAATAATAGAATAAAATACTAATTGAGAAAAAAAATTAGCCCAATTGAAGGGTTAATTGGAGAAGGACTGGATTGTATAAATGTTAAATTTGGGGCAAAATGGAAATCAACACTTTGCACTAAAACAGTTTTGGACAGCAGTAGTAGTCTAACTTTGAAAAATCACCAAAAATTTTAGAAATCGAATTAGAGGATGAATAAAATATGGAATTAAAGTCTAGTTTCTTATAGAAGAAACGGTGTAAGCAATGAAATTGTAAATCACGAGATATAATAGGTTTTGTGAGACAAGGTCAGAATGATTTCGGGTTCCCCAGTTCTGACTTTGGAAAATCATAAAAAATTAGAAAAAATAATTAGGGGCTTAAATTTATATGTTTAAAATACTGAATGAGTTTATTTTCAATAGGAACAGATGGGAACATCATCCAAATCTCGTATGAGGAGATAATTAATTTTTAGTGAAGAAGGTTGAATCATCGATGCAATGAAACGGGGTGACTTTAAAATTCTTTCAAATATTATCTTTGAATAGTTAATAAAATAATTCAACTTATAAATATTAAAATTAATAAATTAAATTATAATTTCTATTTAATGAAATAAAACTTGAAAAATAAAATACATATATCAAAAGAAAAAATAAGTTTAGTTTTATAAAACGACCATTTTATTTAAATTTATCATTATATTAATTAGCTTATTATTTTAAAATACTAAATTAATATATAAAATATATTTATTAAATTTTTCTTAAAATCATTTTAAATTAAAAATTCAATGGAAAGTATAAGTGGCAAAATTTAATCAAATAAACAAAACTCAATATAAAGTTAAAAGTATAATGGTAAATTTATCTTGAGATGATAAGAGTCATGTAAAATATAAAGTGTAATGACAAATTTTAAATTAGTGACAAATTTGAACATCAAACTAATATTCTAATTTATTATTGGTAAATTTAAATATATAAAATTATTATTTATGTAAATAATTCATGATAAATATTCAAATAATGTAAAAGGAAAAGTCTAACCCATCCAAATAAATAAATAAAGAAATTATGGCAGAAAAAAAGATATTAATTTTAATTCCCTTCCCTTCATATTTCACATTATTTTTTTTTCTCCTCCTATTCATATACAAAACTGCGTCTAATTGAATTCCATATTCCTCAATACTTTTTCTTTAAAATTATCACAAAAATCCCAACAATCATGTCATCCCAGATTTCCGAGGCTGATCAAGAACTCCTCCTCCACAAACTCGACATTTTCAAGATCCGCGGCAAAGATAAGCAAGGTCACAAGATTCTTCGTATTATCGGAAAATTCTTCCCTGGTAATTAATGATCCCCACGCCTCCACCACCCTTTTTCTTTTTCTTGATTTGCTATTATTATTCTGTTTAAAGAAGATTTGGGTTGATCAGCTCGGTTATTGATCGTTGAGGTTGTGAAGAAGTATTTGGAAGAGCATATATTTCCGAGGCTAGGAAAGAGGAGGTTTTCGGTGTTGTACGTGCACACCGGGGTTCAAAGAAGCGACAACTTCCCTGGAATCTCAGGGCTACGGTGGATCTACGAGGCCATCCCTATCAACGTTAGGAATAACTCCAAGCCGTATACTTCCTGCACCCTGGCCTCCAGGCCCGTCTCTTCCTCGCCACCTTTGGCCGCTTTCTCTTCAGCGGAGGGTAAACAACCAAACCAAACCTTTTCATTCGTATTCTCTTAAGCATATATTGATTTAGCATTAATAGAGACGTTGGGGTGGGCGTGGGTGTGGTAGGTTGTACGGGAAACTGAGATAGCAGGGTGGACTATCTATGGGAGCACGTGGAGAGGAAGGAGGTTGAGATCCCAGAGTTTGTGTATGATCATGATGAAGATTTGGAGTACTGTCCGATGATGGACTACGGATTGGAGAGTGCTCACCCTAGGGTTTCCCTTTCTCCAGCTGTCTCCAGCTACTCTATGAGGTGCATCTTATAGTTAATAACGTAATATATCATCTTATAGACCTGTACTACTCCTGCTGCCGCTATTTCTCTTATTTTCCAGTAAGGTTGAGATTGATTTGTAAATATATACTAGTATTGAGGAGGCAGGCAGCGTTGAAAGTCTGTTTTAAATTTAATCATAGTTTAGTTTGCTGTTAATATAATAATCTTCCCCTGCATTTTCACATGTATTTGAATACCATTAATCTAACAATGTTAAATTGAGAAGAAACTGTGATATATATATATATATATATATTCATATAGGAAAAAAGAGGACCATAAAGATGATGGAATAGAAAGCATCCTGTTTTAGGTTGAAATGGAATTTTGGAATTAGGGGCATAACAGACAGTAAAGGAGGAGGGATATGGAGAGGGTCAGGGGCAGGAGCAGGGTCAGGGTCAGGGTCAGGGTCAAGGAAGCTTCCTATCTCTGTTCCTTTCTTTTTCTTTTCAAGTCCCTAAGGGAATGGAGAGGGTCAGGAAGCTTCCTACTCAGAATTGAGCAATTAGAATACAGAGGGTCAATTACTGCTGTCTTTTCCTTTACTAATTTAGTAAACAAACAGGAACTACATAATAGTGTTAGAGCATTGAAAAACCATTTTGTTATATATAATTTAATGAGATTTTCCAAAAATTTTGGTTAATCTAATTAAACTTTCAAAAAAAAAACTTTGGAGGTTTTACATAAATTTTAAAGATTTTAATTAAAAGTTTTAATATTTGGAAAGATTTAATTAGAACTTCTAAAAATTTTGAGGGCTTAAGTAAATTTTTTTAAAAAATAGAGTATAATGATTTGGGGCTAAGAACTCTTTTCCCTAATAACCATCGGCCCTGAATACAAAAAATTTGTATTTATGTTCGAAAATGAAAAATAACGGATGGCAATGGGGTGGGGCAGGGTAGATTTTTGTCCAATCCAAACCTAGCTTGAAACTTGATTAATTTGCTCTAATCTCACCCCGACCCTAATTCTTAAGAAAAAAATTTTCGCCCTAAACTCGAATCCGAAGTTTTATAGAAGACCCAACCCCACCTTGAATTTAATTTAAATGTTATATTTTTTTTTAATTTTGAAGCAAATAAGATTAATTTTTTTTAGTGTAGACTTCTTTTTTGAAAAAGACAATTGGCTTGCATTTATTTCAAAAGAATAAAAAAAATAAAACACAAGAAATTAAAGCAAACCCTAAAGGAACCCAATCGGTTTCCTAAAACAAAAGTAAAAACCAAACAAACGTCCCTAATCAGAAGCCAGCCTTTCCACGATCGAAACTCCTCGTGAAACATCCAGTACCCAGCAGTTCCCGTTCACCGACTGATTGTCCGTTCGTCGATACTCATGTTAGAAACCGGATGCACCTCTCTTAAGAGTCCAAAACTCCTCACAAAGCCGATGTCTTCTTCAACCTGCTTGATTCTGAGGTAGCCCCACTGAACCCATCCACTTTGTTCATCGAGAGACCATTTAGACTGAGGTTTCACTCAATAAACCCCTAACTGACAGTAACCCTTTTCAAACTTGATCGATTCTTTTGTTCTATCCACCCTCTTCTATTCCACCATGCAATCCTTATTACGACACTTACTCTCTCAGAGATGCTCTTCGGCGATCATCCTCTACCTCCATAGCAGTCGACCGAGGAAATCCATTTTGTAGATAAGTACCCCATGTTCCTTTTAACTCCTCCACTGCTAATGCATGCACCACTTTATTTGCCTATCTCAATGTATTTCTAAACAAGCATGCTTCATTATTAGAGCTTAGCATTCTAACGCTTAATACATAGGCACTAATTTCAGATTTATTTGTATTCCCTATTTGCACCTTTATTACTGACAACACATTGCCTTCAATTTCAGCCTTTACGATTCCCAAATCCAGCCCTAACTGAACCGCCCGGACACACGCAATTGCCTCTGCAACAAAACCAGTTGGTATGTGCTCATTCAGGCGCATGGTAAAATTCAGAACCCTCCCACTTGAATCCCTGACCACTATCCTCGAACATGAACTTTTGCTTTGTTTGTGAAAAGTAGCATCCAAGTTGATTTTTACATACGACTCCTTCAATGATCTCCAATGCTCTCCTTTCACTATTCAACCAAGTAACCTCTTATTAAGTTCCTCAAATTCCTGTATTTAACTCGTGATGAAACATGCTATGTCAGATCCATTTTGTAGTATCCCCTCATGTAGGTATTTGTTCCTAGCTATCCACATGGCCCAAAATGAACTGACTATTACTCGACATTTTTGTATTGAGACGCTGTTATAAAGGTATAGCACTGACCCTTGTTTAGTTCCTGTGGCCATTCTATACCTAACTTTCCCCAAATTTCTTTTACAGCTAAACAATCCCGGAAAACATGCTCAACATTTTCTGCTTTCACTGTTCATTTGGGACAGTTTGCAGATCCCACCAATCTCTTTTGGTATAGATTGTATTGAGTAGGCAAATAACTATTAAAAATCCTCCAATTCATAATTTTTATTTTAGAAGGCAGATCCAAGAGCCAAAGTCTTTTATAAAAAGGGTTGTAAGCATGTTGTTCATTGTTAAGAGTAGCCGGGTGTATTACTTGTATTAGTATTTTGTACCCACTCCTTATCGAGCATTTATCAGAAGCCTCACCTCGCCATACCAACTTGTCCTCCTGTGGTGGACATGGTAAAGGAATGCATAGGATCCTGTCAGCCTCTTCTTCATTAAAGGTAGTTTTAATTAATCCTTACCTCCAATAATTTGTAGTTTGATCAATTAAATACGATACATAACATATATGCTGATCATTTGCTCGTGTTTTGATTTTGAAATCCATAGCTCTCGACATCCACGTATCTTCCCAAACCAAGACTTAATTTCCCGATCCTATTCGCCAGCGTAATCCCTTCTTTAGTAGCCCTTTCGCCGCCCACACACTCTTCCAGGTATATGAAGGTAAATTGTTCAATCTTGCATTTAAAAAATTTGACTCTATGTAATATTTGGCTTTTAACAATCGTGCCGATAAAGAATTTGGATAACAGATTAGATGCCAACCTTACATTGCTAATAACACTAAATTAAATTTTGATAGGCATCTAAATCTTACTCCTCCATCCTCTTTCAAATTACACAATCTCCTCCACTCGCACCAATGGATACCCTGCTTGCCATGGCTCTTTTGCCACCAAAATTTTCCAATGATACTCTCCAATTCAAGACAAAGCGAATTTGACAATAGGAAACACATAATTGAATACGTCAGGATCGTTTGTAGTACTCATTTTATAAAGACTTCCTTCCCCCTTGTGAAAAATGATTTATATTCCACCCATTAATCCTACTCATTAGTCGATCTTTTAGAATTTGGAAAGCCCTTCGCTTGTTCTTGCCCACCATATTAGGTAAACCCAGATATCTTTCTGGGTCCCTAGAAATTCTGACATTGAGGATAAATGACATCAGTTCCCTCCTTTGCTCCGATACATTTGAGCTAAAATAACCAAATGATTTTTTAAAATTAATGCATTGCCCCAAGCAGATTTCATACTCTCGCAATATATTCTTTAAAGTATGTGCCCCTCTTTTTGTCGCATAACCAAACAAAATACAATCATCAGCGAACAATAAATGAGAAATAGGAGGCCCTCTACAGCTTACCCTATTCTTTAAATTATGTGCCCCTCTTTTTGTCGCATAACCAAACAAAATACAATCGTTAGCAAACAATAAATGAGAAATAGGAGGCCCTCTACAGCTTACCCTTGCCCCCTTTGTTAATCTTTCCTGAATAGCTAATCTCATAAAAGAGGAAAAACCTTTGCTACATATTAAAAACAAATAAGGGCTCAACGAGTCCCCTTGATGTAATCCCCATTTTGGTTTGAACCTCTCCCCTATCGTTCCGTTTAGGCATATCGAGTAAAAGACTGAGCTAATATAATGCATTATAAAGTCTACACATGAGCTAGCAAAACCTATTTTTAGCATCATCTGATCTAGGAAAACCCATTCCACCCTATCATACATCTTTCTCATATCAAGCTTTAATGTCAAGCTTCCTTTCTCTCCCATCCTTTTCTGCTTAAAAGTATGCATGAGTTCATAGGCAAAAAGGACATTATCAATAATTAATTTTCTCGGGACGAAATCGCTTTGGGCTTCATTGATACATACATTTAAAAAATTTGGAGGCGATTTGCAACAGCCATTGATATTACTTTGTATGGAACCCATGCACAAACTAATTGGCCAAAAATTCTTGAGGTTTGTTAGATGGGACATTTTTGATATAAGTGTATCAACTCGTTTTTTAGTGGTATTAAAAACAGTAGTTTTGGAACCACTATTCTGACCAGTGAGTCAGTAATGTTTATTTATTTAATATTTATAGGGTTATTATAGTGTTGTATTAAAATTTGGTTAGAAAAATTTAACGTTTAGATAGTTAATTAAGTAAAAAGGATTAAATTTTAAAAGTTACAAAAGTCAATCGCTATTAGTTTAATTGTATTGAATGGTTATGGAACCATGAATTGAGGGACTTAAAAGGTAAATATACCTTTTCTATTATAGTCGACAGTTTAAAGGTGCTAATTTATGAAATTTTAGTTGAAATTAAAAGGTTAAAATAGTAATTAAGTTAATAAATAATTTAAACAAAAGATGAACAAAGTCATCATCTTTCTCTTTTGTCTTTGGGGGATAACCAAAACTCCATTGTTGAGTAGATAATCATTTGGCCAAGCTTTATGTCTCTTGCATGGTATGTATTTTAGTTGTTTTTAGTGATTTTTATCTTTTTGAGATTGTTGTAGCTTAATCTAGTGAACTCGAGGACTAATTCATAAAATTGTTAAATATTTGTAATTATGTCATGCATGAATCTGTGATGTTCTTGAACTTTGATGATAGATTATTAAGCTTGATAGTTAAATAGAACTATTTTGTAAAGTTATTTTAGTTAATTTTAAAATTTAGGGACTAAGTTGTTAAAATTGTACAATAACATGAAATTCTTGTGATAAAGTGGTAAATATGGGATGTTTAAGTACTTTGAAGAATTCTACACAAGGGTTTTTGTGTTAATTTTGATAATTGTGAAAATTTTAGTTTTAGGGACTAAATTGAATAAAAGAAAGTTTAGGGTAAATGTGTAAATTGTCATTAAAAGGTTAATTGCATGAATTTAAGTGTTTTAATATGTTTAAATAGGTTAATTGAATTAAACAATTATATTTAAATCAATAAATGAATCAGTCAACTGACAAACGCGGGAAAAGAAAGGTCTAACCGACTCGGCCTAACTCACTTGAAAAACCTATTTCATTTGTGTCATCCTAACTTGACATCCCTTCCATATTGAAACCCAAAATAGGGTTTATCTTCTACCATGAGTTTATCTTTATCACCTCACTAAAATTTTTCCTCGAATTTTGCATTTCGATTTTTGCGCCCAAAACTTCTCCACTACCATCATCCCGTAGTCAAACACTCGTTATAGTGGTCGCCCTCCTCAACTGTGCCTTCAATAACATATCCAATCCAAACTCTATCTTCTTCATGCCATGATTGATTCCAATTTGACAGAAATTGTCCCCGTGACCCAAGCATCCATACAAAAAGCAGAACAACGTCAGTCTTTCATAACAGAACGTTGCATTTACAAAATTGGATTGAGAAATCATAAGCTTCTTCCTTCTCTTTAAAGGTTTCGACACATCTGCAGATATTTCCTAACACCCCAGCTTAATTGTTTAGCATCATACTCTAAAAAATTCTCAATAAAGTCTCCAAACTACTTTGCCACATTCTTCAAAAAAAAAAAAAAAAAATTCGGTGGGAGATCATGCACCTGAACCTAAAAATCCGGAAACACCAAAAGAACTACTTTGCCAATTAAAAAATGATTGTTAAAAGTCCATAGAGTGCCGCTCAACACTCGTGTCACATCAACTTCATGGAAGAACTTGAACAAATACTTTTTCCCCCTAGATTTGAAATTTGTATCCCTCCCCAATGGATGTCATAAATTTGCCATTGTGTTCCGTATTACATAGAACTGAACCACGTTGGCTGTTAAAAAATACTTCACAAGACATAACTAATAAGTCAATTTCAGAGATTCAGATTCACTAGGAAGTTGTCAAGCCTCTTCCTCTCCATCGTCAATCTTCAACCCCGCTAGATTGTTTTCCATTGAATTTGTACCATCAGATCTCATAAACCTACAAAGGAACTCTTCTCAAACCTACTTGTCACCTCCCAACCTCTATTTCAAAAAAATAAACCCTAACAAAACAAACCCTTGCCACCTAGCAGACAAAATCGTGCTACCTAGAACAAACTCTTAAATTCTATGGTGAAGAATAAAAACTTAATAGATTCATTTTTTTTATATATTTATTTATAGAAAGCAAACACTTAATATATGTATCATATTGGGGCATTTTTGTAAATATTTTGGGATGGGTGGGATAGATTTACCTCAAACCCGACCCACCTATCTTTCTAATTTCACTCGATATAACCCTTCCTGAACCTGATTTTTTTTTTTAAAACGGATTAGATTGAATCAAAATTTGTCATATTTGAATTTTTTTACCATCCCTAAACAAGAGCAGAACTACAACTATTTTTTGGATTATAGTAAAGTTTTGTAGCAAATAAGGAAAGTTAACTTAGTTAGTTATAATTTTAGCAAGTGATAACTTTGATTATTTAATATTTCATTAATTATAATTTTGATTGTTTAATATATCATTAATTATAATTTTAAAGTATTAATTAAGATTTGCAATTAATCATAATCTATAATAATGGTATTTATATGATAAAAAGTTAAAAAATTCTAATGTTATAATTAGTTTTTTTTTTTTTGTATTTTTTTAATCACTCCACGATTTTTTTTTCTTTTTGTATTAAGGATATAGCTTCTTCTTTTTTTTAGTTACAAAAGGAATTTGAACTATAATGCCCAACTGACAACAATAGACTAGTTACTCAGCACTTATCCCTCAACATTGCATCTTGCACCACCAAAGGCGGTTATGGGAAAAAATAAAAACCTGTTTGGCAACACCTTACCGCCTTGTGTATAGGCATTAGCAACCATATTCACTGTTCGTGGTACATGTTGAATCTCTACTTGCCAATCCCTTGTCATCCAGTTGCAAACCTCCAATGCCAATCTTGGCGATCCCACCACCTTGGCTCCAAGTATTAGGTCTATTGCTGTCTTACTATCACACTCAATTAGCAGCTAACACACCCCCTTCTCCCAAGTCGTTTCTAGCCCATCAACAATTGCTCGAAGTTCTGCCTTTAGGATCAAGTTAAAGCCTATGTTGCAGCCATACCCAAATACCCAGTCGCCTTGGTGACATCTTACTATCCCACCCGCCATTACACTTCCAGATTGCATGTCAACTTCCTTATCCGTATTAAGTTTATACCACCATTTTTTTTTTATAAATCATTGTTTAGGTCGTCTTTTTTATCTATTTTTGTATGATACATAATAAGATTATTTTTTAATATTTTCATGTTAAGGTTATTTATAATTTTTAAATTTTATAACTAAGTCCTTAATTATTTTTATTTTGGTGAACTGCTCAATTGCTGTTAGCTCGAACAATCAATCGAAAAAGGCAAGAAGGGAGGTGAATTGGCCTTTTAAAAATTTGTGGAAGCATGAATGAAAAGATAAGACAATGAACATAAGAATTTAGAGTGGTTCAACCTAATTGCCTACTCCACTACCTTAGCTTTCCACAGCTAAGAATTTTTCTAAATTCTCTAATTTGATCAACCTTTGAGGATAATGTTTAACCTTACAATTCCCTTATGATTTCTACCCAAATCTCAAGATTTAAACCCTCTCAAAAGAGTAAACAAATGAGCAAATAAAGAAACAATCCTTACAAGATTAGGATGTTTGCCAATTAAGCACTCACACAATAAAAACACTTGAGCTAATACAAATACAAAGAGCTACAAGTATTTGTAAGAAAAATATGAAAAATTGAAGCACAAAAGGTTGATAAAAGAATTCTTGATCTTTCTTAATATCTTATAATCTTTTGTAATCTCTCTTGTCATTGTAGAAGCTTTGAAAGTTGTTATTTATACCTTCTAATTTATTTCTAACCGTTTGGATTGGTAGGAAATAGAATAGAATTGCTGAAGATGTAAGAACTAGTATGTCTCTTGCAATAACAAGTATTGATACTTTTAAAGGGGTATCGATACTATGGACATTTAATGCCTAAATTTAGTGACTGTTAAAGCTTCGTAATGATGCATTTTCGATGAAATCGAACGATGGTTTCGGGACCACAAATCTGAAGTCAGAAAATTTATTTTATTATTATTTTATAGTCTACTGTATGATAGAAATACCATATAAAAATTTTGTTAAGAAAATTTACCGTTTACATACTTAATTTGATAAAAGGACTAAATTGTGTAAAGTGTAAAAGTTGAGTTCTAATAGCTAAAGGTATTAAATAGTTATAAAATTTTAAATTGGAGGTGCTTATATAGTAATTACCATTAAAGTTGTTAATGGATAGGCATGAGTAGTTATCATTGAAAATTGAATGAATTATTAAGGTTAATTTTAAAATTAGTTATTAAAGTTATGATAAATAAAATAAAATAAACTATTATCATCATCTTCCATCAAAATTAAAATAAAAAGAAAAAAGAAAATCTAACCATGGAAGCTTGAAATTTAGGCAAGCTTATTTTGTTCAATTAGGTATGTATTTTTGTTCTGTTTTTTTATGATTTTTATGTTTTCAGAATTGTTGTAGCTTAATCTAGCTAGCCTGAGGATTAATTTGTAAAACCATTAAAGCATTAGGATTTTTCTATTGATGAACATACTTGAGTTTTGAAGTTTGATGATAGAAAATGAATGGTTGTTGTTAGATAAACAACTTTTGTAAAGAGAATTTTTATGAAATCATCAATTAGTGATTAAATTGAAAAAAGTGATAAATTTATGGTAAATTTTGTGAACTTTGTGAAATATATGTGATGCTATTAATATGTATAAAAATTGGTTAGGCTTGAGTAAAGATTAAATTGCATGAAATTCATTTTTGAGCTTAGGGACTAAATTACAAAAGAATTAAAAATATAGGAAAAATGGTAATTTTGCTAAAATTTCATATTAGATTAAATTGAATGAGAATTATATTGAAATAAGTTAAATTCATTCATATAGATTCTGTCAAAACTCGTACAGAGTTAGATCGAGGTAAAGAGAAAATTTTGGATTAATTGCCTCCGTATCTACGTACACTTATCGAGGTAAGTTCGTGTACTTAAATTGTATATTTATATGTTTTAAATTGAATTATATGTATGTGATTTGGATAATTTCCATGTATAAATACCGATAGCATATTCGATTATTACCGAATCCTGTTTGAACCTTAGGAATTCGTAGTATACAAATGACATGTCATTAGGGTTACCGATTTGATTGAGGTCTTGCATGTGTTATGGACACACCACAACTCGTATGAGCTTACCAATTTACAGTTCGTGAGAGCTTATTGATTTTCAGCTCGTATGAGCTTATTGATTCACAGCTCGTGAGAGCATACCGATTCATAGCTCGTATGAGTATATATGTACATGAATTGACTGATTACAGTTCAATACACCTCGTGTGTACTAGCCGTGTATCCAACGATATTTTAAATGGTTTAACGGGCAATGTTTTATTATGAGATTATGAGTTTGATACGAACTATTACAGGTAAATACATGATATACATGGAAATGATATTACATAATATATTAAAACATGAAATAGATAATACATGTATATGAAACTTGTTTAGTGGTTATGTTTATCCATGTTTATTGGCTATTATATGTGTTTTGCATGGCTAACATGTCGAGGATATGTATTTAAGCTTTTGGCCAAATTGGTTTAGATATGTTTTGTATGCTTACCTTAAATGTGATTAAATGGTAAGTTAATTTCTTTGTTATATAAACTTAATAAGCTTAAATGCTTACTCTGTATTATTTTCCGTGTTTTATAGTAATTTAGAAGCTCGTTCGGTTAGGAAGCTTGTTGGAGCTATATCACACTATCTATCAGCTCTTTTGATACTTTCGGATATTTAAATTTGGTTATAATGACATGTATAGGTTAATTTTACTAATATTAGCATATAAGTGTTTCGTTGAGATTAATCACTTAAATGGCTTGCTTTTAGTATATTTTGAGATATATATATATATATATATATATATATATATATATGTAGTCTTATCATATTAATGTTTGTTAGAATGGTATATTTGGTACCGTTTGAGAGTAGACATATATGTATTTTGTTATTTAGGTAAGTTTGAATATTTGGTTGACATGTTTTTAAGTTTTCGCTTGAGGTGCTTAAGGGCATATTGGTTGTATGTGGTGATAATACATGTTTAAGACTTGATTTTAGCTTGTTTTAAATGCCTTGTTATGACTTGGTTATATGCAAATTATTGAGTTTAGGTTGGTACTAAATTGGGTGAGAAATGTGACTTGGAAAATGGCTTATTTTCGTCCACACGAGTAGAGACACAGACGTGTCTCAGCCGTGTATGACACACGGCCAAGTGACATGGCCGTGTATCCCCTATAACTTTTTAAGAATGCAAGTCAGTATGCTCACACGGCCTAGCACACGGGCGTGTGACTTGGCCGTTTGACCCAAAGTCAGAGAGTTATACGGGCACGGACATAAGCTGAGATATGGTCGTGTGTCCCTATTTTGAATGTCCACACGGCTTAAGGCACGTGCATGTCTCTTGGCCGTGTGAATCACGGTTTGGCCACACGATCGTGTGACCTCTGTAGTTTTGAAAATTTTTAATATTTTTAGAAAAATTCTTTGAGTACCCGACCTAGTCTCGACTTGTTTCTAACGTGTATTTTGGGTCTCGAGGTTTCGTATAAGAGACAATATGTCTAATTTCGATTGGTTTCTGACATGAATGTATATAATATGAAATGTTTGTTTATTTAATCTGTAAACTCCGGTAATGTTTTGTAACCTTGTTCCGGTGATGGATATGGGTTAGGGATGTTACACGTATAGTATCGATACAATAGAGGAAATATCAATACTTGCTATGAGGTATCAACACCTAAGGAAAGGTATCGATACTTGGCAATTTTCTTTGATTTTCCAAAACATCGAACCTTAAAGCGGTATCGATACCAGGCAGGGTATCGATAAATTTTGAAAGGTATTGATACTTTGTTAAGGGTATTGATACTTTTTATTTTTGTTCAATTTTCCAAAACATTGAAGCTCGAATCGATGTCGATATTAGGCGGGGTATCGATAATTTTTGCAAGGTATTGATACTTTGTTCAGAGTATCGATACTTTTGATTTTTGCTCGATTTTTCTAAATTTCAAAGCTCAAATTGGTATCGATACTTATACTAAGTATCGATGCTTTGGTTCAGGGAGCAGTTTTCACTTGTTAAAAAATGTTTGAAAATTTTGTTACTCAAGTTGAACTTGTTCAAAATATTTTCCAAATGTTTGAAGAGTAGTTTTCAAAATTTGTCTTTTAGAAATATTTTGAAATAAATTGTCTCTTGAAATTCATCAAGTTTTATTCAAAAACATTATCTTTGTTATATCAAAATATTTATCAAATAAAGTTTAGCTTAGCAATTGGTCTCTCAACTTTTAGACTATTTTCATTTTGGTCACAAAAAATCCTTACAATTTTGTCATCAAACTTTTAAGGTGGTTTCATTTTAATAACCCAAGCATTAAAACCTTAATTGTAGTTGATTGTATACACCAAATCAGGCCAACATCATACTAATTGATATTTGTCATTTACTTTGACTCTAAATTGAATTTTAGAATTTTACTTTTATTTGATTGAATTTTGGTAAAAAATTATTTTTGTTTAAATTTTTATTCAATTTCAATTTAAAATACTTTTGAAGAAAAAATAAATAGTTATTTTTTTCAAGTTATTAAATAGAATATAATATTAACTACAATATTTTGTTTATTATTAAAAAACAATGTGAGATGAGGGTTAATATTAATAAGAATAAATATTATTATAATATAATTAATTATTTAGAACACTTTTGAAAAATAAATTTAATGAAAAATAAAAGTTGTAGAATTTATTTTTAAAAGAGAAAATATAGAAATTAAATAGAAAAGAAAGATAGATGTGCCACTTGTCAATAAATTAGCTTTTCTCTTAAACCTTGTAATATATTATAAGAATAATAATTTATTTAATTCTCTAAGTTTACAAAAAAAAAATTGTAATATTCTATTTAATTTTTAACTTTTAAAGTTGTATTGTTTATCAAATTAATTTAAATATTAACAGCCCGAGCAGCAGTCAACAGGCAATAAAAGAAACCTAGCAGTCAACGTGCAATAAATCAGACGCAAATAATCTAGCTGGTATGCAAGAGCAACAAAATAATCTGAAACGCCTCCAAAGCAACTAGCAACAAGCATCCTAAATCCAAACCTTCCATCTGCCCGATCGAAAGCCTAACAGCACAAACCGATGCCTAGAAAACTCTCCGAAGTCAAACCTCCCACCCCGAAACTCTACAGAAATAGCTGAAATCCCTTCAGTCCACGCTTATCTCTCCCCAAACCAAACCCCAACTAGACCAGATCAACAGAATCCTACCCACTCCCCCCTTTCTCTTCTCGCGTCAGAAACCGACGATCTCTCTCAAATTAGGCACCCGCCCACTAAGGTATGTATTGATCCCTCCCTGCAATGACCCCTTAGCCACCAAATGTGCATTGCTTGGACACAGTTTTATTTTAAAACGTTTGGAATAAAGTTACATTTTGACACAAATGTTTTGAAACAAAATTTTAGTTATTGTCGTTGGATACCAATTTATGGCCATTGGATGCCAACGTCGTAATACTATATTGGACAAACAAACCTGCGTTTTGAAACAAACTTTTAGTTATGACCATTGTATGTTAACATCTTAGTTGGATGCCAATGTCTTAGTACTGAATTAGTTTTGTATTAGAATCAATACGTTTGTTGCTGTCTTAGTATTGTATTAGAATTAACACCAACACTATTCATTTGCAAAAGTAAGTAAAGTTTTATATTATTTTAAATCACTATCTCTTTTTTTTTAAAAGATTATTATTTCTCTATTTCATATAATATATAATATATATTGTATATAAATAATTTTAAATTTAAAATCATTTCTCATGAATTGCTAATGAAAATAATTAGAAAATTAACACTAATGTAAGTGTGAGATAGAGAGTGTTGCCTAGTCAACATGACACTTACTTTTATCTAAATAAAATAAAATATATTTTTTTAAAATGTATTATTACCATTTAAATTTAACCACTCCTAAAATAAATCAAATTATATATGTCTAAACCACATTTTTATTGGAAAACGGGCCGACTTTAAAAAGAAAAAAACGGGAGTCGCCACCAATCTTTTTTGAAGTGTGATTGGGCCACTTATAAAACATTTTGGTCTACGAGTTTTAAGAAAACGGGCTCGGGAGTCGGTTACGCACGAGGAAGGGTTAGCACCCTCGCAACGCCCAAAATTGGTAC
This sequence comes from Gossypium rotundifolium, assembly GCA_025506655.1. Taxonomy (NCBI): domain Eukaryota; kingdom Viridiplantae; phylum Streptophyta; class Magnoliopsida; order Malvales; family Malvaceae; genus Gossypium; species Gossypium rotundifolium. Next base: position 135,520,944 of record CP106733.1, read on the forward strand.
CGTATTGGTTGATTAATGTCCTTAGTATCGAAAGTTAAAAAATATTTTAGAGTAGGTAAAAAAGATATTCGAATGACTCGTATTGGATATCAAAACTTTCTCGTTCCGAAAAGCTGAAATATCATGTCCAGCACGATAGGACACGATGCTTCAAACTCTCGATCCCAAGATCATTTTATGATTTCCAAAATACGTGGAGTGTAATCAAAAAGGGTATTTCACTATTTGGCTAAACTAAAACCGAAACCCAAAGACGATTGGGTACGATTCTTTGGATTTCCAAACACGAAATATCGCCTTATTTAAGAAATATGATAAAGAAATGCGAAGGATATCTCTTTGTTTAGATGAATGTAAAATCGGAACCCAGCATGATTGGGCACGAATTTCTTGAACTTCCAAACACGAAACATTGCCTTATTTTAAGATCACGATAAAAATCTTTAAAGGTTATTTAGCGATTTAGACGAACGAAAAATCGAAACCCAGCACGATTGGGCACGATTTCCCGAACTTCCACACACACAAAATTACCTTTATGAAACATGATTAGAATCTTTAAAGGATATTTAGTGATCTAGACGAACGAAAAATCGAAACCCAGCACGATTGGGCACGATTTCTCAGACTTCTAAATACGAAATATTACCTTCGTAAAAGCCCATTTTTATGCATTTTGGAAAATAAAAATAAAAATAAAAACCGTTAGGATGTAATTCAAAATCTTTGGTTGACATGGGATGATAAGAACAAAACATATAAATATAAATAGTAAATTACAAAAAAGTAATAAATAAAAATAATAAAGCTAATGAAATAATGAAAATAGTAATATTAATATTGATAAAGAAACATAAAATAATGACCATAATAACAAAAATAAAAATAATAGAGACCTATAGATACACATAATTAATATGATAATAAAATAATAGTAAACATATTGGCAATAATGTAAAATATAATAATAATAATAACGGATATAATACAACTTAATAATATTAATAATATATAGTTAATGTAATTAAAGCAAACAAGAATATATATACACTAATAGTAATAATAATAATAAAAAAAAGAAAATAAGGAAATAATAATTATTAATAAAATAGTAAATACTTTAGTGGATATAATCGAATATAAAAAAAATTAAAGTGAAACAATAATATGTATACATATCGATGATAATAAATAAAAAATTAATTCAATGATAAAATAACAAAACAACAAAAAAAGGACTAAATTGAGTAAAAACCGAATATCTCAAGGGCTGATTTTTTTAAAAATAATGATAAAGGAGTGAATTGAAATGGTAGCGCAACATAGAGGGACCGAAAGGCAATAAACCCTAATCCTGAAAAGCGCGCGCTTAACAGGACCAAATTGAAATCCAGGTAATTTCAAGTAGAATCGTAAATAAAAAATTGATTTTAAAACTAGTAAAATCGGAGGGCTAAACGCGCAATTAGCCCTCAAGCAAAAACACGTGGATCCTAGCCCTCAGTGCGGGTCGGTCATGGTCGAGGACCAAACGACGCTGCGTTTGGCCTCGACCCCTTTCCAAAAGCGTCGTTTATAAACCCTATAAAGCCCATTTTTTTGAAATTCTCATTCTCTCCTCTCTCAAAAAAAAGAAAGCAGGAGAGGGTCTTAGGCGATTTCCGTGAGTCCTAGGCGATTTCCGCCACCGCTATGTTGTCATGCCACCACCACTGATGGCTTAATCTGAGAAAAAAAAGGTCGCTTTTTTTTTTTTTAAAAAAAATCCTATGTGTTTTTTTGAAAAACCCAAAACAGATTCTGGAAAAAGAAAAAATAAAAAAATAAAATAAAAATTAAAAATAAAAATAAAACCGAAGAGGGGAAAAAAAATGAAACCTTTGGTTTTTTTTTGTATTTGACTCTCTGGTTACAAATGTGTTTTTTTTTCTCTTATTTTCTAAAAAAACCTCCATCTCTTTACAGATTGTCTATTCGGCTTTTATAGCCTTCTAGAAAAACCAAAACTAAAACTCCTCCTCCTCCGTTTGTTGGTCGCTTTCCTTTTCTTTTGCGGGGAATACGTGGTCGCCAAGACAAAGCGGAGAAGAGCCGTCATGCGTGAGGCGTGCTAGAGACGCGCGCTAGGCTTCGCCTCCTGACCTAGGGTTTTCTTGGGTTTGGGCCACGGTTTTGGGCCTTTTATTATTTTATTGGGCTCCAAGTTTTTTAAAAATTGGGCCTTATAATTACTCCCTCTTTGCTCATTGTCGCAACGAGAATAGAGCAAAGACTTTAAAGGACCAATTTTGCCTCAAACTTGTTAGATCTTAACTTCTTGATGCTTCCTTTTCCAGTAGCTTTATTCCACCCACTGCATTTCAGAGGTATAGAAGTTTTGTTTCACTCTGCTATCTTTAGCTTGCTCCACTCCTGCTCAGTGGAGATAGGATTTGTCTTTTGATCCGCTCTACTCACCCGCCGGAGAGATAAGATCGTTATCTTCAATCCGCCCACCATCGCCGATTGGCGATAGGATTTGTCTTCGATCCGCTTACTCCTCGCCAGAGAGATAAGATCTATTGTCTTCAATCCGCCCACCTCGCTTTCAAATGAAGATAGGATCTACTATCTTTAGCCTGCCCACTCTTGATCGGTGGAGATAAGGCTTCTTCGATCCGCTTCTACTCTTGCTCAGAGAGATAAAATCGCTTCAATCCGCTCACTCTCGCCGGTGGAGATAGGATTTGTCTTCGATCCGCTTACCCCGCCAGAGAGATAAGATCTATTGTCTTCAATCCGCTCCCTCCTTTCGGTGAAGATAGGATCTACTATCTTTAGCTCGCCCACTCGATCGGTGGAGATAAGGCTTCTTCGATCCGCTTACTCCTACTCAAGAGAGATAAGATCTGCTCAATCCGCTCCACTCCCGCCGGTGGAGATAGGATCTACTATCTTTAGCCTCGCTTCACTCACCCGCCAAGAAGATAAGGTGGAATCTTCGATCCGCTCTACTCGCCTTTCAGAGAGATAAGATCTATGGTCTTCAATCCGCCCACTCGCTTTCGGTGGAGATAGGATCTACTATCTTTAGCCTGCTTCCTCGCTTAGTGAAGATAAGGTCGAATCTCGATCCGCCTACTCCCGCCAAGTAGAGATAAGATCTGTGGTCTTCAATCCGCCCACCTCGGTGGAGATAGGATCACTATCTTTAGCCCGCTTCACTCCGCTTTCGGTGAAGATAAGGTGGAATCTTCGATCTGCTCTACTACCTCGCCAAGAGAGATAAGATCAATGGTCTTCAATCCGCCCACTCTGCTTTCGGTGGAGATAGGATCTACTATCTTTAGCTTCTTCTACTCCCGCTCGGTGAAGATAAGGTGGAATCTTCGATCTACTCTCTCACCTCGCAAGAGAGATAAGATGTGGTCTTCAATCCGCTCCACTCCTCGCCGGTGGAGATAGGATCTACTATCTTTAGCTCGCCTACCCTTTCGGTGAAGATAAGGTCGGCATCCTCGATCCGCTCTACTCCCCGCCATTAGAGATAAGATCTGCACTCTTCAGAACTCCCATTGACCTTACTACATTGTCCTCTCAAGAACCCACCGTAGAAGTGATTTCATGGGGTCTATGCATATGTCAAATGATTAGGATGTCATGAAAGATGCTCCTAACCATATGTATCATGAATGTTATGAATGGATGCAAAATGAGAATGATCCAATTTTAACATTTGGGTTGTTATTGCTTGCTATTTTTTTAAGGTGACTCCTGACGTATGTCTTCTCTGTTTAGCTGATACTTTAACAACTAATCAAGATGTCGCCACTTCTAGACCTTATCTCAAGTCTCGAACCCTTTTAAGCCTGGTTATTTCTAAACAATTGTCCTGCTTTCGGATTCTTGTATTTTTTAGAAACTTTCAGAGTAGTGCATAAAACTTCTTTTGTGAAAGTATTATTGGTTCAATAATCATTATTTCAAAGAAAAATGCTTGAAACAAGACTGTAGAAATGAATAAAACTGAAATTTATTCGAGATAGAAACCCGTAAAAATGGGTTGAACAAGGAAAACAAATTTCATTAAGAATGGTATTGATGCCCCTGATATCACAAATCGAGCTTTTTCAGATGTATTCTTGAAGACCACTCGAGTTCAACATGTGTCTAGAAGTGCCATGGTACCTTGTAGATGCCCCAAGACGTAACATATCTCCTCATTGCTAATTCAGTATAGCGAAACTATCAGATGCCCCCTCACGAGTTGATCATACTTTGAGTCGCCTTTTTGGTTTTCAACTCAAAGCCCTTTGGTCTCAAAGCCTTTCATGGGTTTTCACTTTGGCCTCTCCGTTTTTTTTTTTGAACGCAAGATGCCCTTTGTGGGTTTTCGTCTTGGTCCATCTTCAAGCGAAGTACTTCTTGACTGAGTCTGCGTTAATTGGATTTGGCAGACTTTTGCCGTCCATCTCGGCTAGTATCAAAGCTCCTCCAGAAAAGGCCTTCTTTACAACGTAGGTCCCTCCCAATTGGGCATCCACTTTCCCCTGAAGTCTTTTTGCATAGGGAGGATCTGTTTCAACACCAAGTCTCCCTCATGGAATACTCTGGGGCGGACTTTCTTATTGTAAGCTCGCATCATCCGCTTCTGGTACAATTGACCATGGCGAATAGCTCTTAGCCTCTTTTCCTCGATCAGATTCAGTTGGTCATATCGAGATTGAACCCATTCTGTCGTCCAACTTCACTCGACAAAACCGGAGTGAAGGGATCTCAACTTCAATAGGCAAACCGCTCCATCCCATAAACCAACGAGAAAGGAGTTGCCGGTAGAGGTTCTAACCGATGTTCGATAGGCGTAGAAGGCGAGCGGTAACTTTTCATGCCGTCCTTGTAAGTCTCACCATTTTCCCCACAATTTTCTTGATATTTTTATTAGCGCCTCAACCGCTCCATTCATCTTGGGCGATATGGGCGAGTTATGGTGCTTAATGTTGAATCGACCGCAGACTTCGCTATCGCTTTATTGTTCAAGTTTAGAGCATTGTCGACCACGATCCTTTTCGCATACCGTAGCGACAAATGATCTCCTTCTTCAAAAACTTGCTAACTGCTGTCTTTGTGATATTAGCATATGAAGCTGCCTCTACCCATTTGGTGAAGTAGTCAATGACCACGAAGATGAAACGATGTCCATTAGAAGCTTTCGGTGAGATCCAATGACATCCATGCCCCATATTGAGAAAGGCCATGGAGAAGTCATAACATGAAGAGGTGAAGGAGGCACATGGATCTTGTCTCCATAAACCTGACACTTATGGCACTTCTTGGCATAACGGATGCAGTCTCCTTCCATTGTGGACCAGTAATACCCAAATCTCATGATTTGCCTAGCCATCGTAAACCCATTGGCATGTGTTCCATGACACCCTCATGGACTTCTTCCGGATTTTCCTAGCTTCCACAAAGATCCACACATCCGAGCAACACTTGATCTTTCCTCTTTTATACAGGATCTCCATCTAGGACATAGTCACGGCAAGTCTTCTCAATGTCTTCTTATCATTTTCAGTCGCTTGATCGGGATATTCGCGGCTTTTCACATATTGTAGAATATCATGGTACCAAGGATGATCATCTCTCTCCTCCTCTTCGTCAATATTGAAACAATGAGTCGGAGTCTCGCAAATACTCATTTGGATAGGCTTCATACCCTCGCCATTCACTTTGATCATAGAAGCTAGAGTGGCCAAAGCATCGACCATCCGGTTTTCATCCATGGAAGGTAGAAGAATGTAATATCATCAAACTCCTCAATTAGTTCCGGACTAACTTTCGATGGTGATCGGTTTGGGATCTCTTGTTTCCCATTCTCCTTTGAAATGATATATGACAAGAGCAGAGTCTCCAGATACCTCTAGCACCTTAACTTTGTAGTCTATGGCCGCCGGATCCCCATGATACACGCCAGATTCTCGCCATGTTGTTTGTGCAATCAAGTCCAACTTGCAAGTGAATGGATAGTGTTCTCCATTTGGGGATACCAGGACCGCCCCAATTCCATTACCAACGGCATTTGATGCTCCGTCAAAGTTCATCTTCCAGGGACGATTTTCTAAGATATCCTCTTCAACTGTAGCTACAAACATCAGATCTTCATTAGAAAAATCAAAATTAAGGGGCTCATAATCATCTAGTGCCCTGCTGGCTAAGAAATCTGCTATTGCACTCCCCTTCACCGCCTTCTGGTTTACATAGACTATGTCAAACTCAGAGAGTAAAATTTGCCATCGGGCCATTCTTCCATTTAGGGCCATCGACTCTATCATGTACTTGAGGGTCCAATTTGAGATTAACCAAGTCGTGTGGTACAACATGTAACGCCTCAACCTCCGAAAGTTGTCGCACTAATGCACAACACAATTTTTCAATTGGCGAGTATCTCATTTCACACTCGGTGAATTTCATCGAGGTAATATATCGCCTTTCTTTCCTCCCCTGTCTCATCGTGTTGGCCTAGCACACATCCCATTGAGTTATCGAACACCGCCGGATACAAAATCAAGGGTCTATCAGATGGGAGGCATTAACACCGGGTGTTGGACAAATATTGTTTAATCTTGTCAAACGCCTCCGCATTCATCATCCCAAATGCGGATTGTGCTTAAGGAGACGGAATATTGGATCACATTTCTCACCAATTGTGAAATAAACCGAAGCGATGTAATTCAATCTCCTAGAAAACCTCGGACTTCCTTCCGAGTCTTGGCGGAGGCAATCTTTGTACGGCCTTGACTTTATCCGGATCTACTTGATTCCTTTTCAGATCGACCACGAAACCCAATAGCTTCCCGATCGAGCCCAGAAGGTGCATTTGGTGGATTGAGCTTCAAATTGAAATTTCCTCAATCTCGAACGACTTCCTCAATACTTGCACATGCTCCCTTCCGCTCGAGACTTTGCGATCATGTCGCCGACGTAGACCTCGATCTCCTTATGCATCATGTCGTGGAACAAGGTTACCATAGCCCTTTGGTATGTGGCTCCGCATTCTTTAACCCAAATGGCATCACTTGGTAACAAAAGTCCCCATAAGGTTATAAAGGTGGTCTTTACCATGTCCTCGGGATGCATCTTTATTTGATTGTATCTCGAGAAACCGTCCATGAAGGAGAAAATGAAAATCCCGCCGTGTTATCCACCAAAGTGTCAATGTGAGGTAGCGGAAGTTGTCTTTCGGGTGGCCTTATTTAGGTCCCCGTAATCGACACACATCCGGACTTTTCCATCCTTTTGGGGACGGGAACCACGCTGGCTACCCATTCGAGTAATTTACTACTCGTAAGAACCCAAAGATCAAATTGCTTCTCGACTTCTTCCCTTATCTTTATCGTGACATCGGTCTCATTCTTCAAGCTTCGTTGGGTGGCTTGCATTCTCTTTTATGGGGATACGATGTACCGCAAAGACAAGACTCAACCCTGGCATGTCTTGATATGACCACGCCAAGACATCTTTGAACTCTAGCGAAGTCTAATAAGGTCCCGCCTTGTTTCATGGGTTATGCAGGTCTGGATTTTCACTTCTTTCCCATCCTCTGAAGTACACTTTCAATTATCTCTTCGTGAGGTAGAATCGCCTCCTCCCGCTCTACCATCCTTAACAAACCGAGATAAATCATAATCTTCGTCATCCGCAAAGTCCCGAGATCCCTCCGGCACGTGTCTTGCTCATAAGGGAATTTCGAGTTCATAGCAGTGCCACTCATGACGCCGATATCCGGGGACCTATGGTAGGTATAAAAGAATATTCAATGAAAATGAATTTAAGGACGACTTATTTATGCGTTATGATTATGAATGGAGTAGAACAAAAGTAGAAGAATTATTGCACGAAATGGAAAGAAAATGCACTTCTTATTGAAAATAATGATGCGTGAACATGCCTATTTCACAAAAAATCCTTATTGTTCCTAGGCTTGAAACAATAAGTGTGTTTTGACATTACTCTGCTTTTATTCCTAAAAACTACGTGAATTTCTTCCATGATTCAGCTTGTCCGTAACACTTCCAGTTTGTGGGCTTAATACCCGCCAAGTTTCTTCTCCTCGAACTTTCTTCAGACACAGCATTGATGTTCAAACTTCGCATCATGTCTTCAGCTGTTTCCTCATTCATGACCTCCTGTCCTGAATGAATAATCCCTCCTGACACGAATGAATTAGATATGTGGGGAAAGGTCATTGAACCCCACTCAATCTCAAAGACCATTCAATCGTGCCCTTCGCCTTTCACGCTTCCTCTCTAGCTCCTTCTTCTCTCGTGCGGTATCCGGTCTATACCCTAGACCAAAGCGATCCTGCTTTTCAACCAACCCTAGCACTCTGACTAGTCCCTGGAGATATTTTCCAAGTCCCCTCCCATGCATTGCTCCTTTTCCCATTGTCAACTGTAGGCCCATCCTCGTTGCTTTGAGAGTTTGGGCAGGGATCTTGCTTCCTTCACTTATAAAGGTCGATTTACAAATTCTAACGACACGAAGGAGCACTCTATGGCCTCCGCATCATTCTCTATATACTTGCATCACTAGTAACTGACGCGATGATATCTTCCTCTGCATTTATAGTTATCAACCGACCTCTCATTACTAATTTGACTTTTGGTGCAATGATGATGGTACGACTCATTGAGTGGATCCACAGCCTCCCAATAAGTAATTATAAGAGGGCTTGATGCTCATCACAAGGAAATCTACCTCATACGTGATTTGGCCCAATTAGGAGGGTATCTCAATCCTCCCATTACCTCTCTCTCGGTGCCATCGAATGCTCTCACTATATTTTGGCACGTTTTCATGTGAGGAAGTGTCAGCAACCCGTCCGGTGTAGACAGGGCAAAACATTCGGTAGAGCCATTGTCAATTAATACCTCGGCAGTGTATACCCTTTGCATCGGGTAGTGATGTGTAAGGCCTTGGTAGATCCCCTGCCCCCCGGCGGTATTTCATCATCACTGAACGAGATAAAATTATCTGCGCTCATGTTATTTATAAGACGATCCGACTTATTTATCAAATATCATCCAACATAAATCTGGTTCAATGCTTTCATTAACGCACTACGGTGTCCTTCTGAGTTTAGCAGTAAAGTCAATACCGATGTGCGTGTTGGCTGTTTGTGTAACTGTTCCACCACACTGTACTCACTGTGCTTCAGGAACTTCAAGAACTCCCCGGCCTCATCCTCTATTCTTTGGTTTATTAACGGTGGTCCCATCTTCTCGCCTCCCCTTCTCGTCATAAGACTCGACACGGGTCGGGTATCTTTGCCGGATTCTTTTTCCCAAAATCGTCATAGTACAATCGTAATTCCAAGGTACCCTCTTGTCATCTTTATAAGGAAAAGTCTGGGTTTACGAATTACGATCTTTGGTCACATTCTTAGGAGCAAAGAATTACGTGTTTTCGATTATGACCCTCGGTGTCCCTTTACCCGGCCTACGTCGACCTTCGGCCGCGTGATAATCACACGTGGGTGATTGACTTCAAGGATCCTTCTGCTGACCCCTTCTCTGCGGAACAAACATCTCTCTTTCCACCAAGTCAAAGAACTCCAGTTCTTTATTATCCATTAGCCCTTGTACTAGGGCTCTAAATTGCTACATTGTTTGATTTCATGACCTTCCTTGTCATGGAACTCACAGAGTTCCTTGTATCGAAGACACGCCACATTCTCTTGCGTAACTAGTCCCACCTTCTCGCATTTCTTTCCAAACCCTTCTCAACGGGTTCTAACCTCAAAGAATCTCTGTTTGAACCTCCTCCTCTCATTTTTCAACTATCGCGTTTACCCATTATCGCATGACTGGTAACGGATTTCCTCCACCAGTGGGTCTTTGAAGTCTGACCCCGCCTTTGATAAGTCGCTTCGACTAGTCTCTTGAATGAAGTGCGCTTCTGTCGAGTGACTCATTACATCCGCATGGTACTCTGCACGAGCGTTTGTGTCGTACTCACTTAGGATATGGAGGTTGCAAATGCTTCAAGTAAAATGGGGACACGACATGCGCATCGAATAAAGTCTTATATAACTCCTTATACGCCAGGGTATAGGAGTGAATTGAATCTCTCACCACTTTGTCTCGTGTTGGGCTCTTGTCTTGAGTCGAACTCATTGCCCCACTCTGACTTTCGGTTGGGTGATAATGCAGGTTTAGGATAACTTGAGCTTATATTTCCCACTTGACTTCCCTTTTCTTCTTGACGGCTCTTCTTGTGCTCTCTCGGCCTCTATCTTCCCACACCGATTCGTTCTCTATCATCTCGCCGACATCACCATGTCCATGAAACTCTTAGTCGTGCTTCCCAACATGTGGTTAATGAACAGTGCCTTGAGTATTGATGAAGAGCATGGTCATTTCCTTCTCTAGCAATGGTGGTTTGGACTGCGTGGCGACCTCCTCCATCTTTGGGCGTATTTTACGAAGCTTTCACTTGGCTTTTTCTCCATGTTTTGCAATGTGATCCTATCAGGTGCGATATCGGTCACATGGCCGTAATGCTTGATGAAAGCTCGCGCCAAATCTCTCCACGATTTGATTTGGGTACAACTCAACTGGTTGTACCATTTCTCGCAACCCAATCGGACTATCCTCGAAGCAATGGATCAACAATCGATCATTGTTGACATATCTGTCATTCTCCGCGAACATCGTAATATGGGCCTCGGGCGTTTGGTCCGTTGTACTTTTCGAACTCGGCATCTTGAATTTTGGAGGAAGTACTAAACGGGACTAGACTCACTTCTTAGCATCCACTTCAGACAGGATCAAGACTTTCCAATGCTCAAACTTCTCTTCCAAACCACTTGCATCGATCCTCGAACTCTTTTGAAGTTCTCGCTTTTGCTTTCTCCCCTCTGCCGCCTCATCAAAGTTCTGGGACCATTGGTTTTACCAGATTGACCTCGGGGTTTGAGCTCGAGCTCATGGAAATTTACCGGTAGCAGGAGCACGGATTGGTCTTTGAGGCTTGATGTTGACCGACACTCTCGGCGGTTGCACTTGGGAACTTGTTGGGGCCAGGCCCGGAGGGCAAACAAAATCTTCATTATCCTCTCGAAGATCGACCATAGGCCTTTTTCCATTTCAGGCCCCGGTCAACAAGCGTGTTAGTTGGCTCATCATGCTTCTTTGGGATTCGAGATTTGATCCCTCATATCCTGCTTGGATCTTGGCTAACTATTCTTGCATCCGAGCTGCGATTGGTCTTGCATCTCTTTTGCATCTGTTCCAACTTTTCTATCCTTTGATCCATTGCTCTCGTCTTTTTCCGAGTGTAATAGCGGGGTTCCAGGATAACTATAGCATGACCTTTAGTTAATAGGGTCGTCTTATAATATTTAATGCAAATGTAGTGATGCAATGCCAATGCATGAAATGTAATGCAAATGAATGAATGCAAAAATAAAAAGAGTCGATTCTGATTCAATTTCTCTTAGAATACTCATTGAAAAAGACAAAATCCTTTACATAAAACAGAGTCACATATACGACCTAGCCCTTATGCCCAAAGTCTTGACTTTCTCAAGAAGAGAGGCTAGCTCTCGAATTCGATCCGACTTTGACTCATAAAATATACTTAACGATCACCGAACTCCTAGGGTTCGTAGATGATCGACCACTTCGTATCTCGAACCACGTACTTACGCCCATAAGGTAGTCTCTTTCTCGACACGGTTACGAGATTGTTGAAGTTGTTCTTTCCTCATTGGTTATCGCCTCTAGCAGCTTGGATCCAGGAGCTCAACGTTTTGCAAAGATTGTTTGAGTTGCACTACCTTTCCTTCAATTCTTCAATGCTCAGCTTGATTCCAACTTCGCCAGTAGAGTTGTGACTTTGACTCAATGCCTTCTCCAATTTCGCTACTCGAGCCCTTAGCATCTTATTTTCGCTTGGCTCTCCCCGCCATCTTTTCGGGCATCCTTTTGTGCTTGAACCCCCGAAATCTCTTCTTCCACCGGGTCAACCTTGGTCTTCTCCTCCTGAAGTTCTTGACGCCATTGTTCCGAGGTCTTACCCAGCCCAGCAGTCCTCATCGATAGATGCAACTTCTTGTAGTCGATTTTCAAGCTATCCAAATCTTCTTCGGCCTTCCTTTTTCCTTTCCTTAGCTTCTCAGCCTCTGATTTCTGGATATCAATATCTAACATCAGATCCATTTTCTCTCCTTCCAGTTGTTCTATCTTTTTCCCTAACTCTGAATTTTTACTTTCAAAGTCTTGCTTTATGATCTCCAACTCAGAAGGGACTACTTGCAGGTATTCTTCTATCGAACGAGCGGCATCCTGTGTCGGCATGGGGATATTGTCGTTCACTCTCCTACCCCGCCATGTGTTATATTCGAGGGTTACCATTGGATTTATCGCAACTCTTTTCATTCGGTGAATCTGCTTCCACGCATCAGAAACTTCTCGAACTCTTTTCTTATAATTATTCCCACTATACGAGAATTCGAATTGAGCTAACCCATGCGTTACCGGTATGAACTGTCTCGATTGGTATTGCCTTAGCACGAGCAAAGGGGCATACCCAACAGCTCCCCAGATCCCTAACAGAGGAACCCAATCATAACTCCCACACGGTAGAGGATTTCGCTTGAGCAAACCAATGAGCTTTCCATTCCACATCTTTTCACGAAGATTCGAAGAAGTGCGATCCGATTCTCTTCGATATGTCATCCCTCCTAGGCGCGCGCCAACTCCTTTAATGGGGAATAATTCGCAAAAAGACCCGACAAGGATTTCTATCTACCTTCCGAAATGGCTATGGAACCACCCGAAGCGGCCATGCGATCCCATGAATCTTCCCTCACCTGCTCTCCGACACGAGTTCAAAGATCTAAAAGTTTCGGCGAGAATCGCTGGTACCGGCGTAACCCCTTTGTCAAGATGGTCAAACAAATCAATAACTGCCTCGTCTATATGCCTCAAAGCCTTGGGAAAAATCACCAAACCATAGATACTTAAGGCAAAGATGTCGACTTTCCTCTTCATATCCGGGTGTGCCGTCATCAGGTCCCTCAAGCTTACCTAAGGGATGCATTTCCTTCACCTTCTCTTTGAATTCGTGCCATGACCCAATTGTTCGCTCATCCCGGTGATGCTCATCACTTCTTTACAAAAGAAGGTGCATTAGCGGCCCTGAAGTAAATTTTGTCGACCTGAGCCCTTTGACTGCAAAGCAAAGCTGTATATTCCTCCACGGTAGGCACCAAGTCTACTTCCCCAAATGTAAAACAACTATAAGCGGGATTCCAATATTGAGTCATAGCCCGAAACAAGTGTTTGTCCACTCTGATGTCGAGTAAGTGAGGTAGATCACCATAATTAGTGTAGAACAGTTGCCTAGTTGCTTCGTCCCAACCAGCCCATATATCTCTTAGCTCTTGTAGCTCATTTTGTGTCACATCGACTGAGTGAAGTCCAATAATTCGATGTGTAGCCTTCATTAGGCTATCCCCTTCTCAAGTCATGTCTTCTCGACCATATCACGCACGTACCGCATTATCCTCTACTTTATCAAGGAATCAGTCCCCATAACAAGTATTCTAACTTAGTAATTAAAACAGAATCGACGCCTTTTAAGTATGAAATGACATGCAAATATGACCAAAATAAAGCGAGTTAGTATCACATAAAAGTAACCAAAGCAAAGTAAACAAAAAGGTCTAACCACTACATCGGTAGCTACTAAGGTTTAGCATGGCTCTACCTAGGGTGGGCTCCTAAGGTTCACTATATGTGGTTCAGTTCTAAAGAAAGAACAGGGTACTGAACCACAGATTCCTCAATCCTCACCCATTATAGGCTCATATAGATCGAGTTCGGTTCGGGGAATACATTTCCTATGGCCATGCGGAGGTGAAAACCTCACGGAACCATAAGTACGGATGTATCCCGGAAGCGGTCCTCTAGCCCATGCGGAGGTGAAAACCTCACGAAGGCATAGTTTCTCGCTCCCACTTAAAGGACGTGTGACCACAGCGGTCATGTAACATGAATGCATAGATATCCTTGTGTGTCTCAAACCCGAAACAAACATATGACGCGACAAAACTCATGCAACTGAAAAAACGAAAAAAAGATTTTTGATAAAAAAGGACATTAATCAACCAATTTTACGGCTTGACTCTCTTGGGTTCCCCAGTGGAGTCGCCAAGCTGTCGAAACCACATTTTTTATTGGAAAACGGGCCGACTTTAAAAAGAAAAAAACGGGAGTCGCCACCAATCTTTTTTGAAGTGTGATTGGGCCACTTATAAAACATTTTGGTCTCGAGTTTTAAGAAAAGCGGGCTCGGAGTTGATTACATACGAGGAAGGGTTAGCACCCTCAACGCCCAAAATTGGTACCGTATTGGTTGATTAATGTCCTTAGTATCGAAAGTTAAAAATATTTTAGAGTAGGTAAAAAGATATTGAATGACTCGTATTGGATATCAAAACTTTCTCGTTCAAAAGTCAAATATCATGTCCAAAGACGATAGGACACGATGCTTCAAACTCTCGATCCCAAGATCATTTTATGATTTCCAAAATACGTGGAGTGCAATGAAAAAGGGTATTTCACTATTTGGCTAAACTAAAACCAAACCCAAAGACGATTGGGTGCGATTCTTTGGATTTCAAACACGAAATATCGCCTTATTTAAGAAATATGATAAAGAAATCTGCGAAGGATATCTCTTTGTTTAGATGAAGTAAAATCGGAACCCAAAGACGATTGGGCACGAATTTCTTGAACTTCCAAACACGAAACATTGCCTTATTTTAAGATCACGATAAAAATCTTTAAAGGTTATTTAGCGATTTAGGCGAACGAAAATCGAAACCCAAAGACGATTGGGCACGATTTCCGAACTTCCACACACACAAAATTACCTTTATGAAACATGATTAGAATCTTTAAAGGATATTTAGTGATCTAGACGAGCGAAAAATCGAAACCCAAAGACGATTGGGCACGATTTCTCGAGACTTCTAAATCTGAAATATTACCTTCGTAAAAGCCCATTTTATGCATTTTGGAAAATAAAATAAAAATAAAACCGTTAGGATGTAATTCAAAATCTTTGGTTGACATGGGATGATAAGAACAAAACATATAAATATAAATAGTAAATTACAAAAAAGTAATAAATAAAAATAATAAAGCTAATGAAATAATGAAAATAGTAATATTAATATTGATAAAGAAACATAAAATAATGACCATAATAACAAAAATAAAATAATAGAGACCTATAGATACACATAATTAATATGATAATAAAATAATAGTAAACATATTGGCAATAATGAGAAAATATAATAATAATAATAACGGATATAATACAACTTAATAATATTAATAATAATATATAGTTAATGTAATTAAAGCAAACAAGAATATATATACACTAATAGTAATAATAATAATAAAAAAAGAAAATAAGGAAATAATAATTATTAATAAAATAGTAAAAAAATATTTGTTAACAATACTTTAGTGGATATAATCGAATATAAAAAAAATTAAAGTGAAACAATAATATGTATACATATACTGATGATAATAAATAAAAAAAATTAATTCAATGATAAAATAACAAAACAACAAAAAAAAGGACTAAATTGAGTAAAAAACCGAATATCTGGGGCTGATTTTTTTAAAAAATAATGATAAAGGAGTGAATTGAAATGGGCGCGCAACATAGAGGGACTGAAAGGGCAATAAACCCCAATCCGGAAAACGCTGCGCTTAATAAGGGACCAAATTGAAATCCAGGGCGAATTTCTGGGGCCGAATCGTAAATAAAAAAAATTGATTTTAAAACTAGTAAAAATCGGAGGGGCTAAACGCGCAATTAGCCCCTCAAGCAAAAACACGCGGATCCTAGCCCACAGTGCGGAGTCGGGTCATGGTCGAGGACCAAAACGACGTCGTTTTGGCCTCTGACCCCCCTTTCCAAAACGGCGTCGTTTATAAACCCTATAAAAGCCCCATTTTTTTTTGAAATTCCTCATTCTCTCCTCTCTGAAAAAAAAGAAAACAGGAGAGGGGTCTTAGGCGATTTCCGGCGAGTCCTAGGCGATTTCCGGCCACCTTCTATCGTTGTCATCAGCCACCGCTCACAGATGGCGGAATCTGAGAAAAAAAAAGGTCGTTTTTATTTTTTAAAAAAAAATCCTATGTGTTTTTTTGAAAACCCAAAAGCATTCTGGAAAAAGAAAAAAAAAAAAAAATAAAATAAAAATAAAAAATAAAAATAAAACCGAAGAGGGGAAAAAAAATGAAACCTTTGGTTTTTTTTTGTATTTGACTCTCTGGTTACAAATGTGTTTTTTTTTCTCTTATTTCCTCTAAAAAAAACCTCCATCTCTTTACAGATTGTCTATTCGGCTTTTATAGCCTTCTAGAAAAAACCGAAAACTAAAACTCCTCCCTCCCTCCGTTTGTTGGCTGCTTCTCCTTTTCTTTTGCAGGGACAGCGTCGTGGTCGCGCACAAAGCGGAGAAGAGCCGTGCGGCGTGGGGGCGTGCTAGCGAGACGTCTTGGCGCTAGGCTTACCTGACCTAGGGTTTTCCTTGGGTTTGGGCCACGGTTTTGGGCCTTTTATTATTTTATTGGGCTCCAAGTTTTTTTAAAATTGGGCCTTACAATATATATGTAAAGAAAATATTGTTTATTAATAATAACCCACATCTTATATTAATATTTTAATAATAGTGTATATATAAATAATTTTTTTTCAAATTAATATTATTAATTATTATATAAAAATATTTGGATCCAAAAAAATATAAGATAAGGCATCTCAACACAATTTTCTTATAGTTATTTTCCCACTGCGTGCAGGACAAGAAAAATAATGTTCCCAAAATATATCACGATTAAAAAACACTATTCCTAATATATGACAAAATATCTTTTTCTTAAACAAAGCATTTATTCTTACACATTAATAATGCATGAAATCAAAAGTTTGTATGATACGCTTTTGCACTTAAATTTTGAATTATTCACCTTTAAAATAAAATAATGCCAAAAAATCACTCAATAGAAGAACAAATAAAAAAGGAAATTATTTTTTATATTTTTGCACTCAAATTAGAAGCACATATAATTGTTAGAGTAACTGATAAAGTTAGTTAGCCGTTAGTCATTTGCAGTTAGCAAAGTCAGTAATTAGTTAACTAAAGCAGTTAGACTGCGTTGCTATATAGCTTGCATGCATGTACATTCAAAAGAATTGAGTGTTGTATTCTGCTGTAATCTGCTTGATTCAATATAGTAGTTTTATTCTTTTAGTCATTGTTTTAACATGGTATCAGATGGCCATTGATCTTTAGAGGTTAGTCTTCTAAGTTCTTCATTTCTCGTCCCTCAAGTCCATCAGTTGTTCAGTCTGCCAAGCCTGCGATGGCTTTTAGTATTACTGATAATGTTGTTGATAGTCGATTCTTCTCTACCAAGAAAATTAGTGTTTTTCTTGATGACACTAATTATCTGTTGTGGCGTCAATAAATTCTTTTGGAGATCAAAACGTTTAAGCTTCAAAGTTTTTTGGATTTTCGAACTGTCCCTCCTCCTCAGTTCCTTCCAACTGCTGATGGTGTGCCTCAAGAAAATTTTGAGTTTACTCAGTTTGAACAACAAGATAGCACTCTTGCGTCTTGGCTCTTATTGTCAGTAAGTCAGGCAGTTCTTCCTCATCTTATTAGTATGGACATTAGTGCTCAAATTTGGAATTCCATTGTTAATCTATATGGTAGCAAAATCACGTCTAGACTGACGTTGAGGTTTCTGCTTCTACTAATGTGGTCTCGCATCAGGCAGCAAGGTAGGTTGACAACGGCGAATCTACACCTATTTATCGTCCTTCTACTAGCACTCGAGGGCGAGGGCGTGATCGAACATCTGGCTCACGATTTCAGTGTCAGCTATGTGGAAAATAAGGCCACCTTGTTGATCGTTGCTATTATAGGTTCGATGCCTCGTACAAAAGTACAGGATATAGGCCACCTCAGCCTTCACAAGCCAATGTTTGTATGTTTGGTACTGGCTCTCCCATGGTGCCTTGGATGTCACCTACACCAACTATCGTTCACAATGCTCAACCAAACTGGTTTCTTCCATCCGCAATGCCAACATCCCCTTGGTCTAATCCGTTTGCCATCAACAGTTTCCTACCAACCAGTACATCTACTCCAGCAGCCCCACATCCCCAGGCTTACATTGCCACACCTGAGACAGTTAGAGATAATGTGTGGTATCCTGTGTAATAGCCCGGTTTAGATTCTAGTCGAAATAGTGGTTTCGATAGCATAAATTTGAGATTGAAATAATATTATAATATATTTTTCATGTGTACAATATGTGAATTAGCCTGTGTGAAGTTTCTTTGTGAAGATTTTATTGATTATGTAATTAAATTTCGAAAAAGATTAAATCGCATAAAGTACAAAATGCTATGTGTTGATTGTTAAGTGCTTGATTGTTGTTGTCTTTATAATAAGGATGCCTTAGTGGCAATTAAGCCATTTATGAGTAAGTGGATGGATATAGTAAAAAAATGACCTTATATGATATGTTTTATGTATTTAGTATTAAAGGTTAATTTTGTACTTTGATAATTATGTTTAATTAATATACTAAAAACATGAAATGACCATCATCTTCTTCCTTGTTTCACCGAAATTAAAAAGAAAGAATAGGGTTAGAAACTTTGAAACATTTGGCTAGCTTGAAGCATAGATTAAGGTATGATTTAGATTAAATTTTTTATAATTTCTATGTTTTCGTAATCGTTGCTTCGTGCTCTAGCTAACCCATGTCTTAATTTTGTGAGTTGATAATGTTTTTGAAATATGCCATTGATGAATATGTAAGTTCTTGAATGTTTGATGGAGGAAAATGAAAGATATGTGTTTGATTAAGATAGTTTGTCTTTGGAGTTTTGATGAATTTGTGTGTTTTGGGCTAAATTGAGAAAAGTGTAAATTGAAGGATTAAAATGTGAAATAAATGAAATGTGTGGGCTTGTATGAACACAAGGGAAATTCAGATAAGCTTATGTGAAAGAAAATTATGTGAATTTGATTATTTTGTGAATTAGGACTAAAGTGTCGAAATGTGAAATTATGATGGCTATTTTATAAAATGCCCTAAATAAGTGTGTATGGACTAAATTGATTGAATTAGTGATTGGATGGATTGAATGAATTTAATTTGAATGTGTATAAACTAAGAAAAGAGAGGTTCAGATAAAGATCGAGGCAAAGACAAATTGCTTGATTAATCGACCGTTTCAGTATTTCGACGTCCGAGGTAAGTTCGGACATAATACATGTATTTAACTATGTTTAATGTTATGTGATGAATAATATGATATTATTGAATTGTGAATGCTATGTGAGGGTTCAAGTTATGTGGCACTAAGTGTGCGCATTTGAAAATGTGACCGAAATAATTAGCACTGTATGTGCGAAATAAATAAGCTTCGGCTTTATGGTTGGCACTGTGTGTGTGATACCGATTTAAGATCGATTTGATATAGATGCACTAAGTGTGCGATGTTGGTTAAGCTTCGGCTAACGATTTGGACACTAAGTGTGCAATTGATTCGAAGAAGGGACGAAAGTTGATCAAAATGAAATAGTGAGTATTGAATAACATATGTAATCGATAATTACATGTTGGCTAAGGTACGTTCGGAACCTATGTGGTTGATGAAATTATAAATGAGGTTATAAAAGGTTAATTGAACATATTAGCTTTGGATGGTATGGTATATGTGATTGTGAATTGATCTATGTAATGGTTTATTTTTGGTATAATGTAATATGTTTCGAACTTACTAAGCTTTAAAAGCTTACTATGTGATTTGTTTTTCTGTTTTACAGTGTCAATAGAGCTAGCTCGGATTCGGGAATCGATAAACCGTAAAAGTAACATATTTTAACCCCATATTTAGCATGCTTTTGGATGATTTAGCCTTTAATTTATGTAAAAAGGTGCTCTTAATCCTTTATTTTCATGTTTTATACTCAGGAAAACACCCGAGGATGAAAAGAATGAGAAACGGGCTTAAAACGGGCCAATTTGGGCCAAAGTGGAAATCGACATGGTCTGGACTTCAAGCCACACGGCCGTGCCTCGACAATTAACTAAGACAAGGTCATGTCACGATTTACACGGCCGTGCCCCAATCGACAGAATCGAGAAATGGCCTGAAAACTATTTACACGGCGTATACCATGGCCATGCCCCTGCCGCGGGAGAGAGCAATTTCACTCGAATTCGGAAACACATTCCAAAGCCTATTCAAATACCGAGTAGGAAGTATATTTGAATTGGGACACTTAAAGGCCAAGTAAAGCATTCCAAAAGTCTATATAAACCCTTAAGTGTAACCTAAAAGAGGTGTGGAGAGGAGGCCGAGACATTCGGAATTCGGCAGAAGCCGGAACCTTTGTGGGAATAACTCGAAGATAGCCAGTTGATCCATCTCAAGAAGCCGGAATTCTACTCAAGACGGCGGATCTCTCCTTCAATTCCTTCAGGGGGTTTTAGGGATTTCTTATGTTTTGTTTTATCTTTTCTCTTGAGAAGTTTTCTTTATTTGTTATGAACTAGACCCTTCAGATAACTGAAGGGGACGAAACCTAGATGAACCTTATTATTGTTTTCTGAATTATATGATAAATACTTGATTTGTTCTTAATTATTTGTGCTTAATTCTTGTGTTAATGTTTTCGGGATATTAATTCAAGTCAGATGTTCTTAGGTGGAGGAGGAATATACCCTGCCTAAGAATAGATCTAGCATAATTAAGCGGAGTCGTTCGCGCGCCTAGAGATAGGGTGACGAGATTTTTTTGGATTAGGGTGAAACCTAATATGGGAGTCCATAGTTCGATTCTTTGCTATTCTAGGGGTTATTAAGTGAGAAAGAGATTTTCATTAATTAACCTAGGGTTAGGCGTTATTCGCCTCGAGAGAGGGTTTAATATCGTTAGGAGTCTTACGGATCAAGTCAAGTGAATAAATCGTATGGTTCAGTGTTAGATAATAAGTGAAGTCTAGGTGGATTCTTCCTGATGGTATCATCGTGATTAACTGAGTTTCTCTTCAAGTTATTTTCCAATTTATTCTTTTTGTCTTTGCATCTTAGTTTAGTAATTAATTAGTTCATTAACCAAATCATTTAATATTTAGGCTAAATAATAGAAAGAAAGTGAGTATTAGTACTTTTAGTTCCTTTGGGTTCTATAATCCGGTCTTGCCTAAGCTATACTACTGTTCGATAGGTACACTTGCCTTAAGTGTAACACCCCTATCCCGTATCCATGCCGGATTAGGGTTATAAGGCATTACCGGACAAGACTCAGTTCATCACAGTAATTCATCATCAATCTTGCTACAGGTTATAATTATAACTCCATAACCTTTCAATCTCATACGCAATCACGATCCATTTGTTTATTAATCCAAACAAGCATATTCGATTCTCGATATTCAATAAATAGTTCATGCATAACCCATACTTTTATCTCATGCTACTCGAGACCTACAAAATGAATCATGTATGAAATTTAAATACATCATTACTCCTAATTTACACCAGTTTTATACTTCTAAAATCCAAACCATCTAACCATTGAATCTATGTTATTCAAACATTTTGACATATCCAGGCATATATCATTAACTTATGCACATGCAAATATCAAAACGTATAGACCCATAATATTCTGTTAAACATCCATTCATATATGTGGCGTTAAAACATTATAGCATGGCCGAACATGCTCCTAAATACATTAATATATCCAATCCCTTGACCATATATTAGGACCTCAATTAAAACTCAATGATCAACCTAAAATATATACTTAAACATTTTTATTATCATCATAGAATCATAACCAAACATCACAATCATATATGCCATGCTATATATATATAGATATATATAATATAAGCTTAAAACATGACTAAAACACATAACCATTAACATCAAAATCAAGCCATTTTCGCATAGCTTAAATACATTATCAAAGCGATATTCAAACATAGAGTTAGCCTATACATGCCTTATGCCTAAAATTCAACTTCTATTAGTACCAAAATAAGTTGATAGTGTGGGTGACTTGGTGAAGATTCCTCGAGCCCGTAGCTAGATCAAAATCTATAAAATGAATGATGAACACACGGAATAAGCTAACTTAGCTTAGTAAGTCTTAAGCAATCATAATATACCAATTGGACATTTAAGCATTTTAAAATACTCAAGAAATAATATGGAATAAAATAGCTTAACTCGAAAATCCTTCAAAAGCGAATACTTTTACCTCACTTAACATAACACTTATCATTTCCTTACCATTAGTATACAACTTATCAACTCAAACATCAAATTCAAAATATAAAACATCCTTTCTTTATAATATAATCATAATACCCATACGAAACTCAATAAATTCACATAAATATTCGAGCAAGTAAAGGTCCGTGTACATCCAATTACCTTTTCAATTACATAAATACATGTTCATTTAAACTCTCATATATCCAAGCATCTAATATCAATATTTCAAAGCTTAGTACTTAAATGATCTACTAATATCGAATCTTGATGCTCATTTAGATTAACCATCATCACTATTTTACCTTTAAACTTCAATTTATATCTCATTATATAGTTCACATATTATAGATTAAATGCTCTTTTCCAACTACTCATATTTTCAATACACATAATTCCATAGGATCACATATTAATGTATATACAATAAGTATATCCTTTACACTTAGTAACTTCACATAAAAGAAATATATATATTCACATATGTTTGTATGTATATCCATTTGACATTTCATACATTCGTATACATGGCATCAAAGTAATCCCAATATGTCACGTAATCATAAGCATAAGGCCAAATATCCAGGATCGGTTTGTATCCTTCATATCAATATACTTATCGTATACCTTTAACCACATTATGCTTTTATATAACCAATTTTCTCATGACTTAGTTTATAACAATTTGCATCTACCAATTGTATATCACATTTCATTCATCAATTCATTTACTTATTATCATCACATGTATATATGTATAATACATGAATATGAATAACACATACCTTAAATAGAATTTAACCCATTTCATCTTCAAATGCTTAGGCTCACTTAATTCATTTCATGACTTTACTAGTACATAATCTAAGCTTGGGATTTCAACTCACCGATATAAAACACATTGAGCATTTGCCCGAATCTCACATCTTGACGCTAGACTTGCTAGAATCAAGGTCCGTAGTTCAAACAGGCATTTAGCCCGCTAGGCAATAAGCGATATAATTCAAGACGAGGCCCGCTAGGCATTTAGCAGATAAAGATCACCAAGCACAAGGCCCGCTGGGCTCAAGCGATATAAATCAAGCACAAGGCACGCTGGGCATTTAGCCCGATAAAGATCACAAGCACAAGGCACGCTGGGCTCAAGCCCGATATAAATAACTCAAGCACAAGGCACGCTGGGCATTTAGCTCGATAAAGATCACCAAGCACAAGGCACGCTGGGCTCGAAGCCCGATATAAATCACCAAGCACAAGGCACGCTGGGCAATAAGCACGATAAACTTTCACCCAAGCACAAGGCACGCTGGGCTTGAAGCCCGAACATTCATATTATTGAGTCATCCCATTCACATCACATACTATCAATATCACATATAATTCAATATCACTTTCACACCATACCAATATTACATATATTCTATATAATTCAATATCACTTTCACGGATTACCTCAATGAGCTCGATTACGTAAAATGCTAAATTACTTCCTCACATTCGGTTTTAACATGTTTAACTCCACAATTCATAATTCAACATATACGATAAATTATAATCAATTATTATGGAATTAATTTGCCTAAAGACTTACCTCAG
Organism: Gossypium rotundifolium; assembly: GCA_025506655.1. Taxonomy (NCBI): domain Eukaryota; kingdom Viridiplantae; phylum Streptophyta; class Magnoliopsida; order Malvales; family Malvaceae; genus Gossypium; species Gossypium rotundifolium. The sequence goes on from CP106733.1 coordinate 135,544,928, forward strand.
ATTTCATCGGACGACGAAGACCGGTTATCGTGAACTTGCGTTTTTCCCCGATCCAAAATCGATTTTCTTTGTTCTTGATCTAGAAAGTTACAATTTAAACCCATTCAATTACTTTCCTATTCAATTTAATCCACAATGCATAATTATACAAATTTCTACTTTTACCCCCAATGTTTACATTGTTTACAAATTAGCCCAAATTGCACAAAACACAAAAATTCACAAAATTTTGGACATAGTCCTTAAAGGCCGAATTTTCCTCCTCCCATTACAAGCTTATTTATTTCATTTCTTTGACATTTCATCATCTAAAATTTTTTTCTTTTTATAAATTAATCCTAATCACATAAATCCATCAAAGATTTAAGAATACCATTCGTTAATCAATTACACACTATTATCATTTCATTATTATACCACATAAACATTGAACTTCCTTCAATGGCAATACACGAAATATACTACCAAATCAAAAATTTGAATATGGGCTAGTTAAATCTCATAGCAATTATCCCAAAAATGTTAAAATTAATAAAAACTAAGACTAATCCATACCTTAATTTTAAACTCTAATGAAGCCGAACCCTTGAAGCTTTTCTCCCTTTTATTTTTCTCTAGTTTCGGTCAAGCATAAAATGAAAGAAGAACATACATGCAATTTCTCTTTCTTTTTATTTTATTATACTAATCATTTCACTTATTATAATATAAAAAAAAACATAAGATAAAATATAATTTAAACCACCAATACCATTACATGCAACATGATGGAATGACACTAAGCCACATTTTTGGTTAAATTGAACTTTTAATACTTCAATTAAAGCCACCTTCAAATTGGTGCTTACACATTCAACCACCAATTTTTCATTATATGCAATTTACTCCCTTTTCATAATTATGCACTAAAACAATTAAATTTTAACATGAAAATTTTACACACTAATTCACACATTCTAAGCATTTAAAATAATAGTAAATTATTTTTTGACTTGATTCGTGATCCGAAACCACTGATTACGATTACGGTCAAATTGATTGTTACATTAAGTCGTTGTCAGAATTAGTTTACAGGTTCGATCATTCTCTTTATAAATTTTAAAACTCGACAATTTTACAACGATCAAGTTTTTGGCGCCGTTGCCAGGGAACTAAAATATTAAGAAAAATCTATTTTTATTACTTTAGCCATTATTTTTATTTTTATTTTCACAATTGATTTTATTTTTTTCTAATTTTCTTTCTTTCTTTTCCAGCAGGTACCTCTAGTTTATGACTAGAAGGAACCCGACAGGACCTCTAGTATACAATAGTGATATTGAAGCTACCGCTCGTAGGAATCGAAGAGAAATCAGGTGAGCCTTAAAATACCAAGAAGAACAACAACAAGGTGAATCCAATTCTACTGGAGGGATGGAAGAGAATAATCCACCACGAGATGTGGCAGAAAACAATGCTCCGCGTACTATGTATGATTATGCTAAACCTAATTTAACAGTAGCAGAATCTAGTATTGTTAGGCCTGCTATAGCTGCTAATAATTTTGAATTAAAGCCTAACACAATACAAATGATTCAACAATTTGTTCAATTTAATGGTTTGCAGGACGAAGACCCGGATAATCATATAGCTAATTTTTTAGAGTTCTGTGATACTTTCAAAATAAATGGCGTTTCTGATGATGCCATTCGTCTTCGGTTATTTCCCTTTTCATTAAGGAATAAAGACAAACAGTGGTTAAACTCGTTACCACGAGGGTCAATCACTACATGAGACCAAATGACCGAAATTTTTTTATTAAAATATTTCCCACCGGCCAAAACGGCCAAATTACGGAATGATATCTCTTCTTTTGTGTAGATGGATTTAGAGACATTATACGATGCGTGGGAGAGATATAAAGATCTCTTAAGAAGGTGTCCACACCATGGTTTACCATTATGGCTACAAGTCCAAACTTTTTATAACGGTGTGAATCCCTCAACGAGGCAACTAATTGATTCAGCCGCCGGTGGAACTCTGAATAACAAAACTCCTGAAGCATCATACGAATTTATTGAAGAGATGTTGCTGAATAATTATCAGTGGCAAGTTATAAGGACAAAATAGACAAGATCGGCCCGAGTTTTCAGCATCGATGCAGTAACCATGTTATCGAATCAGGTAGAGATGATGAATACAAAGCTTGATAGTTTGTGTTCTTCGCAGGTACATCCAGTAATGCAGTACGACACAAGTGGAACTGTGGCGAATCCTGAGTACCCACCCTACCAACCGAGTACAGAAAGCGAACAAATGAACTTTATAGGTAACAATTTTCGATCCAATAATAATCCTTATAGTAATACTTACAATCCAGGTTGGAGGAACCACCCAAACTTTTCATAGGAAGGTCAAGGAAGTCAAGTAAATCAAAGATAACAACTTCCTCAAAATTTCCAAAATCAACAATATCCGCAAGAGAAGAAGCCAAAACTCGAATAGATGTTGACAAAATTCATGGCAAGCACAGAAAATCGTCTCCAAGAAAACTGAGAAAACACTTAGAAGTCAACAAACATCGGTTGAAGAGACCAAGAATCAAATTGGCGAACTCACTGAGACAATTGGGGAACTCACTAAGTCAGTTGGACTACTTACTTAGATGATTTGTAAAATACAGGCAGAGATTTTTTCTAAAGAAATAGAATAAGTAAAGGCAGTCAAACTAAGAAGTGGAAAGGAGTTAGTCGAACCAAAAAGACCACATGAAGATAATAAAACAAAGGATGAGGGAGTTGAGGACGTAAATCCAGTATGCAAAGAAAGTAAACCACCAATCCCATTCCAGCAAAGTTGAAGAAAGAACGATTAGATGCCCAATACGGTAAGTTTCTCGAACTTTTCAAACAAATACATATTAACATACTTTTTGTTGAAGCTATTTCACAGATGCCAAAATACGCAAAATTCCTAAAGAAACTCCTGACGAATAAAAGGAAGTTTGAAGAAGTATCGACGGTGGATGTAACACCCTAAACTCGGGCCATACGTCATTATCGGATCTGGTATACTACAGGTTGAAACTTGAAAACTTAGCTCTGTAGGGTTTTGAAAATCTTAGTTTATTATAGCCGTTTAATCAAATAATTGTGAAATTTTTGAAACAACTTTAAGCATTTGCGTTGATTGTGTTTGAAAAGCCCATTTATCATTTCATTTTATAATTAAGACTTTGAAAAAAAAACATAAGTTTATAAAAACTTAACATAAAAAATAAATAAATCGAAAACCTAAGTTATGGAGGCCTTAGTACAAAAATATTCCCAAAAACTTAAAACTCAAATGAAAAATCAAAAATTGTCTATGTAGATAATAGTCTCGATGGCCCCTCGAGTCCACCTCGGCTCCCATGTCCACGATCTACTACTCATCTAAAAAGTCAGGGAAAAATAATAGGGTGAGTTACAAAGACTCAGTGTGCAAATCTCGAAAAACACATCAAAGCCTTGAGGCCCACAAACACATTATGGGCCTTGGCCCGTACACAATGGCAACAAAATATTTCATGCAACATGGCCCATCCCAAACCTAAGAGTCCATCCTCTACACACCCCCGTACCAACCATCACACCGTGGGGATTTCTACAATCAACCCTCCATCCGCAACACACCATATCGACAGCTGTGCTACCTGTCATAAAGATCGATCACTATGTGACCTATGTGGCAAAGCCACCGATCGCTATGCGACCTCAGTAATACATTGTAGTATTTCGACAGCTATGCTGCCTGTCATAAAGATCGATCACTATGTGACCTATGTAGCAAAGCCACCGATCGCCTCGCGACCTACTCTTCTTCCTCAGATCAATCAATCCCATCCCATGCATACATACATGCAAAAGTCAAAACATTAAGCCATCTAAATAGATCTCAGACTTTCACATACTTCGATACACATAGAGAAGTTTCTATGATTACGTACCTGGCATCCTTTGCCTACCCCTTCTGGGTAATATCGATTGTTCATCTGACCTCTCTTTCCGGCTTTTAGCCCATAGCATACATATAATACAACAAAACTTATGTGTTAAAGATCTACACACGATTACGGTTAAGACGACACTCTATGTCGACACTATCGGTCGACACGATCGCTGCTATCGCCTAAGATCTTTGTTCGAAGTCGGTCCACAACTCGGTGGCCAATCTCGAACAGCAGACACCGCTCGTTTCTTAAACTTAGGGATTGGGTTTACGGACCCAATCCTCTCTTTTACCTGATCCATATTTGATTCCATCAAAAGTCCTTGTTAAAACTACTATAATGAAATAGGGTTGTTGAACTATATCATGTGATTTTAAGATTTCAAATATGATAGTGAATCTAACAGGAATCTAAAGAAAACCCTTTACCTTGAAATCCCAAAATAGATAGGATACTTAGAGATTAACGATTTTTGGCTTTTGAAATCTGGATGATTCGATCTACTCCTATTTCTCGAAGTGCCGCCACAAGATGTGAACACAAAAACAATCTAAACATTACTCAAAAGATAACCTTACCACGCCTATAAGCCTTTCGGCTTTGGCCTCTAGAAATCGAATGAGAAGAAAACAAAAGAAAAAATCGGCATCTACCTTTTCAGAGAATTCGACAACTCCTAAAGATTCTGGCTTCCGCGATAATCAAAAGAAAGATGGTGCACAAGGATCTAGGGAGGTTCGGTCTTTATGAAGGAATCAAATGGGGTTTATGATTTCGGTTTTAAAGAGGACTAATTGGGAGGGATGAACAATATCAAACGTAAAGAAGTGATAGAAACAGTATAGGAAAAAGAAAATTTTTGACAAATCTAGGGCAGAGTCGGCTATGACAGAAAAGTGTGGGGAAAAAGATTGCTTAAGGGAGTTTTCGGCTCTTATTCAGAAAATAAGAAAAAGAGAAGATGGAAACCTTAAAAGCCAAAAATAAAGAATAGAGCCCTCCCTTGACTACTTAAAATTTTGGCACTTAACATCTAAAAACCGAAAATGCCCTTTTTTTAAAACTAAAACTAGACTACATACATGGGGAATTTCAGCACCCCTTATGCCCCATCAAAACCGATTCCTCCTCCCCTCAGAGTTGGAATTTCAGCCATCACTGTGGCTAGCAGATAATTCCTAAACTTCCTCCCTTATCTTTATCCAAGCACACCTCCAAAAGAGGCATAGATAACACCACCTCTTACTCCCTTTATCAGCATATTATCCACATTATCCAAGTCATTTAATCCCCATTTTTTTAAAGCCTTGTTGCCATCCAACCTTACCCACCTAAATACTGAAATTTAGCTAACTTTAATTTAAAAGAATTGGGCTTCATGCAACTTGAGTTTGGGCCTCCTCAGTTGACGCCACCTCCTTGCTCTCTCTAAGTGGCGCCATTTTGCCACTGGGCCACAAGCCCACTTGTGTTCTAAAACACAGATAACCTCCTTTAAGCCCTATCCTACTAGGCTTTCCACTAGAGTGTTCAATCAGGAAATTCGATTAAGGCCTCACCTGAGCCCAATCTGGACCCCTAACACTCTAATTAACACATTACACATAACTACACACTAAACGTATAGGCCCCCTTAATTCAGGATGTTACATTTCTACCCCCTTAAAGAAATTTCAGCCTCGAAATTACCTGATCAAAATAGATAGGGTTACTGCTGCTGCATCGTCTCTTCTGGTTCCCAGGTAGCCTCCTCGGAACTGTGATTCCGCCATAAAACCTTAACCAACGAAACCGTCTTCCTTCGTAGCACTTTGACATCACGATCCAAGATTTCCACTGATTTCTCTTCAAAGGATAGGTCAAGTCTTACCTCGATTTCCCCCACAGGTACCACATGAGATGGATCCAAACGATATCGTCTCAACATAGAGACATGAAACACGTTGTGAATCTGGCTTAGCTCAGAAGGTAGCTCTAGCTGATACACTACTAGTCCAACTCGTTTCAACACCCGATAAGGTCCGATAAATCTGAGACTTAATTTACCCTTCCGTCCGAACCTCAGTACTTTCTTCCATGGCGATACCTTCAAGAACACCTTGTTACCCACTATAAACTCTATGTTATTACGCTTCAAATCAGCATAGGACTTCTGTCTATCCGATGCTTCTTTTAATCGAGTCCTTATTAACTCAACCTTCTCTTCCATCTCGGTAACCAACTCGGTCCCAAAATTTGACGTTCCCCTAATTCCGTCCAACAAGTAGGAGTACGGCACTTCCGCTCGTACAATGCTTCATAGGGCGCTATCTGAATACTAGGCTGGTAGCTGTTGTTGTAAGCAAATTCCACTAATAGTAAAAACTCCTCCCAACTACCTCTGAAATCAATGACACAACCCCTTATCATGTCCTCCAAGATCTGAATTACCCGCTCAGACTGTCCATCGATCTGAGGATGAAACACTGTACTGAAATCCAACTTCATACCCAACGCTTGGTGCAACGCCTTCCAAAATCCTGATGTGAACCTAAGGTCCCTGTCCGATATGATCGATACTGGTACTCCATGCAACCTCACCACCTCCGCTATGTATAGCTTAGCCAATTTCTATAAAGAGTAATCGACTCGTACCGGTATGAAATAAGCAGACTTAGTCAAGTGATCAACTATCACCCAAACTGAATCTTTCTTAGTACGCGTGAAAGGTATCCCACTAATAAAGTCTATTATGATCCTTTCCCACTTCCATTGTGGAATCTTTACCGGTTGCAACAACCATGATGGTAACTGATGTTCTGCCTTTACCTGCTGACAGGTCAAACACTTCCCCACTAATTCGGTCACCTCTCGTTTTAAGCCTGGCCACCAAAACTATTCTCGTAAATCCCGGTACATCTCACTCCTTCCAGGGTGCATAGCGTATGGACTACCATGCGCTTCTTGCAAAATCCTATGCCTTAATTCAAGATCTTTTGGCATGCATACTCTCCCTTGAAAACATAATAGTCCTTCCTCATCCACTCTGAAGTTCGTCGATCCATTACTTGTTCCTACATGAAACTTCTCCTTTAGCAACTCATAAGTCTGCTGCTTCTCCTTAACCTGATTGACCCAGGAGGGTTTCACTTGAAGCTCGGCCAATAAACTCCCATCATCGTACAAAATAAGGTGAGCAAACATTGCTCTCAAGTCATTGATTACCTTACGACTTAGAGCATCCGCCACCACATTAGCCTTACTGAAACACCCCAAACCGGCGCACGAGCCTCGACCAGATTTGGTATGTTCCTCAGGAAAACTGGTTCAAATTCATTTGTTCTTTGGAAAAGCTTGAGTGATTTTGGCAGAAAACCCGAATTGTGTTGGGCTTAAGTTGAAAAATGGTTTAATATTGAAATCAGGGTTTATTTAAAATTTTACTTTCAAACTTAGAAGACATATCGATTCCTTTGTCTTAGGTTTTATCTTTAAAATTGGAATTCATATTGTTTTAGGTGTCAAAACATTTATAGATTTATTTTGAAATAAAATTTACTTAACTTTGAATTTAGTAAAATTTGTATCGTACTGAATAAATGGCATGCATGCATGAAATAGTTTGTACTAGGGCCTTATTACATCAAACAATCCCAAAATAAATTAAAGTACTTAATAAAGTAAAAATCCAAATTAAATAAATTCCTAACTGTGCATGGCCACCTTTAAGCTCCTGCCGACCCGGTCCATTAATAATCGTCACCTGAAAAAAAGTTCCCACAACGGGGTGAGTCAAATAGACTCAATGTGTTCACAAACACTAAGTCTTAACAAATTCAGGCATAACAAATTATATTCATACATATCATAATTTACATTTAATGATGCATTCCCGAACCCAAGCCTATATGCCATCCGCTACACATCACCCGTACCATCCTGCACACCGTGGGGACTACTAAGTTAACCCTCCATCTGATATCGAAGGCAGTCGCTGCAGTCGACGTGCTCATCGCCCTTATAAAATTTGTGGCATAGCCACCAGATACATACTTTGTGTCATGAGACACCATATTCAGATATTATGGTCTTAGGTCACCACATTCAGATATCGTGGTCTTAGGTCACCACTTCACTTCCCCTTTTTCATAATATCCCATATGCCCATGTCATACAAAATCATGCAACATAATGCCTTAAGTCCGATTTCACATTCTTATCATATTCATATTCATGGCATAACAAGTCTTATCATACTCATAGTAGGAGTAGGAAACGTACCTTAGTACTGTGTGCCATAGCATGGTACTTAGCCATATTTTTCCCATTCGTATAACATGCATACATATTAAGCAAGGCCATAATTCTTATTAAAAGATAGTGTGGTACACACACGATATTAATGCCTTCCGAACCCGAAAATCTGATCTAACACTTTAGATCCTTAACTCCTACATTCACCAATATTAAAATTTAATGAAAACCCATTCGCCACAAATCCAAATCCCAATAGGATTATTACACTTAAAACCTACCTTGTTGCCGATTGACTTAAGAATCAAGTCCCGAAATCTTTGCTATACTCCTCCTTGTATTCGGCCAAGCACTAAATCTCTACATAGGTTAGTTTTTTTTCGGCTTCCAAGATAATAAGGAATAGATCTAGGTATCAAAATATAGCTATAGCCGATTGCACACTAATGCTTACCTTGCGATTTGGAATCCCGAATGTATCTCTTGACTTAGGTATCTGTCGAAATCCCTAAAGCCACATGTTAGATCCAATTTTTCAATCATTAAATCACAATAGAATGGCCTATGGCCGAACCTTATATTTACTTACTTTAGATCTTAAAATCCCAATGGATCCCTTCCTTATAGTCGACAATAGGTACAAATCCCCGAGAGATCTTTCAAAGATTCGTCAAAGAACAATAGTAGAGATTAGATCTTAGTTCCCGACAAGCCTAAGAGAAAAAGAATGAAAACCGATTTTGAACTTACCCTTACTTGAAGAAATCGACAGCCCCTTTGCTTAAAGCCCCTCAAAGATTCGGCTATGAAGACTTAGAGGCTAGTCGACTATGGCCACTGGTGTATTCGACTTCAACAAGATTGAATAGGGTGAGATATAAGCTTTAGGAAGATTCGGCAACAGCTATTTTAGGGGAAGAGGAATTCGGCTTTGACAAAAGAAAAGAAGAACTTGGGAGAAGCAATTGGAAACTCGGTTATAGGAAGAGATGAGAAGAGAATTAAGAATTTCAGCACACTTACACTATGATTAGCCGAAAATACCACCCGAATACTCCCTTGGTTGGCCAACTCTTTCAATATCCTTACTTTTCTCCTCCTTCATCTCTTATCTCCTCATTTAAGATTAAAAATAATCCATCAATATCCCTTATCTAGTCGAATTTTAACAAAAATAAAACACCTCCCTTTTAGTGCCTTAATGCCGTCCACTTCTCCCTCTTAATGCCGAAAAAAATAAAAACTCCTTTTGTTTACCATGTGGCTCGAACCTAGGCCCATTTGCATAGCTTGTGGCGTCACTTACCTAGGCTTTAAGTGGCACCCTATAGCTACTTTACCAAGCCTATTTGTATGTTATATTTTACATACATTTTCTCTTAAGGCCCTATTCACTTAGCTCCCTTAATAAGACTTAAAATCTAAAAATTTTCTAAGGTATTTCCCTACATTTCAAAGTTCACGATATTCATAGATCACATTCAGAACATTCATAAACATGATATTTCATATAATTAAGTATGAATGCACAAGCCCATTTCTAGGATATTACAGTTCTACCCCCTTAAAATAATTTCATCCTCGAAATTACCTGGCTAGAATAGGTGGGGGTATTTCTGTCGCATTGCTTCTTTTGGCTCCCAAGAAGCTTCTTCCGATCCATGATTGCGCCATAACACCTTGACCAAAGGAATTGATTTTCGTCGTAACACTTTTACATCTCGTTCTAGAATCTGAATCGGCTCCTCCTCATAGGAAAATCTGGCCTTAGCTCCACCTCTTCAACTGGGGCTACATGAGATGGATCCGATCGGTAACGGTGTAGCATGGACACATGGAATATGTCGTGCATCTGCTTCAACTCCGGTGGCAACTCCAACTGATATGCCACTGGTCCAATTCATTTCAAAACCTTATAAGGTCCTATAAACCTCGGACTTAACTTCCCTTTCCGACCGAATCTCATTATTTTTTTCCAAGGTGAAACTTTAAGAAACACTTGATCTCCCACATCAAATTCTATTTCCTTCCGTTTGAGATCCGCATAAGACTTCTATCTATTAGATGCTTCCTTTAACCGTGCACGAATTATCTCAACCTTCTCTTCAGATTCTGCCACTAATTCGGGTCCCAAAACTCGACGTTTTCCTAATTCTGTCCAAAACGTAGGAGTTCGACACCTCCGACCATACAACGCTTCATACGGTACCATCCGAATCTTGGCACGATAATGTTGTTGTAGGCAAACTCGCTAAAGGAAAATACTCCTCCCAACTTCCTCTCAAATTCATCACTGACCCTCAACATGTCCTCTAAAACTTGGATTACCCGTTCGATCGCCGTCGACCGTGGATGAAAAGCCGTAGTAAAATCCAACTTAGTGCCTAAAGGATGATGTAATGCTTTTCAGAATCGAGAAGTAAACCTTGGGTCCCTATTCGAGATAATTGACACCGGCACTCCATGCAACCTTACAACTTCCGCCACATATAACTTTGCCAACCTCTGCAAAGAATAGTCGACCCTCACCGGAATAAAGTGCGCGGACTTGGTCAAACGATCCACTATTACCCATACCGAGTCCTTCTTAGTAGGTGTAAGGGGAAGCCCACTAACGAAGTCGTGGTAATTCGCTTCCACTGCGGAATCATGATTGGCTGAAGCAATCCCGATGGAACACCGTGTTCAACCTAACTTGTCGAACGTCAAACACTTACCAACCAATTTCAACTTCCTTTTTCGCACTGTGCCACCAAAGCTGTTCCTTAGGTCTCTGTACAACTTAGTGCCTCTAGGATGCATAGCATAAGCGCTACTATGCGATTCCTGAAGAATCCTTCGCCTAAGTTCCTTATCCTTGGGCATACAGACCTTGTTCCTGAAACATAACACTCATTTGCCATTAATGCCATAATCCTCCAACTCTCCATTTTGTACTTGCTATAGCTTAGCACTTAGGTCCTCATCAGCCAACTATCCCTCTTTCACTTTATTCAACCATGTCACTTGACTTGTAATTCTGCCAACAGGCTCCCATCATCATACAAACTCAAGTGTGCGAACATTGCCCTCAGATCCGACACAACTTTTCGGCTTAAAGCATCCGCCACTACATTCGCCTTGCCCGGATGGTACTCTATTGAACAATCATAGTCCTTCAGTAATTCAACCCACCTTCGCTGCCTTAAGTTTAACTCCTTCTGAGTCAGCAAATACTTAAGGCTCTTGTGGTCTGTGCAGATCATCGACTTTTCTCTATAAAGGTAGTGCCTCCATACCTTAAGAGCGAAGACCACGGCTGCTAATTCCCAGTCATGCGTCGGGTAATTCACCTCATGTGGCCTCAACTGTCGAGACGCATATGCGACTACCTTCCCGTCTTGCATCAATACGCAACCCAAACTCGAATGGGAAGTGTCACAATACACCGTAAAATCCTTTCACGCCTCAGTGAATCAACACCGAGCTTAGTCAATACCCGCTTAAGTTTTTCAAAACTCTCTTGTTGCTTATCCGCCTATACAAACGGTACTTCTTTCCTTAACAACTTTGTCAAAGGCGCTGCTATTGATGAAAATCCTTCTACGAACCTTCTGTAATAGCCTGCCAATCCCAAGAAACTACGAATCTCCACCACCGACTTAGGTGGTTTCCAATTCAACACTGCTTCAACCTTCCTAGGATCCACCCTTATTCCTTCTGCTGACACCACGTGCCCTAAGAATGCAACCTCTTTAAGCCAAAATTCACACTTGCTGAATTTGAATAGAGCTTCTCTCCCTTAACACTTGCAGCATAATTCGGAGATGCTCATGATGCTCTTCTTCAGTCTTGGAGTACACTAGGATGTCGTCGATGAACACCACGATGAACCTATCCAAGTAAGGTTGAAAAACCCGATTCATCATATCCATGAACGCGGCTGGAGCATTTGTCAATCCAAATGGCATCACCACGAACTCAAAATGGCCGTATCTTGTTCTAAAGGCTATCTTATGGATATCCTCCTCCTTCACCTTCAACTGATGATATCCTGACCTTAAGTCAATCTTTGAGAACATCGCCGCCTTTAGGTCGATCGAACAAGTCATCAATCCTTGGCAAAGGATACTTGTTCTTAATGGTCAGCTTATTCAACTGATGATAATCTATGCACATTCGCATAGTTCCATCCTTCTTCTTCACAAATAGGACTGGTGCTCCCCATGGAGACACACTGGGTCAGATAAACCCAAGATCAAGCAGTTCTTAGATTTGAGCCTTGAGCTCCACCAACTCCTTTGGTGCCATTCTGTACGGAGCGATTGGCACAGGAGCTGTTCCCGGCAGCAAGTCAATTCCAAACCCCACCTCCCTATCTGGGGGTATTCCTGGTAATTCCTCCGAAAACACGTCCTCAAAGTCCCTTACAGTTCTAACTCCACTAACACCTCCTTCCTTTCCATCTAACGACTTACAAAGGCTAAGAACGCCTCGCACCCTTTACTGAACCATCTTTTCACTTTTTAGCTTGAAACTACATTAGACAAGTAGTTTCTTCTTTCTCCTATCATAATGACCACCTCGTCCTCCGGGTCCTTAATTCCATTCGCTTAGCTGCACAGTCCAACACAGCCCGATGGTCCACTAGCCAGTCCATTCCAAGTATGAGATCGAACTCTCTAAAGGGAAGTTCCATCAAGTCGGCAGAAAATTCTATGCCTTGAATTTCTAAAGGTACACTCCGAAAGATCTTATTTACCACTACAGTTTGACCTAGTGGGCTTACTACAGTCATCTCCCTATCCGAGAGTTTAGAGGTTATGCCTAGTGTTTCAACTACATTACAGGTAACATAAGAATGGGTTGAGCCCACATCGATCAAAACATAATAAGGTTTTCCAAATACAAGAAACGTACCGGTTATGACGTCTGGAGCGTCTCCATCCTCCTTTCGGTGAACCGCATAAACCAAACCCGGCTGCCTTGCCTCAGTATTAACAGCACCTCGGCCGGTGTTCCATGTCCTCTACCAATACCATTTCCTCGATTATTCAAACCACGACCTTCGCTGCGGCTGTTGTCCGCCTCTACCAGCCTGATTAACATTCTGAGCTGCTGGGCGATTCCCATCCGATTTTCTCGGCAGTCCTTAATCATTTGGTCCCTTGACCCATACCTGAAACATCCACCTGTCTTCTTCCAGCATTCACCTAAGTGTTTCTTCCCGCACTGTTCACAAGTACGATATTGCCCTCCAGTACCAGTTTGCTGACCTCGCGACCCATCAACTCTAGGCCTCTTCTGAGCATTCCCAGATGATCTAGACGACCCAAATCCTCTCTTCTGTTTATTCCGGTCCGTGTTCTGCCTCACAGAGTCCTTAATTCCTTCCGCTATCTTAGCTTTCTCTACTAAAGCAGAAAACTCCCGCTCTTGATGTGGAGCGACTAACAACCTTAGGTCATCCCTTAGTCCGTCCTCAAACTGGACACATCGCTAATGCTCTGTTGCCACCACTCCTCGAGCATCTGAGCTCGACCTCGAAATTCAACCAGACCCTACTACGGACTTGTTCCCTTGAACCAGTCCTAGAAAAGCCTTCCTTTGCTCATCAATATAACGCAGCCGACATACTTCTTCTGATATGCCGCCTTAACATATTCCCAGGTCAGATCCTCAGCTGTGGCACCATCCCAAACTGTTAACCACCATTGATACGCTTCATCGCTTAGCAATGCCACCATCCCTTTCAACTTCTCCTCAGGAGTCAGATCGAGCTCATCCATAATGCGCTCAGTTGCTTCCAACCAATATTCAGCTATACTGGGTGCCACACCAGATACTCCACGGAACACCTCAGCTCCATTGGCTCAGAGTCGCTCGGGTACAGATTTTCGAGCTCCCATATTCCCTCCAGCACTAGCCACCATTTCAAGAACTCGCAGCACAGCCTGCGATACAGCATCTTCTCCCATCTGATCTTGCTGCTCAACACCAACAGTTGGTGGTGGTGGTGGCAGTGGTACCTCATTCTCAGATCCTTGTCCCGATCTAACGGGTTTTGACATGGTCATTCTACCTTGACCGTGTCCTCGCACATTGCGACCACGTCCCCTAGAGCTCATTTCTACTACCGCACTTTAATCTGATTAAGAAATTTTATGCATTAGCCATTGTTTTACTGATTATTCGCGAAGAAGTTTTATGAAAATAGTTTAGTAGCAGTTCTTTCAATCAATCAAAGTTTCAAGTTTTCTATCCTAATTCACAAAAAAGCACATCCATTCCATAGTATCTCCCATACACATTCACTCTTCGAACATTTCTGTCCTGTTCTTATCCCAGCGGTATTTTCGTAATTTATCCTACAGGGGTATTTTCTTAATTTGTCAAAATAAGGTTCTTTGGTGTTTTTGTCAATAAGGGTATTCTGGAAATTTTTTGCATTCCCGGGGGTATTTTGGAAATTTTGAAATTGAGGGTATTTTGGTAATTACCCCGGGTAAATTCGTAAATCTTAGTAAATCAAGGGTACTTTGGAATTTACAAAACTTGGGGGTTATTTTGAGAATTTGTTTTCCAAATCAGTGTTGTTGCAGAAATTTTTGAAGATCGGGGATCATTCTGGTAATTTTGTAACTCGGGGGTATTTCGGTAATTTACAGGTTGGGGGAAAATTTCGTAATAATTTTTTTTTAAATCAAGGTATTTTGATGTTTTGCAGATTAGGGTTTTTTGAACATTTTATAAAGTAATGGAATTTTGTTAAGAACGGTGGGTATTTGGAAATTTCATAAACCAGGGCATTTTTGTAATTTTACCACTAGGGGCACTTTAGTAATTTTGAAAAAAATATTTTAGAAAAATTATACAAAGTAGCTTTTACAAATCAAAAGGGTAATTTAGTAATTTTAAAACTAGGGTTTCCATAAAAATACGGCTAGTCCCTTTCGGGTTTTAGTTAGGGGTTTAGCCTGTGTATAAGTCCTCTTGGTTAGGGTGAACCGAAGCTACGCACCAGGTAGGATTCGAGTGGAGAGGAGGTGAGTCACGCGGACTGCTTAAATACCAAGCTCCCACCGAAACCAATCCTAGACATGTGCACCATGGTTGCCACACCCTAACTCGGCGACTTAACCACAGGTTTGTTTAGTTAGGCATTTAAGTCTTATGTAATTGTGGGGTAACTAGCCCTAGGGTTCAAGTAATTATCATACTAATCTACGTTCCATTCTATTTCTACCCCTTCTATAAGTCATAATATAAATCACACAAGAGATCGGAGTACTTACCTGGTGGACTTCGGGTCGGAGACTTAGTGGGCCATGCCAGAAAAACCTGCTTAATTCACAAAATTCCTTTTGAGCTTAACTTTGAAAACATTTTGGGCCTTAAACCCAAGGCCGAGAGTTTAAAACTGGGCTCTGATACCAAGCTGAAACATCCCAAACTTGGCCCACGAGCCTCGACCAGATCTGCTATGTTCCTCAGGAAAATCGGTTGAAATTCATTTGTTCTTTGGAAAAGCTTGAGTGATTTTGGAAAAAAACCCGAATTGTGTTGGGCTTAAGTTGAAAACTGGTTTAATTTTGAAATCAGGGTTTATTTAAAATTTTACTTTCAAACTTAGAAGACATGTCGATTCCTTTGTCTTAGGTTTTATCTTTAAAATTGGAATTCATATTGTTTTAGGTGTCAAAACATTTATATATTTTTTTTGAAATAAAATTTACTTAACTTTGAATTTGGTAAAATTTGTATCGTACTGAATAAATGGCATGCATGCATGAAATAGTTTGTACTAGGGCCTTATTACATCAAACAATCCCAAAATAAATTAAAGTACTTAATAAAGTAAAATCCAAATTAAATAAATTCCTTCTTGTGCATGGCCACCTTTAAGCTCCTGCCGGCTTGGCCCATTCTTGATCGTCACCTAAAAAAGTTCCCTACAAGGGTGAGTCAAAGCAGACTCAATGTGTACACAAACACTAAGTCTTAACAAATTCGGGCATAACAAATTATATTCATTCATATCATAATTTACATTTAATGATGCATTCCCGAACCCAAGCCTATATGCCATCCGCTACACATCACCCGTACCATCCTGCACATCGTGGGGACTACTAAGTCAACCCTCCATCCGCTACACATCATCGAAGGTAGTCATCGCAATCAACGTGCTCATCGCCCTTATAAAATTTGTGGCATAGCCACCAGATACATACTTTGTGTCATGAGACACCATATTCGATATCGTGGTCTTAGGTCACCACATTCGAGATATCGTGGTCTTAGGTCACCACTTTCACTTTCCCTTTTCATAATATCCCATATGCCCATGTCATACAAAATCATGCAACATAATGCCTTAGGCCCGATTTCACATTCTTATCATATTCATATTCATGGCATAACAAGTCTTATCATACTCATAGTAGGAGTAGGAAACGTACCTTAGTACTGTGTACCATAGCATGATACTTAGCCATATTTTCCCCATTCGTATAACATGCATACATATTAAACAGTGCCATAATTCTTATTAAAAGATAGTGTGGGGTACACACCTGATATTAATGCCTTCCTGAAACCCGAATATCCGATCTAACACTTTAGATCCTTAACTCCTACATTCGGCCAATATTAAAAATTTAATGAAAACCCATTCGGCCACAAATCCAAATCCCAATAGGATTATTACACTTAAAACCTACCTTGTTGCCGATTGACTTAAGAATCAAGTCCCGAAATCTTTGCTATACTCCTCCTTGTATTCGGCCAAGCACTAAATCTCTACATAGGTTAGTTTTTTTCGGCTTCCAAGATAATAAGGAATAGATCTAGGTATCAAAATATAGCTATAGCCGATTGCACATTAATGCTTACCTTGCGATTTGGAATCCCGAATGTATCTCTTAACTTAGGTATCTGTCAAAATCCCTAAAGCCACATGTTAGATCCAATTTTCCAATCATTAAATCACAATAGAATGGCCTATGGCCGAACCTTATATTTACTTACTTTAGATCTTAAAATCCCGATGGATCCCTTCCTTATAGTCGACAATAGGTACAAATCCCCGAGAGATCCTTCAAAGATTCGTCAAAGAACAATAGTAGAGATTAGATCTTAGTTCCTGACAAGCCTAAGAGAAAAAGAATGAAAACCAATATTGAACTTACCCTTACTTGAAGAAATCAACAGCCCCTTTGCTTAAAGCCCCTCAAAGATTCGGCTATGAAGACTTAGAGGCTAGTCGACTATGGCCACTGGTGTATTCGGCTTTAACAAGATTGAATAGGGTGAGATATAAGCTTTAGGAAGATTCGGCAACAGCTATTTTAGGGGGAAGAGGAATTCGGCTTTGACAAAAAAAAAAGAAAAACTTGGGAGAAGCAATTGGAAGCTCGATTATAGGAAGAGATGAGAAGAGAATTAAGAATTTCGGCACACTTACACTATGATTAGCCGAAAATACCACCCAAATACTCCCTTGGCCAGCAAACTCTATCAATATCCTTACTTTTCTCCTCATTTATCTCTTATCTCCTCATTTAAGATTAAAAATAATCCATCAATATCCCTTATCTAGCCGAATTTTAACAAAAATAAAACACCTCCCTTTTAGTGCCTTAATGCCGTCCACTTCTCCCTCTTAATGCCGAAAAAAAATAAAAATTCCTTTTGTTTACCATGTGGCTCGAACCTAGGCCCATTTGCATAGCTTGTGGCGTCACTTACCTAGGCTTTAAGTGGCGCCTTATAGCCACTTTACCAAGCCTATTTGTATGTTATATTTTACATACATTTTCTCTTAAGGCCCTATTCACTTAGCTCCCTTAATAAGACTTAAAATCTAAAAATTTTCTAAGGTATTTCCCTACATTTTAAAGTTCACGATATTCATAGATCACATTCAGAACATTCATAAACATGATATTTCATATAATTAAGCATGAATGCACAAGCCCATTTCCAGGATATTACACTTACCCGGATGATACTCGATCGAGCAATCATAATCCTTTAACAACTCGATCCACCTCCTCTGCCTTAAATTCAACTCCTTCTGGGTCAAATGGTATTTTAGGCTTTTATGATCTGTATAAATAACTGATTTTTCCCGTACAGATAGTGTCTCCAAATCTTTAAGGCAAAAACCACCGCCGCCAACTCCAAATCATGGGTGGGATAATTTGCTTCGTGCGGTCTTAACTGCCAAGATGCATATGCAACAACCTTTCCATCCTGCATCAACACCCATCCTAGTCCCGTGTGTGACGCATCACAGTAAATCATGAATTCCTTCCCAGCTTCCGGCTGAATCAATACCGGAGCCTCCGTTAAAATCTTTTTTAACTTCTCAAAACCATCTTGCTGCTTATTAGACCATACAAACAGAACCCCTTTCCGTAACAACTTAGTCAATGGTGCCGCGATTGAAGAAAATCCCTCAACAAACCTTCGATAGTACTCGGCCCAACCAAGAAAACTCTGTATTTCTACCACAGACCTAGGCGGCTTCCAATTCAACACCGCTTCAATTTTTTGAGGGTCCACCCTAATCCCCTCTGCTGACACAACGTGACCTAGAAAAGTAACTTTAGCCAGAATTCACACTTGCTGAATTTGGCATAAAGCTGCTTCTCCCTTAGAATCTGTAGAACCACTCACAGATGTGAATCATGCTCCTCCTCCGATCTTGAGTAAACCAATATGTCATCAATAAATACCACGACAAACTGGTCCAAGTAGGGTTGGAACACTCAGTTCATCATATCCATAAATGCTACTGGTGCATTAGTCAACCCAAATGGCATCACCATGAACTTGTAATGTCCATAGCGAGTTCTAAAAGCCGTCTTATGAATATCTGCCTCCTTGACCTTAAGCTGATGATACCCTGACCTCAGATCTATCTTCAAAAAGACTGAGGCCCCCTTCAACTGATCGAACATGTCATCGATCCTTGGCAACGGGTACTTGTTCTTGATTGTTAGCTTATTTAATTGGTGATAGTCAATGCACAAACGCATTGAAGCGTCCTTCTTCTTAACAAATAACACCGGTGCTCCCTAAGGCGACACACTTGGTCGAATAAACCCTCTATCCAACAACTCCTAGATTTGTGCTTTCAATTCCACCAACTCCTTCAGTGCCATTCTATATGGAGCAATAGATACCAGCGCTGTTCCGGAAGAAGATCGATTCTAAACTCCACTTCTCGATCCGGAGGTAATCCCGAAAGCTCTTCTGGGAAAACATTAGAAATTCCTTCACCGTCCTAACATCCCCAACAGTTAGGTCCTTAGCTTCCAAAGCCCGTACGAACATTAAAACTGCCTCGCATCCTTTTCTCACCATTCTTTCTGCTCTTCGGGCAGTCACCACATTCGAAAGACAATTCCCCCTTTCTCCTATCACCAACACTTCACCTCCCTCGGGGGTTTTTAACACCATACGCTTGGCTGCATAATCTAAATTGGCCTGATACTTTACCAGCCAATCCATGCCTAAAATTAAGTCAAACTCCCCAAACGGTAACTCCATCAGATCCGTCAGGAAAAGTATTCCCTGAACTTCTAAGGGTACCTCTCGATAAAGTTCCAGACACACTGCTAGTAACAAATGAATGTCTCGACCCAATATCAATCAATGCAGTATAAGGCAAACCAAATATTAAAAACGTACTGGTTATAACATCTGGTGTGTCGGCCTCCTCTCGACGTCTGGCAGCATAGACCAACCTCGGCTGCCTCGCCTCAGTGTTTTCTACCCTCGACCTGGTGCTCCTTGGCCTCGATCAAAGCACACTACCTCTAGGTGGACCATGACCCTCTGCATTCGCCGACCTCCTCTACCCAGCTGAGCATTTCCCTCTGCATGTCTTACCTCATCCCGTGGCTGAGGATAGTCTCTTATCTGATGATCCGTAGATCCACACCTAAAGCACTTCCCACTGCCTGCTCAACACCCACCTACATGGAACTTACCACATCGAGCACACTTAGTGTTTGGCTAGCGAGAACAGTCTCTCAAAGACGTCTCGGTCCATCGACCTAGGTCTTTTTGAGTACGCATACCGGCATCTCGATGATCTAAAATTTCTTTTACCTCCACCCTATCTCTATCCCGGTTCAGCTTTTCCATTTGTTTCACCTCCTCAGCTATCTTAGCTTTCTCCACAAGCACAATAAATTCCTGCTCTCGTTGTGGAGCTATCAACACACGTAGATTCAGGAATGCTCTGCGCTGCGCATCCACATAGCTCATCCCAATGTACTTACTTTGGAACGCCGTTCTGAAGTAATCCCAGGTGATACGATCAGCCACAGTACCACCCTTAACCGTAAGCCACCATTGGTAAGTTTCATCCCGGAGAAGAGACACCACTCCCTTCAGCTTCTCCTCTTCCGTGAAGTCAAAATCATCCATTATACGCTCCATTGCTTCCAACCAATACTCTGCTTTGCTAGGAGCTACACCAGTAATTCCCTTAAACACCTCTGCCCCATTTGCTCTAAGTCGCTCCAGAGACTTCCGGGCTCCTGTGCCCATGCCTACTCCCGTAACTCTCTCTAAAACTCGTAACATTGCCTGAGATACAGCATCATCTCCGGCCGTTTGATCTTGAAATTTCGCCTCCACAGTTGGTGGCACTGGTACCTCATTCCCTGACTCGTGACTGGACCTACGAGTTCGACACGCAATTCGCCTCTACCTCGACCACGCACACCACGTCCCCTAGTGCTCATTCTACCGTTCGTGATTTATCTGATTAGAAATTTTATGAATTATTAATACTCTCTTCCACTGATTAATAACAGACAATCTTATGGAAAGTAGTTTTAACAGTAGTTCTTTCGAATTTGAATTCTATCTACGAAGTTTAGTTCTCAAGTCTGTATTTTCTAGTTCTAGAATACACATTCAAACAACGTCCATCACACATCAACATACAAGCAGCATCCATGCACTTACATTCATCACATAGGGGTATTTTCGTCATTTTACTACCCAAGGGTATTTTCGTAATTTTAATCTATAGGGGTGTTTTCGTAATTTTAATCTATAAGGTATCTTGGTGATTTTACAAAAAAGGGTATTTTGGTAATTTTACAACTCAGGGGTATTTTGATAATTTTGCAAACTAGGGGTAATTTGGAAATTTTTTTTCAAACAAGGGTATTTTGGTCATTTTGTAGAATCAAGGGTGTCTCGGTAAATTTCCTCAACCTAGGGTATTTGGGATAATTTACAAAATCAGGGGCATATAAGTAATTTTATAAGGAAAATAGGGTACTGGCCCCTTTCAGGTTTTAATCATAAATTTTGGCCTATCAATAAGTCCCCGTGGCTAAGACGAACAATCACTACGCACCAGGTAGGATTCCAGAAAAGAGGAGGTGAGCCCTAGGGCCACTTAAATACCAAGCTCTCCCTAGATCCAATCCTAGACATGCGTATGCCTGTTACCACACCCTAACCCTATGACTTGTTCACAGACATGTTTAATTAGAATTAAGTCTTATGGGATTTGAATAATTGTTTAATCTAAGACTAAGGTCCATTAACACTATCATACTAGCCTACGTCCGTAAAGCCCACCATACATATCACATTAAAGGTTAGAATACTTACCTGGGTGGATCGGATGCCCGTAAACTCGAAAGCCATATCTCAACCGAACTTTTCTCAAGCTTACATTACCTTTATAAATTACTACTAGACCCATTTCACAGCCTGAGTTTTGAACTGGGCTCTGATACCAAAATGTAACACCCCAAACTTGGGCCATACGTCATTACCGGATCCGGTATGTTACGGGTTAAAACTTGAAAACTTAGCTCTGTCGGGTTTTGAAAATCATAGTTTATTATAGCCGTTTAATCAAATAATTGTGAAATTTTTGAAACAACTTTAAGCATTTGCGTTGATTGTGTTTGAAAAGCCCATTTATCATTTCATTTTATAATTAAGACTTTGAAAAAAAAACATAAGTTTATAAAAAAAATAAATCGAAAACCTAAGTTATGGAGCCCTTATTACAAAAATATTCCCAAAAACTTCAAACTCAAATGAAAAATCAAAAATTGTCTATGTAGATAATAGTCTCGATGGCCCCTTGAGTCCGCCTCGGCTCCTATGTCCACGATCTACTACTCATCTGAAAAGTCGAGGAAAAATAATAGGGTGAGTCACAAAAACTAAGTGTGCAAATCCCGAAAAAACACATCAAAGCCTTGAGGCCCACAAACACATAATGGGCCTTGGCCCATACACAAAGGCAACAAAATATTTCATGCAACATGGCCCATCCCAAACCTAAGAGTCCATCCTCTACACACCCCCGTACCAACCATCACACCGTAGGGATTTCTACAATCAACCCTCCATCTGCTACACACCATATCGACAATTGTGCTGCCTGTCATAAAGACCGATCACTATGTGACCTATGTGGCAAAGCCACCTATCGCTATGCGACCTCAGTAATACATTGTAGTATTTCGACAGCTATGCTGCCTGTCATAAAGACCGATCACTCTGTGACCTATGTGGCAAAGCCACCGATCACCTCGCGACCTGCTTCCCTTCCTCATATCAATCAATCCCATCCCATGCATACATACATGCAAAATTCAAAACATTAAGCCATCTAAACAGATCTCAGACTTTCACATACTTCGATACACATAGAGAAGTTTCTATGATTACGTACCTGGCATCCCTTGCCTACCCCTTCTGGGTAATATGACTGTTCATATAGCCTCTCTTTCTGGCTTTTAGCCCATAGCATACATATAATACAACAAATGTGTTAAAGATCTACACACCTGGTTACGGTTAAGACTATGTCGACACTATCAGAAGCCGATACGACTACTATCTGCCTAAGATGGTGTTCAGAAATCGGTCCACAACCTGGTGGCCAATCTCGAACAACAGACATTGCTCGTTTCTTAAACTTAGGGATTGGGTTTATGGACCCAATCCTCTCTTTTGCCTGATCCATATTTGATTCCATCAAAAGTCCTTGTCAGAACTACTATAACGAAATAGGGTTGTTAAACCATATCATATGATTGTAGGATCTCAAATATGATAGCGAATCTAACAGGAATATAAAGAAAATCGCTTACCTTGAAATCCCGAAATAGATAGGATACTTAGAGATTAACAATTTTGACTTTTGAAATCTGGATGATTCGATCTACTCTTATTTCCCGAAGTGCCACCCCAAGATGTGAACACAATAACAATCTAAACGTTACTCAAAAGATAACCTTACCATGCCTATAAGCCTTTCGGAAGAAAATGAATAGAAGAAATCGGCACCTACCTTTTCAGAGAATTTGACAACTCCTAGAAAATTTCGGCTTCAGCGATAATCAAAAGAAAGATGGTGCACAGGGATCTAGGGAGGTTCGGTCTTTATGAAGAAATCAAATGGGGTTTATGATTTTGGTTTTTAGAGAGGACTAATTGGGAGGGATGAACAATATCAAACGTAAAGAAGTGATAGAAATAGTATAGGAAAAAAATTATTTTTGGCAAATCTAGGGCAGAGTCGACTATGACAGAAAAGTGTGGGGAAAAAGATTGCTTAAGGGAGTTTTCGGCTCTTTTTTAGAAAATAAGAAAAAGAGAAGATGGAAACCTTAAAAGCCAAAAATAAAGAAGAGAGCCCTCCCTTGACTACTTAAAATTTTGGCACTTAACATCTAAAATATAAAATGCCCTTTTTTTTAAAACTAAAACTAGACTACTATACATGGGGAATTTCAAGACCCTTATGCCCCATCAAACCGATTCCTCCTCCCTCGAGTTGGAATTTCGCCATCACTTGTGGCGATGAGATAATTCCTAAACTTCCTCCCTTATCTTTATCCAAGCACACCTCCAAAAGAGGCATAGATAACACCACCTCTTCCTCCCTTTTTCAGCATATTATCCACATTATCCAAGTCATTTAATCCCCCCCTTTTTTTTAAGCCTTGTTGCCGTCCAACCTTATCCACCTAAATGCCGAAATTTAGCTAACTTTAATTTAAAAGAATTGGGCTTCATGCAACTTGAGTTTGAGCCTCCTCAGTTGACGCCACCTTCTTGCTCTCTCTAAGTGGCGCCATTTTGCCACTGGGCCACAAGCCCACTTGTGTTCTAAAACACAGATAACCTCCTTTAAGCCCTATCCTACCAGGCTTTCCACTAGAGTGTTCAATCAGGAAATTTGATTAAGGCCTCGTCCCGAACCTGAGCCCAATCTGGACCCCTAACACTCTAATTAACACATTACACATAACCACACACTAAACGTATAGGCCCCCTTAATTTAGGATGTTACAGTGGAACTTAATGAAGAATGCTCAGCCATCCTCCAAAACAAGTTACCAACCAAATTAAAAGACTCCGAAAGTTTTACTATTCCTTGTTTAATTGGTAGCTTAAATATTAAGAAGGCATTAGCTGATCTAGGTGCCAATATTAATTTAATGCCTTACAAAATGTTTAAACAACTAGATCTTCGGGAACCAAAACCCACTAGGATGAGTATTCAGTTAGCTTTTAGATCTATTAAATATACTAGAGGAGTTATTGAAGATATCTTAGTGAAAATTGATAAATTTATTTTCCCTGTTGATTTTGTTGTGTTAGACAGTAATGAAGACATTGATGTTCCCTTAATTTTAGGGCGTCTTTTTTAGCTCTTCGCTCCGCTATTATCGATGTAGGTAGCGTAAACTTGCATTAAGGATAGGCGATGAGGAAATTATTTTTCAAATTTATGATGCCATGCGATATTTTAAAGAACAAGATGATGCATGTTATTTTGTTGATACTACTGATCATATCATTCAAAACTCATTACAGAAAATCATACACGATGACATGATGAACTGTGCCTGACTCAAGATAAGGGGAAGAAGATGAATCTGATGAGCTAAAAACATCTTCACCTCGACAAACACAAGAAGAAAGCATTAAAGTTAATGACGAACTAAGACAAAAACCCTCCATCGATGAGCCGCCTAAATTGGAATTAAAGCAGTTACCAAAACACTTAGAGTATGCATTCCTCGAGGACAATTCTACGCTATCGGTTATTATCTTTTTAGAATTAAAACCCAAGGAAAAAGAGGAGTTAATACAGGTACTAAGAGAACATAAAAAAGCCATAGCTTGGAAAATCTCTAACATCAAGGGCATAAACCCATCGTTCAGTACCCACAAAATTTTAATGGAAGAGGAATACAAACCGTGTGTGCAGCCTCAAAGATGCTTAAATCCCAACATAAAAGAAGTAGTCAAGGCTGAGGTAATTAAACTTCTAGATGCAGGAATAATTTATCCTATTTCTAAAAGTACTTGGGTAAGTTTTGTACAGGTAGTTCCAAAGAAAGGAGACTGTAGTGCCCAATGAAAGGAATGAGTTAATCCCTACAAGAACAGTTATAGGTTGGAGAGTCTGTATAGACTATAGAAAGTTGAATGATGCCGCCAGAAAAGATCACTTCCCTCTACCCTTCATAGATCAAATGTTAGAAAGACTATCCGGGCATATGTGCTACTGTTTCTTGGACGGACTCTCCGGCTACTTCCAAATCCCAATAGCTCCTGAAGATCAAGAGAAGACAACATTTATATGCCCATATGGGATGTTTGCTTATCGTAGAATGCCTTTTGGATTATGTAATGCTCCTACTACTTTTCAGCGTTGCATGTTGGCAATCTTTGACGAACTCATGGAAGACATTATGGAGGTATTTATGGATGATTTCTCAATATTCGGTAATTCTTTCCATCTTTGCCTTAAAAATTTAAAACGAGTTCTAATGAGATGTGAGGAAACAAATCTTGTTTTAAATTGGGAAAAATGTCACTTTATGGTTAGAGAAGGGATTGTATTAGGACATAAGATTTCTAGTAAAGGGATTGAGCTAGATAAAGCAAAAGTTGAAACCATAGAAAAATTACCGGCCCCTAGTTCAGTTAAGGCTATTAGAAGCTTTTTAGGACATGCAGGGTTCTATAGAAGATTTATTAAAGACTTTTCTAAAATAGCTAAGCATTTAACAAAATTACTAGAAAAAGATGTTCCTTTCAATTTCAATCAGGAATGCTTAGATGCATTTAATGTCCTTAAGGATAAATTGATAAATGCTCCGATTATAATTGCACCTGATTGGAATTTACCCTTTGAACTAATGTGTGATGCAAGTGATTTTGCAGTAGGTGCAGTTTTGGGACAACGAAGAGACAAGCATTTTCAGCCAATTTACTATGCTAGCAGAACATTAACACCCGCACAAGAAAACTACACCACCACAGAGAAAGAATTGCTAGCTGTAGTTTTTTCTTTTGACAAATTTAAGTAGTATCTAATATTGTCTAAAGTTATCGTTTACACTGACCATTCAGCTATTCATTATCTTCTAACTAAACCTGATGCAAAACCTCGACTCATACGATGGATTTTACTTTTACATGAGTTTGATTTGGAAATACAAGATAAGAAGGGAGCTAAGAATCTTGCACCAGATCACCTCTCTAGACTTGAGAATCCACATATCGAAGAGCTTGATGAAAGTGAGATAAACGACTCGTTTCTCAAGAACAACTCTTTTCTATAACACATTCTGAGGTACCATGTTTGCAAATATCGCAAATTATTTAGCTGCTAACATCTTGCCAAAAAGTCTAACACATCACCAAAAGAAGCAATTCTTTGCTGATGCGAAAAACTATTTTTGGGAAGATCCCTTTCTTTTCCGCATATATGCAGATCAGGTAATTCGAAGTTTCATTATAAAGGTAGAAACAAGCAAAATCCTGGAACATTGCCATTCAGAACCTTCAGGAAGACACTACAGTGGCATCAAGACAGCACACAAAATACTCGAATTAGGTTTTTATTGGCCCAATTTATTTAAAGATGCTAACAGGTATGTTACCTCGTGTGATAAATGCCAAAGAACAGGTAATATTTCTAAACATGATAAAATGCCTCAAACGTATATGTTATCATGTAAAATATTTGATGTATGGGATATTGATTTTATGGGACCATTCCTTAGTTCATTCGGAAACAAATACATCCTAGTGGTAGTTGATTACATGTTAAAATGGGTGGAAGTCGAAGCTTTACCTACCAATGATGCTAAGGTAGTAGTTAAGTTTCTTAAGAAACTGTTCTCTCATTTTGGAACACCTAGAGCTATCATTAGTGATAGGGGCACTTATTTCTGTAATACTCAATTTAACAAAGTCTTAAAAAAATATAGAGTACACCATAGGATAGCTACCCTATATCATCCTCAAACCAGTGGGCAAGTTGAAGTAGCAAACTGGGAACTTAAATGCATCCTAGAAAAAACGGTTGAATCAAACAGGAAAGATTGGGCATTAAAAGTAGATGATGCCTTATGGGCCTATAGAACAACATCTAAAACCCCTATGGGAACGTCCCCATACAAACTTGTGTACCAGAAAAGCTGTCATCTATCATTCGAGTTAGAACACAAGGCTTTTTGGGCCATAAAGTTACTGCAGGAAAGAAACGAATGATGTAGATGAATGAGCTAGTCAAATGGAGAGCTGAGGCATACGAGAACTTAAAACTATACAAAGAGGCAACAAAACGACACCATGATGCTCGTCTCAAGAAATCAAAACAATTCAAAGTAGGAGACTTGGTCCTACTATACAACTCAAGGCTCAAACTATTCCCTAGGAAGCTGAAATTAAGATGGTCAGGCGCATTCATGATCAAAACAATTTTTCCATATGGCACAATCGAGGTAACTCACCCCAATAAGGGCACATTCAAGGTAAATGGTCACCGACTCAAAATTTATAATGGTGTAGATTTTAAGGATATGAGAGAGGAGCTTCAGCTCCGTGAACCTTCTTTTAGAAATGAAAACAGGGTAAGTCTAGTTTAAGACTATACGAGCGCTTCTCGAGAGGCAACCCGAGCACTAAATCACTAACATTTTTTATTCTAAAGCGCCTAACTCCATACTAATTAAACTAATGAAGTACAGGTTAGGGTCACACGACCCTACACATGGGCATGCCCGTGGCCGTATGGAAGCCAGGGGACAATCCATGAGTGTGCCAATAGCCGTGCAGGACAGAGAAATTTTTTTTCCAACACGGGCGACGATAATATCCCACACCCATGCCGACCTCCTGTGCAAGGTCACTGACTTGTTAAGCATGGGCTAAACACGGGAGTGCCCTACGATCGTGTGAAGATATTGACTTGCAAATCACAGGCAAAACACGTCCGTGCCTTCTAACCGTGCCAACATTCTGACTTGTCGAACACGAGAGGAGCACGACCGTTTTAAATAACCATGTGAAAAAAGACACGGGCATGCCATAAATACCCACGGCCGTGGCCAAACACCTGAACGCGCCCAAAATTCAAAATCACGAAAAATACGGGCGCAAAAAAATTAAACACGGTCGTGGCCCCTGCCCGTGCTATCACCCCTATTTAAGCAACTTAACCTGTCACCCTCCCCAAAATCAACCCTAAAAGATTTCTCATCCCCCTTTTCTTCCATTTCTAACCACCTTCATGTCCCTAAACCCCTAAAAAAACCCTCTCAACAATTTTTCTCCAAACCCTTTATAAAAAGCAATTTCACGCCTCGCCACAATCGTGCACTGCAGAAACCTTACAAAGACTACCGTGCTCCACGTGTTTCTAATCGATTTACACCATCACACTCCTGGTTCCCTCCATTACCTCATTCTCTTGACTAAAAGATTGATAAATTTCATATAATTTTGCTTTAATTTTTTGTTTTTGTTTGAAGCATGATTTATTTTCTTAGAACTTGTCTCAATGTTTCATTCTCATGAATATCTATAATGAAAATATTAATTATTAACTATCTATTGCTATTTATCGACTGTTATATAGATTTCATATTTTCAATTGATTACATTCTTATAAAAAATTTCCTATGAAAAATTATAATAGGCTGCTCATAGGTGTATAACCGCATTTAGCATGTAAATATTTGGGGTCTAGATGATAGTTTCGTACAAATACTACTTGAATATCCATTATTTCAGGTACAATGTCATCATCATGAGGGAAACGAACTACGACCGCCCCCACCAAGAAAAGAAAAGGGCTTGGCTCGTCTTCAGCTAGTGCCTCTTCCGAAATAAGACACCAACTTCTTCAGTTCTCTCAAGAAGCTCAAGAAGAACGATATAAGGCATTCCGAGAAAAACCTCTCGGTACCGGAAGGTGTATTGACTGGGACGCCGTGGAACAGGTCAGACTAGCAGTCGACATTCGAGCCCTCATATCGACCGAGCTATGGGAGCAATTTTTCTCTATCATCGAGCCCACATATTTGGAACTCACACTTGATTTCTGCACCACTTTCACCTTACAGATAGTGATGACCTGATATGATGATCCGGGCACAGTCTAATTTTGTTTAGGGGGTACGATACGTCAACTAAGCGTACCGTAATTTGGCACAGCACTCAAACTCTATACAGAGGAGTTTATAGTAGAAAATCCTCTCTCTGAGTTAGACCGTCAAATCCACCGCACTCCACTCAACTGCTGGCACAGCTTAGCCCCCACCACGGGCGTCTACGACCCCAGTCGCTCTAAGGCGATAGCCCTTGGACCATCCTTACGGTATATCCACGCCATTTTAGCTCATACTATCACCGGTCGACACGAGAGCACCAGCGTGGTAAATAAGCATGATGTCTACTACCTATCGTGCATGTCAGAAGGGCACATGTTCGACCTTGCCTATTTCATCACTGTGCAATTCAACACCAAACGGAACCGCATAGGAAGGGCATTTTCTTGATGGGGCCGTACATCATTCGGTTAGCTTAACACTTTGGCCTCCTCAACACCGAGGCTCAGATCTCCTCATTGACAATGATCGGCCAGATGGTTCCTCAGGGCATCTAAACAATGCTACACACGAGGATGATCAAATATCGTCGAGGGACCGACCCCCCTCAGTACCGACTAGCTACAGATGAAGAGGTGCCCGGGGACATTACTGATGATGTCCCACCAGTCCAGAGCCAGCAGCCATCCCATCCAGCAGCCTCGATGGAAGATATCTCTGCACGCCTTACCTAGTTCGAGCAGTACTATACTCTGCAGTTCACTGACACCGCTCGACGTTTTGATGGGATTGAGGCCACACTCCAGTAAATATGCCATCATTTCCATATATCATCACCAACACCACTACAGGACCCGGCCGATGATGAGGACCTCTAAGTCCTTTTGATTATCTAAATTTTATTATTTTTAATTCTATTCTATTTTTATTTTTCCTTTATTTTAATTTTCTTTATTTGTCATAATTTGAAACTTTTCTTCATTGCAAACTTTTATCATGATTATCATTGGTTATCTAATCTTCGAGTATGCCTAACATATATTTATTTACGCCTCCAAAATATCTAACTGATGACTTCGCAGTTTCAATCACACACTCCACATACACGAACAAATCACTAGGAGTACTTCACTACTACATAAGTCATCTTCCACCACGACCACCGCCAACTCCCGGAGTCATCCAAAATTTAGGAAGTGTTACTTCTCCCCTTCTCTTTTGATTACATTATTAGTTATCTATCTTTATACATTGAGGGTAATGTACATCTTAAGTGTGGGGGTAAAAGTACCTAACTTTTGCATTATTCCAAAATCCCGAATTTTAGTCTTGTTCTAAGTAATTTTCTCATATTATTAATTAGGATGAAATTTCTAATGATTTATGATTTTTATTGATATTTTTTGAGTAAGTTATTGATAATTGTGCATTGATGATTTATACTTTAAGATACTAGAGAATCAAGCATGATAAGTCTATTTTCAAGAATAAAAATTTCCTAGGTTGTTAAACCTGAATTTGAATATTACCTTAAAGTTTGAAATTTACAGGGATTGATGTCAAATACCCATAATTTTTGTGAGATTTTGAGCCTTATAGAGCATATATTCTTTTTCGTGCTTACTTTATTGATTATGAGTGTGTCAACACTGAATTGTCATTCTAGAACTTGCCTTGATTATACATGTCGAGACCACATTAATTAATTTGATATACTGAGATGATAAAGGCACCTAGGTTTTAACACATTCACTCCACTAAAAAGCCTACCTTCACAAATTAACCCTTAGTGAACCCATTTGATCCTAACAACCCTTTTTGTTGATTCATCCGCTAATATTAACCCAAAACCCTTTGCATTTGTTGTCACCATTCCTTTGACTACCCTTCTATCGAGAATCGATTGATCAGTTGCCTAATCACTTTATTTCAGTTGATATAGTTATTTCTTATATTATGTATTTATTATTAGTTCCATGTTCTAAGAGCTTGTACGTTTAAATTCAGCATCTTGAAGAAAAAGCTCGTATTATTAGTATTTTCATGTGATGTAATTATTCAGATTATTAGTTCAATTATTTTTCTAAAAGTTAGGTGACTTGTCAATTCAATCTCGATTCTAAACCTTCTAATTCAGCCTTTATCCACACCTTTAACCTAAGCCTCGTTACAACCCTGATAAAGACCTTTTGATTTGTGTATCATCTCATATTACAGTGGTGGAGATTTGATTTTTAGGCAAGCCTATGGGATTAACTTTTCAGGTTCGACTTATGAGTGCTTATTCTTGAACCTTAAACACTTCGAGTGCTTTGACTAAATCTTTAGTGAGGATGTCAATCCTTGTCGATTTTGAATTAAAGGTAATTATTTAGACAAGGGAAGACACCTATGTTTTGGTGCTACAAATATATGACTTATATTGTTTGAATTTTTAAGAGACTTTGAGTTAAATTATCCATGTATAAATTATCTATGAATTATGATGAGGCATTATTGATAGGAATTGTGAATTGTGGAAAGTTCGTTTTAATTGTAAGTTGAGAATTTTGCTTGAGGACAAGCAAAAGCTTAAATGTGGGGGTATTTGATAAACCGTAAAAGTAACATATTTTAACCCCATATTTAGCATGCTTTTGGATGATTTAGCCCTTAATTTATGTAAAAAGGTGCTCTTAATCCTTTATTTTCATGTTTTATACTCAGGAAATCACCCGAGGATGAAAAGAATGAGAAACGGGCTTAAAACGGGCCAATTTGGGCCAAAGTGGAAATCAACACGGCCTAGACTTCAAGCCACACGATCGTGCCTCGAAAATTAACTAAGACATAGCCATGCCATGATTTACACGGTCGTGCCCCAATCGACAGAATCGAGACACAGCTTGAAAATGATTTACACGGGCGTGTACCATGGCCGTGCCCCTATCACGGGAGAGAGTAATTTCACTCGAATTTGGATACTTTGAGGCAAAGAAACACATTCCAAAGCCTATTCAAACACCGATGAGGAAGTATACTTGAATTGAGACACTTAGAGGCCAAGTAAAGCATTCCAAAATTCTATATAAACACCCTAAGTGTAACTTGAAAGAGGTGTGGAGCGGAGGCCGAGACATTCAGAATTCAGTAGAAGCTGGAAGCTTTGTGGGAATCACTCGAAGATAGCAAGTTGATCTATCTCAAGAAGCTGAAATTCTACTTAAGACGGCGGATCTCTCATTCAATTTCTTCAGGGGGTTTTAGGGATTTCTTATGTTTTGTTTTATCTTTTCTCTTGAGATGTTTTCTTTATTTGTTATGAATTAGACCCTTCAGATACCTGAAGGGGATGAAACCTAGATGAACCTTATTATTGTTTTCTGAATTATATGATAAATACTTGAATTGTTCTTAATTATGTGTGCTTAATTTTTGTGTTAATGTTTCTGGGATATTAATTCAAGTTAGATGTTCTTAGGTGGAGGAGGAATAGGCCCTACCTAAGAATAGATCTAGCATAATTAAGCGGAGTCGTTCGCGCGCCTAGAGATAGGGTGACGAGATTTTGCGGATTAGGGTGAAACCTAATATAGGAGTCCATAGTTCGATTTATAGCTATTCTAAGGGGTTATTAAGTGAGAAAGACATTTTCGTTAATTAACCTAGGGTTAGACATTATTCGCCTCGAGAGAGGGTTTAATATACGTTAGAGAGTCTTAGGGATCAAGTCAAGTGAATAAATCGTATGATTCAGTGTTAGATAATAAGTGAAGTCTAAGTGGATTCTTCTGATGGTATCATCGTGATCAACTGAGTTTCTCTTCAAGTTATTTTCCAATTCATTCTTTTTGTCTTTGTATCTTAGTTTAGTAATTAATTAGTTAATCAACCAAATCATTTAATATTTAGGCTAAATAATAAAAAGAAAGTGAGCATTAGTACTTTTAGTTCCTTTGGGTTCAATAATCCGGTCTTGCCTAAGCTATACTGCTGTTCGATAGGTACACTTGCCTTAAGTCGTTGTCAGAGTTAGTTTCCAGGTTCGATCATTCTCTTTATAAATTTTAAAACTCGACAATTTTACAACGATCAGGAATCGTTAGCATTTCTATCACATTATCGACAATCTATTTGGTACTTTTGGAAATATGTATAAAGTTGAAATATGGCATGTATAGGCTAGAGGTTATGGTATGTTTTGAAATACTTAATCATTGCCATGTGATTTGGCTTGGAAGTTGAATGATGTTGAACTTATGAATGAGTTATAAATTTGGTATATTTCATGGTTAGATAGTTGATGAAAGATATGGTTTGAAGTTGAATTTTGGCATGGATTACATAATGCTAGATATATATATGTTTTGGGATGTACAATTGTTACCTTGAATGGACTCATTTGTGATGATATTAGGAATGGAAGTAGATGATATTGTTAATGATTAATTGGTACATGAAATGGTATGTTTTAAAATCCTTTAGAAGTATGAATTGGTGTTGCTTTGAAATTTGTAGGTATGATTCAAGTGTGGGTGACAAATTGGCCTTGCAAATGACCTATTTTGCATACATGGCAAAGAGGCACAGACGTGTGTCCCTGCCGTGTGGTTTAATGGTCACTTCATGGTGTGTCTGGACAGGTTACACGGTCGTGGCCCACGGGCGTGCTTGGTAGCCGTGTGACCAAGTCAGTAGCTAGCTTAATTTTACACGGCCATGACACACGGGTGTGTCTAATGGCCGTGGAGATAAGTTAGAATGTATGCTCTGTTTTGGCATGACATCTCTGTTTTGGCATGACTTGAACACATGGGTGTGTCTGGTAGCCGTGTGAGGTACACGTCCTGACTGCGCAGGTGTGTGACCTCAGTAGTATTAAAAATGTTTAAGTTTCTAAAAACTTTTGTAAGTGTTCGATTTAGTCCTGACCTCCTTCTAGCATGTGTTTAAGGTCTTGAAGACCTTGATAAGGGACTATATGTTCGTGTTTGAATATGTTTGGTTGATGTTTGACTTGTGTTGTGAAATAGATGTGAAATATTTTGATTGTTCTGTAATGCCTCTTAACCCTATTCCAGTGACAGTTTTGGGTTAGGGTTGTTACATTTTATTGGTATCAGAGCTACGGTTTAGTCGATTCTCAGACTAACGTAGCGAGTGTGAGTCTAGCTATATATGCCATATATATAATTGCGATATTTTGGTGAATTCTAATAGTTATAAATGTGTTTTCGTATAGGAAATGAATCCCGATCGAGTAGTTACTGACGATGTAGAGAGTAATGTGCCTGCTCCCGCTTAAGGGATAGCGCCGGATACATCTAGGCCAAATAAAAGTAGTGAGGGAGGAGAGGCTAAGCAAACCTTCTTTCGAATGATGAGTGAGTGATTTTTGGAGTTCATTTGAACGAATCCGGCTGCTCCACAACCTCCACCCCTACAAGTACTTATTGTGCCACAAGTTGTAGATCCGATCCGACTGAATAAGTCTCCTATGGATAAGATTCAAAAGTATGGGGCTGAAGAGTTTAGGGCCATAGCTGATGATGATGCTGAAAGAGCCGAGTTTTAGCTCGAGAATACAATTCAGGTATTCGATAAGATGTTGTTGACCCTTGATGAGTGTATTAAGTGTGAGTTTCTTTGTTGAGAGATACGGCCTATAACTGGTGGAAGACGTTGACATCCGTGGTTTCGAGAGAGAGAATCACCTGAGATTTCTTTCAAGTTGAATTCAAAAAGAAGTATATCAGTCAATGATTCATTGATCAGAAACGTAAAGAGTTTCTAGAGCCGAAACAGGGCTGTTTGTCAGTTACTGAGTACAAGCGAGAATTTGTGAGATTGAGCCAATATGCACGGGAATGTGTTTTAACTGAAGCTACTATGTGTAAACGCTTCATAGAAGGGTTGAATAAGGATATTAAGTTGTTGGTTGGGATACTTGATATAAACAAATTTATTGTGTTAGTCGAAAAAGAGTGCAAAGTCAAAGAGCTCAGTAAAGAAAAGAAGAAAGCTGATTCTGAAGCTCGTAATGAAAGAAAAAGATCGATGAGTAAGTTTTCTCAACCTTCGACGAAGAGATTTAGAGATACAAGCAGCCGATCAAATACTTTATTTGGACGTCCGAATATAGATCGCGCAAGACTAAGTGTTGGCCTAAGAACTTAAGCTCCAATAGAATCAAGTGTTGATTATGCCAAAAGTAACAAACCTGAGTGTAGACAGTGTGGAAGACGACATGTGGGAGAATGCTAGGGCAAGTACAACAATAGAGTTTGCTATAAATGTGGATCACGTGATCACTTCATTTGAGACTGCCCAAAGATGGCTGAGGAAGAAAATATTCAGAATGGGAGATCGAGTAATATGTCGACTAGGGGTAGACCACCAAGAAATACCAGGAATGTAAGTGGAAGCCAGAGAGGGACTACTGATACAGCTGTGAGATCCAAGGCGAGAGCACCTGCCCGAGCTTATGCTATACATGCACGAGAGGAAGCATCATCTGCAGACGTCATCACTGATACTTTTACTCTATTTGATACTAATGTGATTGCATTGATAGATCTAGGTTCTCCTCATTCCTATATGTGTGTGTGAATCTAGTATCGAGTAAGACTCTATTTGTTGAGTCTACTAAATTTGTGGTTAGAGTATTGAACCTCTTAGGCAAGTGTGTTTTGGTGGATAAAGTGTGCAAAAATTGCCCATTGATGTTTCGAGATATATGCTTTCCGGTTAATTTGATGTTATTACCATTCAATGAATTCAACATAATTCTGGGTATGGATTGGTACACTTTGCATAATACTATTGTGAATTGTAAACGAAAAAATATTGAATTGAGAAGTTAGAATGGTGAGATAGTTCGAATTGAATCCAGTGATATGAAAGGGTTACCAACTGTTGTATCTATGATGAAAACTTTGAACTATGTGAGAAAGGGTTGTAAGCTTATCTGACATATGTGATTGATACAAAAGTGTCAGAAAAGAAAATTGAATCGGTATCTATGGTTTGTGAGTTTCCAGATGTGTTTCCTGAAGAGTTACTGAGACTACCTCTGATTCGAGAAGTTGAATTTGGAATTGACTTAGTGCAGGGAACGACTCCTATCTCAATAGCCCTATATAGAATGGCACCAACAGAATTGAAAGAGTTGAAGTTTCAATTGTAAGAGTTGACTGATAGAGGATTTGCATGATCGAGTTTCTCACCTTGGGGTGCTCCTGTGCTGTTTGTGAAAAAGAAAGATGGCACTATAAGGATGTGTATCGATTATCGACAATTGAATAAAGTGACAATAAAGAATAAGTATCCGTTGCCACGTATTGATAATTTGTTTGATCAGCTGAAAGTAGCTACAGTGTTTTCTAAGATAGATTTGAGATTGGGCTATTATCAGTTGAGAGTTAAAGAATCCAGTGTGCTAAAAACTACTTTCAGAACAAGGTACGGACATTATGAATTCTTAGTGATGCCTTTTGGACTAACAAATACGCCTGCAGTGTTTATGGATATGATGAATCGGATATTCAGACCGTATTTGGATCATTTTGTTATGGTGTTCATTGATGATATTTTGATCTACTTATATGATGAGACGCAGCATGCTAAGCATTTGAGAATTGTGTTACAGGCTCTACGTGAAAAGTAATTGTATGCAAAGTTTAGTAAATGTGAGTTTTGGTTGCACGAGGTTAGATTTTTGGGACATATTGTATCAGCCGCGGGAATACGAGTTGATCCGAGTAAAATCTTAGTAATTTTAGAATGGAAACCTCTGAGAAATGTGTCTGTAGTCCGTAGTTTTCTGGAACTAGCGAGATACTATAGACGGTCTGTGAAAGGCTTTTTGATGATTGCGACTCCGTTGAAGAAGTTGCTACAGAAAGATGTTAAATTCGAGTGGTCAGAAAAGTGCCATCAGAGTTTTGAGCAGTTGAAAGTATTGTTGACAAAAGCGCCAGTGTTAGTTCAACCTGAATCAGGTAAAGAATTTATAGTTTACAGTGATGCATCATTGAATGGTTTGAGCTGTGTGCTGATGCAAGAAGGCAAAGTTATTGCTTATGCTTTGAGGCAGTTAAAGCCGCATGAAAAGAACTATCCGATGCATGACCCTGAATTGGCCGCGATTGTATTTGCATTGAAGATTTGGCGTCACTATCTATTTGGTAATGTCATGTTTATACTGATCATAAGGGTTTGAAGTACTTGATGACTCAGAATGAATTGAATTTGCGACAGAGAAGATGGTGAGAATTGTTGAAAGATTACGAACTTGTGATAGATTATCATCCAGGTAAAGCTAATGTTGTTGCTGATGCCTTGAGTCAAAAGTCTTTATGTGCCTTGCGAGTTATGAGTACTCCAATAGATCTATGTGATGATTATTTAGTTTTGGCCGAGTTGAGAGTAAGGTCGATGTTCATACATCAGATTCGTGATGCCCAGAAAATTGATGATGAGATGATAGCAAACCGAGCTCAATGTGATTTGAATTTGAATTCAGAATTTCGAGTGGATAGTGATGATTGTTTGAGATTTAGTGATCAGATTTGTGTTCCGAAGAATTCAGAATTGATTCAGTTAATTTTGAATGAAGCTCATAATAGTTGTTTGATTGTACATCCGGGGAGTACGAAAATGTATAATGATCTGAAACAGTTTTATTGGTGGCATGATATGAAAAGAGACATCTCTAACTTTTTGTTGAAATGTTTAGTTTGTCAGCAAGTTAAAGCTGAACATTAAGTTCCATCTGGTTTGTTACAACCGATTATGATTCTTGAGTGGAAATGGGAGAGAATCACGATGGACTTTATGTCGGGATTGCCTTTGTCTACAGGAAAGAAAGATGCAATCTGGGTGATAGTTGATAGATTGACGAAATCAACTCATTTTGTTCCGGTGAGAACATATTATTCACTTGATAGATTGGCTGAATTGTATATTGCTGAAATTGTGAGATTGCACGGGGTGTCACTATCTATTGTATCTGATAGAGATTTGAAATTTACCTCGCGATTTTGGAAGAAATTGCAAGAGGCTTTAGGCACAAAATTACATTTCAGCACTGCATTTCATCTGCAAACGGATGGAAAATCTGAGCGGATCATTTAGATTCTCGAAGATATGTTGAGATGTTGTATACTTGATTTTGAAAGTACGTGGGAAAAACATTTACCGCTGATTGAATTCGCATATAATAATAGTTTTCAATCTAGTATCAAAATGGCACCGTATGAGGCTCTTTATAGCCGAAAATGTCGAACTCCATTGTATTGGACTGAACTAAGTGAGAATAAGATTCACAGGGTTGATCTTATAAAAGAGACTGAGTAGAAAGTAAAAGTGATTCGTGACAGTTTGAAAGCGGTCTCAGATCGTCAGAAGTCTTATGCAGATTTAAAACGGAAAGATATCGAATTTGAAGTTAGTGACAAAGTGTTTTTGAAAGTATCTCCGTGGAAGAAAATACTTCAATTTGGCCGGAAAAGCAAATTGAGTCCAAGGTTCATTGGACCATATGAGATTATTGAACGAATAGGGCCGGCTGCTTATAGATTGATGTTGCCACCTGAGTTAGAAAAGATTCATAATGTGTTTCATGTGTCGATGCTTTGACAGTATAGATCTGATCCGTCTCACGTGATTGCTCCTACTGAGGTTGAAATTCAGTCAGACTTGTTGTATAGTAAAGAACCGATTCGAATCTTGGTACGAGAGATCAAAGAGTTGAGAAACAAAAGAATTTCCTTAGTGAAGGTGTTGTGGCAAAATCATGGAGTTGAAGAGGCTATGTGGGAGCCTGAGAATGTTATGAGAGAGCAATATCCACATCTATTCACTGGTAAGATTTTTGGGGACGAAAATCCCTAAGGGGGGAGGGTTGTAACAGCCCAGTTTAGACCTTAGTCAAAATAGTGGTTTGAGACCACAAATTTGAGATTAAAATAATATTATAATATTATTTTCGGTGTGTACAGTATGTGAATTAGCCTGTGTGAAATTTTTGTGTGAAGATTTTATTGATTGTGTGATTAAATTTCGAAAAGAATTAAATCGCATAAAGTACAAAATGCTGTGTGCTGATTGTTAAGTGCTTGATTGTTGTTTTCTTTATAATAAGGAAGCCTTAAGTAGAAATTAAGCCATTTATGAGTAAGTGGATGGATATGGTCAAAAATGACCTTATATGATATGTTTTATGTATTTAGTATTAAAGGTTAATTTTGTACTTTGATAATTATGTTTAATTAATATACTAAAAACATGAAATGACCCTCATCTTCTTCCTTGTTTCATCGAAATTAGGAAAGAAAGAATAGGGTTAGAAACTTTGAAGCATTCGGCTAGCTTGAAGCATAGATTAAGGTATGATTTTGACTCGATTTTTGATAATTTTTACGTTTTTGTATTCGTTGCTTTGTGCTCTAGCTAACCCATGTCTTAATTTTTGAGTTGATGATGTTTTTGAAATATGCCATTGATGAACACGTGAGTTCTTGAATGTTTGATGGAGGAAAATGAAAGATATGTTTTGATTAAGATAGTTTGTCTTTGGAGTTTTGATGAATTTGTGTGTTTTGGGCTAAATTGAGAAAAGTGTAAATTGAAGGATTAAAATTGAAATATATGAAATGTGTGGGCTTATATGAACACAAGGGAAATTCGGATAAGCTTATGTGAAAGAAAATTATATGAATTTGATGATTTTGTGAATTAGGGACTAAAGTGTCAAAATGTGAAATTGTGAGGGCTATTTTAGAAAATACCTTAAATAAGTGTGTGTGGACTAAATTGATTGAATTAGTGATTGAATGGATTGAATTTGAATGTGTATAAACCAAGAAAAGAAAGGTTCAGATAGAGATCGAGGCTAAAACAAAGTGCTTGATTAATCGACCATTTCGGTATCTTGACGTTCGAGGTAAGTTCGGACATAATATGTGTATTTAACTATGTTTAATGTTATGTGATGAATGATATGATATTATTGAATTTTGAATGTTATGTGAGGGTTCAAGTTATATGGCACTAAGTGTGCGTATTCGGAAATGTGATCGAAATAATTAGCACTGTGGATGCGAAATAAATAAGCTTCAGCTTTGTGGTTGGCACTGTGTGTGCGATACGAATTTAAGATTGGTTTGATATAGATGCACTAAGTGTGCGATTGAATCGAAGAAGGGATGAAGGGATGAAATTGAATAACATATGTAATCGATAACTACGTGTTGGCTAAGGTACGTTTGGAACCTATGTGGTTGATGAAACTATGAATGAGGTTATGAAAGGTTAATTGAACATATTAGCTTTGGATGGTATGGTATATGTGATTGTGAATTGATCTATATGATGGTTTGTTTTGGTATAATGTAATATGTTTCGAACTTACTAAGCTTTGAAAGCTTATTGTGTGATTTGTTTCTCTGTTTTACAGTATCAGTAGAGCTAGCTTGGATTCGAGAATCGTCAGCATCTCTATCACACTATCGACAATCTATTTGGTACTTTTGGAAAGATGTATATAGTTGAAATATGGCATGTATAGGCTAGAGGTTATGTATGTTTTGAAATACTTAATCCTTGCCATGTGATTTGGCTTGGAAGTTGAATGATGTTGAACTTATGAATGAGCTATAAATTTGGTACATTTCATGGTTAGATAGTTGATTGAAGATGTGGTTTGAAGATGAATTTTAGCATGGATTACATAATGCTAGATATATATATTTTGGGATGTACAATTGTTACCTTGATTGGACTCATTTGTGATGATATTAGGAATGGAAGTAGATGATATTGTTGATGATTAATTGGTGCATGAAATGGTATGTTTTAAAAGCCTTTAAAAGTATGAATTGGTGTTGCTTTGAAGTTTGTAGGTATGATTCAAGTGTGGGTGACAAATTGGCCTTGCAAATGACCTATTTTGCATACATGGCAAAGAGGCATTGGCGTGTGTCCCTGCCGTGTGGTTTAAGGGTTACTTCATGGTATGTCTGGATAGGTTACACCGCCGTGGCCCATGGACGTGCCTGGTAGCCGTGTGACCAAGTCAGTAGCTAGCCTAATTTCACATGGCCATAGCACACGGCGTGTCTAGTGGCCGTGGGGATAAGTCAGAATGTATGCTCTGTTTTGGCACAGCCTGCACACATATGTGTGTCTGGTAGTGATAAACCGTAAAAGTAACATATTTTAACCCCATATTTAGTATGCTTTTAGGATGATTTAGCCCTAATTTATGTAAAAAGGTGCTTTTAATCCTTTCTTTTCATATTTCTACTCAGGAAAGCATTCGAGGACGAAAATAACAAGAAACGGGCTTAAAACAGGCCAATTTGGGCCAAAGAAGAAAATGGACACGGCCTGGACTTTAAGCCACACGACCGTGCTTCAAAAATTAACTAAGACACGGCCATGCCATGATTTACACGGCTGTGCCCCAATCGACAGAATCGAGACACGGCCCAACCACAATTTACACGGGCGTGTGCCATGGCCGTGCCCCTGTTACGGGAGAGAGCAATTTCACTTGGATTTGGATACTTAGAACCAAAGAAACACTTTTCAAAGCTTATTCAAATATCGAGTAAGAAGCAGACTTAAATTAGGACACTTAGAGGCCAAGTAAAGCATTCCAAGAGCCTATATAAACCCCTAAGTGTATCCTGAAGGGGCGACGATGAGCTAGGCCAAGGAGCCGAGCCAGAAGGATCACATTTGTTGGAATCATTCAAAGATAGCCAGAAGATCCATCTCGAAGAGCCAGAAATCTACTCAAGATGGCAAATTTCTCCTTCAATTCCTCTAGGGGGTTTTAGGGATTTCTTATGTTTTGTTTTATCTTTTCTCTTGAGATGTTTTTATTCATTATGAACTAAACCCTTTAGATAACTGAAGGGGATGAAACCTAGATGAATTTTGTTATTATTTTCTGAATTATATGATAAATACTTAGTTTGTTCTTAATTATGTTGTTTATCCAAATCTGATGTGCTTAGGTGGAAGAGGAATAGACCTTGCTTAAGAGTAGATCTAGCATAATTAAGCGAAGTTGATCGAACGCCTAGAGATAAGGTTACGAAATTTTGCCAGATTAGGGTGAAACCTAATATTAGAATCCATTGATCGATTAACTGCTATTCTAGGAGGTTATTATAAGCGGACGAGAGTTCCACTAATTAACCTAGGGTTAGATGTTATTCACCTCGAGAGAGGGTTTAATATAGGTTAGGGA
Organism: Gossypium rotundifolium; assembly: GCA_025506655.1. Classification (NCBI taxonomy): domain Eukaryota; kingdom Viridiplantae; phylum Streptophyta; class Magnoliopsida; order Malvales; family Malvaceae; genus Gossypium; species Gossypium rotundifolium. The sequence continues at coordinate 135,587,769 of CP106733.1, forward strand.
ATCCTACGGATCAAGCTAAGTAAAGAAATCATATGATTCAGTAATAAATAACAAGTGAAGTTTAGGTGGATTCTTCCTGAGGGTATCGTCATATTTAATTGAGTTTCTTCAAGTTATTTCCCAATTCGTTGTTTTTGTCTTTGCGTCTTTAGCTTAGTAGTCGTTAAACTAGATTAAATCAACCAATCACTCCATATTTTAGGCTAAATAATAAAAATAAAGTGAGTATTAGTACTTTTAGTTCCTTTGGGTTTGATAATCCGATCTTGCATAAGCTATACTACTGTTCGATAGGTACACTTGCCTTTAAGTCGTTGTCAGAGTTAGTTTCTAGATTTCATCATTCTATTTATAAATTTAAAGCTCTGATTTCAGCGATCAAGTTTTTGGCGCCGTTGTCGGGGAACTAAAATATTAAGAAAACTCTATTTTTATTACTTTAGCCATTATTTTATTTTGCAATTTATTTTATTCCATTAGTTTTTTTCTAAATTTTATTTTTCTTTCTTTTTCCTAGCAGGTACCTCTAGTTTATTACTAGACGGAACCAGACAGGACCTCTAGTATACGATAGTGAAATTGAAGCTACCGCTCGGAGAAATCGCAGAGAAATTAGGCGAGTTCTAAATTACAAAGAAGAAGAGCAAGAAGACAAATCCAATCCCTTGAAGGATGGGCGAGAATAATCTACCACGAGATGTGGCCAATGCTCCACGACTATGTATGATTATGCTAAACCCAATTTGATGAAGCGAATCTAGTATTGTTAGGCTTGCTATAGCGCTAATAATTTTGAATTAAAGCCTAATACAATACAAATGATTCAACAATTTGTTCAATTTGATGGTTTGCGTGGGCGAAGACCAAACACTCATATAGCAAATTTTTAGAGTTTCGTGATACTTTCAAAATAAATGGTGTTTCTGATGATGCCATTCGTCTTCGGTTATTTCCCTTTTCATTAAGGAATAAAGCCAAGCAGTGGTTGAACTCGTTACCACAAGGGTCAATCAATACATGGGAACAAATGACCGAAAATTTTTTATTAAAATATTTTCCACCGGCCAAAACGGCTAAATTACGAAATGATATTTCTTCATTTGTGCACATGGATTTAGAGACATTATACGATGCATGAGAGAGATACAAAGATCTCTTGAGGAGATGTCCACACCATGGATTACCATTATGGCTTCAAGTCCAAACCTTCTACAATGGTGTAAATCCCTCAACGAGACAACTAATTGATTTAGTCGCCGGTGGAACCTTGAATAATAAAACTCCTGAAGTAGCCTACAAATTCATTGAAGAGATGTCATTGAATAATTATCAGTGGCAGGTTACAAGGACAAACCGACAAAATCAATGGAGTCTAAAGATTGATGCAGTAACCATGCTATCAAATCGGTAGAGATGATGAATAAAAAGCTTGACAGTTTATGTTCTTCGCAGGTACACCCAATCATGCAATGCAACGCAAGTGGAACCGTGGCGAATCCTGAGTATCCACCCTACCAACAGGACACAGAGAGAGAACAGACAAACTATATAGGTAATAATTTCAGATCTAATAACAATCCTTATAGTAACACTTACAATTCAGGTTGGAGGAACCACCCAAATTTTTCATAGGGAGGCCAAAGAATTCAAGGAAATCAAAGACAACAACCTCCCTCAAATTTCCAAAATCAGCCATATCCGTAAAGAAAAGAAGCCAACCCTCGACGAGATGCTGACAAAAATTACGTCAGACACAGAAAAGCACTTCCAAGAAACTGAGAAAACAATTAAGAGCAAGGACGTCTACCAAGTAACAACTCGCAAAGCTAATGTCAGAACGACCGCTAGGACGTCTACCAAGTAACACCGAGATTAACCCAAAGGAGCAAATTCAAGCCATCTCAGCTCAAGACAGTAAGGAGTTAGATGAACCAAAATCAATACAAGAAAACAAGGTAGACGAAGGTAAGATAGAGGTAACACAAGAAAAGCCAAAATCGATAATCAAGGAGTACCAACCTCGTAAACCGTATCCCAAAGCGATAAAAAGAGACGATTCAGAGGAATAGTTCGGTAAGTTTCTTAAACTCTTAAAGAAAATACATATTCACTTACCTCTTCTTGAAGCTCTTTTTTAGATGCCAGACGCGAGGAAATTCTTAAGACAGCTCATGACTAACAAACACAATTAGATGAAGAGCACCACGTGCAATTAAACGCAGCATGCTCAGCAATGTTACAAAATAGACTACCACGAAAGCTAAAAGATCCAAGGAGTTCTACAATTCCATGTTTAATTGGCAGTCTAACTATTAATAATGCGTTAGCTAATTTAGGAGCAAGCATAAATGTCATGCCTTATTCATTGTTTAAACGACTAGGTCTAGGGAAGCCCAAACAAACTAGGATGAGTATACAATTAGCTGATAAAACTGTTAGAATTCCTAGGGGCATTATTGAAGATGTTCTTGTTAAAATAGATAAATTTGTTTTCCTAGTAGATTTTTTTTATTTTAGATATGGATGAGGATAATACCATCCCCTTAATTTTAGGAAGACATTTTCTAGCAACTGTGAAGAGTAAAATTGATGTTGCCATAGGAAAACTCATACTTTGTGTAGGAGACAAATCAATCAGCCTTCAAGCTCTTGACTCGGCCAGAATAATAATCGATGAAGATGAGAAAGTAAATACAGATGATAATCAAATTGTTCAACTTTAATCACAGGAAACACCATATAACGACAACCCTGAGCCAACTCATAAGCCCCAAAACAAAAAAGAAGAATCCTACAAGGGACAAGACCTTAGGATTGACAAGTTTGAAGAGCAGATGACACACGTTAAAGAAGAACCGCAAGAAGTAAAGCCAGAGGAATCACAAGAAGAGCTCGTAGGAACATCAAACCACTACAAAATAGGAGACCAAGTACTGTTAGACAAAGTAGATCCATACATCACCACAACAGACCTGAAGACAAAGGGAGAAATACTTCTTAAGGTACACGATATCTTCCCCTATGGAACAGTCGAGGTAAGCAATCCAACATTCGACACTTTTAAGGTAAATGTTTCTTGACTTGAACCTCATCAAGAAAATAAAATTTTAAGCATGAGGGAAGATATTCAAACCTTTAAACCTCCCTAATTTTTCTAATTCGAGGAAAGTCTAGCTTAAGACTATAAATGAGCGCTTCTCGGGAGGCAACCCGAGTACTAACACTATTTACTTTCAAATTTATTTTCAGTTTCTTTCCATTTCTTCTTTATTTCCTCTTAAACTAACTGGAAGTGCAAAACTTCAAGGCTACACGGCCTTATACACGGCTATGTCCTTGACCGTGTAAACCACTAGAACCACCGTACTAACAAAACAGAGGCCGTGCGAATCAGCCCCAACCACCCCACGACGTCACGGATCCAACCACTCCCCCACGGGCACTAGTAAATTGGCACGGTCGTGCTCACAATCATGTAAAGCCACTGACTTATCAGACACGGGACAAACACGTCCATACTATCCAACCGTGCCAACACACTGCCTTTTTAGGCACGGGTGTAGTGCCAAAGAAATGGGCGTGGGTGTGCAAACACACCTAGACACACGACCATGCGATTCGGCCATGAGTCCCATGCGGCGTGTGATGCGACTGTACGATGGGCGTGGGAGCGTGCCAAATTTGAGACCCTATTTAAACCCTACAGCCCTCCTCCTTCTCCCCTCATTTTTCTTCTTTCTTTTCTTTCTTTCCTTAGAAAAAGTGTCCAGACTCTTGAGCTACACTAGAGTCTTGCCGAAGAAGCATAAGAAGGCAAGCATTGTCTCCTTAAAGGAGACCCCAACACATAAGTTCATGCCGGCCGCTTCATTCAAAACAAAGCCAAGGGTCTTTTAGACCATTTAAATTCTTCTTTATGTTTATTTTCCCCTTTATCCTACTTATCTTTAATTCTCTTCTGCTTATTATATTTTAAATTTTTTAGTTTCTTGGTAGGCTTCTTGGAAATCACGCACCACAGCCTTAGAGGTCACACCCACCTCACGAACCATCCAACAATAAGGACTCCTTAGTCCATTAGTCTTTTCTTTGAATTTCAGTTTTCTTCTTAGTCTCCTTCTATTTATTTCCTTTATCTTTAATTATAGTATTAGTATATTATTAATGTTTCTTTAGATTTCTTGGCTATATCTTTGCAGGCTACCCAATTTCTTTATCTAGCACAAAGATCATCGGAGACACCCTACCAGGCCCATAGAAAATGCCACCACCACCTCCTCCACCTACTTTCTACCACCAAAGACGCCAACTCCCGGAATCATCCAAAATTTAGGAAGTGTTACTTCTCCCCTTTTCTTTTTATTACATAATTGTTTATCTACCTTTGTACATTGAGGACAATGTACAACTTAAGTGTGGGGGGTAAAAGTACCTAACTTTTTGCATTATTCTCAAATCCTGAATTTTAGTCTTGCCCCTAAGAATTTTTCTCATATTATTAATTTGGGTGAAATTTTTGATGATTTATGATTTTTATTGATAAGCTCTTGAATAAGTCATTGATAATTGTTCATTGATGAATTATACGTAAAGAATACTAGAGAATCAAGCATGATAAGTCTATTTTTCAAGAATAAAAAATTTCTTAGGTTGTTGAACTAAATTTGAATATTTCCTTGAAAGTTTGAAATCTACAGGATTGATGTCAAATACCCATAATTGTTGTGAGATTTGAGCCTTATAGAGCATATATTCTTTTTCATGCTCACTTTATTAATTATGAGTGTGTCAACACTGATTTGTTATTCTAGAACTTTCCTTGATTATACATATCGAGACCACATCAATGATTTGATATACTGAGATGATAAAGGCACCTAGGTTTTAACCCATTCACTCCACTAAAAAGCTTACCTACATAATTAACCCTTAGTGAACCCATTTGATCCCAACAACCCTTTTATTGAATTACCCGCTTAATATTAACCTAAAACCCTTTGTATTTGTTATCACCATTCTTTTGACTACCCTTCTATCGAGAATTGATTTGATCAGCCATCAATTAGTTTATTTCAAATATTAAAGTTCTCTCTATTATGCTTATAGTTTATTCTTAAAAAAAACCAAATTATATTCAAGTATTAGCATATGATTAAAGGAGCTTATACATTTAAATTCAAATTGTTGAAGAAGAGCTCGTATCAAAAGTATTATCAATAGTAGTATTATTAGTTTCAAATTTTCAATTGATGTAATCATTTATTATTTTAGTTAAGAATTGGTCGTCAATCTCGACTCTAAACCCTCTAATTCAGCCTTTATCCACACCTTTAACCCAAACTCGTTACAACCCTGTCAAAGACCTTTTGATTTGTGTATCATCTCATATTACAGTGGTGGAGATTTGATTTTTAGGCAAGCCCATGGGATTAACTTTTCAGGTTCAACTTATCAGTGCTTTTCTTGAAACTTAAACACTTTGAGTGCTTTGAATGAATCCTTAGTGAGGATGTCAATCCTTGTCGGTTTTAAATTAAAAGGTAATCGTTTAGATAAGGGGAGACACCTATGTTTTCGTACTATAAAATTCATGACTTATATTGTTTGAATCTTTAAGACTCTTTGAGTTAAATTATCCATGTATAAACTGTCTGTGAATTATGATGAAGCATTGTTGATAGGAATTGTGAATTACGAAAAGTTTGTTTCAATTGTAAGTTGAGAATTTTGCTTGAGGATAAGCAAAAGCTTAAGTGTGGGGGTATTTGATAAACCGTAAAAGTAACATATTTTAACCTCATATTTAGTATGCTTTTAGGATGATTTAGCCCTGATTTATGTAAAAAGTTGCTTTAATCCTTTCTTTTCATATTTCTACTCAGGAAAGCACCCGAGGATGAAAAGAACAAGAAACGGGCTTAAAACGGGCCAATTTGGGCCAAAGAAGAAAATGGACACGGCCTGGACTTCAAGCCACACGGCTGTGCTTTGACAATTAACTAAGACACGGCCATGCCACGATTTACACGGTCGTGCCTCAATCGACAGAATCGAGACACGGCCCAACCACGATTTACACGGGCGTGTGCCATGGCCATGCCCCTATTACGGGAGAGAGCAATTTCACTCGGATTTGGATACTTAGAGCCAAAGAAACACTTTCCAAAGCTTATTCAAATATTGAGTAAGAAATAAACTTAAATTAGGACACTTAGAGGCTAAGTAAAGCATTTCAAGAGCCTATATAAACACCCTAAGTGTATCCTGAAAGGGCGGTGGTGAGCTAGGCCAAGGAGCCGAGCCAGAAGGATAACATTTGTGGGAATCATTTGAAGATAGCCAGAAGATCAATCTCGAAGAGCCGAAAATCTACTCAAGATGGCGGATTTCTCCTTCAATTCCTCTAGGGGGTTTTAACGATTTCCTATGTTTTGTTTTATCTTTTCTCTTGAGATGTTTTTATTCATTATGAACTAAACCCTTCAGATACATGAAGGGGATGAAACCTAGATAAATTTTGTTATTATTTTTTGAATTATATGATAAATACTTAGTTTGTTCTTAATTATGTTGCTTAATCCAAATCTAATGTGCTTAGGTGGAGGAGGAATATACCCTACTTAAGAGTAGATCTAGCATAATTAAGCGGAGTTGATCGAACGCCTAGAGATAGGGTTACGAGATTTTATCGAATTAGGGCAAAACCTAATATAGGAATCCATTGATCGATTTACTGCTATTCTAAGAGGTTATTATAAGCGAACGAGAGTTCCACTAAATAACCTAGGGTTAGATGTTATTCGCCTCGAGAGAGGGTTTATTAGTGAATCCTACGGATCAAGCTAAGTAAAGAAATCATATGATTCAGTAATAAATAACAAGTGAAGTCTAGGTGGATTCTTCCTAAGGGTATCGTCGTATTTAATTGAGTTTCTTCAAGTTATTTCCCAATTTGTTCTTTTTGTCTCGCGTCTTTAGCTTAGTAGTTGTTAAACTGGATTAAATCAACCAATCACTCCATATTTTAGCCTAAATAATAAAAAGAAAGTGAGTATTAGTACTTTTAGTTCCTTTGGGTTCGATAATTCGGTCTTGCCTAAGCTATACTACTGTTTGATAGGTACACTTGCCTTTAAGTCATTGTCAGAGTTAGTTTCTAGGTTTGATCATTCTATTTATAAATTTTAAAGCTCTGATTTCAGCGATCAGGTAGCCATGTGAGGCACACGGCATGACTGCACGAGCGTGTGACCTCAGCAGTATTGAAAAATGTTTAAGTTTTTGAAAACTTTTGTAAGTGTTCAATTTAGTCCCGACCTCCTTCTAGCATGTGTTTAAGGTCTTGAAGACCTCGATAAGGGACTATATGCTCGTGTTTAAATATGTTTAGTTGATGTTTGACTTTGTGTTGTGAAATGGATGTGAAATGTTTCGATTGTTCAGTAATACCTCTTAACCCTATTTCGGTGACATTTTTGGGTTAGGGGTGTTACTTTCTGACTTTGGGGCAACACATCATCTCACACACTCACTTTCTTCCCTAGCAGAAAGCACACCATACAAATGTCCAGGTAAGGTGTATGTTGGTAATGGCAATGCTCTTCCTATCATATCCTCTAGTCAGTCTTCTTTGCTTACTCGTTCGTGCGCCTTATATATGCGATCTTTATTATTTGTGCCTGGCATAACCAAGAACCTCTTGTCTGTCTTAAAGTTTACTAAAGATAACCAGGTGATTTTTGAGTTTTTTTCTACATAGTGTCAGGTTCGTGACATGCACATAGGGGAGGTGCTTCTTAAAGGGTTATTGCAGCATGGATTATACAAACTTCGCTTACTTAATTCTTCCAAGCCAGGCTCGTTTGCTTCAGTTCAATGTTTTACTACTAGCTCAGTTGTTCCTTTTGATGTGTGGCATTATAGGCTAGGCCACCTTTGTAAAGCTATACTTACAAAGGTACTACTCAAGTGTAATATACCTCTTGGTGTGAATAAAGGACCCTTTCCGTGTATTGCTTGTCATTTGGGCAAAGAACATAAGCAGCCATTTCAAAAATAGTAACCGAATATACTGCACCACTTCAATTAGGGGTTGCTGATGTCTGGGGACCAGCTCCAGTTAGTTCTAATAAATTTCAATACTATGTTGCCTTTACACACGCTTATACATGATACACTTGGGTTTACTTTATGAAAAAGAAATCTGAAGTTCTTACTTCCACAGTTTCAAAGACAAGCTGAAAGGGTTATTGGTTGCAAGTTTAAAAGTCTTCAAACAGATGGGGGAGGAGAATTTCAAGCTTTGAAAATGTATCTATCTCAACAAGGGATTGTGCATCACCTCACGTGTCTTTATACCTCAACTCAAAATGGTCTGGTTGAGCAAAACATAGATAGATAGTTGAAGTAAGTCTCTCCATGCTGGCACATGCCTCTATGCCCTTGACTTACTGGAGTGATGCCTTTGCTAGTGCGGTTTACTTTCTCAACAGGTTGCCCTCTCACTCTTTCAACAACATCTCGCCGTATGAAAAATTGTTTAAAGTTTTACCAAGCTATGCCTTCTTACGTGTCTTTGGTTGCTTGTGCTTTCCTAACTTTCGATCCAATAACACTCACAAGTTACATGTCACTTTTCATGAAACAGTGTTCCTATTTAAAGCTGTCAACTCCAAGCCTCCTTGTTCTCCATCTCCATCAAATGTCAAGCTCCAAGCTACTTGTCTGTCGTCAGCTTTAACTCAAGCCAATCCTTCTATTCAACCACCTCGACAGCTGACTTCTATGCCCGTTGCTTCTCTTAATAATAACGCTCAGTCTCATTCCTATAACCCAACTCCATCTATCTCTGATAGATCTCTCTCTCTCTTACACCTAACCCCATGTCAACTTGGCCACCTTCTGTGCCTGTCCTATGCAACACCCATGCTATGGTAACTCACAGAAAAGTTGGAATCTTTAAGCCAAAAGCATACATGAGCATAGCACCCTCTTACTCTGAAGGTATTCCCAAATACATTCATGCTGTAATGTGTAATGACTCTTAGAAGGCTGCTATGTATGGTGAACTACAGGCTCTCATTTGAAATAACACATGGTGCCTGTGCCCTCTACCTAAAAACAGACGAGCATTTGGTTGCAAGTGGCTGTTTAAAGTAAAAACAAAGGCTGATGGCACTGTTGAAAGGTACAAAGCATGTCTAGTGGCCAAGGGGTTTTCTCAGCATACAGGATTGGATTATCAAGACACTTTCAGTCCTATGGTTTGAGCTGCTACCATTCGTACTATTCTTACTATTTCAATCATGAAAGGCTAGCCGTTAAGGTAAATTGATGTCAACAATGCCTTTCTCAATGGGGAGTTGACCAAGGAGATTTACATATAGCAGCCACCTGGGTTTGAAGAATTTGGTCCTAATGGACAGAAGCTTGTGTGTCGGTTAAACAAAGCTCTATATGGACTGTGCCAAGCCCCTCGTGCATGGTTCCAAACACTTAGACAGTACCTGATTGGTCAGCTTGGTTTTCATGCATCCAAAGCTGACCCTTCATTGTTCATTCGAGCTACATCCGAAAGTCTTCTACTACTTATGGCCTATGTTGATGAAATAGTCATCACAGGCAGTTCCAATCAGGAGATTGACAAGGTTGTGCAACTGCTACACGAAATTTTCTCTCAAAGGCATAGGGCCACTCAGTTTTTTCTTAGGTGTCGCAGTCCAACATACACCTCAAGGGCTATTTCTAAGTCAGCAAAAATACATTGGTGAGATTCTGTCCAAAATAGGGATGTCAGCAGCAGCACCCACGCCAACACCCATGGTGAGGTTTCCAAAGTTGGTAGTCGCTGATGAGAGTTCAACACTGGTTGATGATCGTTTATATCGGAGTACAATTGGCATGCTTTAATACATGTGTATCACCCGCCCTGACTTGTCCTACTGTGTTAACAAGCTCAGTCAATAAATGAACGCTCCAAGTGAGGCTCATTGGAAGGCAGTTAAGCGAGTTCTACGATACCTCCGTGGCATTATAGCTCATGGGCTACTTTACTCCAAAGGCTAGTTCCAGCTAACCTGCTACTCAGATGTTGACTGGGCCTCCTCAGTTGAAGACAGACGGTCCACCATAAGCTATGTCGTCTACCTAGGACTGAATCCAGTTGCATGGTGTTCCAAAAAACAAGCAGTCGTGTCTAGATTCTCGTCCGAAGCAGAGTATCGCAGTCTAGCCAACTGTGTGTCTAAGATACTGTGGGTCAAATAGTTATTAGATGAGGTTGGTGTGACCTTCTGCCAGTCTCCTGTGGTTTGGTGTGATAATACGTCCATGTTTTCAATGGCTGCCAGTCCTACGAATCATGCTAAGGTAAAACACGTAGAGATCGATCATCACTTTGTTCGAGAAAGAGTTCTTGATGGCACACTGCAAGTCAACTTTGTTCCTTCTAAAAAATAGGTTGCTGATAGCCTATCACGCCTAAGCAGCTTGGCTTCTTTCGACAGGCTCTTCGCGTATTGCCCAGAGATGCTACCTCTCTTATTGAAACAAAAAACCAAGAGAATGTTAGAGTAACTGATAAAGTTAGTTAGCCGTTAGTTGTTAGCAGTTAGCAAAGTCAATAGTTAGTTAGTTAAAGCAGTTAGACTACGTTGCTATATAGCTTGCATGCATGTACATTCAAAAGAATCAAATTTTGAATTTTGCTGTAATCTTCTTGATTCAATACAGTAGTTTTATTCTTTTAGTCATTGTTTAACAATAATCACCACCAAAAGGTAATTAAGTGTCGTTTTAAAAAGGTTATAATACTAAACGGACGTTTGATTCGCCGAATATAATATTACTTTACAATCATCTTGAATTATAATTTCATTACGGCCTCTTCCTTAGATAATCTAAAATTCTGAAGTGAAATCTAAATTTTAGGATAAAATTACCCACACTTTTTTCTATTTTAATTTCTCCTTGATATTTTCCAATACATTCTCGCTTTTGGGTAAGTTGGACTTGAATTTTTGTTTTCTTCTAATTGCGTATGCGCCATGCTTATTATTATTATTATTATTATTATTATTATTATTATTATTATTATTATTATTATTATTATTATATAGGTAAACAAAAAATAATTAATTTGATGGATAACTTCTCATGCTCATAAATATGCGAAAATCTCAAATTAAATACATTCTACACCAAGAATCACTCATGGATTATAAAAAAATTTTACCACCCAATTATGAAAAGTAATAAAATAGTCATTCAATTCTTAGTAAATTTATTTTAGTACTTAATTATGAAAAGTTATAATGAAAATGATTACTTAAATTATCTTTTTTATTAAATTTTATTAAAATTAGCATAACGGCAACTTTAACCCTCAACATTTATATATTATCTCAATTTAATCTTAATTCTAAAAAAATATTACCCTTGACATTTACGCATTGTGTAATTTAGTTTTTTTATTTTGATTTTATTTGACCCTTTGATGGGCGTTGAAACCACCAAATATAAATTTCTACAACAAAAATAATAGTAATAGTAGTATAGAACAGTAGGGTCGAATCCACAAGGATTGTTTATCTAATTTCGCCTTTTTTCATAACCAGAATCATTATCGCGGGCATGATTGTGGCAAAGCTGAAAAATAAAAATAAAAGTGGGGGGTTTAAATTGATAGAGATAATAAAATAAGGAAATACGAAGTGTAATAAAATAAAATAAAACATATTCGAAATTGAAAAAAATAAATTTAAGAAAATAAAGTAAATTGGTAAATAGAATATTTTTAAGCTTAACGTTAGCCTTGGTGTACTCCAATCTTGAATTGATTATTGAAATAGATTTTCCCTTCCAAGCAATAAGCTGGTTATAGCAATCGAGGATCCCTCAAACTGTCAACTATTCCTCTCGTAGTCGATCCGGTATCACATGCAAATTATCCCTTGTCGAATTTCAAACCACGTTGCACATACCCATAATTTAAGTCTTCGACAGCCTTGCAATCTGAAAAGCCCAACTCAAATTAACAGTCTCAACTGAAATTTGTTCACGGGATTTTAAATACAACATTGCCGACTCAACTTCCCAATTGTACGCCAAATGATTTTAACCCAACACGCGCTTTTCAAAATAAAATCGAATCAACTTTAAAGAATGAATTTGTACTATCCCATATACCAGAGAGATAGTGAATATCGAATTACAAAGTGTTTAGTGTGGGTTCATATCTCACGATCACTTTGTCAAAGCGATAACTGAGCTAAGGCTAAAAATGGTTTAGTTAATCATGAATAGTATAATGCTTAAAAATAAATGGTTTAAATGGAATTATGAAAAGTGGGAAGGGGAAAGGCTTGGTAGGTAAATAATCAAAAAGTTGAAAGTAAAAGAAAAAGAGTTTGAAATGGCAGAATAGAGTATCACGCAGGAATGGATAAAAAATAAAGAATATATTAAATGCCAAAGGTAAATGTGTGTGTTTAATTGACTGTAGCTACTAGGTATTTATACACACTTTTAATGCTAAAATTTAGCTAGATTTTTCCTAAATATTATTACTAAATAATTCTAAATATTATCACTAAATAATTTAAAATTTAAAAATCAAATATAAACTAGAGATTAAGTTTAAACTAATTATATAGTTGTAACATTATAAAAAATTCTTCAATCTTTATCCAGCCACTTTAAAAAAAAAATTCTTCAACCCTTCCATCTTTATTCAGTTATCTTTGTATCTTCAATCTTTCAATCAAGCCTTGCTCTTTGTTTTTTGTTTCAATTTAGCCCCTTTTTGTAAGAGTTTGAATTCAGCACACCAACTTCATTCTTGATAAAAAAAAATCCAATTTTAATAGCATTTTATATGAAAATTAGCCAAGAATAAATATATTAAAATATGAATTTATCTTACTATCAAATTCTCCCTACTTATCCGATGCTTGTCATCAAGCATGAAATCCATTAAAAATATTTCATCAATCTTTTTCCAAATCAAAACCCCCATTCCTAGTTAAGCATACTTCCAATAATTAGGTGAATAAAAAATAAACAATTGTTAAACTTAATCAATAAGCATTTTATAAAATCTCGAATAGTTTGTCAAATTTAACTATTTCATTAAATTTAGGCTTAATCAAACATGAGAAACGATCATACCCAACATATACTTATATCAATTTTTTATTTTTATTTTATTTTCAAATGCAGTCAAGTCTTTTGACGCGAAGTGAGATAATGACCCAAGCACCTTACATCGATTACTCAACTTGACATGTTTCCTTTATTTAATTATTTCCAACGAATTCGAGACATAATCAAATATTTTGATGCAAAAGGAGATGACAACCCAAGCATCTCATCCCTGTTACTTAATTTCATATGTCTCTAATCGATTTATTTCTGAATGTAGCTCGATTATCGGAGTGTTATAAGCTTCGGCTCCTCACCAAACCTTTTGATGCGAAACGAGATGACAGCCCAAGCACCTCATCCCGATTACTCAACTTGGTCACGTTTTCGAATCTTCACCCTTAACCAATCTATTAGAAAATTTATTTAAAACGAGTACTTTCATTAGGAAAGTTAAAAAAAAAACCAACAATTTTCATGAAATATTGACTAAGACATAACATTTTCAATTCTACAAAATATTCATTGATCAAGTAGGCAATAGTTACTCATGATTCACCCACTTATTTAAATAAACTAAACATAGGAATTAGAGGTTTATTTCTGAAATGAATTAAGAAATTATTCTTAGCAAAACATATGGAAAAAGAAAGTATAGCATGATCCCCCTACTTAGCCCACATTTCCCCCAATGTGTAAAAAGAATAATAAAAGTTGATGCAAAGTGTACTCCTCGTATATATTCAATAGGTCGGAGGAAGGTGGGAGGGACCGCTTTATAGTATGTTGAGGATACTTGAGATGTTGGCTTCCATTGTTTCGAAGCAAGCTTCAATGTGATAAAGTCGTTCATCTATAGTAGAAGGTGGTTACTCCTCTTATTCTCTAGTAGCCGAATCGCGTCTTCGTCAAAAGACTTTATTGCTTCAAGCAGTTCGTGTACCTAAAATATAACGCGAGAAAATAGATTAAACAATATTTTATTTAACTTTCAAACTAAACTAAAATTAAAAATTAAATTAAATAAATAAAGATAAATATGGGTTGTCTCCTATAAAGCGTTTTTGTTTAACATCGTTAACTCAACGACCTAGAAAATTTAATCGTTCGGCTCCTCGAAAAATAATTCCTCTACTACTTGTACTTGAAAATTCTAGTAAAAGGGTTTTAACCTTTGTTCGTTGACTTTCAAATATTTCCCGGACTTCTTGTTTTTAATTTCGACTGCACCATGAGGAAATAGTTTAGTAACAACAAAAGGACCAACCCATTTGATTCGAAGCTTACCTGAAAAAATCCTCAGTGCTGCATTGTAAAATAAAATTCTTTGACCAATTAAGAATTTTTTGCGAGATATCTTTAAATCATGAAACGCCTTGGTTTTGTCTTTATAAATTTGGGTGTTTCCATATGCATCATGACAGATCTCTTCAAGCTCTTGAATATCTAATTTTTGATAATTACTTGCGGCGTCCAACTCCATGTAAGGTGACACGGTTTATCGAATATGAGTTGGTAAGGGGACATTCCTATGGGTCCCTTGTAAGCAGTACAGTATGCCCACAATATCTTTTAATCATGAAACGCCTTGGTTTTGTCTTTATAAATTTGGGTGTTTCCATATGCATCACGATGGATCTCTTCAAGCTCTTGAATTTCTAATTTTCGATAATTACTTGTGACGTCCAACTCCATGTAAGGTTACACGGTTTATCAAATATGAGTTAGTAAGGGGACATTCCTACGGGTCCCTTGTAAGCAGTACAGTATGCCCACAATGCATTGTTTAAACGTAAGCTCCATTTTTCCTATTTCATTTCACGGTTTTTTTTCCAAAATCGACTTTATTTTACAGTTTGAAACTTCTGCTAGACTGTTTGTTTGTGGGTGATAAGTCGTGGTCATACGTTGTGTCACCCCATACATTTTCAGTAAAGTATCAATTACCTTGTTACAGAAATGAGTTCCTCGGCCGCTGATTAATGCCCTCGGTATGCCAAATTTGGAAAAAATAGAGTTCGTTAGAAAATCCACTACAGTTTTAGCATCAGCATGTCAGGTAGCTTTAGCTTCTGCCCATTTAGATACACAATCTACAACGAGAATAATATAAACATTATTAAATGATGAAACAAACCGTCCCATGAAATCAATGCCCCAGACATCAAAAATTTCGCATGCATGTATAAGTGTTAGGGGCATCTCATTTTTTCGGCTTAAATTCCCCACTTTTTGACTTCTCTCGAAAGTTTTGCAAAATAAATAAGCATCATGATATATGTGTGGCCAAAATAATTCACGTTCAAGTACCTTCTGTGCTGTGTATTTAGGACCAAAATGCCTTCCACAAGCATAAGAATGACAAAAAGAAATGATAGATTGTACCTCAGTTTATAAATAAGCATCATGATATATGTGTGGCCAAAATAATTCACGTTCAAGTACTTTATGTGGGGTGTGTTTAGGACTAAAATGCCCTCCACAAGCATAAGAATGACAAAAAGAAATGATAGATTGTACCTCAGTTTCTAGGACACATCGTCGAATTACCTTATCGGAACAGTGTTTCCATAGGTATGGATCGTCCCAAATATAATATCATGAGTCTCTTTTGAGCTTGTCTGTAACACCCCAAACCCGGCCCATGAGTCCTGACCGGATCTGGTATGTCACTGGGTAAAATATTTTGGGCCAATTTGAAAGTTGGGTAAAAATTCGATAAAATTTGGCTAAGGTATTTAAAACGGGGTTTGAAAACTCAATTGGGCCTTTTTATAAATACAGTTGGGCTTTATAAACCCTTTTTAAAACATTGATCATGTATCATTTTAAAATCATCAAAGTGATAGTTGACTTAGTTTATTTTTGTTACCCGATGGTAATATTTTTAAAAACCCGTAGAAGTTTATTAAGTTTGAAAAATTATCTTTAACCGGTTTACTTATCATTTGAAAATTTCATTTGTAACATAACATAAGCAAAATAAAAATAACATCCACATAATAAATAGCGGCCTTATTACAATCCCAAAATAAAAGACTTAGAAAAATAAATGTGATTAACTAAAACAGAGTAATTTCAAATCCAATGATGGCATGGCCGCCTCGAGTCCTCTCCGGCTCCATCTCCGCGATCTACTCATCTGCAAAATGTTAAGGGAAAGGGGTGAGTCACCAAGACTCAGTGTGTAAATTCCCCCTCCCGAAAAATACAACTCATACACAATTTATTAATTAAACATGCACATGCAACCCAACTAGCCATCCATACTCCTTTTCTACCCCGTGTGGTCAAAACCAATGATGACTTAAAGTCACAATTTAAATGATGGGGCCAACCCATCGTGTGGTCAAAACCACCGATGACCATAGGTCACAAATAATCAAGTGTGGTCAAAACCATCGGTGGTACCAAACCACCGGGACTTAGTCGCAAATAATCAATCGATGTGGTCAAAACCATCGATGACCATCGGTCACAATTAAACTGATGGGGCCAACCCATCTTGTGGTCAAAACCACTAATGACCATAGGTCACAAATAATCTGATGGGACCAACCCATCTTGTGGTCAAAACCACTGGCGACAGTCCAAAAATCATCCCCCTCCTCTCATCAATCCCACCATCACATGCTTTTATAACAATTTTCAAATATCATGTCATAGCATTTAATGTCATGTGATGGTATGCAAATCATACATCAAAAAATCACAAGTTAGGGGACTTACCCGAAATCCATGATTATGCCACAAGCTAATCACAACCAAAAGATTAAAGCAAACAATAAAGTCATGAATTTAATAAAGTGTGTATAGAGATCTTACACACCTGTTACTATTGTAAATCCTAGATCTCGAAACTCCGATCTACAATGCTAGATCTTGACCCTACACGTCCTTTGAATACTAACCACCTTACGATATATAAATCCGTTTCACTTCCCTATAATCGGCAACCATACATATTAGTAGCCTTCGGCTTTTCGATCACTAAAATATTATCTATTAAAATCGATCCTTACCACCACTTACCTTAGGGGAATAAATCCCGAAAGCTTTCCTTAATGGCTATGTCTTCCCACACTTATTGAAAATTGGCAGCACCCTTTTCCTCAAGGGAGATTCGCCTAAGCACAGCTTGGAAGGCTGAAATTTTAGAGAAGAGGAGAAGGGTAGGTTTGTCTAGTGGAGGAAGAAAAGAAAAGAAAAGACTTAGGGAGAGGGGTGGTTTCGCTTGCAAAAGGAGAAGAGAAGCTGAATTTTTTTGATAATTTGGGCAATGCACAAAGGGGATTTCAATGAGACAATGAAGAGAGGAAGAAGAGAAAGAATTTGCTGGAAATTTTCTCTCAAAAGAGGAGGTATATTCGGCTAAAAGAAGCAAGGAAAAGCTGGAAGTTTTTGAACAAGTTTTGGCTATGGTTTAAGGGAGATTTTCAAGACACCAAGAGAGAAAAAGGAAAGAGTTCTGGAGTTTTTTGACACTTCTTTGTTTGTACAAACCGATTATAGTCACCCCAAAGAGTCCAAATTTCAGCAAACACCTCTATTTTGTGATAATTTTCAGCCTTGAATTATCACAATTAATAGCTTTATCATACTTTTAATCTCCTAATCCCTCAACAATTTAATAGCAAATAAAACACTATTAGTTCCCCTTCCACCGATAATGTGCAAAAAATAAGCTTAATTAAGAGTCCTATATGTCGCCATTATTCCTCCAACGCCATTTGCTTTGAAAAAAATAAAAGAACCCAAAGTGCACTCAGGGTTCGAACCGGCATTCTAAGCAAAGAAAGAGCCTCCTTTTAAGCGCCCAAACCAACTCTTCCAACTCGACTTTCATGTCAAATCCTCTCCACTTATTTATAAAGCCTTTATAACTGGGCCCTTTTTTCCTTTCAACGCAAAAGCCTAAAAAAAACATCCTCCTTGCGCCTACCATGACTCGAACCCAAGTCCTCATACCAAGGCCCTTAAACCACGCCCCGTGCCACTCCACCGCACCTAACTTTCATGTCACAAACCTCCTTTATTTAATTATAAGGCCTCCCTAGCCCTAGCGCCCAAAAATCCCACAAGGGAAAAATATTTCCTCCTTGTATCTCCCATGGATCGAACCCAAGACCCCTTTTTAAACCCCTAGGCGCACCAAGCCAATGTGCCAATTACTTTCTTGTGTCATGTTTCCCTCAATTTTTATTTAAACCCTATCTCCACCTAGCTCCCTCCTTTTTAAGCCCTTAAAAAGAGAGTTTTTTTTATTCCAAATTTGACCTAATTCGGGGTTATTTTTAGACCCTAAATCATGCCAAATAAAATCATATTTATTTCTTCAAGCACATGGGAACAAATAATTAAATTTTCAACAACCCCTAATTCAGGGTGTTACATTGTCCTTTTCAGAACGTGATAAGTTGGAAAAAACAATACCTGTAGCAAGGTAATTTACCATATCTGCAAACCATGGGTAAACTGTTTGAGCTGACAGAAGACTTTCATTCGGGAAGTCATCTTTAAGAGGTGTGTTGTCTTTTGAAAAGGGAATTCAACTCAAATGATCAGCTACTAAGTTATCACTTCTTTTTTTGTCCTTAATCTCGAGATTGAATTCTTGTAAGAGAAGAATCCATTGAATCAACCTAGGTTTTGCCTTTATTTACCAATCAAATATCTCAACACTACATGGTAAAAAAAACAATAACTTTAGTGCCTAATAAATACGATCTAAATTTTTCCAAAGCAAAAACAATAGCTAATAATTATTTTTCAATAGTTGAGTAATTATTCTAGGCAACATCTAGTGTTTTAGAGGCATAGGATATGACGTGAGGTTCCTTCCCAATTATTTTCCCAATGACAGCTCCTACACTTTGATCGCTTGCATCGCACATGAGCTCGAAAGGGTAGTCCCAATTTGGCGGCTGTATTACAGGAGCTAAAACAAGATTTTGTTAGACAGTGTCGAACGCGTCTTTGCATGCTTGATCAAATTCGAACTCTTTATCTTTTTGCATGAGATTGCAGAGGGGTCACAAAATCTTAGAAAAGTCCCTAATAAAGCGC
The DNA here is from genome assembly GCA_025506655.1 of Gossypium rotundifolium. Lineage (NCBI taxonomy): Eukaryota > Viridiplantae > Streptophyta > Magnoliopsida > Malvales > Malvaceae > Gossypium > Gossypium rotundifolium. The sequence goes on from CP106733.1 coordinate 135,606,975, forward strand.
CTATAAAAACTTGCATGACCAAGAAAGGAACAAATTTCCCTCAAAGTTGTGGGGTATGGAAGTGAGTTGATAACATTAGTTTTGGACTTATCGACCATGATCCCTTCAGCGCAAACAATATGCCCTAAAATCAACCCATTATCTACCATAAAATGACATTTTTCATAATTAAGTATTAGATTAAATTATAGGCATCTCTCCAAAATTATAACGAGGTTTGACAAGCATAGAATTTCCATAAACTGTAAAATCATCCATAAAACCTCAATTATTTTCTCGACATAGTCAGAAAATATACTTACCATACACCTCTGGAATGTAGCTGGCGTATTGTAAAGTCCAAACGACATCCATCTATAGGTGAATGTGCCAAAGGGACATGTAAACGTTGTTTTCTCTTGGTCCTCTAGTGCCACTAGAATTTGGAAAAAACCTGAATAACCATTAAGACAACAGTAGTGAGTTTTTCTCGCTAAACATTCTAACATTTAATTAATAAAAGGAAGTGGAAAGTGGTCTTTTCGAGTTAAAGACTTCAACTTCCTGTAATCTATACAGACTCTTCACCCATTTTGGACTTGAGTGGGAATAAAATCTCCTGTTGCATTTTTTATTACAGTCATACCAATTTTCTTTGGTACCACATGATGAAACACCCCAAACCCGGCCCAAAAAGCCTGATCGGATTTGATGTGTTCCTCGAGTAAAACTTTAGCAAATTCTCGCTTTGTTTAAGAAAAACTTGATGATTTTGAATAAAACAAATTAACTTAAAGATTGGGTTGAAATCAAATTGTAAAGTAAATTTGTATCTTCTTAAAACCTTATTTTTAAGAGAAATTAATAAGTTAAAAGAAAACCAAATTTAATGAAAAAATATTTTGGAAATATATTATGTTTTCAAAAAGCAGTTTAAATTATTTATCAAAAACCATTTAGTTATTTAATTAATAATTGTTCATGGCGTAATAAAAATAAATCCAAACACAAAAATTAAAAAGCAGTTCATAGTGGCCTTATTACATAAAAATAGCAAAACCCATAATAAATTCTAAGTAGTAAAAAAAGCTTAATAAGTTTAATTAGGAAAATCTCCAAAATACTTTGTTTGAGCATTGGCCACCACGTAGTCCTCGCTGACCCGATCCATCGCGCTAAGAGTTATCTGAAAAATTATCCCACAAAAAGGGTGAGTCATAAACTCAATGTGTAACACATACATTAAAAAGCCCATTTGACCATAGTCTTAAAGCCCATTAATAACACATATAGCCATAGGCCCATTTAAGTCATATTTAGCCAAAAGCCCATTTTTATAGAAAATCAAATAAAAATCACTTAGAAGTCACATGGATATTTATATAATGAAATGCAAACCCGAGCCCACCTAAATATCCATCCACTACACACCACCCGTACCAACCAATCACACCGTGGGGATTACTAAATCGACCCTCCATCTGCTACACACCATCGAAGGCAGTTGCTGCAGTCAACATGCACATCGCCCTTATAATTTTGTGGCATGGCCACCAAATAATTGTGACTGAAGTCACCGATTTCAAATATGTGACCGAAGTCACCAGATTCACATATGTGACCGAAGTCACCGGATTCAAAATATGTGATCGAAGTCACCGGATATTGTGGTGAAACCACCGGAATACTTCCCCTTTATCAATAACACCCATATGCCCATGCACATACATATTATTTAGTTTTCATGCCATTTACCCCAAAATCATAGCAAAAATCATATACATTTAGGCATATAGCAAAATTAGCAAAATATTGGGGTTAAACATACCTGAATATCTATACCACTGAATGGTACTCGCAACCATTATTACATATATTTTCATACAAATCACATTTAATAAAGATCTATGAGATTTTAGTGTAATGTTACACACCTTATGACTGTGAGAACGATACCTTCCCGCTCGTCAACACCTAGTTAATTATCACACTTGATTAGTATGCACTATTACTAATAAAACTATAATATTAATGAGAGATCTAAATCCTTACCCTCGGATTCTCGAACAACCGTTATTTGTGGTTTTTCTCCCTTAGATGGATCAAAACCCGATGACAACCCACTAACAAAAAGTGGTTCGATTATACGACTTCAAATAAACGATCTTCGTTAGCGAGAGGTCCACAACCCGGTGGAAAATCTAGATACCGACATGACCCTTCGCTTGAAGTTTGAGGGTATAATGAGCCTCTTCTCTTCCAAACACTCCGCATCAGCTCTTTTCGAACCTATCTTGTTAGTCTCAAAATCACCCCTAAAATAAATTTGATTAATAAACTATCTAAAAGAAACGATATAACCGAAAATGATAATCCTTACCTTGGATGACTTCGAAAGATCTCTCCTTAAATGTTGGTTTCAAAAAGGATCCTTAACAATTCCTTCCAAAGTTTCGGCCTAGGAGAAAAATGAGAGAATTAAGTTTCTAAATCGGCTATTCTAAAAGAAATAGTGAAAACACTTAACAAAAATCCTTACTTAACCACTTGAAGATTCGGCCTTGTCAAAGTAGAAGAAAAGAAATGATGCTTTCGGCTTGAATAAAAAGAAGAGAAAAATATGATGTTTTTGGCTATGGTGGTTTCGGTTTTCAACAAAAGAAAAGAAAGAAGAAGATGAAAATAGAGAATGGGAGTTTCGGCCTTAACAAGGTAAATGAGAAGAGAAATTTGAGAGAAATGAATGATTTGATTTTTGGTAGAAAATGGTTTCGGTTGAAAGTGAAAAAGGAGAAGATGATGATGATGATTAAAAGAAAAAGATGAGGTAAGAGGCTTATGTGCATTCGGCCATGAGAGAAAAAAGAAGAGAAAATAGGTCTTTGAAACTTTTGATACTTTCAGTTACAAAGTGAAGAGAGAGATGTTATGTTTAGGAGAAAAGAAACTAGAAAGACTTCTCAAACCGAAATGGTAAATTGCAAAAGACCAAAAGAAGAGAAAAAGGCTTCTCTTTTATATAGATAGGCATTCGGCTATGAACAAGGTTTTGGAGAGAAAATTGGTTAAAAATTTTGGCCAACTAACACCCTAATGCCTATGCAAAAATTCGGCCAACCTTACCAACATAATCCCCTTTTTCCTCCTCAATTCTTCCCCATCAATCCCTTGATTCCCAACACAATTAAACCTTCTCCCCTTAGCCCCTAAAGCCGACTAGGTTCATGGTCAAATGACCATGAAAAAGCTTCCAAAACACCATCCTTTCTTCAAGCCTTTTGTCCCCCTATCTTACCATATCTTCATGATTCCATGCCATAACTTCTAGCTTGCCTTTTTCATATGGTCTACTAACCAAAAATAAAAAGATGACCATCCATTCTAAAATAGTCTTGGCCGACACTATTGGAAAGAAAACAAAAAAAAAATTAAAAATCCTTCCACTTGTTAACTAGAGGATTCGAACCTCTCTCCTCAAGCATTCATCCATGCGCCCTTACCACCTTGCCAATTGACTTATTATGCTTAAAACCTCTTGTCAATATTTCTTAAAGCCTATCTTGCTTAGCTCCATCTTATTTATTAAAAACTTAATATTTCTCTAAGCATTCACTTACGTAATGAAGTTTAAAAACTTCCAAAACACACTCAATTATACTTAGACATGCAAAGAACATACAATTAAATAAAATGCATAACCCTATTTTCAGGATGTTACAGTTCTACCCCCTTAAAATAATTTCGACCCCGAAATTACCTGACTAGAACAAGTGAGGGTATTGTTGTCGCATCGCTTCCTCCGGTTCCCACGTAGCTTCTTCTGATCCATGGTTACGCCATAATACTTTAACGAGAGGAACCGATTTTCTCCGTAACACCTTTACATCCCGCACTAGGATTTGAATTGGCTCCTCTTCATAGGACAAATCTGGTCTTAATTCCACCTCCTCAACTGGCACTACATAAGATGGATCTGACCGGTAACGGCGTAACATTGAAACATGGAACACATTGTGCATTTGCTTCAACTCCAAAGGCAAATCTAACTGATATGCCACAAGTTCGACCCGCTTCAAAACCCGATAAGGTCCAATGAACCTGGGACTTAACTTCCCTTTGCGACTAAATCTCATCACCTTTTTCCAAGGTGAAACCTTTAGGAAAACTTGATCCCCCACAGTAAACTCTATTTCTTTCCGCTTAAGATCTGCGTACGACTTTTTTCTGTCAGATGCTTCCTTTAACCGAGCCCGGATTACCTTAACTTTTTCTTCGGATTCAGCCACTATTTCTGGACCTAGAACTTGACGTTCTTCTAGTTCTGTCCAACACGTAGGAGTGCGACACTTCCATCCATATAGTGCTTCATACGGTGCCATCCGAATACTGGCTTGGTAACTGTTGTTGTACGCAAATTCTGCTAACAGTAAGAATTCCTCCCAACTTCCCCTGAAATCTATCACACATCCCCTTAACATATCTTCTAAAATTTGGATTACTTGCTCAGATTGGCCGCAGACTATGGATGAAATGCCGTACTGAAGTCCAATCTGGTGCCCAAAGCCTGATGCAATGCTTTCCAAAATCGAGACGTAAACCTCGGATCTCGTCTCAAATAATCGACACCAGCACTCCATGTAATCTCACAATCTCATCCACATATAACTTCGCCAATTTCGAAAGAGTAATCAACCCGAATCGGGATAAAATGTGCGATTTCATCAATCGGTCCACTATCACCCATATCGAGTCTTTCTTAGTAGGCGAAGAGGAAGCCCAATAACAAAGTCCATGGTGATTCTCTCCCACTTCCACTGTAGAATCTTTATCGGCTGTAGTAATCCCGAAGGAACTTGATGTTTAGCCTTGACTTGTTGACATGTTAAACACTTTCCTACGAATTCTATAACTTTCCGCTTAAGACCAGGCCACCAAAATTGATCTCGCAAATCTCAGTATAACTTACTTCCTCCAAGATGCATAGCATAAGGGCTACTATGCGACTCTTGAAGAATCTTTTGCCTCAACTCCTGATCCCTCGGCATACAGATTTTACCTTTGAAACACAATACCCCATCATTGTTAATACCAAAATCTTTCAATTCCCCACTCTGCACCTGTCGAAGCTTTGTACTCAGATCTTCGTCTACCAACTGCCTCTCTTTCACTTGATTCAACCACGTCGGCTTTACTTATAATTCTGCCAACAAGCTTCCGTCATCGTAAAGACTAAGATGTACAAACATCGCCCTTAGATCTGACACCACTTTCCAACTTAGAGTGTCTGCCACCACATTCGCCTTGCCCAGGTGGTACTCAATAGAACAGTCGTAGTCTTTCAACAATTCTATCCATCTTCGTTGCCTCAAATTCAGTTCTTTCTGAGTCAGTAGATATTTTAGATTTTTGTGGTCCGTATATATCACTGACTTTTCTCCATATAAATAATGTCTCCAAACTTTAAGAGCAAAGACCACTGCTGCCAACTCCAAATCATGCGTCGGGTAATTGACCTCGTGTGGCCTCAATTGCCGAGACGCATACGCAACTACTTTTCTGCCTTGCATCAGAACACATCCTAATCCTGTGTTAGAAGCGTCACAGTATACCACGAAATTCTTCCCTGCCTCAGGCTGAATCAAAACTGGAGCTTCAGTCAAAACCCTCTTAAGCTTCTCAAAGCTCTCTTGCTGCTTATCAGCCCACACGAAAGGTACTTCCTTCCTCAACAATTTCGTTAAAGGTGCAGCTATCGATGAGAATCCTTCGACGAATCTTCTGTAGTACCTTGCTAATCCCAAGAAACTACGAACCTCAATTACGGACTTAGGTGGTTTCCAATCTAGCACAGCCTCAATCTTCCGAGGATCCACCCTTATCCCTTCTGTCGACACCACATGGCCTAAAAACGTGAATTCCTTAAGCCAAAATTCACATTTTCTAAATTTGGCATATAGCTTCTTCTCCCTTAAAACTTGCAACACAATCCGGAGATGCTTATCATGTTCCATTTTAGACTTAGAATACACCAGGATGTCGTCTATGAACACCACGATGAACTGATCCAAGTAGGGTTGAAAAATTCGGTTCATCATATCCATGAACGCAGCTGGGGCGTTCGTCAATTCGAATGGCATTACCAGAAATTCATAATGCCCATATCTAGTTCGGAAAGTTATCTTATGGATATCTGTATCTTTCACCTTAAGCTGATGATACCCTGACCTTAGGTTAATCTTTGAGAATACCGCAGCTCCTTTAAGCTGATCGAACAAGTCGTCGATCCTCGGTAAAGGATACTTGTTCTTGATGGTCAGCTTATTCAACTGCCGGTAATCTATACACATCCTCATCGTTTCGTCCTTCTTCTTCACGAATAGGATCGGTGCTCCCCATGGAGACACACTAGGTCGGATAAATCCACGATCAAGCAACTCCCGAATCGAGCCTTAAGCTCAACTAACTCCTTGGTGCCATTCTATATGGAGCAATAGAAGCGCACTGCTCGTGCAATAAATCTATCCCAAATTCTACCTCACGATCCGGAGGCAATCCTAAGTTCTTCCAAAAACATCTACAAATTCATTCACGATCGACTTCATTAATAGCTTGCCTCCTTAGCCTTCAAGGCACTCACCAACATCAGAAAGGCTACACATCCCTTTCTAACCATCTTTTCTGCCTTAAGAGCGGATACTACGTTTGATAAGTAGTTCCGTCTCACGCCCATTACTACAACTTCTTTTTCATCAATAGTTCTTAAGGACATCCGCTTAGCAAAGACAATCCATATTTGCACGATACTTCACTAGCGGCCCATGCCTAAGATCGGTCAAACTCTCCGAATGGTAACTCCATTAAATCACCGAAATCTGTCCCTTGAACTTCTAAAGGCACTTCCTTAAAGAGTTTGTCTATTACTACCGCTCATCTCTAAAGGACTAAATACGATCATCTTCCTAGGTACAGCCTCGAAGTCACATGCGGCGTTTGAGATACTTCACTAGCGATGTAAGAGTGAGTTGACCCTATATCTATCAAAGCAATAAAGGGTAACCCGTAAATCGTAAACGCATCGTGATAACATCAAAAGGCCACTATCCTCTCTGCATGATTTAATCGCATATACCGCACTGGCCGTCTCGCCTCGAGCTACCATCGCCTCTCAAGTTTCGCGACCTCTACCAGAACCATTACTTCTTCCATTTGGACCACGACCACTTATCGGCTGCTGTCCACCTCTGCCAGCCTGATTAACACCCTGACTTGCTGGGCAGTTCTTATCTGAATTCATCGGGCAATCCTTGATCATATGATCTTTAGACCTGCACTTGAAACATCCCCCGATCTTTTTCCAACATTCTCCTGGGTGCATCTTCCCACATTGAGCACACGCACGGTGTTGTCCACCCGTAGCAGTCTGCTGACTTTGTGGCCCATCATTTCCTAGTTTCTTTTGAAAATTCTCGGATGACCCTGAAGACCCAAAGCTCCTCTTATTCTTATTCTGGCCTCTGTCCCGGTTCTGTCTCTCAGTCCGCTTAACTTCTTCAGCTATTCTTGCCCTTTCTACTAAGATTGCAAAATCTCTTTCCCGGTGTGGAGCATTCAACACTCACAGTTCATCTCTCAATCCATCCTCGAATCTGACACACCGCTCATAATCAGTAGTTACTATCCCTCTGGCATATTGGCTAAGTCGCAAAAACTCTGCTTCATATTCAGCTATCGACTTATTCCCTTGCACCAAACTCAGAAACGCCTTTCTCTGAGAGTCGATGTAGCTAGCTCCAACGTATTTTCCTTCAAATTTAATCTTAAAATATCCCCAATCCACTCGATCCGCAGGGATACTCTCCTTGACAGTGAGCCACCACTGGTAGGCCTCATCACGAAGTAGTGAAACAGCACTTTTCAGCTTTTCTTCAGCAGTGCAATCTAAATTATCCATGATCCTCTCGACGCCTCCAACCAAGATTCACTACATTTGGAGCTACTCCGATACTCCCTAAAACCTCGGCTCCATTTGATCTTAGTCTCTCACCATCGACTTTCGAGACCCATTTCCGTACTAGCTTCGCTACATCGTTCCAAAACTCACAAAGACTGACTTGTGATCTGCGTTACCTCCTCCATTTTGCTCTTGAAATTCCACCCTAACGGTAGGTGGTGGAGCTTTATTTTGAACCTTGACCAGATCTAAGCGGTTTCGACACGATCATTCTTCCTCTACGCGTCTGTGATGACCACGCCCCTAGAACTCATGTCTACTACGCGTATTATCTGTTTTTACGAAAAAGTCTTATGCATTAGAGTCTTTTCACTTCTTATTAAAAGAAAGTTTTATGCAACAGATATTCAGTGGTTTTTCCATAGTAATACACATACACCTAGGGTCCATGTCTCTAAAGTATAGTTTCCTTAGGCTTATCATACATTCATATCACTTTATCAATAAAAGTACTTACCTGATGGATCTGGGCCGAGAACTTCGGTTGCCATGCTTCTATAAAACTATTTAACTTAAGAAAACTTCCAAAAAGTCATTTGGGCCAAATTTTGAAAACGTTGTGGGCTTCATAACCCAAGGTCGAGAGTTTAAAACCGGGCTCTGATACCAAGTTGAAACACCCCAAACCCTGCCCAAAAAGCCTGATCGAATTTGATATGTTCCTCGAGTAAAACTTTAGCAAATTCTCGCTTTGTTTAAGAAAAACTTGATGATTTTGAATAAAACAGATTAACTTAAAGATTGGGTTGAAATCAAATTGTAAAGTAAATTTGTATCTTCTTAAAACATTATTTTTAAGAGAAATTAATAAGTTAAAAGAAAACCAAATTTAATGAAAAAATATTGTGGAAATATATTATGTTTTCAAAAAGCAGTTTAAATTATTTATCAAAAACCATTTAGTTATTTAATTAATAATTGTTCATGGCGTAATAAAAATAAATCCAAACACAAAATTAAAAAGCAGTTCATAGTGGCCTTATTACATAAAAATAGCAAAACCCATAATAAATTCTTAGTAGTAAAAATAAGCTTAATAAGTTTAATTAGGAAAATCTCCAAAATACTTTGTTTGAGCATTGGCCACCACGTAGTGCTCACGATTCGATCCATCGCGCTAAGAGTTATCGAAAAATTATCCCACAAAAGGGTGAGTCATAAACTCAATGTGTAACACATACATTAAAAAGCCCATTTGATCAAAGTCTTAAAGCCCATTAATAACACATATAGCCATAGGCCCATTTAAGTCATATTTAGCCAAAAGCCCATTTTATAGAAAATCAAATAAAATCATTTAGAAGTCACATGGATATTTATATAATGAAATGCAAACCCGAGCCCACCTAAATATCCATTCGCTACACACCACCCGTACCAACCAATCACACGGTGGGGATTACTAAATCGACCCTCCATCCGCTACACACCATCGAAGGCGATTCTTTGTAGATCAACATGCACATCGCCTTTATAATTTTGTGGCATGGCTACCAAATAATTGTGACCGAAGTCACCGAATTTCAAATATGTGATCGAAGTTACCAGATTCACATATGTGACCGAAGTCACCGGATTCAAAATATGTGACCGAAGTCACCGGATATTGTGGTAAAACCACCGGAATACTTCCCCTTTATCAATAACACCCATATGCCCATGCACATACATATTATTTAGTTTTCATTCCATTTACCCCAAAATCATAGCAAAAATCATATTTATACATTTAGGCATATAGCAAAATTAGCAAAATATTGGGGTTAAACATACCGAATATCATATACCCTTGAATGGTACTGCAACCATTATTACACATATTTTCATACAAATCACATTTAATAAAGATCTATGAGATTTTAGTGTAATGTTACACACCTTATGACTGTGAGAACGATACCTTCCCGCTCGTCAACACCTAGTTAATTATCACACTTGATTAGTATGCACTATTACTAATAAAACTATACTATTGATGAGAGATCTAAATCCTTACCCTTGGATTCTCGAACAACCGTTAGTTGTTGCTTTTCTTCGTTAGATGGATCAAAACCTGATGACAACCCACTAACGAAAAGTGGTTCGGTTGTACGCACGACTTCAAATAAATGATCTTCGTTAGCAGAGGGTCCACAACCCGATGGAAAATCTCGTATACCCGATACAGCCCTTCGCTTGAAGTTTGAGGGTATAACCGAGCCTCCTCTCTTCCAAACACTCCGTACCGCTCTTTTCGAACCTATCTTGTTAGTCTCAAAATCACCACTAAAATAAAGTTGATTAATAAACTATCTAAAAAAAACGATATAACCGAAAATGATAATCCTTACCTTGGATGATTTCGAAAGATCTCTCCTTAAATGTTGGTTTCAAAAAGGATCCTTAACAATCCCTTCCAAAGTTTCGGCCTAGGAGAAAAATGAGAGAATTAAGTTTCTAAATCGGCTATTCTAAAAGAAGTAGTGAAAACACTTAACAAAAATCCTTACTTAACCACTTGAAGATTTGGCCTTGTCAAAGTAGAAGAAAAGAAATGATGCTTTCACTTGAATAAAAAGAAGAGAAAATATGATGTTTTTAGCTATGGTGGTTTCGGGTTTTCAACAAAAGAAAAGAAAGAAGAAGATGAAAATAGAGAATGGGAGTTTCGGCCTTAGCAAGGTAAATGAGAAGAGAAATTTGAGAGAAAGGGATGATTTGATTTTTGGTAGAAAATAGTTTCGGTTGAAAGTGAAAAAGGAGAAGATAATGATGATGATTAAAAGAAAAGAGATGAGGTAAGAGGCTTATGTGCATTCGGCCATGAGAGAAAAAAGAAGAGAAAATAGGTCTTTGAAACTTTTGATACTTTCGGTTACAAAGTGAAGAGAGAGATGTCATGTTTAGGATAAAAGAAACTAGAAAGACTTCTCAAACCGAAATGGTAAATTGTAAAAGACCAAAAGAAGAGAAAAAGGCTTCTCTTTTGTGTAGATAGGCATTCGGCTATGAACAAGGTTTTGGAGAGAAAATTGGTTAAACATTTTGGCCAACTAACACCCTAATGCCTATGCAAAAATTCGGCCACCCTTACCAACATAATCCCCTTTTTCCTCCTCAATTCTTCCCCATCAATCCCTTGATTCCCAACACAATTAAACCTTCTCCCCTTAGCCCCTAAAGCCGACTAGGTTCATGGTCAAATGACCATGAAAAAGCTTCCAAAACACCATCCTTTCTTCAAGCCTTTTGTCCCCCTATCTTACCATATCTTCATGATTCCATGCCATAACTTCTAGCTTGCCTTTTTCATATGGTCTACTAACCAAAAATAAAAAGATGACCATCCATTCTAGAATAGTCTTGGCCGATACTATAGGAAAGAAAACAAAAAAAAAATTAAAAATCCTTCCACTTGCTAACTAGGGGATTCGAACCTCTCTCCTCAAGCATTCATCCATGCACCCTTACCACCTTGCCAATTGACTTATTATGCTTAAAACCTCTTGTCAATATTTCTTAAAGCCTATCTTGCTTAGCTCCATCTTATTTATTAAAAACTTAATATTTCTCTAAGCATTCACTTACATAATGAAGTTTGAAAAACTTCCAAAACACACTCAATTATACTTAGACATGCAACAACATACAATTAAATAAAATGCATAACCCCTATTTTCAGGATGTTACACATGAATTAGGCTGATCCAATTACTGTAAAAAATTGGATAGATCATCCTAGCATCCAATAGCTTTTGAACTTCCTTTTTGACAACCTCCATCATTGGTGGATTAAGGCTTTGAGCTTCTTTTTGGGCTTGTGTTTTCTTCTATCAGTATTCTATGCATACAACTCGAGGGACTTAACCCTTTTATGTTGGCAATTGTCAATCTAATAGCCCCTTTGTAGTCCCTCAAGACTCGAATTAAATTCTCTTCTTCTAATCCTGAAAGTTTACTGGAAACTATTACTGGTAAAGTGTTTCCATTACCTAAATAGGCATACTTCAAGTGTTCTGGCAATGGTTTAAGCTCTATCTATGGGGCCTGCAAAATAGAAGGCAACAATTTAGTTTTAGAAGAAGAAAGTTCAAAGTACTTACCTTGGCTTCTAGGAAATTGATGAGTCTCCAGTAGAACAATGGTTTCCCGAATCGCTTCTCTGAACGTCATTATCTCCTCCAATTTATCTATCTTATTGAGGTCTAAACTTTTGGAAAGTACAGTTTGTAATTCATCCCCTTCATGATACTCAAAATGAAATTCTGTTACTGGTTCAATAATATCAACACTAGAAATATTTGATATTATGTTGGGTTGGCCCATCACCTCATAAACATTAAATTTTATCACATCACCATCAAATTCTATACTGAGGGTTCCACTTCGAATATCAATCTTTGTATGTGCGGTACTTACGAATGGTCTCTCGAATAGAATGCCAGAAGCATTTTTTTGAGTGGTCATCCTCCATATTGATGATGTAAAAGTCTGTAGGCAAAATTAGTTCATTTACCTTTATGAGGACGTTTTCCACCACCCCTTCTGGATATACACATGACCTATCTACCAATTGAATAATCACCTATGTTTCTTTCAAAGGACCCTTGTTTAGCAATTTAAAAATAGATAAAGGCATTATGTAACATCAAAAATTTAGCTCCATAAAATATAGAAATATATATAATAATAAAAATAGGGAATTGACCCAATGGTTAGTCATCAAATGTGAAAGCTTGAAAGTTAGTTGGAGGTCCCAAGTTCAAGTCTCAACTCTTACAAAATAAATTAATTTTTTGCAAATTTCTTTTGTTTTTTTTATGTGTTGGCATCCAAGCCTAGTAAACCTAGGTATAAATAAAATTTTTTTATCAAAATAATCAGCCTTTTAATCCATTTTTTTTTACCTTGCCATCCCTACCCCCTCTCCCTCTCTTCATCTTTTTTTTTTCTTTCCCCTTTTTCCTCTATTGTTGTTGTTGCCTACACCTCCCATTTTATCATCATTTTCTTCTTGTTTTTGCATCAAGATTGTGCACCATCTCCATTACTATATTTCTGAAACTTTTCCTCAATTAAATCAGCCCCAAATCTAAAATTTTGAACTCCAAGATCGATCCAAAACATCGCCTAGGAAGTGCCATTGCCGTTTCTTTCGACTAGCTTGTGTAAGGTCTCTTTTCTCTTCAATTTATTAATTAATCTTGTCCATTAAAAACCTAAATTTCCAGATCAGGAATCTAGAGGATTTTAAATTTTTTTAAAGTTATTTTTCTAGATTTTAATGAGGTCTCAAACCATTTTAAAATTTAGCTCCAATTTCGGCCACCATGGATGGTGGTGCATGCGCACATGTGTAGAATAGGGGGCTGTTTTGTCTCTTGAATCTTACCCAATTAATTCCAGCCTTAATTTGAGTTCTTTAACCCTCCTAATCAGAAATTAAATCCATGTCAATTAGGTAAAAACATTCTAGATCATTTGGGCATTTGAAACTCACAAATCGGGAAGCGTAAGTGCAGTTAAGCGTAAAATTAATTGTTGTTTCCACATAGTTGTAAGGTAAATGTTATGGATTGATAAATGAAGGAATTTAATAATTATTAGCTACTTATTTTTCAGTATATTATGGAATTAGGTGCTTACACAAATGCCTTGAATCAATCATAAAGCCAAAGAACGATCGTACGTACGGTTCGCATCGAAACAAGGTAAGGAATCGAACTAGTTGAATTCATAAAATAGTTATTAATTCAAAAATTGGTTTGAACCCATAAGTGGGTAATTGGGAGTTGGTTAAGTGGTAAATTGATTGAATTTATACTAAATTTTGGTTTAGGATCATATAAAGGTTTATTAAGGAAAATTGGAAGATTCACTACGGTGCTGCGAGAAAGCGAAAAATAAGGTGTGGGTCCTAAACTTGTAAAATTTGTTTGATAATGATAAATGTCATATTATATTTGATAAATTAGGTTATTGATTGGTTTGGGATAGTAGCCAAAATATTAGTTTTGCGAGTGGCTGAACCAGGTATGTTTCGAGCCTTAAATGATTGATGTGTTGACAAAATTGTTAGTTTGACTGTATGAATATGTAATTGAGATTGTTATGCATAATTATATTATGTGATATGAGAATGTTTGATTGAATGGTATGAAATGTTAAGATATTAGAGTTGTGCAAGATTTAAATACATGAAATATTTACTATGGTATTTATACATGAGGTTGCTATTGGTGCACAATGAAATTCGTAAAGTATGTGAACTGAACGATATTGATAGATACCATCTCAATGGTAATTTGAAAATAGGAACATTGCTTCCTTTTTCTAAAAATATGTGATTATTGAAGACACGTTGAACATGTCGAATAAATGCAAAAAGTATTGAAATGTGATTATGTATAAAATTGTATGATATATTGCATGTGCATTTGGATGGGACTTTGTGGTTGACGGAGGAGTATCGTAGAGTACCGATGACATATTAATTACGCATATATTTGTAGTCAGTGCGCTGCATTTGGAGTACCGAGGGGATTGGAGATTATATCACATTATTTATTTGGCAGTTTCTACATTATTGATTATTGGTGGTTTTACCATATCAAGCTTTGCTCACATACATTGGAGTTTGGCAGACGGGTTCTAGGGAACTCGTGGTGTGTAGCGGATGGTATGGGTAGGATCTCACATGTAAAATTCTCACGATCATGTGCATTTGAAGTTATTATTGATAATTTTTTATTATGCTATTGGTACCTCTATGAAATGGCTTGTATAAATGCTTAATACTTGTTTAGTCTCACACTGAGCTTGTTAAGCTCACCCCATTAACTCAACTTCTCAGGTAACGATCGAACTTAGGATCAGAATTGGCATGCGAACATACGACGAACTTCGAACTTTACTTCGTCATATTATTTTAATTTAATTATATTTTTAGGTTATTTTATTATTATTCGGTTTTAAATTGTAAATTTTATTTAAACTATGGTTTGGGGCTATTCGAGATTTTGGGGTATTCATGCATGCATGACACGCATATTTGATATGGTTACACAATTTTTATAAATATGTTGAAATGAACTATGCATTATATATGGCTAAATTAATAATTTGACTAATAATGGTACATTTTCGCTGCTAAGAAGATAAAAAAATGATTTTTAAAAGGCAACACCGTTAGCAAGGTTTTACAAAAACTCACCTAATTCGCTAATTTGGCCTAAGCATGGTTGGACTAAGTAAATGGGCATTCCAAAGCTAACAATAGAAACCAAGGTTTTATAAAAAGGAGTACTTGAAGGTTTTTAACTATCGATAGGGTAGGTTCGACACTAAGGTGTCCAATGTGGCCTTCTCGGTTCGACCATAACATCTAGGTCGGGTTTGAGAGGTTACACATTACATTAATAGATGCTAATATTACCTATTTTTCCTGATATAGAAAACATACATTGGTTCTTACATTTAGGCGGGATTTTCCTTTGTAGCACTGTAGAAACATTTTCTCCCACGTTCACCCATTCATTTTCTTGGAGTTTCTTTTTGTCGGTGCACAGTTCTTTCAAAAATTTTGCATAACATGGAACCTATTTAATTGCATCAAGTAAAAGAATATTAATTTCTACCTTCTAGAATGTCTCAAAGATTTCTTTTTCCTTTCGTTCCTTTTTAACTTAGGCGAGCCTTTTAGGGTATAGGGGAGGTACAAAAAATTGTTTATGAGGCACAGGCTCAATGGGAGCTACTGGTTCGGCTTCCTGTTCAACATCGTGGTCACGACTCGTTCCAGGCACTAGTTCTGACTCTGTTTCATCTTTTATGGTTATAGCACTTGCATTTTGACGTGGGTTTGGTTTAGTTTAAGATGACAATTTTCCTTGGTTCTCTAAGCGACTAACCGTAAGTGCTAACTTACTTATTTGCTGATCAATTTCTTGGAAGTGTGCCTAAGACTTTTGTTAGAACTTTTCAGCGCTAACGGCTAACCTCTCTACTATGGTTTCAAGAGATGATTTTGGAGGTTGATATTGTTGAGGCAGAGGTGGTCTTGATTGATACAATTGATTGTATTAAGGGTTTGATCCATAGCTCATGTTTGGATGATCCCTCCACCCTGCATTGTACGTGTTTGATTATAGATCGTAACGCCTTTGAGGTGGCCTTGGGAAGTTCCCAATGTTATCTACTTCTGTAGTTGTGTCCTCAAGTAAAATCATGCACGAATCAATTGGTTGATCAGGCCTGGCACAAACACCGCACAATCTTATCTACTAAAGAATGAGTACTTAGCTCATAAACCCTTCTCATAGGTTCCATAGGTGGTCAATACTGTTGAGAATTTACAGCCATGGTCGAAATTAATGCCCTAACTCTTTGAAGAGTCATGTTTACAAGAGCCCCTCCACTTGCAGCATTGATAATCTTCATTTTCATTAAGAGTAACCCATCGTAGAAATATTGTAAGAGCGACTATTCAGATAGACCATGTTATGGGTAACTTACGCACAACTTCTTGTATCGCTCCCAATATTCATAGAGTGACTCTGCTTCCTTTTGTTGTATTCTGACTATACTCCTCCTTAATTTGACTGCTCAAGCTATTAGGAAAAATTTGTCAAGAAATAATTGAGACATATCAATCCAATTATTAACAGATCCTGGAGGTAAATAAAACAGTCATTCTCTAGTAGAGTTGTCTAAAGAAAAAGGAAAAGCTCGTAGTTTTATTTGATCCTCAATTACTCCTTCTAGTTTCATGCTTAGAAAAACCATGTGGAACTCTTTTAGATGAGTATGGGGGCTCTCATTTTTCAAACCGCAGAAAGTAGGCAATAAATGTATTAATCATGACTTTAACTCGAACGGTGTTTCACCTACTAGATAAGTTATGCATAGTGGTTATTGTTCATTTGGTACAGCTGCAAGTTGGCATATAGTTCGATTTGTCATTTTGTCTGAATCTTCGGTGTAAGATCCTTCTTCAAAGTCAGATTTTGGTTGTTTATCGCACCGAATAGCTTCTCTTTGAAGTATTCGAGCCAACTTTTCTGTTTCTGATTCAAATGCTAAAGTCCCCGATTCTGAACTGGTCATAAAGAAAACAAACAAAAATTAGAAATTTTTACCAATCTCGACAATGGCGCCAAAATTTGATGGGCGTCGAAACTACCAAATATAAATTCCTACAACAAAAATAATAGTAATAATAGTATAGAGCAGTAGGGTCAAATCCACAAGGGCTAGCTATCTAATTTCACCTTTTTTCGTAACCAGAATCGTTGTCGCAGTCACAGTCGTGCCCATGACCTATGCGTAGCAAAACTGAAAAATAAAAATAAAAATAAAAGTGGTGGGTTTAAATTGATAAAGATAATAACATAAGGAAATACGAAGTGTAATAAAATAAAATAAAATAAAAACATATTCGAAATTGCAAAAAAAAATTAAGTAAATAAAGTAAATTGGTAAATAGAATATTTTTAGGCTTAGCATTAGCCTCGGTGTACTCCAATCTTGAATAGATCCCTGAAATAGATTTTCCCTTCCAAGCGATAAGCTGGTTATAGCAATTGAGGATTCCTCAAATCGCCAACTATTCCTCTCGTAGTCGATCTCGATATCACCTGCAAATCGACCCTTGCCGAATTTCCAACCATGTGGCATGTACCCGTAATTTAAGACTTTGACAACCTTATGATCTGAAAAGCCCAACTCGAATTAACGGCCTCAACCATGTAGGTCATTTAAATCTGATCACTATCTCCCTTGACAAAATCCAACTAGCTTTTTCCAATTGAACATGCCAATTTGTTCGCGGGATTTTAAATACAACATCGCTGACTCAACTTCCCAACTGTATTCCAAATGATTTTAACCCAATGCACGCTTTTTGAATTGAAATCGAATCAAATTTAAGGGATGAATTTGTACTATCCCATATACTGGAGAGATAGCGAATACCGAATTGCAAAGTATTTAGTGTGGGTTTATATCTCACGATTACTTTGTTGAAACGATAACTGGGCTAAGGCTAAAAAGGGTTTAGTTAATCATGAAAAGTATCATGCTTAAAAATAAATGGTTTAAATGGAATTTTAGAAAGTGGGAAAGGAAAGGGAAGGGCTTGGTAAGCAAATAATCAAAAAGTTGAAAGTAAAAGAAAAATAGTTGAAATGGTAGAATAGAGTATCACACAGGAATGGAAAATAATAAAGAATTTATTAAATGCCAAAGGTAAAAGTGTGTGTTTAATTGGTTGTAGCCACTAGGTAGGGTAATTTACCAAAATATACCAAAATAAAAAAAAATTACGAAAATGGGCCGAAATCTACATTATTTACGAAAAAGGGCCATTTTCCCCCAAAATGCGTCCACGTCAGCGAGTTTTGGGGGGATGCAGTAGGAAAGCACGCCCTTGAGGGAGCGCTTTGTGCCACATCAGCACAAAACCTATTGACAAGGACGCGCTTTGCTGATGTGGCACAAAGCGCTCCCTCAAGGGCACGCTTTTTCCCTCTTTCCCCCGGACTACTTTTTCAGCTATTTTTAGTGTTATGGTATGAGGTTTTAGGGTTTTAGGACTAGGTTTAGGATTTTTTAGAGTCATTGGGTTTAGGGTTTTTAGGGGAAATTTAATGGACTAGATTATAGGGTTAATTAGGGTTTAGTAAAAATATGTTTAGGGTTTTGGGGAAAATATATTAGCAAAATAAAAATTATTTGAATTTTTTTGACAATTGTATCTGGCAAAATAATTTTGAGAAGACGTTTCTGAACAAATAGTGCCGAAAACACTTCAAGCAGGATGCACTGTCAGCAAGAGTACTGAAAAGAGCTCCCACGTGGATGCTCTTTTGCTACAGTAGTCTCCGATAAAATAATTTTGAGAAGACGTTTCTGATCAAATAGTGCCGAAAAAGCTTCAAGCAGGATGCACTGTCAGCAAGAGTACTGAAAAGAGCTCCCACGTGGACGCTCTTTTGCTAACAGTAGTCTCCAGTAAAATAATTTTGAGAAGACGTTTCTGAACAAATAGTGCCAAAAATGCTTCAAGCAGGATGCACTGTCAGCAAGAGTACTGAAAAGAGCTCCCACATTGACACTCTTTTGCTACAGTAGTCTCTGGCAATCCTTAGACTATAAATCAGGTAAATTTCATTCTTAGGTTGCATAACAGAAATTGAGGCAAAAGAAAAATAGAAACTGAAAATGAGTGAACGTATTAATGTTGTTATTTACTACGACGGTGAGGTTTGTGACACCGAAAATGGTGTTGTTTTTTTATCGGAGAACACAACGTGACTGGGTTTTAATCAGAACATAGATTTGATAGAACTTCGCAAAAGAATTAGACGTAAAATCTTCAGAACAACACCAATGAAAGTTCAGTCTATTAAGTATAGATTTTGCGCTTCGGTTGATCCAGTGAGATATGACTCATTCGACATCAAAGGTCCTAGGAGCTTTGAGGCAATGGTGGAGACTCATCTTGCCAGTGGATCACCCTATCTTGAGGTATATGTACAATTTTCATCTCCAAGTGATCTTCTTTTGAATTCAACATCTACTGCTGTTCGAGGGGAATACACGACCCCAAGCCGACACTCTGTTAGTGGGAGGCAGAATACGAAAGTGCATGTGTTTGGTGATAATGTGGAAAACATAACCCCTGCACGACACTCAGTTGGTGGATGGGACATGCATATCCTTCCTTCGACGTCCGATGATAGAAATACGTATTGGGGAACGACACCAACTTCTAGTGGTTAGAAATCCACATATGATTGGGAACGTTATGAAAGATGTTTAAGGAGGGACAATATACTCCCCACGACAACCACCGCGAGGGGCCCTCGTTCGTTGCAGATGATGGTGGGTCGGATGATGAGTCCGATGTGGATCCACCTCGAAAGCCCAAGCCCGATGGTACAAAAGTTGCATTATTTTCTAAACCAGAGCCTGTTCCAACCGTACTTGAAGATGTTGAGGGTGGTTCAGATGAAGAAGAAGAAAATCTACTATTCAGGGTGTACTCGCCTCCAGCCCACATGCATAATGTCGATCTATCTCAAGACGATGCATTAGAGTTTCCTGAACTACCACACTAGACGCGTGACCGTACAAGTTCGTCGTTGGATTTGGGCGAATTAGAAGTTGGTACTGAGTTTTCCAACAAGGATGCTTTTCTTGGTGTATTGAAACAATACAGCATCAAGAATGGGGTTAACTACAAGTGGTTAAATCCAAGCTCGATAAGTACGAGGCAAAGTGTGCAGTGCAAGACGATACATGTTCATGAAAAATCATGGCCTCGTTGAGGCAAAAGGACAGGCTTGTGGGAGATCAAAAAGTACAAAGGTCCACAAACATGTCTTGCTGGTACAGTATCACTATGTGTTCAATGTTTTTGAATAATACTAATATTACATAATGTTGCATTATTTAACGACTTTTTGCTGATGTGTGTTTCACAAGATCATCTGGAGATGGATTCAGAGATGTTGGCTGACTTAATAATACCGACGGTGAAGGCTGATCCCAAGACTACAGTGCCGGCCTTAATTGGCAATATTCGTTGCCAATTGGGGTACACGCCCTCTTACCGGAAGACTTAGATAGCCAAGCAGAAGGCGTTGGAAAAGTTGCATGGTCAATGGGACGCTTCATATAATGAAGTGTGGCAGTGGTGTCAGGTGCTGGAGAGATATGTCCCAGACAGCATAACAAAACCTTGAAACGAAACCGGCGTACTACAACGATCGATTGCTCCATGGATGTGTAGTGTTCAAGTGTCTGTTCTGGACATTTAAGCAATGCCGAGACGCGTTTATATACTGCAAGCCATTGGTACAAATTAACGGTACCTTTATGTATGGTATATATACGCATCGGCTATTGCTAGCTGTGGCACAAGACGACAGTGAGAGAATCCTTCCAATTGCGTTTGCAATAACACCGGGGGAGTCAGCTGATGAATGGGATTTCTTCCTATCTGGGTTAAGGAGGCATGTCTGTCCCCAACCTGATATATGCATTATATCGGATTTGGGCCCTGGAATACTAGCCGCAATAAAGCGACAAGGAAGTCTGTGGCATCGCACACACCATCGATATTGCCTAAGGCATGTTGCGTCCAACTACCACTGGCAACATCGATCTACAAGTGAACGACGACAAGTGACCAATATGGGTATGTAATATCTATTAATATAATGTCGTTTGTAATATTTAATTTATTCTAAATTGAAGAGTGGTATGTAATATTCGCTATCAACTTATATTGGCAGGGTATGAGATCAATAAAACCGTTTTCAAGAGATGTTGGCGAGTTTACGAGAAGTTAATGAAGAAGGCGCAAACTACCTATGCAATATTCCTTTCGAACAGTGGACACAAGCATACGACGGTAGCCTACGATATGGTCATATGACCTCAAACATGGTCGAATGCATAAATTCTGTTCTAAAAAGAACGCGCCATTTTTTGATAACATCGGTTGTGCGAGAGACATATTTTCATTTAGCGGCACTATTTTTGAAGCGAGAAGCGAGTTATAAAGGCCAAATTCAAGGAGGCCATGTATGGTGCGTGAAGGTCTTGCGAGAATTTAACAAAGGGAAGGCACGGGTAACACCATGAACACAGTGTGTCATGATAGCGACAACCTATGGTTTCGTGTGACGGAGTTTGACAGACCGAACCAAGGTCTTGTTGGCGGGCAATATCGTGTACACTTGAGAAATAGGACCTGCGACTGTGGGATATTTGATGCACTTCGTTACCCATGCGCTCATGTACTTGTGGCTTGTCAGAATCTCCGTTTGGATCCCATGAGCTATGTCGACGAAGTGTATAAAATAGAAAACATGTACAACGTTTGGAGACACATATTCCCACTAGTCCCAGATGAACTTCTGTATTGCTTGCACCGTATAAGCTGTTGTCGGATAGACAATTGAGGCGCAAACCAAAAGGTCGACCTTTCTCAACTAGAATAGGCAACAATATGGATATCCGAGAAATGGCCAACCAACTAGGTTGTGCGGATGGTATAGGAACCCAGGCCATACATCTCGCTCGTGTCCAAATCGGAATAGTTGACAATCTTCTTAGCTTTTTTGTCTCTTGGTGGCTATGTAAATTCTATTTATTTCTTGATGAAAACGGTGAACTTTTGTAGAAGGACTAATTTGCAAAAAAAAATTAAATTACAATAAAAAAACAAATCTTGGACTTTTATTTTTATTAAAGATATTAAAATTAAATTACAAATAAAAAAATAAAAACAAATTTTATTATATTTAATATATTAAAATTAAATTATAATAAAAATAAACAACTTTTATTTTATTAAAGATATTAAAATTAAATTACAAAAAAAAAACTTTTATTTTATTAAAGATATTAAAACTAAATTACAAAAAAACAACTTTTATTTTATTAAAGATATTAAAATTAAATTAAAATAAAAAATAAACAATTTTATTTTATTAAAGATATTAAAATTAAATTACAAAAAATAAAAATAACTTCTATTTTATTAAAGATATTAAAATTAAATTACAAAAAAAAATTATATTTTATTAAAGATATTAAAAGTAAATTACAAAAAATAAAAAATAACTTTTATTTTATAAAAGATATTAAAATTAAATTACAATAAAAATAAACAACTTTTATTTTATTAAAGGTATTAAAATTAAATTACAAAAAAAATAAAAAACAACTTCTATTTTATTAAAGATATTAAAATTAAATTACAAAAAAAACAACTTTTATTTTATTAAAGATATTAAAAGTAAATTACAAAAATAAAATAAAAAGCTTTTATTTTATTAAAGATATTAAAATTAGATTACAATAAAAAATAAACAACTTTTATTTTATTAAATATATTAAAATTAAATTACAAAAAATAAAAACAACTTCTATTTTATTAAAGATATTAAAATTAAATTACAAAAAATAAACAACTTTTATTTTATTGAAGATATTAAAACTAAATTATAAAAAATAAAAATAACTTTTATTTTATTAAAGATATTAAAATTAAATTACAATAAAAAATAAACAACTTTTATTTTATTAAAGATATTAAAATTAAATTACAAAAAAAATAAAAAACAACTTCTATTTTATTAAAGATATTAAAATTAAATTACAAAAAATAAACAACTTTTATTTTATTAAAGATATTAAAACTAAATTACAAAAAAATAAAAACAACTTTTATTTTATTAAAGATATTAAAATTAAATTACAATAAAAATAAACAACTTCTATTTTATTAAAGATATTAAAATTAAATTACAAACAAAAATAAAAAATAAATTTTATTTTATTAAAAAATTAAAAAATTATATTACAATTAAAAAATAAAAAAAGGCGGACGGAATCAATGTTGGTGCCGGTCGGAATCAGTGTCACATGGGGGTGGTCGACGGTTACGCGCTGGATTCCTCCTTCTTCTAGCTTTCGGCGGGGGTCGTGAAACCTCAAGCGGGGATTCTGGTTCCTCCGGCAGTGGGTCTGGTTGTGGGTGTTGGGAGTATGACCCACCTTGATAAAATAACACCTGCGGAGGTGTTTGCATAAACCATGGCAAGGGTGTCTGAATCCCATAAGGCGAAGGAGACTGGTAAAAAGAAGAGCTCCGACGGCGCCTCGTGTGATCCCTCATGCGACGGCGGCCTCAAGATCGCTGGCCAGTCGGAGTAGTCGGGAACGGACTCAAACCGGACCATGCATTCCAACCTGCAGTGGGACTGGGAAAAGGAAACATATATGGGTTAGGATACATATAAGGGCTAGGGTACGCACCTTGCATAAAGGCCAAAGGCTGTGATGTCGGTGTCGTCGACTAAAGTGTTGGGCCCGGTGACTGTGTCGGCGCTGTTGATGGTCCCGTCTCATCACCCCTTCTCCTTAGATTTAAAGGGGCCCATCGTTCCCTTTGTTTACGAAGTTGCCGTCGCCACTCCTCTTCCGACAATAAACACGGCTTGGCATGGATCCTAAACCATGACATGTATTTCGGCACGCACGCTAACTTGGAACGACGATCGGTTCCCAAATAGTTATATAATCATACCAGTTCTCCACATTTCTATATATGCTGACCAAAATCTTGGCCAATCCGTGTGCAACTGCCGTATGTCGACTTTGTGCTCATCATCGAGCACTCAGGTGGCACGGGAATCGGTTGTCAGAATCTAAATTGTCGCAGAACCCGATCTGACTGGTGCATCCCCACAGTGGCATAGTTGATCAATGGGACCTTCACATGCCGAATGTTCGGATTTAGCAAGAACTCCTCCGGAATTACTGCCCGAATTGCCGGATCCTCGTATGGTGTCCATTGAAACTATATTAACATGACCAAAATATTAGTTATATACATAATACTTAATATGAAATACTAAATACTAAATTATAAATACAAAATTCAAAATGACAATTTTATTACGAAAATATATTTTATTTAATACTTACTTGTGATTCCAACCGTTGGTCCAATAAAACCCGTATATCTTCAAGCAAGGTAAGTATTCCAACATAACTCGCCGAATGATTCCACCTAATTAAATAAATTTTTATCATACAATTATACTTTAAATCTACGTAATAATTGTAAAATATAATATTAAATTTACCTCGTTATGAGTGGGAAAGTATATGGGTGGTCGACTCGAGGACGTAAAAATGGAAATCGAAATCGTTCCCATGACTGCAGTAGTGATAGAAAACCTCTGATTTTCGCTTTACTCGGTCGCGTCGCCCCGCATATCTCCTGATACAATTTTGATAGCACCCCCAACTCAATTCACCAGCTGCTCTAAAATCAACGAGTTTCAGACCATCTCAGTGTCTGAGGTTTGAGGCAGTGTCGGCATCGATAGCCTCCAATCATCTCAAGAATGTATGCCCGAGCATACCATATTCTTTCTATTTCGGTCGAACTATTATTCGGCTTCGAGAATGTGTCTCGTCACCAGCCCATCTCGATCCGACCTCCATAAATGTTATCTAGAATTGCACCCAGAAGCTCGTAGCATACGGTGGTCCAATCGCTAGAAGTTGCGAACCTAGTGACTACGGACCCATCCACTGACAATCCCAATTGCAACTGCACGTCTTCCAGAGTGATAGTACACTCTTCGCATGGAAGATGGAAAGTTTGCGTCTCGGGTCTCCACCTCTTTATCAACTCACTAATTAACTTCGGCTCCAACTTGCACCCCCGACCTATCATGGCCACGTGCCAAAACCCCGCTTCTCACAGGTAATTCTCAATAAACGGCGATGGCGGACCAGGCATATTGCGAATATAGCATTGCAACACCCGATCTACAGACTGTTTAAAAAATTATAAAATAAAAATTAATTAAAATTGCATAAACCTAAAAAATATTAAATAGTATTGAAAACTTAAAATTAAAACTTACCATTTGCATTTGATCGACGGAGATGTGTTTATCGTCGAGACGAATTAATTCCTCTACCATTGGTAATCTGATCGAATATTTTAAAATTTATCAAAAAATATATTTCAAAAAATTTAAAAAATGGCTTTTTTGTAAATATTAAAAGACTATTATGAAATTTGAGAGGAAGTTTCAAGGAATTTAAGAGAAATTTGAGGAGAATTTGAGAGAAAGTTGAGAGAAAAATGAATAAGGACTTTGTTGTGAAAAAAATAAAAGGGTGGGAGGTTTTTATAGTTTTCTTTTCTGACCATTGGAGGCCCAACGGTTAAAAAAATTTAACCGTTGCAGCAGGAAAGAGCGCCCTTAAGGGAGCGCTTTGTGCCACATCAGCAAAGCGCGTCCTCGTCAACGTGTTTTGTGTTGATGTGGCACAAAGCGCTCCCTCAAGGCCGCGCTTTCCTATTGCATCCCCCCAAAACGCGCTAACGTGGACGCGTTTTGGGGGGAAATGGCCCTTTTCTGTAAATAATGCAGATTTCGGCCCATTTTCGTAATTTTTTTTTATTTTGGTATATTTTGTAAATTACCCCACTAGGTATTTATACACTTTCAGTGCTAAAATTTAGCTAGATTTTTCCTAAATATTATCACTAAATAATTCTAAATATTATCACTAAATAATTCTAAATCCTATCACTAAATAATTTAAAATTTAAACTAGAGATTAAATTTAAACTAATTACAGAGTTGTAACAATATAAAAAACTTTCAATCTTTATCCAGTCACTTTAAAAAAAAATCTTCAACCCTTTAATCTTTATCTAGTCATCTTTGTATCTTCAATCTTTCAATCAAGCCCTCATCTTTACTTTTTGCTTCAATTTAGCCCCCTTTTGTAAGAGTTTGAATTCAGCACACCAACTTCATTTCTGATAAGAAAAATCCAAATTTAATAGCATTTTATTCGACAATTAGCCAAGAATAAATATATTAAAATAGGAATTTATCTGGCTATCACCCTTTCATCTAAAAAGCTAAAAACAAGTTATCTAAATTTGATTGGAAATATATAAAAATAGAAACACCCAAATATACAATATAATAATTTTTCATATTTTCTAATACCTTTAAAATTAACCCTCAATGTCACAATAAAAAAGTACAAATGTTGAGGGTTAGATTTTTTTTAGAACCAAGACTAAATTAATACAATGTATAAACATTAAGGGTTAAAGTTGCTATTATATCAATTTTAAAAGTTGCCACTACAACTATTGCCCATGATAAGTCATAAAAGAAACATATTTTAATTCCATTCTTAATGCGTTTTTGGATGATTAATTATGTAAATTAGTGAATTTGATGCTCCTAATCCTTTAAATTCATGTTTCTATACTTAGGAGAGCATTTGGGAGCGAAAGGAGCGAAAAATGAGCCAAAATCAAACGAATAGAGCTGTTTCCAGGATCCACACGACCTGGGCAATTCCACACGAGTTGCCCACATGCCCATGTGCCAGGCCATGTCGATATCGCACTCTGTTTCCCAAACATGCGGAAAAACCCAATTTTTAGGCTTTCTGAGCATTCTAAAGTCTATAAATACCAATTAGAAGAAGATCTAAGGGGGCACTCAGAGAAGATTGAAGAGAACACTGGAAGAACGCCATCAAAATCAACTCGAAGTGGATATCCTTCAAGATCGAAGATCTCTATTTAATTTCCTTTGAAGTTCTATTGAGTTTCTTTATGTCTTATTGTTACCCTAACTTTGAGATGTTTCTATTCAGGATTATAAACTAAATTCCCTAGAAACTTAGGGAGGATGAAACATATGATGAATCTTATTATTTAATTTCTATTTTTATGCTATAAATACTTGATTATTGTTCTCATTTATGTATGCTTATTTCGTGTTTTAATATTTTTATGATATTAATTCATGTTTAATGTGCTT
Source organism: Gossypium rotundifolium (assembly GCA_025506655.1). NCBI lineage: Eukaryota > Viridiplantae > Streptophyta > Magnoliopsida > Malvales > Malvaceae > Gossypium > Gossypium rotundifolium. Next base: position 135,634,338 of record CP106733.1, read on the forward strand.
ATTTCAGTGGAGCAAAAGTCCCCGTTTAAGAGTAGATCTAACATAATTGAGTGGAGTTGCATGCAATCCTAGAAATAGGACGACATAAATCTACCAGTTTAGAGTCAAATCTAATAAGGGAATCCATAGATCGAGTTAATGTGATGATAAGGGTTTTAATTAGAAAGAGATTTCAATTAATCAATCTAGAGTCAGTTGTTATTACTCTCGAAAGAGATATTAACATGATTTAGGGGTTTCTACGGATCAAGACACAAGTGAATAAATCGTTTAATTCAGATTCAAAATAATAGGTGAAGTCTAAGTGGATCATTTCCTGGGTATTGTCTTTCTCATTGGTTATCTTCGATTATTTTTCCCATTTCATTCTCTGTTGCATTCGTAGTTAAATTAGATTAGTAAATTTAGATTAAAAATAATCACTTCAATTTATCATCTATATAATAAGAAAATAGTAATTACTAGTACTTTTAGTCCTCGTAGATACGATATTCCCTACTCACCATAGCTATACTATTGTTTGATAGGTGCGCTTGCCGTTGTCGTAATTATAGTTAATTTAGTGACCATCAAGTTTTTGGCGTCATTGCCGGGGACTAAAATATTAGGAACACTCGATTTTTATTAATTTAGCCATTTATTTTTATTATATTTTTATTTTATTTTTAGTTTAATTTTTGTTTTATTTGCTTATGGCAGGTTCCTTTAGTTTATGACTAAAAGAAACCCATTGGGACCATTATTATTTGACAGTGAGATTGAAAGTACAACTCGCAGTGTAACACCCCAAACCCGGCCTATGAGCCCTGACCGGATCTGGTATGTCACTGGGTAAAACGTTTTGAAAGATTTTGATGTGTGGTGAAAATCTGAAGAAAATATGTTAAGGTTATAAAATAATGTTTGATAAAACTCAGGAGGGTTTGATTTTTTTTTCAAACTTGGTTGTGTTGAAAATCTTTGAAAACATTTGATCATTCAAAATTTAAAGAACTTTCAAAACCATGGTTGACTTTGTGAATTTTGCTACCCAATGGTAACATATTTGAAAACCCGTTGAAGTTATTAAATTGAAAATGTTACTTTTAACCGATTTACTTAACATTACATTTATAATTTCATTTGTAATATAGTATAAGTAAAATAAAACAACTATATAAACATCCAAATATTAATTAGCGGCCTTATTACAACCCAAAATAAGAATTTACTAAATAAACAAACTTAAACAGTTTTAAATAAATCCAAATCCAAGGAACAAGCATGGCCTCCTCGAGTCCTCTCCGGCTCCATCTCCATGATGTATTCATCGCAAAATAATATGGGAAGGGTGAGTCACCAAGACTCGGTGTGTAAATCCCCACCCGAAATGCAACTCATACACAAATTATTAATAAACATGCAAACGTGCAACCCCACTAACCATCCGTACTCCTTTAACTACCCGTGTGGTCAAAACCACCGGTGGTCAAAACCACGGTGACTAGAGTCACAAATCAAGTGATGGGGCCAACCCATCGTGTGGTCAAAACCATCGATGACCATAGGTCACAATTATCATAATGTGGTCAAAACCTTTGGTGGTACCAAACCACGGGACTTAGTCACGATTTAACAACGGTGTGGTCAAAACCACCGTGACCAAGTCACAATTAATCGATGGGGTCAACCCATCTTGTGGTCAAAACCATCGGTGACATCCATAGAGATCATCCTCTCCTCTCATCAATCCCACCATCATCATGCTTACATAACAAATATCATAATCCCATATATCATGCATTTATGTACAAAGATAGCATTCAACAGCATATGATGGCATACACAACATATATCATAGATCACGTAATAGGGGACTTACCCGGAAACCATGCTTATGCCCACAAGGCAAAGTTACAACACGAGAGGTTATACAGCAACATAATAAATAGTCTATGCTAATAAAGTGTGTACGAGTTTACACACCTGTTACTAACACGGATCCTAGATCCCGAAGATCCGAGCTACTGTGCTAGATCCTTTGACCCTTGGTTGCCGATTTGGTCTCCTTACCAAATCCCGAAACTGCACTTATTCCTGAAATCGTTGAGATCCCAAAACAAATCGAAATCTCGAATTTGCTAATTGTGCCTTGAGTAGTCAAGATCCTACACACCATAAGTCAGATTCGACTTAATACAGAAATCCATAATCAAGGCCTATGGCCGAATGCTACTTACCACCTTATCTTAGGGAATCAAATCCCGAAAGCTTCCTTCAATCGGCTACAGTCCTTCCCTACAATTGGCTTTAATCACATTAATATGAGTCATAGGCCATTCGGCCATAACCATAGATCCCAAAAACCAACCAAAAATCATTCGCCCATGTCCATTTACCCCTTACTAACCGATTGAAGAAGAATCTCGAAAAGAATCTTTGCTCACTTGCTATTTGGCCAAGGTAGATCTAATGGAGGAGGGAAGATTTTGGCAAGAAAGTGGGGTAGCTTCGGCTAGAGAACAAGAAGATAACAACGAAAAGGGTGATAGGGGTTTGAAGAATTTTAGGCAATATGGCTAGAGAGGATTCGGCCAGCAACAAATTAGAGAGAAAAGAAAAGAAACTTGATGAATTTCGGCCCCTTTCTCTATGTGATAAAGCCGATTGTGGATGGCCCTAAGGAGTCCTACATTTGGCCATTGCTCCTTAATAAGATAAATCCCATCTTTTGATTATCACCCTCCTTTATCACCTCTTCAAAATAAAATAAAAATACTTACTCTTATCTTCCCTTCTAAGCCAAAATTATCAAGAAAAAGAAAGGCTTATCCCATCCTTTCCAAGGTCCCAATTGCCGTCCAACTCTACTCTCCTCATGGCGCCAATTTGTAAAAATAAAAAAAACAACCCCTATGCTATCACCGTGACTCGAACTTGAGTCCATTCGCCAAGACCCTTAAGTGGCGCCCCAAGCCACTCCACCAAACCAACTTTCATGCCCTTAAACCTCACCATTTAATTTTTAAGGCCTTCTTACTTTAGCCCCTTTCTTTAACGCCCAAAAAGCCCAAAAATAAAATGCATCCCCCTTGTAACTCCCAAGACTTGAACCTCTTCCCTTGAAGCTCCCTTTGATGCCACCTTCCAAGCCTTTAAGATTGCGTCCCAAGCCACCTTATCACATGATCTCTTGTGTCATGTTTTGCACCAAATTTTTTTTAAAGCCTCATTCACTTTGCTTCCTCTTCTCAAGTGCCAAAAAAAAACTTCTAGCCCTAAGTTAAGCCTAACCCGAGGTTATCACTAGACCCTAGAACCTATCTAGTAATCATAGTATTCATTTCTTTTCAAGCAAGCACATGCAAATAATTAAATTTTAGACAACCCCTAAATCAGGATGTTATAGTTCTACCCCCCTTAAAAAGAATTTCGACCTCGAAATTACCTGGATCAGAAGAGCTGGGGGTATTGCTACCGCATCACATCCTCGAGTTCCTAGGTGGCTTCCTCCGTACCATGATTTCGCCATAACACCTTTACCAAAGGCACTGACTTTCTCCTCAAAACCTTGACATCTCGATCCAAGATTTGTACTGGCTCCTCCTCGAAAGACAAGTCTGAGTTCACTTCAATTTCTGCAACCGGCACTACGTGTGATGGATCTGATCGATAGCGCCTCAACATCAAAACATGCTAGACATCATGGATCTGGCTCAATTCTACCGGTAACTCAAGCTAGTAAGCTATCGGTCCCACACGTTTCAACACCGTGTACGGTCCGATGAATCTAGGGCTTAGCTTGCCCTTCCGGCCAAACCTCAGCACCTTCTTCCAAGGTGATACCTTCAAGAAGACCTTATCACCCACTGCATATTCAACCTCTCTTCGCTTAAGATCGGCGTAGGATTTTTGCCTGTCCGACGCCTCCTTAAGACGAGCCCGAATTACTCTAACCTTATCCTCCGTCTCCGCCACTAACTCTGGACCCAACATCTGTCGCTTTCCTAGTTTCGTCCAACATGTAAGAGTACGGCATTTCGACCATACAGTGCCTCATATAATGCCATCTGAATACGGAGCTATAGATACTAGCGCGGTTCCGGGTAACAGATCTATACCAAATTCAACCTCACAGTCCGGAGGTAGACCCGAAAGTTCCTCTGGAAACACATCAACATAATCTCTTACGGTCCGGACATCACTCATAGTTGCACCCTTAGCTTCTAAAGCACAGACACGCACCACATAAGCTTCACAACCCTTCCTAACCATCTTTTCCGCCTTCAATGTAGAAACCAGATTAGATAGGTAATCTCTTCTTTTGCCTATCATCACCACCTCATCACCTTCCACGGTCTTTATTATCATGCGCTTAGCTACGCAATCCAGGCTAGCCTGATACTTTACTAGCCAATCCATCCCGAGGATTAGATCGAACTTTCGAAACGGTAGTTCCATCAAGTCAGCCAAGAACACGACCCCTTAGAGTTCTAGGGTACGCTCCTATAGAGTTTACTTACTTCTGAGTGACCTAGAGGGCTTAATACAGTCATCTTCCTAGAAGTAAGCCGAGTCTAAGTGTAGAGTTTTCACTATGCTACTAGCAATGTACGAGTGAGTTGAGCCAATGTCAATTAAGGTACTATAGGGTACTCCAAAGATCGAAAACATACCGGTTATGACGTTCGGTGTATGGCCCTCCTCCTGACGCCTCACAGCATAGACCAAACTAGGTTACCTAGCCTCAGTACCTGCGGTACCTCCCCTCGGTACCCCACGACCTCTGCTAGCACCATTACCTCCTCTTCCAGCACCACGACCTCTCGGTGGCTATTGGTTATCCCTCCTATTCGGTGCACGACCCTGACCCTCTGACCTCAGCCTGGCTGCCTTTTTCAGATAATCTCTAACTCGATGTTCCATGAACCCACATTCGAAACATCCCCAATTACTATTCCAACACTCTCGTGTGAGACTTCCCACACCGAGCACACCGTGGCGGCCATTGAGGATTAGCAGCAGTAGCAGGCCTAGCAACTTGATTTGACCCACCATACCTCGTCCTCTTCTGCTGATTACCAGAGAACTTTGAAGATCCGGAGCTCCTCTTATTCCAATTCCTATCCTGATTCCGCCTAACTGACTGTCTTACCCCTTCAGCAACCTTAGACTTCTCCACTAGGACAGCGAACTCTCGTTCCTGCTGTGGAGCTATCATCATCCTCAACCCATCTCTCAGCCCATCTTCGAATCTAACACAGCGTTCATGCTCAGTACCTACAATACCACGAGCATACCTGCTCAACTGGAGAAATTCAGCCTCATACTCCGCCACTGTCTTATTACCCTGAACCAGGTTCAAGAAAGCCTTCCGCTGCACATCCACGTAGCTAGTTCCTATATACTTCTTTTGATAGGCGGTCTTAAAGAATTCCCATGTGAGATCCTCCGCTATCGCTCCATCTCTTACAGTGAGCCACCACTGATATGACTCATCCCGAAGCAGAGAGATTATACCCTTCAACTTCTCCTCAGCTGTAAAATCCAGGTCACCCATGATCCTCTCAGTATATTCTAACCAATATTCCGCCGCACTGGGTGCCACTCCAGAAACTCCTCTAAACACCTCCGCTACGTTAGCCCGGAGTCGTTCAACCACGGATTTATGGGCTCCTGCACCTGCGCCCGCCTCGACAACTCATTCCAATACTCGTAGTACAACTTGGGATACTACATCGTTACCATTTGGATTCGATCCTCGAACTTAGTTTCGCCACGGCAGATTCGGCATCTCATTTCCAGACCCATGACCAGACCTTGCTGGCTCCGACAAGGTCATCCTACCTCTACCACGGCCACGGGGTAGACGTCCACAACCTCTTGTACTCATTACTCTTATCGTGATCTGATTAAGAAGTTTTATGAATTAGTACTTTCGTTTCACTTGTTTACCCCTGAAGGAGTTTCATGAAAAAGAATTTAGGAGTGGTTCTTTCGTATTCATGCATGCACACAGTTTTTTCATTCATTCATCCATCCACCAAGTAGTTATGAACTTTTGTTCATTCAGAGAAATGTTGTAGTTTTTCATTGTGGTTGTTTTCCACTACCTAGGGGTATTTTCGTAATTTTATCCTACAGGGGTATTTTCATAATTTTCCAAAAGAAAAGTTCCCGGATGATTTTGTCAAAAAGTATTTTGGAACTTTTAAATTATCGAGGTATTTTGAATAAATTTTGAAATTCGGGGGTATTTCGATAATTTTGGACCTCAGGGGTATTTCGGTAATTTTTCACAAATCAAGGTGAATTTGTAAAATTTAATAAATCAGGGATATTTCAAAAGTTGTAAAACTTTGAGGGTTCTTTTTTAGAATTGCATTTTCCAGAATCGTGATGTTGCAAAATTTTAAAAATCAGGGTCATTCTGGTTATTTTGTTGGTTAGGGGCAATTTTGTAATTTTACCACTAGGGGTATTTTAGTAATTTTTTTCACAACAAGATTTCCAAAATTTGGTTCTAATTGATTTCACAAAAGAAGGATATTTTGAAATTTCTTTTTTTATTTGGAATTTTTTTCATACGGAGGGTATTTTGGTAGTTTACAAACCAGGGGTATTTTGGTCATTTTTTTAAAGCCAAGGTTTTAATTACTTCAAAACAAAATGACTAGTCCCTTTCGGTTTTAGTTATCAAGTTTAGCTTTGTGAGTGTGTTGTCTCACTAGGATGAACCGTCACTACGCACTGGTAGGATTCGAGTGAGTAGGAGGTGAGTCACTGGGGATCGCTTAAATACCGTGCTCCCAGAATCCAATCCTAGACATACGCATAACGGTTGCCACATCCCTTGCTCATTGACAAACTCACGGGGTTGTTTAGGGAATTATTAAATCTTATGCATTGTTTGTTGGGGTATGCTAACCCTAGGGTTCAACAATTCCTTACTTTAATATTCTACGTTCCCAATTTACCCTTCTACCCCTATCACATATTCACAAAAATAGATAGAATTACTTACCTGGGCGGATTGGTGCCGGAGACTCGGTGCCATGCTATTCAAGCCACAAACAGTTTCCCAAAACATTCCAATAAGGCCTACTAACATAAACAAAACATTTTGGGCCTTGGGCCCCACAAATGAAGTTTTGAACCGGGCTCTGATACCAAAAATGTAACACCCCAAACCCGACCCAAGAGCCCTGACCGGATCTGGTATGTCACAGGGTAAAACGTTTTGAAAGATTTTGATGTGTGGTGAAAATCTGAAGAAAATATGTTAAGGTTATAAAATAATGTTTGATAAAACTCAGGAGGGTTTGATTTTTTTTTCAAACTTGGTTGTGTTGAAAACCTTTGAAAACATTTGATCATTCAAAATTTAAAGAACTTTCAAAACCATGGTTGACTTGGTGAATTTTGCTACCCGATGGTGACATCTTTGAAAACCCGTTGAAGTTATTAAATTGAAAATGTTACTTTTAACCGATTTACTTAACATTTATAATTTCAATTGTAATATAGTATAAGTAAAATAAAACAACTATATAAACATCCAAATATTAATTAGCTACCTTATTACAACCCAAAATAAGAATTTAGTAAATAAACAAACTCAAACTGCTTTTACATAAATCCAAATCCAAGGAACAAGCATGGCGCCTCGAGTCCTCTCGGCTCCATCTCCATGATCTACTCATCCGCAAAATAATATGGGAAGGGTGAGTCACCAAGACTCGGTGTGTAAATCCCCACCCGTAAATGCAACTCATACACAAATTATTAATAAACATGCAAACATGCAACCCCACTAACCATCCGTACTTCTTTAACTACCCGTGTGGTCAAAACCATCGGTGGTCAAAACCACGGTGACTAGAGTCACAAATCAAGTGATGGGGCCAACCCATCGTGTGGTCAAAACCATCGATGACCATAGGTCATAATTATCATAATGTGGTCAAAACCATCGGTGGTACCAAACCACGGGACTTAGTCACGATTTAACAATGGTGTGATCAAAACCACTTTGGTGACCAAGTCACAATTAATCGATGGGGCCAACCCATCTTGTGGTCAAAACCACTGGTGGCAATCCATAGAGATCATCCCCCTCCTCTCATCAATCCCACCATCATCATGCTTACATAACAAATATCATAATTCCATATATCATGCATTTATGTACAGCATAGCATTCAACAGCATATGATGGCATACACAACATATATCATAGATCACGTAATAGGGGACTTACCCGGAAACCATGCTTATGCCCACAAGGCAAAGTTACAACACGAGAGGTTATACAGCAACATAATAAACAGTCTATGCTAATAAAGTGTGTACGAGTTTACACACCTGTTACTAACACGGATCCTAGATCCCGAAGATCCGAGCTACTGTGCTAGATCCTTTGACCCTTGGTTGCCGATTTGGTCTCCTTACCAAATCCTGAAACTACACTTATTCCTGAAATTGTTGAGATCCCAAAACGAATCGAAATCCCAAATTTGCTATTTTTGCCTTGAGTAGTCAAGATCCTACATACCATAAGTCAGATTAGACTTAATACAAAAATTCATAATCAAGGCCTATGGCCGAATGTTACTTACCACCTTATCTTAGGGAATCAAATCCAAAGCTTCCTTCAATTGGCTCTGATCCTTCCTACAATTGGCTTTAATCACATTAATTTGAGTCATAGGCCATTCGGCCATAACCATAGATCCCAAAACCAACCAAAAATCATTCGCCATGTCCACTTACCCTTACTAACCGATTGAAGAAGAATCCCAAAAAGAATCTGTGCTCACTTGCTATTCGGCCAAGGTAGATCAAATGGAGGAGGGAAGATTTCAGCAAGAAAGTGGGGTAGCTTCGGCTAGAGAACAAGAAGATAACAACGAAAAGGGTGATAGGGGTTTGAAGAATTTTAGGCAATATGGCTAGAGAGGATTCGGCCAGCAACAAATTGGAGAGAAAAGAAAAGAAACTTGATGAATTTTGGCCCCTTTCTCTATGTGATAAAACCGATTGTGGATGGCCCTAAGGAGTCCTACATTCGGCCATTGCTCCTTAATAAGATAAATCCCATCTTTTGATTATCACCCTCCTTTATCACCTCTTCAAAATAAAATAAAAATACTTACTCTTATCTTCCTTTCTAAGCCAAAATTATCAAGAAAAAGAAAGGCTTATCCCATCCTTTCCAAGGTCCCAATTGCCGTCCAACTCTACTCTCCTCATGGCGCCAATTTGCAAAAAAAAAAAACAACCCCTATGCTATCACCGTGACTCGAACTTGAGTCCATTCGCCAAGACCCTTAAGTGGCGCCCCAAGCCACTCCACCAAACCAACTTTCATGCCATTAAACCTCACCATTTAATTTTTAAGGCCTTCTTAATTTAGCCCCTTTCTTTAATGCCCAAAAAGCCCAAAAATAAAATGCATCCCCCTTGTAACTCCCAAGACTCGAACCTCTTCCCTTGAAGCTCCCTTTGACGCCACCTTCCAAGCATTTAAGATAGCGTCCCAAGCCACCTTATCACATGATCTCTTGTGTCATGTTTTGCACCAAATTTTTTTAAAGCCTTATTCACTTTGCTTCCTCTTCTCAAGTGCCAAAAAAAAACTTCTAGCCCTAAGTCAGGCCTAACCCGAGGTTATCACTAGACCCTAGAACCTGTCTAGTAATCATAGTATTCATTTCTTTTCAAGCAAGTACATGCAAATAATTAAATTTCAGACAACCCCTAAATCAGGATGTTATACGCAGAAACCGTAAAAAAGAAAGGCAGAGTTGATAGAGTATAGTAGACGAGCAAGAGGACATTATTATTACTGAGGAGATGGGGGATAATCAGAAATATCAGCTACCTCCTACAGTTGCTGCAAGTCTAGATCCTGTCCTCGTACTATGTACGATTATGTCAAGCCCACTCTAACTGAGGCTGAATCGAGTATTGTGAGACCCACCATTGCTACGAATAATTTCGAACTGAATTCGAACACTATTCAGATGGTACAACGTTTTGTTCAGTTCGATAGTTTGTAAGACGAAGATCAAAATATTTATTTGGCTAATTTTTTGGAAGCCTGTGGCACTTTCAAGATAAACACCGTTTCTGACAATGCCATTCGCCTACGGTTATTCCCTTTCTCGTTGATGAACAAAGCTAAACAGTGGTTGAATTCTTTACCAAAAGGTTTTGTCACTACATAGGATCAAATGACCGAGAAATTCCTACTGAAGTACTTCTCACTTGCTAAGACGGCCAAGTTGAGGAATGATATCTCTTCCTTCGTTCAAATTGACTTAGAAACCTTATATGATGCATGGGAGAGGTATCAGGATTTATTGAGAAAGTGCCCTCACTATGGGTTACCTTTATGGCTACAGGTTCAAACCTTCGACAACAGTTTGAATCCCTCAACTAAACAGTTGATCAGCACAATAGTCAGTGGTACATTGAATAATAATACACCTGAAGCAGTTATGAGTTTATAGAAGAGATGGCAGTCAATAATTATCAGTGGCAAGTCATGAGGACAAAGCCAATGAAAGCAGCCAGTGTTTTTAATTTAGATGCGGTCACCATATTATCGAATCAAGTAGAAATTTTAAATAAGAAAATTGATGGTTTATGTGTTTCTACGCAAGTACATCCGGTGATGCAGTGCGATACGAATGGAGGAGGAATGAACAATCCAGAATATTTACCCTACAATCCTAGCACAAAGAATGAACAAATCAACTATATGGGTAATAATTCTAGGCCTCAAAATAATCCTTACAGTAACACCTATAATATAGGTTGGAGAAACCATCCCAATTTCTCCTGGGATGGTCAAGGAAACCAAAGACCACAACCCCCTCCAGGCTTCCAACAACAACCTTACCAGCAAGAGAAAAAGCTGAATCTCGAGGACATGTTGACGAAGTTTATCTCAGTGTTAGAAACCTATTTTCAAAACACTGAAGCAACACTTAAAAATCAGCAAGCGTCAATTCAAGGACTCGAGAATCAATTTGGTCAACTTGCTAAACTGATTTCGCAAAGACCACAAGGTAGTTTGCCTAGCAATACCAAAAATAACCCAAGAGAGAAACTTCATGAAATTATTGTGCGAGATGAAGAAGGGTAGTTGAATCTGAACTAAAACAGAGGCAAGAAATTGTGGTAAGTAATAATAAGGTTGAGGTAAGCTAGAACGATCAAAAACCGGTTGGTAAAGAATATAAACCACAATAGTCATATCCTAATGCGACGAAGAAAGACCACACAAACGAAAAATTTGGTAAATTTCTTAAACTTTTAAAAAAATTACATATTAACTTACCGTTTATTGAAGCTCTTTCAGATGCCCAATTTCGTTAAATTTTTAAAGGAGCTTTTAGCGAACAAATGGAAGTTAGATGATTCGTCGCATGTAGAGCTAAATGCAGTGTGCTTAGCCATTTTGCAAAATAAACTACCCAACAAATTGAAATATTTAGGGAGTTTTACTATTCCTTGTTTAATTAGCAGTTTAAACGTTAATAATGCTTTGGCTGATTTAGGGGCTAGTATTTATGACATGCCCTATCAAAAGTTTAAACAATTAGGTCTTGGGAAACCCAAACAAACTAGGATAAGTATTCAATTAGCAGATAGAACCGTTAGATTTCCTAGGGGTATTATTGAAGATGTTCTTGTCAAAATGGATAAATTCATATTCCCAGTTGATTTTGTTGTTTTAGACATGGATAAGGATAGTGACGTACATTTGATTCTAGGTCGGCCCTTTTTAGCAACTGCTAGAACTATTATTGATGTTGGCACGGGTAAATTAGTACTTCGTGTAGGTGTTGAAACGATTACTCTCCAAGCTCGTTATTCTATTAATACATCTAGTGATCGAGATAATTTTACAAGTTCTATTAATATGAGTAACCACATGGCTCAACCTTCTTTGAAGGAAACCCTACGGAAAAAATGCAATAAAGCCACGTTCCAGTCCATGCGATAGAAACAGAGCGACTCATGAAGAACAAATGTTATAGGTCGATGAACTAGATAAATGGCAGACACATGTCAAGAAGAAACCAAGAAAACACTATAAAGAAGCAACAAAGCGATGCCACAATGCTCGTTTGAAGCAACCTAAACAATTCACAGCTAGAGATCTTGTCCTTTATACAATTCAAAGCTCAAGTTGTTTCCTGGAAAGCTGAAATCAAGATGATTAGGCCCATTCGTAGTACAAATCATTTTCCCATACGGTACGATAGAAGTAACCCATCCAGCATATAGCACATTCAAGGTAAATGGTCATCGACTCAAACTTTATAGTGGTGATGAATTTAGAAATGATAGAGAGGAGCTTCAACTCCGCGAACCTTCATAATTGTGCACACAAGGTAAGTCGAGCTTAGACTTTAAATAAACGCTTATCGGGATGCAACCCGAGTGTTAACATTGCTAATTTTCTTAATTTTAGTTCATGTTATTTTTAAAATTAATTAAAAACAAGTGTGTTTTTAAATCGTGTGCACAAAAAGGGTTCGACAGTGAGTTACACGGTATGGTCACGTGACCCACATGGCCTAGACACATGGGCGTGTCCTTGGCCGTGTGGATCCTGAGACTTAATTTTAAAATTAAAAAAAATCAATAGTGAGTTACATACGGCCTGGTGACACGGCTGTATGACCTACACAGCCTGGATACACGGGCATGTCCTTGGCTGTGTGAATCCTGGGACTCAATTTTTCAAAAATTTGATGGAGACACGGCCTAAAATAGTCCACACAGCCCTACGACACGGCCGTGTGGAACATAAGTTCTGGACACACGGGCGTGTCGCCTAGCCGTGTGAAACTTGGAGCTAATTTTTTCATTTTTAAATCAAGTCAGATAGCTACACGGGCAAGGCACGCGGCCATGTGCGACACACAGTTGACCCACACGGGCGTGGGAAAAGTGAAAGAGGTTGCACTCGGCCAGGCGATACGCCTGTATGAAGACTAGGCCTATATTCTTAAAACACACACGGGATGAAAAGGAACCACACGGGCGTGTGACACGGCCGTGTGGCCCAACACAAGCCCTTACACAATCGTGTCACCTTTTTAAAACCCTAATCCCCTTTTATTTTTACTTTGTCATCTCCATCAATCCCTAACTCTTCCCACCGCCGTTCACCTTACCTTTGCAAATTCGACCACCTCCGACCAACACCACCCCCTCTCCTCTCCCTTTTCCTTCATTTTCCTTTTTGACCTCCCACCAAGCCGCTCACCCCACACTCTCGTACGACCACACTGCCCTCCCCTTTCCCCTTCCCTCTGACTTTCTCTCCCCACACCACCCCGTCGAGTACCCACGACCCTCTCCCATCTCTTCCTACTTTCCCCTCTACTCTCGTCATCCCCTCATCCTTCTTTTCTCTCCATCGTCGAGCCTTCCCCCATCGTATCCATGCACACGTCTGCCTTGAGCCACCACCGCACCACCGTCGTTTCACCTTTGCCCCACCGTTGTTTATTCCAGGTCACCACCCACCACTATTTGCCTATTTTATTTATTTGTTTATTATCTTTTATTCTTATTAGTTATATTATTTTATTTGTTTATTGTTTATTATCTATTATTTTTATTATTAGTTATATATATTTTTACTTGTTGCTCTTATTATTATTTTATTTCATTTTCTTATCATCCAATTTTTTTTCTTCATGCTACTGTTTTAGTTTATTATTATAGCTATTATTCTAATTCATCATTAGTTTATTATTTTGCATTCCTTGCTCACTATTTCTATTACTATTTTTCTTTGTTCTAAGTATTCGAATTGTTTATTTATTTATTTATTTATTTATTTATTTATTTATTTATTTATTTATTTATGCTTTTTATTATTCTTATTATTATGTGTTCTTATTTCCCTTATTAATGCTATTTCATTATTATTACCTGATTGATACTAGTACATAGTGTTTTCGGAGTCGATTTTCTATTTGGGCGGTTTAGATTTCGATGCGTGTTTTAGGATGATTTTTAGTGTCATATTTTACTTTACATGATTATTTCTCCGCCTCTTTTTTTGTTTATTTGGAGATGTGTTTTTTTTATTTTCTGATAGTGCGTTATTTTATTTCAGGCACACCATGACCAACACTCGCAGCAAGTCCAAGGTCACCATCCTCGCTTCGAAAAAGCAGAATACCCCTAGCGTGACCTCCTCCTCAAGCGCTTCCGCCGAGGCCCACCATTCTTATCTTCGATTTTCAGCAGGTCCCCAAGAGGAATTATTTCAGCTACTTTGACTGCGACCACTCATTTTAGGCCGCTGTATTGATTGGGCCGCTTTGGAGCAGGTCCAGTTAGTTGATCTTGTTCGCACCTTTATTACCACAGCCCTGTAGGACTGGTTCTTCTCTATCATCAAGCCCACAGACATGGAGCTGACTTTGGAGTTCTTCTCGACATTTACTCTCCAGCATGCGATGACGACTCATGAATCACTTTCAGACTCGGTGGCTTGGTGCGCCATTTGAGTGTCCCTGAGTTCGGCGCTGCTTTGGGACTATACACTGGGGAGTTTATGATTGCCGAGAACTTCCTCCACCTACATCGGCACATCCACTACTCGCCATCTAGTTGTTGGCAGATCTTATGGCGAGTATGAAAACTTATGACGCAAGTCACTCGAAGGCAACTTCTCTCCCTCCGGCTTCACGATATATTCATACCCTTTTAGCTCATACTTTGACTGGTAGGAGAGAGAGCATTGGAGTCGTCAGTACTACCGATGCCTATTTTTATAGAGCATGGCCACCGGGCATATTTTTTATTTAGCTTACTTCATCGCCATCGATTTCGCCATCAGACAGACTGCAATAGGAAGGGTCCTATATGTTTAGGCCCTTATGTAACTCGATTAGCTCGACACTTCGGTCTCCTCGACACACCAGAGCAGTCCTCTACGCTTACACTCGCCGACCAGATGTCCCCACAGGGAATATCGAGCATGAGCCATATAAGGATGATCGAGCGGCTTCGTGGAGTAGATCCTCCTCAATACTGATTAGTTTATTCTAACTCTTAGAATCAACCCTAAGACTTCACTGATAATGTCCCTTTAAATCACGAGGACCCACCTCATCCTTCACCTTCGAGTCACCGTCCTGTTTCTTCTGCTGCTACTTTAGCGGACCTCTCCGAGCGGTTCACTCGCTTCAAGCAGCATTACTTTTAGAGGTTCGACAGTATTAACACGACATTGTAGCAGATCTGTCAACATCTCCATATCTCCTCTTCAGCACCGACGACTCATGACACCGACACTTCTGATGATGAGGACCATTAAGTTTATTTGTTTTAGTTTTAGTTTTATTTTTATTTTTATGTTTATTTTTATTTTCTTAGACTTATTTTATTTTTATCTTTTGAACTATTTTTTTATTTTTTATTTTTTTTATGGTTGTTTCTAATCGAGTTAGTAACTCCTCAATCCTCCTCACTATTTGTCTTTATTTTCTTATTAGTTTGCTCGGAATCATGCACAACATTTAGATTTGTCTACATTCCGCTTTTCAACATTCTAGCAATTTCATTTAATATTTAGGGCAGTTTTAGTTTTCTCCTTCTCTTATGATATTCTGTTTATACTGTGATTATATATGTTTGTACATTGAGGACAATATACATATTAAATGTGGGAGGTTATTTATATAATTATTAGAAAATCTCGAATTATGTCTTGTGTTTAAGTAATTTTCTCATACTTTTATTAGAATGAATTTTTATCGATTTGTGATTATTATTGATGTGTTTTTGATTAAATTCATAGATATTTGTGCATTAGTTGTTTTAAACTTTAAGACATGAGAGAATCAAGCATGATAAGTTTATTTTCAGAATTAAAAATTTTAGGTTGTTTTCCTAAATTGAGGTATTACCTTGAAGTTTCAAATTTACAAGATTGACATCAAAAATCATGATTTTTTGTGAGATTTTGAGCCTTTAGAGCATACTTTTTCTTGCTCATTTTATTATTGATTATGAGTGTGTCAATTTGGTTTGTTATTCTAGAACTTGCGTCGATTATACATGTTGAAACCACACCTTTTGATTTGATATACTGAGATGATAAAGACACTTAGGTTTTAACCCACTTATTGCATAAAAAGTCTACCTTTTTAATTAACCTTTAGTGAACCCTGTTGAGCCTAACACACCGTTTCTTAATTTACTCATTAATGTTAACCCATAACTCATTTTTTTTATTTGTTGAGAATTTTCCCGTTTTATTAATTCCATTTTTGTTTAGATTTGATTTGGTTATTATTTCTTATTGTCAAAAAAATACAAAAAAATAGAAAATATCAAAACAAATATATATTAATTATTATTTAGTTCTATTATTGAGCTTGAACAGTTAGATTCATATTTTGAGAAGAAGCTCATTTTCTTATTCTTGAATAGTTCCTGATTTATGCACTTTTTTTTTTAATTTAGCATTTGTTTATTTTTCTAGTTTAGTAATTTATCAATTCGATCTCGATTTTAATCATCTTTTTCGGTCTTTCTCCACACCCTTAACCTAATCCCTATTACAACCTCTTAAAGACCTTTTGATTTGTGTATCATCTCATTTTATAGTGGTGGAGATTTGATTCTCATGCAAGCTTATGGTAATGACTTTTCATGTTTGACCATTGAGTGCTTATTCTTGAACCTTAAACACTTTGAGTGATTTGAGTGAATCTTTAGTGTGGATGTCAATTCTTTTTTATTTTAAATTAAAGTTAATTACTTAGATAACGAGAAATACCTATGTTTTCATGCTTTAAAAATGTTCGACTTGGATTGTTTGAATCTTTAGTGCTCTTTTAGTTGAATTATCAATGTGTGATTATTTGTGAATTATGACAAAACATTATTGATGAGAATTATAAGTTAAGATTAATTATAATTGTGAGTTGAAGATTTTGCTTGAGGACAAGCAAACGCTTAAGTGTGAGGATATTTGATAAGTCATAAAAGTAACATATTTTAATTCTATTCTAAAAACATTTTTGGATGATTAATTATGTAAATTAGTGAATTTGATGCTCCTAATCCTTTAAATTCATGTTTATATACTTAGTAGAGCATTTGAGAGTGAAAACAGTGAAAAACGAGCCATAATCGGACGAATAGAGTTGTTTCCAGGATCCACACGGCCTGGGCATTTCCACACGGGCTGGCCACATGCCCATTTGCCAGCCCATGTCGATATCGTACCCTATTTCCCAAACACGCGGAAAAACTCAATTTTTAGGCTTTCTGAACATTCTAAAGTTTATAAATATGAATTAGAAGAAGATCTAAGAGGGCACTCAGAGAAGATTGAAGAGAATACTCAAAGATTATGTCCTGTTGTTAATATTTCTATTCAGGATTATGAACTAAATTCCCTAGATATCTAGGGATGATGAAACCTATGATGAATCTTATTATTTAATTTCTATTTTTACGCGATAAATACTTGATTCTTGTTCTCATTTATGTATGCTTATTTCGTGTTTTAATATTTTTAGGATATTAATTCATATTTAATGTGCTTATTTTAGTAGAGCAAAAGTCTTTGTTTAAGAGTTGATCTAACATAATTGAGTGAAGTTGCATGCAATCCTAGAAATAGGATGACATAAATCTACTGGATTAGAATTAAATCTAATAGGGGAATCTATAGATCAAGTTAATGTAACGATAGGGGTTCTAATTAGAAAGAGGTTTCAATTAATCAACCTAGAGTCAATTGTTATTACTCTCGAAAGAGATATTAACATAATTTAGGGATTTCTATAGATCAAGACACAAGTGAATAAATCATTTAATTCAGATTCAGAATAATAGGTGGTGAAGTCTAAGTGGATCATTTCTTGGATATTGTCTTTCTCATTGGTTATCTTCGATTATTTTTTCCATTTCATTCTCTGTTGCGTTCGTAGTTAAATTAGATTAGTAAATTTAGATTAAAAATAACCACTTTAATTTATCGACTAAATAATAGGAAAACGGTAGTTACTAGTATTTTTAGTCCTCGTGGATACGATATTCTTTATTCACCATAGCTATACGTATTGTTCGATAGGTGCGTTTGCTTTTGTCGTAATTATAGTTAGTTTAGTGACCATCGTGCCCAAAAAATACAAAATTAAATAGTTGGGTGACAAAAAAAATTACTAATAATTGAAGGATCATTTTATAACTTTTACTAATTAAGTGACAAAAAAATTAATAGTTGAGTTACTATTAGTCTTTTTAAATATAAGTCAAGAATGCATTATCCTAACATTTCATAATTAATTATTAAAAGTAGGCAAGTTGCATTATCCTAACATTTTTGGGCTCACTTTGACCCCTTAGATCAGAATTCTAAAAATCAGTTAGATTATCTACAGGAAAGATTGCTATAAAGACACCATTAGTAAAAAATTCTAAATTTATTTGTACTAATAATTGTTGATTTTCTTAGCAGGCCTTATGGATAGAGGTAAAAAGCCTCTAGAAAAATTTGGAGATTGGACAACTGTCCATAAAAAACCCGATAAGGGAAAACCAATGAGTTCTAAACAAGGATTTATTGCTGCACCTGCACAAGTATAATTTTATCCTAACCAGGGATATTATGTACCATATCCAATGGTAAAACAACCATTTGGAACACAATCACCAACCCCGGTGAGTTATTTTGAATTTTCACAAAATCCATATTCAGAATATCAAAAAAGCTATTCTGAAATCATAAAGAATACAGAAGATTTGTTGAAAAAACAACAAAATCTTGAATTCCCAGAAATAAAAGATTTTTACAACCCTGGATTACCCATGGATTACTTCAACTTTATAAACAAAATATGGAAAAACCATATTTCTGAACAAAGAGCAAATTTTCGAAAAGCTCTTACACAATTTTCGGAATTCTTAGTTGGAAAAACAACTAAAGAAAATAAAGCCGAAGATTTATTACTAAAATCTATTTTATATCGAGATTGGGATGAAATCCTAATCGAATATACAGATATTAAGGAGATAAACAATCTTCTTGATATATTCCAATATTTTATTAGTAACGGGAAAAACAGTCTTATTATTAATAAGATGTTTAGAATATGTCTATATAACAAGTGTAGACAAATTCTACCTCCTGATATTTTTTCAAAAATAGATCGAGCTATTTGCAACCAGCAAGCTCAATTTTCAGAATCTTTTTCAAAATATTTTCTACAAGCTTATATTTTTACAAATGATATAGGAGAAAAATTTCCAATTACTGGGGGGGGATATGCACAAACGGAAGGCGATGATAATATCGTAGGATTTTATTATACAAGAAAAAAGTAGATAATATACAAAAGATTTACAAGGGTTTTCTTGAAGAGAGAAAGTATACAAGAGAGTTTGTATACTGCAAAATCTATTCAAGTGATTCTAAAACCCGATGCCTTCTTTAGGCTACATCAATGCCTATTTATAACAAAATTTTAAATTCTAATTTAATTACAATTGAAATCCGAATAGTATCCTGATAAGGATAACAAAGAATTCTAAACTCTAATTTATTCACAATTGAAATCCGAATAGTATCCTAATAAGGATGCTTTAAATGTCAGCTTCATGGTTGCTTCCACGTAGCTTCCTTGATGTGGTGGTTGCCATCATGGTTGTTTCCACGTAGCTTCCTTGATGTGATGGTTGCCGTAATGGTTGTTTCCACGTAGCTTCCTTGTTTGTCTCATTTGTTTATGGACATCATTTTTCTACGTGTTGTCTTTATCCTTCCTGGATATTTCTGAGATTCATTTCTTTGATTTCATCCAGGTGTAGTGATTCTGGTGAAAGTACTGGTGTGTTCCAGTTTTCTAATGCTTCTCTGATTTTCGCTGCTAACGGATAATCTTCGATTTCCATTTCAGCTATTTTTGTTAATAACGAAATGGCTTCTTCATTTCTTTCGACCTGGGGTTTTCCAGTGTCATAAGATAAAATTCGTTTGCCATCGGTCCAAAATAGATGAGTATCTTGGTGTAAAAGATGCTGGGCCATGGTCATAAGATCAATTCCGACTTGGATTTGATAATGGGAAAAATTTTTATAACACTCGTCAATGGTTTTTGCCAAGTGTTGTTGATCTTCCTGTACTGATGAAAGGGATCTTCCCAAAAACATAGTACTAATATTCCAAATTTGATATGGCTGATAAAATTTTTCTTTTTTAGCTATACCAATAAGGCTATTTATTTCTATATGAAAATAGCAGACAAAATCGTCTATATCTATAAAATTTGATAATCTAGATTTTACTATTGCTGGAAAATCTTTTAATAAATGAAAAGAAAGATTTTGACTGTTATTTGTTTAACAAATCCCATTCAATCTGGTTATATCAAATGGATCATGATTAAGTCAAAATTTGATAGTAGGAAATTTTCTCCTATATCATTTGTAAAAATATAAGCTTGTAGAAAATATTTTGAAAAAGATTTCAAAATTGAGCTTGTTGGTTGCAAATAGCTCGATCTATTTTGAAAAATATCGGAGGTAGAATTTGTCTACACTTGTTATATAGACATATTCTAAACATTTTATTAATAATAGGACTGTTTTTCCCGTTATTAATAAAATACTGGAATATATCAAGAAGATTGTTTATCTCCTTAATATTTGTATATTCGATTAGGATTTCATCCCAATCTCGATATAAAATAGATTTTAGTAATAAATCTTCGGCTTTATTTTCTTTAGTTGTTTTTTCAACTAAGAATTCCGAAAATTGTGTAAGAGCTTTTCGAAAATTTGCTCTTTGTTCAGAAATATGGTTTTTCCATATTCTGTTTATAAAGTTGTAGTAATCCATGGGTAATCCAGGGTTGTAAAAATCTTTTATTTCTGGGAATTCAAGATTTTGTTGTTTTTTCAACAAATCTTTTGTATTCTTTATGATTTCAGAATAGCTTTTTTGATATTCTGAATATGGATTTTGTGAAAATTCAAAATAACTCACCGGGGTTGGTGATTGTGTTTCAAATGGTTGTTTTACCATTGGATATGGTACATAATATCCCTGGTTAGGATAAAATTGTACTTGTGTAGGTGCAGCAATAAATCCTTGTTTAGGACTCATTGGTTTTCCCTTATTGGGTTTTTTATGGACAGTTGTCCAATCTTCAAATTTTTCTAGAGGCTTTTTACCTCTATCCATAAGGCCTGCTAAGAAAATCAACAATCATTAGTACAAATAAATTTAGAATTTTCTACTAATGGTGTCTCTATAGCAGTCTTTCCTATAGATAATCTAACTGATTTTTAGAATTATTTCCTAACATAAAAATATATTCATCAGAATCTGTATCAGACTTTGTTTCGGAAATTAATTCATATAATATTTCAGTAGGATTTATTTCTTCACTAAAACATATTTCTAAATCTTGTTCTTCAAGATTTTTGATCATTTTTCTTGCATATTTTCCTTTATTAGGACAATTTGTTGCAATATGGCCTTCTTCCTCACAAATAAAACATTTACAAATTTGTTTTTTAGTATTGTTAGAAGTTTTTCTTCTAACAAATTTTCTCTTTTTATCTTTATTATTATTTCTATTATAATTACCAGATTTCCATCTAGCTAACTTATATTTTTTATGCTTTTTATAGGTTTTTGGACGCATAGAGTTACATCCAAATTCCCATTCTCCTTCTAACATTTTTGTATAATATTTATGACTTAACTTATTTTTGACTTGTTTAGCCGCTTTACTCTGTAAGCAATGTAGTATAATTCTTTCTCTAGCAAAATTAATTCTATTTCCTATAGTATCTATATCTGACCTAGCTTTGCCAGCATCATTACTATGTTTAATAATGAAAGAAGCATATTTATTTATGCAAATTTCATCCCAAGGTGGTGGTAATTTATGAAAATATTGGTTTTTCCAAAAGTCTATACTGTCATTTTTTAACTTTTGATATTCATGAAGAAATTTTTTAGAAAAGTCTTCTAGATATCTAATATCACATAATTTTAATTTTGACAGGATATAACTGGATTTGCTATCCTGGTCTTTTTTATTAGTATAACCACAAAATTCTATTTTTAGAATTGAGGTTAGCCCTTTTAGCAAATCTTTAGGGGTTCCTATTTGATTAATAAGTTGACCCTTTTGTTCTTTTCCATTGTCGGATTCTTCCCAACGTCTAAGGAATTGTAGAACATCTCCTTGAAATGTTCCTACAAAATAATTTAAAAATTTTTCTTTTGTCCAGACTGTACTGTTGTTGTTTACAACAATAGTCATAGACTGTGCCCAATCATCTATGGTTTTTTCATAGTCTGATAAAGAAAGATTAGTTAAGTCTAGGTATATTCCTCCTTGAGCAACATTTCTTTTATTTAAATCATCTATCCTATTTGGAATAGGTATAGGTTGACTAGTTTCTCTTGGGGTTTCCAGTTTTATATCATTTGTAGCTATGGTTTCTATATTATTATCCAATATTCTTGTTGTATTTTTAACATTTTCATAATTTTTATACATAGATCTCAGATTATCATCTGTTTGAAGATCTGACTCTATTTTCCTTTTACCATAAGGATCTCGTTTGTCAATTTCCCTAGGTTTAGGTGTTTCATACTCATATGGAACTGGTTGTTCAGTATCCATAGGTTCTGATATTTCTATATTTTCTTCTGTTGAAGTGTTTTCTTCATCAGAATTTTGACTCGTAACATTAATATCTACATCTGTATTATTAGAACTACTACTACTCTCTGTAGTTTCATAATTTAACATATAATGATAATTATACTTAGTAAATAAATCTTTATGTTTTTCATAAAGTTCTTCTATTAATTTTAAATATTCTATCCTTTCATACTTATCTTACTGCTTTTAGAAAATTGGTTTTTCCAATGTTCTATTAAAGTCTTATAAGATTCAAAATCATATTTTTCTTGTTTTTGACATTTTTATTTTTGTTTTCTTTTTATTATTATTATTAGTAGAAGAATCGTCCAAGAATCATCTTCATCGAGAACGCTAAAATAACATTACTATTACCGTAATATAAAGGACCTAAATCTAAATCGATTCTATATTACTATTATTGTTAATAACTTTGATCTAATTTATTATTAACATTAGATAATAATTCTTTAGACTTGTTATTCAAATCTAAATTAGTAACTTCTCCCATATTTTCTACTTTTTCTTCTATTTTACTAACTTTAGTATATAATTTATTAAAATATATAGACGTCACATCTATTAAACTATTGATACCTTTACTAAGAGCCGATATATTATTTTCATTCTTAGAGTCAATATGCATAGTATGATTACAAGTTTTATCTTTGTATAAACAATCCATTTGTTCCATGTTATTATCCCTGGTACCTAAGACCGTCTGTGTCTTTAACGTCTTCACTCAACGCCTACAACGTCCCACTCGAACTTAACGGCAATCGAAGACAAACGACAGATATATGGGTTTTGAGATAAAAACAGTGAAAGAAACAGAATTGAAGATAAAAGATAGAAACTTACAATGATAACTACGATATTAGAACTCCAGAAATCGTTACAAACAAATGAGACAAACAAGGAAGCTACGTGGAACCAACCATGATGGCAACCATCACATCAAGGAAGCTACGTGGAAACAACCATGATGGCAACCATCACATCAAGGAAGCTACATGAAAACAACCATGTTGGCAACCATCACATTAAGGAAGCTACGTGGAAACAACCATGATGGCAACCACCACATCAAGGAAGCTACGTGGAAGCAACCATGAAGCTGACATTTAAAGCATCCTTATCAGGATACTATTCGGATTTTAATTGTGAATAAATTAGAGTTTAGAATTCTTGTTATCCTTATTAGGATACTATTCGAATTTCAATTGTAATTAAATTAGAATTTAGAAATTTTGTTATAAATAGGCATTGATGTAGCCTAAAGAAGGCATCGGGTTTTAGAATCACTTGAATAGATTTTGCAGTATACAAACTCTCTTGTATACTTTCTCTCTTCAAGAAAACCCTTGTAAATCTTTTGTATATTATCTACTTTTTTCTTGTATAATAAAAACCTACGATATTATCATAGCCTTCCGTTTGTGCATATACCCCTCGCCCCAGTAATTGGATCAGAGGAGCCCCGGAGTAACAATTTCTGGAGTTCTAATATCGTAGTTATCATTGTAAGTTTCTATCTTTTATCTTCAATTCTGTTTCTTTCACTGTTTTTATCTCAAAACCCATATATCTGTCGTTTGTCTTCGTTTGCCGTTAAGTCCGAGTGGGACGTTGTAGGCGTTTAGTGAAGACGTTAAAGACACAGACGGTCTTAGGTACCAGGGATAATAACATGGAACAAATGGATTGTTTATACAAAGATAAAACTTGTAATCATACTATGCATATTGACTCTAAGAATGAAAATAATATGTCGGCTCTTAGTAAAGGTATCAATAGTTTAATAGATATGACGTCTATATATTTTAATAAATTATATACTAAAGTTAGTAAAATAGAAGAAAAAGTAGAAAATATGGGAGAAGTTACTAATTTAGATTTGAATAACAAGTCTAAAGAATTACTATCTAATGTTAATAATAAATTAGATCAAAGTTATTAATAATAGTAATAATATAGAATCGATTTAGATTTAGGTCCTTTATATTACGGTAATAGTAATGTTATTTTAGCATTATCGATGAAGATGATTCTTGAATGATTCTTCTACCTATAGTAATAATAAAAAGAAAAACAAAAATAAAAATGTTAAAAATAAGAAAAATATGATTTTGAATCTTATAAGACTTTAATAGAACATTGGAAAATCAATTCTCTAAAATGTAAGATAAGTATGAAAAGGTAGAATATTTAAAATTAATAGAAGAACTTTATGAAAACATAAAGACTTATTTGCTAAGTATAATTATCATTATATGTTAAAATATGAAACTACAGAGAGTAGCGGTAGTTCTAATAATACAGATGTAGTTATTAATGTTACGAGTTATAATTCTGATGAAGAAACCACTTTAACAGAAGAAAATATAGAAATTCCAGAACCTATGGATACTGAACAACCAGATCCATATGAGTATGAAACACCTAAACCTAGGGAAATTGACAAACGAGATCCTTATGGGAAAAGGAAAATAGAGTCAGATCTTTAAACAGAAGATTGCCTGAAAAATGTTATGAATCAACATAATAGAATTAAAGAATATTGGAAAAACCAATATTTACCTATAGGAATAAAACCAGATTTTATCCTAATAAATTAGAAAAAATTTCTAAAAACACAAAATAAAAGAAAAACATAAAAATATAAGTTACCTAGATGGAAACCCGGTAATCATAATAGAAATAATAATAATAAAAGAGAAAATTTGTTAGAAGAAAACTTCTAATAATACTAAAAACAAATTTGTAAAATTTGTGAGGAAGAAGGTCATATTGCAACAAATTATCCTAATAAAGGAAAATATGCAAGAAAATGATCAAAAATCTTGAAGAACAAGATTTAGAAATATGTTTTAGTGAGGAAATAAATCCTCTTGAAATATTATATGAATTAATTTCCAAAGCAGTCCGATCTGATTACGAAGAATATATTTTATGCTAGGAAATAATTCTAAAATCAATTAGAAGAAATTCCTTATTCGAACAACGAGGATATTAAGTTAGGAAATGTAATCGGAGAAGAAAGCAGACTTTTCCGATAATTTAATAGAAAAATTAATAAAAATCATATTTCTAAAGAAGAAATTTATAAAATATCTAGATTCAAAATATGGTCACAAAGACACATAGAAAAATTAGCGTAATACAATAAGCTAAAGATACTAAAGGAGGATTAACAAAATCTCCTTATTTACTAAAGAAAAATAAAAGGATTAGGAAAAATATCCTCAGGTCCGATATATACATTTAGGAGTCATTATGATAACAATTAGAGCTTTATTTAGAAAAGGTCATGATGTTCCTATTATTGCAATATTATTAGATAAAAGATTTGAAAATCCAATAAAAGCACTTATTGGAGGAATTCAATCTAATTTACACACAGGTGTTATAGGATTTAAGGTAAAACCAAACTACTTTATATCCATAACAGACCCTCTAATAGAAGAGTGTCTATGCCTTAGAATTTAGACAAAAAATTTTGATATTAGTGATTTAGCAGAAGACTTAGCAATAAGCTGGACTGCTATTAATGAATATACTAATACAGCGGAAGTAGAAATTAAAGAAATAAATAATAAAATAATTGAGCTTTTTGAGCCCAATAAATTTACAACAGAAATTCAATCAAAATTATTACATTTAAAAGATCTATCGATTCCAAAAGACTGGATCATAGAAAAAACTAATAATGCTAGTACTTCTAAACCAGTAAGTACTATAGAATATATGTTATCTGGAGATAAGTTATATTTCAAAAGTAATTTAATTACTAATACAGATGATAATTTAGTATTACCTCTAGTTCTCAACTGTAAGAAAACGAGGAAGATATAAGTACTTCTACACCAATAGGAATGAAAGCAGTTCATATTCCTATTTTTCCTACTTCACCCAAAGAGAAATTCTAGAAACACTAGAATAGAAGATATACAATTTTAAAAGAAAATTTTATTAAAATACATATATTAAAATTACATTATATGATAAAGAATATAAAACATATTCTTTACATGCTTTATTAGATGAGGAGCTACAACAAGTAGTTGTAAAAGAATGATATTCTGAAGAAAATTGGGAACTCAGTAAAAAGAAAATAAATATTAATGGTATAAATGATAACAAAACCACTATTTATTATAAAGCAAAAAATATACCAATCTATATTTATAATTCCAAAATATTATGTTTTCCGATATGTATGGAGATATACTATTAGGAAATAATTTTATAAAGCAATATTTACCATTATCTATTGATAAAAATCGTTAGATTATCTATAGGAAAGCGCTATAGAAACACCATTAGTAAAAAATTCTAAATTTATTTGTACTAATGATTATTGATTTTCTTAGCAGGTCTTATGGATAGAGGTAAAAAGCCTCTAGAAAAATTTGGAGATTAGACAACTGTCCATAAAAAACCCAATAAGGGAAAACCAATGAGTCCTAAACAAGGATTTATTGCTGCACCTGCATAAGTACAATTTTATCCTAAATAGGGATATTATGTACCATATCCAATGGTAAAACAACC
Source organism: Gossypium rotundifolium (assembly GCA_025506655.1). Taxonomy (NCBI): domain Eukaryota; kingdom Viridiplantae; phylum Streptophyta; class Magnoliopsida; order Malvales; family Malvaceae; genus Gossypium; species Gossypium rotundifolium. Next base: position 135,661,592 of record CP106733.1, read on the forward strand.
ATTTGGAACACAATCACCAACCCCAGTGAGTTATTTTGAATTTTCACAAAATCCATATTCAGAATATCAAAAAAGCTATTCTGAAATCATAAAGAATACAGAAGATTTGTTGAAAAAACAACAAAATCTTGAATTCCCAGAAATAAAAGATTTTTACAATCCTGGATTACTACAACTTTATAAACAGAATATGGAAAAACCATATTTCTGAACAAAGAGCAAATTTTCGAAAAGCTCTTGCACAATTTTCGGAATTCTTAGTTGAAAAAACAACTGAAGAAAATAAAGCCAAAGATTTATTACTAAAATCTATTTTATATCGAGATTGGGATGAAATCCCAATCGAATATACAGATATTAAGGAGATAAACAATCTTCTTGATATATTCCAGTATTTTATTAATAACGGAAAAAACAATCCTATTATTAATAAGATGTTTAGAATATGTTTGTATAACAAGTGTAGACAAATTCTACCTCCTGATATTTTTTCAAAAATAGATCGAGCTATTTACAACCAGCAAGCTCAACTTTCAGAATCTTTTTCAAAATATTTTCTACAAGCTTATATTTTTATAAATGATATAGGAGAAAAATTTCCTACTATCAAATTTCGACTTAATCATGATCCATTTGATATAACAAGTATTGAATGGGAATTTATTAAACAAATAACAGTCCAAAATCTTTCTTTTCATTTATTAAAAGATTTTCCAGCAATAGTAAAATCTCGATTATCAAATTTTATAGATATCGACGATTTTGTCTACTATTTTCATATAGAAATAAATAGCCTTATTGGTATCGCTAAAAAAAAAAATTTGATCAGCCATATCAAATTTGGAATATTAGTAATATGTTTTCAGGAAGTCCCCTTTCATCAGTACAAGAAAATCAACAACACTTGGCAAAAACCATTGACGAGTGTTATAAAAATTTTTTCCATTATCAAATCCAAGCCGGAATTGATCTTATGACCATGGCCCAGCATCTTCTACACCAAGATACTCATCTATTCTGGACCGATGGAAAACGAATTTTATCTTATGACATTGGAAAAACCCAGGTCGAAAGAAATGAAGAAGCCATTTCGTTATTAACAAAAATAGCTGAAATGGAAATCGAAGATTATCCGTTAGCAACAGAAATCAGAGAAGCATTAGAAAACTGGAACACACCAGTACCTTCACCAGAATCACTACACCTAGATGAAATCGAAGAAATGAATCTCAGAAATATCCAGGAAGGATAAAGACAACACGTGGAAAAATAATGTCCATAAACAAATGAGACAAACAAGGAAGCTACGTGGAAACAACCATGATGGCAACCATCACATCAAGGAAGCTATGTGGAAACAACCATGATGGCAACCACCACATCAAGGAAGCTACGTGGAAGCAACCATGAAGCTGACATTTAAAGCATCCTTATCAGGATACTATTCGGACTTCAATTGTGAATAAATTTGAGTTTAGAATTCTTATCCTTATCAGGATACTATTCGGATTTCAATTGTAATTAAATTAGAATTTAGAAATTTTGTTATAAATAGGCATTAATGTAGCCTAAAGAAGGCATCGGGTTTTAGAATCACTTGAATAAATTTTGCAATATACAAACTCTCTTATATACTTGCTCTCTTCAAAAAAACCCTTGTAAATCCTTTGTAAATTATCTACTTTCTTCTTATATAATAAAAACCTACGATATTATCATAGCATCACTCAAATTCTGATTCGGGTATGCCAACTCCTGCTCCACATCCAAAAAAGAGACTATGCCCCTTCCCTCTTCTTTTATCCACTTTGATTCCCGTACTGGCAGCTGTGCTTGTCTACCAGCTTGATCCATTCGATCCAGACCCTTTGCCCATCCACGAGTTGGGTCAGGCAGCCATGTCTGTGTCGTTACGCAACGATCGCATGCTGCAAGGTGCAGAGTTCGTGGGCGCAGGGGAGTTGCTAGGACCAGAAGACATCGCATATGATTCCAAGTCCCACCTCATTTACACCGGCTGTCAGGATGGGTGGATCAAGCGAGTTAGATTGCACCACGCAGATTCAGCAGTGGAAAAATGGGTTAACACCCACGGTAGACCGCTAGGAGTGGCTCTTGGCCACAATGGGGAAGCTATCGTGGCTGATGGTTATAAGGTTAGTTGCTCACAGACCTGGAAGCAGCAAGCAGCGAAATCACGTTTTCGTTTTTAAACTGACGATTAATGTGACAGGGACTGCTGAATATAAGCAGAGATGGTGTGGTGGAGGTGCTAACGGAGGAGGCTGATGGGTTGAAATTCAAGCTTGCAGATGGAGTAGATATAGCTGACAATGGGATGATATACTTCACCGACGCTTCCTACAAATATAGCATGGAAGATAGCGTTTGGGACGTGCTGGAGGGTAAGCCACATGGGCGGCTTATGAGCTTCGATCCTGTTACCAGAAAAACCAGGGTGTTAGTCACCCATCTTTACTTTGCTAATGGTGTTGCTGTGTCACCACTTCAACATTCTCTAATCTTATGTGAAACCACAATGCATGTTCCCTTCCCCAAAAGGCTTCTCATAATCCCAACAGTGACATGCTAATAACAATGATAATCAATTTAATTGCAGGAGAAGATGTAGAAAATATTACATAGAGGGCAAGAAACAGGGAGAGCTAGAGAAATTTGTGGATAACTTGCCTGGTCTGCCTGATAATATTAAATATGATGGAGAGGGCCACTACTGGATTGCATTAGCCACGGTAAATTAATAAAAGTTAATACTATTTGATGCATTGATATTCTATACACTGGCTATGCATAGTTGTAAAATATATTTAATTGGGCAGGGAAATTCGGTTGTTTTGGACTTGGCATTGAGATATGCTTTCATCCGAAAGGCCATGGGACTGATGGAGAAATACATTGGAGGATTGTCAAAGGGGAATAATGCAGGTGTCTTAGTAGTTGATTTGGAAGGAAAACCGGTTGCTCACTACTATGATCACAAATTATGTTCGGTTACAAGCTCAATTGGAATTCGTTTATACTGTGGCTCTTTTGTTTATCCCCACATTACCAGCCTCGATCTGAATCAACATCCTGCCAGACCAACTGTGTCTGTGTGAGCAGCAAAACTAGATTTACTACATTATTCCCTGCCCCTGCTGCTGCAGAATCAAATTACAGACATTAATTAATGGCTTGCCTTCTGCTAATTTGATTATCAATAACTCCAGTAGATTTTAAACGCTTCCCAACTTATTGAACCATACGACAGCAAAACAGCGAATAAATTTACTAAATACACGACACACAAAGGGCGCAGAAACGAGATCTCAGGAAAACTGATATACCGACTTTGAATGCAAATTACATCCAATAATACAATAAAATCCCGATTAACAGACCCACAATTTTATTTAAATATAAGGTGGAAGAGTGATTATTTTATACTATTATTAGTGGACATTCCAATCAAAGGAATAGTAGTTTGTGTTGTACTAGTCCAAGTATCAAAAGCATTGATCTCTATCATGGTATTTTTGGGCTGTTAAATGCAGGTTTCATGAATATTTCAGAGTTTGATAGCACCAAAAGTTGTCAGGATTGGTTGCCTGGTCATAACTTGCGTTGGGTGTAATTGCCCTATAACTTGCAGGTAAATGGTAATGCCGTGATTAGTCGGTTATCTTCTTGCTCAGTCTAATGCAGCTATGACTGCATCAACGACTTCTTGAGTAGTACTAGTTCCTCCAAGGTCCTTTGTACGGTACTTGCCATCCGATATAACCCGTTCCACTGCAGTTTCCAATCGATCTGCAAATGAGGGAAACTGCAGATGTCTTAACATCATAGCAGACGACAGAAGCAGGGCCACAGGGTTTGCTTTCTTCTGTTCCACCAGATTCTCATTGCCCACATTTCCTGCAGAAGCCCCTTGCTCGAAAACAGCATGATCAGCCCCAACATTGCCTGCAAAAAACAGCACCCCAGAAATTGAACAAAATTTTAGTCATACATTCATGATTCAGTGAGATCCCAACACTATACCACAACTGGTGGTACCTTTTCTGCTGACAATATCTTATAACCTAACCATTAGAAAACTGAATAAAGTGGAGTGAAAATTCACTTGGCTTTCAATGTAAAGATACATATCCAGTGTTGAAAAGTATTTAAGGAAACAAGATTACTAAAACAGAGAGAAGAGTACATGGTTCAAAATTCCTCTTATGGCAATTACACATCTTCATTACATGGTCTACTAAAACATGAGCATTTTCTATTGCTTAATACACAGTTTTCATTGCTCTTATTGAAAGGAAAAACAAAAAAAATAAAATGAATAGGCATGAATATTTGATTTTTAATGATTTCAGAATCACCACTTTCTACTTTTGGTCAAGAGAACTAAAGCTATATTCATCAATGATCCAACAAAACAATGTAGCCCATTCCAGAAAAGGTCAGGGTAGCAAATATTTAACAAACAGAAGAAAACATTACAAAAGACCATCAAGTGTCAACAGATGTACCTCCAGGCATAACTCCAGTGCCCCCAGCAATACCAGCAGCTGTATTTGCAACTAAATTGCCATAAAGATTGGGTGTTACCTAAAAAAAATAGCCAACATAATTTATCATTAACTATAATAAGAAAATAGAGCAAGAAGCAAGTTAGAGAATTGAACAATAAACACCTATTTTCTACCAAGTTAGTATAGCCTCTTAGAATAATCTACTTTCATTGACATTGCCAGGACTATGCAATCTCCAGTAAAACAGAGATATCCCAACAGTATGGTAGTGGAATACCATATCATAGTGTCTAATTTCATTATTTTTAGCACCACTTGCTCTAGGTTGTTGCTCTAGGGGCTAGAAGATAAAATTCTGAATTTAAGCAGTGCATATGAAATTCTCAAATTAATAGCAGCGAGGGAAGGATATGAATACCATGACATCAAACTGCTCAGGTTTGGAAACAAGCTGCATACAGCAATTGTCCACGATTATTTCATTGTACTTAATCCCTGGATACTTGGTAGAAACCTCTCGGCAAGATTCCAAGAACAACCCATCAGCAAGCTTCATGATGTTGGCTTTATGCACGGCGGTCACTTTCTTTCTATTGTTTAAATAAGCGTATTCAAATGCATATTTTGCAATGCGCTCCGAACAGAACTTTGTTATCAACTAGCAATAGACTAATATCAGTATGAGACACATAACATAAAAATAGAAAAATTCTAAATTTTATTCAGAATTAGCAGCACAAGACAAAGAGAGGAGAGTGGAGTCAAACGGAGTACCTTAAGACTCTCGACGACTCCAGGGACGACCTCGTGTTCGAGGCCAGAGTACTCGCCTTCGGTGTTCTCTCTGATCACCACAATATCAACATCCTGATGCCTTGTGGGCAAGCCAGGCAAATTGAAGCAATTGACGAGCGAAGCGTACAAATCCAGCTCTCTTCTCAGCTGCACATTAAGCGAGCTCACACCTCCTCCCATCGGCGTAGCCAATCCTCCTTTCAAACACACTTTGTTCTTCTTAATTGATTGGATCACTTTTTCGGGCACGCGCTCCATGTCGCCGTGAACCTCGTATCGCTCGAAATATAGAGGCGCGTGCATCGCTTCCATCACTTGCTCCACAGCACCCGTCACAAGAGGTCCGATCCCGTCACCAGGGATCAAGGTAACGGCTCGCGGCGCACCGTCGCCTGGGCGGGGCATGTAGGTGACGGATCGAGTTGGTGTCAGATTAAAAGACGGTAAGCTCCAGAGTTGTCTGAGGAGGGGAATGGATCTTCGGGCCATGGGGGTTGAGTTTTAGCCGTTGGGAAGGGAGAGATTGCTTTTGTTTAGCCTCTACTTTCAGCGAAGCAATACAGCCATTGAAAGAGCATAGCAAAGCAGAGAATAATTGGAAACAATAAAATAATATTAATTAATTAATTAATTGCCAGAGAAGTGAGTAGAGTAATGGTGGAATGCAGACAAGAGCAGCTTCCCCTTTTCTTTTGTTTTGACTTTTCCAAGTTGTATGTGGACCTGCTCTGATACAGATATTTAGAAGATGATTATAGGATTTTTATTTTTTTATTTTTAACGGTTGAAGTGAATATTTAATTAATTAATCAGGGGGATGATGGGATTAGGGATGTAAAAAATTTCCAACCGTCAGATTTTTTAAAAATGAATTTAGGTTTGGGGTGATTCAGGTTGGGTAAAATTAGAAAATAATTAGGTTGAGATTCAACTTCAGCTTGAGATTAATTTGCATGGCCAGTTTTGGAATATTTATAAAATACTCTTAATATGTATATATTAGATTTTTGTTTTTAATAAATAAATATATAAATACATTAAATTTTAAGTTTATACTCAAAAAATTAACCTTATTTACTTTAAAAGAGAAAAGTTAAAAATATAATTTTATTTACTTCAAAAATAAAAAAATAAAATAATTAACTTAAATTCGGCTTCAAGTTAGAAATCGAGGTCAATGCGGAGTCGGAATAGATTAATCAAGTTTCAAGTAGGATGTGATGGATAGATGCAGTCACCTCTCGGCCTTGTTTGTTTCATTCAGTTGGGAGAAGTTTGCTCCTATATTGCTTGCACGTACTCTGGAGTAATGTTTTCCACTATAACTCAAAGGGGCAACCTTTCATATTTAGATATTCCATCTATTTTAAAGGTAGGTTTGGATGGACGATTGAGTGTAGTGCGTGGTGCGTTTAGCTTACTTTTTGTCTCACGCTACAAAGATCGCTACAAGATTCTAATCTCACCGCCGCCATTGCTTTTTACACTAACCGCAAATAAACGCACCGCCCATCCAAACTCACCCTAAGTGTTTAATGTATACTTTACTCAAAAAAAAAAAAAGCATAGTACAAAGGTAACAAAAACAAAATGTCAGCAAATGTAATTAGTTAAGCACCGTTTTCAGTTATATCGGTTAGTGTGCATCATTTCAGTAATAAATCGAAATGATCATTTCAATTTTTTACATCGATGTAAATTTTAGTTCATACTAATTGCATCAGCTCGTTCTGGTCAATTTCGAATTATATTGACCTAAATACTATTCACCGATTAGTATATGAATAATATTAAAATAAATAAAATTATTTTTATCTAACTTTTAAAAAATATTAATCAAATTTAAACTTTAACCAAAGGAAAGGAGTAATTTTAAATTTTAAATAATAAAAAAGAATTTATATAACAAAAGAACTAAAGAAAAAAACAATTTTTTAAAATCTTCACGAACACATTTTATGTGTATGTTTTTATAATAATTTTATTGTAGATTTTCTTAAATAATGTCGTGGATAATTTTATTGTTTAATTTGTGAGATAGTTTTTTCATGTTTACTTTAAATTTATTAAATGATAAAATTTTACTCCTGAAGTTTATTGATGAGTATTTTATATAATCAATTAATATTTTATATTTAAAATTATTTAATCTAATTCATTTAAAATATTTAAATATTTTATATATTAAATATTTTTAAAAATATTAATATATTAAAAAAGATAAACTGAAACAAATCTATATCAATACATATTAATTCCAGTAGAAAAATTGATATACCCACGAATTTGGCCAAGAATACAATAAACAAAACCAAAACAGTGTTTTCTTTAATCGCGTGGTTTCAATGAAATGATCTTACCCGCTTTATTTCAAGCCCCTCCTTATAGTCCACAACCATGTATCACACATCAATACACCATGATTTCAAGACACTTGAGAATAGGAAGTCAAACCAGTTCAAAAGGAAAGGACTGAATATTCAATAATGTATAATTATTCCATCTAACCAAAATCCACCGATCATTGATGGTAAGCTGTGGCTTATATTTCATTAGTTTGCTTCCATAGGAACCCCATCACATGATTTACTAATTAATATTATCCAGCATACCAAATTTTCTTACATGGGAGAGCACTTGACAAAGAGGATAAGAGAGAAGATGCTTTCAAAGGTGTTGACTTTTGAAGTTGGGTGGTTTGACCAAGATGAGAATTCCAGTGGCAGTGTTTGTGCTAGGTTAGAAAAATATGCCTACTGTGGTATGTTTTGCATTTTCTTACCTTCTTTATGACTATATATAATTGATTGAGATGATAAATTTGTAATACTTGATTATGGCCTTGTATGTTTCCAGGTGAAATCTTTGTTTGGTGATGGAGTGTCGCTTGTTGTGCAAACCATCTCGGGTGTTACTCTAGCTTGTGTGATGGGCCTATTCATTGCGTGGAGACTTGCCATTGTCATGATTGTTGTCCAACCGCTCATCATCCTTGGCATGTACACTCGAATGGTTATACTTAAAAGAATGTCTGTGAAAACCATAGAAAGCACAAGAAGAGAGCAGCAAGCTTGCTGCAGAGGCAGTTTCCACCCATTACCCATAGAACTATTACTGCCTTGTCATCTCAAGACCAAATCATGAAAATGTTGCGAACAGCCCAAGAAGTTCGAAGAAAAGAGAATGTTAGACAATCTTGGTTTGCAGGTCTAGGACTTGGTTCAGCTCAATTGCTTACTGCTTGTATTATTGCCTTTGATTTTTGGTATGGTGGAAAACTCATATCGCAAGGATATATATATCACTGCGAAAGCCCTTATTGAAACATTCCTCGTTTTGTTTAGCACCGTCCATGTCATTGCTCAAGCCGCAAGCATGACATCGGACTTAGCCAGGAGCGCTGAGGTTGTTGGATCTTTATTTGCTACATTTGATCGATGCACAAGGATAGGACCTGATGAATGCCTGCGACATTAATTTTGTGACAGTTAGACTTATCAATCAGCATAGAAGCCGGGAAATCAACAGCATTGGTGGGACAAAGTGGATCTGGTAAATCAACCATCATTAGTTTAATTGAGAGATTTTATGATCCTGTCAAAGGAGTAGTGAAGATTGATGGTCGAGATATAAAGGAATACACCCTAAGGTCATTGAGGAAACACAATAGCACTTGTTAGTCAAGAACCAACACTACTTTCTGGCACAATAAGGGAAAACATATCCGGAGCATCAGATAAAATCAATGAGTCCGAAATTATTGAAGTAACTAGAGCAGCAAATGCACATTATTTCATAGCAGGTCAAGTAGATGGTTATGATACCTGGTGTGGAGACAGAGGTGTGCAACTATCTGGGGGCCAGAAGCAACGAATCGCCATAGCCCGAGCCATATTGAAGAACCCAGCAATGTTATTGTTAGATGAAGCAACCAGTGCACTTGACAGTTACTCTGAGGAAGTGGTGCAAGAGGCATTGGAGCGAGTGATGGTGAGGAGAACTAGTGTTATTGTTGCACATAGGCTAAGCACCATTAAAAATTGTCATCTTATTGCTGTGTTAGACAAAGGGAAGGTGGTGGAGAAAGGCAACCATTCATCTTTGTTGGCCAAAGGGCCAACAGGAGCTTACTACTCTTTGATTAATCTTCAGAGTAGAGCACATAATTCTACTTAGTCATTCAAATAAGTTGTGTATTTTAGACGATAGATCATTTTTTGAGCTTTAGTGGGTGATAAAATGCCCCTTAGCTTTCACTATGAGCTTAATCATTTCATAGAAGCTGGTGAATGTCCTATACATTCTAATCATCATCACCCATCATCTCCTGTGTAGATAATTTTTGACATAATGATTTATTTAGTCCTCTAACTTTATAAAAAAATTATTTTAATTCTCTATTTAATTTTTCGTCTTTTTAACTTTTGAACTTTCATTATTTATCAAATCATCCTAAAATCAATGGAATAGTTAACATTGTTAACTTTGCTAACGTGGTATCCACGTGGCAGTCCGCGTATATACCATGTTAACGATTAATTAATTTTTAAAATTTAAAATTAATAAAAATATTTTTATACTTTTTAATAATTTTAAAAATATTTTATTAATTTTTTATTTTTTAAAATTTAAGGGATAATGACAAAATTTACCCTATACTTTATCAAAATTGTCAATATAATTTTGTACTTTAAAGTTTATTTATTTTGATACTTGCACTTTAATTTCGTTCATTAAAATAGCGCTTGCCCTAAAACTATTAATCACATGACATCATACCAATAAAAAGATTAGAGTGAAAATTTTACCATGTCATTGAATATGCATCTATCTCTTATGCCACTATAGGTGGCTTAAAGCTACCTAATATTTATTATTATTAAAAAACAATTTTAATTATTACTAAAAGAAAAATAATTGTACTCGCCTCTTCAAGCTTCTTTCCTAGAGCAAAATAAAGAAGACTGAGCCACATCTTTTCACTGTCGACACCAATACTAACCAATGTCTTCTCTGACCAGGAAACATTCAATGGAGTTTATGAGTTCATCTCCTAATTTCAATCTTCTTCAAACATCTCCTAATTTCAATCTTCTTCAACCCTGGGTTAAAATCTTCAATTATGGGCACATATATATAATGTATAATACTATTATAAAGTACGATGCAAAATTAAGTGACCGATTATGTTATATATGTCACAAGTATTAAAGTGTCATAGAAATAATGTGTAGATATCATAAGTGTCATAGAAAGGTATAACTCTTACTCTGGTTTGAGGCTAATTTAGCTTCAGTGCCTCGAAACACTTGGTGGATAGATTTTGGTGCTACTACTCACGTAAGTGTTTCTATGTAGGGTTGCCTAAGCTATCGAAAGCCAAGTGATGGTGAAAGACGCATCTTCGTAGGCAAAGGAAAATTGGTGGAAGTGGAATCAATTGGACATTTTAGGTTGTTATTAAGAACTAGTTTTTATTTAGATTTAAAAGAAAATTTTATAGTATTGTCTTTTAACTTACTGATGGATAACATTTGTACATATGTTCATTTCCATTGCCTCTACATCTAGTGACATTTTAACTTAGTGAACTAATTATGTTTACATTAGGAATAAAAAGTTAACTAGATATCACTCTTAAGTTGCATGTGTGATAGTTCTCGTACGAGTTTGATATTCTACCGCTATGTGACTTAATTGTGTGATTTAGTCCAAGAGTCGTCTTTTTTTTTTGGCATGTTTGGTGTGTTTCCTTGAAGACAAGCAAAGAGTTAAGTGTGGGAGAGTTTAATCTTCCATAATTTGATATGGAAAATTAGGCTTTCTCGATATACTTAAGGAGCTTATTCTCAAGAAAAGTATCGTCTTTTTAGTAGTTTTTAGATTTTAAGTTAATAAGTGTAAATGTCTCGATTTTACTCATTTTGTGACCCAATTTGACCAATAGTGCCATTGGGCACGTAACATGTGGTTGGTGGTGTAGAGACGTGTTGGAGGTTGAAAACGAGCAAAAATGGCACCAAAAGAAAGGGTATCGTGATATCTTTGCCTTAGAATCGCGACAACTCCAATGGGTTTGAAGATTGAAGACCACCCTTTAGTGGTATCATGATATCCACCCTCAAAGAAGACCCTAATGTAACACCCTTAACCCATATCCATCACCGAAACTAGGTTAAGGAGCATTACTGAAGTTTACAGATCAAACAAACAAAAATTTCAAACATTTCATATCATATTATATTCATGTCAGAAACCAATCGAAATCATACATATTGTCCCTTATACGAGCCCTCGAGGCCCAAAATACGTGTTAGAAATAAGTCAGAACTAAATCAGAAACTCAAAAAAATATTCGGAATACATTAAAAAAATTTAAAGTTGTAGGGGTCACATGGCCGTGCGGCCAGGCCGTGTGAGAGACACGCTCGTGTCTTAGGCCGTGTGGGCATTCGAAAATAGGGACACATGGCCATGTCCTAGCCCTGGTCTGTGCCCATGTAACTCACTGACTTCGGTCATACGGCCAAGCCACACACCCGCGTGCCAAGCCGTATACCCTTTTGAAGTAACCTCACACGCCCGTGTGCCAGGCAGGCCGTATGCTAGGCCGTGTAACAGCCTGACTTGCAAGCCTTTAATAAGCTACAGGGGACACACGGCCGTGTCACCTGGCCGTGTGTCACACACGGCTAGGACACATGTCTGTGTCTCTGCCCTTGTGGACGAAAATAGGTCATTTTACAAGCCACATTTCTCACCTAAATTGGCATTGCATAGACACAAGTCATAAATAGGCATCCAAAAGAAGCCAAAATCAAGCATTAAACATGTGATATCTTCACATACAACTAATATGCCCTTAGGCACTTCAAATGACAACTCATAACATGTATATCTAAACATTCAATATATCCAATTGTTTAACTAACTTATATGCATATTTGTACCAAAACTTACCATATAGGTCATTAATCAAAACATACCATTTAGTACCATTTATGTACTTGATCTCTAGCATCAAATGGTTATATAAGTCACTTATAACTTGTGCACTAGAAACACCAATACAAACCATTCAAAACTAACATCATTATACATATGTGCTTTCCACAACAAGCACTAAATCACTCCTAATTATAATACATATCCATATACATATTCAACTACCATTTAATTTTCATCCATCAAACATAAATAAATTCACATATTAACCATACCAAACCACACATCAAACATGATAAGGCCATTTATATATACATAGCAAAATATACCAAAACATAAGTCAAAGCATATGGCCACAACCACAACATCGCACATAGGCCAACATTAGCCGAAATAACCTATACATGTCATTATAACCAAAATTAAACAACTTACCAAAAGAGCCGATGGATAGTGCGCTATAGCTTCGACAAGCTTCCAACCCGAACGAACTTTCGAATCAGTATAAAACACGGAAAATAACATAGAGTAAGCATTTAAGCTTAGTAAGTTCGTATAACTTAGAATTTAACTTACCATTTTAAATCACAATTAAGGTAAGCTAACATAGCATATCCCAACTAATTTGGCCAAAAGCCTTGATGCGTCGTTGAGAGCACCAAAAATATCCTATCCCTATAAAATAATGAAAAGAATAGTATAAGGGAAGTAGGGTCAAATCCTCAAGGACTGGATTTGCACAAGTTCCTATTCCTCGAGATCCTGGACAGAGTCGTGCCCAAGAAAACCTACGTACCTGGAAAAAAATAAAAAATAGAATTAAAAGTTTAATTGAATTGAAATTGCGAAAATTAAAATTAAAATTGTAAAGATAAACAGAGTTGAGAAAAGAGAGTTTTTTATGGGGAGATACCAGCCTCCGGTTGCCTTGATCCTCCTTGGGTTCAATCCTAGGCTTTTAGGTGATCCTTCTCAAACAGAATAAGCCAGTTATAGTGGAAGAGGACGCCTACGACCACCAGCTCCACTTAGATTTTAAACTTACAATTTAGAGGAACCTGACTTTAGCCAACCGTCGCTTTTGTGGGGCTGTCTTACACTAAATCATCACTTCTCAATGGCGAACGCCACGCCATTTTGTCTCTTGGGCTTGAAAACCACTGGCGCAGTAAGCTAACGAACCGACTGTGCAACCTTCCCAAAACATACAAAGCGGCCGCCTTTGCACAAGATGAAAAGATCACTTTTGAAGGGACATGGACGGAAGTGCCAGTCCCGTACTACGGAGAAACGATGAATACTCGTTGAGAAGGCTAAACGTGGATTCTAAGCCTTGAAGCCTTTTTGGGGGATCTCGACAACCTTTGGCTAGATAAATTTAGTGGCTCATTTTTTTGGGAAAAAAAATAAACGTAATGAAAATGGAATTTTATTAAATAATATGAAAGGAACAAAAGTTAAGCTTTTTAGGAGAGGGAGTGTTTACAGAAAAGATGTGTGAAATTTGTGTCACTCCATCCCCTATTTATAGTATTAGGAAACCTAGTCTATTCCTAATTAAATTCTAAAAGATAAATACAAATAAATAAATATAATTAAAGATAAATGAAGATAAAAGCTAAAATTAAATCTAAATAATAATCTTTAACAATTATCCCAATATAATTAAAAATTAAATAGAGTCTTGTGTTTATAAAATCTCTTCTTTGCACTTTTGCCCCCAAGTCTTCCACAGTTTTCATTTTCGACACCACTTCTTTCCTATTTTGTATGCTGGCCCATTTTATCTTCAAATTCACGCTTTTTTGCCCCCAAATTTCCTTATTGTCTTCAATTTAGTCCCTACAAGATCAAAACCATAAATAGCTCAAATTAGTAGGATCATACTCAAAATAAATATGTAATTAATACATAAAAATATGTCATTCCAGAGTATTATCAAGCCTAAACACATGATCACCAACATATTAGCCATGTAAATCATATATAAAATCCAATACACATGGATGAATTCAACAAGTAATCACATTTCATATACATGAATTATTCATTTCATATATCAATGTATCTCGTAATAGAACTGTGCTCGTTGAACCATTTAGAATATCGTTGGATATGCGGGTAGTACACATGAGGTGTACTGAACTGTAATCCGTCAATTCCTGTAATGTATGCTCATATGAGCTCTGAATCGGTATGCTCTTACGAGCTGTAAATGGTAAGCTCCTCCGAGCTAAATAATGGTAAGTTCATACGAGCTGAGTATCGGTAAGCTCATACGAGCTGAAATTGGTAACCCTAATGACATGTCATTTGTATCCTACGAATTCTTAAGGTTCAAACGGGGCTCAGTAGTCGTCGTACATCGTCGGATATGCTATCAGCATCCATACATGGAAATTACACAATTCGCATACATATAAATCAATTGAAACATATAAATGTATAGTTTAATTACACAAACTTACCTCGATGAGTGTACGTAAATACGGAGGCAACAAATCCGAGATTTTCTCTTTGCCTCGATCTAACTTCGTACGAGGTCTGACAGGATCTATACAAATGAATTTAACTCAATTCAATATAATTCACATTCAATTTAGCCCAACACACATTTTGGCAAAATTATCATTTTGCCCCTATTCTTTTAATTCATTACAATTTAGTCTCTAGGCTCGGAAAATGAAATTCATTCAATTTTATCCCTACCCAAGCCTAGCCTAATTATAAACATACTAATAGCAGCAAATATATTTCACAAATTCATAATTTTACCACATAATAATTTCTATTTTTCAATTTAGTCCCTATTTAATAATTTCATCAAAAATTCCTTTACAAAAGTTGTTTATCTAACAACTTCCATTCATTTTCTATCATAAAACTTCAAAGCTCATGTATATTCATCAATAGAAAACCCTAATAGTTAACAATTTTGCAAATTAGTCCCCGGGCTAACTAGATTAAGCTACAACAATCCCGGAAACATAGAAATCATTAAAAACGAAACAAAATTGCATACCTAATTGAAGGATTAAAGATGGTCAAATGTTAAGGATGAAAATGGATTCCTTTTCTCTTGAAAATCGGTGGAATAAGATGGAGAAAGATGATAGCAAATAAAATTTTATTTTAACTTATCATTTATTATTTAATTCCTTAATTAACCTTTAAAATTAATTCAAATTACAAAATTGCCAAGCCATTATCATCCACTAACATACTAATGGTCTAATTACCATATAAGGACTTCCATATTAATGTTCTATAGCTATTTAATACCTTTAGCTATTAGAACTCAACTTTTGCACTTTACGCGATTTAGTCCTTTTTATCAAATTGGACATGTAAACGATAAAATTTCTTAACGAAATTTTTATACGGTACTTCTATCATGTTGTGGACCATAAAATAATAATAAAATAAATTTTTGACTTTGGATTTGTGGTCTTGAAACCACTGCTCTGGTTTCACTGAAAACGGGTTGTTACACCTAAGTTCGAAGTTGACTTGGTATCGCGACATCCTCTTCTGGCTATCGCGACACCAATATCATGAGGGGGACAAAATTAGACAAAAAGGGTAGTCTTTGTCCACTCGATGCACCAATCACACAAGGCCCGTGTAGGGGAAATTTTGGCAACAAAATTTCATCAACATTTAGCCTAAAATAATCAATTTTGACTAAGGAGGAGACACACACACACATTAGTTTAGTTTTTAGCTTTAGTTTCTCTAGATTTTCCTTAGTTTTTCTGCAACTTTTCTAATGTTGTTATTTTCTCTTCTTATTTCTTAGTTTTAGAGTTTATTTTTCTATATTTGCTTCTTGTTCTTAGTGTTCTTAGTGTTGTTAAGTTAGTTACTACTGTAGCTTAGGTTTATTTGCACTTTCAGTCCCTGTACCTTGGCTGTAAGACATTTTTAGTTTTATTTTAATGTATTTCAATTTCTTTTACTTTAAATCAGCTAAAGACTTTTATGTTTATTACTTTAGATTTTATTTTTTGAATGCTTTTAGTTTCATGTTCTTTAAGTTTTCTTGCATAAAAATCCAAACTTTTATATTTTTGTTAAGCTTGACTTTAGTGGTTTATTTATTTTTCATTTCCATGTCCATTATCTTTATTTTCAGCATGAGTAACTAAACATCAAAGGGGGTTGGTTGATGGAGATGTGGGTAAGTTAATTTTTTTTACAAGGAACTAAATCATAATAAATTAAACTAAATCGAATAGACCTAAAAACTTAGTAATTGATGCCCCTAAGGGAATATCTAGACAATTGAGACCGAGAGATAATCTTGTTGTGCACCAATTCATTAGTCCTGGATTAACCGGTGAGATCGAGAGATAAACTAGATTAATTTTTCTAAGTTGGTAAAATTGAGATCGAGAGATAAAATGAAGCCACTTAGTATTTTAAGCGATTTAATTCCCTCATTTGAAGATCGGCGAACCACATCGAAATCAACCAGCCACCGTTAGTCATTTATTATTTAATCTCGTAGTTTTGTACTCTTTATAATTTGGTCCCTAGATTAGCATATTTAATTTCCTTGCAAAACTTTCTTGTTATGATTTGTCGTACTATAAAATCATACTAGTAGTCGGTTAGACTCTATAGTGTACGTTATTTATCACTCAATCACCATCTCCTTTGAGTTTGACCCCTTGGAATACATCGTGTTCCATCAGAACTATAAATATTACAATTGACCTGTACGTTTGCAATAAAACTACGCTTTAAATTTGTTTTATAAAACCGTTTGTTTTATGCGCGTACATGCACACAGTCAGTAACACACTTATGACAAGGTCATTGATGAGTATTAATCGAGTTGCTTTTGTAACACCCCAAACCCGGTCAACACACCATGACCGAATTCAGTATGTTACGGAGTGAAAATATTTTGAAGAAAACAAGTTGCTGGTTTACTTTTGTGGAAAAAGATTGTTATCGAAAACATTTATGTCGTTTTTAGGTTGAAAGAAAACTCCCTTGAGAAGATCGTTTGGTTTTATGAAAACCCGAGTGAGTTTAGAATAATTAAGTTAAGAAAATTATTTGTATCTGAACATAAGGGAAAACTTAGTTTGGAGAAAGTCTGAGATAATTTGTTAACTTCATATGTTTAGTATTACTCGATGGCAAAGTTTGCAAAACCCGATAAGTTGTACAATTTTTTTTGAAAACGTTGATTTTACAAGTTATTAGAACATGCTATATCATTTAACTCAAGCAGATAATCAAAAACCCGAAATAATAAAAACTTAGCGGCCTTATTACAAATCCAAAACCAAATTTAAAAGTGAATTAATCGAAAATAGTAATTGAAATAAAACCCGAAAACCTAGTGCATGGCCATCTCGAGTCAACCCCGGCCCACATCCACGATCTAAGCCTCATCTCGCAAAATGTAAGGAAGGAGTGAGTCACCGAGACTCGGTGTATAAATCCCCATCCCGATAATAACAAGGCACTTACACATTTCATAAGTCAAAATGCAAATCATGCAAACCCAACCTAAACAACTGAACTCCCTGTGTTCACCAGGTGTGGTCAAAACCACCGTGACCGTAGTCACAAATCATATAAGTGTGGTCAAAACCATCGTGACCGTAGTCACAAATCATATGATGGGGCCAACCCACCGTGTGGTCAAAACCACCGATGACAATCCCATAATCAACATCTGGGCCAACCCACCGTGGTACCAAACCACCGGACGAGTCACAATAATCCATGTGTGGTCAAAACCACTGGTGACCGTAGTCACAAATAATATCCATGTGGTCAAAACCACTGGTGACAGTCTAAATCATCCTTCCCCCTCCTCTCGACATACCCATCATCATGAACACATTTTCCGTGGCATATTAACATGTTTATAATGCAATTATCACATAACATAGCATGAAAGAATATAACAGCATATATCGATAGCCAATCCACAGGGGACTTACTCGTAGTCCACGCTCATACCCACAAGGGTAACACACTGTTGTCAATAGCTATTTCGGCTTTTAACAGTAAACATAACTAGCAAATTAACTAATGAAGTGTGTAAGAGTTACATACCTGATTACTCGTAAAACGACGCTCTCCACGTCGGTACTGTCGTTATTCGACACCACCACTATTTGACTACTGCGCTGCTCTGGTGTTCGCCCACACCCAGGTGGCCAATCACGAACCGCAGACACGGCCCTCTTCTTGAATTTGGGGGCTGGGGTCTCAGGTCTGACCTCTCCTACTGTTTGGTTAGCCTTTGAATCCATAATAACCTTATCATTAAATTGGGTTAAAGAATGGATCAAATCATAAAGAACTAGAATCCCGAGGTTAGATCCTTTACCTAAATCGACAGATCCCAAAGGTTCTAGGCTTGGCTTACGACTAACAAATCCCGAAAACTCCACCTCAGATGGCGTCAACCCCTTTTTCCTGCATTCGGCCAAACACCAAAGAAATGTGGAATATCTGCCTTCGGCATTTAATCATAAAAAGAGATGTCAAACAATTGAAACACTTACCCTTCTATATTAACGAAACTGATTAGGAGTGATGACAAATGGTCCACGATGATTCTGCTGCCACAAAACCCAAAAGAACACTTATGAGTGCCAAAAGAATTCAGCCATAGATCCAATAAGAAGAGACCGAACAAGATAACGTACGCCAAGAGATGGTGATTCGGCTTTAGCAAACAAGAGAAGAAGACTTGTGTATTTTCGACACAAGAGAGGGATTGAAAAAAGAAAAGTAGTCGATTGAGAGGGAGGAGTGTTGATTCGGTTTTGAAACCAATAAAATGAAGATAAGGAGTGGAAGTAATTCGATTTCTAGATTTTGAGAAATAGGAGAAACAATGAAGATGATGAGTAAAGGATATGGTAATTTTGGCCAAGCACCAAAAGAAGTAAAGAGGAAAGAAGAAAAAAAATGCTTAGAAGAGGTTTCAGTTTTGACACAAAGACAAAAGGAAAAATAAGAGAATTCAACTATCGCTTCTTTGAGGGAAAGAAAATGGACAAAATGAGTTCTAAACACTTCCTCACTAACCGAATCCACACACACACTGAGCTCATTCGGCCACCCCACTCAAGCACCCCCAACCGATTGCTCCCTTCCCCTCCAGTGTTCAAATTTCGGCCAACTCCTAAATTCTCTCCTGGCCACTCATTCAAACCATTTTGAATGAATCAAACTCCTCAGATTTCTCTCTTCCACCCGTTTGAATTTGTTGACTTAATCAACCTCTATCCATCAAAGTCCCACCAGAGCACACCACTTCCCTAGCTTTGGCATCAAAAATAATAAGCAGAAAGGGGAATTCTGCTACTCGAACCTAGGCTCCCTTGCTCCCCCTTGTGGCGTCACTTCTCCAAGCCTTAAGTGGCGTCCTTTGCCACTCCACCAAGGCTCTTCTTGCGTCAAAACTTGCTACCAAATATACTTAACCCTTAGCTCTCTCAGCTCCTCTTCCTAGAAGCCCAAAACAAAAATTCCTAATATGGCTCTGGCCTATCCATAGCTCGAGCCTAGACCCTAAGGTAGTCCAAACTAACACACCTACCATATAATACACATGCAAACACACGAAGATGTAGAGACCCTGATTTAAGGATGTTACAGTTCTACCCCCTTAAAAAAAATTTCAGCCTTGAAATTACCTGGTCAGAAGAGTTGAGGGTATTGCTACCGCATCACATCCTCTGGTTCCCACGTGGCCTCCTCCGTACCATGGTTCTGCCATAAAACTTTCACCAAAGGAACTGACTTTTTACACAGAACTTTGAAATCCTGATCCAAAATTCGCACTGGTTCTTCTTCGAAGGACAAATCCGGACTCGCCTCAATCTCTTCCACTGGCACCACATGCGAAGCATCTGATCGATTGCACCTAAGCATGGAGACATGGAATACATCATGAATTTGACTCAACTCTGATGGTAACTCGAGCTGGTAAGCTACCGGTCCCACTCGCTTCAACATCGTATACGGTCCAATAAACCTAGGGCTTAGCTTGCCCTTCCGACCAAATCTCAGCACTTTCTTCCACGGCGATACCTTCAAAAAGACCTTGTCACCCACTGCATACTCTATATCCCTACATTTGAGGTCGGCATACGACTTCTGCTCGTCAAGCTTCCTTCAGACGAGCCTGAACCACCTTAACCTTATCATCTATTTCAGCAACCAACTCCGGACCCAACATCTAATGCTCTCCCAACTCTGTCCAATACGTAGGGGTACGACACTTCCGTCCATACAGTGCTTCATACGGTGCCATCTGGATAGTTGCCTAGTAACTTTTGTTGTACGCAAATTCCACCAACGGTAGATATTCCTCCCAACTGCCTCTGAAATCTAAAACATAACCCCTCAGCATATCTTCTAAGATTTGAATTACCCTTTTTGACTGTCCGTCTGACTGCGGATGAAAAGCCGTGCTGAAATCCAACCTTGTACCCAATGCCTGATGCAAAGCTTTTCAGAACCTTGACGTGAATCTGGGATCCCTATTTGAAATAATCGACACCGGCATCCCGTGTAACCGTACTATCTCCGCTACATACAATTTTGTCAACCTTTGAAGCGAGTAATTCACCCTAACCGGTATAAAATGAGCCGACTTAGTCAAACGATCTACTATCACCCAAACTGAATCCTTTTTGTTAGGCGTAAGGGTAACCTTGATTTAAATCTATCGCAATCCTTTCCCACTTCCATCGCAGAATCTTTACCGATCGCAACAGACTCGACGCAGAATCGATGCTCAGCTTTGACTTGTTGGCATGTCAGACACTTACTCACAAACTCAATCACTTCTCGCTTAAGACCCGGCCACCAAAACTGTTCCCGCAAATCTTGATACATCTTGCTACCTCTCGGATGCATAGCATATGGGCTACTATGAGCTTCCTGAAGAACTCGCTGTCTCAACCCAACGTCCTTCGGCATATATACTTTCCCTTGAAAACACAGCACTCCATCACTGCCCAAGCTGTAACCCTCCAATTCACCATTCTGCACTTGCAACCTCCGAGCACTCAAAACCTCATCCACTAGCTGCCTCTCCTTAACCTAATCCACCCACGTTGGCTTTACTTGCAATTCTGCCAATAGACTCCCGTTGTCATATAGACTGAGATGAGCAAACATTACTCTCAGATCCGTTACCACCTTACGGCTTAATGCGTCAGCCACTATATTAGCCCTACCGGATGGTATTCAAACGAGCAGTCGTAGTCCTTCAACAACTCAATCCACCTCCACTGCCTCAAATTCAATTCCTTCTGAGTCAACAGATACCTCAAATTCTTGTGGTCCATGTAAACTATAGACTTCTTCCCATACAAATAATGTCTCCAAATTTTTGGGCAAAAACTACTGCAGCCAACTCCAGATCATGCGTCGGGTAATTACCTTTATTAGGTCTCAACTGTCGAGACGCATGCGCCACCACTCTCTCCTCTTGCATCATAACACACCCCAAACCAGTATGCGATGCATCACAACAAACCGTGAATTTCTTTCCAGCTTCAGGCTGAATCAAAACCGGAGTTTCTATCAGAATCTTCTTTAACTTGTCGAAACTTTCCTACTGCTTACCAGACCACAAAATGGAACCCCTTTCCGCAATAACTTAGTTAGCGGTGCTGCAATCAGAGAAAACCCTTCCACAAATCATCTGTAGTATCCTGTCAAACCCAGAAAACTCTGAATCTCTGCTACTGACTTAAGTGGTTTCCAATCCAACACTGCCTCAATCTTCCAAGGATCCACTCTAATTCCCTCAGCTGACACCACATGACCCAAGAAAGTTACCTCCTTCAACTAGAACTCGCACTTACTAAACTTGGTGAACAGTTGCTTCTCCATCAGAATCTGTAGAACCACCCGTAGATGCACGACATGTTCCCTCTCAGATTTCGAGTATACCAAAATGTCGTTTATAAACACCCCGATGAACCGGTCTAAGTACGGCTAAAACACCGATTCATCATGTCCGTGAATGCTGCCGGCATATTAGTCAACCCGAACGGCATTACCAAAAATTCGTAGTGCCCAGAACGAGTACGAAACGCCGTTTTATGGATATCAGCCTCCTTCACTTTGAGTTGATGATACCCTGACCTAAGAGCTATCTTAGAGAAAATCGATACACCCTTAAGCTGATCGAACAAGTATTCTATTCTGGGCAGCGGATACTTGTTCTTGATCGTCAACTTATTCAGCTGGCGGTAATCTATACACATCCGCATTGTACCGTATTTCTTCTTAACAAAGAGTACAGGCGCTCCCCAAGGTGATACACTCGGTCAGATGAAACCACGGTCCAACAATTCACGAATCGTGCCTTCAATACCTTCTTGGCGCCATCCACCAATACCTTGCAAACCCTAAGCCATCGGTAAATTCCTTCACCGCTCGAACATTCCCCACAACTTATTCCTTGGCCTCCAAGGCACAAACATGCACCATAAACGCCTCACAACCCTTCATCACTATATGTCCGGACCTCCGGTTCCAACACTTTCGTCCTACCATTACCTCGTCACGTATATTACGCCCACGCCGTCCTCGCACTCATGATCGCCGATACTGAATTGATCGATTTAACGGTTTTATGTCGTTAGACTTATTCCATTTCGTTATTAAGCACGCCTTATGAATAGTTTAATCGAGGATTGTTTAGTAAGTTCACACAATCCTACGGTTTAAGTCTCTAAAGTAATTCCCTATCACTACTAGTCATAACATCATCATTACAAACATATTAACACAAATAGGGGTACTTACCTGGGCGGATCGGTGCCGGAGACTCGGTGCCATACTTTTGCAATCGTACCCTTCCCACGAAAACCTTTCATAACCCATTTTTAAAACATTTTTGGGCCTCAGGCCCACAAACCAGCTTTTAAACCGCTCGATATTAAAATTGTAACACCTAAATCCGATCAATGCAGACCCTAACCGAATTCAAGATGTTACTGGAGTGAAAATATTTTGAAGAAAATAAGTTACTGGTTTACTTTTGTGGAAAAAGATTGTTATCGAAAACATTTATGTCGTTTTGAGGTTGAAAGAAAACTCCCTTGAGAAGATCGTTTGGTTTTATGAAAACCCGAGTGAGTTTAGAATAATTAAGTTAAGAAAATCATTTGTATCTGAACATAAGGGAAAACTTAGTTTGAAGAAATCTGAGATAATTTGTTAACTTCATATGTTTAGTATTACCCGATGGTAAAGTTTGCAAAACCCGATAAGTTGTAAAATTTTTTTTGAAAACGTTGATTTTACATGTTATTAAAACATGCTATATCATTTAACTCAAGCAGACAACCCGAAATAATAAAAACTTAGTGGCCTTATTACAAATCCAAAACCAAATTTAAAAGTGAATTAATCAAAAATAGTAATTGAAATAAAACCCGAAAACCTAGTGCATGGCCACCACGAGTCCACCCCGGCTCCACATCCGCGATCTAAGCCTCATCTGCAAAATGTAAGGGAAGGAGTGAGTCACCGAGACTCAGTGTATAAATCCCCATCCCGATAACAACAAGGCACTTACACATTTCATAAGTCAAAATGCAAATCATGCAAACCCAACCTAACCAACCGAACTCCTGTGTCTACTCTGTGTGGTCAAAACCACTGGTGGTCAAAACCACTGGAGACCGTAGTCACAAATCATATGAGTATGGTCAAAACAACTGGTGATCGTAGTCACAAATCATATGGTAGGGCCAACCCACCGTGTGGTCAAAACCACTAATGATAATCCCGTAATCAACCTGTGAGGCCAACCCACTGTGGTACCAAACCACTGCGACGAGTCATAATAATCCATGTGTGGTCAAAACCACTGGTGACCGTAGTCACAAATAATATCCGTGTGGTCAAAACCACTGGTGACAGTCTAAATCATCCTTCCCCCTCCTCTCGACATACCCATTATCATGAACACATTTTTCGTGGCATATTAACATGTTTATAATTCAGTTATCACATAACATAGCATGAAAGAATATTATAGCATATATCGATAGCCAATCCATAGGGGACTTACCCGGAGTCCACGCTCATACCCACAAGGGTAACACACCGTTGTTAATAGCTATGTCGGCTTTTAACAGTAAACATAACTAGCAAATTAACTAATGAAGTGTGTAAGAGTTACACACCTGATTACTCATAAAATGACGCTCTTCACGTCGGTACTGTCGTTATTCGACACCACCACTATTTGACTACTGCGTTGCTCTGGTGTTTGCCCACACCCAGGTGGCCAATCACGAACCACATACGACCCTCTTCTTGAATTTGAAATTTGGGGTCTCGTGTCCGACCCTCCCTCTTGTTTGGTTAGCCTTTGAAACCACAATAACCTTATCACTAAATTGGGTTAAAGAAGTGGATCAAATCATAAAGAACTAGAATCCCGAGGTTAGATCCTTTACCTAAATCGACAGATCCCAAAGGTTCTAGGCTTGGCTTACGACTAACAAATCCTTAAAACTTCACCTCAGATGGCGTCAACCCCTCTTTTCTGTATTTGGCCAAACACCAAAGAAATGTGGAATATTTACCTTCGGCATTTAATCATAAAAAGAGATGTCGAACAATTGAAACACTTACCCCTCTATACTAACGAAACCGATTAGGAGTGATGACAAATGGTCCACGATGATTCTGCTGCCACAAAACCCGAAAGAACACTTATGAGTGCCAAAAGAATTCGGCCATAGATCCAATAAGAAGAAACCGAACAAGATAACGTATGCCAAGAGAGGGTGATTCGGCTTTAGCAAACAAGAGAAGAAGACTTGTGTATTTTCGGCACAAGAGAGGGATTGAGAGAAGAAAAGTAGTCGATTGAGAGGGAGGAGTGTTGATTCGGTTTTGAAACCAATAAAATGAAGATAAAGAGTAGAAGTAATTCGGTTTCTACCTTTTGAGAAATAGGAGAAACAATGAAGATGATGAGTAAAGGATATGGTAATTTCGACCAAGCACCAAAAGAAGTAAAGAGGAAAGAGAAAAAAAATGCTTAGAAGAGGTTTCAGTTTTGACACAAAGACAAAAGGAAAAATAAGAGAATTTAACTATCGCTTCTTTGAGGGAAAGAAAATGGACAAAATGAGTTCTAAACACTCCCCTCACTAACCGAATACACACACACTAAGTATATTGGCCACCCCACTCAAGCACCCCCAACCGATTGCTCCCTTCCCCTCCAGTGTTTAAATTTTGGCCAACTCCTAAATTCTCTCTTGGCCACTCATTCAAACCATTTTGAATGAATCAAACTCCTCAGATTTGTCTCCTCCATCCGTTTGAATTTGTTGACTTAATCAACCTCTATCCATCAAAGTCCCACCTGAGCACACCACCTCCCTAGCTTTGGCGTCAAAAATAATAAGCAAAAGGGGAATTCTGCTACTCGAACCTAGGCTCCCTTGCTCCCCCTTGTGGCGTCACTTCTCCAAGCCTTAAGTGGCGTCCCTTGCCACTCCACCAAGGCTCCTCTTACGTCAAAACTTGCTACCAAATATACTTAACCCCTAGCTCTCTCAGTTCCCCTTCCTAGAAGCCCAAAACAAAATTTCCTGCTATGGCTCTGGCCTATCCATAGCTCGAGCCTAGACCCTAAGGTAGTCCAACCTAACACACCTACCATACAATACACATGAAAACACACGAAGATGCAGAGACCCCGATTTAAGGATGTTACAGTTCTACCCCCTTAAAAAAATTTCGGCCATAAAATTACCTGGTCAGAAGAGTTGAGGGTATTACTGCCGCATCATATCCTCTGGTTCCCATATGGCCTCCTCCGTGCCATGGTTCTGCCATAAAACTTTCACCAAAGAAATTGACTTTTTACGCAGAGCTTTGACATCCCGATCCAAAATCTGCACTGGTTCTTTTTCAAAGGACAAATCCGGACTCACCTCAATCTCCTCCACTGGTACCACATGCGAAGCATCTGATCGATTGCACCTAAGCATGGAGACATGGAATACATCATGAATCTGACTCAACTCTGATGGTAACTCGAGCTGGTAAGCTGCCGGTCCTTCTCGCTTCAACACCATATACGACCCAATAAACCTAGGGCTTAGCTTGCCCTTCCGACCAAATCTCAGTACTTTCTTCTACGGCGATACCTTCTGAAAGACCTTGTCACCCACTGCATACTCTATAACCCTACATTTGAGGTCAGCATACGACTTCTGCCTGTCCGAAGCTTCCTTCAGACGAGCCTGAATCACCTTAACCTTATCCTCTGTTTCAGCAACAAACTCTAGACCCAACATCTGACGCTCTCCCAACTCTGTCCAACACGTAGGGGTACGACACTTTCGTCCATCTGAAGGCTTCATACGGTGCCATCTGGATTCTTGCCGGTAACTATTGTTGTACATAAATTTCGCCAACCAGAGATATTCCTCCTAACTACCTCTCAAATCCAAAACACAACCCTCAAAGATATCTTCTAAGATTTGAATTACCCTTTTGATCGTCTGTCTGATCATGGATGAAAACCCAATGCCTCAACCCAACGTCCTTCGGCATACATACTTTCCTTGAAAACACAAAGACTCCATCACTACCCAAGTCAGAACCTCCAATTCACCATTCTGCACTTGCAACCTCCGAGCACTCAAAACCTCATCCACCAGCTGCCTCTCCTTAACCTGATCCACCCACGTTGGCTTTACTTGCAATTCTGCCAATAGACTCCCGTCGTCATATAGACTGAGACGAGCAAACATTGCTCTCAGATCCGTTACCACCTTACGGCTCAATGCGTCAGCCACTACATTAGCCTTACCCGGATGGTATTCAATCGAGCAGTCGTAGTCCTTCAACAACTCGATCCACCTCCACTGCCTCAAATTCAATTCTTTCTGAGTCAACAGATACCTTAAACTCTTGTGGTCCGTATAAACTACAGACTTCTCCCCATACAAATAATGTCTCCAAATTTTCAGGGCGAAAACTACTGCAACCAACTCCAGATCATGCGTCGAGTAATAACCTTCATGATGTCTCAACTGTCGAGACGCATACGCCACCACTCTCCCCTCTTACATCAGCACACACCACAAACCAGTATGCGATGCATCACAATAAACCGTGAATTCCTCCTCAGCTTCAGGCTGAATCAAAACCGGAGCTTCTGTCAGAATCTTCTTTAACTTATTAAAACTTTCCTACTGCTTACCAGACCACACAAATGGAACCCTTTTCGCAACAACTCAATTAACGGTGCTGCAATCAGAGAAACCCTTCTATGAATCTTCTGTAGTATCCTGCCAAACCCAGAAAACTCCGAATCTCTGCTACCGACTTAAGTGGTTTCCAATCCAACACCGCCTCAATCTTCCAAGGATCCACTCTAATTCCCTCAGCTGACACCACATGACCCAAGAAAGTTACCTCCTTCAACCAGAACTTGCACTTACTAAACTTGGCGAATAGCTGCTTCTCCCTCAGAATCTGTAGAACCACCCGTAGATGCACGACATGTTCCCCCTCAGATTTCGAGTATACCAAAATATCATCTATAAACACCACGATGAACCGGTCTAAGTACGACTGAAACACCCGATTCATCATGTCTGTGAATGCTGTCGGTGCATTAGTCAACCCAAACGGCATTACCAAAAACTCGTAGTGCCCATAATTAGTACGAAACGCCATTTTATGGATATCAGCCTCCTTCACTTTGAGTTGATGATACCCCGACCTAAGAGCTATCTTAGAGAAAACCAATACACCCTTAAGCTGATCGAACAAGTCATCTATCCCGGCAAATGGATACCTATTCTTGATCGTCAACTTATTCAATTTGGCGGTAGTCTATACATATCCGCATTGTACCGTCTTTCTTCTTAACAAAGAGTACAGGCGCTCCCCAAGGTGATACACTCGGCCGGATGAAACCACGGTCCAATAATTTCTGAATCTGTGCCTTCAGTTCCACCAATACCTTCAGCGTCATCCTATATGGGGCAATAGACACTTGGCTAGATTCCCGTAACAAGTCTATATCGAACTCAACTTCACGGTGCGGAGGCGCATCTAAGTTCCTCTAAGAATACATCGGTAAATTCCTTCACTGTTTGGACATTCCCCACAACTAATTCCTTGGCCTCCAAGGCACAAACATACACCATAAACGCCTCACAACCCTTCCTTACCATTTTTTCGGCCTTTAGAGCAGACACAACATTAGATAGATAATCTCTTCTATTGCCTATCATTACCACCTCTTCACCTTCTGTTGTCCTCAAAACCATGCGCTTAGCTGCACAATCTAAACTGGCCTGGTATTTCACTAGCCAATCCATCCCGAGAATCAGATCGAACTCCTCGAACGGCAGTTTCATCAGATCAGCCAAAAACACTACCCCTTGAAGTTCTAGAGATACACCTCTATACAGTTTATTTACTTCTACAGAGTGACGTAGAGGGCTTATTACTGTCATCTCCCTAGAAGAAATCTCAAAGTCTAAGTTCATAGTTTCGACTATACTACTGGCAACATACGAGTACGTCGAACCAACATCTATCAAGGCAGTATAAGGCAGTTCAAAAATTAAGAACGTACAGGTTATGACGTCCGGTGCGTCGCCCTCCTCTCGACGCCTCACTGCATAGACCAACCCAGGCTGTCTTACATCTGGGCTCCCAACACCTCTACCCGGTGCTCCGCGGCCTCGTCTAGAACCGTTACCTCCCCTGACCGAACCGCGACTCCTCTGTGGTTGCTGACCATCCCTCTTGAACTGTGTACGACCCTGATTCTCAGACTGAAGCCTAGCTGACCTCTGTAGACAATCCCTCACTTGGTGTCCCATTGACCCACACTCAAAACACCCTCTGTTTTCAGTCCAACATTCCCCCGTGTGAGACTTCTCACGCTGAGCACACCGTGGCGGCCATTGAGTAGTAGCAGCAGCAGGCCTCGCAGCTTGATTCAGCCCACCATATTTAGCCCTTTTCTACTGATTCTCGGCAGACCCAGATGGCCCAGAATTTCTCTTATTCCAACCCTTATCCTGGTTCTGTCTCACTAACAGTTTCACTTCCTCAGCAACTTTGGCCTTCTCTACTAAGACTACAAATTCTCTCTCCTGCTGTGGAGTACTCAACATCCGCAACTCAACTCTCAACCCATCCTCAAATCTGAGATAGCGCTCATGCTCCGTGCCCACAATACCCCGAGCATACCAACTTAACCGAAGAAATTTTGCCTCATACTCCGACACTGACTTATTTCCCTGAACCAAATTTAGGAACGCCTTACGCTGCGCATCGATGTAACTAGCCCCAACGTATTTCCTCTGATAGGCCGCCCTAAAGAAATCCCAAGTGATGTCGTCGGCCATTGCTCCATCTCTAACCGTGAGCCACCACTGATATGACTCATCTTGGAGAAGAGATACTATACCCTTTAGCTTCTCCTCAGCCGTAAAATTTAAGTCGTCCATGATACGTTCTGTCGCCTCCAGCCAATATTCCGCCGTACTAGGAGCCACATCAGATACACCTCTGAATACCTCAGCGCCATTAGCCCGGAGTCGTTCAGACACAGATTTTTGAGCTCCCGTTTCGATGCCTACAGTCGTGACTCTTTTTAGAACCCGCAGCATCGCCTGCGACACTGCATCATTACCAGCCGTCTGATCCTAAAATTTCGCGCCCACAACTGGCGGCGGTGGTACCTCGTTCTCTGACCCATGTCCAGACTCTACCGGTTCCAACACTATCGTCCTACCCTTACCTCGTCCACGTATATTACGCCCACGTCCTCGTGCACTCATGACTGCCGATACGAATTGATCTGATTTAACAGTTTTATGCATTAGGCTTATTCCACTGTTATTAAGCACAGTCTTATGAATAGTTTAATACGGGGATTGTTTCATAAGTTCACACAATCCTACGGTTTAAGTCTCTAAAGTAATTCCCTATCACTACTGGTCATAACATCACTATTGCAAACGTATTAACACAAATAGGGGTACTTACCTGGGCGGATGTAACACCCCGAAAATTTTTACAGTGAAATATTATCCTTAATATAGTAAAATAAGAAAATAAAGTGACGAGAAGGGAAATTTAGATTATGTCAACATTGGGAAATATATTATGATATATTACATTATCAATTCAAGATAGGATTAAATTGTAAAAGTGAGAAAAGTTTTATTACCTAAGAGTAAATACTCAAAATTTGAGGGTTAAAGTGTAAATATGAAAAGTTTAAGGACCAATTGTGTAAATATTTTAGGGGTGGAATAATCTAGAAACTAAGGAAATGGATGAATTAGGACCAAATTGAATAGGTAAAGAATTATGAGGGACTAATTCATAATTTTATCAAATTATGTGATGATTCAAGGTGGAATTTAAAAGATCACAAAGGGCAAAATGGTCAATTAGAAGAAAGAGAAATCTAGAAAGTAATGATAATAGTGATGATATTTTATAATTATTTAATTAGATAAATATTATTTTATTAATATTTTGATAAGATATTTTATTATTTATTATTATTTTATTATTATTTATGTAGTATATAAGGAAGGAAAGATGATGAATTATCATCATCTCTTTCCCATGCTAACCAACGTGAGAAGAAGAGAAAGAAAAGAAAGTTTTGCTTTCTTTACAAATTAGTCCTTCTACCAAAAATCCACCATTTTCACTTAGATTTCAAAAGAATTTACATAGCCATCAAGAGAGAAAGATGACAAGGAGACTATGGGGAGCAAGAATATCAAGTTTGATTCAAGAAATAGAAGCTGGAGGAGAGAGAAAATCAAATTAAAGATTGAAATCTATAAAACAAGGTAAGAACGTCATGTTTCCAATATATTTTAAATTTGATATTGTGGAAAAAGCATGGAAATGATGTTAATGTAGAGTTTTCTTATATAAAGTTTTATGTTCTTGATATGTTAGAGAAGGAAAATAAGAGAAAGTAATGGGAAATGTTGTAGAAAGGAAATAAAGGTGTTATAAACTTGATAATTAACATTTTGCATTAAAACAGTTTTGGACAGCAGTAGTAGTCTAACTTTGAAAAATCACCAAAATTGTAGAAATTGAATTAGAAGTTTAGTGAGATATATAATTAAAGCTTATTGAGTCTATTTTCATATGAAAGAAACATGGAAAGAAAAGGAATTCTGTATTCTGAGATATTTATATTTTGTAAGACTGGTTCAGAGTGATTTCGAGATCCCCTGTTCTATCTTTTAGAAAATCATCAAAATTGAATAAAAATAATTAGGGCTTAAATTTATATATTTAGAATCCTTAATGAGTATATTTTCAATATAAATAAACAAGAACATCATCTAAATTTTGTATGAAGAGATAACTAATTTTAGTGAAGAAGGGTCAGCACCGCCAGACAACAGAATAGGGGTGAATTTGATGAATAAACTGTACTAATTGGCTAGGCTAAAATTCTGGAAATTTTATGGTATAAATATATGTGAGTCTAGTTTCAGGAAAAATTAACGGTTTTTCATTTTGAGTTCTATAACTCAAGATATAAATAATTTAGTAACTATGACTCAAATGGACAGTTTTGGATATACATATGAGTAAATAGTGAAATTACTTATAATGTTACTTATAGCATGTTATATACATTAAGGATGTGGAATGGAGAGGAGGAGGAGGAAAATATGTATAAATATTCAGCTAGCATGGCTAATTTGTAATGTTTTAGGCTCAAGGACTAAATTGAATAAAAGTAAAATTTTATGATTAGTTTGTAAAAATGTTGGAAATGACCAAATTGCATGAAATGGATTATTTTATTATTGAAAGTATGAAATTATTAATTTAGATTAGATCGGTTGAAAATTTATGAAAATAGAAAATTACTAAAATGCCCTTAAATTTTGATATTTCGCAAATTTAACTAGATAAGTTCGTAACTTAATTATGTGATATAAGGGAATATGAGTTGATGGTATGTGAAATATTAATATGATGAATTAACTGATTTATGTTTATGAAGAAGAGACAAGTGAATGATATTTATCATGATATGTAAATATGTGATTATCTTTAATATGTTAATACAAGGTAATTAAGTATGTTGAGACGAGTAATAAATTTAAGTAAGACATGACGAGAAAAATAAATATGTTTAAGGGACAATATGTTTAATTTTGATTGGTTTCAAATATAAAAAGAAATGAAATAAAAGGTCGATAAATAAATTTGTAATTAGGTAATGCCTCGTACCTATTCCGGCGTTGAATACGGGTAAGGGTGTTACAATGGATCTGTCTTCAAGACTCGGTGCCATGCTTTTCCAACCGTACCCTTCCCACGAAAACCTTTCATAACCGATTTTTAAAATATTTTTGGGCCTCAGGCCCACAGTGAGCTTTTGAATCGGGCTCTGATACCAAAATTGTAACACCCTAAACTCGGTCAACACACCACGACCGAATTCAGTATGTTACGGAGTGAAAATATTTTGAAGAAAACAAGTTGCTGGTTTACTTTTGTGGAAAAAGATTGTTATCGAAAACATTTATGTCATTTTGAGGTTGAAAAAAAACACCCTTGAGAAGATCGTTTGGTTTTATGAAAACCCGAGTGAGTTTAGAATAATTAAGTTAAGAAAATCATTTGTATCTGAACATAAGGGAAAACTTAGTTTGGAGAAAGTCTGAGATAATTTGTTAACTTCATATGTTTAGTATTACCCGATGGTAAAGTTTGCAAAACCCGATAAGTTGTACAATTTTTTTGAAAACATTGATTTTATAGGTTATTAGAACATGCTATATCATTTAACTCAAGCAGATAATCAAAAACCCGAAATAATAAAAACTTAGCGGCCTTATTACAAATCCAAAACCAAATTTAAAAGTGAATTAATCCAAAATAGTAATTGAAATAAAACCCAAAAAACTAGTGCATGGCCACCTCGAGTCCACCCTGGCTCCACATCCGCGATCTAAGCCTCATCTGCAAAATGTAAGGGAAGGAGTGAGTCACCGAGACTCAGTGTATAAATCCCCATCCCGATAATAACAAGGCACTTACACATTTCATAAGTCAAAATGCAAATCATGCAAACCCAACCTAACCAACCAAACTCCTGTGTCTACCCCGTGTGGTCAAAACCACTGGTGGTCAAAACCACTGGTGGCCGTAGTCACAAATCATTCAAAACCACTGGTGACCGTAGTCACAAATCATATGGTGGGGCCAACCCACTGTGTGGTCAAAACCACTGATGATAATCCCGTAATCAACATGTGGGGCCAACCCACTGTGGTACCAAACCACTGGGACGAGTCACAATAATCCATGTGTGGTCAAAACCACTGGTGACCGTAGTCACAAATAATGTCCGTGCAGTCAAAACCACTGGTGACAGTCTAAATCATCCTTCCCCCTCCTCTCGACATACCCATCATCATGAACACATTTTCCGTGGCATATTAACATGTTTATAATGCAATTATCACATAACATAGAATGAAAGAATATAACAGCACATATCGATAGCCAATCCACAAGGGACTTACCCGGAGTCCACGCTCATACCCACAAGGGTAACACACCGTTGTCAATAGCTATTTCGGCTTTTAACAGTAAACATAACTAGCAAATTAACTAATAAAGTGTGTAAGAGTTACACACCTGATTACTCGTAAAACGACGCTCTCTACGTCGGTACTGTCGTTATTTGACACCACCACTATTTGACTACTGCGTTGCTCTGGTGTTCGCCCACACCCAGGTGGCCAATCATGAACCGCAGACACGGCCCTCTTCTTGAATTTGGGGGCTGGGGTCTCAGGTCTGACCCCTCCTACTGTTTGGTTAGCCTTTGAATCCACAATAACCTTATCACTAAATTGGGTTAAAGAAGTGGATCAAATCATAAAGAACTAGAATCGAGGTTAGATCCCCTACCTAAATCGACAGATCCCAAAGGTTCTAGGCTTGGCTTACGACTAACAAATCTCGAAAACTCCACCTCAGATGGCGTCAACCCCTCTTTCCTGCATTCGGCCAAACACCAAAGAAATGTGGAATATTTGCCTTCGGCATTTAATCATAAAAAGAGATGTCGAACAATTGAAACACTTACCCATCTATACTAACGAAACCGATTAGGAGTGATGACAAATGGTCCACGATGATTCTGCTGCCACAAAACCCGAAAGAACACTTATGAGTGCCAAAAGAATTCGGCCATAGATCCAATAAGAAGAGACCGAACAAGATAACGTACGCCAAGAGAGGGTGATTCGGCTTTAGCAAACAAGAGAAGAAGACTTGTGTATTTTCGGCACAAGAGAGGGATTGAGAGAAGAAAAGTAGTCGATTGAGAGGGAGGAGTGTTGATTCGATTTTGAAACCAATAAAATGAAGATAAGGAGTGGAAGTAATTCAGTTTCTGGCTTTTGAGAAATAGGTGAAACAATGAAGATGATGAGTAAAGGATATGGTAATTTCAGCCAAGCACCAAAAGAAGTAAAGAGGAAAGAAGAAAAAAAATGCTTAGAAGAGGTTTCAGTTTCGACACAAAAACAAAAGGAAAAATAAGAGAATTCAACTATCGCTTCTTTGAGGTAAAAATGGACAAAATGAGTTCTAAACACTCCCCTCACTAACCGAATACACACACACACTAAGCACATTCGGCCACCCCACTCAAGCACCCCTAACCGATTGCTCCCTTCCCCTCCAGTGTTCAAATTTCGGCCAACTCCTAAATTCTCTCCTGGCCACTCATTCAAACTGTTTTGAATGAATCAAACTCCTCAGATTTCTCTCCTCCACCCGTTTGAATTTGTTGACTTAATCAACCTCTATCCATCAGAGTCCCACCTGAGCACACCACCTCCCTAGCTTTGGCGTCAAAAATAATAAGCAGAAAGGGGAATTCTGCTACTCGAACCTAGGCTCCCTTGCTCCCCCTTGTGGTGTCACTTCTCCAAGCCTTAAGTGGCATCCCTTGCCACTCCACCAAGGCTCCTCTTGCGTCAAAACTTGCTACCAAATATACTTAACCCCTAGCTCTCTCAGCTCTCCTTCCTAGAAGCCCAAAACAAAAATTCCTGCTATGGCTCTGGCCTATCCATAGCTCGAGCCTAGACCCTAAGGTAGTCCAAACTAACACACCTACCATACAATACACATGAAAACACACGAAGATGCAGAGACCCCGATTTAAGGATGTTACAGTTTTCGTAATGGTATGTCGTTGGGGAGAGCTCAATCACAGTACTATAGTGGAATGATTTCGTGACTAAATGAGTTTATAATTAACAGGCGAAAAGTTGGGACTTAATTATAAATTATTTGAGCCTCAATTGCATATGTCCAATCGGTCTCTCAGCTAGCTTGTTGAAACCATAATTGAATCAAATGAACATAAATGAATGAAAATGGTGAAATGGAGAAATAAGAAACATTTGGAAATGATTAAGGTTCTCCAAAATGAAAATGGAGGAATGAAATATTTGGAAATGAATATGGTATTCTCCAAAATGAAAAAGAAAAATGAAAATGACCTGAAAAATGAATTTATGTTTTTCGAATTAATTGATGTTCAAAAATGGAAATAAATCATTTGGTCCTAGTGAACCGTTGAATGCAGAAATATTAAATATATTTTGTTATAGATTTTTTACGGTAAAGTTGTCATGATTTTAACGGAATTAAAATTGGGTTGAGAAAATTATTTGATTGAAAATATATTGAAATTTATTTTTGAGAAATAGAAAACAAATATTGGGTTGGATCAAATTATAAACTATTGGGTTAAAAGATCAGGAAGTACTTGTACTTGGACCCAATGTGGAAGAGGCCCAAAACCCTTTATGTAATAAAGGGAGACGACAAACCCTAGTATTATTAACTAGGATTGCCGCCCCCTATATCTTAGTAGAATTAGGTTTTCATTTTTCTAGTTGAAATAAACTTCTACAATTTAGCAAGGGTTCTACCTTATTTTCCTATAAATAGATGGCACAGTAAGGCTATTTACGCAACTCTAAGATATTATTACTCTGCCAAAAAATAGAGAATTTATTCTCAACTATTAAATATATATTTCTGAAATAACAATTATGTCGGTTTCTATTTGAGAAGAGAATTTTTGTTTTCATGCACCCAAAAGAAAAGAAAACTATTTCTAGTTTCTTTGTTTGATTTGATTTGTTCGAACCCACACTTAAAGCAATTCGTGGATGAGAATAGCGGAGAAGATCATTTGGTTGAAAGTCGGGAACAACAAGGATCCGTCTATCCGAAAACATAGGTACAATTTCGATCTAGGGTTTATTGCTATAAATATCACAAACCAGGTCGATTTTCAAAATTTTTATTTTCCGCTGTACAAGAAAATCATTTTCAAATTGAATTTTTCCGACAATTTAAACCATTGCATTCAATCAAACCTAGTGCAATTTGTAATCAAATCTCATATAGTTTCATACCAAATATTTTCATTACCATATTAACATGCATATGATCATTTTTACATACCAAATCACTAGTATGTATTCAAACTTACCATTTCTCATTCATTTCACAATAACTTAACCAATTCATATTATCATGTATAGGCACATAGATTTATTCATTACCATTACTAACATACCAACTCATATATTCCATTTCATATCAAGATTTCAACCATTTCCAAGCCTATTGACTTATTATTACTCAATTGGCCCCCAGGGCTCGTTTTCAGCTCATTTCATTTCATATATTATATTATAGCATCATGTTTATTTTATAACCTTATTAACCAGAAACGGACTCAAAACGAATATATGGATCCGTCACCCCAGGTTGCCTGACAACGATGGTTTTCACAATCTAAATATTCTATCACATTGGATTACCCGACAATAATGACTCTATATATACAATATACCACCCTAGGTTGCTCGATAATGATGGTTTTCAATCAATATTCTAACCATATAGCATGCAAATTATATTCGACCCTACCCGAACAGCTAATAGGGTAACCAAATTTCTAATTTCAGAATACGATTCAATTAATATTTTATCATATCCAATTCACCATTAATTCATCATGTAGTATAACATGTTTCAACTCAATTTCATACCAATTATCATATATCAATTAAATCATACTACTTTCTATTCTATTTAATTTAGTCATTGTCTCAATATTCAATCTCAACCAGAGCAATTCAATTCAAATAACCATTGAAAACTCACATCAACATTATATGATGCAAAATGTCATGAATATGTAGTAATTAAATTGATCCCGAATCATAGAAATACAAACGAAAGTTCGAGTCACTTATCGTTGACTCTTGCATTTCCTTTCCCTCTCGATGACTCAATGCCGTTTTTAACAACAAATAATAATTCAACAATAACATAATATCAAATTCCATTCAAATCACATTCAAATATAAAAACAAACATATTTTGCAATTTATTCAATTTAGTCTCTAAATTTGGGACAAGCATAACTTTCGATCTAAAGTTTTGGATTAAAATCCAATTTCACATTTACACATTAGGGACCTTCTACTTTCTATTCCTACCAAATTTTTGTAATAGTTTTACATTTTATTCAATTTGGTCCTTAATGTACAAAACTAACAATTAAGCTTTACAAATTAGTCATTTTTATAAACTATGCTTAATTTCTATCAATTTCACTCCTAATTCTTCAAGAAATCAACAATGACAACTTTCTAAAACTTTAACAATTTCACAAATTAGTACATAGGCTAGCTAAATCAAG
The DNA here is from genome assembly GCA_025506655.1 of Gossypium rotundifolium. NCBI lineage: Eukaryota > Viridiplantae > Streptophyta > Magnoliopsida > Malvales > Malvaceae > Gossypium > Gossypium rotundifolium. The sequence goes on from CP106733.1 coordinate 135,699,683, forward strand.
CTCCCATGATTCAATTTCCATAAAAATCAAAGAAAAATAGCTAGGGAGTTACTTGAAATTGAATGGTCGAATATAAGAAAACCTATAGCTTTTGTTATTTTATTTTCTTTAGTTTCGGCGGTTGATGATGAAGATGATAAATTTTTAATCTTTCTTTCCACTTTGTTTACTATTTATACATTAATTAGCTTTTAATTAATCTTAGTTAAAATATTTAATTAAGTTTTATTTATTTAATCTCTAATTACTTAAGTTAAAAGACATACATAATTACCATCCAATACCACTTTTTTAAAAATGGTTTATTAACCATTTTGGCCCTTTGGGTATTTTGTATCTAAGTCCCTAAGCTTTTTTCCTAATTAAAAATTTGTAGCAGTTAAAAATTTACAATTTAATCCCTATGCCTTAATTAACCACAATTTTAACTAAATTACTTAGCTAAATTTCAATTCAATTATATAGTAACTCTGTAAATATCTCTATTTAATATTTACAAACTTGGTTATGGAAACGAGGTCTTGAAATTGCAATTTCCAACACCACTAGAAATCGGGTCATTACAATTGTAAAAATATCACAAGCTTCAAATGCTTACTACTAAGTTTGAGAATCTAAGAATGCAAGAGAATGAAACTATAGGAGAATTCTATGCCAAGTTATGCTACCTGTCTAATTAGGCCTTTGCATTTGGTAAGGAGTATATCAATGCTAAGTTGGCAAGGAAAGTTCTTCGATCTTTGCCTGATAGGTTCAACATTAAGTCTACTACCATTGAAGAGGCCAAGGACATTGATATTATGCATATTAATGAACTGATTGGATTCTCAAAACTTTTGAGATCAATCTTGTTAAAGCAAAGATGAGTAGATCTAAAGAGAAATAATATTGCTCTACAAGTGGCAAAGATAGTGCCCACTAAGTTTGGCGCTACCATTGAAGACTTACAAGAATTGATTGGTCTACTCACCAAGAACTTCAAAAAAGTTTTCAAATCCTAACGAAGTAAAAGATTTAACAAATTCAAGTACACTCAACAAGGAAGTTTAAAGGGTTATCATCAACAAGGATGCAACCAAAAACAAAAACAAAGGAATCCGGTGCCATGAATATCATGGTTTTAGCCACATTTAAGCGGAGTGTGCAAGTACCTTGAAGAAGAAGAAGAAAAAGTCTTTTTGTGTCACTTGGAATGATGAAGAGTCTAGTAATGAATCAATCTCTGATTAGGAGTTATTTAGAATATTTAATAATTTAAAATCTATAATTAATGTCAATGGAAAAAAATCATATTTAAAAATTTATGGATTATTATCCTATACACGGTCAATGGAATAAAAATAATTCTGCAAGCAGATTTAAGATGATGACACTTACTTTAGAGTATAATAAAATAATTAAAAAGGACACTTAGCATTATCCTAAACCCAATTGGGGAGTATTTGTACTCCATCGTCAGTGGACAAAATAATTATCCAAACTTTATTTTCAAAACGGGACCACTCTAAATATAACTAAAAAATAGAAATATTTTGAAGCTCAAATAAGTAACTTAAAACTAATGTATGTTTGGTTTGTTGTAATGGAATAGGAAATGAATAGAGTTATAATAGAATAAAATGAATGTAAAAATAATTTAGTTAAATGAATGGTATGATAATAGAATTAATATATTTGATATAAGGGAATAGACACAGTAATAGCATAAGAAAAATACTTAATGACAAATATAACCATTAAAAGATTAAAAGAAAAAACAATGCAAATATTAATGCACGAAAATTAGCGAAGTATAGATGCAAATGTAAAAGCCTATCATCCGTGTGAACTGTTTTCATATCGACTTGCATTCTTCTCTCAATCAACTCAATGGCTTATATTCATAAAAATTAAGCTAAACAAGTCTTATTTTTTTAACAATCTCATTATAGGTTTATATCTGCTCTTTTTAATATAATGACTAAAATTATACATAACCTCTCAACAATCCATAAATAAGAAAATAATGCACTTTAATACACTAAAATCGATATCCTCCTGCATTGACAATAATGTCCACACTAATCGAGCTAAAACTCAATCATCAGCTAAACAAATTTAACCAAAACAAATACAATCAATTTTACTTGTATTTCAAATCAAACATTTAAAATTTTAAAATAAAATTCGATGAACTTAACATGAAATTCAATTCACAAATGTTTTTTTCTTCGTTTTAATTAAAAGAAGATCACATCCCTAAAAACCCTAATTCACCAAAATCAACCCAAAATTTAAAAGGAAAAAAAAAAAGACCCTCATTCGGCCTGTAGTTTAATTTCGAACTGAAAAAGAAAAAGCCCACGAAGAAGCTCAAAAACAAAGAACGAAACACAACTAAAATCTTCTTCATGTTTTTCCAAATTTAGAACACTAACTAAAACTCTCACAAAATCCCATTGCAAAACAAAAAGAAAATGAACCAAACATAATCCATTTCAGATTTTGACTCTCCTTTTTACTTCCTCTCTTGCTCCTATATATTCTACTATCTCTTCAATTTTGTTTCTTTTTTCCCTTAAATCTCTTACACAACTGAAACAATATAGACAAAACATATAGGATCAGAAAAGAAAAAAGTAACTGGTTTGGTTTCTTTGTCTTTCCCCCTCTCTTGTAAGATCTGTTTCAGAGGAAAGTAAGTTCTTTTAACTATATTGTTAAAATGGGTTTCTTTTTATTTCTTCAAGGATTACTAAAAAAAATTCACTTTTCTTTTCTATTTACAGGATGAAGCGACTAAGAGATGATATATATTCTGGTTCCCAATTTAAACGTCCCTTTGGTTCTTCAAAAGCTGAATCGTAAGAAGTTTCCTTTTTCTTTTATTTGCTGTTTTTTTTTTCTAATCTGTTTAAAGTTGTTTGCTTTTAATGAGGGTTTTGTGTGGTTCGGTTCATTTATATGAAACTTCGATGTGGGTTTGTTTTGTTTATCACTTGAATTGAGTGGCTTGTCATGTTTTAATTTGCGTAATGCTGGATTTTCTTAATTCTGGGATCATTACACTGAATAGGATATATCACTTGGTTTTGCAATATGTTGTAAATTTACTTCTCAATTTGATGAAAATTTCAGGTTCTTTTTAACGGTAATCATCTGCTGAAAGCATATTTCGTTTATCACAAAATTTTATTGCTGTTTATCAGTGTTGGCTGAATTGTTGTGGTTCTGAAATTTTTTTTATTTTTTTATTTTCTACCTATGAAGCAATGGGCAAAACCAGATTCCAGGTGGAGGTGGAGGTGGAGAACGGGGAAGTGGAGGTGGAGCAGTGGGAGGGGAAGGGGAAGTTGCGGTGCAGAAACTGACTACAAATGATGCCTTATCGTATCTAAAGGAAGTCAAGGAGATGTTTCAGGATCAAAAGGAGAAGTACGACATGTTCCTTGAAGTCATGAAGGATTTCAAGGCTCAAAGGTATCCTCTTTTGAAATGGCAACCTTTTGTCGATGAAGATGGATTCGTGCTTTAAACTACTAAATGTTCAATGTGTCTTTTGTATGCCACAGGACTGACACAGTTGGTGTCATTGCCCGAGTAAAGGAATTATTCCGAGGGCATAACAACTTGATTTACGGATTTAATACCTTTCTGCCAAAGGGATATGAAATAACCCTTGATGAGGAAGAGGCTCCACTGAAAAAGACTGTTGAATTTGATGAAGCAATCAGTTTTGTAAACAAAATAAAGGTGAAATTATTGTGCCATAATCGTTGACCTTACTCTTGTCAAAGTTTAGCCATCTAATTTATCCATTTTACTAAGCAGAAACGTTTCCAAACTGACGAGCATGTTTATAAGTCATTCCTGGATATCTTGAATATGTACCGGAAGGAGCACAAGGACATAGATGAGGTCTACAGAGAGGTAACATGTCTTATTAGGATTGTTACCAATGTTCATTGGCTCTTTGGTACTTACCTGGTCTTAATTTCTTGGAAACTTCTTTTTTCAAAATACTTTACATGTTTTTGGTCTCATTATTTTCAGGTTGCTTCTCTTTTCGTTGGCCATCCAGATCTGCTTGGGGAGTTCGCTAGATTTTTACCTGATGCTTCAGCGGCACCTTTGACTCAACAAGTACCAAATGGTCGAAACTCAACTCATCGTTATAACGAGCGAAGCTCTGCTACACCCACCTTGCGGCATATACAAATGGACAAGGTAACTCTTCTTTTCAATTTGGTACTTTTCATGTCCGTTTTACGGTCCATGTTTGGGGTTTGGGGTTGCCCCTCCCAACAATGTTGTCTTCAAGGTTCGAACCTTGTTCTCCCCTTGGGAGTGCAATGTGCCTTGCTACTGCAACCAACACTTGTTGGTTTTAATGTTTATATTTTTGTTAGATGCTATTTCAACAATTATCTTTTCTTTTCCAGCAACGTCGGAGGGATAGGATTATTACTTCCCATACTGATCGGGATCTCAGTGTTGGTCGTCCAGACCTGGAAGATGACAAAGCTATGGTGAAAATGCAAAAGGAGCAGAGAAAGCACGTGGAAAAGGATATTAGGGATCGGAGAACTCGTGATCAGGATGACCCCGAGCATGAAAACAATAGGGATTTTAACATGCAGCATTTTCCTGATAAAAAAAGAACTGGAAGGAAGATTGAAGGATTTGCTTCTTACGATGAAAAGGATACTTTAAAAAGTGAGTCCAGAAACCTCTTTGACAGCTTTTATATAGTTATAATATGCAAGTTGTCACTTTTGCTTCCCTTTTTTAAAGCATATTATAGGTATATGTATTTACGGTGTTTAGGATGACAAATTTTGTTCTTCTTTTTCTATATGTTGCTAGTAAATAATTTTAATATATTCTTCTCAATGCTTCTCTTCATCAACCATTAGCATGATTTACTGGTGAGAATGTGCTTGTAGTTTTATTTAGGCGTATCAGCCGGTATGACATGTGCTTACCTCATGCTGGGTGAAGTTATAAATGATGCTTTTGACTGAAGGAATTTGCATAGGAATATAACATATGTTTCATGTTATTTTGAAGCAATCAATGTCTGTGAGAAGCAATATTAGGTTAGTTTGTCTGTCATGAATTTGCATCTTAATCTTCTTAGTAAAACCAGTTCTAGTGATTTTTTTGTCCAAAAAAGAAAAATCAGTTTGAATTATTTTCTATGGGGGCATTCTCATATATATAGAAATGGTGTTTTTTTTTTAATCTGAGGGAAATATTTTTGGTAGTCCTTTTGAATATGTTTCTCCAAATGGTTTTAAATCCCATTTCAGCCTGTTTTTTGAAGTTTTTAAACATTTTCGTTGCTTGTGTAATGAGATTGGGTGTGCACTTCTTGTCTTTCATATATCAATCTTTTGAGTTTTAGGTTTTTCTATTCAAACCTCAGGCATGTGCAACCAAGGGTTCGTATTCTGTGAGAAAGTTAAGGAAAGGCTATGCAGCTCAGATGACTTCCAAGTGTTCTTAAAGTGCCTTAATATTTACAGCAATGGAATAATCAAACGAAATGATTTGCAAAATTTGGTATGTTTTACAACATCTCCAGTAGTTATCTTTGACTTTTCATATCATTCAATCTACTTGTCTTCATAGAATTAGCAAGAAGCACATCTCTCACCTTTTATCAGCTGGTAGTTCAGTTTTATTGTTACCTTGCTTTATGCATATTCAGGTGACTGATTTACTTGGCAAGTATCCTGATCTTATGATTGAGTTCAACCAGTTCTTGGAGCGTTGTGAGAACACTGGTAATTGATGAAGTTTCATCTTTGAGTTGTTTTATTTGACTATTTGTCGGTAAGGCTGTTTCTAATCTAAATGTCTCCTGCAGATGGGCTCCTGGCTGGTGTCATTAGTAAAAGTATGTAATTCATAGCCTCATTTATTTGTTATTTGTTATTCATTTTATTATTCTTCTTTGCTGTTCTCTAATTTTCCATCAACTTGAGTGTGCATGGTTTAATCACATAATATGCAAAAATATATGTATATGTATAATGCAATGATGTTTACCTCTTGATTGTAGAATCACTTAGTGGTAATGGACATCCATCAAGGCTATTCAAGTCAGAGGAAAAAGATAGAGAGCAGAAACGGGAAACAGACAGCGCTAAGGAAAAGGAGAGATACAGGGAGAAGTACATGGACAAATCAATACAAGAGCTTGACCTTTCTAACTGCCAACGTTGTACTCCAAGCTATCGGCTTCTGCCTGATGATGTATTAACTTTTGATTAAATTTTTCACTTGCAAACTATGCATGATTTAGTATTAATTTCGATTTTTTTGGTGTTTGTCTCAGTATCTGATACCTATAGCAAGTCAGAGATCAGAACTTGGTGCTCAAGTGCTGAATGATCATTGGGTATCCGTTACTTCAGGAAGTGAGGATTATTCTTTTAAGCACATGCGCCGAAATCAGTATGAAGAGAGTTTGTTCAGATGCGAGGACGATAGGTAAAATATGCTGGTCTTCCTTTATTAGTGCGGGTACCGTGTAACGTGTATGCAATAAATATCTGTTACTCGGACTCTTCATTTGTTTTGAAGTACTTGTGTCCAGTGCACATTTGGATATGGATATGGGAATATGATCCTCTAAGGACCTTCCAAATACATAGGAAAAATTTGGACATACCTGTGTCAGACACTTACCCATAATCGAAACTCAAATCAAAGTCCGTGTAACATAGATGAATTCATTCTCTCTTTAGTAATTTGATTGTCCTGTTAATCTGTATACAATATTTTATAGTGCATGTGAAGGTGAGGATGAGTTTTGTGTATGAAAAATCAATGTGCACTGATTAGTTGTTATGTTTCCTATTCCGTTTGAAATTCTTGATATTATCTCCTAGACGTAATAGACTTCTTGTTTCATGGTCTTAGATTTGAGCTGGATATGTTGTTAGAATCCGTTAGTTCAACTGCCAAGCGTGTTGAGAATTTGCTGAACAGCATTAATGAAAATGAAATCAGTTTGGAGTCTCCATTTTGTGTAGAAGACCACTTTACTGGTTCGTATTTCTTGCTAGATTGTTTAGATTATGCGTGAATCTCTGCTATGTGCACATTTCTCGTCTTTTTAACTTTTGCTTCTTCTGAACCACTTACTGCAGTTCTAAATTTAAGGTGCATTGAGCGTTTATATGGTGACCATGGTCTCGATGTAATGGAAATATTACGTAAAACTCCTGCTCTTGCTTTACCTGTCATTTTAACTCGCTTGAAGCAGAAGCAAGAAGAGTGGACAAAGTGCCGTTTAGATTTTAACAAGGTTTGGGCTGAAATTTATTCGAGAAACCATTACAAATCACTTGATCACCGCAGTTTCTATTTCAAGCAGCAGGATTCAAAGAACTTGAGTGCAAAATGTACGTGAAATTTCTTTATCAAAACATCATGCTACATTTTCCTATGTTTCAAAATTAGATTCAAAGATTGATGGATGATTCTTAACAACTTGTTCTAACATTTTGTCTTAAAGAGTAGATTTAGAAACCATTTAACTACATCTTTAATATGAATCTTTTTTGCAATATCTAGCTGAAGAGTTCATGGAATATTTTCATTTGTACTGAATCAAAAAGTTTGTTAGATTCTAAATGTATGGGCATGCTATTCCATGGTCTCTTGAAGATATTGTGTTCATTTCTATGCTGCTCTTTATTCTATTACTTTCTTGTCTATCCTCGTTGATCTCTTTTCCTAATTGCAGCTTTAGTGGCTGAAATCAAGGAGTTGAAAGAGAAGAACCAGAAAGAGGATGATGTTCTTGTGGCTAGCGTTGCTGGTCACAGACAACCCCTAGCTCCGCAACTTGAATATGACTATTTGGATGTCAGCATTCATGAAGACCTATATAAACTTATAGAATATTCATGTGAAGAGATTTGCTCGACCAGAGAAGAGTTAAATAAAGTCATGAGGCTATGGACCAGTTTCTTGGAGATGATGTTGGGTGTTCCTCCTCGACCTAGTGGCAGAGAGGGTACTGATGATGCTGGTAAAGCTCAAAGTCCTGCTGTAAACTGCACTGCATCAAGCATTGTTGAAAGTGATGGAAATCCCAGAGCTGTTGCTGCTGTTAGATCCAGGCAACAGAAGGCCACTAGTGATGGGGATGGGAACAGTTTTCCAGAACTATCTAATTCTTGCAGAAATGGCTTGACAAATGGGGAAACTAGAGTGGAAGAACACTCAGATCATGTCTATAGTGATGATTCGAAGCTAGAGAAAGAGATCAAATTTATAGCTGATAAAAGGCCTGTAATTAACAAGCTTGCAACTGGACTTGGCACCTTTGCAATTGAAGCAGAAAATAATCACATTGGAAACAGTGTTGAAGGGCCATCAGGTGTGTATGACAGAAAAATTTAACACGAAAATCATTTCCATGATTATCTTCTTTGCTAACCTAGTTTTGTTATTACTTTTTTTTCTAATTATTCCTTCCTTTCCAAAATCATGCTGCGATACTGAGATTAGTTTGAATTTCAAGGGTGTGGTGCAACAGCATCTAGGCCTAGCATTTCTGCCAGTGAGGATCATGAACCTGAAGCTAATACTGATCTAGCACGTTCATTAGAGGTACGAATTGATGCATATTGGCTACTGTATTCCTATGTCACTTGGACTTGGATGTGAGTGTTGGATGTGTGTGTGTCTACCACAGGTATACTCAATTTTACCAATTTTTTTCACGTATTTGGAGGGTCCTTGAAAGGTCATATCCCCTCACCCATGTCTGAATATCTGTCAGACATGGATACTTTAATAAAAATGAACTTTGACGTGGAAAAGCAAGGAGCTTCTCTCTTTGATTTCTTGTTGTAATATGCTTACACAAACTTGTTTGGTACTTTAGGGTGGTGATGTAACAAAACATGGTTTAGTAGCAGCAAATGGAGTGCCTACTGATGGATCCAATGCGAGTAGATACCATGAATCTGCTGGTCCATCGAGAACTGAGAAAGAAGAAGGTGAATTATCACCCAATGGTGATTTTGAGGAGGATAATTTTGTTTCTTATGGTGATAATGGTGTAAAGGCAACTTCAAAGTCAAATTATGGTGGTGAAACCAGACGGTACCGGTCTGGAAACAAGAAAAAGTTGCATTACGAGGATGCTGGAGGAGAAAATGATGCTGATGATGACAATAGTGAAAATGCCTTGGAGGCTGGTGATGACGCATCAGGAAGTGAGTCTGCAGGTGATGAGTGCTCTCATGAAGAGGAGGAAGAGGTAGAATGCGATGAAGTTGATGGTAAAGCCGAGAGTGAAGGGGAAGCTGAAGGGACAGCCGATACACATGTGGGAGGAGATGGTGCATTCTTGTCAGTTCCAGAACGGTTTCTTTTTACGGTGAAGCCTCTTGCAAAGCACGTACCTGTTCTTTTACCCAAAGAAGCTAGGAACAGTTCTCGCATTTTTTATGCAAATGATGATTTCTATGTTCTTTTCAGACTTCATCAAGTATGTCGAACATCTAAAGCTTTTTAGTTATTGCTTCTAATATTTTTGTCAACATTTTAACAAGTATTCTTCGGTGTTTGATTTTCATTAGATCCTGTATGAAAGAATACTGTCTGCGAAAACAAATTCAACAGGTTCTGAAATAAAGTGGAAAATTCCAACAGAGGCGACTCCTACAGAATTATATGCCAGGTGATTTACATATAAATGTTATTTTCAAACAAGATGAAGGATCCAATGCATACTAATTTTGAAAACATCATCTCTGTGCTATACAGATTTATGAGTGAACTGTACAGTCTGCTTGATGGATCTGCTGATCATGCTAAGTTTGAAGACGAATGTCGAGCTGTAATAGGAAACCAATCATATGTGTTATTCACATTGGACAAGTTATTATATAAATTGGTTAAGCAGGTTTGCTTTATTCAGTCATTTGCCCTTCATTATTTTGTTATCATTTCAACTGCAACTGCTCTGAATTACAGTTTTCATGGCAGCTTCAAGCTGTCTCAGCAGATGATATGGATAATAAGCTTCTCCGGTTGTTTGAGTATGAAAAATCCCGGAAACATGGGACAACAATGGATTCTGTTTATTATGAGAATGCACGTGTCCTCCTTCACGAAGAGAATGTTTATCGATTGAAATGTGTAAGTTTGCATGCTCTGCTATCTTTCAAACTCTTTATGTATGTTTATGCAAAAAAATTTATCCCTTTTTTTTTTTTTGCAGTCGTCTTCGCCACCTCGTTTGTCTATCCAGCTGATGGACAATGTCATTGAAAAGCCAGAGGCATTTGCTGTTTCCATGGAACCTAACTTTTCAGCTTTTTTGCACAATGATTTTCTGACGGTGTTTCACGGCAAAAAGGAGCCACATGGCATTACACTAAAGAGGTAATAACTGATGGTATATAAATGTTAGGTTCAACAAAAAGGGAAGATTCGGAATCTGAGTCCCATACATATTTGGACATGACTATAGCACTTACCTGTATCTTAGACTCCTCCTAGTCTGAGTACATATGCTTAAATCTGCTTTTGTTTAATGATATTTGCAGAAACAAGAAAAAATATGCAACCCTAGATGAATATGGTGCTACATGCATGGCCATGGAAGGTGTTGAAGTGGTTAATGGTTTAGAGAACAAGATAGCTTGCAACTCATACAAGGTATTTTGCTGTTACTAATACCTGGTATAATCTTTTGTGTTTCCTTCTTACATGACCTGCCACAGAGCATGCGTATCACTAATAAATCACTTACGCCATGCAATGTATGTTTGGCAGATTTCATATGTGTTGGACACGGAAGATTTCTTCTTTCGTAGAAGAAAATCACCACAACACAAATCTTCAAATATTTATCAGGCAAAAGTACAGAGGTTCCATAGATTTTTATCTGCTTCACAATAATATACCATTCTCTGTCTCGGACCAGCACAAATGGTAAATGCAACAACATTATTATGATTAAATCTTCATAACCATCATTTCTCTTTGAGAGTTTTCCAGTGATGGTACTGAACCCGTTGTTTTTTCTTTGTAGAAGCCGTTGGTGCAATGAAACCTTGACAGGCTTCAGAAACCGGAGACGATGTTTCATGTATGTTCATATATGGTGCTGGTTGGCCATAGTAGTAGTGAAACAAGGAAAGAATGGTTAGGAAATGTAGCATATTGGTTATATCATATGAGCGAAAGATATGGGTCATTATTGTGTAAATTGAGTTTGTTCTTTTTATAGAAGGAAAAAAAAAAAAATTATATCTGTTTATTAACGTTGCTTCATTATAATTTATAAGGGTCGCATGCACACCAAACAGTGTTGGCTTTCCATGGATAGGCTTGGCTCGATTTAGGTTGGGTTCGGACAAGGTAAGTTTTGGGCTGATCGAGTTCAAATTTAATTTAAATAATAAAAATTTTTAAAATTTAAAATTAATTAAAAAAAGATTTTATTAATTTTTAAACAGTATGAGCTGGTTGGGGCGGATTAAAGTTGAATTTTTTTTTTTTGAAGTAGTTGGGCCAATGAATAAGTTTATTATCACATGGCAAATAACTAAGTACATGGCGCAAAATATACAAATATTAAATATGAATATCCTAACATGTTAAAATTTATAAAATAATTTAAATAAAATATAATATAAGAAACATATAAATTACGTAAATGTAAAATAATGTTTTATATACTAATAAAATTCAACCAATCACACCTTAATCTCTTTTGTTATTTTGTCTAAATCAAAGTAGTCAGATATTATATTGGTAGGCGTACCGTTTTTGTTTTGGTATAAGTACGTACTAGTACCGACGTGTGTTTTAGTGTATTGTTTTAAATTTATCGTTGTTTTAAATATTTTTTTGCATATATATATATATATATATATATATATATATATATATATAATATAATTTTAGTTTCTTGATAAATTATATATATTTAAATATTTTAAACAATTTTAGTTTCTTCATAAATTGTATGTTATTTTGGTTAAAAAGTAAATTATATATTATATATACATGCAAATATATCCATATAAATTATTTATATCTAAATATATGTTTTAAAATTATTAATTAGGTTGAATAATTCAATTTGATAATTTTTCACTTGATATGTAATTTAAAAAAATAAAATTAATTTAAAATGTCAAAATTTTATATCAATTGGTACAAGTTAGTATACACTGGTATTGACTGAAACGTACCAAAATTTTAATTAAAATGAAACATAAACTATTTGGTACTGATTTAGGATCACAACTTTACATGCCAGCTAATATTAATACGATAACGATTACCATGGTCTATATATATATATAATATCTACTTTTAAGGAATTTTGGATAGATGTGATATTATTACAGAAAAATGTAGTAGAGTTGTTAGCTTTTGCAGACCTGATGGATCCATTTTAGGCATTTCAACCAACATTTATTGCAATAAAGATTAGTTAAAGAAGTCAATTACATATATGAATTCAGTAAATTTGGTAAATACAATTTCAACGTGAACTGGTTATGAAAATAACATATTCATTAAGTCAATGATTATTATGGTAAGTTTCAACAGTAATTATTAAATTTTAAACATCAATCATGAATACAAGCGTTTCTGGACCCCCATTACTAATTTTTCTTTTCCTTTCCCAAGCTTGAATCGGCTGCATCCAAAACTTGTTTTTTTTTTTTTAAATAAATGAAATTAACTTTTTTTAACCACCCACAATCTAATATAGGCCGCTAACGAGCCCCTGAACAAGACCCAATCTAATACAGGCCGCTGACGAGCCCTCAAATACAAAGTTTGAACTAATACAATCAAATTTTATATATATATATATATATATACCCAAACAACTAGAATTAAATTATTATAACACAAATAAATTGAAAACATGAAAAAAAAACCGAATTAAAACTCACACATCCACACATCTAATCACCTATGATAAATTTCAACTTAAGCACTCAAGATTTAGAACCTTCACCTTTATTAATAACTAGAAATTTTATTGCACATGTATGCGTGTGAAAACTACGTATTTAACAAAGATATTTGTTTAAAAGTAGCATACAATAAAACATATGGTTTAAAACTAATTATATATCTAATGAAAGTAATAGAGTGTGCATAATAAATTAAAATGTATAAATTTATTAAAATAAAGCTTTAATTAAATGGTAAATTAAAGATTTTTCTAATGTAATTTATTTGGATTCAAATTTTATTATATACATGTTTTTTTTAAAAAAACTAAAGTACCCTCAAATTAGGCCAATTTACCAGAAAATACCAAATTTTAACAAAATTTACTGAAAAAGACCCAAAAAATAATTATTTACCGGAAAGGGCCATTTCTCCCGAAAACGCGTCTACGTCAACGCGTTTTCAGGGGATGAATCAGGAAAGCGCATCCACGAGGGAGCGCTTTGTGCCACATCAGCAAAAAACGCGTCCTTAAGGGCGCGCTTTGCTGATGTGGCAAAAGCGCTCCCTCGTGGACGCGCTTTTGCCTTTTCCACCCGATGAGTTTTTCAGTTGTTTTTAGTGTTAGAGTATGAGTTTTTAGGGTCTTAGAGTTTAAGATTTTTAGGAGAAAATTAATGAACTAGATGTTAAGGTTAATTAATTAAAATAATTAAGGTTTTGGGAATAATATAATAGCAAAAAAATTATTTGATTTTTTTTTACAGTAGTATCTAACAAAATAATTTTGAGAAAACGTTTCTGAACAAATAGTGACCAAAACGCTTCAAGTAGGATGCACTGTCAGCAAGAGTACCGAAAAAACTCCAACGTGGACGCTCTTTTGCTATAGTAGTCTCTGGCAAAATAATTTTGAGAAGACGTTTCTGAACAAATAGTGATTAAAACGTTTCAAGCAGGATGCACTGTTAGCAAGAGTACTGAAAAAAGCTCCCACGTGGACGCTCTTTTGCTACAGTAGTCTCTGGCAAAATAATTTTGAGAAGACGTTTCTGAACAAATAGTGACCAAAGCGCTTCAAGCAGGATGCACTATCAGCAAGAGTACTGAAAAAAGCTCCCACGTGGACGCTCTTTTACTACAGTAGTCTCTGGCAATCCTTAGACTATAAATGAGCCAAATTTCATTCTCAGGTTGCATAATAGAAATTGAGACAAAAGTAAAATAGAAACTGAAGATGAGTGAACGTATTAGTGCTTTTATTTACTATGATGGTGAGGTTTGTGACACCGAAAATAGTGTTGTTTTTTATCAGAGAACACAGTGCGACTGATTTTTAATCGAAACATAGATTTGACAGAACTTCGCAAAAGAATTAGGCGTAAAATCTTCGGAACAACGCCAATGAAAGTTCAGTCTATTAAGTATAGATTTTGTGCTTCGGTTGATCCCGTGAGATATGACTCATTCGACATCAAAGGTCCTCGGAGCTTGGAGGCAATGGTGGAGACTCATCTTGCCAGTGTATCACCCTATCTTGAAGTATATGTATAATTTTCATCGCCAAGTGATCTTCCTTCGACTTCAACATCTACTGCTGTTCGAGGGGAATACACAACCCCAACCCGATACTTTATTAGTGGGAGGCAGAATACGGAAGCGCCCGTGTTTGGTGTAGTATGGAAAACACAATCCCTGTACGACACTCAGTTGGTGGATGGGACATGCATATCCTTCCTTCGATGTTCGATGCTAGAAATACGTATTGGGGAACGTCATCAACTTCTATTGGTTGGCAATCCACATATGATTGGGAACGTTACGAAAGTTGTTTAAGAAAGGATAATGTACTCCCCACGACATCCACCAGCGAAGGGCCCTCGTTCGTTGCAGATGATGGTGGGTCGGATGATGAGTCGGATAATGAGTCCGATGTGGATCCACCTCGAGAGCCCGGCCCCGATGGTGCAGAAGTTATATTATTTTCTGAACTGGAGCCTGTTCCAATCGTACCTGAAGATGTTGAAGGCGGTTTAGATAAAGAAGAAGAAGATCCACGATTCAAGGCGTACTCGCCTCCAGACCACATGCATAATGTCAATTTATCTCAAGACGAGGCATTGGAGTTTCTTAAACTACCACACAGAAGGCGTGACCGTACAAGTTCGTCGTTGAATTTGGGAGAATTGGAAGTTGGTAAAGAGTTTTCCAACAAGGATATTTTTCTTGGTGCATTGAAATAATATAGCATCAAGAACAGGGTTAACTACAATGTGCTTAAATCCAAACTCGATAAGTACGAGGCCAAGTGTGCAGTGCAAGACGGTACATGTTCATAGAAAATCATGGCCTCGTTGAGGAAAATGACAGGTTTGTGGGAGATTAAAAAGTATAAAGGTCCACATACATATCTTGCCGGTACAGTATCGCTAGGTGTTCAAGGTTTTTGAATAATACTAATATTACGTAATATTGTATTATTTAACGTACTTCGTTGACAGATGTTTCACAAGATCACCCGAAGATGGATTCAGAGATGTTGGCTGACTTATTAATACTGACGGTGAAGGTGAATCCCAAGACTACAGTGCCGGCCTTAATTGGAAATATTCGTAGCCAATTGGGGTACACGCCCTCTTATTGGAAGACTTGGATAGCTAAGCAGAAGGCGTTAGAAAAATTGCAAGGTCAGTGGGACGCTTCATATAATGAAGTGTGACAGTGGTGTCAGGTGCTGGAGAGATATGTCCTAGGCAGCATAACAGACCTTGAAACGAAACGGGTGTACTAAAACGATCGATTGCTCCGTGGATGCCAAGTGTTCAAGCGTCTGTTCTGAACATTTAAGCAATGTCGAGACGCATTTCTATGTTGCAAGCCATTGGTACAAATTGATGGTACCTTTATGTATGGTAAATATACGCATCGGCTATTGCTAGTTGTGGCACAGGATGACAGTGGGAGAATCCTTCCAATTGCGTTTGCAATAACACGGGAGTTAGCTGATGACTGAGATTTCTTTCTATCTAGGTTAAGGAGGCATGTCTGCTCCCAACCTGATATATGCGTTATATCAGATCGGGGCTCTAGAATACTAGCCGCAATAGAGCGACAGGGAAGCCTGTGGCATCGCACACACCATCAATATTGCCTAAGGCATGTTGCGTCTAACTACCACGAGCAACATCGATCTACAAGTGAACGACGGCAAGTGACCAACATGGGTATGTAATATCTATTAATATAATTTCGTTTGTAATATTCAATTTATTCTTAATTGAAAAGTGGTATGTAATATTTGCTATCAACTTATATTGGCAGGGTACAAGATCAATAATGACCGTTTTCACGAGATGTTGGTGAGTTTGCACTCAGTTAACGAAGAAGGAACAAACTACCTACGCAACATACCTTTCGAACAGTAGATACAAGCATATGACGGCGGCCTACGATATGGTCATATGACCTCAAACCTGGCCGAATGCATAAATTATGTTCTAAAAGGAACGCGTCATTTGCCGATAACATCGATTGTGCGAGAGACATATTTTCGTTTAGTGGCACTATTTTCGAAGCGAGCAACGAGTTATAAAGGTCAAATGCAAGGAGGCCATGTATGGTGCGCGAAGGTATTGCGAGAAATTAACAAGGGGAAGGCACAGGTCAACACCATGCGCACAATGTGTCACGATCGCGACAACCTATGGTTTCGTGACGGAGTTTAATGACCGAACCAAGGTATTGTTGGCGTCAGTAACACCCCAAACCTGGCCCATGAGCCTCGACCGGATCTGGTATGTCACAGAGTAAAACATTTTGAAAGATTTCGATTATCTGGTGAAAATCTGAAAATACTGTTAATGTTATAAAACAGTGTTTGATAAAACTTAGGAAGGATTGATTTTTCAAACATGGTTGTGTTGAAAACCTTTGAAAATATTTAATCATTAAATTTAAAGAACCTTCAAAGTTATGGTTGACTTGGTGAATTTTGCTACCCGATGGTAACATCTTTGAAAACTCGTAGAAGTTACTTAATTTGAAAATGCTACTTTTAACTGATTCGCTTAACATTATATAGTTTCATTTCTAAAATAGTATAAGTAAAAACAACTATGTAAACATCCAAAATAATAAACTAGCGGCCTTATTACAACCCAAATAAAAATTTAGTAAATAAACAAACTTAAAGCAGATTAAATAAAATCCCAAATCCAAGGAACAAGCATGGCCGCCTCGCGTCCTCTCCGGCTTCATCTCCGCGATCTACTCATCTGCAAAATGATATGGGAAGGGGTGAGTCACAAGACTCAGTGTATAAATCCCCAACCCGGAAGTGCAACTCATACACAAATTATTAGTATAACATGCAAACATGCAACCCAAACTAACCATCCATACTCTTTTAGCTACCCCGTGTGGTCAAAACCACTGGTGGTCAAAACCACTGGTGACTAGAGTCACAAATCAAGTGATGGGGCTAACCCATCGTGTGGTCAAAACCACTGATGACCATAGGTCACAATTATCAATATGTGGTCAAAACCACTGGTGGTACCAAACCACTGGGACTTAGTCACAATTTATCATCGGTGTGGTCAAAACCTTTGGTGGCCAAAGTCACAATTAAAACCGATGGGGCCAACCCATCTTGTGGTCAAAACCACCGTGACGATCCATAGAGAAAATCCCTCCTCTCATCAATCCCATTACCAACATGCTCATATCATGCTTAACATATTATCATCAATCATGCATAATAGTCATGGCATAGCATATTACCCATCATGTCATCCATATGATTTTAAAACACAAGTGACTTACCCGGAATCTATGCTCATGTCCACAAGCAAATCACTACCACAATGATTAAATCGTAATATAATAGCAATGCTAACTAATAAAGTGTGTAAGAGTTCTACACACCTGTTTACTCATAATCCTCGCCATTTATTCTTAAGGCCTTCCTAGCTTAACCCCTTCCTCTTTAACGTAAAAAGCCCAAAATAGAACATGTTTTATCGGCCACCATGATTCGAACTTGACTGCTCCAAAGGCCGCCTCAGCCCTTAAGTGGCACCCTTAAGCCACTTTACCAAGGCACCTTTTTGTCTAAAATCGCTTATAACATCTCTTAAGACCTCCCCTGCCCGATTCCTTCCCTGACATAAAACACAAAAATAAATACTCCCATCGCCTCACGACTCGAACCTCTTCCCCTGACTCCCTTGCACCTTAGCGCCCAAGCCACTATGCCAATTAATTCCTTGTGTCTAACTTCTCACAAAATTTTCTCTTAACCCCTGTCTCACCAAGCTCCCTCCTCTCAAGCACTAAAAATAAATTTTAGCCCTAAGTCGACTAGCAGGGGTTATGACTAGACCCTAGAATATGTCAAGCAATCAAGCATACATATTTTTCAAGCACACACATAGGAAAAATAATTAAATTGCAAACAACCCCTAATTCAGGATGTTACAGTTCTACCCCCCCTTAAAAAGAATTTCGACCTCAAAATTACGGATCAAGAGTGGGGTATTCTTGCGATCACATCCTCGGGTTCCCAAGTGGCCTCCTCCGTACCATGGTTTCGCCATAGCACTTTTACCAAAGTCTCGACTTCCTCCTCAAAACCTTGACATCTCGATCCAAAATCTGTACCGACTCTTCCTCGAAAGATAAGTCTGAGTTCACTTCAATTTTCGTAACCGGTACTACGTGTGATAGATCTGATCGATAGCGCCTTAGCATCGAAACATGAAAGACGTCATGAATCTGACTTAATTCTACTAGGTAACTCAACTCGGTAAGCTACGGTCCCACACGTTTCAACACGTATGCGGCCGATGAACCTAGGGCTTAGCTTGCCTTCCGGCCAAACCTCAAGACCTTCTTCCAAGGTGATACCTTCAGGAAGACCTTATCACCCACTGCATATTCAACCTCTCTGCGCTTAAGATCGGCGTAGGATTTTTGTCTGACGCCTCCTTAAGACAAGCCCGAATTACTCTAACCTTTTCCTTTGTCTCCGCCACTAACTCCGGACCCAACATCCGTCGTTTCTCAGCTCTGTCTAACACGTAGGAGTACGGCATTTCCGACCATAAAGCGCCTCATACGGTGCAATCTGAATACTTGCTTGATAACTATTGTTATAAGCGAATTCTGCCAAACGTAGGTACTCCTCCCAACTACCACGGAAGTCCAAAACACAGCCCCTTAGCATATCCTCCAACACTTGGATTACCCTCTCAGATTGTCCATCAGACTACGGATGAAAAGCCGTGCTGAAATGCAACTTCGTGCCTAACTCCTGATGTAAGGCCTTCCAAAATCTCAACGTAAACCGAGGATCCCGATCTGAGATAATGGACACCGGTACTCCATGCAACCGCACTATCTCTGCTATATACAGCTTGGCTAACCTTTGAAGTGAGTAATCAACCCTTACTGGTATGAAATGGGCCAACTTGGTCAACCGGTCCACTATCACCCAAACTGCATCTTTCTTACTGGGCGTAAGGGGAAGCCCACTTACGAAATCCATAGTAATCTCCTCCCACTTCCACTATGGAATCTTTATCTATCAGAATACGATGGCAATTGATGCTCAGCCTTAACTTGCTGGCATGTCAGACACTTGCCCACTAACTCGGTTACTTCCCGCTTAAGACACGGCCACCAAAACTGCTCCCTTAAATCCCAATACATCTTGCTGCTTCCCGGGTGCATAGCGTACGGACTACTATGAGCTTCTTTAAGAATTCGCTGCCTCAAATCATCATCCTTAGGCATACATACTCTCCCTTGAAAATACAACACTCCATCACTACCCAAGCTGAATCCTTCGGCGTTACCACTCTGTACTTGCAACCTCCGAGTACTCAAAGCTTCGTCGGTCATCTGCCTTTCTTTGACCTCATCAATCCAAGACGGCTTCACTTGCAATTCTGCCAAAAGGCTCCCATCCTCATAGAGACTTAGGTGAGCAAACATTGCTCGTAAATCCGCTACCACCTTTCGGCTCAATGCATCAGCTACCACATTAGCCTTACCCGGATGGTATTCGATTGAGTAGTCGTAGTCCTTCAGCAACTCAATCCACCTCTGCTGCCTCAGGTTTAAATCTTTCTGAGTCAAGAGGTACTTCAGACTCTTGTGATCTGTGTACACTACCGACTTCTCCTCATACAGATAGTCCTCCAAATCTTCAAGGCAAAAACCACAGAAGCCAATTCCAAATCATGTGTCGGATAGTTAGCTTCGTGAGGCCTCAACTGTCGTGACGCATAAGCGACCACCTTCCCTTCTTGCATCAACACACACCTTAAACCAGTATGCGATGCATCACAATACACGTGAATTCCTTTCCCGCCTCAGTGAATCAAGGCTGGTGCTTCATCAAGATCCTCTTGACTTATCGAAACTCTCTTGTCGCTTCTCGGACCACACAAACGGAACTCCTTTTCTCAAGCATTTTAGTCAGCGGTCTTTGCAATTAAGGAGAAATTTTCCACGAATCTCCTATAATATCACGCCAACCCGAGAAAACTCGAATTTTCGAATGGCGACTTGGGTGGTTTCCATTCCAATCTCGCCTCAATCTTACGGGATCCACCCCGATTCCCTACCGCAACAACATGCCCTAGAAAAGTTACCTCCTTAAGCCAGAACTCACACTTGCTGAATTTAGCGTACAACTGTTTCTCCTTTAGAACTTGCAGAACCACATGAAGATGTGCATCATGCTCCTCCTTAGACTTCGAGTACACCAAAATGTCGCCTATGAATACCATGACGAACCGATCCAGATAGGGTTGGAAAACCCGGTTCATCATATCCATAAACGCGGCTGGTGCATTCGTCAATCCAAAAGACATTACTAGAAACTCGTAGTGCCCATACCGAGTACGGAATGCCGTCTTATGGACATCAGCCTCCTTCACCTTAAGCTGATGGTACCCTAACCTAAGGTCGATCTTAGAGAACACCGATGCCCCTTTGAGTTGATTGAACAAATCATCAATCCTGGGTAAAGGATACCTGTTCTTTATTGTCAGCTTGTTCAGCTGTCGATAGTCTATGCACATTCTTATTGTCCCATCCTTCTTCTTGACAAAAAGCACTGGAGCTCCCCAAGGCGATACACTTGGTCGGATAAACCCTCTATCCAACAATTCCTGGATCTGCGCCTTCAACTCTACCAATTCTTTCGGCGCCATCCGATACGGAGCTATAGATACTGGCGCGGTTCCGGGCAACAAGTCTATACCAAATTCAACCTCAAGGTCCAGAGGTAGACCGGAAGTTCCTCTGGAAACACATCAACATAATCCCTTATGGTCCGGACATCTCTCACAGCTGCACCCTTAGCTTCTAAAGCATGAGATGCACTACATATGCTTCACAACCTTTCCTAACCATCTTTTCCGCCTTGATGCGAAACCAGTTAAATAGGTAATCTCTCCTTTACCTATCATCACCACCTCTTCTCCTTCCATGGTCTTTAACACCATGCGCATAGCCATGTGATCGAGCTAGCTGATACTTTACTAGCCAATCGATCCAGGATTAGATCGAACTCCGAAATGGTAGTTCCATCAAGTCGACCAAGAACACGACCCTTGGAGTTCTGGGGTGCGCTCCTATAGAGTTTACTTACTTCTGAGTGACCTAGAGGCTTAATACGGTCATCTTCCTAGAAGTAAGCTCGAGTCTAAGTCTGAGTTTCCATTACGCTACTAGCAATATATGAGTGGGTTGAGCCAATATCAATTAAGGTACTATAGGGTACACCAAAGATCAAAAACATCTGGTTATAACGTCCGGTGCGTCGCCTCCTCCTCGACGCCTCATGGCATAGACCAAACCAGGTTGCCTAGCCTCAATTACCACCTGTACCTCCCCTCGGTGCCCCATGACCTCTGCCAGCACTATTACCTTCTCTTCCTGCACCACGACCTCTCGGTGGCTGTTAGTTATCCCTCCTATTCAGTGCACGATCCTGACCTTCTGACCTCAGCCTAGTTGCCTTTTTCGGACAATCCCTAACTCGATGTTCCATGGACCCACATTCGAAGCATCCCCGATTACCATTCCAACACTCCCCCGTGTGAGACTTCCCACACCGAGTATACCGTGGCGACCATTGAGGATTAACAGCAGCAGCAGGCCTAGCAGCTTGATCTGACCCACCATACCTCTTCCTCTTCTGCTGATTATCAGGAAACCTTGAAGATCCAGGGCTCCTCTTATTCCAACTCCTATCCCGATTCCGTCTAATCGGTGTCTTACCCTTGACAACCTTAGACTTCTCCACTAGGACAAATGAACTCTTGTTCCTGTTGTGGAGCTATCATCATCCTCAGCTCATCTCTCAGCCCATCTTCGAATTTGACACAGCGTTCATGCTCGGTACCTACAATACCACGAGCATACTTGCTCAACCGGAGAAATTCGGCCTCATACTCCGCCACTGTCTTATTACCCTGAACCAGGTTCAAGAAAGCCTTCCACTGCGCATCCACGTAGCTAGTTCCTATGTATTTCATTTGGTAGGCAGCTTTAAAGAATTCCCATGTGAGATCCTCCGCCATCGCTCCATCCTTTACGGTGAGCCACCATTGATATGACTCATCCCGAAGCAGAGAGATTATACCCTTCAACTTCTCCTCAGCTGAAAAATCCAGGTCACCCATAATCCTCTCAGTTGATTCCAACCAATACTCGCCAAGACTGGGTGCCACTCAAAACTCCTCTAAACACTTCGCTCGTTAGCTTGAGTCGTTCAACCACAATTTACGGGCTCTGCACTCGCGCCTTTGCCTAAGAACTCGTTCCAACATCGTAGTACAACTTGGGATACTACATCGTTACCACCGGTCTGATCTTGAAACTCAGTTTTTGTCGTGAACAGATCCAAGATCATATTTCCAAACCCATGACCAGACCCTGCTGGCTCCGACAAGGTCATCCTACCCTTACCACGGCCATGCAGCGGACGTCCACGACCTCTTGTACTCATTTTTCTAGTTCGCATTTATCTTATTAAGAATTTTATGTATTATTAATACTGTTCATTGTTTACCCACGAGCAATTTTTATGAGAAATAGTTTTCGAAGTGATTCTTTCGAATCGAATCTACCTATAGTTCCAGTTTCAGGCTTATCTCCTAGTTCTAAGTACATCCATCACACAAACTACATTCACAGACCATAACTAACGTGTAGGGCATTTTCAACATTTCACTACCCGGGGGTATTTTTGTAATTTTAACCTATAGGGGTATTTTTGTAATTTTTCAAAAATAGAAGTTCTCGGATGATTTTGTCAAAAAGTATTTTGGAACTTTTAAATTCCTGGGGTATTTTGAAAAATTTTGAAATTCGGGGGTATTTCGGTGATTTTGAAGCTCGGGGGTATTTTGGTAATAAACCAGGGTAACTTTGTAAAGTTTGATAATTCCGGGGTATTTTCAAATGTTGTAAGACTTTGAGGGTTCTTTTTGAGAATTTGTTTTCCAAGTTGATGGTGTAGCAAAAATTGTGAAAATCAGGGTCATTTTGGTAATTTTGTAGGTTAGGGGCAATTTCGTAATTTTTCAAAATCATGATATTTTCGATATTTTGCAAATTAAGGTTTTTGGGCACTTTATATGTAATGAGAATTTTGATTAAAACTATGGGTATTTTGAGAATTTCATAAACCAAGGGCGTTTTTGTGATTTTACCCCTAGGGGTATTTTAGTAATTTTACAAATCAAAATTTTTTTTTTCAGAAAAATATTGTAAAACAATAGTTCTCACACATTAAAAGAAATTTTAAGAGTTTTAAAACTAGGGTTTTATGAAAATACGGTTAGTTCCCTTTCGGGTTTTAGTTAGGGTTTAGCCCATGAATAAGTCCTCTTGGTTAGGGTCAACCGAAGCTACACACTAGGTAGGATTCGAGTGGAGAGGAGGTGAGTCACGCGGACTGCTTAAATACCAAGCTCCCACCGAATACCAATCCTAGACATGCGTACCATGGTTACCACACCCTAACTCGGCGACTTAGACATAGGTTTGTTTAATTAAGCAATTAAGTCTTATGTAGTAGTTGGGGTAGACTAGTCCTAGAGTTCAAGTATCTATCATTCTATTCTACGTTCCCAAGTTACCCCTTTACCCTTATCAAGTATTCACAGAACAGTCAGAGATACTTACCTGGGCGGATAGGTGCCAGAGACTCGATGCCATGCTGTTCAGACTGAAAACTATTTGCATAATAATTCACAAAGGCCTACAAAAACATTTTGGGCCCTGGGCCCCCACAGTTGAGTTTTGAACTGGGCTCTAATACCAAAAATGTAACACCCCAAACTCGGCCTATGAGCCTCGACCGGATCTGGTATGTCACAGAGTAAAACGTTTTGAAAGATTTCGATTATCTGGTGAAAATCTAAAAATACTATTAAGGTTATAAAACAGTGTTTGATAAAACTTAGGAGGGATTGATTTTTCAAACATGGTTGTGTTGAAAACCTTTGAAAACATTTGATCATTTAAATTTAAAGAACCTTCAAAGTTATGGTTGACTTGGTGAATTTTGCTACCGATGGTAACATCTTTGAAAACTCATAGAAGTTACTTAATTTGAAAATGCTACTTTTAACCGATTCACTTAACATTATATAGTTTCATTTGTAAAATAGTATAAGTAAAAACAACTATGTAAACATCCAAAATAATAAACTAGCGGCCTTATTACAACCCAAATCAAAAATTTAGTAAATAAACAAACTTAAACTGTATTAAATAAAATTCCAAATCCAAGGAACAAGCATGGCCGCCTCGAGTCCTCTCCGGCTCCATCTCCGCGATCTACTCATCTGCAAAATGATATGGGAAGGGGTGAGTCACCAAGACTCAGTGTATAAATCCCCAACCTGGAAGTGCAACTCAT
This sequence comes from Gossypium rotundifolium, assembly GCA_025506655.1. NCBI lineage: Eukaryota > Viridiplantae > Streptophyta > Magnoliopsida > Malvales > Malvaceae > Gossypium > Gossypium rotundifolium. The sequence continues at coordinate 135,724,563 of CP106733.1, forward strand.
ACACAAATTATTAGTATAACATGCAAACATGCAACCCAAACTAACCATCCATACTCCTTTAGCTACCAGGTGTGGTCAAAACCACCGGTGGTCAAAACCATCGTGACTAGAGTCACAAATCAAGTGATGGGCCAACCCATCGTGTGGTCAAAACCACGATGACCATAGGTCACAATTATCAATATGTGGTCAAAACCATTGGTGGTACCAAACCACTGGGACTTAGTCACAATTTATCATCGGTGTGGTCAAAACCTTTGGTGACCAAGTCACAATTAAACCGATGGGGCCAACCCATCTTGTGGTCAAAACCACGGTGACGATCCCAGAGAAAATCCCCTCCTCTCATCAATCCCATTACCAACATGCTCATATCATGCTTAACATATTATCATCAATCATGCATAATAGTCATGGCATAGCATATTACCCATCATGTCATCCATAACAGATTTTAAAACACAAGTGACTTACCCGGAATCCATGCTCATGTCCACAAGCAAATCACTACCACAATGATTAAATCGTAACATAATAGCAATGCTAACTAATAAAGTGTGTAAAAGTTCTACACACATGTTTACTCGTGAGACTAGCAAATCCCGAACTAAACTAGCGAAACCCCGAGAGGTTGTTTCCCCCTACAATCGTCCAACACATAAACTTTTAGATCTAATAGCCATTCGGCTATACTAATAATCCCGAAGGATTAATTGTACCTGAAATATGGTCTTAGGCCGAAACTTACTATCACTTACCAAAACGAGTTTAAATCCCGGAAGCCTTTGTTTGCCTTGGCCGATTAGCCCCTAGATCCATGGCACACAATCGGTTATACTTTAGATACCAAAAATGGCCTTTGGCTGAATATGACTAATCACTTACCAAACTTACCGAAATCCCGAAATTGTCACTTGACTTGTCGAGATCCCTACCAAAACACTTGTTAGAATCGGCTTGCACACTTATCCATAATCAAGGCCATTGGCCGAATAGTATATATGCCTTACTTTGAAGAATCAAATCCCGATAGGCTCCTTCAAAGCACCTTAACGTTAACTACACACAAAACGTACATTATTAAGACACTTATACATGTTCGGTCACCCATACCAAGGCTTATTCCCAAACTTTCGGCACACTAAAAGGAAGAGAAAAGAACCGAATGCTAGAGTGAGACACTTACTAACCTTTGGAATAGACAGCACCTTCCTTAGGGGGATTCGGCTTATGCTCTTTATGGTAAGGGATATTCGGCTCAAAAGAAAAAAGGGTAAGGAGTCGGGCTTGAAAGAAAGAAAGGAGATGAAAGGAGAGACTAGAGTGTTTCGGCAAAGATGGATGGAAGGTTTTTGGCACAATGTTTATTGTATGCTTCAAAGAAAAACAAGAAGTATCAAAGGAGGAGAATGGGGTTTCGGTTTGAACATCAAAGGAAAAGAAGAGTGTTAGCCGAAAATTCTCCCTAGGACTCCCTTTCCATTCGGCCACCTCCCTCTTTTTGTGATAATTTTCAGCTTTTAATTATCACCCATAAAATAATATTTATCTTCTATTTTATCTCCTAACCACCTCTTCAAACAAATAAAATGAGAATAAACTACTAACACTTACTCTTCCAGCCGAAAATCAAAGATAAAATAAGGTTTATCCTTATCAAATTAAGAGTTCCACATGCAGGCCATTAGCTCACCCCTTCACGCCAGCTTGCATAAAAAAAAGAAACCCATTGCTGCCCATGCTACTCGAATATGGGACCTCATTGCCGCAGCTCCTTACAACGTCCCAAGCCACTTTACCACATCGACTTTTATGTCCATAATCCTCGCCATTTATTCTTAAGGCCTTCTTAGCTTAACCCCTTCCTCTTTAACGCCAAAAAGCCCAAAAATAGAACACGTCTTATGCGGCCACCATGATTTGAACTCCCGACCTGCTCTAGGCGTCGCCCCCAAGCCCTAAAGTGGCGCCCTTAAGCCACTTTACCAAGGCCTACTTTTTTGTCTAAAATCGCCTATAACATCTCTTAAGACCTCCCTGGCCCGATTCCCTTCCTGACGCAAAACCCAAAAATAAATACTCCCATGTCGCCTCACGACTCGAACCTCTTCCCCCGCACTCCTTGCACCTTAGCTCCCCAAGCCACTATGCCAATTAATTCCTTGTGTCCAACTTCTCACAAAATTTTCTCTTAACCCCTGTCTCACCTAGCTCCCTCCTCTCAAGCACTAAAAATAAATTTCAGCCCTAAGTCAGACTAGCCCGGGGTTATAACTAGACCCTAGAATATGTCAAGCAATCAAGCATACATATTTCTTCAAGCACACACATGGGAAAAATAATTAAATTGCAAACAACCCCTAATTCAGGATGTTACACGGGCAATATCGTGTACACTTGAGAAATAGGACCTGGGACTGTGGGATATTTGATGCACATGCGCTCATGTAATTGCGGCTTGTCAGAATTCCGTCTGGATCCCATGAGCTATGTCGACGAAGTGTATAAAATAGAATACATGTACAACGTGTGGAGACACATATTCCCACCAGTCCCAGATGAACGTAAGTCGCCGTCTGTATTGCTTGCTCCGTATAAGTTGTTATCGGATAGAGAACTGCGTCGCAAGCCAAAAGGTCGATCTTGCTCGACTAGAATACGCAACAATATGGATATCCAAGAAACAACCAACCAACGAAAGTTATGCGGATGTTGTAGGAACCCAGGTCATACATCTCGCTCGTGTCCAAATCGAAATAGTTGATAGTCTCCTTATCATTTTTTGTCTATTGGTGGCATTGAAAATTCTTTTAATGTCTTGATGAAAATGGTGAAATTTTGTAGAAGGACTAAGTTGCAAAACAAAAAAAAGGTTATTCAATTAATCTAAAATATCACCATCATCATTATTTTTCAAAATTATCTTTTTGCTTAATGCTTATTCAATTTAGTTCTAATTCATTCATTTCTTATTAATTTCTATATATAACAAATAAAAATAAATTATAATAAAAAATAAATTACAACTTTTATTTTATTTAGGATATAAAAATAAATGAAATTACAAAAAAATAAAAATAACTTTTATTTTATTAAAGATATAAAATTAAATTATAAAAAATAAATAACTTTTATTTTATTAAAGATATAAAATTAAATTACAAAAAAATAAAAATAACTTTTATTTTATTAAAGATATAAAATTAAATTACATTAAAAAATAAACAACTTTTATTTTATTAAAGATATAAAATTAAATTATAATAAAAATAAACAACTTTTATTTTATTAAAGATATTAAAATTAAATTACAAAAAAATAAAAAATAAATTTTATTTTATTAAAGATATAAAAATTAAATTACAAAAAAATAAACAACTTTTATTTTATTAAAGATATAAAATTAAATTACAAAAAAATAAAAATAACTTTTATTTTATTAAAGATATAAAATTAAATTACAATAAAAAAATAAACAACTTTTATTTTATTAAAGATATAAAATTAAATTACAAAAAAAATAAATAACTTTTATTTTATTAAAGATATAAAATTAAATTACAAAAAAATAAAAATAACTTTTATTTTATTAAAGATATAAAATTAAATTGCAATACAAAAATAAACAACTTTTATTTTATTAAAGATATAAAATTAAATTACAAAAAATAAAAAACTTTTATTTTATTAAAGATATAAAATTAAATTACAATAGAAAAATAAAAATAAATTTTATTTTATTAAAGATATAAAAATTAAATTACAATAAAAAAACTTTTATTTTATTTAAGGTATAAAATTAAATTACAAAAAATAAAAAATAACTTTTATTTTATTTAAGATATAAAATTAAATTACAAAAAATAAAATAACTTTTATTTTATTAAAGATATAAAAATTAAATTAAAATAAAAAATAACTTTTATTTTATTTAAGATATAAAAATTAAATTAAATTACAATAAAAAAATTAAAAACATATTTTATTTTATTAAATATATAAAAATTAAAATAAAAAAATAAAATAATGACGGTCGGAATCAATGTTGGTACCGGTCGGAATCAGTGCCACATAGGGCGGTAGTCGACGGTTACGCGCTGGATTCCTCCTTTTAGCTTCCGGTGGGGGTTGTTGAACCTCAGGCGGGGGTTGTGGAACCTTAGGCGGGGATTCTGGTTCCTCCGGCAGGAGGTCTGGTTTTGGGTGTTGGGAGGATGACCCACCTTGATAAAATATTGATTGGGGAGGTGTTTGTATTGCCCATGGCGGAGGTGTCTGAATCCCATAAGGCGAAGGAGATTGGTACAAAGAAGAGCTCCCCGACGGCGCCTCGTGCTATCCCTCATGCGACGGCGGCCTATAGATCGATTGGCCAATCGGAGTAGTCGGGAACGGACTCGAACCGAGCCATGCATTCCAACCTACCATTAGACTGGGAAAAGAAAACATATAAGGGTTAGAATACATATAAGGGCTAGGATACGCACCTGGCATAACCAGAAAAGGCTGTGATGTGGATGTCGTCGGCTGAAGTGCTGAGCTCGGTGACTATGTGGGCGCTGTTAATGGGCCCGGTGATTGTGTCAGCGCTGTTGATGAACCCGTCCCATCATCTCTTCTCCTTGGATTTAAAGGACCCGTCGTTCCTTTTGTGCACGAAGTTGCCGTCGCATCTCCTCTTCTGACAATAAATATGACTTGCCATGAATCCTAAACCATGGCATGTATTCCAGCACGCACACTAACTCAGGAACGATGATCTGCTCCCAAGTAGGTATTCAATCATACCGGTTCTCCCACAATTCGATATATGCTAACAAATATCTTGGTCAATCCGTATGCAACTCCCGTAAGTCGACTTTGTGATCATCATCGAGCACCTTAAATGCCACGGGAATCGGTTGTCGGGATTCAAATTGATGCAGAACCCGATCTGATTTGTGCGTATCCACAGTGGCATAGTTGATCAATGGGACCTTCACATGCCAAATGTTCAAATTTTGAAAGAACTCATCCGAAATTTCGCCAAATTGACAAATCCTCGTATGGTGTCCATTCAAACTATATTAACATGATAAAAATATTAGTTATATACTAAATACTAAATACCAAATACTAAATACGAAATACGAAATACGAAACGACTATTTTATTATGAAAATATATTTTATTTAATACTTGCTTGTGCTTCCGACCGTTGCTTTAATAGAAGTCGTATATCTTCAAGCGATGTAGGCATTCTAACATAACTCGCCGAATGTTCCACCTAATTAAATAAATTTTTAGCATACAATTATATTTTAAATCTACGTAATAATTGTAAAATCTAATATTAAATTTACCTTGTTATGAGTGAGAATATATATGGGTGGTCGACTCGAGGACGTAAAAATGAAAATCGAAACTGTGCCTATGATTGCAGTAGTAATAGGCAACCTCTGATTTTCTCTTTATTCGGTCGCGTCGCCTCGCACATCTCCCTATACAATTTTATCAACACGACAGACCCCTAACTCAATTCATCGGTTGCTCTAAAACCAACGAGTTTCAGCAGCCATCTCAGATGTATGAGGTTTCGTAACAAGTTCGGCATCAGATAGCTTCCAATCATCTCAAGAATGTATGCCCGAGCATACCGTATTCTTTCTATTTCGGTCAAATCATTATCCGGCTCCGGGAATGTGTCTCGTAATTAGCCCATCTCGATCCGAGCTCTGTAAATGCCATCCGGAATAGCACCTAAAAGCTCGTAGCATACAGCTCCCCAATCACCAAAAATTCTGAACCCGGTGACTACGTACCCATCCACCAGCAATCCTAATTGTAAATGCATGTCTTCTAGAGTGATAGTACACTCTCCGCATGGAAGATGAAAAATGTGCGTCTCAGGTCTCCACCTCTCTATCAACGCACTGATTAACTTCGGGTCCAACTTGCACCCCAAATCTATAGTGGTCACGTGCTAAAACCCGCTTCCGTAGGTAATTCTCGATCAGCCATGATGGCGGACGGGCATATTGCGAATATAGCATTGCAACACCGATCTCTGATTGCTTTAAAAATTATAAATTAAAATTTAATTAAAATTACATAAATCTAAAAATATTAAATAGTATTGAAAATTAAAATTAAAACTTACTATTGTCATTTGATCGACGGAGATGTGTTTTTGTCAAGACTAATTAATTCTCCTACCATTGCTAATCTGAATGAATATTTTAAATTTATCAAAAATATATTTCAAAAATTTAAAAATAATTTTTTGTAAATATTAAAGGACTATTGTGAAATTTGAAATGAACTTTAAAGGAATTTGAGAGAAATTTGAGAGAAATTTGATAGAAAGTTGAGAGAAATTTGAGAGAAAAATGAGTAAGGACTTTTGTATGAAAAAAATAAAAAAGTGGGAGTTTTTATAGTTTTTATTTTTGACCGTTGGAGGCCCAACGGTAAAAAAAAAAGACCATTGCACAGAGCCCTCAAGGACGCGCTTGATGTGGCACAAAACACTCTCTTGTATACGCATCCAACGGTAAAAAAAGACCATTGGAGAGCAAAAGCGCGTCCACGAGGGAGCGCTTTTGGCACATCAACAAAGCGCGCCCTCAAGGACGCGTTTTTTGCTGATGTGGCACAAAACACTCTCTCGTGTACGCATTTTCTTGATTTATCCCCTGAAAACGCGCTGACGTAGACGCATTTTCGAGGGAAATGACCATTTCCGATAAATAATTATTTTTTAGGTTATTTTCTGTAAATTTTGTTAAAATTTAATATTTTCGATAAATTAGCCCTTAAATTATATAACTTATTTTACTTGTAAAAATACATTTTATAAATTTTCTAATTTCCTAATCGAATTGATGATCTAATTGAAAATGAAATCAATAGAATGAAGAGTTTTATTAATTATATAAATTTTGCATACTAAAAACATGCCTTGTGCTAATTATATCTAGATGAGTTTTATTACGAACTAAAATTTATACTGGGAACATAAATGAAAAAATTTATTTCACATGAGATCTTTTATCATTTTATATCTTCTATTTTACTTATTCTTTTAATTAATGCTTAATGAAACGCAAAGGATTGGTTTGTGCTGTTACAGTTATTTCTATATTCCCTTTGGGAAATCAACAATAATAACACAAGACAATAAAAAGAATAAGAAGAAGAAGATACCAATATTACGCTCAGAGTTCAATTGAATCGAGTAAAAATATTTCAAGTTGATCAAATTAATAAATTCAATTTTATCATTTTAACTTAATTTAATTTTTTTAAATCGAATAAAATTATTCAAATTAAATTAAAAAAGTTTAAACATGTCAAAATTTAAATATTATATAATATAACTAATTCCATATTACAACAAATAAATTTAAAACCATATATATCTAAAAGCTTTCTCAAAGCAAAATAAGAAATAAATAATTAATATAATAAATTTGAATCGTTAATTAGCTTATCTCCCAAATTATTATTTTAGAAAAGTTTTAAAACTTTTAACTTCATTAGATCAATTTGCTCATTTTCAAAATTAACAGATTAAAATATTTATACTAATTTGTTATTTGTATCATTCAAATTATAAAATTCAACTCAACTCGAACTCAAATTACTTATTCGAGTTGACTAAAAAATAAAATAACTCTATTAACTAGAAATTCAATTTTTTTTTTAAATCAAAAAGTTTTACTCACCCCTAACCGGTATAGTTACATACTAATATTTATATAAATACAATTATTAATATTTCAACTTCCAACTTATATAAACATATAACACCTTAAACAAGTAATAAGACAAAAATATATGAATTGCAAGGTGTAAACTCAAGCAAGCTTTTTTTCATTTTTTATTTTTTCATATGCTGCCTGCCTGCCTCAGATAGGAAAATATCTGAATAAGGTTTTGAAATCTGAATTTCTCATTTTCTTTCTTGAAGTACTAGTGTCAAAAATGGATGCTGAGCAGGTATGAAAATATGACCCTCAAAATATAAGGGAAGGAGTAAACATACCCGCATCCAGCACATAATTGTATCCGACACAGCTGCATATAGGTTGGTTACTTCATCCTAAGATTTTTCAAGTTCTCACAATGAATCAATAATTCATGTTAAAGCAGGCAGAAGAAAATGTTGATGCGATAAACATTAGCACCTTCAATGTAAATGAATGTATATTATCGGATTATCCAAAACTGTAACAAAAAGGACCAAAAACGAAAATAATATACATATGTCATACGTAACTTACTTTACAGTAATCCAGCAACACAACTTAGATGCAATCTGTTTTCCAAACCTCTCAAATGATGACCTAATAGCATACACCTGCCAAAAGAAATAGGCTTTAATCTCATAATAGTATCACTGCATTTGATATATTGCAACTAAAAAGTAGTTATCGATCTTTTTTCTTTGAAACCAATAATTTGCGAGTTATGTTATGAATGACAACCCAGAATCTCTTTCCAATTAAAATCCTCATAGACTTTCTTATTTACCCCCTTCTCAACAACTACAATGCGCATGCGTAGAGGTACACAGATGTCTGTGCATTACAGGGGTCTTGAGGGAAAGAAAAGGGTGAAACTACTTATCTACTTATCAAGTCCCTCTATTATAGGGACGGGATCAAATTAGTCCCCATACTGTTAAATGGATCAATTTAATCTTTGTACTATTAAAAGAATCAAATAAATCTAAATTGTAAGAGAGTTAACATTTACTGTTTAAAAATAACATGAAAATTAATTTATTCTATTTATAGCTCAACTCCAAACAAAATTTTATTTGCAGAACCATCAAATGCTTTCAAAATATTAAATATTAAACAATAAATGAAATTTTTTTAACAGTAAATGTTAGCTCTGCTGAAACTTGACGTTATTTGATTCTTTTTAATAATACAAGGACTAAATTGATTCATTTAATAGTAGATGGACTAATTTGATCCGGTCCTCGTAATAGAGGGACCTACCAGATACGTTCACTGAAAGAAAAGCTTAATGTGCCTGCTTTTACGAAACATTCGAACCTAACTTGTAAAAAGCAAGAGCATGACAACATACCAGAAAAGCAGCTTTGCAAGGTAATCACGTGAAGTGCCACAAGTTTCATCAGCAGCATCTTGAAGATTTCCCGTGTTTACTATCCCTGAATCTCTCATACAGGCATCCTTGAAGAACCTTTGCAATATATTCTGAACAAGCTGATAGATCATTTCCTCCACTTGTACCGATGATGGTTGGGATAATTCTGTCACCTGAAAAATAAAAAGTACAAACAATGAGAAAGTTTCAAGTTAATTGTAGGATCAAACAAAGTTAATTCAGTTTCAAAACATGACAATCTACTAAAGAAACACTTTCCAGCTCTTACCATGTCAGCATCCAAGGATCGTAAATACTCTAACAAACCATTCATGTTTTCCCTGCCACACTCCATTCGCACATTTTCATTCTTTTGACCACTCAGTTCCTGAAACGAAAAAAATATTATATAGAGGGAACTCGGAGAACATATTATATCGAGCTATTGACAATGAGTTAGGTACCATGATCCATCAAATGAAGGAACGAAGGATTCACCATTACAGGAAAGCTCGGATATGTATATAAACAATCTTTATAGCACATAACAAGAAAGAAAAGAGCAGTATAAAATTGATTGCCAAAACATGTTTGTTGCTAGAGCACCTTAATAACCAGAGACACAGTCAGGAAGAAGAAATGCAATCACGACAAACCGGAATTCAAATAACCAATTGGTATGTTTAAAGTCAAGAAAAATCCAGAGTTAAATTTTCTCAAAGACAACTACTTCCAAATCGACCAAGAATCATCTAACTTCATTTCTCTTTCATTAATTTACATATTAAGCAAGTATAACAAATTTTTAATAATTTCTAAAAAGAAAAGAACATGAGCTTCAAATTTTGCATCTTTTAACCCTCAATCGCATTATTTGTAAATATAGTATATGTATGTGTGTGAGAGAGACTGATTTTATAATTAATTACAAAATTTATAATTACATAAAAAGTCTAAAATCCTCACCTCCTCCATATCAGATAACTCAGCTTGCAGCTTCTCAATATACTTCAAAGCCTCCGGCGACAAATCCTCAAAAACCCTCGGACTTATCTTCTCCAGTTCTTCATATTCACCATTTCCACCCTCTCCCTCCTCAATATTATTCTCCACCACCTCTCTGTGCCGCTGACTAACGCCCTCCTCCGTCTCCTTCACTAGGTCCTCCGCCGGTGCAGCTCTTTCCAGATTTCTCATCAATGAAACCCTATACTCCGCGTTCCACAAGGTATACCTAAAAAAAAGTAATTTTTTTTAATTGCAGTAAAAAAAAAACTTTTTGAAGAAGAAAATAAGATATATTACCCTGTGATGATGGATGAGAAGAGGAGACGATGAAGAGGAGGTTTCGAGAGGGAAACCAAAACGGAGAACTGATCAGAAGGGAGAATTCCGAGCATAGTGGAGATAGTTCGCTTCATAGCTTCCTTGGCGGAATCAGAAACCCCTTTGGAAATAACGGAAGTGTCTAGTGGTTCGATGTGCTTTAACATGTTAGCTATTACTACGAATCCACGATCTAAATTCGATTTCTGCGTCGAAACGGAGTAGTCGTCGTAGGCTCCGCCGTCCTTTAAGCAGCAGCTCACGGTCAAGGCGGAAGGAGGACGGTTGCGAGGGCTAGGGAGAAAGCGAGAGAGAGAAGGTGATAGAGGTTTGACTGAAAGGGCGGCGATGCGGGAGAAGATGACAGCTCGGGCCGTGGCTGCCGATGCCATCGAAGATGAGAGCTTCTGGAGCTCTTTCTTTTTTTTTCCTTCTAGTTTTCTCGCTACCCGTTTTTGGAGCAGCTAAGCGTAAGCTTTATTTTTTTTCTTTAATATTCAAGAATGGAACTGCCAACTGGCCGAACCAGGCTGATTCATACCCTGATTTTTTCTTTCTTTTTTTAAGTAAAAATTGGATACAATCAATTACAAACTAATAGAGACACTATTAGAATTAGATAGCAATGATAGATTATTTAATCGAATCTAATCGGCAATTTTAACAGGAGAAACATAGAAAAATTGGGAATAAAACAAAAACTCTTTTATTAATCTTGCCACAATTTTGAGAGTAAAATTCGTTTATTTTGAAATTTGCTTCATGACCACTCGTCATTTACATTTATACATTTTTTAGATTCGTAAAATTAAATTTATATTGTTGACTTTATTTCATGTCAAATGTATTGTCGAAATCTTTTTAAAATTTAGTTTAGAAAAAATAGGGATCGACTTTAAAAATAAAACGGGAGTCGCCACCAATTCTTTTTTACTTAGGTGTGATTAGATCACCTTGTAAAACGTTTTATTTAAAACATTTAATTTTGGTCCACAAAAAATAAGAAAACAAGTTCGGGAGTCGATTACGTATGAGGAAGGATTAGCACCCTCATAACGCCCAAAAAATTGGTACCTAATCGATAGGATCATGTCCAAATGTTTGAGATTTTAAAAAGTTAAAAAATAATCCTTTTATTTGAAAATAAACTAAGACCGCCTATCTCAAAGAAATAAGAATGTACACCCAATAAGTTAGGATACAGTATCTCATAACTTCGAAGCTAATACATCTTTTTAGAAAATTCTTACCTTGAGATATAAAATATCACACACAATAAGTTAGGATACAACGTTTTAAATTCTCAAGAATAAGTTTTTATAATTTAAAACTTGAAATTTCTTTATTACGAAAGAATATAAACATCACATCCAACACGTTAGGACACGACATTTTTTAGACCCTCGTAATTAAAGTCATCTCATGATTTACAAAACTCATTAAAAGGGTATTTAGTTATTTAGCCAATCGGAAAATCGCAACCCAACACGTTAGGGCACTATTTACTGAATTTCTAAATACCAAAACATTGCCTTTTTTAAAAACCTTTAGATAAAATATAATAATCTTGTAAAAATGTATTCATAAAACAATAAATAATTATACAATGGTAATCATAAATAAAAAATGAAAGTGTATAGGCAATATATATATATATATATATAACCCTAAATACCAAAATAGAAATTACTAAAAAATATATGAAACTTTCCATGTAAGATTAATAATAAATAAATAAATAAAATCACATATTTACATGATATAAACAATGTAAACAATGCATAAATAGTATATAATAATTTTAAATAAAATATAATACAAACAATATAAATGAAACATGTTTTCAATATAAATATATTTTATATAAAATATGATATAATTTAATACTATGTAATATAAAAATTTAAAAAATATATAATATAGTATATATAAAAAATAATATGTAATGAAAATAATAAAATAATAAAAATATAAGTATATATGTAGTACATTAATTATAAAATTAAATACATAATATAAACAATATAAATAAATTAAATTAAATAATATAAATAAATTTTATATAAAATAGAGCTTTAGAAATAATATATATAATATAATACTATTATAATATATGAGATATAACATAATAAATAATATAAAAATATAATAATATATAAATCATAAAACAAGTAAAATAATATATATAATAATTAAATATAAAGATAATAAACATATATAAATTTATATTATTAATAAATTAGTATACAAATAATTTAAAATAAAATAAAATTTTAAAATATCTCAATATAATAATATAATAATTTTAAAAATAAAAAAGTTTGAAAAATAAAGAAACTAGGATCAAATAATAATAATAATAGATGTAAAGGGGTCAAACGATAAATAAAAGGATATAAACGGACTTAATTACAAAAGCTGAAATAATGCAGAGGGACTAAAGGATAAATTTCCATTATCGAAAACACACGGATCCTCTTTATGGTCGGTCGGTCTTGTGAGTATAAGCCAAGCGGCGCCTGCTTTTATGCTTATTGCTTTAAGCCAAACGACGTCGTTTGGTATTGCTATATAAGTTAGAATTTTGCAAAAAAAAACATTTCGCCTCATTCTTAAAAAAAAAAAGAGAGAGAGCCTCTCTCTTTCTCTCTTCTCGTGAGATTTTCACGATGCTCAGGATTTCGACCGTCGTCCGTCGTCATTCAAGTAAATGCTTTACCACCGTGTTTCGATGGTAGGAGTTCTAAAAAGGTTAGTTTTTTTTCTTTTTTTAATATTTTAACATATATATATTATATATGTAGATTAAATAAATTAAATAAATAAATAAATAAATGTACTCGTAAATATAAAAAGAAAAGTAAAAGAAACCTTGCTTTGATTTTATTGATTTCGTATATGCTTATGAGTTTTTCTATATCTATGTATATTTCCAATATCTTTCTCTCTCTTTTTGTCTGTGTTTCCTGTATCCTCTCCCCCTGAAAAATCCCCGTGTAACAGTGTTCCTCCCTTTTATTACAAATTGCTTGGGGTTTTTATACCCGAAAAACAAAGAAAAGAAAAAGAAAGAAATATTTTCTTTTATGATCCGTTACTACCTTTTCTCGTTCTGTTTTGGTTTGTTTCCTTTTTCACAGGTTGATGGAGGAGATCTCGTGGTGATGAGGCATCATTCGAGCGCGTTGATGGTGACGTGGTTCACGGCGATAAAGGCGGCGCGACGCTTGGTCTGCTGAGGCGCCTAGGGCTTCGGAAAACCCTAGGCCACTGGAGCTGTTTATGTTTTTGGGCCTTTTTGGGCCGTGTAGCTTTTGGGTCTGTTGGGTTATGGGTAGTTAGGGTCAAGTATTAGGCCTCGGGTATCTGCTGTTGGGTATAATTCGGGTTTGGTTTTGGGCTTTGTAACAGGACTTTAAAAAGACAATTTGGACATTTTATTTTTCTGTTTTTATTACTTGGGCCCAGGCAAAAATGGGTCATTACATGTATGTTTTAATCGAATTTTAATTATTGACTACTATAAATTATTTTTGTTTCAATTGTAGTTGCTTCGACAACGAATGTGACATCTCGTAACTCGGACTCGGTGAGAGGACCGGGTACCTGGGTGTTACAGATTGAACATATGTGATTAAGGCTCAAATAATTTATAATTAAATTTCGGCTCTTCACCTATTAATTATAAACTCATATAGTCACGAAGTCATTCCAATATAGTATCGTGACTTAGCTCTCACTAATGACATACCATTATAAAATCAACTCGATCAGTGCTTGTCCCATGAACTTGTTATAAGTGTATTACCCCCATAAGATATCTTTAATCTCTTTGGGATAAATTTGTTCTCCTAATATGATTCTATTTTATCTCATGGTAATCATTACATTTTCTTTCGTGAAAAGTCAATTACTATCAAATAGTAATCAAGTCATTCATCATAAAGATGAACAACTCGTGACCACATTTACTTTTCATCTAACATGTCCCAATGAGAAGATATCATTTACCCATATCTCGAACTATGAATTCCACTATTGTGAATGGAACTATATACTACAGAAGTCGTATACAAAATACACCAACTTTCGGTTCCTTATCTATTTGAACTAAGGCTTTTATTTACATCAAAGTATACTAGTCATGCATACATAATTTGTCATCCACTCAAGATTAAGGTATATCACACTATGAACGTCACAATTGAATAAATCCATAAATGGATTTAGGATTTGTTCTTCTTGGATCCAATCCTATGTACTATCAATCTAGTTAGTCACATATATGTCTCTATCTTTTAGGAGTAATTCGCTCCGATGCCCAAGATAAAACATTTCTTCAATTGGAATTGATAGATGACATATTGGTCTTTCAATCGATTTGTTCATTTTTTATTAGACTAAGGATTTGTTTGGGTTCGTCTATTAATATAAGCTGTCTTTTTGTATTACGATCTGACCACATAATACCGTTTAGTATTAGTTTAAACATCAGACAACCAGTGAGCCAATATTTGCTTCTATTTTTCTTTACATGCAAAAACTACGTGAGGACAATATACAAATAGAATTAATGTAATTCATGAATAATTTTATTAATCAACTTGTTCGATAAAATTACGAGTGTACATAGAAGTAAATACTATACTTAGGGCACTAGATTCAACATCCTACCATTGGAATCCTCAATCTCTCCCCTGGACCTCTTGTCATTAGCTAGAAAAACATCACCTGCACAAAATAGACAATGCAAAGGTTTGCATTGACTTAGCATTTTCGACATTATAAGGCATAATAAACTTTGGTACCCAAACCATTATCAGGAGAATTCATGTTGGAGTTAGAGGAATCTGTCGGATAAAGATGGTGATCCCTGAAAAGCTGAAGCATTTTTGCGAGTGTACCAGCCGAGACCTGCCACTTCTGATCTAGTTGACTAAAATAGCGAGTAATGTAATCTAGAGGTTCCCTTTTTACCCCCAGGAGGCACTTTGTTACTCCAAATTTGAGTAGAAAGGAAAAGCGTACACAGCTTGTGGTCAACTCTTGTTATTTCGGAAGCCTTCTGTAAAATCTCGTGTCATGTACTCACAAGCTCTTTTGTCCTGGAAACAAAATTTAAACACACTTCGTAGAGTGATATCAAGTGGGACCACTAGTATCCCCTATTGATTCATGATATTGTATTGTTGAGTGGCACTTGAACTATTTATTAGGCTCAAACGAAAGGTGCACTTAATGGTAAAAAGTCATTTCCATTCGATTGGGAAGTCAAATTTTCTACCAAACTTTAGCTCCACAGGAATATACTTGCTATAGTCAAATATTGATCCTAGTTGTCCCCCAAAGAAAATATTCTCTATCTTTGGGTGGGTTTCTCACGGGTAGATATTTCAAACATTCCCAAAAGTCTCTCGTCATCTATTTCCCTCAAGTAATACATATATGGAAGACATGATTGCAACTGTTGAGTATGACTCCTATTTCAGTTAAATTTGAGAATAATCTTTCAGTTAAACTTTATTTATTTGTTTCAATCTATTTCCTAGATTATTTTATTAGACCTATAAATAGGCTCTTTTACAACTTTAGTAAATACACCCATTAGATATTAGAACTCATAACACATTTAGAGAATTTTGTGTTTATGTTTTGAGGGTTCTTTATTTTCGAGTTTTCGAGGTTTAGATTTTATCTCCATCTTTTGGACTCTTCGTTCTTTTGCCATTATAGTAAAATTATCTTTACCCGTGATTTTTATCCACTTTGGAGAGATTTTTTCACGTTAAATTTGTGTGTTCAATTTCTCAATTTATTCCGTTATTTTTTTACTTGTTGCTCAATCTGGTCGATCCCAACAGCAACATTAAATAAAGTACCCAACTATCAGCCATCGAAAAATGTTTTATCAGTTGCCAGGCACTACATTGTAATCATTAAGCAAGTCCCGTATGCATTCAGGAAGAGGGAATGTGAACCTTGCTTCAAGTAAAAGTAGTTGGAGGTAGAAGTCAGGCTTCGCACTAGTAGTTGGGACCAAATACGTTACTCAAATGGTGAGTGCCTTCTGAGATGCTAAAATCATATTTATAATGTCTATCAATCAACCCAAGACACATTAACAACCTTTGCATCTCCAACTTGGTTGTGCTACACAAGTAGCTAAAACTTGTTATTGGTTCATCTTTTGTTATTTCGAGTTGCTTGATAATAACCCTTTTGTTCTTCACCGCCTCTCTTGATGGCACGTTATTAGACCGGCCACCACCTCTGGCCATATTTTCCTAAAGCACCAAAAATCACTGGAACAAATTCAAAAATGAAGTATTGTACCAGAAATCAAAATAGAAAAGACTCAAAATAAGAAACCACCATAAAAATCACAAAAGAAATTCAGAGAACAAGAAACCTAAAAAGAAAGAACACAACTCTAAAAAATTAACATTAAAGGGATTTCAAAAAACACAGAAGCAAAATGACCTCAAAGAAGAACAATTGAATAATATATAGAGGCTTCCTCAAAACAAACAGTTCTACTACCAATTCGAAAACCAATGGCAACTTAACACATGTCGGTAGAAGCTATTAGTCATCAGTGCCTCGATTCTCCAGAAACAATTCCCAGTGGGCATTTATAAAAAAAAATTCAAAAGCTTTCAAAACAACTTTTCACTTTCCGTTGCAAGTCACACTAATGTTCCTCACCATCCGCTATTATGATTCTCGCAGAAAGTGCAAAAATAACTTATCTTGAAAAAGGCCACTTTATAACCTCTCTCTCTTGTCTTGAGGGGGAATATTGTTATACCTCCACCAACTTAAGACATGTGGCAACATGATAGGCCACTTGCGAAGCGACCTCCACCTGTTATAGACCGGATGGTTATTAGAAGTTATGTCTCCCAATTTGACTATCCAACCAAGTAGGATGTAGACGTTCAAAGAAGCTAGCTGCCAGTTCCCCAAAAGGATAGCACCAGTCGTTCTCCTTGGCATCCGATCTCTTATTGAGAATGTGATTTTTTTGGCCACCAAACCCCATGTGGGTTTAACCACTCCATACCATGATTTAAAAGGAATGACAGAACACGTTCTATCACGGACATCCTCCTCACGCGTCCAATAATGATGGCCTGATAACGAATTCGCCATTATTAATGCTATCTAACATGGGACCTCGCCTATAAATAACCTTCAGGACAATGAAGAAGGGATCAACTCTCCAATTTATCATGCCATTTTTGTTTTCTTTTTAAGGGCCAAAACATTTTTTTTTGGTGCTTTCTCATGTTATATACATATACTCATGCATTCGATCAAGCAATATGATAAATTGCATTAAACAATAATAAAATATATATATATATATATAGAGAGAGAGAGAGAGAGAGAGAGAATGTTTTCCAAATAAGTTAACTAGCAATGCAGCATGATTTATTAGCATGTATTGTATCATACTTTATAAACAATACCATATATCACATGCAAATAAATAATTTGTGATGTTATTTGGGTATCAAATAATTAATCCCTGTACAATTGTAGTGACTTTTACTTAAAACAAAACCTTTACACTTAACCTTAATAATTGAATTCGTTGAATTGATGGAATTTTTAATGTTAATAATTAGTATTTTGTGTATTTACGATCCGAGAATTTATATATAATAAATAATTATTCTTAATTACTGTATAAAATTGAATATAAAATTATAAAATTATAATATCCAAATTTTATAAGATTTTATTTATAAACTAAAATTAAAAATACGAGAATTTTAAAAGAACAAATAGATTAAGAATAAAGAGAAGAAATCAATTATTTAAACCAAAGAGAAAGATAAAAGAAATCAAATTGGTGTGTGAATGGAGAAACAAATTTGACAGGTTTAGAGTAGAATGATTTTAGGGGCAATTTTTTCCTTTATTTCCTGTCACTTCATAAAAGCAATAGTATTTACTTTTAAAGTTCCAATACTATGTGCATGTTGCGTCGATTTAATAGAATTACACGTTATTGTAGCTACGCTTTTCATTGTAGAAAAATAAAATAAAAGATTAAAATATTAAATAAATCCTCAAAAATATTTAAGTTCGTTGGTTCAAAAGTGTACCCAATTGAATTATTTAAATAATGGTAGTAGTTTTGCATTCAAAAAAATTATGATTTGTATTCAATTAAATCTTTTGAATTTATTTTTCGTTGAAACTCTTAATGAGTCGTTAAGTGTTGACATGATAAATTAATATGACTGTTGAGATAAAAATGATGATATGGCAAGTGACGTGATAATTTAACATAAAAATGATATTATGGACTTAATTGATTTTTATTATTTTATGAGGACTTAATTAATTATTTAAGTAAAAATATTAAAAATTCTAAAAGTTCTATTTTTTTAAAAGTATAAGTTATTATAAAACAATAAAAATTAAATGTTTTAAAGCTGTTTTAGAAAAACAAATATAAAATTTAACAAACTTACTAAAATTTAAAATTTACACTTTCTTCTTGTCACATACAACCTCAACTTAACTCCATCACCTTCCCTCACATTTATCCTTCTTCAACTAAAGCATTACCTATATATAGCTTGAGGTGTTTACGCGCCTGACCAAGCTTAGGCTCAATTTTTAAAAAAAATATTCCAGGCCCGAGTTCAAATAGACTTGGCTTGCCGAAATAATTTGTTTTCACTATTTTAAAACAATATTTTTTATTTAAATTTAATTATAAAATATATAAATTATTACTATAAATTTATTTTTATATAATTTTTTAAACAGTAAATCAGATCAGCCCATAAACACTTCTACTCATCACTCATCTTAAGTCATCAACCACTGATCGTCACTTCAATCTTCCCATTTTCTTGTTCTAGACATCAAAACTCCAAACAACAAAGTAACAATTTTTTTTATAAATTTTATAACTTTTAATATTTTAATATTTTAAAGAATTTTTTATTTATAAAATTTTAATAATTTTGTAACTTTAATAAATTTCTAGTTTCTTTTTGTAATTTTTTTAAATAATTTCTAATTAATCTCTTGTATAATATAAAAATTTAATTAAGTCTAAAATGCCAACTTGCAATGTCAGCTGCTACGTCATTATTTTCCCATGCCAGTCGCCACATGAGCTTGTTGTCGAGGACTTCGACGATAAAATGAATTCAAAAGGTTCAAAATGGAATACTTTTCGATGACGGGTTTAATTGAATTTTAAATTATTTTTGAAGAGCTTATATTTTAGCCATATATATATATATATACTGAGACGAGTTCAACTTAGTGGGTGAGGTTTTAATGAAGAGGAGTCTTTAACCTATGGAATTATCTGTATGTAAGATTTGTTTTATATTTATTCTTATTTAGGTTTTATTTATGGCATTGTTCAGATATAACGGTTAAATTATGTAATATTTTTTATATTTATTTTATTTAGGTTTTATGCATGGCATTATTCAGATATTTTGTAGTTATTATTCCCATTATGTTTTATAATGATTGATTTGAGTTATAGTTTATTATTTATAAAAATAAGTAATTCTAATTATTTAGATTTATTTATAATTGTAATTATAGGGTTCGTCAATACTTAATATTGTTTGAA
Source organism: Gossypium rotundifolium (assembly GCA_025506655.1). Taxonomy (NCBI): domain Eukaryota; kingdom Viridiplantae; phylum Streptophyta; class Magnoliopsida; order Malvales; family Malvaceae; genus Gossypium; species Gossypium rotundifolium. The sequence continues at coordinate 135,744,607 of CP106733.1, forward strand.
TCGGATCGGAATGGTTGGTTGAATCATGGAATCGGTTTAGAAAAGCGGTTTTAAATTGGTTAAATCGGGAACTAGTATGAACTGAGATTTTTGAAAATTTTTAATCGGATTGGCGAACCGGTGATTTGACCAATTGGACCACTAGTTCGATTTTAAAAACATTGTCAACAACTTGATTTTTAATTTCAAAAGGTTCATTTTATTATTTAGAAATATTAAAAACAATATTTTATTTTTACAAATAGATAATAATGTAGGTGAATCCAAATTTAAAATTTGTTGTCAAATTGTTGATTGAGTCTTAGTTTGGATAACATTAACATTATTACCAATGTAGGAGGATGTGAGTTCGAGCACAAGCATGAACATGAGTATGCTGAAGTGTATTTATCCTCTTATTTAAGAGTTAGGGGTTATGGTTAGTTCTAGTTATTGTATCAAAAAGTTGTTGTCAAATTTCTTTGGTAAAAAGATTTCTCCTGTCCCTCTCAATTTCGAAATGGAGCAAATTGGTCCGTCTAAAAAATTGAAGCAATATAATTCCTGTTAATATCGAAAGTGAGTAATTAAAGATAATTAATCTCAGTGTTAATGTCTTCTATTAATTATACATAATTTTAATTGGTAACATAATGAATTTAGCCTTCGATGTTTACATATTTGGTCATTTTGGCCTTAATTCTAAAAAATTCAACAAATTTAGCCTCAACATTTAGACATTTACACAAATGGTGCAAGATAAATTCTTAAATTAGGACCAAATTAACAAAATAAATAAATTTGAAGGCTAAATTTATTATTATACCAATTAAAATCATGTACAATACCATAGTGAAAAAATAACTCATGTCAAAGCTCTAATTAGAGTGAGCATGGGTACACCACCTACCAAGGCCCGCCAAAAAATGGGAGGTTATAAAATATAGGTCTAAAATGCTTGGACAAAAATGAGTTTAAAAATGGGTGGCCTCGGTAACAATTTTTAGTTCATTACCGCCCAAATCATTAAAGGCAAAAAATTATTTTTAAATATTATTTTCTTATTATTTTCTCTTTATTTTGCTACCATTTTACTATTATGTTTCTATTATTTTGTTGTTATTGTTTAGATATTATATAAAACTTATTTTATTGTTAATTTTGTTATTATTTTAAAGACATTTGTTAATTTTGTTATTATTTTAGAGGCATTTGCTTGTTAAGTTGCATCTATTTTAGTGTTATTTAAGTCTACATATTTTTAAAATTTATTTTCAATTTATTGAAAATATTTATTTTGATTTTTAATATTTTAATGTATTATATATATTTAAAATTATATAAAATAATATAAAAATTAATCTGGAATGGCTGGCCAAGTTTTAGTATTTTTATATGGGACGGGCTTGGGCAAAATTTTAGGCCCATTTTGGGCCCGGCCCGAGCCCAATGAACGGGCCTAAATTTTTAGTTGTCAAACCTCGCCCAACCGGCCCATGCTCACCTCTAGCTCTAATCCAAAAATGGAAAAAAAAGAAAAGAAAAGAAAGAAGAATGAGTAATGAAATGGGTAAATCACAAATCTGAACTGGTAGGGACAATAAACAAGTGGAGGTAGTCCATATGGCTCTCAATGGTTTCCCACCAAAGGCTTAGAACCACAAAAATCTATGATTTTGATCCTCCAAATTGCAACTTTGCCACAAAATAGAAAGAAAAACGAATGTTGATGATGCACTGCAATTGGTTGAGGTTTGAGAAGATACGGATTTCTTATTAATGTTATCAAAAACAATGAATAATGGCTTTTATAAGGGCCACCCTGTAATTTTTTTAAATTTTATTTAATATATAAGGATTTATTTTTGTCTGAACTTAAACTTTCTTCAAATGCCCTCAAACTATTTATATAAAATTATTTTCTTATTAAAATTAAATAATGTATAAGTTAAAAAGTCTTTAAAGCTCTTCAACGTTTCAAACAAAAAAATTAATTAAGCCCCTAATTTTTTTTTACACTTAATTGAGCTCTTGAACATTAAAATTTCAATTAATCAAGTCTTTTGACCTTTAAAATTAACGACCAACTATTAAAGAGCAACAACTGTTATGGGTGGTTACTCTTGTCATGTGGCATGGCAGGATTGTGCCCATGACAAAATATAATGTTTTATATTTAAAATAATTAAAAAATCATAAAAATAAAAAATACAAGAAACCATAAAAAATTACGAAAATTATAAAATATATAAAATGTGAAAATGAATTATAAAAATTAAAATGACACAAAATTTATATAAATTATAAAAATTATTATAAATTACAAAAATAAAAAATTATAAAAATATGAATAATAGAAAATTATTAAAATATTATAAAAATATAGAAAAGTGTAAAAATTATAAAATGGGGAAAAATATAAAATTACAAAAAATATTACAAATTATTCAAAAATAATAGATAATTTAAAAAATTATATGAAATTAAAAATATAATATAATAAAATATAAAATATTATTATGAACTAAGAGAATTATAACAAGAGAGAAAAGTAGAAAATGAAAAGAAGATTAGAAAAGCTTATACATGTCCTCTATTTATAGGGCTTCAATCACGATAAGTTACAAAGCTATAATAAAGATAATTAATGTACCCTGTAAATTTTTAAAGGTTACAAGAGTTGCAAGAAAATGAATTTTTGGGGGTTATGGGAGTTATATGGACATCCATTTTACAACACTCCCATTGGATATCTATTAACAAAAAACATGCTTCATTAAAACCTTATTAGAAAAAATCATATAGGATAAAAATCTAATAATGGAAAAAGAGTACACAATCTTCTATTACAAGCTACCTCATTAAAAACCTTCACTAGGAAAACCTAGAGGGACAAAACTTTGATTAAAAGACAAGAGAACAACGTGTTTTAGACTCCCTCTAATGGCAACATCGCAATACATTTTTGAGCCAACATATTCCAATATTGTATACTAGTCTTTCAAATGTTGTGGTTGACAATGCATTGGTAAAAAGATCAACCAAATTATCACTAGAACAAATTTGCTGAACTTCTATATCATTGAACTTCTTAAGATCATGAGTGAAAAATAATTTTGGTGAAATATGTTTCGTTTTGTCACCTTTTATATAACCACCCTTCAATTGAGCTATACATGTTGCATTATCTTTATATATGATAGTTGACATCATTTCTTGCAGAGGCAAATCACATATCTTATGGATATATTGGGTTAACAACCATAGCCAAACACACTCTCAACTTGCCTCATGCATTGCAATTATTTTTGTATGATTTGAAGAGGCAGGAACTAATGTTTGTTTTGTTGAATGCCATGTTATGGTTGTACCTCCTCATGTAAATAAATATCCCATTTAAGATTGACATTTATGTGGATTTGATAAATATCCCGCATCAACATTGCCAACAAATAGAGATCTTGAATCACTTGAATAAACTAACCTTATACCAACGGTTCCTTCTAACATATCTAAATACATGTTTAATTCCATTCCAATGTCTATGTGTTTGAGAGGAACTAAATCTTGCTAACAAGTCCACAGTGAATGCTATATCAATTCGTGTGTTGTTTTCAAGATACAACAATGCCCCTATGGCACTTAGATATGGTACTTCAAGTCCAAGAAACTCTTCACCATTTTCACAAGGAAGAAATGAGTCTTTACTCACATCCAGTGATCTTACAACTATTGGAATACTCAATGGATGTGTTTTATGTAATATCGCGAAATAAGGCCTAAACGGAATCGTGGTTACGAAACCATAAATTTGAGATAGAAAAGTTTATTATGATTAATAATTATGATTTATTGAGTGATTAGATGCAATGTGTTAGAATACCGATAGAAAATTTCATGAATTGCATGTCGAATTTGCCTATTAGGACTTAATTGCAAAAGTTGATAAATATGAGTTTTAGGTGTTAAAGGATTTAATTGAATAGCATAATTAAAGTAGAGGTCCTTAAATGATAATTATACCATTAGGCTTTCATGGACAAAAATGGACATATATAGGTAGAAAGAACCAAAGTTTTTAATGAAGGGTAATTTAGTCATTTGGTAATAAAAAGAAATTAAAAGGGAAAAAGATGGAAAAATGTGCTCATCTTCTTCATTAGGCCGAATTTTCAAGGGTTCACCATAGCTAGAGTTTGTTTCAAGCTTCCAAGCTCCATAGTAAGTGATTCCAAGCCCCGTTTTTAATGTTCTTTACATTTTTGAAGCCTCGGTAGCTCGGTTTAGCGTATTCTATCAATAATTCATGCTAGGGTTCATAATTGGAAAAATACCCATAGGTGAAATGTGTTTATTTTGATGTTTTATGATAGAATATGAAGTCTTAAATTATGTTAAACAACTTTTTCTAAGTGATTTTAAGTGAAAACAAGTAAAACAGCTTAATCGGTAAAAATACCTAATGTTCATAAGTACATGTTAGAGTGAGAATTTGATGTTGTCATAGAAGGGAAAAATGATCAGCATATCATAAAACATAAGAATAAGGGATGAATTTTAATTTCTAAGCTTTAGGAAAAGTGTGTAAATATGTAAAAGTTTAGGGGTAAAATTGTAATTTTACCAAATTTAGAGTTAAGGGTTGTTTTAATAAATGTGAGTATTAAATAAGCTAAATTTGCTATTATAGATCAAGAGGAAAGAAATCGGAGTTAGATCGGGGAAAAAAAGATAGTGGACTAAATCTATATAGTTTATCGTATTTTGTTTCGAGGTAAGTTTGAGGTAAATAAATGCAATATTCTATTATTTTATATTTGATACTATTAAATTCCAGCATTTACATATTTATTCTGTAAATTTATCATTTAAAGACTCAAGCATGAATTGACGGAGAAGCAATCTCAGAAAGTTCCGGTTGAACCTTAGAAATGTGTAGGATACAAATGTCATGACATTAGGGTTTAAGGAAATCATGTAAGACCATGCCAAGGCATGACATTGATAAGTTACTATAAGGCAAAGGTACCATGTAAAAGCATGGCAAGGCGTGGCATTGATGAGTTTATAAGGCAAAGGTCCCATGTAAGACCATGCCAAGGCATGGCATTGGTGAGTTCATAAGGCAAGGATACCACGTAAGACCATGTCAAGACATGACAATGGTTAAGTTTCATAAGGAAAGGTACCCGTGTATCCTTAGTATTCCGAGTGCTTCAAAGGGAAAATTCAAAGAGTATACCAAAGGAAAGGTAAGACAAGTTCAAGCTAAAAAGGTGCAGGTAAGAATTTAAGACTTAAGTATATTAAATTAAAGGCTTAAATAATCTTGGTAAGAAAAGATTAAGATAATTCATTAAGAATGTTGTTATTTATTTAATGTAAACTTACTAAGCTTTATGCTTACTCCCATTCCTTTATTTATTTTTAGCATTACAAGCCAACTCGGGGATCGCAAGGATGTCGGAGTTCATTACACACTATCAAAAGATTATATTGGTATTTTGTGACTCGAACGTTTTAAGTTATGGCATGTATAGGGACTTAGCCATTTTGTGTGTATGTCTTTATGATATGGCTGAATATTGGCTTGTAAATGCTTGATAATGATTAGCCATTAAAATGGTTAATTAAGAACATGTTTTGGATGTTATGTATGCTTAGATGATAGTTATTATAAAGAAATTATGAAAGAGAAAAAAAAAATCTGCAGGGGAACAGTTTTGGACAGCAACTGTGAAGTGATTTTGAAAAATCACCAAAAATAGAATAAATGGAATTATGGTGTGATGAGATATAGAACTAAAGCTTATTGACTCTATTTTTATATAAAAGAAACGATGTAGGCAAAAGAATTGTATATTATGAGATAATTGATTTTTAGTGTAGAGGGGTCAGAACTGTCGAACTGTGTAACAGGGGAGACTTTAACTAATAAACTGTACTAAATGGCCACACCAAAAATTTTGGAAAATTATAGTAAGAATATATATGATTCTAGCTTCAGGAAAAATTTACGGATCTAAATTTTGAGTTTCGTAACTCGAGTTATAGTCAATTTAGTGAACATGACGTAGATGGACAGTTTCAATTTTTATGCCCCGAACTAGTAAGCTAAGTCTAGTAATGCCTTGTGCTCGACTCCAGCAATGGTCTCAGGTAAGGAGTGTTACATTTATTGGTATCAGAGCAAGAGTTTAGTCGGTTCTCAAAATATTCAGTATGAGTTAGAGTCTAACTATACATGCCATACTTATATTTTGATAGTGTGACGACTCCTGACGATTTTAAATTATTTTTCTTTTATAGTTGTGGATCCCGAACGAACTGGTGCAGATGATGTAGAGAGTAATGCACCCACTCCCGCTGAAGGGATAGTGCCACCAGATAGTAGTGAAAGGCCCGTTATAGTTAGTCAGGGAGGAGGGGCTCGAGAAGCCTTCTTCTAAGCTATGAATGAATGGTTTGCTGAGTTCATTCGTACGAACCCGGCTGTTATACCTCCACCCCCTCAATATCCTCAAACTACCCATGTAGCTTCTCTAGTAATAGATACAGTCAAAAGAGAGAAGCCACCCGTTGACAAGATTAGAAAACAAGGGGCCGAGGATTTTCAGGCTACCAAAAATGATGATGCAGAGAAAGCTGAATTTTGGCTCGAGAACACTATCAGAGTCTTTGATGAGTTATCCTATACACCGAAAGAGTGCATTAAATGTGTAGTGTCACTTCTTAGAGATTCAGCCTACCAGTGGTGGAAGACACTTGTGTCGAAGATCGAAAGAAAGAGTTACTTGGGATTTCTTTCGGGAGGAGTTCAGAAGAAGTACATCATCGAGGTTTCTTGACCAAAAAGAAAAGAGTTCCTTGAATTAAAATAGGTAAGATGACCGTGGATCGAGTATGAACGTGAATTTGTCGACTCAGCAATTATGCTCAAGAGTGTGTGTCTACAGAGGCTATCATGTGTAAAAGATTTGAGGATGGGCTCAATGATGATATCCGACTGTCAGTTGGTGTTCTAGAGATAAATGAGTTTGTTGTTTTAGTTGACCGAGCTTGTAAGGCAGAGGAGTTGTTAAAAAGAAAGGGTAAAGCTGAAATTGAGATGCAAGATGCGAAGAAAAGACAGATGAGCAAGTCGTTTCAGTCTACATCCAAGAGGCCTAGAGAGTTTTCTACGAGATCTAATTTTTCAGCCGGGTATTCTAGCCGAAACAGAGGTAGACAATTTATGGATCCAAAAGCTCAAACCACTTCGATTGCGAGTGTTGGCAGTATTCAGCCTGATAGACCTAAGTGTCCTCAATGTGGTCGACGTCATCCAGGTCAATTTTGAGCAACTGAGATTGGTGCATTTCCGATGTAGTGCACGGATCATTTCATTTGAGTGTCCGAAATGGATAAAGAGAAGTCATACTGAGTGCAAGATCGTGCAATGCCCCATTAGAGGCGGATATCGAGAAATCCGGAGTAAGGCGGTAGAGGTGTATTTAGAATCGACAATGAGATCGGATGTTAGAGCACCTGCAAGGACTTATGCTATCCGTGCTCGTGAAGAGGCATCCTCCCCCGACGTAATTACGGGTACATTTTCTCTTCATGATGTTAATGTTATTGCTTTGATTGATCCGGGTTCAACTCATTCCTATGTTTCTATGAAATTGATGCCTAGTATGAACATGCCCATAGAGTTTACGGAATTTGTGATTAAAGTATCGAATCCATTAGGTCAATATGTGTTAGTAAACAAAGTATGTAAAAATTGCCCTTTAATGATTAGATGTTACTATTTTTCGGTCGATCTCATGTTATTGCCATTTGATGAGTTTGATGTGATTCTTGGTATGGATTGGTTACAACACATGATGTGGTAGTGAATTGTGGAAAGAAATTCATTGAATTGAAATGTGAAAATGGTGAAATCCTTCGAGTTAATTCAGATGAATCTGGTAGTTCAATTTCCATGATTTCTGTTATGTCTGCTCAAAAATGTTTGAGGAAAGGATGTGAAGCTTATCTTACTTTTGTGTTGAATACTAAAGATCCAGAATTGAAAATTGAATTAGTGCCTGTGGTAAATGAGTTTCCTGATGTGTTCCCAGAAGAACTACTAGGTTTACCTCCTATCAGAGAAGTTGAGTTTGGTATTGAATTGATTCCAGGTACCACACCTATTTCTATTGCTCATTATAGAATGGATTCGATAGAATTGAAAGAATTGAAAGCTACAAGAATTACACCACACCTATTATTGCTCATTATAGAATGGCTAGAATTGAAAGAATTAGTTATTCAGAATTGCGATAAAGGCTTTGTAAGACCTAGTTATTCACTATGGGACGCGCCATGTGTTATTTGTGAAAAAGAAGGACGGTTCCATGAGATTGTGCATAGACTATCGGCAGCTTAACAAGGTAACCATCAAGAACAAATATCCATTGCCTAGAATAGATGATTTGTTTGATCAATTGAAAGGAGCCACTTTGTTTTCTAAGATAGATTTGAGCTTCGGATACTATCAGCTGCGAGTTAAAGAGTCAGATGTTTCAAAAACTGCTTTTCAAACTAGGTATGGTCACTATGAGTTTCTTGTGATGCCATTTGGCTTAACCAATACTCCTGCCATTTTTATGGATTTAATGAATCGAATTTTTAGACCTTATTTGGACAATTTTGTAGTGTGTTCATTGATGACATCTTGATTTATTCTCATGATGAGACTGAGCATGCAGAGTATTTGAGAACAGTTTTACAGATTTTGAGAGATAATCAGCTTTATGCCAAGTTTAGTAAAAGTGAGTTCTAGTTACGAAAAGTTTGTTTTCTTGGACATATTGTCTTAGATGAAGGTATTAAAGTTGATTCGAGTAAGATTTCAGCCATTGTTGGTTGGAAGCCTCTCAGGAATGTATCAGAGGTCAGAAGTTTTCTTGATCTTGCGGTTATTATAGTCGATTTGTAGAGGGATTTTCCATGATAGCTACTCCATTGACAAGATTGCTATAGAAAGATGTCAAGTTTGAATGGACTGAGAAGTGTCAGCAGAGTTTCGACAAGTTAAAGGCATTGTTGACTGAGAATTTTGTCTTAGTACAATCAGAACCGGGTAAAGAGTTTGTGATTTACAGTGATGCATCCTTGAATAGACTAGGCTGTGTACTTATGCAGGAAGGAAGGGTAATTACTTATGCCTCTAGACAGTTAAAGCCACATGAGAAAAAATATTCGATACATGATTTAGAGCTAGCTGCTATTGTATTTGCATTGAAAATCTGGAGACATCACTTGTATGGAGAGAAATGTCGAATATTCACTGATCATAAAAGTTTGAAATACTTGATGACTCAGAAAGATCTGAACTTGAGGCAAAGAAGATGGCTAGAGTTGATTAAAGATTATGAGCTAGTGATCGATTATCACCCGGGTAAGGCAAACATTGTTGTTGATGCTTTGAGTAGAAAATCGTTATTTGCATTGAGAGCTTTGCACACTAGTTTGGCCTTATTAGATGATGGTTCTATTTTAGCTGAGTTGAGAGCTAAGCCGACGTTTCTTGAAGAAATTTGTGAAGCTCAGAAGGATGACAGTGAGTTGCAAGCCAAAAGAGTTCAGTGCGAGTTAGGTGTAGAGTCTAATTTTCAGATTGGTTCTGACGGTTGTTTGATGTTCAGAGATAGAGTATGTGTACCCAAGAATGATGAACTTATTCGGAAAGTCTTACAGGAAGCACATAATAGTTCTTTGTCTATTCACCCAGGTAGTACAAAGATGTATAATGATTTGAAGAAAATGTATTGGTGGACAGGAATGAAAAGAGATATTTCAGAGTTTGTTTCTAGATGTTTGATCTGTCAGCAGGTAAAAGCTGAACATCAGGTACCTTCAGGTTTATTGCAGCCTATATTAGTTCCCGAGTGGAAATGGGACCGAGTTACTATAGATTTTGTAACAGGATTACCTTTGACACCGATAAAGAAAGATGCACTATGGGTTGTGATTGATAAGTTAATGAAGTCAGCTCATTTTATTCCAGTTCGTATGGATTATTCATTGACAAGTTGGCCGAGTTGTATATTTCAGAGATAGTTAGATACATGAAGTACCGTTATCGATTATCTTAGATAGAGATCCGAGATTTACTTCACGGTTTTGGAAGAAATTGCAGGAAACTTTAGGTACAAAGTTGAGTTTTAGTACAGCTTTCCATCCTCAGACTGATGGTCAGTCAGAGAGAGTTATTCAGGTATTTGAAGATATGCTTAGACGTTGTGTATTGGAATTTCAAGGTAGTTGGGAGAAATATTTGCCGTTAATAGAGTTTGCCTACAATAATAGTTATCAATAGAGTTTAAAGATGGCACCTTATGAAGCTTTGTATGGACGTAAATGTCGCACACATTTGTATTGGATGAGCTTAAGGAAAATCGATTCTGAGGTTGATCTAGTCAAAGAAATGAAGAGAAAGTAAAAGTCATCGAGATTGCTTGAAAGCGACTTGAGATAGGCGTAAATCCTATTCAGATTTGAAAAGAAAAGAAATTGAATTTCAAGTTGGTGATAGGGTATTCTTGAAGGTATCCTCGTGGAAGAAAGTTCTCAGATTTGACAAGAAAGGCAAATTAAGTCCTCGTTTTATTAAACCATTTGAGGTGATCCAGAGAGTTAGGCCATTGGCATATCGGTTAGCTTTGCCAACTGAGTTAGAGAAGATTCATAATGTGTTTCATGTGTCTATGCTACGTCGTTATCATTCAGATCCATCGCATGTAATTTCGCAGACAGAGGTTGAGATTCAGCCAGATATGACTTACGATGAGGAACCGGTAAAAATTCTAGCTCGAGAGGTTAAGCAATTAAGGAACAAAAGTATTGCACTTGTGAAAGTATTATGGAATAGGCATGGGATAGACGAGGCTACATGGGAGCCCAAAGAAACTATGCAAAAACAGTACCGAAATCTCTTTACAGGTAAGATTTTCGGGGACGAAAATCCTAAAAAGGGGGGAGAAATGTAATATCCCGAAAGAGGGCCTAAAAGGAACCGTAGTTGTGAAACCACGAATCCGAGATAGAAAAGTTTATTACGATTAATTATTATGATTTATTGAGTGATTAGATGCATGTGTTAGAATACCGATAGAAAATTTCATGAATTGCATGTCTAATTTGCCTATTAGAACTTAATTGCAAAAGTTGATAAATATGAGTTTTAGGTGTTAAAGGATTTAATTGAAGAGCATAATTGAAGTAGAGGTCCTTAAATGGTAATTATACCATTAGGCTTTCATGGACATATATAGGTAGAAAGAACCAAAGTTTTTAATGAATGGTAATTTAGTCATTTGGTAATAAAAAGAAATTAAAAGGGAAAAAGATGGAAAAATGTGCTCATCTTCTTCATTAGGCCGAATTTTCAAGGGTTCACCATAGCTAGGGTTTGTTTCAAGCTTCCAAGCTCCATAGTAAGTGATTTCAAACCCCGTTTTTAATGTTCTTTACATTTTTTAAGCCCCGGTAGCTCGGGTTAGCTTATTCTATTAATAATTCATGCTAGGGTTCATAATTGGAAAAATATCCATAGGTGAAATGTGTTTATTTTGATGTTTTATGATAGAATATGAAGTCTGAAATTATGTTAAACAACTTTTGCTAAGTGATTTTTAGTGAAAACGAGTAAAACGGCTTAATCGGTAAAAATACCTAATGTTCATAAGTACATGTTAGAGTGAGAGTTTGATGTTGTCATAGAAGGGAAAAATGATCAGCATGTTATAAAAAATAAGAATAAGGGATAAATTTTAATTTCTGAGCTTTGGGGAAAATGTGTAAATATGTAAAAGTTTAGCGGTAAAATTGTAATTCTGCCAAATTTAGAGTTAAGGGTTGTTTTAATAAATGTGAGTATTAAATAAGCTATATTTGCTATTATAGATCAAGAGGAACGAAATCCGGAGTTAGATCAGGGAAAAAAAAGATAGTGGACTAAATCGATATAGTTTATCGTATTTTGTTTCGAGGTAAGTTTGTGGTAAATAAATGCAATATTCTATTATTTTATATTTGATACTATTAAATTCCAGCATTTACATATTTATTCTATAAATTTATCATTTAAATGCTCAAGCATGAATTGACGGAGAAGCAATATCAGAAAGTTCCGGTTGAACCTTAGGAATGTGTAGGATACAAATGTCATGACATTAGGGTTTAAGGAAATCATGTAAGACCATGCCAAGGCATGGCATTGATAAGTTACTATAAGGCAAAGGTACCATGTAAGACCATGCCAAGGCATGGCATTGGTGAGTTTATAAGGCAAAGGTCCCATGTGAGACCATGCCAATCCATGGCATTGGTGAGTTTACAAGGCAAGGATACCACGTAAGACCATGTCAAGACATGACAATGGTTAAGTTTCATAAGGAAAGGTACTCGTGTATCCTTAGTATTCCAAGTGGTTTAACGGGAAAATTCAAAGAGTATACCAAAGGAAAGGTAAGAAAAGTTCAAGCTAAAAAGGTGCAGGTAAGAATTTAAGACTTAAGTATATTAAATTAAATGCTTAAATAATCTTGGTAAGGAAAGATTAAGATAATTCATTAAGAATGTTGTTATTTATTTACATGTAAACTTACTAAGCTTTATGCTTACTCCCATTCCTTTATTTATTTTTAGCATTACAAGCCAACTCGGGGATCGCAAGGACGTCGGAGTTCGTTACACACTATCAAAGGATTATATTGGTATTCTGTGACTCGAACATTTTAAGTTAAGGCATGTATAGAGACTTAGCCATTTTGTGTGTATGTCTTTGTGATATGGCTTAATATTGGCTTGTAAATGCTTGATAATGATTAGCCATTAAAATGGTTAATTAAGAACATGTTTTGGATGTTATTTATGCTTAGATGATAGTTATTACAAAGAAATTATGAAAGAGTACAAAAAAAAAAAAAAATCTGCAGGGGAACAGTTTTGGACAGCAACTGTGATGTGATTTTGAAAAATGACCAAAAATAGAATAAATGAAATTATGGTGTAAATGAGATATATAATTAAATATTATTGAGTCTATTTTTATATGAAAGAAACGATGTAGGCAAAAGAATTGTATATTATGAGATAATTGATTTTTAGTGTAGAGGGGTCAGAACTGTCAAACTGTGTAACAGGGGAGACTTTAACTAATAAATTGTACTAATTGGCCACACCAAAAATTCTGGAAAAATTATAGTAATAATATATATGAGTCTAATTTCAGGAAAATTTAGGGATCTAAATTTCGAGTTTCTTAACTCGAGTTATAGTCAATTTAGTGAACATGACGCAGATGAATAGTTTCAATTTTTATGCCCCGAACTAGTAAGTTAAGTCTAGTAATGCGTCGTGCTCGACTCCAGCAACTGTCTCGGTAAGAAGTGTTACATTTTATCCATGTAATAATTTTTAAGATCTTTTTTGAATATGCTGAATAATGGACATGAATTTCATCCTTTAGATTTTTGATCTGCAAGCTGAGAAAAAAACTATATTTTTCCAAGATCTTTCATCTCAATTTCTTTCTTTAAATAATTTACCGTATTTTGAAGCTCTTCGAGAGTTCCAATAATATTTATATTGTCAACATAAACAACAATCATCACAAAATTTGATCCAAACCTTTTTATAAAAACACATAGACAAACTGAATCATTTTTTATAACATTCTTTCAACAAATATTCATTAAGATGATTGTACCACATACATCCAAATTATTTTATTCCATATAAGGATTTCTTTAATCTGATCGTGTAATTTTCCTAAAGAACTCTATATCCTTCTAGTATTTTAAACCCTTCATTGTTTTTTTTTTTAGTGGTTAGAAGTACTACCATTATGATCACCATGATATCGGTTACTAGTACGTCCTCGACCACATCATAGCTACGTCCACAGCCACAATCATGATTGTGACCTCTATAGTTGATTAATATGATTATTTGATTATAAATGTTAATATGTTGAACGATAACATCTGAAAGATCATGCGAATTGGATATTACTAGCCTAATGGGTCGATGTTGATATAAGACGAGTTGAAGTACTCATTTGGTGAAATTGAGACAAAAATAATGATATTATGATGTCATATGTATATAAATGATATTGAGATAGTATTGATTTTATTATATGATTTGATTAAAATGTAGATACTAAATATGATAATGTAAAACTTTGAAGGCATTTGATAAGATGACATATGGAACTTAAACCGAATGATAAATCATATGTAGACACTAATGAAATGAATCATGAGACAATAATAGATATTATAAGCATGTATATAGATGATTTAATAACTAATGTACGTACTTGATTTGATTATGCATTGTTTTTAAATTATGTTAGCACCACTAAGCTTCTTTGCTCAACATGCAGATTTGTTTATTTTAGTGTGCACGTATAGAATAGGTCTCAAGGATTCAAGAAGGTTGACAACATCCATTACTCACATCTCGACTTAGGAAAGTTTGAATAGCCTTTTGTATGTTGTGTTTCAAGTTGGTATGTACCTAGTGTTAAGACTTAGCTTTATTGTCCCTTTTGATGTTTTGGCATTTGAAATACAAGGAAATTGTAATTTTAAGCATGATTATATATGTATGAAGATGTGTAATATGTATTCATATGAATATGATGGTATGTATGACCTTATTGCAATGTTTATGCCATGTTTCAAGTGTTGCTTGCATGCCAAGTAAGTGAACTTAATGTTTAAATTTCAAGATGTTGTAATCATGATATTATTCGTGTATTTGAATGTGTTTAAATAGGCATGTATGATGTTGAGAATATGCATTTAAAGTCCCAAAAGATTTGGAAATGAATTGGTGTTTTAGGTCAAAATCAATAACTTTAGAAGTCATTTTAGGTCTTGAACTTCTTTCGGTACAACGGGTCAGATGTATTGGTACAAGTAAGTCAATAGCTAGAAATGAATAGTAACAAGTATTTGTATCTATACAAGTACCCACTTGTGCTAATACAACTGGGTCAGATAGGGGTTCCTATTGGATTTAGTGCCCTTAGTGTAGTATTTTGTTCTTTGTGTACTAGTATTTTTTGAACAAATTGGTTTGACTAAGTATCCATTAATTACATTAATATCCTTTGTATACTGTCCTCAATGATTTTTTTCACACAAAGCAAAATAAAAGAAAATATTTTCTCATTGATTATTTAATGTTTAATTAATACTAAGAAGTATTATGTGGTTGGATTATAATACAAAAAAAAAAACATTTTATACTAGTAGATAATCTAAACATGTCCTTAGTTTAATCACAAATGAGCAATCGATTGAAAGAATAATATATCGTCTATCAAGTCCAATTGGGGAGATACCTTGTCTTGGGTATTGGAGCATATGACTCCCAGAAGATAGAGACATAAACGTGATTGACTAAACTGATTGTACATCGGACTGGGGCATACCTTAATCTTGAGTGGATGATGGACTATGTATGCATGACTCATATACTTTAATGTGAATGAAAGCCTGTTCAAATAGATAAGGAACCAAAAGCTAGTATTTTGGGTATATGACTTCTGCCGTATGTAGCATCATTCCACAATAGTGGAATTCATGACCTAACATAAGGGAAATGGTATCCTCTCATTAGCATTACAAGATAGATGAAAAGTAAACGTGACCATCGATCATTTGTCTTTATAATTAACTTTTCATGAAGGAAGATTTAATGGTTACCGTAAGATAAAATATGATCATGTTGGGAGAATGTATTTATCCTAAAGAGATTAAGGATATCCTATGGGTATAACGCACTAATGACAAAGTCATTGGACGAACACTTATTAAGTAGCTTTCATAATGGTATACAATAAGAGAGAATTCAATCATGATACTTTAGTGGAATGACTTTATAACTAAATAAGCTTATAATTAATAAGTAAAAAGTTGAAACATAATTATTAATTATTTGAGCCTTAATTATATATGTCCAACCGATCCCCCCGCTAGCTCGAAATAACCAGAAATGAATTGCATGTAGAATCAATAGATATAAATAAATGGAAACAATAAAGTGAGGGAAATAGATTGCATGTATCACTGTCTGCAGTGAATGCTTTTTTTTTTTTGGCTAAGTACAGAAATAACTTAAGGATTAATTTAAGGTTCTTCAAATTATTGAATAAGAAATGAAATTAATCAGTCATTATGAATTTATTGAATAAGAAAATTAAATATATTTCCTCATAGATTCTATTATGGTAAAGTTGTTATGACTTTAATGGAATTAAAATTGGGTTGAGAAATTTATTTAATTAAGAATATTAATTTGATTAAATAATATTTATTTTAGGAATAGAAAATAAATATTAGGTTGGATTAAATTATAAAGTATTAGGTTAAAAGTCCAAGAAGCACATATAATTGGACCCAATACATGAGAGGCCCTACCCTATCCCTCACGTAACATGAGAGCCAACAACCCTAGTAAAAATACAATGGTGTGCCACCCCCTCCCTCGACTCTCTCACACTCAGAGTAAGACTATATTTTCTATTTAAATAATATTATTTATCAAAGACTTTGTAACACCCCAAACTCCGCCCAAACACCATGACCGGATCTGTCATGTCACTAAGAAGAGTAGCATTTTTTGGAAAACATTTGTCGAGTTTAAACATGTATTCCGGAAAACTTAACGATTTGATAGCTTATAAAAGATATGAATTTTATATGATGCCTTAGCTTAATTAAGATGAAAAATCTAAATGTCTAATAATAATAAAAGCCTAAAATAAAACAAAAAAAAATATAAAGCTAGTGGCCCGTGGCCTTATTACAATGAAATTTAGAACCCACTAATCAAAAATATTAAGAAAACAGTAAACTAAAGTCTTTTGCCGAATCCAAAGTACTCTCTCGCATGGCCACCTTGCGCTCCTCTCCAGCCCGGTCCGATGCACTAGGTGCTACCTGAAAGATGTTAGATAATAGGGTGAGTCGCGAGACTCAGTGTGCAACCCTTGTGTACCATCAGATTGGGCCTTAGCCCCACAGAACAGACAACAACAAAATATAATATAACAGGAATTATGCAATGCCCAACCCAATCCTAGGTTTCCATCCACTACAGACCACCCTAACCTGCCATTCACACCATTAGGGATTTCTACAATCAACCCACACCGCTACACACCATTAGATCATGGCAAAAGCCACTACAACAGATCATGGCATAAGCCACTACAACAGATCATGGCATAAGCCACTACAGCAGCACTTCCCCTTTCATCAAACCCAACCCCGTGCAATCACAAAAATCAGCATACTTATAAAACATATCATCTTAACAGGAACATTCACTGAAGAATGACAGAGATCACTAACCTGGTGATTCGCTTTTACCCTCCTCGGGTTTCGAACGTTATGCCGGATTTCGACATTTAACAGAATATAAGCAGATTTATTAACACATATTAACGGACAATCTAATGGTGTGAAAAGTTACACACCTGAAAACGCGTAGTACTACTCTCTATGTTGATACCCTCGCTAATCTGATCTACTGCCCTTTGTCTACAACCTTGCTCAAAAGCCGAAAGAACGTAAGGATAAGGCCTCTCCTATATTCGGTCAAGGTTAGTGCTTTACCCAATTTATACATTTAAATTAATAGATCTCCTTACCTTAAAATCCTGAAAGTAATTCAATCCGAGTGCTACTGAACTCTGGCTTAGAAATCTAAGCGATTGGACCCCCTTCAAATCCCGGAATGCCGCAAATGAGAGAAAACACCCGATTAGTTAACCATATAGCCATTTGACTAAGATCTCTAGAAGTCGGAAAAAGATTGAAATCTCACGAATCGACACTTACCTATACAAATGGTTTCGACTACTCCTTGCAGGAAGATTCGCCAATCACAGCAGAAGATCGAAGCGTAGAAGATTAGAGATCTAAAAATTTTGGCTTTTAAGAAAATCCTGAAAAAGATGAACAAGAGGAAGATTTCGGCTATAAGAACAAACAAGAGTGTAGTTTCGGCTTTTAGTGAATGGGAGAAGAATAACAATGGAGATCAGAAGATTCGGCTAACAGGAAATTTCAAAGAAAGAAGAAATGGTGAAGGAGGTGGTGATTTTCAGCTTTTTGAAAGAAAGTTGATAGAAATTGTGGAGGGAGAGACCGAGAATTTCGACACAAAGAATGAAGAAAAAGTAGGGTTCAAATGCCGAAATTGATGAGCTATTCCCTATTTATAGAAAATTCGGCACCCCCTATGGCTATTAGAAACCGATTTCTTTACTCCTCTAGGTGATGGAATTTCGGCCAACTCTGCTCTCAGCAGATAGCTCCTAATTTTTCTCCTTTTATCTTCCATATTATCAACTTTATTATCTACATTATCCCATTCACATAAATCCTCCTATTTTTGAGCCTTGTAGCCGTCCACTCCACATAACCCTAATGCCGAAAATTAGCTAACTTAAATCAAAGGAATTGGGCTCCTTGAAACTTAAATTTGGGCCCCTTACTCCCTGGTGTGGCGTCACCTCATTGTTCCCTTAATGGCGCTACTGACCGCTGGGCTACAAGCCAATTTTGATGTTTTAAACATAGGTACTACCTTTTTAAGTCTTATAATGCCCAAACAGAAAACTTAATTAGGGCCTCAACCCAAACCTAAGAGTCCATTTTTGTGTCCTATCTTTTCTTAATCTACTTATGAGGCCTCATGCCTGAGACTAGGGTCCACTAAGTAAGAACATAAATTTTTCCTATGGTCTCCCCTAACTCTAAGGCTTCAACTAATCCCGATAATACCTTAATATTATTATTCTAAGTGCTACACATACATATTAACTCCCATGCACAGAAATTAAAAGTTTCGAGATTTTTGGGGCGTTACAACCTAATAAGCCCAAATCTACTAGGCCCAAATTCGGGATGTTACAGACTTATTCAACTAGAACTCTTGTACTTCCCTCTACAAATAAAGAGCAATGATTGACCTAAAAATATACTTCACATGATACTCATATATCGTTATTCTACTAGAAAGTAGTGGAAATTTATTTACTAAGAATAAATTCTATTTTCTGGGAATTACGAGTTTTATCGATTTATAAAGAGAACTTACTTTCTTACGGAAAATAAGTAAATCATTTTTTTTTTTGTGTTGCTCAAGCCTACGCTTGACGTGATTCATGGTACGAGGATAGTGGAAAAGGCCGTTCGGTTGAAAGCCAAGATCGACTTGAGTCCGCCTTGCACAAAGCACATGTAACATACGCGTTATGCCTTGAAGCTGGGTACAATGCCATGTCGGGTTATGAATATTAGAGAATTTTAGAAACGGACTAAATAGGAAATTGTGAGTGTTAATAGAGAAAGTTAGAATATTGCAATAAACAATATTCATTGTTCTTCCTATGTAATCAGCAATAGATTCTCTTGGCTTCATATGCAAATTCTCAAACTCAGTTCGAAGTGCTTGGAGCAACACACGTTTGGCCCTTGCATTCCCTTGATACTTCTTCTTCATAACATCCCAAATATGCTTGGAGGTATCTTTACAACAAATTGTCTCCGAGGTTGCTTGATCAATGGCTTGAAACAAGTAGTGCTTGGCCTTGAGATCTTTCAACTTCAAAAACTCCATTTCAGTTTTTTCTGTCGTTGACAACGTAACTTTTGTTGTTGGTTCCTGCACACCAAACTCAACAACTTGCCAATATTCCTTGGATCTAAGGAAATTCTCCATCAAGATGCTCCAATAGTCATAATGACCATCAAAGTGAGGAATTGCGGGTTGAACAAAATATTCGAAAGCGATTGATGTTGATGCAATTGGAATTCTCAAACAACTACCCAATACAATTTTGACACCTCGCTCACAACTTAACCTAGCCCTAATACCATTGTTACTGATAGAAGGCTAATAACAAAGTTTATAAAGAAAATGATTAGAGAGAATAATTTGAAGAAATTTCTAGTAAACTGTCACACCCTACTTTATTGATTAACATAGCTTTATATATGCAAAAATACCAACCATTAATCCACTATTATAGCTAGAAAATGTGAACAAATAATTAACCACTAACAAAGTGCCTAAAAAGAAGGTCAACAAAATCATGACAAATTCCTAAAATCTTCAACTACAACAATAAAACCTCCAATTGAAGGAGAATATATTTGATTGTTGGGGGATCGATTAATTATCTGACGGATAACACTTTCAATTACTTCTTTTGAATGTTCCAACTCTTCTGAACAATTTTAAATCTAACTATTTTTAATTATAAAACATTTTATATTTATTATGCAATTTATATATACAAAATAAATATATAATCTTAAAAAATAACATGTTTGATTTAATAATTGTTTCTCAAAGTAAAACAATCAATAAAAAGTTTACTTAATTTAATGGTACAAGAAGCGTTCGATTATTCTTTAAAAAGGGTTTTGATTTTTTATAATATAAATTAAAAATAAGATCAATTTTAATTTAATATTTATTATTCTAATTTCACATTTCTAATTTTATTAATTTTAGAAATTAAATATTATTAATTTTAATCATTGCATAATTGCATAATGAAAAAATTATGACTTTAACTAAAGTCACACGTGGCATGATTTTATATAAGGGGCATAGATAGGGATAGAAGATTTGCATTCAACATTATAATGAGTATACATAATCTTTTTAATGGTTGGGGTGTATAGGGATTCAGCTTTGATTCTCCTATTGATAAAACAAAATAATATTATTAAACGTGGATATGGGATGGGGCGGAGTTAAATATTTTTTTATTTTCTTTTTAATTCCTTGTAGAAGTTACAAATTTTATTTTTCTATTATAAGAACATAAATTGCTTTAAATACAAAATAAAAACATATAAAATTGAAAGGATTTTTCTGATAGAATGGTTCACATGACTTTAGTACTAAGTTTTTTTTTTTTTGCAACATTTACTAAATTAAATTCATAAAATAAATGACCAACAAATTGTTAAAATATATATTTTTTAAATTTTCCTTTTAAGTTAATATTAATTATTATAAAATATTAAATGACTTTATATAAATATTGTTATAATTTTTTTTTGCAACTAAAACCTTTTAACTGTATAAATCACATAATTCCTTAAAATTTTCAACTGTAAAATATTTATCTTTGTCACAATATCACAGTTTAGTTTTCAAAATTTTAACAACTTATAATTTTCATATTTAAAAAAGTATATATATTAAATTATTAAAATAAATTTCATAATGCGAGGTTATATTTTAATGGTATTTATATTGAATAAATTTTCTTAAATAAAATTTCTAAATTGTAATTGTTTTGTTTGGATAAATAAATAAATTATAGAAATTTTATAAGAGAAAAATTTGAAACACTGCTAGTAGGGCATAGCTAGGGGGGCTGGCATGGGCTCCGGCCCCCTAAAATATAAAATTGCTTAAAAAGTTTTTAGAATTTTTAAAAAATTTAAAATTAATAAAGGTAAAATTATACTTTGGCCCTCTTAAAATTTTAAAAATTTAATTTAATCCTTTACAAATTATAAAGATATAGACTATAAAAAATTAAAATTTTATCCGCCCCTAAAAAATTATTTTGGCTTCGCCCTCGACTGCTAGGGGAGATTTTAGACTACATAAGTAATGTCAATGGGTTGATAAGTGTTTTACAGGAGTATAGTAAAATATTTTTTTAAAAAAAAAAGAGACACGTGCAATTTTTAAAATTTGTTTGTGAAATAAAAAATACACTATTAGTGTGCGAATACTAACCCATTTTACAAATTCAAAAATAATTATATTAAAATAAAAATAATATAAAATATACAGTATAAATATCATTATATTTGTAAAATTTTATAAAATAAAATAAAATCTTAAAAATTATATTAAAATTAAATAAAATGATTTTTGAAGTTTAAATTTTTATCTTATAGTAAGACAATTTGTATTAAATTAAATAAAATTATAAAAAAATTTGAAAAATCAACTCTTACATAAAATTTGAAAATAAAAAACAGAAATTAGGCTAATCTTGAAATTACTAACAAATTTTAAAATTTTAAAACATTGATACAAATAAAATATCTTCTATAAATTCCTCACCTAGAGACATTATCAATATTATATTCATTTAGAATTTTCTTTTTTCTTTTCTAATTAAATGTACATGGAACTAAAATACTCACTAATTTGCTGGTAAACCTACAGTATAGGTACTAGTCAGAAAATTTAATTACAACTATCTCAAAAGACAATTTAGGGGTGAAATCATGAAACGAAAAAGGGAGTTTTGATTCTCCACTCTCCTGGATTTTAGTACTCCCAAAGCATTAGGAAAAATAAAGAAATGACCTGGAACCGTATTTGATGCAATCACAGCACACCCCCAAAAGGACCTTTGAAATCCATAGTCGTATTAACAGAGTACAAAGATGCAATTAGTTTGAAGAAATTCTAAGTAATAAGCCACTTCAACCACAAAGCATTCCCGAGTCAACTTCCATTATAAACCTTTTCGGGTAGCTAGGCCAGCCTTGGAACTTGCAGATTGCAGAAGGCAAAAGGTTGGTTAGCATAAAAGACAACCTTAATGTATTTTTAGTATTGATTGCTGAATTTAATAACAAAGAAACTAGTTATTCTGTTTCGAAACTTCAGCTTCAGCCCTTGCCATTGGATCATCCTTCATCTCTGTTTCATCCTCTTTCTCCCCTTGTCGTTCCTCTGCCATTTTCTTCCTATGCAAGTCCTCTGCAGCACGCATTGCTGCTTGGTTCTCTGCCTGAATACGCTGCATTTCTTCTTCTTGTTGCTGCCGCTCAAACCATGTGTCAGCATCAGCCCAAACTGCATTTCGTACAAAATGGGTTGTTAATCTCAGGAGCAAGCGACCAAGAAAATGTTCTACAATGAAAAGCCTAAAAGCAAACATTTACGATAAAAAGAAAAGAATTGACTATATTGCATCACAGTTACAAATCTCTAATCATAGCCAAAACATTCCCCAGACTCGATAGGATGAGCGTCAAAAAAATTCCTTGGCGGGGTTATCCTGGAGGCCACAAATACAGTATAAGAAACTAATACAAAATTACAGTCTTAGTTCAATTGGCACGATTGCTATTGCAATAACAAGGAAGACGTCCGATTTAAGGGTAGAAACGAGAATGGTACCAAAAAGAAAGTGTCAAAATTCCCATCTTTTAAGGCTAGGAATGTAGATTCAAATAAACCCATGAAGAACCAAAGACAAACTTAATGCTACTATGAAAAGCTATTTCGTTTCAGATTTCTATGCCTCTGTTGATCTCTTTTGAGTCAACCCAAACCTCATTTATTCCATTTTTTTTCTACGCAGCCACAAGTTCAAATTGCTGCATATTCAGGGATCAAAAGACGTCCACATTCAAATCAACCCAACAAATTCTTTAGTTGGACCAGAAGTTGCCAAAACATAATCCTAACTGTTTTTGCCTAAAGGGTATTTAACATATCTCTATGTAACCCCTTTACAGAAAACAAACTAAAACCAGAGGTAGAGCTTGAAGCTGAATCCGACCGCCCGATAGAAATAAGCACCTTTCGAATCACAGATAAAGAGAAATACATGGAGATAAAAGAAAGGAAAGGTAAGGGGATTAGAGGACATACTGGGTTGAGCAGCCCAGCCCTGCTCACCACCCTTGATCCGCTCAGGGAGGGCGTAGTTGACAGTGAGGACTCGACCATAGAGCTCAGCCCCATCCATGTTGTCCATGGCAGCAGCAGCATCCTCTTTCTCCAAGAAGGTAACGAAGCCAAAGGACCGGTGCTTTTGAGTGGCCTGATCTAATGGAGTCTTGACGTCCTTTATGTCTCCAAAGGGGATGAAAGCTGCATGGAGGATTGTTTCATTCACTTCCTCTGCTAGTCCTCCCACGTACAACGTGTTCTTCTGCACTGCTTGCTGTGCCATTGTTTTAAATTCTTCCTCGATTCTTTTTTGCTTTGCCTTTTTTTTTTCCCACAAAGCGCAGGGAAAGAATAAAAAAGAACAATCGGGGTAAAGAAAGAGGAAGGAGAAAAGGTTGTCACCAGCGGCGGATTTCGCAGCGGCCGTTTTACAACAAGAGGATAATGAGACGGCAGAGTTTTAAGGAGGAAAGCAGATGCTTGTAATTGTAAATGTAGGGTTCTTTTTAGGTTTAAAAGCACTGTCAAAACGGTGCCGTTTCACTCTAAATGACAGACTGTCCCTTTTAGATGAGTATGGTCTCTCGTTGGACCTATATATTGCCAGTAAGTTTGGTCTTTGGATAAAGGTTTTTGTCTAAGATTTGGTTTTGCTTGAATTTAATTTAAATAATAAAATTATATTTAAATTTAAATTAGTTGTAAGAATATATAAATATTAATATAAAAATGTATTTATAATATTTTTGTTGAGTCAAAATGTGTTAAATGAGTTGAGTGACATTTGATAGTATTCACTGCAAGTTTCTATTAAAGCAATTAAATAACTTGTTTTATTTAAATTGACAATATAATGATTGCGTTTTAGTAGTACGAAAATAGTAGTTTTAGAATCTCATTTTAGAGATTCGAGTAGGTAAATATTATTTATTAATATTTACTAATTTATTATAGAGATATATTAAATTTCGGTATAATAATTTTGCCCATAAAATGGTTAATTAGAAAAAATTAAATTGTAAAATTGTGAAAGTTAATCACTATTAATTTATATTAGTTAAAAGGTTTAAAAATAAATGGTTAAGAATTTAAGTGGCAAATTATCCTTTTAGTTATTGTGGACGGTTAGTGCATCACTTTTATTAATTTATATGTTAAAATATAAGTTAAAATAAAAGATTAAAAGTAATAAAACATAGAACAAGGAAGAAAAACATCAACATCAACATCAACATCTTCATTTTCTTTTTTCTTTTCAACACTAAAACCCCATTGAAGGGAGTTTGTAGAATTCGGTTTTTTTTTTTTTTTTTGCATATCAAGATTTGAATCAATTAATAGATAATCAATGAAAATAAAATTGTAAATTAGTCCCTAACACTTCTATTATTATTGTTTGTAACTTGTAAGTTCATAGGATAAACTTTTATATATAACTGTGATGTTTGTGGTTGTAATGAATATTTTATGTGTATTGATTGTATCATGATTTGTATGCAAATTGGTACAAATGTGAGAAACAGATTGAACTATATTGAATTGTATAGATATGTAAATTGTGCCCGGATGAACAATAGGATAGGATACAGTTGGCAAGCCAATAGGGTTAGCCACGCGCGTGTACGGGATTTGTACTACGGTGCCTACTGTTCTGTACTACAATGCCTTCTGATTTGTACTATGGTGGCTACTGTACTGCACTTTGGTGCCTACTGATTTACACTATGGTGCTTACTGGTTGCTGTAGTTACTCGCATATTCGAATCTGATCATTTAGTTCATTCGGTTGACTGTTTAAAGGAAAATGTATTTTCTGATTTTGTATAGTGATTGGAATGAATGTGTTCACATGGTTATAGGAAAACTTATTCTTGAATTGAATAAAATGGTACATTTGTTTGATAGTTCTGATGGAATGGTATTTAGTTGATTTATACGAATGAATGGATGATTTATATGGTTGTATATTAAATGTTCACCTTTCGGTTGTGGTATATTGTGACAAGAAACTTAGTTAAACTTTTTATTTTGACATGTTAATTTTAATATGAGGAAAGTTTACGGTTTTAACACCTATGAGCTTACTAAGCATATATAATGCTTACTCAATTATGTTTCCTGCCTTGTAGATATATTTTGCGGAGTGTGAGGATCGGATCAACTAGGAGCTCACACTATTCAACTTCTATCTCGGTATACCTTTTGTAGTCCAAGAATAAGTTTTTCGACATGTATATAGACTTAATATGTATAATGTCATCTTGGATGATAATGATAATGAATGATAATGATAATGATATGTGTGTCAAATGCTTAAGTTTGATCATGATATGGTATGTTTTTAAGTCTTGCTAAATGGTTGAGTCATTTTGAATGATGACTAATTTCAATGGAATTGGTATGAAATGCACAAATGTGTAAACTTATAACAAGGCTATTTGGTATGTTATAAGCTTTGATAAATGTTTATGTTTGTGAATGGTTAAGTGCTTAATTGATGAATGTAGGGAATGCAATGAATGTTTATGTATGATTGGTATTAGATGGAATGAATATTTGGTATTAAATGTTTAGATGAAGTGAGAGGTTTTACTTGGTGTTTGAATGTGATCGACGTGCCTTAAGGCATATTGGTTAAAGTTAGGAAAATGGTACATTTTGGTATGCTTTTGGTGCATTTTGAATAGGTTAAAAGAATGGATAAGTTGACTACTTTTGGCATACGTAATTGTTGAACTGGAAACTTGCACACTAAGGCATTATTTTGGCATACACGGGCTCATACACGACCATGTGTCACACACGGGCAAGTGACACAACCCTGTGCTCTGTATTATCAAAGTGGTTTTGGTTGAACATGGTCACAATCTCTCATACGGTCTAATGACATGGCCGTGTAAATGTTTGTAGGATATTACATATAGGTCCACATGGCCTCAATTTGTTACACATCCTGTAACATCCTAAATTTTTGGGCCTATGCGTTTAATGGGTGAATATGTGGAATGAGTTAATTTAAGTGTTAGGGGTCCAAATTAGGCTCAGGCTTAGGCAGAGGCCTTGATTAAAATTATCTGTTTGGGCATTATAGGGTTTAAAAGGTAGTATCTATGTTTAAAATACCAAAGTGGGCTTGTGGCCCAATCTTAGGAGGTGACGCCACACACAAGGAGTAAGGGGCCCAAATTTAAGTTTCATGGAGCCCAATTCTTTTAATTTAAGTTAGCTAAATTTTGGGCATTAAGATTAGGTGGAGTGGATGGCAACAAGGCTAAAATTTAGGGGTTTTAATGTTTAAAATATGTGGATAATAAGCAGATAAAGGCTATTATTTAGGAATTTATTTTATGTGGATAATAAGCGAGATAAAGGCTAAGATCTAGGATTTTATGATTAAAATATGTGGATAATATCTTGATAAAGGAGGAGGAGTTAGAGATAATTAAGTCTCTTTTAGATGAGTTAGTAGATTAAGATAAAGGAGAAAAGTTAGGAATTTATCTACAAAGAGAGTGATGGCCAAGAATCCATCACTAAGAGGAGTAAAGAAACCAGCTACTACATGGCAAAGGGTTGCCGAATTTCCTATAAATAGGGGGGCTAGCTCCTTGTTTCTGACATTAAATACTCTCCCTTTTGTGCCGAAATTCCTTAGCTTCTTTTCTCCAAATTTCTTTCTCCAATTTCTCTAAAAGTCGAAAACTCCATTATTCTCTTCTTTCTTCTAAAAGCCAAAACTCCATTATTCTCTTCTTTCTTCTAAAAGCTGAAAACTCCATTATTCTCTTCCTTCTCTAAAAAGCCGAAATCTCTATAGTTTTTATTTTATTCATCCTATTTGAGAAATTGTTCTATACTTCAGGCATTTAAATCCTCCATTGACATTGTCGAATTCTCTCTCTAGTACTAGCCTGAATCTCCTAAGTTAAGGTAAGAGTAGATTTTGATTAGTTCTCATAATCTATTCCCAATTTTGAAAAGGCAAAAGCACAAAGCTAATAGTTTAATGGTTTATGATGGCGGCAAGTCGGGATTTGAAGGAAGCCTAGTCGACTAGATCTAAAAGCCGAAATTCATAAGTCTCCAATTTGGGATTTTTAAGGTAAGAAGATTTTCCTAGATTTCTATTAGATTTCATCATTATATACAAGATTTTAACTTTATAAGGAGGATTAACGATTAAATATTATTATAGTAACTCGATAAGGATTTATGATGGAATTAAATATGGATCGGGCAAAAGAAAGAATCCTAAGTTTAAGAAACGAGCAATATCTCATTGCTCGAGATTGGCCAATTGGTTGTGGACCGCTTCGAATAACAACTTAGGCAGATAGTAGTTGTGTCGACTAAGGATAGCGTCGATATAGAAAGCCTCGCTTTATCGGTAATCGTGTGTAGATTCTTGACACATAAGCTTTGTTATATTATATATATGTTATGGGCTAAAAGTAGGAAAAGGTGTGTAGATCTCTATCACACTAGTTAATCTGAATTATATGTATGTTATGGGCTAAAAGCCAAAAATGAGGTTGTATGAGCAATCGTATTACCCGAAAGGGTAGGCAAGGGATGCAGTGCGTAATCATAGAAACTCTCTATGTGTATCAAGTATGTAAAAATATGTGATCTGTTTAGATAGTTTAATGTTCGATTCTTGCATGTATGCATGGGATGGGATTGATTGATTTACGGAAGGGAGCAGGTCACGAGGCGATCGGTGGCTTTGCCACATAGGTCATATAGTGATCGGTCTTTATGATGAAGAAGACACGGTTGTCGATATATTATTAAGGTCGATAGTGATCGGTGGCTTCGCCACATAGGTCACATAGTGATCGATCTTCATGATGAAAGACAAATTGTGATATGGTGTGTAGCGGATGGAGGTTGATTGTAGAAATCACGGTGTGATGGTTGGTACGAGGTGTGTAGAGGATGGACTCATAGGTTTGGGATGGGCCATGTTGCATATTTTATTACCCTTGTATACGGGCCAAGGCTCATAATGTGTTTGTGGGCCTCAAGCCTTTTATGTGTTCTCGGGATTTGCACACTGAGTCTTGGTGACTCAACCTTTTATTTTCCCAACATTTGGTGAGCGAGATCGTGAACATGGGAGCCGAAAGCGGACTCGAGGGCCATCAAGTTTTATTTCTACAAATTATTTGGGATTTCTTTAAGTTTATTTTATTTTTATTTGGGATTTTTTAAGGCCCTAGTTTTTATTCAACTAAGAAGTTTCCAATGTTATGCAACTTATAAATTTTATGTCAAGGTTTATTTATACTTAATAATACTAATATAAGATTTTATTTTTAAAATGTCACTTATTTACTCTAATAATGTCTAATTAACTTACGACTTCCAAAACCAACAAGGAAAAAGTTTTCAATGTACAAGCCGTGACACGCCAGATCCAGTCGAAATGCATGGACCGGGTTTGGGGTGTTACAATTTTGGTATCAGAGCCCAATTCAAAACTCGGGCTGTGAAATGGGTCTAGAAATGTTTTTAGAAATTTTTTTTTGGTTCGAGGACATGGCCTTGAGTTCTAAGCACCCAATCCGCCTGTAAGTTTTCTAAACTCTTGCTGTGTTATTTATGTGGGCTTAATGAGCTTTATGGGACGTAGACTATCTAGGTTAGAACTTGATGGACTCTAGGCTTAGGCAAACAACTCTTCAATTCCATAAGACTTAACTTCACTAAAACAAAACCTGTAAACGAGTCACAAGACTAAGGTGTGGCAACAGGCATATGCATGTCTAGGAGTAGATCCGGAAGAGCTTGGTATTTAAGTAGTCCAAGTGACTCACCTCCTCTTCTCTGGAATCCTAGCTGATGCGTAGTGACTGTTCACTCTAGCTATAAGGACTTGTTCATGGGCTGAACCCATAATTAAAACCCGAAAGGGACCAACCACCCTATTTTGCAAACAAAACCCCTAAGTTTTGTACACTTCCAAAAAAAATACATTTGATTTGAAAATGTTCGCAACTATGAAAAAAATTACCAAATTACCCTTGTTATGCAAAATGACCAAAATAATACGATTTGTAGAATTACCAAATTACCCTTATTTTGTAAAATTACCAAATACCACGAATCACAAAATTACCAAAATACCCTCAGATCATAAAAATTACCGAAATACCCCCAAATTTCAAAATTATCGAAATACCCCAGAATTTTAAAATTACCGAAATACCCTCGAATTTTAAAATTATCGAAATGCCCCCGAATTTCAAAATTATCGAAATACCCTCAGATTTTAAAATTTTCAAAATGCCCCGGATTCCAAAATTACCAAAATACCCTTGGTTTCCAAAATCACCAAAATACCCCTGAGAATGCAAAATAACCAAAATACCCTTATTTTATAAAATCATCAAGGAACCTCATTTCAAAAAAATTTACGAAAATGCCCCTATAGGATAAAATTACGAAAATACCCCTGGGTAGTGGAAAACAACAACAATGACAACCACAACACTTTTCTGTAATGAACGCGAGTTCATGAATGTTGATGATTGAATGAATGAACTTGAGACTGTAGTGTGTGTATGAATTCGAAAGAACTACTTTTTAGAACTATTAATCATAAGACTGTTCGCGATAAATCAGTGGAAAGAAATAATGATTCATAAAATTTGTAATCAGATAAACGCGAATCGGTAGAATGAGTACAAGGGGACGAAGACGCTTCAGATGCGAATAATAGTGCGTACCCTACCATAGTATACTAAGTGTTTATTTTGGCTTTAGAATTAGAGTCTTGCAATGAAAGCATAGTGGTGAGACTCGGTAGAATGATTACTAGTTAGTTGGAAATTTCGAGGATGAAATTTCTTTAAGGAGGTAGAACTGTAACATCCTAAATTTTTGGGCCTATGCGTTTAATGGGTGAATATGTGGAATGAGTTAATGGAATGAGTTAATTTAAGTGTTAGGGGTCTAAATTGGGCTCAGGCTTAGGCAGAGGCCTTGATTAAAATTATCTGTTTGGGCATTATAGGGTTTAAAAGGTAGTATCTATGTTTAAAATACCAAAGTGGGCTTGTGGCCCAATCTTAGGAGGTGACGCCACACACAAGGAGTAATGGGCCCAAATTTAAGTTTCATGGAGCCCAATTCTTTTAATTTAAGTTAGCTAAATTTTGGGCATTAGGATTAGGTGGAGTGGATGGCAACAAGGCTAAAATTTAGGGGTTTTAATGTTTAAAATATGTGGATAATAAGCAGATAAAGGCTATTATTTAGGAATTTATTTTATGTGGATAATAAGCAGATAAAGGCTAAGATCTAGGGATTTTTATGATTAAAATATGTGGATAATATGCTGATAAAGGAGGGAGAAGTTAGAGATAATTAAGTCTATTTTAGATGAGCTAGTAGATTAAGATAAAGGAGAAAAGTTAGGAATTTATCTACAAAGAGAGTATGGCCAAGAATCCATCACTGAGAGGAGTAAAGAAACCAACTACTACATGGCAAAGGGTTGCCGAATTTCCTATAAATAGGGGGGGCTAGCTTCTTATTTCTGACATTAAATCCTCTCCCTTTTGTGCCGAAATTCCTTAGCTTCTTTTCTCCAAATTTCTTTCTCCAATTTCTCTAAAAGCCGAAAACTCCATTATTCTCTTCTTTCTTCTAAAAGCCAAAAACTCCATTATTCTCTTCTTTCTTCTAAAAGCTGAAAACTCAATTATTCTCTTCCTTCTCTAAAAAGTCAAAATCTCTATAGTTTTTATTTTATTCATCCTATTTGAGAAATTGTTCTATACTTCCGGCATTTAAATCCTCCATTGACATTGTCGAATTCTCTCTCTAGTACTAGTCGAATCTCCTAAGTTAAGGTAAGAGTAGATTTTTGATTAGTTCTCATAATCTATTCCCAATTTTTGAAAAGGAAAAAGCACAAAGCTAATAGTTTAATGGTTTATGATGGGCGACAAGTCGGGATTTGAAGGAAGCCTAGTCGACTAGATCTAAAAGCCGAAATTCATAAGTCTCCAATTTCGAGATTTTTAAGGTAAGAAGATTTTCCTAGATTTCTATTAGATTTTATCATTATATACAAGATTTTAACTTTATAAGGAGGATTAATGATTAAATATTATTATAGTAACTCTGATAAGGATTTATGATGGAATTAAATATGGATCAGGCAAAAGAAAGAATCCCTAAGTTTAAGAAACGAGCAGTATCTGCTGTTCGAGATTGGCCAATTGGTTGTGGACCGGCTTCTGAACAACACCTTAGGCAGATAGCAGTTGTGTCGACTAAGGATAGCGTCGATATAGAAAGCCTCGTTTTATCGAAAATTAGGTGTGTAGATTCTTGACACATAAGCTTTGTTATATTATATGTATGTTATGGGCTAAAAGCCGGAAAAGGTGTGTAGATCTCTATCACACTAGTTAATCTGAATTATATGTATGTTATGGGCTAAAAGCCAAAAATGAGGCTGTATGAACAGTCGTATTACCCAGAAAGGGTAGGCAAGGGATGCCAGGTACGTAATCATAGAAACTTCTCTATGTGTATCGAAGTATGTAAAAATATGTGATCTGTTTAGATAGTTTAATGTTCTGATTCTTGCATGTATGCATGGGATGGGATTGATTGATTTACGGAAGGGGAGCAGGTCGCGAGGCGATCGGTGGCTTTGCCACATAGGTCACATAATGATCGGTCTTTATGACAGCAAAGCTGTCGATATATTATTAAGGTCGCATAGCGATCGGTGGCTTCGTCACATAGGTCACATAGTGATCGGTCTTCATGACAAAGGCAGCACAGCTGTCGATATGGTGTGTAGCGGATGGGGGTTGATTGTAGAAATCCCCACGGTGTGATGGTTGGTACGGGGGTGTGTAGAGGATGGACTCATAGGTTTGGGATGGGCCATGTTGCATATTTTGTTACCCTTGTATACGGGCCAAGGCTCATAATGTGTTTGTGGGCCTCAAGCCTTTTATGTGTTCTCGAGATTTGCACATCGAGTCTTGGTGACTCAACCTTTATTTTTCCCAACATTTCGTGTGAGCGAGAGATCGTGAACATGGGAGCCGAGGCGGACTCGAGGGGCCATCAAGTTTTATTTCTACAAATTATTTCGGGATTTCTTTAAGTTTATTTTATTTTTATTTGGGATTTTTTTAAGGCCCCTAATTTTTATTCAACTAAGAAGTTTCCAATGTTATGCAACTTATAAATTTTATGTCAAGGTTTATTTATACTTAATAATACTAATATAAGATTTTATTTTTAAAATGTCACTTATTTACTCTAATAATGTCTAATTAACTTACGACTTCCAAAACCAACAAGGCAAAAGTTTTCAATGTACAAGCCGTGACACGCCAGATCCAGTCGAAACGCATGGGCCGGGTTTGGGGTGTTACACATCCTGACGACACGACCATGCGACCCTGCTTTACACGGCCTTAGCCTATTACACGAACTGGTGACGGGACCATGTGACTCTTTTTTACACTTTTGCCCAATATTTTCTGAAATGTTTTAAATTAGTCCATATTTTTTTTAAATTGATTTTAAAGCTTTAATAAGCTCGAATTAAGTTCGAATTTTGTATGCAAGACATGATTTGTTTGATGAATTGATGATTCAAGATTGTTTTGGTTCTGTTATTTACTGTACCATCCCGTAGCTTAGGTTTGGAGACTAGACTGAGTGAGGGGTGTTACAGACAATTTAAGAAAGAAAATATTTAGATCTGTTAATGTGTTGTTATATTGAAGATACTATTTTCCAACTATGGAAACCAACCCTTGGCTATTAAAAACTAGATTAGATTTGAGTAAGTCAATTAAGTCCTTGGAATGAGGAGATTTAATCGAGACCGTGATACTAATCTTGGAGAATATATCTTTGGTTGATTGTGCTTTGAATGTGGACGTTGTAATAGCTATTTTCAAGTAGTTATTTTGTGTTCATTTAAATTCCATGTTAGCATGTCGAAATTGATATATGCTTTGAGGCTTGTCTAGTTTATGTATGAGAGCTTATTGAGAGCACTTGAATCTGTTCATTGAGGAACTATTTTCGTAACACCCCTAACTCATATCTATCGTCGGAACCGGGTTACGGAGCATTACTAGAGTTTACAAATCAAACAAAAAAATTTCAAACATTTCATATCATAAAATATTCAGGCCAGAAACCAATCAAACTCATACATAATGTCCCTTCTTCGAGCCCTCGAGGCCCAAAATACGCATTAGAAATAAGTTGGGACTAATTCGGAAACTCAGAGAATTTTTTGAAATACATTAAAAATTTTAAAAGCTGCAGGGGTCACATGACCAAGTCAGACGCCCGTGTGTCTGACCGTGTGGGCATTCAAAGTAGGGACACACAGTCATGTCCAACTGGTGTCGGTGCCCGTGTAACTCTCTGACTTGGGTCACATGGCCAAGACACACGCTTGTGTGCCAGATCGTGTACCCTTTTAAAATGGCCTCGCACGCTGGTGTGCTAGCTGTGTGTCTCACACGGCCAAGTCACACGCCCGTGTGTCTAGTTGTGTGGACCTAAAAGGTGCGTTAAATAACCAATTACCATTTTCTACATGCTCGGGCATTAAAGAACTCAAAAACCATTCGTTTAACCACTTCAAAACATGATCAAATACGTTCAAAACATACCAAAACAATCATCCTAGGTGCCTAACCAATGTACCCTCATTGGTACCACATTTATATCATCAAAACATATAATCAAAGCATCATTCAAATTCAAATTATAAACATACCAAATTCAATCCATTTGCCTAGTTCATAAGCACTTAAACACTAACTTAAATTCACATGCACATATCTAAATTTGGTTCTATTTATCATGCCATAATATAGCTTCAAAAACAAACATATACCAAACCAACTAACATTAAACTTATAACCTCATTTACAATCAATCCACAAAATAACTATTATTTAGACACCCTAAGTACATGCCGACACAAAAGATAGACATCACCACATTTGAGTTCGGGATCATTGGGATGCTGAATCGGCGATCAAAAAGTTAAGTACCTAACCTGTGCATGGAAAACAAAACCGTACGCTGAGTAAAATTCAGTGTTATTTCTATAATCTGAATATTTAAAGACATAATAATATAATATGAACATATTATTTATAAGCACAATTGAATATTTAAAACCACATTTATTCATACAATGACATTAGCCATTTAATACTCAATTCATAAATACTATACTCAATTCTCATCACTTGCTATATCATAGCTTTTCACAATTTGATCCACATATCATTTAAACAATAACACTATCTATTCCATATTCAATTCATGAGTATAAAACTCATGTATTCCATGTATTTATAACATATTTCACATTCTATTTTCAATTCACTATACCACTTCCATTTCTCATACTATGCCATATCAAAATCAATTATGGAACTTTATTATTTATTTACCCCCTATTAACACGACTCGGACTCGGACGGATATACGGATCCAACTAACACACCAGTTTGGCACTCAGTGCCTTATCGGATAAATCTGAAGTAGTAACTTGGCCCAGCGCTATATAAATTTGACACCCAATGTCTCATCTATTAAATCGAAGTAAATTGGCACCTAATGCCTCATTGACTTGAAATCGAACATGTAATGCCCCGATTTTTTCTTAATTTCAGCTTTTGTAATTTTGGCATAAATGAGTGTCTGCTTCAGTGGTTATGTGTTATGGGTGTGTGTGGGAGGTCCCAAGTTCAAGTCGTAACTTGGGTAAATTTTGATATTTTTATGAATAAAGCCCAAACTTTGGTGAGTAGGTTTTTAAGTAAAAGTGTGTAGGTAATTAGCAGAATGGACCTGCTGGTCTGGTGGTTAATTAGAGTGTAAATAAGTTGGAGGTTGGGAGTTCGAATCCCTGCGTAGGCAAGGGATGTATTTTTGCTGCTAATGTTGTGTAAGAGTTTGAGTTTTAGTTAAGAACTGATGGTGGAGTGTTTGAAGGTGAGAATTAAAAAGTTGAGAGGGGGTTATCAGAATCTGATCAATAGTTCAATTAGGCAATTTTTGGCTCTATCTTTCCTTCTTTTTTCTGCCGAAATTTTGCTCTCTCACACCCCTTTTTGCTGCCGTTTTCCCTTCCCATCATCCCCTTTGGATGCCGAAAACCCACCTTCCTCTTTTGTTTCGCGTTCAATCGAGTTCTGTTCTGCAACTATCATTGCCCTTGTTCGGTAAGTGGTTTCATTTAAGTTTTAGCGCTATTTTGATTAAGCGATTAATGGAGGAATCGTTTTACTTACACTATGTACTACTCGAAGGCTGTAATCGGGTTCTCGCGTTGCAAGCAAACTCTACTTCTTTCTCGAAGGTAAATTTAGTCGTTCGTAAGATGAGCATTCCGTTTTGGGTTTAGTTTGATTCGGTTGTTTAAGGGATTAATGAGTAAAATATTGTTCAATTATAGGTGCTAGTAACTTCGGGATTGCGTAAAGAGCGAAAACAAACTAGGTGTGTACCCAAAAATGTGGAAAACAATGTTACGATGAAAGCCGAAAACCCTTCTATAAATGCCACACAGGCGTGTGGTC
The DNA here is from genome assembly GCA_025506655.1 of Gossypium rotundifolium. Lineage (NCBI taxonomy): Eukaryota > Viridiplantae > Streptophyta > Magnoliopsida > Malvales > Malvaceae > Gossypium > Gossypium rotundifolium. The sequence continues at coordinate 135,780,912 of CP106733.1, forward strand.
GCCCGTGTGGTAAGCCGTGTGCAAAACTGTAAGTCACCACACGGCACGACCGTGTGACGATTGGGCGAGGCTGAGTAGGACATACAGGCTCGACCAATTGAGCCGTGTGGGCCCACATGGGCATGTGGGATTCTGGGCCAGGCTGTGTGGTCGACGAGCCCGTGCGTCCAGGCGAGGTTGTGTAATCTACACGGCCAAGGCCAACTTGGGCTGTGTGGGCCACACGAGCAAGCCACATGGGCATCCGAACCCATTTTTCTATAATGGTTGTAAGGTTGCACGAGTCGCCCTAGTCGACTGTGGGCCTAATGTAGGGTCGGTAAGCTTTACCTAAACCCTAAATTATGTGACTTGATTTTCTGATTTCTGTACCGAGCATGAATTTTGATATCTGAATGTATGAACTGTGTTTGCATAATAGCATGACATTTTATGTATGTTGCATTGCATCGGGGTGGGTTGATGATTCGGAGGAAGTATCTGAAAGGCTCTCAAGCTCATTATCCTGGCAAATTAGCCGCAACTTTCGATTATGTGCCGCATTGATGCAAACATGGTGTGTAGGGATGGGTGGGTTGATTTTATCCCCACATGGTGTGTAGGGTAGGACAGAGTTGGTGTGTAGAGGCTGGTGGGTAGGATTTTCTATTCTGTTTGATCTGTTTATTATGACTGAAATGGGCTAAGGCCTTAGACCATATCTGATTCTGCATCTAAGTGGGCTAAAGTCCACACCCTTTCTGTAATGGGCTGAGGCCCAAACTGTGAATATATGTCTGTTATCTGATATTCTGTGTGTATGTTTTCTGTAGGGATTACACACTGAGTTGCGAAAACTCACCCTTTTCTATAAAATCTATTCAGGTAATCCCCAACAATAGATGAATCGGTGCGGCGAAGGACTCGGCGGTGACCACGGTTCTGGACATTTTACTATGGTTTTATTTTTAATTATTAATTATGGTTTGATTACATCTAGGTAATTTTTATGTCATAAGGCCTTTACGGATTTTTGTTTTAAATATGGTATTACGACTAGAAGTAGGGAAACTCGAGTTTTCAAAAAAAAATAAAAATAAATGTTTTATCAAAAACATACGAATTTGCAAATAACTTTTAAAAAGCTTCCGTAACGTATGATATTTTGAAAATGGTCAATAAATGAATAAACGACGCATTTTTATGGTAACCTAAAATATCAAAAATGGCATTATTGTAATTACGTTTTCTAAAGCACTATCATGTGACATCGCCAAATTTGGCAGTAACGTCTAGGCCAGGTTTGGGGTGTTACAGAAGAAATCCTTGAACTCTTCCTATCCTATGGCATGCCATTTATATCCAACTCAACCCGATACAATTAATAGGGTTTAATTTCACATTTCATATGCAACCAATATCCAATATTAAGTTTTCATATAATCACATATACACATGAATTCAATTCAATCTATAACATTCAATATTCAACTTTCACATTAACACATATATTCATTTCACTCAACTGTCAAAATGTCAAATACTCACCTCAACACTTACCATATGTATTAAATTGAATTACAACAATAAACAACTAAATTCGAATTATAGAAATACAAACCAGGAATTATGAGCTATTCGATGTCGACTTTATCTTTCCCCTTTTTAGTTGAGGATTCGATACGGAGTTAGCTACGGAATTAAAACAATTAAAATTCATCAATATAACACAATTCAATTTCATATTGAATATTTCAATTTTTACTCAATATTTGCCTAAACTTCAATTTAGTCCCAAAACCAAGACTAATTTTTATTCTTCACATTTAATTCTGTATTTTTATACAAATTCCACTTTAAACTAAATTTAACTCCTTATTTTCACTTAAACACCTAAATTTCAAATTTTTCACAATTTAGTCCCTATTACTCAAAATTTACAATTCATTCTACAATTTAATCCTTTTTCACTTCTAGCTTAAAAATCTATCAATTTAATCCCTAATACTAAAATTATTCAACATTAACAACACTTAGAAACTTAATAATTGCTAAAATTTCAACATAGGTCGGGCAATACTTAACACCGAGATTCCAAAAACATACAAATTACAATAAAAAAGGACTAAATTGACTAACCAATTGAACTTAGAAATTTTTGAAGCCCTTAGGCCGTACGTCTACTTCTTTCCTTCTTTCTCTTTTTCTTCCTTTCTTTTCTTTCTAATTTGGTTTGGCCTTACTTTCTTTATTTCTTTTTCTTTTAATACTGATTTGTTTTATTATTATATAATATATATACTTAACAATTAAGATTTCATATTATAATATAATATATAAATTAAATTCACATATAATATATATCACTACCGTCCCACTTAAAGAAAAACAATGGTAAAATTTCTTCTTTAGTCCCTTTAATTATTCTTTAATTTATAATTCAACTTTCACCCTATATGCAATTTAGTCCTTATACCTAATTCCTTTTAATTTATGCAAATTCACTTGATCAAAATGTAATTAACTACACAACTAGCTTTGTAAATATTTACGAGTTTGATTTATGGGAACAGAGTCCCGAGAATGCACTTTTTTTTCAATTTGGTCCTTTTTAATTAATTAACTATCGAAACGTTAAAATTTTCAACAAAACTTTAATACCACCTTAATGACACTCCGTAAATGTTTATAAAAATATTTACGACTCAGTTTATAAAAAAATGTCTCGATTCCTCATTTTCTAAAACCACTTGAACTTAATAAATCACTTATATAATATAAATTATCAAATCAAAAACCTTTTTAAAAATCACATCTGACTCGTAAATATTAAATAATAATATTTATGAACTTACTCGTCGGATTTGATGGCCCCGAAATCGCCATTTTTGAAACCACTGAAAAATGGGCTGTTACAATTTTTTAGAGTAAGTGCAAACTTAATTGCAAACATTTAGTGTTTACTGCCCAAGTTTTCAAGGGGAGAATTTGGAGATGAGTTGTAACACCCTTTCTCCAACCTGATTTACCGGATCTGAATATAAGATGTCACAATACTTACATACTTAATTAAATTTCTCAATTTGCAGAAAACTATATTGAATATACCTCTTATTTACTTAAAATCCTTTATAAGACAATAGGTTTGAATAATACATTTATCATTTGTCACGAACTTTCAAAGGTAAAATAAAACCTTAGGACAAGTTGTTTGATAAAGTAGACATATTTGTGGCATGTATTACTATTTGTCATTTGGAAAACATATTTCTATACATGTCCCTCTATATGCAGAATATCCTCAGTCTACCACCATGTCGCTTCCCTAGCTTGGTCCCTCCTGGCGCACTAGTTCAATTCATAGACATGTACACTAAAAGACACATATAAATTCAAATGAACTTAGTAGGTCTCACTCATTATTACCTTTTTATGGAGCCGTAGAATCTTTCGATTTAAGAGTTTGGGTTCCCTCTTAGACATTGGCGGATACTTTACAAGTTCTTGGTTGGCGGATAAACGTAAGTCAATCTCTGCATTTAACTGTCTTATATTCATTTTACCTGACTGGTGGATCTTAGACTTTACATCACATTTTAAATCTCATTGCACAGTTTCTTTGTAGTTTGTAGTTAGCTACGCTTCTCATAACGATACCTATCGGATACTACACTTGATAGATTCTTTTACAGGACCCAAGATAATCCCACGTTTGGCGATTACCTTTATTACCCTATATTCTAAAACGTAAGGTTCCATGTCATGGTAGTTCACTAAGGTGGATGCATCAGTTGGTTACATTGTCGTGTGTTCTATCAGAAAATGCCTTACAAGCATACCCAGATCTCACTAACATTTCACCATTTGATCATTACAGGATTCACTCTACAAAATTTCCAAATAACACTCCACAAAGGCTTTCCACAAACCAGCCACAAAAGCTTTCTACAGATTAGCCACAAAGGCCTTTCAGATGACACCCCACAAAGGCTTTCCACAATTTAGCCACAAAGGCTTTCAAGATGATACGCCACAAAGGCTTTCCGCAGATTAGCCACAAATGTCTTCTAGATGATACGCCACAAAGGCCTTCTAGATAATACGTGATGAGTCCTCATCATATGATTATTTTGGACTATATCTTACTTACATTTGACTTATTTCTTAAGTATTTTTATATATTTTAAGTTCATGTTAGTGAATTGAATTTTTTTTATTTGTATTATAAATATTGTGTATTTTTAGTATTTTTCACTCATTTAGTTTCAATAAAATATTCTATGTGAAATTTGCAGGTAAAACAGGTTTGGGAAAAAGATGTCAATACATGGAACCGTGAGATTAAATGCACTGAGCCTAAAGTTGATCCAAGATGATGAGTGAAAGTGCAAAGATCAAATATTCAAATTTTGTAATTTGGACACATTTAGAACTTCCGGTTAGAACACTTTTTAGTTTTGATCATGTCTCAAGCTTCAGGATTCCATTTTGAGTGTACCTTATGTCGTCGGAAAGGGGATTTCATAAGTCCATTAACAATTCCCCTCTCCTTTAATCTGATTCTAATATGGATAACAAGTTCACTAGGTCTTTTGGCTTGTAACATTAGGCTAGGGCTAAGGTAGGATGAAAAGTCAATTTAGGCTCAAATCTTAAGCATTAGTTACTTACGGATTATAAAAAAAAGAAGCTTAAAGTATCATTCCCTACTTCCCCAATATGAGCATTAATTATATTTTTAACTCTATTTTTTTAATCTCTCCTTATTTCTCCATCCTTCAAATAAAGCACAGATAAAAGAAGTAAAAAAATGCATTTCTTTTGACTTTTTTTAAAAGTTTTCATGATGTATATACAAAGGATAGTGAAGTCATACTTTATTCATTCTCTCGAGCTAAAATATCCACCTTAATATTTCAACTTATCCCATTTAATACTTAAGCTGAAGGAATGTGTCCAGTAAGCACTGAATAGTTAAGGTAGACAAAAGGATTGTGATTTAGCAATTAAGACTTTATAGGCTAAGATAACAACATTAAACGAGGGAAAAAAATTTTAAAAGGCTCAAAATCAGGGTACTAAGAAAAATTATGCAAGGGTTGGCTTGAAAGGCTCAAATGATCCAAAGAAATTGCCTAGGGTTTCCCTTATCATGCATTTGGAATTACTCATCATATTTAAGGGTAATAACCCAATAGATTTTAAGATAATGATTAAGATGTTACTTACAACCCATTACAAGTTATGATATCCATTACAAGTCATGCATATCATCTAAGACAAGTATTGTATCAAAGAAAAATTCAAAAGAAGATATTGTCAAAGACAGTTTAAAGAGGAAAAATCCAAAGTCCTAATAAAACCTAATTACACAAAACCCATGAAACACATTCTATAATAGGTTAGCAGTTAATCTTTTGATAATCATGAATTATTCAAGCTTACATACTTTAGTACTTTGCAAGCATGTCAAAATCTCAAAAGTACTAGATATCTTAAATGATCATACAAAATATTTACTGATATCACACATAAACAAAACTGACAAAGGATTTTTTAAAGAGAGAGAGAGAAGAAAAAAAATGAAAAATGGGTGTCAAGATTACTCATTATCCTCCATTTTAACATAAAATGATGCAATTCAAGAATGCTATTCACTCCTTACTTGCATTTTACTAAATAAAATAAAATAAGGGTAGGCATTCTAATAATGTGCAGTCTCAAGATTATTTTCCATACTTTGTCACCTTGTTTACAATAACAACCCATAGTGATTTTTTTCTTTGAAGCAAACTTAGAATTTCCACAAAAGTATCCCCTACCCTTGCCGAATTAAAACATTGTCCTTAATGTCAAAATCATGCATCAAGTTTAGAGGATATCACTCGTGATAGTTGGTCAAGATTGCTATAACTGAAACACAACAATCTATATATATATATATATATATATAGAAATATAAGTTAAACCCAAAAGTTGGAATAATGTCACAAAGACAAAGTTAAATCCAATTCTTGCTTGTCAGAATATGATTTCCTTTTTCTTGATTCAACAATCTGTTGAGTGATTTGATTTGGATGGTACTCAAAAACTTAAAGCTTAACGAATAGTTCATCAACAGTTGCAGTAGCAATCAAGAAATTCCTTACCTCTGAAAAAAAAATCCACTTTCCACAACATTATCTAAAAATGAAAGCAAATGTTATAATAACCATTAACATTAAGCAAACCAGTGAGTTTATATTTGAAGAAAGATGACCAAGAGGTTATGCAAAATATTTCCTCTAATGTACCAATACTTCCAGGTAAGGCAATAAATGGATCAGCATTGTCGAACATAAGCGCTAACTGTTTAGGAATACTCCAAACTGGTAATTCTTTACCGATGGTTGGTCCACATTGTGCATTTTCTTCGAAAAATCTTGGGATTAGTCCCAAAATTGAACTCCTTTTAACATATGTTGATGTAGCCATTGATCCCATTAAACCCATACCCCCTTCATAGATTAGCTTAATTTTTTCATTGGCTAGTACTTTGCCCAATTTTATAGCCATATATGTAAAAGTTTCATCTTTTCCTAGATAAGATCCACAAAAAACACAAATCTATTCATACTTTTGAGTTGAAGTACTTGCCACGTTTTTTTTAGTGTTTGAATATGAATGGGGGAGTAGTGAATTATATAAGATCCGGACTCTACATAATAATAAAATAGAAAGAGAAAATAAGATGTCATGGAAACAAATCAAACTTGTCAGAGTCAAAAATTTCTTCAGAAGAAAAATTCAAAAAGGAACAAAAAGGAACATGGCATAATTAATTATCAAGTACTAAAAAAACATAAATATCGAGACAATAATATGGAAGAGAAAATTTATCACGCGCGACAGAAAGTCTAAAAACATACAATAATAAAATAACAATATTAATAACCTTTTTTTCCATTTTTTAAAATTTATTATTATTATTTTTAAAATAGTTAAGATTGAGATGAATAACATTGATACAAACATAATGTAAAACACAAGAAGCATATGATTTTTGCAAATGAAGATTAAAGGATGAGATTTATTTAAAGTAGTTGTGATTGTGGCTCACATGTAACAGCCCAATTTTGGGGCTAGTCGGAACAGTGGTTGAGACCACTAAACCGAGAATAAGGAAAATTATTTTGATATTATTTTATGTGTTATAGCATTAAAATATGACTATGTAGAAATTTTGGTGCTTTAATTTTAGCATGCTTAATTGTGAAAAAGGACTAAATCGCATGAGATGCGAAAGTTCTATTTTATAAGGTGAGGATACCTAATAGCTATAGAATGTAATTTGGAGGATTTTAAAATGCAATTGGGCCATTTTGGAGTGCAATGGTCGGCCATAGGGTGCTTGGGGAACAAAAGCATTAAATTTAGTCAAACTAGGTGATAGTTGGTGACTAATTGACTAGAATATGATAATATAAGATGATTAAAGGAAGCTATCATCTTTCACTATTCATCTCCTCCTCTACTATCGAAAATTTTAGTAAGTTTAAGGGTTTGAAAGCTTGAAAATTTCAGCTACATCTCATCCTTGCAAATCAAGAAGAGCGCAGAATTAACCTTGATCGTAAAAAAGGCAAGGCTACGAATTAGACCATTAGTTAACGCGTTTTTCACCGAGGTAAGTTTATGTGTGAATGATACATTATGTATATACATTGTTGTTGCTAACTAGTGCATGGCACAATTGAGAACATGTATGATTCAAATGGGTAGAATGTGGTAGCTATTGAATAATTCTAGTATGAATGATGGGATGGATATGTAAATGTGTTATATCGATATTTGATGGTGGGCTAAGTGTGATACCACCTTAATACTTAATTACGATGGGCTATGTGTGATACCATTGACTATTTATTATTTGGTGGGCTATGTGCGATACCATCCTAATAAAGACTGATGGTGGGCTAAGCGCGGAACCACCGAGTAATTTAATTATGAGTAGTTGATTGAAAGATTGTGATGTGTTGTATTATGTGACATTGTGGTGCTAAATGCAGGGAGGCATACTAATAAATGTATACATTAAGCTTGTGATATGGTTTGGATGTGGAAATGGGCGAAATGAGTTAGCATGATTAGGAATGTGGAATGCTTCTTGTTTAGTATGTAATGCTATTTATTGTTTAGCACATACTATAATGCTAATTGTTTACATGTAAACTTACTAAGCTTAAAGCTTACCCCTTTCTTTTTCCCTTATTTTATAGAGTTTAAGAGCTGAACCGGGATACACCGATAACCAGAAGATCGTCCACACTATCAGCTCACCTCGATTTACCTAGACTTAGTGATTTTGTATATGGCATGTATAGGGGCTAGACTAGTTAGATTATTTTGTTATTTTGGCCAAAAGTGTGTTGGCCCCTTATTAAGATAACTATTTTGTATATTGCCATGGTTGATGGCTCACCTTATCATTTATGAAAATATGAAGTTATTCATAGAAGTTCGTATAGAAATTATGAGTTTTTTATTGGTATGTTGAATGGGTTTATGTGGTGTAAGCTAGAGGGGTGCAAAAAGCTTGGCAAATAGCTTTATTCTCGTCTATATGGGTAGGCACACGGGCATGTGTCTATGCCGTGTGTGACACACGGCCAGTCCATGGGCGTGTGCCCAGGCCGTGTGAAGCCTGCACTTAGGATTTTGAATTTAAATCGCCATACGGTAGAAGCACACAGGCGTGCGACCAACCATGTGGATTAATCAGAGACGACCACGGGCCAGTCACACGAGCGTGTTCTAATTAAGGGTTGATGATGTCATAGTTAGAGAGCTCCATGGGTAGAAGACACATACATGTCTAGGCCGTGTGATTAAGTCAGTGTCGTCCACGGAATCGAACACGGTGTGTGAAGTAACACATGGGCGTGTTCCGGACCAACACAGGCTTGTGGCCCCTGTTTTGATGAAAAGTTTCTCGGGTTCATAAAAGTTTTGGGATTAGTTTCAAAGCCTCTCGGAGGTATGTTTAGAGCCTCGTAGGCCAAGATTGAGCTTTGCGATAGGTTTAACAATGATATTTTATAGCCCGTTCTAAGATGTTAAGTGTGATAAGTTAGGTAATGCCTCAAACCCAGTTTAGCTTCAGATACGGGTAAGGGATGTTAGATTTAGTAGTATCAGAGCTATAGTTTAGTCGGTTCTCGAACTACCATAGCGTGTGTAAGAATCTAGCTATACATGCCATAAGCGTATAATAATAGTGTGGTAGCTTCTGATGATTCTAAACCTAATTTTTGTATAGTATATAAATCCCAATCAATCAGCTGCTGATGACACAACTAGTAATGCGCCAGCTCCTGCGCAAGGGACCGCGCCTGTGCAGAGTAGACTCGAACTAGGGTTCAGGGAGAAGAGGCTCGGGAAGCCTTTCTCCAAATGATGAGTAATTGGTACACAGAATATTTACGAGCAAACCCCAATGCTCAACCTCCTCCACCCCCTCCTATACCTCAACCAGTTCCTGTGGCTCCTCAAGGTATAGATGTAGTGAGAATAACCAAGCTCCCAGTAGATAAGATTCGTAAGCATGGGGCTGAGGAGTTTAGAGCCAATATAGATGATAACCCCGAGTAGGCAGTGTTCTGGCTTGAGAACTCAATAAGGGTGTTTGATGAACTCTCCTGTACCCCTGAGAAGAGCTTAAAATGTACCGTATCTTTGCTGAGGGACTTGGCATACCATTGGTAGAAAATGTTGACATCAGTGGTTTCGAACGAGAGAGTGATGTGGGACTTCTTTTTGGAAGAGTTCCAAAGAAGTATATAAGTCAGAGGTTTGTAGACCAGAAGCGAAAGGAGTTCCTCGAGTTAAAGTAAGGAAAAATGACTGTGGCGGAATATGAGCACGAATTTGTTAGGCTCAGCAAGTACGCGCAAGAGTGCGTGTCTACAGAAGCCATTTTATACAAGAGGTTCGAAGATGGGCTGAACGAGGATGTCAGACTTTTAGTTGGGATTTTAGAACTAAAAGAATTTGTGGTATTGGTGGATAGGGCCAGTAAGGTGAAAGAATTGAGTAAGGAAAAGAGGAAGGCCGTGAGTGAGGCCCGGGATGCAAGGAAAAGGCCGATGAGTAAATCCTACCAAGCTCGATCGAAGAAGTCCAAGGAAGTGAACCCTCGGACGACTACATCAGTCGGGTATTCGCAAGGAGAGCGAGGTAATACGTACTCGGGTTCAAGAGTTTAGGCCACCTCGATGGCAAGTGTAGGCAATCCAAAGTCCAAACCGGAGTGCCCAAGTTGTGGCAGACATCACACTGGGGAGTGTTGGGGAAACAATCAGAATTGTTATAAGTGTGGGTCCCCTGACCATTTCATCCAAAACTGCCCCAAAAGGGATGACAAGGAGAAGAAGCAGGAAATAAGATCAAGCAATGTATCTTTTAGGGGCAGGCCGCAAAGGAACCCAGGAAGTGGGGCTAATAGTAGAGGTGCGTCACGATACACTACTGTTAGGTCAGAGGGTCGGGCACCTACAAGGACTTATGCCATTCGCGTTCCATCATTACCAGATGTAATAACGGGTACTTTTTCTCTTCATGACACTTTTTTATTGCTTTGATTGATCCGGGGTCTACTCATTCTTGTATTTGCATGAAATTGGCATCTCGTATGAGTCTGATTGTTGAGTCTAAAGAATTTGTGGTAAAAGTGTCAAACCCGTTAGGTAAACATGTGTTAGTTGACAAGCTGTGTAGGAAGTGTCCTTGGACAATTAGGGGTCATTGTTTTCTGGCAGACCTTATGTTGCTACCGTTTGATGAATTTGATTTGATTCTTAGTATGGATTGGTTGACTGCTCATAGTGTTTTGGTAAACTATGGTAGTAAATTTATTAAATTGAAATGTGAAAATGGAGATGTTATTCGAGTTGAATTAGGTGGGTCGAATAGTTTACCGATGGAAATCTCTTCCTTGGTGGCTGAGAAATATTTGAGAAAAGGGTGTGAGTCCTATCTCGCTTTTGTACTAAATACTTAAGAGTCTGAAGTAAAGATTGAGACAGTGCCGGTGGTATATGAGTATCCGGATGTATTCCCGGAAGAATTATCTGTATTGCCTCCGGTTAGAGAGGTCAAGTTTGGGATTGAGTTAGTTTCAGGAACTCAAGTGCTCCATATAGGATGGCACCATTAGAGTTGAAAGAACTGAAGGTTCAGTTGTAAGAGTTAACGGATAAGGGTTTTGCACGACCGAGCTATTCACCATGAGTGCTCCGGTGCTTTTTGTAAAAAGAAGGATGGGTTGATGAGATTGTGTATAGACTATAGACAGCTCAACAAAGTGACTGTGAGGAACAAGTATCCTTTACCAAGGATAGATGATCTATTTGATCAACTAAAGGGAGCTACAGTATTCTCTAAGATTGACCTAAGGTCTGGTTATTACCAGTTGAGGGTTAAGGAGCAAGACGTGCCGAAAACTACATTTCAGACGAGGTACGACCATTATGATTTTCTGGTCATACTTATCAGATAACGAATGCTCTTAAAATTTTTATGGACTTAATAAATCGTGTCTTCTGACCGTATCTAGACAAGTTTGTAGTTGTCTTTATCGATGACATATTGATTTATTCATGGGATGAGAGTGATCATGCAGAGCATCTGAGAATTATTTTACATACTTTAAGAGACAAGCAGTTGTATGCTAAGTTTAGTAAGAGTGAGTTTTGGCTCAGAGAGGTTGGATTCCTAGGACACCTTGTGTCAGGCGAGGGTATTAGAGTTGATACGGGAAAGATCTCGACTATTGTGGAGTGGAAATCACCGAGAAACGTGATAAAAGTCAGAAGCTTTTTGGGTTTAGTGGGGAACTATAGACCGTTTGTGAAGGGATTTTCCATGATTACTACTTTGATGATGAAACTGTTGCACAAAGATGTTAAGTTTGAATGGACTGAAAAATGTCAACAGAGTTTTGAGAGATTGAAAACATTGATGACAGAGGCGTCGATTTTGGTTCAACCTAAGTCGGGGAAAGAGTTTGTGGTCTACAGTGACTCGTCATTTAATGGTCTCAATTATGTGTTGATATAAGAGGGTAAGGTAGTCGCTTACGCCTTGAGGCAGCAAAAATCGCATGAGAGGAATTATCCGAATCATGACTTGGAGTTGGCCGCGATTGTGTTCGCGTTAAAAATTTGGCGACATTATTTGTATGGTGAGAAGTGCCGAATCTTCACAGATCATAAAAGTTTGAAGTACTTGATGGATCAAAGGGAATTGAATTTGCGACAACGGTGGTGGCTTGAGTTATTGAAGGACTATGAACTAGTAATTGATTACCATCCGGGGAAAGCGAATGTGGTTGCGGATGCCTTAAGTAGGAAATCTTTATATGCTTTGAGATCTATGAGTAAGAGTTTGGTATTGGCTGATGATGGAACTATATTGGCCGAGTTGAGAGCTAGGCCACTATTAGTTCAACAAATATGTGAGGCTCAAAGGAATGATAGTGAGATACAAGCTAAAAGAGCTAAGTGTGAATCGGGAAATGATTTTGATTTTTGAGTGGGTTCGGATGGTTATTTAATGTTCTATGACAGGGTTTGTGTACCCAGAGATGATGAGTTGATTCGAAAAATATTGAATGAAGCACACAATGGTTATTTGTCAGTACATCCGGGCAGTATGAAAATGTATAATGATTTAAAGAAAATTTATTGGTGGCCGGGAATGAAAAGGAACATCTCGGAGTATGTAACAAAATGTCTGATTTATCAACAAGTAAAAGCTGAGCATCAAATGCCTTCAGGATTACTTCAGCCAGTAATGGTTCTTGAGTGGAAGTGGGATCGAATCACCATGGATTTTGTAACGGGGTTGCCTTTGACTCCGAAAAAGAAAGATGTTGTATGGGTTGTCGTTGATAGGTTAACGAAGTCAGCTCACTTTATTCCAGTACGTGTTGATTATTCACTGGATAAGTTGGCTGAGTTGTATATTACGAAAGTGATAAGATTACATGGAGTGCCTGTATCTATTATCTCGGATAGAGATCTGAGATTTACTTCGAGGTTTTGGAAGAAATTGCAAGAAACCTTGGGTACGGGGTTAAATTTTTGTACTGCATTCTATCCTCAAACCGACGGTCAGTTTGAAAGAGTGATTCAAGTTCTTGAAGATATGCTCTGATGCTGTGTGTTGGAATTTGAAGGTTGGGAGAGATACCTACCTTTGGTTGAGTTTGCTTACAACAACAGTTATCAGTCGAGTATATGGATGGCACCGTATGAAGCATTGTATGGCCGTAAGTGTCGGACTCCTTTGTATTGGACCGAGCTTAGTGAAAAGCATATTCATGGGGTTGACCTGGTTAAAGAGACTGAAGAAAAAGTGAAAGTGGTCCGGGGTTCTCTGAAAGCTGCTTCAGACCGACAAAAGTCGTATGCGGACTTGAAAAGAAAAGAAATCGAGTTTAATGTGGGTGACAAGGTATTTTTGAAAGTGCTGCCGTGGAAGAAAATATTGAGGTTTGGTCAAAAAGGAAATTGAGTTCGTGATTCATAGGGCCATATGAGGTTATTGAAAGAATTAGACCAGTGGCATACCAGTTGGCTTTACCGATAGAATTAGAGAAAATTCAAAATGTGTTTCATGTATCGATGTTAAGGCGTTATCGCTCCGATCCTTCGCATGTGATCCCTCCAACAAAAATTGAGATACGACTGAACATGACATATGAGGAGGAGCCGATTAAGATTATGGCTCGAGAAGTGAAACAGTTGAGGAATAAAGACATAGCTTTAGTAAAAGTGTTATGACAAAACCATGGTGTAGAAGAAGCTATGTGGGAACCAGAAGAAGCCATGAGAGAGTAATATCCAAACCTCTTTACCGGTAAGATTTTCGATGGCTAAAATCTCTAAAGGGGGGAAGAGCTGTAACCACCCAATTTTAGGGCTAGTCAGAACAGTGGTTTGAGACCACTAAACCGAGGATAAGGGAAACTGTTTTGATATTATTTTATGTGTTATAGCATTAAAATATGGCTATGTAGAAACTTTGGTGCTTTAATTTTAATAATAGCATGCTTAATTGTGAAAAAAGGACTAAATCGCATGAGATGCGAAAGTTCTATTTTATAAGGTAGGGGTACCTAATAGCTATAGAATGTAATTTTGAGGATTTTAAATGCAATTGGTCCACTTTGGAGTGTAATGGCCGGCCATAGGGTGCTTAGGGAACAAAAGCATTAAATTTAGTCAAACTAGGTGATAGTTGGTGACTAATTGATTAAAATATGATAAAATAAGATGACTAAAGGAAGCTATCATCTTTTACTATTCATCTCCCTCTACTACCAAAAATTTCAGCAAGTTTAAGGGTTTGAAAGCTTGAAAATTCCAGCTACATCTCATCCTTGCAAATCAATAAGAGCGCGAAATTAACCTTGATCGGGGAAAAGGCAAGGTTACGGATTAGACCGTTAGTTAACACATTTTACACCGAGGTAAGTTTATGTGTGAATGATACATTATGTATATACATTGTTGTTTCTAACTAGTGCATGGCACAATTGAGAACATGTATGATTCAAGTGGGTAGAATGTGGTAGTTATTGAATAACTCTAGTATGAATGATGGGATGGATATGTAAATGTGTTATATCAATATTTGATGGTGGGCTAAGTGCGATACCACCTTAATACTTAATTACGATGGGCTATGTGCGATACCATCGACTATTTATTATTTGGTGGGCTATGTGCGATACCACCGTAACTAACCTCTTTGGTGGGCTATGTGCGATACCACCCTAATAAAGACTAATGGTGGGCTAAGTGCGGAACCACAAAGTAATTTGATTATAAGTAGTTGATTGAAAGATTGTGATGTGTTGTATTATGTAACATTGTGGTGCTAAGTGCAGGGAGGCATGCTAATAAATGTATATATTAAGCTTGTGATATGGTTTGGATGTGGAAATGGAAGAAATGAGTAAGCATGATTAGGAATGTGGAATGCTTCTTGTTTAGTATGTAATGCTATTTATTGTTTAGCACATACTATAATGCTAATTGTTTACATGTAAACTTACTAAGCTTAAAGCTTACCCCCTTTTCTTTTTCCCTTGTTTTATAGAGTTTAAGAGTCGAACGGGATACACCTATAACCAGAAGATCGGCCATACTATCAGCTCACCTCTGTATACCTAGACTTAGTCATTTTTTATATGGCATGTGTAGGGGCTAGACTAGTTAGATTATTTTGTTATTTTGGCCAAAAGTGTGTTGGCCCCTTATTAAGATAACTACTTTGTATATTGCCATGTTTGATGGCTCACCTTATATTTATGAAAATATGATGTTATTCATGAAAGTTCATATTGAAATTATGAGTTGTTTATTGGTATGTTGAATGGGTTTATGTGGTGTAAGCTAGAGGGGTGTAAAGAGCTTGGCAAATAGACTTGTTCTCATCCACATGGGTAGGCATACGGGCGTGTGTCTATGCCTTGTGTGACACACAACCATTCCATGGGCGTGTGCCTAAGCCGTGTGAAGTCTGCACTTAGGATTTAGAATTTAAATCGCCACACGGTAGAAGCACATAGGCGTGCGACCAACCATGTGGATTAATCAGAGACGACCACGGGCCAGTCACACAGGCGTGTGGTTTGGTCGTGTGCTAATTAAGGGTTGATGATGTCATAGTCAGAGAGCTCCATGGGTAGAAGACACGGGCGTGTCTAGGCCGTGTGATTAAGTCAGTGTCGTCCATGGGAATTGAACACGGGTGTGTGAGATGACACATGGGCGTGTTCTGGGACCAACACGGGCGTGTGGCCCCTGTTTTGATGAAAAGTTTCTTAGGTTCGTAAAAGTTCCGTGATTAGTTTCGAAGCCTCTCGGAGGTATGTTTAGGGCCTTGTAGGCTAAGATTGAGCTTTGCGATAGGTTCAACAACGATATTTTATAGCCCGTTTTGAGATGTTAAGTGTGATAAGCTAGGTAATGCCTCAAACCTAGTTCCGGCTTTGGATACGGGTAAGAGGTGTTACATCATATCTTCCTCCAATTTTACGTCTAGTAACAACTTAAATGCCTTCTATGAGTCGAGGATCAACTTTCCATCTAGTTTTCTTATAAACTAGAAAAGAGGGTCTTTTACCATTAGATTCCCAAGACGATTTCATTCATAGTGGAACTGAGACTATAAATCAAGAAGTTCTTTTTGCACAGCTCCACTAGGATGGGTCTCAAGAGAAATTCAGATATCTCCAAAGTTCTCTTTACATAATTCATCATTAATGAATATTGTTTTATCTACTCGATTTATAGATGTCATCCCAATAGATCGATATTTACCATTACAGGTCCATCTGGCACACGTGTGACAAATCACTCTAGAGCGCTTTGCTCTTTGCTTTATTGCACAACTACTCCTACATGTATTAGGTAAATACAAAAAGGTAAGATATTCCTCAAACCTTACCTTTCCTTCAATGATCAATCATATGTCTGTAGGCATATGCATGAGCATCTTTAATTTTTTGCACCAAACCTTTTAAAGCTTCACTATCGTATTTCTAGACAAGAAAATAGTTTGTGCAACTTTGAAGAAACATTCTCCATTTTGAAAACAAAAAAAGTTTGAGAAAAATATTAGACTACTTTGAAAGTAAAGAAAACAAGATGGGAGAGAAGAATAAAAGGTTTTGAATTGAAGAAGATTCAAAAGTAAAAATATGCAATATTAGTTTTCTGCGATAGATGATGAGACCAACTATAAAGTCACGGAGTACCATTATCCACCATTTAACCGGGGTTAAAAAAACAAGAGAGAATTAAAATAAATGGTAAAAATAACAACGATAATAATATTTATAATAATATGAACTCCTAAGTAGTAAAATATATATTTACACCTAAACATTCTTGTAACAAGGATTGGAAAGATAAGGAATTTCATATTAAGCAAATTGGTTTTCTAGGAATAAATTAAGTGTTTGTCCATTTACCTTGAATACATTGCCATTCTCTAGATTCTCAATGTCGACTGCCCCATGAGGGTACACATGCTTTATAACAAATGGACCACTCCACTTTAAACTTAAGTGAAGTCAGGAGTTATAAAGCAAAACCTTTTGTCCAACATCAAATGTTTTTCTTAACACCATCATGTCACAAAAAGCTTTGGTTCTTTCTTTATTTGTTTTTGAATTCTTATAAGGATCATTTCTAAGTTTTTCAAGTTCATTAATTTGCAAATTTCTCAACTTAAAAGCATCATCAAGATTGGAGTTAATCATTTTTAATTGCCCAATATGCCATAAGTTAAAGTTACATAGGTAAATGAAAAAGTTTTCCATAAACTAATTCATAGGAGACATGTCCAATGATGTTTTGAAGCAGTTTGATAAGCTCATAATGCATCATTAAGTCTTAGAGACCAATTTTTGGGATTTGGATTAACCCTTTTTTTTCCAAAATGTTCTTAACCTTCCTATTTGCATGTTTTACTTGACTATTTGTCTGAAGGTGATAAGCGGTTGCAACTTGGTGTGTAATTGTATGTTTCTTCATTAATGATTCAAAAATTTTACTGTAAAAATTGTATTCCCCCTCACTTATAATAGATTGAGGAATCCCAAATCGACTTAAAATATTTTCTTTTAAAAACTTAATCAATGTTTTGTGATCATTATTTTGACATGGAATTTCCTCTATCAATTTTGAAACATAATCTATTGCAACCAAAATGTATAAGAAACCAAATGATGATGGAAAAAGTCCAATGAAGTCAATACCCCAACAATAAAAATTTCAATCACTAAAATTGAATTCAAAGGCATCATGTTTCATTTTGAAATGGATCCATATTTTTTGTAATTTTCACATGATTTGCAAAAATTTATAAGCGTCCTTGAATAAGGTTGGCCAATAAAATTCATATTGTAAAATTTTTTCAGTAGTTTTCTTTAATGAAAAATGGCCAACACATGCCTCAGAATGACAAAAATTAATGACAATATATACCTCATTGTCAAGTATGCATCTTCAAAAAATTTGATCAGGGCAGTATTTTAACAAATACGAATCATCCCAATAATTATTTTTACCTTAGAAAAAAAATTCCTTTTATCTTGTAAACTCCATTAAGAAGGAATTTTTCCTATGGCAAGAAAATTAACAATGTTAGCAAACCATGGTGTAACAGAGATATTTAAAAGTTGTTCATCAGGAAAACCATCATTAATTGGGGAATTTTCAAAAGATTTATCACAAACAAGTCTTGACAAATGATTAGCCACAACATTTTCTATTCCTTTCTTATCTCGATTGGTGATGTCGAATTCATAAAGAAGAATCCACCTAATCAACCTAGGTTTGGCATCCATTTTGGAGAGAAGATATTTTAAAGTTGCATGATCACTAAAGACAACAATAGATGATCCAACAAGGTAAGATCTAAATCTTTCCAATGCAAAAACTACTGCAAGTAATTCTTTTTCAATAGTAGAATAATTCATTTGAGCACTATTTAAAGTTTTACTTACATAATAAATGACATATGATTTCTTATCTTTCCTTTGTCCGAGCACAACACCAATAACGCAATCACTGACATCACACATTACTTCAAATGAGAAAGACCAATCAGGAGGTTTCATAATAAGAGCAGAAGTGAGCATACTTTTTAAGTTTTCCAAAAGCCATTTCACACTCTTTATTAGATTCAAACACACTATCCTTTAATAAGAGATTACACAAAGGCCTAGATATAATACTAATTTTTTTATGAATCTCTTATAAAATCTTGCGTGTCCTAAAAATGACCTAATGTCCTTTACAGTTTTTGGTGCTGGCAAATTAGAAATTAACTCAATTTTTGACTTGTATACCTCAATCCCTTTTGAAGAAACTATGTGTCCCAAAACAATTCCTTTAATGACCATGAAATGACATTTTTCCCAATTAAGAATAATATTTTTTTTCTTTACATTTGATTAAAACCTTTTTTAAATTGGATAAGCAATCATCAAATGAATCACCAAAAACAGAAAAATCATACTAGAATTCTAAAATGCGTTTAACCATATCACTAAAAATACTAAGTATGCATCTCTAAAATATGGGTGGTGCATTACATAGTCCAAAAGGCATCCTTCGATATGCAAAAGTGCCAAAAGGACATGTAAAACTGGTTTACTCTTGATCCTCAAGTGAAATTGCAATTTGGTTATACCCTAAATATCCATGTAGAAAATAATAAAATTCATGCCCGCAACTCTTTCTAAGATTTGATCCATGAAAGGTAAAGGGAAATGATCTTTTTTGGTCACTGTATTTAGTTTCATGTAGTCAATGCACATGCGCCAACTACTAATAGTCTTAATTGGGACAAATCCATTATTTTCATTTTTGAAGACAATAACCCTAGGTTTCTTGGGTACAACTTCAGTAGGACCCATTTGCTATTAGAAATAGGATAAATGATTCCATTATCCAAGAGTTTAATAACTTCATCTTCCACCACTTCTTTCATATTAGGATTAAGCCTTCGTTGCATTTATCTAAAAGGTTTAACATTTTTCTCTATATAAATGTTATGTGTGCAAATCAATGGGTCAATTCCTTTTATGTCAGCTATGGTCCATCTTAATGCATTTTTATGCATTTTCAAAATTTTCAGTAGCTTACCTTCTTGGTGTGCATCAAGTTTAGTGGAAATTATGACTGGAAAAGTTCCATTCTCACCCAAAAATGAATATTTTAGATCACATGGTAGTTGTTTCAAATCAAGCTTATGTGGTTGATCAATTGATGGTATCAAAACATTTTTAGTTTCTAGAAGTTCCTTAAACTTCTGTTTCCAATAAAAGTTCTTATCTTGTCCCTGAAAAGAATTTAACATAGAATCAATGCATGGGTTTTTGGTTTCATCATCAATTTCAAATTTAGTTAAATAATTTTCCAAAGGATTGAATAATTTTGAATTGATGAACTGTTTATGGACAAGTTGTTCAATAAAGTCCACTTCATGTACATCAGAATCTTCAACAATTTGCTTACAAATGTTAAACACATTGAATTCTAATGTCATGTTTCCAAAAGACAAGTTTAGAACATTGTTCTTACAATTAATCAAAGCATTAGAAGTTGCAAGGAATGGACGACCTAAAATAATAAGGATTTGTACAATAGAATCTGAGACAGGATGTGTGTCCAAAACAATAAAATCATCTAGAAAATAAAATTTTTCAATTTGAACCGACATATCTTCTACTATCCCTCGAAGAATTTTGATAGATCGATCAGCTAACTGAAGTGTGAAAGATGTTGGCTTAAGTTCACCTGAACCTAACTACTGATAAATAGAGAAAGGAATAAAATTAACACTAGCACCAAGGTCAAGCAATGCACGCTCTATTATAGTGTTCCCAATGATGCATGAAATTGTAATGCAACTAAGATCTTTATATTTAGGTGGAGTGATATGCTAAATGATTGAACTCATACATTTAGTTAAAAAGGCTTTCTTTTGCACATTATGTTCCCTTTTAATTGTGCACATATCTTTCAAAAACATAGCATATGACGGAACTTGTTTAATTGCATCCAATAAAGGAATATTAATTTTGACTTGTTTGAAAATTTCTAAAATTTTAGCATTTTGATCCAAATTCCTTATTAGTTGAAATCTTTGAGGGAAAGGAGTAGAAATCCCACATTTTTCATTGTCTAAGTTATCAGAACTTTTAGGCTTACCGTCATCCTTACCATTACTTTGTGGAGCGAGATAGGGCTCTTGGGCTTTGGAAGGAATGCTCTTGTTGATGGCCTTCCCACTTCGAAGAGTTGTGATAGAATTCAAATTTTCGTTTTGGATTTATTTTGGATAAGAAACATGACATTGAGTAGAAGGATTAGGTTGAGGTTGAGCAGAAACTTACCTTTTTCTTAAATGCGTAATAAGGCTATCAACATGGAAAGTGTGCTCTTGATTTCATTAATATCTTGTAAAGTCTAATTGTTGACATTTGTTTGTGTCTGCATGAATTCTTACAATGTCTCCTCTAAACTTTTAACGTACGAAGATGGTTAGGTCAGAGTGTTGGGAGGTTTTGGAGGCTGGGGGAAACGAGCACGATTGTTACCCTTCCAACTGAAGTTAGGGTGGTTTCTTCATTGAGGGTTGTAAGTTCTCGAATATAGAGAATTAAAGGGTTTTTTGAATGTTTCCAAAACATTTTCTTGATCATGCAAAATTTATTTGAAAAGTGAAATGTTTGGGCATTCCATAATATAATTTCTCATGATTTCACAAACACCATAAATTTCTCCAGTTTTTCTCGGTTTAACTTCTTGTACTTTCCTAAGCTCCATGGGTTCAACCTTTTCTAGTTAAACTAGCCATCCTAGCACTTAGATCATCTTCTTGACTAAGGTGATATTTTCTTTTATTATTAGCAAGGTTCTATCTAATGGAACCTTCAGAAGGGTTAACTATGTGCCAAGATTGGGAATTTTCTACCAAATGATCTAGGTAGTTAAAGGCCTCTTCAGGTTATTTATCAAGGAACTCTCCCTTACATTGTCTCAACAAATTGTTTACTTTCAGGAGTTAAACCTTCATAAAAGAAACTTAAAGTTTGCCAATTTTCAAAACCATGATGCGGCCAATAACTTAACAAAACTTTGAAACGTTCCTAACATTGAAAAAATGGTTCATTTGAATTTTTCAAGAAATTTTGAATTTTAAAAACATTGGTCTTTTATGTTAAAATAAATTTCTTTCAAAATTCAATTTGCATTTCTTGCTAAGTACCAATTGATCTTGGTTTTAAGTTGTTAAACCAAATTTTACCTTATCTTTTAAAGAAAAAGGAAATAATTTGATTTTATCAATTTCATTAGCACACGGTGGATCATTAAAGGTGGCACATACTTCATCCAAATCTTTAAGATGTAAGTAAGGACATTCAGACTCTAAACCATGAAAATTAGGAAGTAAAGTTATCATCCCAGGTTTGAACCGATAGATATTCGCATTCAAAGTTAAAATAAAGCAAGGGAGCGTTGAGTTTCAAGGAGGTTGCAAGTAATCACGCATGGTGCGCACTTGTCAAATCTCATTTTCAACAGGAGCTCTTTCAATTTCATCCATGACCAGTGAATGTGGAATTTGTAAGTAAAACAGGTTTGAGAAAAAGATGTCAATACATGGAACTATGAAATTAAATGCACTAAGCCTAAATTTGATCCAAGATGATGAGTGAAATTCAAAGCTTAAAGATTAAAAAATTGTAATTTGGACACTTTTAGAACTTCCAATCGAAACACTGTTTAGTGTTTCAATCGTATCTCGAGCTTCGAGACTCCATTTTGGGTGTACCTTATGTCGTCAGAAAAAGGATTTGAAGATCTATTCAAATATTAGAACATAAATACCAAAATGCATCAGGAAGAAATACAAAAGTAAAGATAAATTGACAAGTTTCACATTGATGGACAATTTTGACACATTTTTGTGTTTGACTCATTTGTCCTAACACAATTAGAGTTTGAATTTGAAATTTTTACAGTAAATAGACAAAACGTAGATCATCAATCAACTTTCTTAGACTTTTCCTATTGAGAGATATTAACTTGGACAAAAAGAGTCATCTTTTAACCTGTGAAAATTGACTCAAAAGATGACGAAGAAGTAGGCCTAGATATTTATTATTAGCAAGTCCTTTGTATTGTCATTTTCCTCTTCACAAATATTTATAAATAGCCTTTGGTTTCAGCATAGGAGGCATCTTGAAGTTGAGATTAAGATCATTTTCTTGTTAAGTGTTTGTTTGTTTCATTATTCGTGTAAAATTTCAAGTTTCTTATATCTAATATGTCTTTTTCATATAAGTTTGAGTTGTTTAATTTTCTTATCTTATTCTACATTTTCAATGCTGTGGTGAAAGGGTGAAACTCTTGGCAAATATTAGGGTAAATTTCATACTCATCATTTGAGCTAAAATTAATTATCAATCACTTGTTATAATCATACTTGTAAAGTTTAACATCCTAAATATTTATCATTATGATGCTAAGTGTTAGCTCGGGTTTACTTGGAGTTAGAATAAATATTAGAAAAGTGTACTTTAGTGTAAAGAAATTAGGTGACCATGAAACTTAAGTTAATTAAGTACTAAAAGATGGCATAAAATGAGCTAGTGACAAAGTGGTGATGGCGCCATAAGTTGGACATGAGGGAAGGAGTTCGAATCACCTAGCATGCAATTAGGGAATTTTATTTTTTGCTTTAGCATAGCATGTGTCGGCTAGGGATAAGATTAGGATGAGTTGGATTGTTTTTTTTTTTTGGTAAGAAGACTAAGGATTATGGAAAGCTTAAGATAGGGGATAGAATGTCTTGAATTGGGGGATTTTGTCTCTCCAACTTAAGGAAAAAGGAGGAGGATAAGGCTTAAGAGTAGGGAGATGTTTTGGAAACTTCCTAATGGCCTTTTGACCATGTATTTGGACGGCATAGAGGCTAGGGGGGATGGCCGGTTTTGGGTTCATTGTTTTGGTAGGCTTTAGTGTTGGTGAAACACTTTCACTTTGGTCATTTTTTTTTAGCAAAACATATTTCCTCTCCATTCATTTTCTCTCTAGCCGAAATTTGCCAACATCCTTGAGTAAGCAACTCATTTTTGTGTCATTTTATTTTGACCATTTCGGTTTAGAAGCTCTTTTTCTCTCCCAAGTCTTCTCATTGTGACCGGAAGCACTTATGCAAGCAAGGATTCTTCTTTCTTTTCTTTTTTCTCATTTTTCCTCCCTAAAGCCGAATGCACTTTTCTTCTAAACTAAGTTCTCTTTTCTTCTCTTTTTTTTTCTCTTGCTCTCTTGAAACCGAATCATATTAATTCCATTTTCCCATTCTTTTATTTTCTTCTTCATTAAAATCTCTCCAATACTTTCACCCATGGCCGAATGTTAATATGCTCTTGTGCCAAAATCTTTTTCATTTCTTTGTTGGTCATAACCGAATTCTTCTCACTCGATTTTCTTTTCAATCGTGGGCATAGTGAGATTTTTGGAGGGCAGAAACTCAAAGTGTCTTGAGTATTGGGGAACATTGGGATCGATCTCAAGTTAAGGTAAGGAGATTATTTAAAGGATTCTCACTTTATTCATTATATTAGATTAGTTAGTTATTTAATCGATTTCGTTATAGGGACATAATCGCTCGATCGTTTCTTCGAGGAACGAAGATAATCGTGGTAAGCCAATCTCAAATCTTATAAATCGTTAGTCGATTTCGATAATATTTAGTCGGACTAATGATCTTATGTCTTTAGAGACATTCAAGATAGAAGCGTAAAAAGGCGTCCATAGTCTTGAAAGAGGGCGGTTCGCTAATCCCCTAAATATAAACGAAAGGGTCGTTTGGAATTCGTGATTTTCCACCGGTTGCGGACCTTCATCCAAGGAGAATCAATTGTTTGAGGTTATTCGTACTCGAGCCTTTGTTCATTCGTGGATTCTCATCGGCAACGAATCAACAATCGAGGAGAAACCAAAATAGAAGTGGTTCAAAATCAAAAGGGTAAAGATTTAGATCGTTTACCAATAGTGTATTTTTAATAAATGAAAGTGTTCTAATGGTTCGTGTTACGTTTAGGTGTTGACGAGCGGGAAGGTTTAGTACTCATGATATCAAGGTGTGTAACTTCACACTTATCTCGGGTTAGATGTCATATCGTAGTATTGAGCAAAATCGTAAAGACGACAAAATCGGTACAATACGTAATAATTGGTATTTTTGGTGAGATTACATGAAAACGGTTAAAATTGTGAAAATTACGAAAACGCCCTCGATGAGTTAGTTGGTAAAATGTAAATTTTATGTCTCATGTGTAAATGGGCCGAAAACCCTGTTAGATCGTAAAATGGGCCGAAATCTATACTAGATCGTTAAATGGGCCAAAATCCCTGATAGATCGTTAAATGGGCCAAAATCTATACTAGATCGTTAAATGGGCCGAAATCCCTGCTAGATCGTTAAATGGGCCAAAGTTGCTAGATTGTTAAATGGGCTAAATGATATTTTGTATTATGGGCCTTAATAAAAACCTGAAATATTGACTCACATGTAAATTGGGCCTTTTTGCTAAAATCATCATATGTATATAGACTATTTTGCATAAATGTTGCATGGGATGGGATTAATGATGAAGAGAAGAAAGGCCTGTTGCCAAAATCTAGTTCGGTGGCTTTGCCACAAAATAATTAAATGGCTGATTGCCTCTAGTTTAGTGAATTTGCCACAAAATAATTAAATGGCTGATTGCCTCTAGTTCGATGGCTTTGCCACAAAATAATTAAATGGTCGATTGTTTCTAGTTCGGTGGCTCGCCACGATATTTTAATGGCTCAATGCCTCTAGTTCGTTGACTTTGTCACAATCTAGTTCGGTGGCTCGCCACAAATATAAAAATGGCTTTATGCCTACGATTGGTGTGTTGGCGAGGTGGGTTGACTTGATCCCCAGGTGTGATGGTTGGTACGGTGGTGTGTAACGGATGGAAATTAGGTTTGGGTGGGAAATTTCATTTTGCATGCATCTCATTATTTATATTGTTAAACTTGTTTATGGGCTCAAGCCCAAAATTATGACTTGATGATCGGCGATGGATAAAGTAAGTGAGTTATACATCGAGTTCGAGTAACTCACTCCTCAAATTTTTCATCTCGTAATGGAAATTGACGTGGACATGGGCCGAGGATGACTTCGTGGAGGCCATACTGCAAACATGGGTTTAAGAAACTTTGAACTTTTAATAAGTACTTTCTTTAAATTGCTATTTTGAATATGATGTAATAAGGCCTCTATTAATGTTTTATGGATTTTATGCGTGGATGGATTTAAATTATGTTTTGGATATTTAATATGGGATTATGTTTATCTTATAATGTTTTCTTAAAATACTATGGGTTTTCAAACATATAAGATTCTTTATCTATTCTTATTTTCAAATCCTTTGAACTCTTATAAAAATTACTTTAAGGTTTTGTTAATTAAATGTCAAATGATAAGATTTTCAACTAATGTTTTTCAAATTCATCGAACTTAGAATTATTTCTCTTAATTTTTATTAATCTTTAATTTCAAAAGGGTTTTGAAATACCGATTCACCTAAATCATTAGATAGACTAAAATAATGTTCGATTCGTGTGACAAACCAAATCTCGTCTTAACGCATAGACCGGGTTTGGGGTGTTACATAAAGTAAGATATTTTATTTGTTATAGACAATATATGGCACAATGAATACTTGGATATATTAACCTTGATTTGTTGTAGACATAAAAATTGGCATAATAAATATTCGAAATCTTTTTATAAGTCTTGAAGTTATCAGGTGATTATAATACCATATGGTTAGATTGAACTTAAATAGTTGAACTATCATATTGCACCATCTTTTGCTTATGGATTCATTTGCTAAACTCTTGGACTTATTGGACAACCATATTGGGCACTCCTTTAATGGATGTACCTTTGCTCATGGATTCATATGCATAATTGTTGGATGTATAATACTAGATGATAGGCGTCGAAACCACCAAATATAAATTCCTATAACAAAATAACACTAAATAGCAGTATAGAAAGAGGATCGAATCCACA
Source organism: Gossypium rotundifolium (assembly GCA_025506655.1). Lineage (NCBI taxonomy): Eukaryota > Viridiplantae > Streptophyta > Magnoliopsida > Malvales > Malvaceae > Gossypium > Gossypium rotundifolium. The sequence goes on from CP106733.1 coordinate 135,807,579, forward strand.
AAGACTAGTTATCCAATTTTTCCTTTTTTCGTGACCAGAATTATTGTCGCGGTACAGTCGTGCCCACGACCTGTGAGTTGCTAGCTGAAAAATAAAAGGGGGTTTAAGTTGATAGAGAAAATAAAATAAATAAATATGTAATGTAATAAAATGAAAACAAATTCGTAATTGCAAAAATAAATTTAAGCAAATAAAATAAATGGGTAATTTTAAAGCTTAGCCTTAGCCTCGGTATAATCTAAACTTGAACCTATCCTTGAAAAATAGATTTTCCCTTCCAAGCGATAAGCTGGTTATAGCGACCAAGAATGTCCCGTCCGCCAACTTTTCCTTGTGTAGTAAATCCCAGTACGACCTGCAAATCGACCCTTGCTAAATTTCTAACCGCGATACACATGTTCACAATTCAAGATTTTGAAAACCTTGCGATCTAAAATGCCCAACTCAAATCAACGACCTCAACCGCGTGGTTCATTTAGATCCGATCACTTTCTCCCTTGACGAAGTCCAACTAGTCGTTTCCCACTTGGACATGCCAATTTGTTCGCGGGAGTTCAAATACAGCATGACCGACTTGGCTTCCCAACTGTATGCCAAACAACTCCAACCCAACGTGCACTTTTTGAATCGAAGTTGAATCAAATTTAAGGAACGGATTTGTACTATCCCATATATCGGAGAGATAGTGAATATTGCGTTGTGAGGTTTTACAGCGGGTTTGTATCTCACGATTGTTTCGTTGGAGCGTTTACTGGGCCAAAGCTAAAGGGGATTAGTTAAACATGAAATTAATCATGCTTAGATGGAGTATGAAAATTATCTTTAGTGGAGTAGGTGAAAGGTGAAAGGTGAAAGGGGCTTAGGAAGGAAATTGCCCAAAAATGTTGAAATGGAAAAATAATGGCAGTATGCCAAAAGGAACCACTGGCACAGAGATGAAGGGAAAAAAATAAAGGAATTGTTTTTATTTAAAAATCCAAGTTTGCCCAGTGGTTATAGCCACCAGGTATTTATACATACTTCTAATGCTAAAACTTAGTTAGATTTTTTCTAAACATTATCACTAGATAAATCAAAAGTTAAAAAATCAAATTTAAACTAAAGATCAAATTTAAACTAATTACAGAATTTTAACAATATAAAAAATAATTTGATCTTTATCCAACCACTTTTTTTAATCTTCAACCCTTCAATCTTTATCTAACCAACTTTAAATATTCAACCTTTCAATCTAACCCTCTTCTTTGCTTTTTGTTCCAATTTAGCCCCTTTTTTGGTATGAATTTGAATTTTGGTATACCAATTTCATTCATGATACGAAAAACCCAAGTTTAGTAGCATCTTATTCGATAATTAGCCAAAAATAAATGTATTAAAAATATGAATTTATCTTGCTATCACTAGATTATTCGATAGGGACCTCAATTTATGTGTGGGATTCTAATTGAGTAATAACATTGAGTAATAAAATTTAATCTTAATATGACACCAAGAGTTGAACCTCTAACCTCAGCATATTTTCTTCCAGGTATTTATTTTTATTATTTTTATTTAATTTCTTACGTTGACTTTTATTTTTATTTTTTCTTGCTACTACTAGGGGTGAGTATTCGATCAAGTCGAGTCGAATCAAGTAAAAAAAAATTTGAGTTAGTCAAGTTGACGAATCCTATTTTAGCAACTGAACTTAATTTGAAATTTTTTCAAATCGAATCGAATCGAGTCAAAACATTTCGAGTCAAGTCGAGTCGAGTTAATGAATCCTATTATTTATACTCAATGTTGCATTTACATGAACCGGTTATTTAACTAGTAGAAGAAGTACAATATTATTTAACTACATAAATAATATAATGATTTTGTCTTTTAACTTAATGGTTTTGAATTTTAACTAGTAGACGAAGTTCAAGATTATTTAACTACATAAAATGACATAGTTTTGCCTTTTAACTTAATGGTTTTGAATTTTAACTTTAGAAAAGGTAAACATTTATCAAAACAATGTAGTTTTATCTTTTCTTATTCGAATTTTTAGATAATTCGAATTGTGTAATTCATATTCGAGTTAAATCAAAAAACTTAATTTTTTATTCGAGTTAATTCGAATAACTTGATTAACTCAAATAACTCGAACTATTTAATACAAAATTTGAATTTTTTATCGAGTTTTTCGAATTGAATCGAATTTTGGTCACTCCTATCTACTATTTTCATTATCAATACTCATTCCAAAGTTAAGTGTTAACTTTTTGTTCTAACATAATACCTGTAATCTTGTAAGTTCTAATCAACTTCTTTGTGGATCGACCTCAGACTCCCTAGATTTTATTAGTTGAATATAACTTGCACCTGGGTCGTAGAACTAGAAAGTCTCTATCAATACGCCATAATGGCTTTCCACAAATTAGCGGAAAAGGTGATGACATCACAAACTAACTAAAATATGAAAAAGGCAAGTGCACTTATCGAATGGTAGTATAGCTATGGTGAGTTGGGAATATCGCATCCATGAGGACTAAAAGTACTAGTAGTTACTATCTTTTTATTATCTAGCCGAATGAATTGAAGGGATTTATTTTAACCTAATCTTAACTAACCTAATTACTAAGACGAAATAGATAATAAAGTAGGAAAATATTTGAAGAAAACCCATGAGAGAGACAATACCCAGGAAAGAATCCACCTAGACTTCACTTATTATTCTAAATCTGAATTAAACGATTTATTCACTTGTCTTGATCCGTAGAAATCCCTAACTTATGTTAATATCTCTTTCGAGAATAAAAACAACTGACCCTAGGTTGATTAATTGAAATCTCTTTCTAATTAAAACCCATATTATCACATTAACTCGATCTATGGATTCCCTTATTAGATTTGACTCTAATCCGATAGATTTATGTCGTCCTATTTCTAGGATTGCATGCAACTCCACTCAATTATGTCAGATCTACCCTTAAACATGGACTTTTGCTCCACTGAATTAAGCACATCAATCACGAATTAATATCCTAAAAACATTAAAACATGAAATAAGAACACATAATTGAGATCAAGAACAAATATTTATCATGTAATTCAGAAAAATCAAATAATAAGATATGTCTTAGGTTTCATCCTCCCTAGGTATCTAGGGAATTTAGTCCATATTTTTGGGGGAAAACATCTCAAAATTAGGAAAACAACAAAACATAAAGAAACCCAAAAACTTCGAGAGAAATTGAATTAAGATCTTCAGTCTTGAAGGAGATCTTGCTTTGAGTTGAATCTATTGGCGTTCTTCAAGTCTTTTCTTCATTTAGCTCTGTATATCCCCTTAGGTCCTCTTCTAGTGTGCATTTATAGACTTTAGAATGCTCAGAAACCCTAAAAATGGGCTTTTTCTGTGTAAAAGAGAAACATGGAACGATTTCGACACGGGCTGGCACATGGGCGTGTGGCCAGCCCGTGTGGTTCACAAGAGCGTGTGCTCAGCCCGTGTGGGATTGATTTGGCCGTGTGGATCCTTAAGACAGCCCATTTTGTTTGATTTTGGCCCATTTTTCGCTCCTTTTGCTCCCTTATGCTCACCTAAGTATAGAAACATGAAATTAATAGGTTAGGAGCATCAAATTCACTAAATTATGTAATAAATCATCCAAAAACATACCAAGCATGGGATTAAAACATGTTACATTTATGATTTATCAAAAGGCTTTCTAGAGAATTTTCAAGTTCACAGTCCCAACAGACCTCATGTTTATGGTCCCGACGGGTTACATCTTTGCCATATTGGCTTTTGTGTTTATTTTCCTAGCAGACCAACATAATGGATGCCATGGAGCCTCACTCACATAGTTTTACCTCATCTCGCCATCTTGGCGTATTATCATATGATGCTATGACCATGGGCTTTCCATAGATTTATTTTGTGATCTATCAGTTCGGTTAGCAATATATCTACCCTACTAAAGGTTACACAATAAATCTCCATTTCATAGTGATTTGCCTATCCGATTAGCAATATATCTGCTCTACTGGAGGCTACACAATATATCTCCTCTTCACATTTAATCATACAAATGTTTTCTCAATAAAACATAAATATTTATAGAGGCATTAACCATTTATTCGAATTAAAATGATATACATGAGTCAGTTCTAGAGATTTACCAGTTATTTACCTTTACTTCGACTTGGAGTTATGTTTCAATTGTCTTTCCTAACCCAGCAGCAACAACTGCTTAAAAGATCATAAGATTTTCATTAAAATCCCCATTACAAACATTTTACTAACATTTCAACTACATACGACTACCCCATGCAGGGCCTTACTGTAATACTCTTCCTTTTTATAATCGTAACATGTAAAGCTGACAGACTTACCAAAATGCAAAATCATCTGCTGATTAAACTAGATCTTTGTTCGATCCTAACGAAAAAGAAAATGTTGATGTTAGAGAGAACAATTTGGATATTAAGTAGAAAGAAAAACCATTTAAAATGGTCCCTCTTATAATTATATTCTCGGACCCCTTGATTTCCCTACCAAATCCAGGTTAAGTAAAAGAAAATTTGGCAAAGGTTAATTTCACAGTTGACCAGTCATGGGGAATGTCAAATCAGCCCATTTGACTCCTATTGATAAATAGTCAACCATGTTGCTTGTGATGATTTGATTAGTTGGCTTGTCTTAGTATACAAACAATCTTTCATACATCTTGCTACTCTACTCTTTACTCTGATCTCTGCTTTTGTTATTGCAAAGTCCCAACAACTCCTAACCAAACTCGATACAAGATCCAACTAAATAGTGCTCATACAAATCGAGCATACTATATCTTGGCGAGAGACTCGCGTTTTGCATGGTATCAAAGACAATTAAGTCTCCTACAACTTCTTCATACACTTGACAGGCTCTTAGTGTTCAAACACAATTCTAGGGCGTACTCCTTCATAGGCACACACTTTCTTGGGTGAAATCCTTTTTCACTTGAAAACATCTTGTGACTAATTCCTTAGATACCACCAACAAGTGGATGCTTTAATGCTAGTATGCTAGTATACACTGATATTCTAACTCGCCATTAGGCCAACAGGGTGGCAGATTATGTTACCACAGCACACCCAACAGTTTACCTGCCAACCTTACTCATCTTCTCGGATTCACCGCTTTTCAGGGGATGACATGAGTATTCTAATCTTTAGGTATAAATGTGATATCTCTATACTTGAGGTGGGATAGAGTGTACTTCACTTGTTGTATAGTGGACTAAAGAGAATGTAATTACTCATTAAACTAGGCTCCAAAGACATAGGGAAGTCAAATTGTATAAACGAATCTTTGTTATTCTTTATTTTTGTTTGCATATTTTTCAGCAATGCCAAACCATAATGGTGACCACCAAGTTTGAGACTTTGAGAATGTAAGATTTTGATACAATTGGTGAGTTTTATACTAAATTTTGTGACCTATCAAACCATGTATTTGCTCTTGGTGAAGAGTATTCCAACTCAAAATTGGTGTGAAAGGTCTTATGGCCACTTCTTGAAAAGTCCTCAATTAAGGTGACTACAATTGAGGAGGCTAAAGATCTAGAGAGCTTGAATATCGATGAGTTGATAGGGTCCCTACAAACTTCTAAGTTGAACTTGGATGAACCCAATAATAGTAGTCTAAGGGAGAAAGGAGCATTGCATTCCAAGCTGCTGATGAAGTGTCAAGTCCCAATGCCTCTGAAATAGAATAACTCCAAGAGCAGGTTGCTCTGCGTACTCAGAACTTCCATAAAGCCCTTAAGAAGTAAGATAGGAGGTTCAAGAATTTCAAAACATCAAATAACACTTTTAAGGCCAGGAGAAAATGTATTGTTGTCAAAGATGAGATTGAGAAAGAATAGAAGGACATCTAGTATCATGAAAACCTTGGCTATGGTAATATTTAAGTTGAGTGTGTTAACACTCTAAAGAAGAAAAGGAAGGTTTTATATGTTACATGGAGTGATGAAGACATCTCTAGTAATGTTGAATTTGATGAAGACTAAGTGAACAATTACATTGGAAAAACTCTAAATTTACCACTCAACCAACACTTTATTTTACTTTATTTATACATTTTAATTTTGTTATGCACACTTTATTATCTTCATTAATTGTATATTTATATTATTATTTAAACTCCTAACCGAATTGGTATCATGAGTTAACTGGGCAATAACTTGGTTAGAGAAATTACATAAATGTCATTCGTAATTAAAATAAGATATATTATTCAAGGTAATTTAGTTTTTTATTTAATAAAACCAATAAAACTTGCACATGATCACAACACAATGATAAATAATTTAATCTAATTTTTTAATTTTAATATCGTGCATATTTCATGTGTTATTATTAATTAGTTTCAAATCATACATTTCATTATTTATTGTGCGCTATTTTTAAACACACATTTGTGTTCTAAACTTGTGGTTTTCACACACATAATATTTTTATTGTTTTTTAATTAAAATATTAAAGTACCCCAAATAATACAACTTCTTTTAAATACGAAATACCATTTTTGTAATTTACTAACCGAGTTGGTGCTGTTAACTCGTGACACCAACTCAATTAGGGATTTTATTAATAGTATAGATACACAAATATATAACAAAGTTAAATAACAAATATGCTTATTACAGTTTCTTTTATTATAAAACTAAAATTGGTTTAGTTCAAATGGTAAAAGGATAAAAATATTAAAAAACTCACATAATTATATAATTTACTTTATAAATAAATTGTTTTTTTAGTAATTCCTTAACTTAGGATTTAATTGATGTCTCACATTAGCTTAATAAATTATTTTTATAAATAGTATAAATATTATAGATGATAAATTTAAAATTTAAAATCACATAATGAAACAAAATTATTATTATTTTTTGCATAAAGTAATATTGATGATTTTTTAATACGTATGATTACATGAAAATTAAGGTTTTGTATACTTGATAACATGATTATTGTAACACCCCAAACCCGGCCTAGAAGTTAGGCCCGAATCTGGCGTGTCACATTGAAGGCACAATTCGAAACGGTTTTGCTAATTAAAAATTTAAGGCCCAAAAGCCCAAAACAAAAGTTTATTTCGAAAACCATATTAACACTTTAATAATTTTATGAAATTTCTTAAGTGGGTAGTTGGAACAATAATAATAACCCAAGATATAAATTCAATTAGGAGTTACAAGGCCTTGTTACAATCCAATGAAAAAAAAAAGTATTTAAAATAAGATCATTTGAATAAATTAAAACATTTGAATAGCTTGTAGTGTGGTCATCTCCGAGTCCTCTCCCACGTCGAGCCGTCTATTCAGGATTACCTGAAACATTAAAATTAAAGGGTGTGAGTTTACGAAAACTCAGTGTGTACAACCCTCATCGATAAGAACATGCATCACAACAATCCAGGCCGAAGCCCATTACAGTAACGGTGGCAATTGGGCCTTAGCCCAAAATAGCCTCGGTAGAGCCTTAACCCACATCATATGTCACAGCAGATAATGTATGCAATGCAATGCAAACCCAGCCCCAACCTAGATTTTCCATCCTCTACACACCACCCGTACCAATCAATCATACCATGGGGATTTCTACAATCAACCCTCCATCTGCTACACACCATCGATGGCAGACATGCTGCAGTTAGCTGCTCATCGTCAGGATCGTGACATAGACACCAGAACAGATCGTGGCAAAGTCACTACAATAGATCATGGAAAAATCCACTACAACAAATCATGGCAAAAGCCACTACAACAGATCATGGCAAAAGTCACTACAACAGATCATTGCAAAAGCCACTACACCAGAACACTTCCCCTTTCATATCACAATCCCAACCCCATGCAAGCATAAGATACTGATGTATGGTTTCAATAGGATCGGCATGCATGTATAAGATGCTCATCACATATAACATGTCATCTCATCAGAACCATCTATTAATATCACAGAAGTCACTAACCTGATGAATCGCCTTTACCCTCCACGGGGATTTCAATAGCCATACCAAGTTTTCGGCATTTAACAGAATATACATAAATATATATGTTATCAAGACACAATAAATGGTGTGAGAAGTTACACACAATCACGCCAATCAACCCCAAAGGGTATAACGGTAATTTTACCTACCAAAGGTATTTTAGTAATTTACCTACCAAGGGTAATTCGGTAATTCTACTCATAGCTAATCCATGTATGCAGTGCATCTCGAACGTAATCAATCATACAATTAACACAGACAACATTAGTACAACCACGAGGGTACAACAGTCATTTATTGTTTAAGGGTAAAACGGTAATTTCGCAAGTTAGAGGTATTTCAATAATTTTGTAAATTGAGGGCACTTTGGTAATTTCGTAAACTGGGGGTATTTTGGTAATTTCATAAATTGAGGGTATTTTGGTAATTTTACAAGTCGGGGGTATTTTGGTAATTTTGCAAATCGGGGGTATTTTGGTAATTTCACAAATCAGGGATATTTTGGTAATTTTGCAAACCAGGGGTATTTCGATAATTTTACAAACCAAGGGTATTTCGGTACTTTTGCAAGTTAGGGTTATTTCAGTAATTTTGTAAATCGGGGGTACTTTGGTAATTTTGCAAATCAGGGGTATTTTGATAATTTTGTAAATCGAGGGTATTTTGGTAATTTCACAAGTCGAGGTATTTCGGTAATTTTGCAAACCGAGGGTATTTTGGTAATTTCACAAATCAGGGATATTTTGGTAATTTTGCAAAATAGGGGTATTTTGGTACTTTACCAATATGGGTATTTTAGTAATTTAACAAATATAAGGGTATTTGGTCCCTCTTGGATTTTAGTTATGAACTTTGGCCCATCAACAAGTCCTCATGGCTAAAGTGAGCAGACACTTCACGCACTGTAAGATTCGAGAAAAGAGGAGGTGGGCCACCTGGGCCGCTTAAATACCAAGCTCTCCCTAGATCCAATCCTAGACATGCGTATTCCCGTTGCCACACCCTAACCCAGTGACTTGTTCACAGACATGTTTAATTAGAAAAATTAAGTCTTATGGAATTTAAGAGTTGTTTAAACTAGACTAAGGTCCATAAACCCTAACATACATGTTCACGCCCCATAAGCCCATCAAGCCCAAATCACTCCCTTACGACCCATTAGGCCCAAATCTCATCATATAGCCTATTAGGCCCAAAAAAAATCCAATTCATGTATCATGCATGACTAATTCAATTTGTATAACCAACCAAACCATTTCATCAAAGTTAGCCTCAGGGCCCACCGAGCCTATTTAGCCACTTTCGGCTTTTTGGCTTTTTGATATCGTGTGTAGTGTTTGTACACACACGGTAACATGCTACTGCAAACCCCTTAGTCATGAACCTACAATCAACATCACCTAACAATTAATCATAACTTAATATACACTTATCGGAAACTGAAACCTCATCGTAACCTTACCGTGCACCTCACGTTATAGTAGCCCTTCCTTCGCAACTATTGGCGATTATCCTCTAGGTCTGCACCCAAACGCCCACCAAGGTATATTAACTCTCCTCATAGAATGCTCTCTATATAGCTAGCTTCTCACCTTCCTTCTTTGTATCTTTCTGATGTGGGATCCCTCCTTTAGCAGAGATTAAATCCACCTCAAACTCTTCTCTTCCAATCCGTAAAATAAATACTTCATTGCTTGTCATAAGATTCGAACCCAAGCTCCCTTGCACCCTTAAAGACACCTTGCAACTAGACCACTCGCTTTCTTGTGTCTAAAATCATGCGCAACTAAATATAACCCTATGGCAAAATTCTATAGTCCTTTTAAAAAGAAATCCAAAATGCAAAAGCCAAGACTTGAACCTTGGACCTCCTTCCTTCCTTGTGGCGTCACCCCCTTGTCTCCTATGTGGCATCACTTTTCCACTACACCACACACTCCATTTGTGTCATTTTCCCCACATTTTATTCCTAAAGCCTACTACTAACTCCTAGGGTTTTATTCACCCAAAACCAAAATTTTTCCTAAGGCCTAACTTGAACCCGGGACTTCATAGAAGCTCCCTAACCTTCCAAAATAACTCACCTACTAGATCCAACTTGCATTAAAGCTGTTCTCTTATTCCCAAAAATTTTAAATGCTCCCGTGCCTAAGGCCCCACGGGCCTAATTCTTTTAGGCCCAATTTCGGGATGTTACAAATCTACCCTCCTTAAAGAAATTTCATCCTCGAAATTTCCAACTAACTACTAAACGCACCACTCAAGTCACACTACTATGCTTTCGTTGCGCACTCTGATTAAGAATTTTATGAAATTAGCACTTAGTTCCACTTGTTTAGGGCACATGACTTATGTAAGTAACAACAATTTCTTAGAGTTATTTCGCGGTCGAGAATCCACTACAGGCTTAAGTTTCCTACGAGTTTTAGTGTCTAAAAGCCTATTTTTAAGTAGCCTAGTATCTATACAGTTCAATAATTCAAACAATAATAGAAAAATTTACTTGGCTCGACGTCGAGGCTCGATGAACCACACTTCAAGAATCCTGCCAAAACTTCTAAAAAAAACCCAAAATCTAAGGCCCATTCACAGCCTGAGCTTTGTAATCGGGCTCTGATACCAAAATTGTAACATCCCAAACTCGGCCTAGAAGTTAGGCCCGAATCTGGCATGTCACATTGAAGGCACAATTCGAAACGGTTTTGCTAATTAAAAATTTAAGGCCCAAAAGCCCAAAATAAAAGTTTATTTCGAAAACCATATTAACACTTTAATAATTTTATGAAATTTCTTAAGTTGGTAGTTGGAACAATAATAACAACCCAAGATATAAATTCAATTAGGAGTTACAAGGCCTTGTTACAATCCAATGAAAAAAACAAAGTATTTAAAATAAGATCATTTGAATAAATTAAAACATTTGAACAGCTTGTAGTGTGGCCATCTCCGAGTCCTCTCCCACGTCGAGCCGTCTATTCAAGATTACTTGAAACATTAAAATTAAAAGGTGTGAGTTTACGAAAACTCAGTGTGTACAACCCTCATTTGTAAGAACATGCATCACAACAATCCAGGCCAAAGCCCATTACAGTAATGGTGGCAATTGGGCCTTAGCCCAAAATAGCCTCGGTTGAGCCTTAACCCACATCATATGTCACAAACAGATAATGTATGCAATGCGATGCAAACCCATCCCCAACCTAGATTTTCCATCCTCTACACACCACTCGTACCAACCAATCACACCGTGGGGATTTCTACAATCAACCCTCCATCCGCTACACACCATCGATGGCAGACATGCTGCGCGATTAGTCGCTCATCATCGAATCGTGACATAGTTAGTTACGAATGATCGTGGCGAGCCACTCCAATGCAAGATCATGGCAAAAGCCACTACAATACATGGCAAAAATACAATAGAACACTTCCCTTTCATATCACAATCCCAACCCCATGCAAGCATAAGATACTGATGTATGGTTTCAACAGGATCGACATGCATGTATAAAATGCTCATCACATATAACATGTCATCTCATCAGAACCATCTATTAATATCACAGAAGTCACTAACTTGATGAATCGCCTTTACCCTCCACGGGGATTTCAATAGCCATACCGAGTTTTTGGCATTTAACAGAATATACATAAATATATGTGTCATCAAGACACAATAAATGGTGTGAGAAGTTACACACAATCATGCCAATCAATCCTAAAGGGTATAACGATAATTTTACCTACCGAGGGTATTTCAGTAATTTACCTACCAAGGGTAATTCAGTAATTCTACTCATACCTAATCCATGTATGCATTGCATCTCAAACATAATCAATCATACAATTAACACAAACAACATTAGTACTACCACGAGGGTACAACGGTTATTTTATTGTTTAGGGGTAAAATGGTAATTTCGCAAGCTAGGGGTATTTCGGTAATTTTGCAAATTAGGGGTATTTTGGTAATTTTGTAAATTGAGGGTATTTTGGTAATTTCATAAAACGAGGGTATTTTGGTAATTTCACAAGTTAGGGGTATTTCGATAATTTTATAAACCGAAGGTATTTTGGTAATTTCACAAATCGAGGATATTTTGGTAATTTTGTAAACCAGGGGTATTTTGGTAATTTTGCAAACCAAGGGTATTTCGGTAATTTTGTAAGCTAGGGTTATTTTAGTAATTTCGTAAATCGGGGGTACTTTGGTAATTTTGTAAATCAGGGGTATTTTGAGAATTTCATAAATTAAGGGTATTTTTGGTAATTTCACAAGTCGGGGTATTTCAGTAATTTTGCAAACCGAGGGTATTTTGGTAATTTCACAAATCGGGGATATTTTGGTAATTTTACAAAATAGGGGTATTTTGGTACTTTACCAATATAAGGGTATTTCAGTAATTTAACAAATATAAGGGTATTTGGTCCCTCTCGGATTTTAGTTATGAACTTTGGCCCATCAACAAGTCCTCGCGGCTAAAGTGAACAGACACTACGCACCAGGTAGGATTCCAAAAAAGAGAAGGTGGGCCACTGGGGCCGCTTAGATACCAAGCTCTCCCTAGATCCATTCCTAGACATGCGTATGCCCGTTGCCACACCCTAACCCAGCGACTTGTTCACAGACATGTTTAATTAGAAAAATTAAGTCTTATGGAATTTAAGAGTTGTTCAAACTAGACCTAAGGTCTATAAACCCTAACATACATGTCTACGTCCCCATAACCCATCAAGCCCAAATCACTCCCTTACAACCCATTAGGCCCAAATCTCATCATATAGCCTATTAGGCCCAAAACAAATCCAATTCATGTATCATGCATGACTAATTCAATTTGTATAACCAACCAAACCATTTCATCAAACTTAGCCTCAGGGCCCACTAGGCCCATTTAGCCACTTTCGGCTTTTCGACTTTTCGGCATTGCTGATATCGTGTGTGTAGTGTTTGTACACACCTGGTAACCACGTGCGCTGCAAACCCCTTAGTCACGAACCTACAATCGACATCACCTAACGATTAATTATAACTTAATATACACTTATCGAAAGCTGAAACCTCACCGTAACCTTACTGCACCTCACGTTATAGTAGCCCTTCCTTCGCAACTATTGGCGATTATCCTCAGGTCCGCACTCAAACGCCCACCAAGGTATATTAACTCTCCTCATAGAATGCTCTATATATAGCTAGCTTCTCACCTTCCTTCTTTGTATCTTTTCGATGTGGGATCCCTCCATTAGCAGAGTTTAAATCCAACTCAAACTCTTCTCGTCCAATCCGTAAAATAAATACTCCATTACTTGTCATGAGATTCAAACCCAAGCTCCCTTGCACCCTTAAAGACACCCTGCCACTAGACCACTCACTTTCTTGTGTCTAAAATCATGCGCAACTAAATATAACCCTATGGCAAAATTCTATAGTCCTTTTAAAAAGAAATCCAAAATGCAAAAGCCAAGACTTGAACCTTGGACCTCCTTCCTTCCTTGTTGCATCATCCTCTTGTCTCCTATGTGGCATCACTTTGCCACTACACCACACACTCCACTTGTGTCATTTTCCCCACATTTTATTCTTAAAGCCTACTACTAACTCCTAGGGTTTTATTCACCCAAAACCAAAATGTTTCCTAAGGCCTAACTTGAACCCGGGACTTCATAGAAGCCCCTTAACATTCCAAAATCACTCACCTACTAGATCCAACTTGCATTAAAGCTGTTCTCTTATTCCCAAAAATTTTAAACGCTCCCGTGCCCAAGGCCCCATGGGCCTAATTCTTCTAGGCCTAATTTCGGGATGTTACAATTATTTTGCATGATTTCTTGTATTTAATTCGGTTTATTTCTGAATTAAACCCTGTTAAATTTGTAATTTTATGATTTAATTCTTGTCAGGGATGCAATTGATCAAAAGCAAGCTAAAAAGGGCCAAATTGAAAGAAAATCATAGAAATGGGGCCAAATTAAAAAGATGGAGGAAGCCAAGGACTCATCAAGCAATTGACTTTGTAAAAAGCCAAGAATAGGAAATTCTATTTTTAGATTATTTTATTTTTATTTATTTATTTTTATTTAAGATTTTATATTAATTTAATCAAGCCTATTTTTAGTAAATCTATTAGTATAAATAGGGGTTATTTGTAATTGGATAATCATCAATCAATTCTCTCTTTTCCTATTCCTATTTGGAGTTGTTTTTCTCTCTTTTCCTATTTCAATTTTGAATAAGATTTCTTTTATTTTTTTTCCCTTCAAGTTAGCGTGAGATAATCTTCCCATTTCAACTCCTTTTTGTTTGTTTTCCCAAAATTGGTTTAATTACCTTCAAAGCCCCTTCCCTTTCCAATTTCCATCATCCTCCACAAAAACACTTTCCACCACCTTCAAGCATGAGTAAAATCATGCCACACTAAACCCCTTTCAGCTTTAAGCCGGTATCAACCCCGTCAAAAACCCGTGAGTTATGAACCCGAGCTATTCAACTCCCGATTTCTGATACTTATTATTTCTCCGGATTAAGAGTATGACTTCGTCAGCTCACAAAGTCAAGTCATGCTAAGTCAAAAAAGACGTCGTTTGAGTTAGTGCGGCTAGACATACAGTTGGAATTCCGAAAGGATCGATTGTCTAATTGGTCTTCCTTGAACACATTGGCGTGCCAAGTGGGGATTGTTGTTTGGTTCCGTCAAGGGAAGTAGTAACCGAATTTAAATGTCCCAACGTTTGAGGGCATTGGTTTGAGCTAGGCTCTTCTAGAATGCAAAGCTGCCGGAGTTCTAAACCACGAACGTTCCGTAGGTTGTTCGATCGGTAAGGGTTAGTTATAGGACGTTCCATAACTAATTTACACAAGGAAGAGTTGGTGTCCGAGGCGTCCTTGGTAGCTATAACTAGCTTATCAGAAAAGACGAGTTCATCTAATTTCGAGGATCAGGTGAAAGACAGAAAAACCCGCGCTTAAGGCTGAGCTAAGTTTTATCGATTTATTTTTAGATTATTTCAATTTTATTTACCTATTTAGTCCGTTACTTTTACATTTTTATTTTTTGTGTTTGTTTCAGGTTTAATATTTTACTCCCCCCGAACGTCGCGGGCACGACAATTACCCAGACATTAATCTGGTCAAGAGATAGACAATTTTTTAGTATGACCAGTCTCTGTGGGATTGACCCTACTCCCTATACTGCTTAAATTTGCAAACTAGGTGTAGGTTTGTATTGGTAGAATCGACGGCCATCAGTTTTGGAGTTGCTGCCGGGGACTGGCAACACTTACAATTGTTTAATTCGTCTTCATGACCAGATCTTTATCAGGAGATCTCGAATATGACCCAGAGATCGAGAAATCAGCACGAACGCGACGAAAAGAGACAAAGCTCTCAAACGCGTAAAGCAGAAGTTGAACTAGGGCAAGGGATCCTAGAATCCGACGTTGAAAAGTTGAGCGAAAAGCAATTCGTGCAGAGGCAATTCGACATGGGAAACAAGTTAAAGTGGTTGGACCTGAGACCGAACCACTTCTTGAACCAAAAGAAGCGAAAGACAACCTTGGTGAACTAGAAAAGATGGCGAACCGAACCATTCGTCAACTAGCTGCTGCTCCCAACGAGCAAACACCATTATGCATCAACTATCCAACCAGAAGAACCCTGTTCGAGTTGAAGTCAAGTTTGATTCACCTTTTGCCCACCTTTCGAGGCTTGAAAAATGAAAATCCACACACCCACTTGAGAGAATTCCACATGGTCTACTCAAGCATGAAACCGTAGGGAGTACCCGAAGATGAAATCAAACTTCGGGCTTTTCCTTTTTCTTTAGTTGATACAGTAAAAGAATGGTTATTTTACTTACCCCCCGGTTCTATCACAATGTGGGATGACTTATCTCGTGTTTTTCTTGACAGATTCTTCACAGCGTCATGAGCAGCTAAACTTCGGAGGGACATAGTGGGAATTCGCCAAACGAAGAGTGAATCGCTCTACGACTATTGGGAGCGATACAAAAAACTATGTGCAAGTTGTCCTCAATATGGGTTGACCGAACAATCACTTCTCCAATATTTCTACGAGGGTTTGCTCCCTATGGAAATAAAGATGATCGATGCTGCTAGTAGGGGGCACTTGTCAATATGACCCCTTAAAGGGCGAGAGAACTTATATCCACCATGGCAGCAAATTCTCAATAGTATCGACCGAATTCGAAACCCACAAGACGGGTTAAAGGGGTAAATGTTTCATCTTTAGAAGATAAATTGGATAAGCTTACCAATGTTGTTCAATCTTTGCTTACAGAGAAGAAGAATCTGACCCAACTATGTGGAATTTGTGCTACATTCGAACATCCGACAGATTTGTGCCCAATCCTTAATGACAATTCAACGGCACATGTTGATGCTGTTGGAGGTTTTTCAGACCTCCACAAAGACGCTATGATCCTTTCTCCAACACCTACAACCCCGGTTGGAAGGATCATCCCAACTTGAGTTACGGAGGGAATCCTCGATATAATCAACCGTACCAATCAAAACCTCTGCAGCCACCACAATAGCAACCCAAGCCGAGCACATCTCTAGAAGTCATTGTGGAAAGACTTGCCGCCGATGCTGCAAAATATCAACAGAGGACAGACGCATCAATACAATAGTTGACTAATCAGGTTAGTAAACTCTCGATGACAGTTAATTGTTTGGAATCTCAAGGTAAATTAACTTCTCAGACAGAGCCAAATCCTCGATAGAACGCAAGTACAATAACTCTTCATAGTGGTAAGGTACTGGAAACAGTGCCAGTCAAAAGTCGTGGGCAAGACCAGGAAGGGAAAAAGCAAATGATGGATCCAACAGCTAGGCCAGATTCAGAAATTCAGAAACCGGTTGTGATGCCACCTCATTTTCCAGTGAGGCTTGCAAAAGACAAGAAAGAAAAGGAGGAAAAAGAAATCCTCGAGACATTCAAGAACATGGAGGTAAATATCCCTTTACTCGACGCTATCAAAAAAATTCCTCGTTATGCGAAATTTCTCAAGGAACTGTGTTCTAGCAAGAGAAGGTTGATAGGTAACGAAAGAGTAAATGTAGGAGAGAATGTCTCCGCAGTACTGCAAAAGAAAGTTCCTCCCAAATATAAGGACTAAGATATGTTTGCTATTTCTTGTGAGATAGGTAATGTAGGCATTAAGAAAGCCATGTGTGATCTAGGGGCTTCAATTAATGTTATGCCTTATTCTACTTATAAGTTGATTAACGCGGGTCCTTTAAAAGAGACAGGAGTAATAATCCAGTTGGCGGACAGGTTAGTCGTTTATCCCGAAGGGTTGCTTGAAGACGTCCTTGTTAAAGTTAACGAATTAGTTTTCCATGTAGATTTCTACATTATCAATATGGAAGATGATAGCACAACTAATTCGTCTGAAATTTTACTTGGAAGGCCGTTTCTAAGTACTACAAGCACAAAGATTGATGTTCAGAGTGGAACGCTGACAATGGAGTTTGATGGCAAAATCATGAAATTTAACGTCTACGAAGCCATGAGTCATCCTAACTCACTATTAAATATTTCTAGTATCGATATTATAGATTGCTTAACTCAATCTTATTCTGAATATCATAACTTTGATGAGTTAGAAACTGCCCTTTACAGAAGCATTGACATGGATGTTTTACGTCATCTCGAGGAATTAGCCGTCATAGAAGATCCGTTGCGAGAAATTGTCAAACACTTAGAAATGCAACCATCATCGATGAACCAAGGTAACCAATTTGAAATATTACCTTCCTAAACTAAAATGTTACCTTCGGTTTTGTAGCCACCAACCTTGGAGCTTAAAGAATTACTGGATCACCTCAAGTACGTCTTTTTGGGAGAAAAAGACACCTTGTCGGTAATAGTGTCAAAGAAACTGACCCAAGATGAGGGGGAAAGTCTGGTCCGAGTGCTGAAAGATTATAAGGAAGCTATTGGTTGGACAATAGCCGACATAAAAGGGCTAAGTCCATCAACTTGTATGTACAAAATCTCCATCGAAGAGAACACGAAAGAAAAGAGAGATGCTCAAAGGCGTCTTAATCCGCCCATGATGGAGGTAGTAAAGAAGGAGATCCAAAAACTATTAGATGCTGGAATGATATACCCGATTTTCGACAGTGATTGGGTTAGCCCGGTTCATGTCATGCCCAAGAAAACCGGCGTGATAGTGGTGAAAAACTCGTCAGGAGAGCTGGTCCCTACACGAGTCCAGAATGGATGGAGGGTTTGCATCGATTACAGAAAATTGAATGCAGCTACACGAAAAGACCATTTTCCACTTCCCTTCATCGATCAGATGCTCGAACGATTAGCTGGTAAGACCCATTATTGTTGTCTCGATGGATATTCAGGATTTTTCCAAATCCCAGTGGCTCGGAGGATCAAGACAAAACGACTTTCAAGTGCCCCTTCAGAACGTTTGCGTATAGACGAATGTCATTTGGAATCTGCAATGCTCCGACCACTTTTCAAAGATGCATGGTGAGCATATTCTCCGATTATGTCGAGAAAATCATCGAAGTCTTTATGAATGACTTCACGGTATACGGTAACTCTTTTAACGAATGTCTCGATAATCTTGCTAAAATATTACAAAGATGCCTAGAATTTAATCTTGTTTTAAATTATGAGAAATGCCATTTCATGGTTGACAAAGGGTTAATTTTAGGTCATATAGTTTCCTCGAAGGAATTATGGTTGATAAGGCAAAAACAGATATTATTAACTCATTACCTTACCCTACATCTATGAGGGAGGTTCGTTCATTTCTTGGCCATGTAGGATTTTACAGACGATTCATGAAAGATTTCTCGAAAATCGCGTGACCATTTTGTAGCCTATTACAAAAAGATAAAGAATTTGAGTTCGATCAGACTTGTAAGGACGCATTTGACGTGCTGAAGCAGAAATTGATCTCTGCCCCATAGTGCAGCCACCAAATTGAGACTTCCCATTCGAAATTATGTGTGATGTCAGTAACCAAAGTGCGGGAGCTGTTCTTGGCCAAAGAATAGGAAAAGAGCCCTATGTTATCTACTATGCTTGAAAACTTTGGATGCTGCTCAAAGCAATTACACAACCACCGAGAAAGAATTATTAGTTGTTGTGTTTGCTTTAGATAAATTTAGATCTTACCTATTGGGAGCTAAATTAATTATCTTTTCTGATCATGCAGCTTTAAAGTACCTGATAGGGAAAAAGGAGGCAAAACCCCGACTGATCAGGTGGATTTTGCTCCTACAAGAGTTTGACTTTGAAATACGGGATAAGAAGGGATCCTAAAACCTAGTAGCTGACCATCTGAGTCGATTATCGATTCCAATAGACAACACACCATTGAAGGACAACTTTCAGATGAAAACCTATTTGCAGCAAACACGGTTCATTCTTGGTACGCAAACATAGTAAATTACCTTGTTACAGGTACTACCCCTTCGGAATTACCAAAGTCTAAAAGAGATAAAATAAAAAAGGATGCGCGTTATTACATTTGGGATGATCCTTACCTTTGGAAACATTGCTCAGACCAGGTAATTCGATGGTGTGTAGCTAAAAGAGGTACAATCTATCTTAACTTTTTGTCATTCTTATACATGTGGAGGACACTTTGGACCTAAACGCACCGCACACAAAATTCTCGAATGTTGACTATTTTAGCCAAACATATTTCGTGATGCCTTTTTATTTTGCAAAACATGTGAAAAATGCAAAAGAGTTGGCAACCTTAGTCGTCAAAATGAGATGCCCCTTACCCCCATTCATATTTGCGAAATTTTTGATGTTTGGGGCATCAACTTTATAGGTCCCTTCGTGTCTTCTTTCGGTAATTTTTATATACTCTTAGTTGTCGATTATGTCTCTAAGTGGATAGAGGCGAAAGCTACTCGTAATGATAATGCTAAGACCGTGGTTGACTTTCTTAAAAGTTCTATTTTTTTCCAAGTATGGCACTCCACGAGCGATAATCAGTGACAGAGGAACCCATTTCTGCAATAAGCTCGTAAGTGCACTAATGGAGAAATATGGAGTGATTCAACGAATTGCCACCGCTTACCATCCACAAATGAACGGGCAAGCCAAAGTGTCGAATCGAGAGATCAAGTCCATTCTGGAAAAGACGATTAAACCTAATAGGAAGGATTGGAGTTCAAGACTTAATGATGCACTTTGGGCCTATAGAATTGCTTACAAGGGACCAATAGGCATGTCACCTTACCGACTCATTTCCGGTAAACTGTGCCATCTTTCGATTGAGTTAGAGCACAAGGCAGTTTGGGCTGTTAAGCAGTGTAATATGGAGATGGAGTCTGCAGGAAAGTATCAGAAATTGGACATCTAAGAACTCAAGGAAATTAGAAACGACGCGTATGAAAATGCTCGAGTTTATAAAGAAAAGACGAAGGCGTTTCATGACAAGTTCATCGCCAGGAAGCAATTTTCAATAGGACAAAAAGTTCTTCTATACGACTCCACCTTAAAAATTTTCGCTGGTAAGCTTCGATCCAAATGGATAGGGCCATTTACTATTCCTAATTTGTTTTCAAATGGTGCAGTGGAAATTCAAAGTGAAGAAACGCGAAAGTGCTTTAAGGTGAATGGGCAACGACTAAAACCCTTTTCGAGAATTTTCAAACGCACACAGTTGAGGAGATTGTTCTCGACGAGCCCAAAATTTGAATAAATAGGTCGTCGAGCTAACGACGTTAAACAAATGCGCTTTTTGGGAGGCACCCCAAATTTCTTTTCATATATTTAATTTTAAATTTTAGTAAATTTAGGGAGTACATAAATAAATTTTTACTTAGTTCAATTGATTTGATGTTTTCAGGAAAATAATGGAGAGCATAAATTTTTCAAGAGTCGGAAAATAGTGGTGGCGCGGGCACGACATGCCAATAAGGTGACAAGTATTTACCAAAATAGAAAAAAAAAAACCCCAACATTTATAAAATACCCTTCAACCCAATACCCAATATACTTATCCATTTAACCCAAATACCCATTACCCAAACTTAACCCATCTACCCAAAACCAAAAACCCAAAAAACCAAACCCAACACACACCCAAATGACCCAACACCTAACCCAAACAAAAAGAAAAAAAAAGAGAAATACAAACCCAACCGTCCAAAGGAAAGAAAAAAAAAGAAAGTAGAAAATAAAATAAAATAAAACACCTAAACCCCCAACCCTTTTATCTTCTTCATCTTCTTCAACACACTAAAAGAAAAAACCCTTAACCCAAGACCACTCCACGCCGCCGCCGTTGTCCCACACCTTCCGTCGCCGTCGTAACACTCGTTGCCGTAACAAGCCATCGTCGAAGCCGCCACCATCGCCGTTTTCCTCTCCCATTGCCGACGCCGAAACCTTCCCTTCACCCCTTCCTCTATTCTCTTCTCCTCCACCAAGACAAACCCCACTCCACCGCGGTGCCCCTCGCCCATCGTCGCTGTTTCACTCCCCTACTGCCACTATCGTCAGTTGACGCCAACACCTCCAACCACCACCCTTTCCTTATTCTTTTTCATTTTCTTTATTTTTTTTCACAACAAAACCACCTTCCACCACCGCCCTAAACAACAACACATTTAAACCCCCACCTTCAACCATTTAAAAATCGACCGAAATAAGCCATTCTCGGTCACCGTCGCAAGTCACGCCACCTACCGCTGCCGTGCACCGCCGTGGCCACCTCCATCGTCGTTGCACCAGAATAGCTTTTTTGCCACATTAGCACGGGCGCAATGGTCCGAACGCGAAACCAAACATCGGACAATGTCCCAGTTTCACTCAACTAAAATCGACACCGTTTTACCGCACCTTCATTCGTTGATTTAGACAACGAAAATGCTCCTTAGCAACCTCCTCTACAACAACAGGCCGGCCCATCGAGAACCCGACGTCAACGAAGGCCAACCCTAATCGAGTCAGACACTTCAGGTAGTCCCGAAGAAGTCAGACCTCTAACGATAATGTCGAAGCTACCCTACCGTCGACGAACGAGTCACTCAACGCCAAACCAGAAGTCATCAACAACTGACACGAGAGCCATCGACACCCCCGAACAGCAGTACTGAAGCTGTTGATGAAGAAAACCCACCTGACACGCCTACCGAGCACATTCAACCACCCCGAGACGGCCAGCGCAATAGACTTAGTTGTGCCAATACAATTCCAACGGAAAGTTGTCTTCGTGAATTTCTCGACTTCTTGACATCGAAGCATCAAATACGATATGACACCATCCGACAACGCTCACTCCCGGTCTGTAAGCAAATCAATTTTCCTACTCTTGAACTTTTAGATATGCATGATGGTGTGCTTTATTATTTTGATGCTATTGGTTGGACTTTATATGCTAATGTTACTTGTAATGCATATTATGAATTAGTATATGAATTCTACACCACTTTTAGCTTCAATATTAATGCTTTGCAAACTGTTGAAACAAAAAATATTGAATACTTTCATTTCCTTGGGAAAGACTTTCGGATGTCAATTTCTGAATTTAACATTGCCATGGGTATCATTGGCCCTAATGATATTCAGTCCGATTCCTATCATTCTGCTTTGTTAGATATTCCGAACAACTTTGATGCTCAGCATGTTTATCGTATTTTAACTGATTCTGATAATCTTTATAATCTGAAGACCACAAAAGACTTATTGGTGCATGAACCTACTTTGAGATATATACACCGATTTTTGGCATTTAGCTTTTCAGGTAGAAATGATGCATCAGCTGCTTTGACTAAAACTGGACTATTCTTTTTATGGTGTATGCATCCGGGTTTTAAAGTCAATCTAGGATATTGGTTTGCACGTAATTTTCATGTCGTTCTGCATTACAACCGTCCACTTATAATTGGATCATTTATTTCAAATTTAGCCTCTCGACTTTTTTCTGAAATTGATTTCTCAACTTTCACATGTGCATATAGTATGAGCAGCCTAGATAAATATTGTTTGGATTCTATGGGATTGCTTGCCAGCACCCCTACTTCGTGTTATTTTGTTCCTCTAGGTACACGGACTACTCGTGAGAATATGGTTTTTCGCCAACTCCCACACATTGACACTAGAGAACGCGAGGAACAACCTCCATCTATGGAGGATCGTTTAGGACTAATCGAGGCGAGACTTGGAACGATGGAAACTCAAGTCTCCACAATCCTTGAAATCCTACAAAACCATTACACCCAACATCATTGAAGACACACATGGGGAGTACTCTGAACTTTTTATTTTGCTGCTGATTTTTTTCTTTTTCTATCTATAATATGCACATGCTTGAGGAAAAGCTTAGAAAAAGTAAGGGGTGAATATATATGAAGTATGCATGGATGGATGATTGGTTCTTGCTGCATGTTCTCCTTTGCATATGTTCAATCTTGCATTGAATTCATTCAACAATTTATTTTGACGGTGAGCCTTTAATCTCATACTTAGTCAAATTGGACAACTAGGTAAAATTTTTTTTATTTTAAATACTCAAGTATATAGATTAATCGACACTTGTGTTTTTAGGTTGATGTATGTAACTAGATTTTCATGAATTGATTGTTTGAAAATATTTGCTTGTACATGAAAAAAAAAAGAATGAAAAGTAAATAAATAAATAAAGGCTCAGGTTATGAGTGAAAGTCTCGAAAATGTGACCGAATTGAGTAACCGGGGTGAGGTGCTTGGGTTGTCATCTCACCTCACGTAAAAAGGTTAGAGCGACGAGTCGATAGCTTAATAACACTCCGCTAACAGAGCCCAATAATAAAGACTGCTTGAACTGAGTAACCGGAATAGGGTGCTTGGGTTGTCATCCTAGTTCGCGTAAAAAGGTTTGACCATGTCCAGTTTATTATTTTCTAAAAGTATATTAATAATGCCTTGCAATTTATTAGATTCAAACTGTTTGTCATGAAATTATCTAGTTTGCATATGTCAAATTTTATGACACTTGTCTTGTTGATTAATTATATGTTCTGAGCATTTATTTAATTATTTTTGCCTATGTTGTTTTACATTGAGTAAGGGTGCAGAAAAAAGGCTCGGTTCTTAATAAATTGTGGAATCAATTTTAATGTTTGAACGAACAACATGCTTGAAGGCAAGCATGAGCTAAGTAGGGGGAATTTGATAACATGATTATTTTGCATGATTTCTTGATTTAATTCGATTTATTTCTGAATTAAACCCTGTTAAATTTGTAATTTTATGATTTAATTCTTGTCAAGGATGCAATTGATCAAAAGCAAGCTAAAAAGGGCCAAATTGAAGGAAAATCATAGAAATGAGGCCAAATAAAAAAGATGGAGGAAGCCAATGACTCATCAAGCAATTGACTTTGTAAAAAGCCAAGAATAGGAAATTCTATTTTAGATTATTTTATTTTTATTTATTTATTTTATTTTTATTTAAGATTTTATATTAATTTAATTAAGCCTATTTTTAGTAAATCTATTAGTATAAATAGGGTTATTTGTAATTGGATAATCATCAATCAATTCTCTCTTTCCTATTCCTATTTGGAGTTATTTTTCTCTCTTTTCCTATTTCAATTTTGAATAGGATTTCTTTTATTATTTTTTCCCCTTCAAGTTAACGTGAGATAATCTGCCCATTTCAATTCCTTTTTGTTTGTTTTCCCAAAATTGGTTTAATTGCCTTCAAAGCCCCTTCCCTTTCCAATTTCCATCATCCTCCACAAAAACACTTTCCACCACCTTCAAGCATGAGTAAAATCATGCCACACTAAACCCCTTTCAGCTTTAAGCCGGTATCAACCCCGTCAAAAACCCGTGAGTTACGAACCCGAGCTATTTAACTCCTGATTTTTTATACTTATTATTTCTCCGGATTAAGAGTATGACTTTGTCAGCTCACAAAGTCAAGTCATGCTAAGTCAAAAAAGAAGTCGTTTGAGTTAGTGCGGCTAGACATACAATTGGAATTCTGAAAGGATCGATTGTCTAATTGGTCTTCCGTGAACAGATTGGCGAGCCAAGTGGGAATTGTTGTTTGGTTCCGTCAAGGGAAGTAGTAACCGGATTTAAATGTCCCAACGTTTGAGGGCATTGGTTCGAGCTAGGCTCTTCTAGAATGCAAAGCTACTGGAGTTCTAAACCACGAACGTTCCGTAGGTTGTTCGATCGAAGGGTTAGTTATAGAATGTTCCATAACTAATTTACACAAGGAAGAGTTGATGTCCGAGGCGTCCTTGGTAGCTATAACTAGCTTATTGGAAAAGACGAGTTCATCTAATTTCGAGGATCGGGTCAAAGACGGAAAAACCCGCGCTTAAGGATGAGCTAAGTTTTATCGATTTATTTTCAGATTATTTCAATTTTATTTACCTATTTAGTCTGTTACTTTTTACGTTTTTATTTTTTGTGTTTGTTTCAGGTTTAATGTTTTACTCCCTCCGAACGTCGCGGGCACGACAATTGCCCAGACATTAATCTGGTCAAGAAATATACAATTTTTTAGTATAACAAGTTTCTGTGGGATCGACCCTACTCCCTATACTGCTTAAATTTGTAAATTAGGTGTAGGTTTATATTGGTGGAATCGACAGCCATCAATACTTAATTAGATTGAAATAGAAATTTTATTGCATTCCATAAAATTAAAGTTGTAGCTTTAGTTTTAGTTTAGTTGGTATTGGTATTATTGTCAGTACATGAAGATGTGGGTTCGAGTGCATTGAAGTGTAATATCTTCCTATTTAAGGGTTGGAAAAGGGTTATGGATAGTTTTAGACATTGTATAAAAAAATAGATACAATAAAAGAACCTATAGTGAGATTAATGTTTAAAAAAACATTAATCATTATGGACGAGATATTACTCATGTATCAAAGTACACATTGAACCCAAACTCAAGTACTAAATTAAGACAAAAAATTTCATATAAAATTGAATATTAAAACTAAATTTAAGTATCAAATATATATATATATATATATATATATATATATAACTCTCATCCAATTTTTGAAAAAGGTTTAATTTTGTTTACGGTGTTTGTATTTTTAAACATTTGAAATTTAGTTAATTTACTTTTTGATTTGAAAATTGAAATTCAATTGATGATATATTTAACAAATTTTCATTAAATTTAAATGTATAACATCTTAATACTCAGTGTAGATTTATAAAATTTAATTAATCACACATTTAAATTTAACAAAAAATAATTAACATTACCCTGGGTTGGACCTTAAAAGTTTTTTTTGTCGGATAATTGAGGGATTCAAAAGAACCACAACAAAATCAACCTAAATCAGACCAAGAAGTGTCATGCTGGTGCCTATCCTGCAACATGTCAAGTAACACATCCGGTGGATGCTCCAACAAACATAGCCCTCACATCATCAAATGTCCTGTCTTTACTAGTCTATCAATGCAAGAATTCTACTCTCTATTTATTTGCTTGAATTCAATCAACCACTGCCTCTTACTAAGTTGATAACTAGAATTTCCGCAAGACAATTCTTAGAAGTATAATTACTACGAAGGACTTGAATCAATGCATTATCACTCTCAACCTCAATCTTTTGGTATCTCCTATTTCATGCAAGAGAAAGACCTTTTAGCATTGCCCATACCTCTATTTGAAAGATTGTGATTGATTTTAGGTTTTACACAAATTCACCTATTGTTAGAATTTTGAAGTACACCTCTAATTACCGCTTACTCTCTAATTATAGTTATAAATCCATCCATATTAAGCTTTACTCATCTTTTTTATAAATTTTTAAAATTTTTCACTCGTCGAAATAAGGACCTATTAATTTAATTGTTGGTCATAAAAAATAAATTTGACCCACGAGATTCTAGCAAAAGCACTTCTCTATTGCTATTATGCCCATCATTAAAAACAAAATGATTTATGCACTTCCATGATTTTCAAATGCAAATAGCAAATAAAAGAATGACAATCCATTTATTCGACTACTATATTATCTTCATTCGTCAAATTTCAAGTTAATCAATCTTGTGACAGTAAAGAAAAGAAATTAGGTTGAATTTTAGTTTTTAAATCGGATATGTAGGGAGATTAAATTAATTTAATTACAAATAAAATATTAATATTTAAAAAATGAGTACAAGGATTGGGGTAGAATTAGACTTTTTTAATTATTGACAAAAATGCAAATAAAACACTTACTAATCCTAGGCATCGCCAATCACGCCCGAGACCAACTAATTAACTGCTCCACCCATCTAAGATCCGGCCACGTAACAATTCTATTACATGGCACAATCTCCACAATCCACGTAGTCCTTACCGCCCAATTAACAAATTTGGAAAATTTTAATACTTTTTATTATTTAACCGTTAAAATTCCTACCGCTTCTCCTGAAAAGAGGTTAAAGATAAATCTCAGACAGAAAGCGGGACACAGAAAAAAGAAAAAAGAAAAAAGCGAAAAGAATAATAAATAATTTTATAAAAAGGGAGACTAATCGGATCATAGCCTTTGGTTTAGCTTCTCATCGTTGAATCTCTACCGTTTATTCTCATTAGCGGCGGTAGCTCTTCTCGATCGCTGCTCCGCCGTCCATTTCTTTTTCGCTGGTGAGTCTGTCATCCTCACTTTCCCTATGATTTTTCTAGTTGTTTTTAAAATTATGAAGAATGGAATTGAACTGTTTTTTTCTTTCTGTTTCTTTTTCCCTTGAAATTGAGCTGGTTATTAGCGTATTGAAGAATAAAAAAATGAAGCAAAGTAATTTTTTTTTTGTTAATATAACGATTTGGTAAATCATATAAACTATCAGAAAAAAAATTTCTTTGAATGAAATGTTGATATTCTCTTTTTTCTTGGAACTGATATCTTGAAAATTATTGAAGATAAAATTTTCCCGTTTTGATTGATACTTTTTGAAAGCAAAAGTGAACGCAAAAACGCTTTCGGATGGAAAAGCAAACAATATTCTCTATGAAAAATTGTCTTAGAAAACCAAAATGAATGTTTTACTCCTAATATAAACTATGGATTGTAATGATAATTTATAGAAATTAATATTATTCTTCGAATTCTGTTTCTTTTCGTTCTAATTCACAGTCCTGGTTTAGCATTTAATTTCTAGCATGGCTACATCTTTGCTCAGTTTTACATAATTAAGTGTATTTATTCAAATTCCATTGGCATCTAAGTTGAGTAAAGGTACGCTTGAGGGCGAAACATTTAGCGCTTTTTATAGGTTGGAATGGATAAGCGGTCTGTTATTATATTTTTCCTTTACAGTATTTAGATTTCATGACAAAGGGGTTTTTATTTTAATTTTTAACTTGATAAGTATTAGATCAAATAAGCATGGGTGATATTTCTGTTCTTTAAATCTATTTTATGAAGCAAATTAAGTTTACTTCAGCTTTGGTTCTTTTGTTGTCTTCCATAGACAGTTGTTATTTAAACATAGAATTTACTTCATAAATACTCTAGTAATAAGTTTATAGTGTGCTTTTTCTTTTTGGTTCAAAAGACTTTGATTTATTGGTTCTTTACTCTGATTACCTTACTCGATGTATTTAGTCCTTGAAATTTCTTTTTGATCTTTGAAAATGGAATTTTCAGCTTTTACTTCCTTTTTCTTTAAATAAATTGAACCAGTTTCTCTTGTGATTCTTCTAATGATTCTTTTATCTTTCCTTTGGTTAATGAATCAGGTTTTCTTTTGATTCTTTTAATGAATCAATTTTTCTTGTGATTCTTCTAATGGTTCTTTTATCTTTCCTTCGGTTAATGGTATTGGCTTGCTTCCTCAATGTAGCAGTTTCACTATATTTTATACCTGGTTTTGCTTACAGAATCGGTTACAATGTAAAACAAAGAGTTACCAAATTGAATTCATCTTGGTGATTATGAACACTTCCAACACAAACATTTCCATTCAAGTCTTACCAGCATTAGAGTTTGGCGTCTGCTTGAGAGAAAAGCTCTCTGCTGTCGCCATCTTCACTGCTGGCACTGAACTCTACCAGTTCTCCCCTTCATTTCACATATCTTGATCTGAACTGCTCCATTGTAACTGGATGGCTGTTGCAGCATTTAAGGGACTCTTCAATAGTGAATTTCATGGAAATAAGATGATGGAAAGGAAATCTTCTGGAAGAAGACGTGTATTTGTGCAGACTGAAACTGGCTCTGTTCTTGGTATAGAGTTAGATAGGAGTGACAATGCCCATACTGTGAAAAGGAAACTACAGATTGCTCTTAATGTTCCAATAGAGGAGAGGTCTCTCATATATGGGGATGTAGTCCTGAAGAATGATCTAAGTACCGTCAGAAATGATTCTCCACTTCTTCTCACGAAAAACTTTATGCACAGAAGCTCATCTACACCATGTCTCTCACCTACTGGAAAGGATGTACAGCAGAGAGATCAGAGTGGTCCCATTGAGATATTAGTATGTTTAGATCACTTTTCCAGGATACGGAAACTTGTAAGAGAAATTGTGGAAGCAATGAAGTTTGGGATTGATCCCATCCCTGTTTGTGGTGGTCTAGGTGGCGCCTACTATTTTCGAGATTGCCAGGGTGAAAACTGTGCAATTGTTAAACCAACTGATGAAGAACCTTATGCTCCAAACAACCCAAAAGGTTTTATTGGCAAAGCCCTTGGGCAGCCAGGACTGAAACGCTCAGTACGGGTCGGGGAGACTGGCTTTAGGGAGGTAGCAGCTTATCTTCTTGATTATGATCACTTTGCCAATGTGCCCTCTACTGCTCTTGTGAAGGTCACTCACTCCATTTTTAATGTCAATGGTGAAGTGAATGGAACCAAGCAGCAAGAGCGAAAGGAGTTTAGCAAGATTGCTTCTCTGCAGCAGTTTATCCCTCATGATTTTGATGCCAGTGATTATGGGACTTCTAGCTTTCCAGTTGCTGCTGTACATAAGATAGGGATATTGGATATCCGCATCTTGAACACTGATAGGCATGCTGGAAATCTTCTGGTCAGGAAAATTGATGGAGGAGGAGGACTTGATCAAGTGGAGCTTGTTCCAATTGATCATGGCCTATGCCTTCCAGAAAACCTGGAGGACCCCTACTTTGAGTGGATCCATTGGCCTCAGGCATCAATTCCTTTCTCAGAGGATGAGCTTGAATATATATCTCATCTTGATCCATTTCGAGACTCTGAACTGCTCAGAATGGAGCTTCCAATGATTCGAGAGGCATGTCTTCGTGTCTTGGTTGTTTGCACTGTTTTCCTCAAGGAAGCAGCAATTTCTGGTCTGTGTTTAGCTGAGATCGGTGAGATGATGAGTAGGGAGTTTCGAGGCCAGCAGGAGGAGCCAAGTGAACTTGAGTTCATATGTATTGAGGCGAGGAGACTTTTAGAGGAAAGGAATATACTTTCTGATAACGTGAGTGCTGTCGAGAATGAATTCCAGTTTGAAATTGACTGTGAGGAGGAGTCAGATATAACTTGTAATCTTGAAAAGAAATTGGCACCACAGGCTTGTTGGCCACTCGGTGGAAATATCCGGAACCCACTTTCCAAGGTAGAAGAGAATGTAGAGGAATGGACAGAGGAGGATGGGAATATAATACCCCCAAGGTCAGATGAATATGCTTTTACTGCCCAAGAAAAGGCTCCAACTGTTCCAAGACTGTCAATGTCCATGAAAAATGTTAGCATTGGAGACAAGAGTTGGAAGCATGAAAACGTAATGCAGAAAAATGGCTTTTTGTCTGGAACGTCATCTGGAAACAGAAGTGTGAATGAACAGCTTGCTGGAAGCACCAGATTTGTGAAACTGGCTGATATGAGTGAAGAGGAGTGGGTACAGTATCTTGAGAAGTTCCAGCATTTGGTTTACCTGGCATTTTCTAATCGTAAATCAGGGAGTGTAGGACAGAGACAGAGACAGAGGCTTGGAACTTCATGCCAGTTTTGATTTAGTTAATCTTTTCAATGCTAAAGTTAGAAGGTTTGAGGGTTGTTGGAACCAGAAAGCAATACTGTAGGTCACTTGAAGGTTTTCCTGTTAAGGATGGACTTGACCAGGTTGACGTTATTCTTATTGGAGATAGGGTACTACTTTTAGACCATGAAAGGTGAGGACTACTGTTTACTTTTCTTCGCCTTTTTAACTATCACCATTTCCATTTGCTTTGTGTTTTTTGGTTCTGTTTCTGTTTCCTTTGGTGTCCATATATAAATAATCTGGTTGAACTGCGCTTTATTCCTGAATGTTGAATATAATAAGGAATTTACAAGAAAAATAATGCTACGATATTGCAGATTCAAATTATGTGAAGTTTATTGGGTTGTCCACCTCCAGTGATTTAAAGTTCTGCAAGTATCTTTTTTATTATGGTTGTAGCATATGGGCCAGCATTTCATACCAGTTTATATGATATTCCTTGAAGTTTTAAGTTTTAACTCGCGCTACTAATTGTTTAAACCCCTTTAGTTGGGCGACTTTTGTTATTTTCTTCAATCGAGATTATATTCTGTCTTTAGAAATTACCATCTTCTTTGCAGGGATTGATTTCTCGAGTTTCATATATTTTTTGCAATATGAGATTGATACCTGCGTGTAAACGTACATATTGTAGGATGCAGAGTCTAATCGTGAAATTACTACACAATAAGAAATTTCACTGCATTCAAAAATTTGGATGATTTTGCATTTTCAAGGATGCTGAACTTGTAGTAGTACAATGCCATCATCCTATCTCTTACAGCCGTAACTATTTCACCTTATTCTATTAATCACTTTTTGTTGGTGTATATATAGTTGCTCAGAATGCATACTATAAGATTACATGCAACATTTTATCTATAAAACTAAATAAGGATAAGAAAGAGATAAATATACATATTAAGGCCCAAACTGGAAAATTAATAAAATTAATAATTTAATTTTACAACAGAAAATTAATAAAATAATTTAGATAACAAGTTAATATTTATGTTAACAATTATAGGGAAGGGTATGTATGCACAACGGAAGGATATATTAATATCATAGAAATTTATTTTACAAAAGGACAATAGATAATTTACAAGGATAATTTATAAAGGTGATCAAGAGATTTTTATGGCTTTTGAGAAAAAGAGTAAGTATACAAAAGAAGGTTTTTTGTATCTCTTTTTCTTGATTCCTTTTTTGATCCGATGTCTTGTTTAGGCTATCATAATTCTTATTTATAATACAAATTCTAGACTCTAATTTATTTACATTTCAAATCCACACAATATCCTGATAAGGATGACTTTAATGTCGATTTAATGGTTGCTTCCACGTAGCCTTTTTGAAATAAATGTTGACTTGATGGTTGCTTCCACGTAGTCTTCTAATTTTGTCAAAACTGTTGTGGTTGTTTCCACATTTCCCATGCATTAATGGTTGCTTCCATCATGCTTTCATCATCATTTGTTTCATTTGTTTATGGACATTTATGGATGGTGATGGTGAATAGATTTCCTTCCTTTCACGTCGCCTCCAAAATTGAATGCTTCTTTCTTGGATGTCATTCTTCCACGTGTTGTGTTTTGTTGTTATCTTTCTTGGATGTTTCTGAGATTCATTTCCTCGAGTTCATCGAGATGTAATGACTCTGGTGAAGGAACTGGTGAATTCCAGCTTTCCCACGTGTCTTTGATTTCCGTTGTTATCGAAAATCATCGATCTCCATATCAGCTATCTTTCTTAATAACTGAACAGACTCTTCATTTCTTTCTTCCTGGCTTTTTCCAATGTCATATGCTAAAATTCTCTTGCCATCGGTCCAGAACATATAAGTGTTTTGTTGAAGTAGATACTGGGCCTTGGTCATCAAATCAATTAAACTTGGATTTGATAATTAGAAAATCATTATAACACTTGTCAATGGTTTTGCCAAGTGTTATTTATCGTCATTATTCTTTGAGAGGATTTTCCCAAAGCATTATATGAATATTTCAAATTTGATATGGCTGATAAAATTTTTCTTTTTCACTATACCAATAAAACTATTTATTTCTATATGAAAATAATAAACAAAATCATCTATATTACTAAAATTTATTAATCTAGATTTTACTATAGCATGAAAATCGTTTAGTAAATGAAAAGAAAGATTTTGGACTGTTACTTCTTTAACAAATCTCCATTCAATGCTGGTTATATCAAATGGTTCATGATCTAGTCTAAATTTGATACTAGGAAATTGTTCTCCTATATCATTAGTAAAAACATAAGATTGTAAAAAGTATTTTGAAAAAATTTCTTTAAATTGAGCTTGCTGATTGCAAATAGCTCTATTTATTTTCGTAAAAATATCTAGTGGTAGAATTTGTCTACATTTATTATATAGACATATTCTAAACATTTTATTAATAATAGAACTGTTTGTCCCTTTATTAATAAAATATTAGAATACATCAAGAAGATTATTTATCTCTTTAATATTCATATATTCTATTAGTATTTCGTCTCAATCTTTGTACAAAATAGATTTAAGTAATAATTCATGGGATTCATTTTCTTTAGTTGTTTTTCAACTAAGAAATGTGAAAATTGTGTAAGAGCTCTTCTAAAGTTTGCTCTTTGCTTAGTAATATGGGTTTTCCATATTTTGTTTATAAAATTATAATATTTCAGAGGTATTCTTGGATCATAAAAATCTTTTATTTCAGGAATTTGTTGTTGTTTTAACAAATTTTCTGTTTCTTTTAAAATCTCAGCATAATTGGTTTGATATGCTGAATTTGGATCTTGAGACCAATTAAAATAACTCACCAGGTTTGGTGATTGTGTTCCAAATGGTTGGCTTACCATTGGATATGGTACATAATATCCCTGGTTAGGATAAAATGGTACTTGAGCAGGTATAGTGATAAATCCTTGTTTAGGACTTATTGTTTTCCCTTTGTTGGGTTTTTTTATGGACAGTTGTCCATTCTCTAACTTTTTCTAGAGGTTTTTTATCTCTATCCATAAGGCCTGCTAAGAACATCAGCAATTATTAGTATAAATAAATTTAGTATTTTCTACTAGAGGTATTTCTATAGAAGTTTTTTCTATAGATAACATAATTGATTTTATTAATAGAAAATGGTAAATATTGATTTATAAAATTATTTCCTAATAAAATATCACCATACATATCGTGAAAATATAATATTTTGGAATTATAAATCTAACATTATTTATGTAGATTGGTATATTTTTGCTTTATAATAAATAGTAGTTTTATTACCATTTATTCCATTAATTTGTATTGTCTTTTTATAGGTTCCAAATTTTCTCAGAATTCTATTCTTTTATAGCTACTTGGTTGTAGCTCTTGTATATAATGTAAAGAATATGATTTATATTCTTTATTATGTAATGTAATTTCAATATATGTATTATTATTTCGTGATTGAAAATTAATAATATCTTCTATTGAGGATTGAATATCTTCTATTCTAGTGTTTCTAGAATTTGTACTAGGTGTAGTAGGAAAAATAGGAATATGAATTGTTTTCATACCTATTGGTGTAGAAGTACTTATATTTTCCTCGTCTTCCTCTAGTTGAGAATTAGAGGTTAAAGCTAAATTATCATCTGTATTAGTTATCATATTATTTTTAAAATATAACTTATCTCGAGATGAAATATATTCTCCAGTACTTACCGGTTTAGAAGTACTTGCATTATTAATTTTTTCTATCATCCAGTCTCTTGGAATTGATAGGCCTTTTAAATGTAATACTTTTGGTTGAATTTCCGTAGTAAACTTATTGGGCTCAAAAAGCTCAATTATTTTATTATTTATTTCTTTTATTTCTACTTCTTTCGTATTAGTATATTCATTAATAAAAGCTAAGCTTATTGCTAAATCTTCTGCTAAATCACTAATATCAGAATTTTTTGTCTAAATTCTAAGATATAGACACTCTTCTATCAGAGGGTCTGTTATGGATATAAAGTCTTAACTTTAAATCCTATAACTCCTGTATGTAAATTAGATTGAATTCCTTCAATAAGTGTTTTTATTGGATTCTCAAATCTTTTATCTAATAATCTTGCTATAATAGGAATATCATGACCTTTTCAAAATAAAGCTCGATTGTTATCATAATTATTCCTAAATGTATATATCTAACTCGAGGGTATTTTTCTTAATCCTTTTTATTCTATCATTAGTAAATAATGGGATTTCTGTTAATCTACCTTTAGTATCCTTAGCGACTGTGTTACCGCTAATTTTTTCTATATGTCTTTGTGACCATATTTTAAACTTAGATATTTTATAAATTTCTTCTTTAGAAATATGGTTTTAGTAATTTCTTCTATCATTTCATCGTAAAAGTCTTTCTTCTCCGATTAAATTTCTTAATTTAATATCTGTTGTTGTTTCTTCTCCGATTAAATTTCTTAATTTAATATATGTTGTTCAGATTTAGGAATTTCTTCTAATTGATTATTAGAACTACTTCCTAACATAAATATATATTCTTCACAATGCTGTGTTTAATGCATTTACGATATTAATTTATATAATATTTTAGTATGATTTATTTCTTCATTGAAACATATTTCTAAATCTTGTTCTTCAAGATTTTTAATCATTTTCCTAGCATTTTTCCTTTGTTAGGACAATTTGTTACTATGTGACCTTCTTCATCACGTATAAAACATTTACATATTTATTTTTAGGTTTATTAGAAGTTTTCTCCGACAATTTTTTTCTTTTGATTATTATTACAGTATAATTTTTATTTCGGTTTCCATCTATCTAATTTATATTTTTGTGTTTTTAATAAGTAGTAGGACGATAGGTTTACATCCAAACTCCATTCATTTTCTAATATCTTTGTACAATATTTATGATTCAATTTATGCTTAACTTCTTTAGAAGCTTTACTTTGTAAACAATGTAATATTATTCTTTCTTTAGCAAAATTAATTCTATTGCCTATAGAATCTATATTTGCTAAATCTATTCTAGAATCTCTACTATGTTTTTCTATATAAGAAGCGTATTAATTAATACAAATCTCATCACAAGGTGGTGGTAATTTATGAAAATATTGGATTTTCCAAAATTCTATACTATCATTCTTTAACTTTTGATATTCATGAAGAAATTTTTTAGAAAATTCTTCTAAATATCTTATATCACATAATTTTAATTTTGACAATGTAAGGCCCAATTTCTGACCCGGGCCCAATACCTCAAGTTAAACAGTAAACACAAACCCAAATAGTTCATGGCCCATTATTTTCAACAGAGTCCAAAACAAGGCCCAATTTTCTCCAAAACAAGGCCCAATGGTAGCAGAAAATAAAAACCCTAGGGGTTTTCAGCATTACTAGCGCCGCAACTATCCCACCTCAGCTAGCATTTGTGCGCAAGACACGGCCCTCTCGCGACGTGCACTGATCCACAACTCCACGTCAGAGACATGAGCCACCACGCACTTACAAACGAGCAAACTAATAGTTGTAAAATAGGCTATAAAAAGCCAAATCAAATCTGTAAAGAGGGTTTTTTTTTTTTTTACATAGAAATATACACAGTCTCTACTTTTTCTACAAATCCAAGAATACAGACGATTTCTCACGAATACAAAAGCAAAAGGCAGGTTACATAGGAAATACACAAGGGAATACCCTACAAATTTTCAGAAATATCAACACAATACCAGTAGAATTGAGCAAACTTTTGGGGAAAATAGGTGAATATTTGAATAGAAAACAATTTTCGAAAGTGATTTGCGCAAATCTCTATTTTATATAGTTTGCTTTTTTTTGTTAAAAAATTTCGAAAAAGAAGAGGGAAAGAAGCTTACCAGGCCATCGGCCTTGCGTGCTCGGGATCGATTACGAATCGGCGGTGACATGGTGACGAAAGGAAGAGGTTCAAACCCTAAAAAAATTTTAATAGAAGGGGGTTTTGGTTTTTCATTTTTGAAGCAGAAAGGGGAAATAAAGGAAAGGCACGACCACATGTGGATTTGTGCAAGTTTACCCAAAAAGGGTAAATTTTGCATTTGGTCCTTCCTTTTGCGCCCTTGTTTTGATTGCATCTTCCTTCAGTTTTCTTCTATTTTTTAAATTTGCCCCTGAATTTTACACACCACTTCAATTTGATCCGTCTCGAGCACGCCCTTTTAAAATTTGGAATAATGGTGTTTTCAGTCCTTACTCTCTAACGCGAATTGTAATTTAACTTTTTTTATTTTATGATTCGCCCCCAACTTTTATTTTCAGTTTAATTTTGTCCTTTGTTCACCCATTTTATTTTATTTTTTCCAAATTAATTATTTCTAATATTTATTATTATAATTACTGTTATATTATTATTCTTATATACAATATTATTGTTACTAATCACATTTTTATATTCCCTTTTTTTGTTATCGTTTTTATATTACTTTTTTTCCTTTTTCCAATATTACTACTATTATTTATTCCTAACACTATTTCATACTATCACTTTTATTATTATTAGTACTACTATTATTTTATTATTTTTACCAATTCTATTGTTATTTCTATTACTTTTATTATTGGTCTTACTTTTGTTCATTTATTGCTACTTTTTTATTATTACTATTAAATTTAATATTATTTCTATTCTTATTATTAATATTATTTTATTTTATTTTAATTTTTTATTACTACATATCATTTTTTCCCTATTATGTTATTATTAATACTTTTTTTATGTATATTATATCTATTACTATTATTTCTATTATTGACACCATCATTTTTAATGTGGTTATTATTATTTTATTATTATATCCATTATTTTAGTATTATACTTATCTTTTTTTTATATTCGTTAGTTTCATTAGTAGTAGTAGTATTACTTTTGTTTCATTTGTCATATTATTTTTTGTTATCATAATATTATAGTTCTTTCCCCATTTTTGCATTCATCGTTATTTATTCCTTATTATTATCGTATCCACATTCTCACATTTTTATTTCTATTTTTTGTCAAAAATTCATAAAAGGGGTTTCTCAAAGGTAATATTCCGTGTTTGGAAGTTCGAGAAATCGTGCCCAATCGTGCTGGGTTTCGATTTTTCGTTCGTCTAGATGATTGAATATCCTTTAAGGATTTTAATCGCGTTTTCTAAATAAGGTAATGTTTCGTGTTTGAAAGTTTGAGAAATCGAGCCCAATCGTGCTGAGTTTCGATTTTTCGTTCGTCTAGATCACTAAATATCCTTTAAAGATTTTGATCGTGTTTTTTGAAAATAAAGGCAATATTTCATGATTGGAAATTCAAGGAATCGTGCTCAATCGTGCTGGGTTTCTATTTTTAGTTTGGCCAAATAGTGAAACACCCTTTTTAAATTGCAAGACATGAATTTTGGAAATCATGAAATGATCTTGGTATCGATAGTTTGAAACATCGTGTCCTATCGTGCTGGATGTGGTATTTCAACTTTTCGGAACAAGAGAGTTTTGATATCCAATGCGAGTTATCTAAACATTTTTAAAGATTCATATTTTAAAATATTTTTTTTTAATTTTTGATATTAAGGACATTAATCAATCAATACGGTACCAATTTTGGGCGTTGCGAGGGTGCTTATCCTTTCTCGTGCGTAACCGACTCTCGAGCCCGTTTTCTTAAAATTCGTAGACCAAAATTTTTTCTAAAGTGACCCAATCGCACTTTTAAAAAAAAAAAGATTGGTGGCGACTCCGTTTTTCTTTTTAAAGTCGTCCGTTTTCCAAACGAAAAAATGATTTCGACAGCTTGGCGACTTCGTTGGGGCCCTATAAGAGAGTCAAGCCGTAAAATTGGTTGATTAATGTCTTTTATCGAAAATAAAACTTTTTCATTTTTCCATTTGCATAAGTTTGTGTCGCGTCATATAGTTGTTTTGGTTTGAGACACATGGGATATCTCTGCATTCATGCTGCATGACCGTTGCGGTCACACCCTTTAAGTGGAAGCGAGAAGCTATGCATTCGTGAGGTTTTCACCTTCGCATGGGCTAGGGGACTATTTCTGGGATATATCCGTACCTATGGTTTCGTGAGGTTTTCACCTCCGCATGGCCATAGGGAAATGTATTCCCCTAAACTGAACTCGATCCGTATGAGCCTATAATGGGTGAGGATTGAGGAATCTGCTGATTGAGGAATCTTCCTTTAGAGCTAAACCACATATAGTGAACCCTAAGAGCCTACCTTAGGTAGAACCATGCTAAACCTTATTGGTTACCTATACAGTGGTTTGACATTTTTTACTTGCTTTGGTTGCTATTATGTGACACTAATATGTTTTATTTTGGCCATGTTTGCATGTCATTTCATACTTAGAAGGCATCGGTTCCTGTTTTGATTACTAAGATAGAAGGCTTGTTACGGAGAACGGATTCCTTGATAAAGTAGAGGATAATGTGGCTGTGCGTTTATGGTCAGAGAAGACACAACTTGAGAAGGGAGATAGTCTAGTCGAGGGGTATGCATCGGAATTAGGGGACTTCACTCACATCAGTACGACACAGAATGAGCTCCAAGAATTAAGGGATATATGGGCCTGTTGGGATGAAGGAACCAAGCAACTCTTTTACCTTAATTATGGTGATCTACCCTACTTATTGGACATCAAAGTGGACAAACACTTATTTCGAGCTATGACTCAGTATTGGAATCCCGCTTATAGCTGTTTTGCATTTGGGGAGGTGGATTTGGTGCCTACTGTGGAAGAATATACGGCTTTGCTTCGTAGCCAAAGGGTTCAGGTTGAAAAAGTTTACTTCAGGGCCGCTAATGCACCGACTTTTGTAAAGAAGCTGACGAGTATCACTGGGATGAGCGAACAGTGGGTCATGGCACGAATCCAACAAAAAGGTAAAGGGCAATGCATTCCTTGGGTGAGCTTGAGGGACCTGATGGTGCCACTTCCAGATATTAAAAGGAAAGTTAACATTTTCGCCTTAAGTATCTACAGGCTTAGTAATTTTCCCCAAGGCTTTGAGATATGTAGATGAAGCAGTTATCGACTTATTCGATCGTCTTGACAAGGGGGTTACGCCGGTACCAGCAATTCTCGCTGAAACGTTTAGATCTTTGAATGAGTGCCGGAGAGCAGGTGAAGGTAGATTCATAGGGTGTGCGCAGCTATTGTTGGTGTGGTTCCATAGCCATTTCTGGAAAATAGATAAAGTTTCTTATCAGGTTTTCTCTGAGAATTACTCCGTTAAAAGAGTTAGCAACCACGCCCAGAAGAGATAACATATCAGAAGAAAACTGGATCGCGTTCCTTCAGAATCTCTAGGAAAAGGACGTTGAGTGGAGAGCTCCTTAGTTAATTTCCGATGAAATTATATACCGGTGTGTGAGTTATAATTGGGTCCCTTTGCTAGGAATTTGGGGAGCCGTTGGGTATGCTCCTTTGCTCATGCTAAGGCAGTACCAATAAGACAGTTTATACCAGCGACACATGGGCTAGCCCAGTTTGAATTTTCGTATATAGAGAATAATTATAAGAAGAAGGTCCGAGAGATTGCTGATGCTTGGAAATAAATTTACCGAATGAAGAGAGTTGCTGTAGGTCCAATGATAACCCTCGAATATAATGCATGGCGGAGTAGGAGAGTAAATGATAATATTCCCAAACCGACACAAGATGGTGCTCGACCAATAGAGAAATACCTGCAAGTAGTCCCTTCCGAGTTAGAATTCCTGAAACAAGACTTTGAAAGTAAAAATTTGAAGTTAGGTAAAAGGATAGAACAACTGGAAGAGGAAAAGGTGCACTTGAGGTTAGATATTGATGTCCAGAAATCAGAGGCTGAGAAACTAAGAAAAGGGAAAAAGAAAACCGAAGAAGATTTGGACAACTTGAAGACTGACTACAAAAAAATTGCACTCATCAATAAGGATTGCTGGGTTGGGTAAAACCTCAGAACAATGACGTCAAGAAATTCAAGAAGAGAAGGCCAGGGTCGATCAGTGGAAGAGGAGGTTCCATGAGGCTCAAGCACAAAAGGATACGCTGAGAGAGACTGTGGATGAGAGCCAAAGCGAAAATGAGATGTTAAGAGCTCGAGTAGCGGAACTAGAGAGGGCATTGTGTTGAAGCCGCAACTCTACGGTGAAGCTAGAATCAAGCTTAAACCAGATTGAAGAG
Organism: Gossypium rotundifolium; assembly: GCA_025506655.1. Lineage (NCBI taxonomy): Eukaryota > Viridiplantae > Streptophyta > Magnoliopsida > Malvales > Malvaceae > Gossypium > Gossypium rotundifolium. Next base: position 135,848,718 of record CP106733.1, read on the forward strand.
TTGAAAGTAAAGGTGGTAGAGCTCGAAACGGCGCTGTAAAATAGTGAGCTTCGGATCCAACTATTGGAGGCAGATAACCAACAGTGGAAAGAACAGCTTCAAAGATCTCAAAACCAGGTCAGGGACAAAGACTACGTTATGGGTGAAGCCGTGGTTCAGATACGAGAGGTGGCTGATCATCTACAAACCTTAGCAGTTCAGGCTGATGTGTTAAGTATATTTTATGAGTCAAAGTCAGACCAGGGTCGAGAGTTAGCTTTACTTCTTGAGAAAGTTAGAACTTTGGGCATAAGGGCTAGGTCGTATATGTGACTCTGTTTTATGTAAAGGATTTTGTTTTTTAAATAAGTTTTCTATAAGAAATTGAACCAGAATCGACGCCTTTTTGCATTCATATCATGGATCTGCATTGTATCGCATCATATCCATTTAATATCGCAAAATAACCCTATTAACTAGAGATCATATTATAGTTATCCTGGAACACCGCTACTACACCCAAAAGAAAACAAAAGCTATGAATCAAAGTTTAGAGAGGCTAGAGCAGATGCAGAAAGAGATGCAAGACCTACAGCAGGCTCAAATGCAAAAACAGTTGGCTAAGATCCAACAGGACATGAGGGATCAAATGCTGGAGTCCCAGAAAAGTATGATGAGCCAGTTAACACAGTTGTTGACTAGAGGACCTGGAAGAGAAAAGAGGCCTATGGTCGATACCAGAGATGATAATGAAAATTTTGCTGGTCCACCAGGCTTGGCCCCGGCAAGTTCTCAAGTGCAACCACCAAGAGAGTCGGTCAACATCAAACCCCAGTACCAATCTGATACCCCAACACCGGTAAACCTCCGATAGGATCGAGCTCTAACCTAGGAGTCAATTTGGAAAAACCAATGGTCCCTGACTTCGACGACGTAACAGAAGAGGAAAAAGCAAGGGCAGAACTCCCAAAAGAATTTGAGGACCGATGTAGGTGGTTGGAGGAGAAGTTTCGAGCATTGGAAAGTGTTGATTATCAATGCGAGGTAGATGCCAAAAAGTTGAGTTTGGTCCCTGATCTGGTACTCCCACCAAAGTTTAAGATGCCAGAGTTTGAAAAATATAACGGGATCAGCTGCCCTGAGGCCCACATTACAATGATCTATCGAAAGATGACGGGATATGTCAACAACGACCAATTGTTGATTCACTATTTCCAGGATAGTCTGACTGGAGCTGCGACCAAATGGTACAATCAGCTGAGTTGTACTCAAATCAAATCATGGAAGGATTTAGCACAGGCCTTCATGAAACATTATGGCCACATAACTGATATAGCACCCGACAGAATCACGCTACAAAATATGAAAAAGAAGTCGAGCGAGAGTTTCAGGAAATATGCTCAGAGGTGGAGGGAAGTTATTACACAAGTCCAACCACCGCTGCTGGAAAAAAAATGACTATGCTCTTCATTAATACCCTGAAGGCACCTTTCATTAACCACATGTTAGGGAGCGGAACCAAGAGTTTCGCAGACATGGTAATGTCCGGTGAGATGATAGAGAACACGATCATGTGTGGGAAGATAGAGGAAAGAGAGAGCACGAGAAAAGCAACTCCGAAGAAAAGGGAAGGTGAAGTAAGTAATGTAAGCTCGGGTTATCCCAAACCCATCATTATTAGCCAACCAAGAGCGGTAGTTGTAGGCCAGCAGGCCCCACCAAGATAAGAGCCTAACACGAGGCAGAAGACTGAGAAATTCCAATTTACTCCCATAACTGTGACGTATAGGGAGTTGTATAAAACTCTGTTCGATGCGCACATCGTATCCCCTTTCTACTTAAAGCTGCTGCAACCTCCATATCCTAAGTGGTATGACACAAACGCTCAGTGTGAATACCATCCAGATGTAGTAGATCACTCGATAGAAAATTGTACTTCATTCAAAAGGCTAACCGAGAGGCTTATCAAGGCGGGTGTGGTAAAATTCAACGACGCACCAGGTGGGGGAAATATATTACCCAACCATACGGATAATGGGGTAAACGCAATAGTTGAGAACATGGGGAGGAGAACCAAGTAGAAAGTTACTGAGGTTAGAACTCCATTGAGGGAGGTTTAGAGAGAGATGTGGAAAAAAGGTCTGGTTTCGCAGGAGTTAGAGAGCGAATCCTGAGATGCAAGGAGCTACTGTGGGTTCCATAATAAGGAAGGCATGAGATCCAGTAGTGCAACAAATTCAGAACCCTAGTACAAGGGTTAATGGATAATAAAGAGCTGGAGTTCTTCGACACTTCCGAAGAAGAGGATGTATGCGCCACAGAGGGTGGGTCTACAGAGAGGACCCCTAAGGTCAATCACCCAATAGTGATTATCACACGACCAGGGGTCGACGAAGCAGGAGTGAAAATGGCACCGAGGGTTGAAGTTCAAAAACCTGTGACTTGTCCCTATAAAGATACACCTAGGGTTGTAATTCAAAAGCCGTAACTTTTCCTTATAAGGATACGCTAATGGTTATAATTCAAAAGCCCGCGACTTTTCCTTCTAAGGATACACCGAGGGTCGTCATTCAAAAACCTGTGACTTTTACTTATAAGGATAACAAGAGGGTACCTTGGAATTACAATTGCACCGTGATAGTTTCTGGAAAAGAGAGTTCGGTTAGCTCACACAACCCAGAAGTCGAATCCTCTATGATCAGAGGGGGAGAAGAGAAAACAAGGTCAATGGTTAATAAACCAGTGACAGAAAATGAGGCCAAAGAGTTCTTGAAGTTCCTAAAGTACAGCGAGTACAGTGTTGTAGAACAGTTACACAAGCAGCCGATACGCACATTAGTACTGACTTTACTTCTAAACTCAGAAGGATACTGTAATGCGCTAATGGAAGCGCTGAACCAAATTTATGTTGCTGATGACATTTCAGTAAACAAACTAGACTGCCTTGTTAGCAACATAAGCACAGATAATTTCATATCATTCAGTGATAATGAAATACCGCCAGGGGGCATGGGGTCCACCAAGGCTCTGCACATCACTACCCGATGCAAAGGATATACATTACCGAGAGTATTAATCAACAACGGGTCGGTACTGAATGTCTTGCCCCTATCTACATTGAACAGGTTTCCCATAGATAGCTCTTATATGAAAGCATGCCAAAATATAGTGAGAGCATTCGATGGCACTGAGAGAAAAGTAATGGGAAGAATAGAGATACGCCTCCTAATTGGGCCAAATACATACGAAGTAGAGTTCTTTGTGATGGATATCAAGCCCTCTTATAATTGCTTATTGGGAAGACCCTAGATCCATTCAGCAAGAGCCATACCATCATCATTGAACTAAAAGTTAAAGTTGGTGACAGAGGGCCTGTTGATAACCATAAATGCGGAGGAGGATATCATCGTGTCCGTTACTAGTAATGCACCGTACATAGAGAATGATAGGGAGGCTGTAGAGTGCTCCTTCAGGTCGTTGGAGTTTGTAAATGCGACTTTCATCAGTGAATGAGGCAAGATCCCGGTGCCTAAACTCTCTGAAGCAACAAAGATGGGTCTACAGCTGAGAATAGGAAAAAGAGCATTGCCTGGAAAGGGACTCGAAAAATATCTCCAAGGGTCGGTCAGAGTGCCAGAATTGGTTGACAAGCATGATCGCTTTGGGCTGGGGCATAGGCCAGATGCCAGACAGAGAAAGGAGGAGCTGGAGAGGAAACGTGAAAGACGAAGGGCATCACTGAATGGTGCAGAGATCGAGTGGGGTTTAATGACCTTTCCCCATATATCTAATACAGTCGTGTCGGGAGGAATCATTCATTCAAGACTGGAGAATGTGAATAAGGAAACAGCTGAGGATATGATGAGAGTTTTGAGTATCAATGCAGTGACTGAAGAGAGTCCGAAGAAAAGAAGCCCGGAAGGTCTTCGCCCCTACGAGCCTGGAAGTGTTCTGGACAACTGGACTGCGGAAGAAATTCCTGTAGTTTTTAAGACTAAAACAGAGTAATGTTCAAAACACACTTGTTGTTTCAAGCCTAGAAACAACGAGAATCTTTTGTGAAATAAGCTCATGTTCAAGCATCTTTACTTTCAATAAAAGTGCATTTTTCTTTCGTACCGTGTAGTTATTCTTTTGCTTTTTTCCATTTCATTCATAACCATAACGCATAAATAAGTCATTCTTAAATTCATTTTCATTGAATATTCTTTCATACCTACCATAGGTCCCCAGATATCGATGTCATGAGCAACGCTGTTACGGACCTAGAATTTCCTAATGAGCAAGACATGTGCCTAGAGGAACCTCAGGACTTTATAGATGACGGAGATTGTAGTGTGTCCCAGATTTGTTAAGGATGGTAGAGCGGAAAGAGAAACTGATTCTACCTCACAAAGAGACATTGAAAATGTGCTTCTGGAAGATAGGAAGGAAGTGAAAATCGGCACCTGCATAACCAATGAAACAAGGCAGGACCTCATTAGACTTTTGCTAGAATTCAAAGATGTCTTCGCATGGTCATATCAGGACAAGCCTGGGTTTAGTGCTAACATTGCGATACACCGTATCCCCATAAAAGGAGATTGTAAGGCTGTCCAGCAGAAGCTTCGAAGGATGAGACCCGATGTCGCGGTAAAGATAAGAAGCAATTTGATGTTGGGTTTTTACGGGTGGTGAATTACTCAGAATGGGTAGCCAACGTTGTCCCTGTTCCTAAGAAAGATGAGAAAGTGCAGATGTGTGTAGACTATAGAGACTTAAATAAGGCCAGCCCAAAAGATAACTTCCCACTGCCTCACATTGACACCTTGATGGATAACACGGTGGGTATTTATTTTTCTCTTTCATGGACGATTTCTCGGGATACAATCAAATAAAGATGCATCCTGAAGACATGGTAAAGACTACCTTCATAACCTTATGGGGAACTTTTTGTTACCAAGTGATGCCATTTGGGTTAAAGAATGCGGGAGCAACATACCAAAGGGTTATGATAACCTTGTTTCACGAGATGATGCACAAGGAGATCGAGGTCTATGTCGATGACATGATCGCAAAGTCCAGAATAGAAAAGGAGTATGTACAGGTTCTGAGGAAGCTATTTTTGAGGTTGAAAATATTTCAACTGAAGCTCAATCCAACCAAATACACCTTCGGGGCTAGGTCAGGGAAACTGCTTGGGTTCGTGGTCAGTGAAAAGAGAATTGAAGTAGATCCGGATAAAGTCAAGGCCGTATAAAAATTGCCTCCACCGCGCACTCAGAAGGAAGCCCGAGGTTTCCTAGGAAGATTGAATTACATCGCTCGATTTATTTCGCAAATGACTGAGAAGTGTGATCCAATATTCCGTCTTCTTAAGAAACACAATCTAGGTATTTGGGACGATGAATGCCAGAGGGTATTTGATAAGATTAAACAATATTTGTCCAGTACTCTAGTTTTAATGCCACCTAGTCCTGATAGACCATTGATTTTGTATCTGACGGTATTCGATAATTCAATTGGATGTGTACTCGGCCAACACGATAAGATAGGGAAGAAAGAAAGGAAGATATACTACCTCAGCAAGAAATTTACTGAGTGTGAAATGAGATACTCGCCGATTGAGAAGCTATGTTGCGCCTTGGTCTAGACAACTCGAAGGTTGAGGCAGTACATGTTATACCACACAACTTGGTTAATCTCGAAACTAGACCCTCTTAAGCACATGATGGAGTCAACCACCCTGAATGGAAGAATGGCCCGATGGCAAATTTTACTTTCTGAATTTGACATAGTCTATGTGAATTAGAAGGCTATAAAGGGAAGTGCAATAGCTAATTTTCTTGCTAGTAGAGCGCTAGACGACTACGAGCCCTTGAACTTTGATTTTTCCAATGAGGACTTGATGTTTGTAGCGGTAACTGAAGAAGATACCCTAGAAGATCATCCTTGGAAAATAAACTTCGATAGAGCATCAAATGCTTTTGGTAATGGAATTGGGGCAGTCCTGATATCCCCAAATGGAGATCATTATCCATTCACTTGTAAATTGGATTTCGACTGCACGAATAATATGGCAGAATACGAAGCATGTATCATGGGAATTCGAGCAGCCATAGATCGTAAAGTCAAGATGCTAGAGGTATATGGAGACTCCGCGTTGGTAATATATCAGCTCAAAGGAGAATGGGAAACAAGAGATCCCAAGTTGATCAGTTACCGAAAGTTAGTTTTGGAGCTAATTTAGGAGTTTGATGATATTACATTCTTTTACCTCCCGCATGATGAAAACCAGATGGCTGATGCATTGGCCACTCTAGCTTCTATTATCAGAGTAAGCGAGCAAGAGGGTATAAAGCCCATCCAAATGAGTATTTGTGAGACTCTAGCTTACTGCCGCAATATCAAAGGAGAGGATAAGAGAGATGATCACCCTTGGTATCATGATATTCTGCGATATGTGAAGAACCGTGAATATCCCGATCAAGCGACTGAAAATGATAAGAGAACATTGAGAAGACTTACCACTGGCTACGTCTTAGATGGAGAGATCTTGTATAAAAAGAGGAAGGATCAAGTGTTGCTAAGATGCGTCGATACTGTGGAGGCTAAGAAAATCCTGGAGGAAGTCCATGAAGAGGTTTGCGAAACACACGCCAATGGATTTACAATGGCCAGGCAAATAATGAGATTCGGGTATTACTGGTCCACGATGGAAGGAGACTGCATCCGTTATGCCAAGAAGTGCCATAAGTGTCAAATTTATGGAGATAATATCCATGTGCCTCCTTCACCTCTTCATGTTATGACTTCTTCGTGGCCTTTCTCAATGTGGGGCATGGACGTCATTGGGCCGATCTCACCGAAGGCTTCTAATGAACATCGATTCATCTTCGTGGTTATTGATTACTTCACCAAATGGGTAGAGGTAGCTTCATATGCCAATGTCACGAAGATGGCAGTTAGTAAATTTTGAAGAAAGAAATCATATATCGCTACGGTATGCCGGAAAGGATCGTATCGGACAACGCTTTGAACTTGAACAACAGTGCGATAGCGGAGGTTTGCGTTAGTTGAACATTAAGCACCATAACTCGTCACCATATCATCCAAAAATGAACGGCGCAGTTGAGGCAGCTAACAAGAATATCAAGAAGATTGTAGGGAAGATGACTGAGACCTACAAAGATTGGTATGAAAAGTTACCGCTTGCCCTATACGCTTATCGAACATCGGTTAGAACCTCTATTGGGGCAATGCCGTTCTCCTTGGTTTATGGGATGGAGGAAGTCTTATCTATTGAAGTTGAAATTCCTTCTCTCCGGGTCTTGTCAGAGCTGAAGTTGGACGAAGTAGAATGGGTTCAGTCCCGATATGATTAACTGAATCTAATTGAGGAAAAGAGGCTAAGAGCCATTCGCCATGGTTAAATGTACCAGAAGCGAATGATGCGGGCTTACAACAAGAAAGTCCGCCCCAGAGTATTCCATGAGGGAGACTTGGTATTGAAATAGATCCTCCCTATGCAAAAAGACTTCAGGGGAAAGTGGATACCTAATTGAGAAGGACCTTATGTTGTAAAGAAGGCATTCTCTGGGGGAGCGTTGATACTCACTGAGATGGACGGAAAAAGTTTGCCAAATCCAATTAATGCAGACTCAGTCAAGAAGTACTTCGCTTGAAAATGGGCCAAAGCGAAAACCCGCAAAGGGCGTCTTGAGTTCAAATAAAAAGAGAGGCCAAGGCGAAAACCCGTAAAGGGCGCTTTGAGATCAAAGGGTCTTTGAGTTGAAAACCCGAAAAGGACGGCTCAAATTATGACCAACTCGTGAAGGGGCATACAATAGTTTCGCTACGCTTGAATTAACAAGGAAGAGGTATGTTACATCTTGGGGCATCGACAAAGTACCACGGATCTCCTAGACACATGTTGAACTCAGAGTGGTCTTCAAGAAGTACGTACAGAGAAGCTTAGGCTGTGATATCTAGGGCAGCAATGCCATTCTTACTCATTTTTGTACCTTAGTTCTCCTTGTTCAATCCATTCTTCACGGGTTTTATCCCAAATAAATTTCAGTTTTATTCATTTCTACAGTCTTTTTCCAAGCATTTCACATTGAAGTAATGATTACTGAACTAAAAATGCTTTCACAAAAGAAGTTTTGTGTATTACTCTAAAAGTCTCTAAATAATACAAGAATCTGAAATAGGACAATTATTAAGAACGCACCAGGCTTAAGGGGCTTGAAACACCTGAAATAAGAGTCTAAGCAGTGATGACACCTTCAGATTCTGTGTTAGTAGTATCAGCAGAATAAAAAGGCATACAACGGGATTATTGCCCCAATAAGCAGTGAGCAATGATAACCCAAAGGCTAAAAATGGATCATTCTCATGGCATTTTGCATCCATCCATAACATTCATAATACATAGGGTTAGGAGCATTTTTCATGACATCTTAATCATTTGACATAAGCATAGACCCCATGAAATCAAATCTACAGGTAGGTTCCCCGGAGGACAATGTAGCAAAATTGATGGGAGTTACAGAAGATTGCAAATCTTATCTCTTGGCGAGAGTAGAAGAGGATCAAAATAGTAAGCCTTAACCCCCTAAGCAGTAGGGTAACAGGCCGAAGATAGCAGATCTTATCTCCACTGAGTAGGAGTGGAGCAGATCGAAGACAACAGATCTTATCTCTACTGAGCAAGAGTAGAATAGATTAGAAGACTGAAGCCTTATCTCCATGGAGTAGGAGTGGAGCAGGCTAAAGATAGTAGATCTTATCTCCACTGAGCAGGAGTGGAGCAGATCGAAGATAGCAGATACTATCTCTACTGAGCAGGAGTGGAGCGGATCGAAGATGATGAATCTTATCTTCATGTATCGACAATGAAGCAGATTCAAACCACTAGCCTAACCCCCTAAGCAGTAGGGTAACAGGCCAAAAATTACAGATCTTATCTTCACTGAGCAGGAGTGGAGCAGATCAAAGATAGCAAATCCTATCTCTACTGAGTAGGAGTGGAGTGGATCGAAGACGGCAGATCCTATCTCCACTGAGCAGGAGTGGAGCGGATCAAAGATGGCAGATCCTATCTCCACTAAGCAGGAGTGGAGCGGATCAAAAAATTACAGATCTTATCCCAACTGAGCAGGAGTGGGGCAGATTAAGAATGGTGAATTCTATCTCCATGTATCAGCAATGGAGCAGATTTAAGCCACTAGCCTTATCCTCACTTAGCAGGAGTGGAGCAGGCTAAAGATAGCAGATTTTATCTTCACTGAGCAGTGGTGGAGCAGATCGAATACAGCAAGTCTTATCTTCATGTATCGGCAATGGAGCAGACTGAAAATCATAGCCTTATCTCCACTGAGCAGGAGCAGAGCAATCTGGAAATTACAGGTTTTATTTCCACTGAGCAGCAATGGAGCAGATTCCTGAAGATGCAGTGGGTTAAAGCAATGCTACATCAAGTCAGGACTCAGCAATACAGGGAAAAATTGGTCCTTTTAAAGTCTTTGCTCTATTCTCGTTACACGACAATGAGCAAAGAGGGAAGAGGCCCAATTTTTGGCCCGGGCCCAATACCTCAAGTTAAACAGTAAACACAAACCCAAATAGTCCATGGCTCATTATTTTCAATAGAGTCCAAAACGAGGCCCAATACTAGCAGAAAATAAAAAACACTAGGGGTTTTCAGCATTACTAGCGCCGCAACTATCCCACCTCAGCTAGCATTCATGCGCAAGACACGACCCTCTCGCGACGTGCACTGATCCACGACTCCACGTCAGAGACATGAGCCACCACGCACCTACAAACGGCCAAACTAATAGTTGTAAAACAGGCTATAAAAAGCCAAATCAAATCTATAAAGAGGGTTTTTTTTACACAGAAATATACACATAGTCTCTACTTTTTCTACAAATACAAGAATATTCTCACGAATACAAAAGTAAAAGGCAGGTTACATAGGAAATACACAAGGGAATACCCTACAAGTTTTTAGAAATATCAACACAATACCAGTAGAATTGAGCAAACTTTTGGCGAAAATAGGTGAATATTTGAATAAAAAACAATTTTCGAAAGTGATTTGCATAAATCTCTATTTTATATAGTTTTTTTTTTTGTTAAAAAAATTTCGAAAAAGAGGAGGGGAAGAAGCTTACCACGCCATCGGCCTTGCGTGCTCGGGATCGGTTGCTGGATCGACGGTGACGTGGTGATGAAAGGGAAGGGGTTCAAACCCTAAAAAATTTTTAATAGAAGGGGGTTCTGGTTTTTCATTTTTGAAGCAGGAAGGGGAAATGAAGAAAAGGTTTTTTTTTTTGGCTTTTAAAACATGAACGCACGACTACATGTGGATTTGTGCAAGTTTACCCAAAATGGGTAAATTTGCACTTGGTCCTCCCTTTTGTGCCCCTGTTTTGATTGCATCCCCTTTTAGCTTTCTTCTATTTTTTTAAATTTTCCCCTAATTTTACACACTACTTCAATTTGATCCGCGTCCAGGCACTCCCTTTAAAAATTTGGAATAATGGTGTTTTCAGTCCTTACTCTCTAACACGAATTGCAATTTAACTTTTTTTTTATTTTATAATTCGCCCCCAACTTTTATTTTCAGTTTAATTTCGTCCTTTGTTCACCCATTTTATTTTATTTTTCCAAATTAATTATTTCTAATATTTATTATTATACTTATTGTTATATTATTATTCTTATATACAATATTATTGTTACTAATCACATTTTCATATTCCCTTTTTTTGTTATCGCTTTTATATTACTATTTATTATTTTTTCCTTTTCCAATATTACTACTATTATTTATTTCTAACACTATTTCATACGATTACTTTTTTATTATTAGTACAATTATTATTTTATTATTTTTCTACCAATTCTATTGTTATTTCTATTACTTTTATTATTGGTCATACTTTTGTTCATTTATCGCTACTCTTTTGTTATTACTATTAAAATTAATATTATTTCTATTCTTATTATTAATATTATTTTATTTTATTTTAAATTTTTTCGTTATTATTATTATTACTATTTCTATTATTGACACCATCATTTTAATGTGGTTACTATTATTTTATTATTATATTCATTATTTTAGTATTATACTTATCTTGTTTTATATTCGTTAGTTTCATTAGTTGTAGTATTATTATTTTTGTTTCATTTGTCCTATTATTTTTGTTATCATAATATTATAGTTCTTTCCCCATTTTTGTATTCATCGTTATTTATTCTTATTATTATCGTGTCCACATTCTCACATCTTTATTTCTGTTTTTTTGTCAAAAATTCATAAAAGGGCTTTGCAAAGGTAATATTCCGTGTTTGGAAGTTCAAGAAATCGTGCCCAATCATGCTGGGTTTTGATTTTTCGTTCGTCTAGATGACTGAATATCCTTTAAGGATTTTAATCGCGTTTTCTAAATAAGGTAATGTTTCGTGTTTGGAAGTTCAAGAAATCGTGCCCAATTGTGCTGGATTTCGATTTTTCGTTCGTCTAGATCACTAAATATCCTTTAAAGATTTTGATCGTGTTTTTTGAAAATAAAGGCAATATTTCATGATTGGAAATTCAAGGAATCGTGCCCAATCGTGCTAGGTTTCGGTTTTTAGTTTGGCAAAATAGTGAAATACCCTTTTTAAATTGCAAGACATGAATTTTGGAATTGATGAAATGATCTTGGTATCGATAGTTTGAAACATCGTGTCCAATCGTGCTGGATGTGGTATTTCAACTTTTCGGAACAAGAGAGTTTCGATATCCAATGCGAGTTATCTAAACATTTTTAAAGATTCATATTTTAAAATATTTTTTCTAATTTTCGATATTAAGGACATTAATCAATCAATACGGTACCAATTTTGGGCGTTATGAGGTGCTAATCCTTCCTCATGCGTAATGACTCGAACCCATTTTCTTAAAATTCGTAGACCAAAATATTTTCTAAGTGGCCTAATCGCACTTCAAAAAAGATTGATGGCGACTCCATTTTCTTTTTTAAAGTCGGCCTGTTTTCCAAACAAAAAAATGGTTTCGACAGACAAGATATAACTAGATTGGCTGTCTTGATCTATTTTATTAGTATAACCACAAAATTCTGTTTTTAGAATTAAAGTTAACCCTTTTAGTAAATCCTTAGGGGTTCCTATTTGATTAATAAGTTGATCCTTTTGTTCATTTCCTTTTTCAGATTCTTCCCATCGTCTGAGAAATTGTCGAACATCCCCTTGAAATGTTCCTACAAAATAATTTAAAAACTTTTCTTTTGACCAAACAATATTGTTGTTGTTTACAACAATAGTCATAGATTGTTCCCAATCATCTATGGTTTTTCATAGTTTGATAAAGGAATATTGGTTAAGTCTAAATATATTCCTCCTTGAGCAACATTTCTTTTATTTAAATCATCTACCCTATATGGTATAGGTGTAGGTTGACTAGATTCTCCTAGGTTTTCAGATTTTATCTCATTAGTAGCTATAGTTTCTATTTAATTACCTAATATTCTTGTTGTATTTTCAACTTTTTCATGATTTTTATTAATAGATCTCAGATAATCATCTTTTTGAAGATTTGAATCTATTTTTCTTTTACCATAAGGATCTTGTTTATCAATTTCCTAGGTTTTGGTATTTCATAATCATATGGATCCGGGCGCTCAAGTATCCATGGGTTCGAGAATTTCTATATTTTCGTCCTCTCGTTGAAATGTTTTCTTCATCGAATTATGACTAGTGACATTTATATCTACATTAGAATTATTAGAACTACTACTACTTTACGTAGTATCATATGTCAACATATAGTGGTAATTATATTTTGTAAATAGATCTTTATGTTTTCATAAAGTTCTTCTTTTAATTTTAAATGTTCTACTCATTCATATTTATCTTTCCAATGTTCTATAAGGGTTTTATAGGATTGGAAGTCATAGTCTTGTTTTTAGATTTTTCACTTTTTGCTTTTCTTTTTATTATAAGTAGAAGATGACTCTTCCAAGAATCTTCATCTTCATCGATAAAGTAAATATTACATTACTATTACCATAATATAAAGGACCTAAATCTAAATCTAATTCTATATTTTTATTAGTAATAAATGGATCTAATTTATTATTGATATCGATAAAAGTTCTTTAGATTTGTTGTTCAAATCTAAATCGCCTTCTCTATATTATCTACTTTTCTTCTATTTTACTAACTTTATTATATAATTTATTAAAATATATAGAAGTCATATCTATTAAACTATTGATACTTTTACTAAGAGCCGAAACATTATTTTCATTCTTAGAGTCAATATGCATAGTATGATTACAAGTTTTATCTTTATATAAACAATCAATTTCTTCCATGTTATTTATCTTTGGTACCTAAAACCGTCTCTTATCTTAAACGTCTTCACTCAAATGCCTAACAACATCTCACCCGGACTTCAATGGCAACAAGAAGACAAAATCACATATATATGGGTTTTAAGATAAACAACAGTGAAATAAACAGAATTGAAAATAAAATATAAAAACTTACAATGAGTACTACGATATTATAACTCCAGAAATCGTTACTCAGGGCTCCTCTAATACTAATTACAGGGAGGAGGGTATGTATGCACAACGGAAGGATATATTAATATCGTAGAAATTTATTTTACAAAAGGATAGTAGATAATTTACAAGGATAATTTACAAAGGTGATCAAGGAAGATTTTTATGGTTTTTTAGAAAGAGAGTAAGTATACAAAAGAAGGTTTTTTGTATCTCTTTTTCTTGATTCCTTTCTCGATCCGATGGCTTGTTTAGGCTATCACAATGCCTATTTATAATACAAATTCTAGACTCTAATTTATTTACATTTCAAATCCGCACAGTATCCTGATAAGGATGACTTTAATGCCGGCTTAATGGTTGCTTCCACGTAGCCTTCTTGAAATAAATGTTGACTTGATGGTTGCTTCCACGTAGTCTTCTAATTTTGTCAAAACTATTGTAGTTGTTTCCACGTTTCCCATACATTAATGGTTGCTTCCATAATGCTTTCATCATCATTTGTCTCATTTGTTTATGGACATTTATGGATGGTGATGGTGAATAGATTTCCTTCCTTTCACGTCGTCTCCAAAATTGATTGCTCCTTTCTTGGATATCATTCTTCCATGTGTTGTGTTTTGTTGTTATCCTTCTTGAATGTTTCTGAGATTCATTTCCTCGAGTTCATCGAGATGTAATGACTCTGGTGAAGGAACTGGTGAATTTCAACTTTCCTACGAGTCTTTGATTTCTGTTGTTAACGAAAAATCATCGATCTCCATATCAGCTATCTTTCTTAATAACTGAACAGACTCTTCATTTCTTTCTTCCTGGCTTTTTCTAGTGTCATATGCTAAAATTTTCTTGCCATCGGTCCAGAACATATAAGTGTTTTGTTGAAGTAGATACTGGGCCTTGGTCATCAAATCAATTCCTGCTTGGATTTGATAATTAGAAAAATCATTATAGCACTTGTCAATGGTTTTTGCCAAGTATTATTTATCTTCATTTACTACTGAGAGGGATCTTCCCCAAAGCATTGTACGAATATTCCAAATTTGATATGGCTGATAAAATTTTTCTTTTTCAGCTATACCAATAAAACTATTTATTTCTATATGAAAATAATAAACAAAATCATCTATATTAATAAAATTTATTAATCTAGATTTTACTATAATGGAAAATCTTTTAGTAAATAAAAAGAAAGATTTTGGACTGGTACTTCTTTAACAAATCTCCATTCAATACTGGTTATATCAAATGGTTCATGATCTAGTCTAAATTTGATAGTAGGAAATTGTTCTCCTATATCATTAGTAAAAACATAAGCTTGTAAAAATATTTTGAAAAAGTTTCTCTAAATTGAGCTTCTTTGGTTGCAAATAGCTCTATTTATTTCCGTAAAAATATCTCGTGGTAAAATTTGTCTACATTTATTATATAGACATATTCTAAACATTTTATTAATAATAGAACTGTTTGTCCCTTTATTAATAAAATATTAGAATATTTTAAGAAGATTATTTATCTCCTTAATATCCATATATTCTATTAGTATTTCGTCCCAATCTCTGTATAAAATAGATTTAAGTAATAAATCATGGGATTCATTTTCTTTAGTTGTTATTTCAACTAAAAAATGTGAAAATTGTGTAAGAGCTCTTCTAAAGTTTGCTCTTTGCTCAGAAATATGGGTTTTCCATATTTTGTTTATAAAATTGTAATATTCCAGAGGTATTCATGGATTATAAAAATCTTTTATTTCAGGAATTTATTGTTGTTTCAACAAATTTTCTGTTTCTTTTAAAATCTCAGCATAACTTGTTTGAGATGCTGAATTTGGATTTTGATACCAATTAAAATAACTCACCGGGTTTGGTGATTGTGTTCCAAATGGTTGGCTTACAATTGGATATGGTACATAATATCCCTGGTTAGGATAAAATTGTACTTGAGCAGGTATAGCGATAAATCCTTGTTTAGGACTTATTGTTTTCCCTTTGTTGAATTTTTATGGACAGTTGTCCATTCTCCAATTTTTTCTAGAGGTTTTTACCTCTATACATAAGGCCTGCTAAGAAAATCAGCAATCATATTATTAGTTCCTTTTATGTAAATAACTTCAAATTTAAAATGGCATAATTCATTATACCATCTAATTCTTCTAGGTACAGTTTTTATCTTTTACTTTTAATTCTGTTTATTTCACTGTTGTTTATCTTAAAACCCATATATCTTTGATTCTGTCTTTTTATTACCGTTAAAGTTCGGGTGGGACATTGTTAGGCGTTTGAGTGAAGACGTTTAAGATAACATACGGTTTTAGGTACCAAAGATAAATAACATGGAAGAAATGGATTGTTTTTATAAAGATAAAACTTGTAACCATACTATGCATATTGACTCTAAGAATGAAAATAATGTTTTGGCTCTTAGTAAAGGTATCAATAGTTTAATAGATATGACTTCTATATATTTTAATAAATTATATAATAAAGTTAGTAAAATAGAAGAAAAGTCGATAATATAGAGAAGTAATCGATTTGATTTAAACAACAAATCTAAATAACTTTTATCGATGTTAATAATAAATTAGATCAAGTAATTACTAATAAAAATATAGAATCGATCTAGATTTAGGTCCATTATATTATGGTAATAGTAATGTAATATTAACTTTATCTGTTGAAGATGAAGATTCTTGGAAGAGTCATATTCTACTTATAATAAAAAGAAAAACAAAAAGAGAAAAATTTAAAAACAAGAAAATATGACTTCCAATCCTATAAAACCCTTATAGAACATTGGAAAGATAATTTTCTAAAACAAAAGATAAATATGAAAGAATAGAATATTTAAAATTAATAGAAGAACTTTATGAAAACATAAAGATCTATTTACAAAATATAATTACCACTATATGTTAACATATGATACTACAGAAAGTAGTAGTAGTTCTAATAATTCTAATGTAGATATAAATGTCACTAGTCATAATTCTGATGAAGAAAACACTTTGATAGAAGAGAACGAAAATATAGATGTCGAAACCATTTTTTTTATTTTGAAAAAACAGGGATCGACTTTAAAAAATGGAGTCGCCACCAATCTTTTTTCGAGCCGTGATCGGGTCACCTTTGAAATTGATCATTTCAATAAAAAACATTTTGATTTATTAAAACAATGATTTTGGTCTACGAAATTTAGAAAAAACGAGTTCGGGAGTCGGTTACGTTCGAGGAAGGATTAGCACCCTTGAAACGCCCAAAATTGGTACCGATTTGATTAATTAATATCCTAATGTCGAAATTTAGAAAAATTTAAAATACGATCCTTTTATTTGTAAGAAAGCTAGAACTCACTTATCTCAAGGAAATAAAATGTCGCATCCAATAAGTTAGGATGTAACGTCCCAAGACTTCGGAATTAAGCTTGCCTTTATTTGCAAAAAATCCATACCTCAAGACACAAAATATCGTATCCAATAAGTTAGGATACTACATTTTGAATTTCGAGTATAAGTTTTGTAACACCCCAACCCGGCCCAAACATTATGACCGAATTTGGTATGTTACAGAGAAAACATTTTGAAAACCCTTGTTAGCCGATTTAAATTTAAGGCAAAAGATTTTTTCTTGTTTTAAAACCATTGAATTGTATGAAGAATTATTAAGTCAAAATTGTTACAGATTTTAATGTACTCGATGGCACAATAATACATTTTTCGTTTGATTTTTAAGAAACTTGTGGAGTCCTTTTAAAGTTGTAAAGTAATTTAAATAGTTCGTCCAATCATGAAAATAAATAAAAATAAACTTAGGAGGCCTTGTTACAACTTCAAATAGAATAAAACTAAAATAAAATACTTCAAAGTAAAGTTTAATTTCCACTGCATGGCCACCTCGAGTTCATCCGGCTCCTCATCCGCTATCTATGTGTCACCTGAAAATATTAAAGGAAAAGGTGAGTCACCAAGACTCAGTGTGTAACCCTTTTCCCGGTTTAGTACAACAACATACACAATTTATAACAATTTAAACATGCACTAAATATAGTACCCAACCTATCCATCCAAACACCTTTCTCTACCCGTGTGGTACCAAACCACCGGTGGTGCCAAATCACGGTGACGATAGTCACGATATTCATCAACATTGTGGTGCCAAACCACTTTGGTGACGATAGTCACAAATCAAGTGATGGGGCCAACCCATCTTGTGATACCAAATCACTGGCGTCAATCCCATATCTCAAAGTGGGGCCAACCCACGGTGGTGTTAAGCCACAGGGACGAGACGCTATGAGGTGCCAAACCTCTGGTGACCGTGGTCACAATGTGGTACCAAACCACTGGTGTCCGTCGACACGAATATCATTTCCCCCTCCACTCATTTAATCCCACATCAATCAATAATATAGAATTAACAATTATCATGCCAATAGATTTATCATGAGCCACATATTATAAGCCATATATACCAAATATACCATGCTTCCCAAAAGCATCAAAATAAAGCTCATAACAACAAGGACTTACCCGAATCCGTGATTATACCATGATGGTATTACATCCGGATCTACACAAACCGGTTAAGCATACATATAACACTTAGCATATTAAAAAGTTATAAGGTGTGTATGTACACACCTGTCACCAACGATCTTTCTAAATCCTTGAAGAAACAATAGGCCACACAAGATTTCCTGGTCCTATTTTCTACCAAACATGTAGTTAGTACTATTGACCATTCGGCCAAACCAACATATATCTGAAGGGTTTATATTTGAACCCGAAACCTTACCTAAACGCCTTCAAGTATAACTATAGCACACGATTTGCGACTTTGCTTCGCTTCCCTATAATCGGCTGTCATTAGTATCACAAAATAGTCTTTCAAATACCAAATAAATGGTTTACTACATCCTTACCACCACTTACCAATATTGATTACTAAAGACTGGAGGCTTGACTGAATACTTCCGACCCCGGAGTACCTAGATAAAATCAGTTTTCAACACTGATTAATCATCAATATAATTCGGCTCTTTTTGTTCATCCCAAATCGACAGAACATAAGAGAGAAGAACAATAGGCATTTGGCCAAAACACTTACCTTCTCAAATCGTTTGCCAAAGAAGATTCGAAGAGATCTATCCCACTTAATATTCGGCCAAGGTGCTATAGAATAGGAAAGGGAATTTTCGGTACACCAAGGGAGTGAATTCGACTAAAGAGATGCTGGAATTTTGCAAAATTTTGGAGTTTGTCTAAGAAATTTCGGCAGCAAGGTGATGGATATTCGGCCAATGGTGGAAGAAAGAAAAAGGAGAATAAGTAGGAGAAATCAAAGGTGGTTTTGGCCAAAATAAAAGAGAAGAAATTTGGAAAATTTTGAAGAATTCCCTAGGGAATTTGGCAAGCAGAGAGGAAAAGAAGAGTAAGCGATTGTTGGAATTTTTTGCTCTACTTGTCTGTACAAAAATTAGTTTTGAACAGCCCCCAAAGAGTCCTAATGTGCCCAATTCTTCCTCTATGCTGATAATTAAACTATTAATTATCACTTAAGATAATAGCACTTTATCTTCTATCCTTTCTTAAACAAATTGAAATAAAATAAAACACCAAACTTACCTCTTCCAACCGACTTTGGGAGTCCAAAGTGCAGCCAAATTCCTTCACCCATGTTAGCAGCAAAAATAAAAGGAAAAACGCATTTGCTGCCCCTAAGGTTCGAACCTGGAACCTCCAGCCCCCCTCCAACGCCTTATGCCACTTCTCCCCTTTAGACTTTCATGTCAAATACCCTTTTCATTTATTTATAAAACCTTCCTCTTGGCCCTTTCCTTATAGCACAAAAAAGCCCAAAATAGAAACGTTCCCTTCGTTTCTCGAACCCGAGACTTCTCTCTCTCAAGTGGCACCCCAAGCCACTCCTACTACCTGGACTTTCATGCTACGAACCTTCCCCAATTATCTTTAAGGCCTTCCTTCCTCAGCCCATCACCACAAAACGAAAAAAAAATGCTTCCTCTGACACTCGAACTTGGGACCTGTGTTGCACCCCCATCACTCAAGTGGCGCATGGAACCACTTAGCCAAGGATTTCTTTGTGTCAAGTTCCTTTTAAAAATTTTTTAACCTCTATGTCACCTAGCTTTCTCCTTTTAACACTTTAAAAAAATAAATTTTCAACCTTAAGTCAGGCCTAGCTCGGGTTTATTTTTGGACCCTAAATTATGCCAATTAAAATCATATTTATTTATTTCTTGAAGCCCACATGAAATTTAATTAAATTTTAACAACCCCTAATTTAGGGTGTTACAATTCTACCCCCCTTAAAAATAATTTCGTCCTCGAAATTACTTACTAACGAATAGTCGTACATCTTAACTCACCGTACTACGCTTATGCTGCGTACTCTGATCTTAATAAAACTATCTTACTTCCTAAGCACCATCTCTAAATTCACAACCAAGGTTTCAGGCACTTCCCTAGCAAAACAAGAAAACTCTACAATAATCAAGCAATTAAGGATTCCAGAAATAAGGAGCATACCCGTTGTCACATCTGGCACATCTTCCTCCTCGCGATGGCCAATTGCATAAACCAACCTTGGTTGCCTTGCCTCTGCACCTTCAGCACCTCGGCCACGCCCGTTACCATTTCCATTACCCCTAACTGCACCTTGACCCCTCTGTGGCTGTTGGTTATCCCTCCTGTTTGGTGCATGATCCTGACCTTCTGATCTTAGTCTAGCTTTCTTTTTCAGACAGTCTCTAACTCGATGCTCCAAGGACCCACACTCGAAGCATCCCCGATTACCCTTCCAACATTCCCCCTTGTGAGACTTCCCACACCGATCACACCATGGCGGCCATTGAGGATTAGCAGGCCTAGCAGCCTGATCCGACCCATCAAACCTCGTCTTCTTCTGCTCATTACCCAAGAACCTCGAAGGTTCCGAGCTCCTCTTATTCCAATTCCGATCTTGGTTCCGTCTAACCAACTGTCTTACCCCTTCAGCAACTTTCGATTTCTCCACTAAGACCGCGAACTCCCATTCCTGTTGTGGAGCTATCATCATTCTCAGCTCATCTCTCAGGCCATCTTCAAACCTGACACAGCGCTCATGCTCGGTACTCACAATACCACGAGCATATTTACTCAATCGGAGGAACTCGGCCTCATACTCCGCCACTATTTTATTTCCTTGAACCAGGTTCAGGAAAGCTTTCGCTGTGCATCTACGTAGCTAGTTCTGATGTACTTCTTTTGATAAGCCTCTCTGAAGAATTCCCAGGTTAGATTTTTAGCCACTGCTCCATCCCTTACGGTGAGCCACCACTGGTAGGACTCATCCCGAAGTAGAGAAATGATACCCTTTAACTTCTCCTCAGGGGTGAAATCCAAGTCACCCATAATCCTTTCCGTGGACTCTAACCAATATTCCGCTGCACTAGGTGCCACTCTCGATACTCCCCGGAATACCTCAGCTCCGTTGGATCAAGTCGCCACCACGTAATTACGGGTTTCGCACCGCGCCGACCTCGAGAACTCGTTCTAACACTGAGTAGCCACTTTGCAGGATACTATGTCGTTACCACCGTCGATCCCGAAACTCGATTTTGGCGCTGGCGGATCCAAGATCTCATTTCGGACCCATGACCAGACCTCACGGGCTCCGACAGGGTCATCCTACCTCTACCACGGCCACGAGGCGGACGTCCACGACCTCTTGAACTCATTCTAACGATCGCGTTTATCTGTTTAAGAATTTTTATGCATTAGTGCCTTAGTTTCACTTGGCTATTCGCGAAGAAATTTTATGATAGGAGTTTAAAGAGTGGTTCTTTCGTAATCAAAGAAGCACACAGTTTTCCATTCATTCAATCAAAGAGACGTTGTTGATTTCATTGTGATTGTTTTTTTTTTCCACTACCCAGGGGTGTTTCCGTAATTTGTCCTACAGGGGTATTTTTTTTGTAATTTTTCAAGAATACAGGTTCTCGGATGATTTTATCAAAAATTATTTTAAAACTCTTAATTTCTCGGGTATTTCGAAAAATTTTGCAATTCGGGGGTGTTTTGTTGATTTTGAAGCTCAAGGGCATTTTGGTAATTTTTACAAATCAGGGTAAATTTGTAAAATTTATCAAATCGGGGATATTTCAAAAGTTGTAAAACTTTGAGGGCTCTTTTTGATAATTGTATTTTCCAAAATAGTGATGTTGCAAAATTTTGAAAGTTAGGGGTATTCTGGTAATTTTGTAGGTTAGGGGCAATTTTGTAATTTTACAAAATCATATCGTTTTTGAATTTTATGATTTTTGGGCGCTTTTCATGTGATGAAATTTTTGGATTAAAACCGTGGGTATTTTGGAAATTTCATAATTCAAGGGCGTTTTCGTAATTTTACACCTAAGGGTATTTTAGTAATTTTACATAATCAGGGTATTTTCTCAAAATGACTTCCAAAAATTTGGTCCTAAGTGATTTTACAAAAGAAGGATGTCTTGGAAAAAAAATTTTTCTTTTTTTTTCTACAGAGGGTATTTTGGTAATTTACAAACTAGGGGTATTTTGGTCACTTTTCAACTGAGGGGTATTTTGGTCTTTTTTTTGTTTTTTTAAAAAAAACTAAGATTTTATTTATTTCCAAAATCAAAACGGCTAGTCCCTTTCGGGTTTTAGTTATCGAGTTTAGCCTGTGAGTGTGCCATCTCATTTAGGATGAACAGATTACTATGCACCAGTAGGACTCGAGTGAGTAGGAGGTGAGTCACGAGGATCGCTAAATACTGTGCCCCCACGAATCCAATCCTAGACATGCGATAACGATTGCCACATCCTTTGCTTAGTGACCACTCATGGGGTTGTTTAGGTAGTTATTAAATCTTATGCATAGTTGGGGTATACTAGTCCTAGGGTTCAACAGTTCTACTCTAGCAGCTCACGTTCCCATTTTACTCTTCTACCCCACATCAAAAGAATTCACGAAAATTGATAGAGGTACTTACAGGCGGATAGGTGCTAGAGACTCGGTGCCATCTTTGTTCAAGCCAAAACAATTTCTCAAACATTATAATAAGGCCTACTATCCAAAAACTAAACATTTTGGGCCTTGGGCCCCACAAACCGAAGTTTTGAACCTGCTCGATATTAATTTTGTAACACCCCAACCCGCCCAAACATTATGACCGAATTTGGTATGTTCTGGAGAAAACATTTTGAAAACCCTTGTTAGCCGATTTAAATTTAAGGCAAAAGATTTTTGTCTTGTTTTAAAACCATTGAATTGTATGAAGAATTATTAAGTCAAAATTGTTCTGATTTTAATGTACCGATGGCACAATAAAACATTTTTCGCTTGATTTTAAGAAACTTGTGGAGTCATTTTAAAGTTGTAAAGTAATTTAAATAGTTCGCCCAATCATGAAAATAAATAAAATAAACTTAGGAGGCCTTGTTACAACTTAATTAAATAAAACCCAAATAGAATAAAACTAAAATAAAATACTTCAAAGTAAAGTTTAATTTCCACTGCATGGCCACCTCGAGTTCATCCGGCTCATCATCCGCTATCTACGTGTCACCTGAAAATATTAAAGGAAAAGGTGAGTCACCAAGACTCAGTGTGTAACCCTTTTCCCGGTTTAGTACAACAACATACACAATTTATAACAATTTAAACATGCACTAAATATAGTACCCAACCTATCCATCCAAACACCTTTCTCTACCCCGTGTGGTACCAAACCACTGGTGGTGCCAAACCACTGGTGACGTATAGTCACGATATTCATCAACATTGTGGTGCCAAACCACTGGTGACGTATAGTCACAAATCAAGTGATGGGGCCAACCCATCTTGTGATACCAAATCACTGGCGTCAATCCCATATCTCAAAGTACCCTTCCATAGAAAACACGCGGATCCTGAGGCGGGTCGGGTCGGTTAAGAGCAAAATGACGCAGTTTTAGTATTTAAAGGCCTTAAGCAAAACGACGCCGTTTTCAATCTGCATATAAGGCCAAATTTCCTGAAAAAAATTCATTTCCATTCTGTTTCAAAAGAAAACAGAGGGGCTCTCTAGAATTCTCTGCCCACGCGATTTCCGGTGAGGCTCACGTGACCATGGCCGTCCATTGTCTTGTGATGGCGAACTTCGAAAAAAGGTAGTTTTTCTCTTCTTCTTTTTTATATTATAAACTTTAATATTTGTAAAAAAAGAAAAAAAAAAACTTTAAAAAGAAACCCAGATTCGAAAGAAAAAAAAATAACAAAAGAAAAAAAACCTTTGCTTGTCTCCTTTTTTTTAATTAATTTGTGATTTTTCCTTTGTATATATGTGTGTATGCCTTTTCTTTCTTTTTTTTATAGATTGTGTTTGGGGTTTTATAACCCCAAAAATAATGAAAAAAAAAAAAGAAAGAAAAGATTTTGTCCTCCTTATTTCTTTCCATTTTCTTTTCATTTTGCTGTTGTGTTCTTTCATTTTTTTTTTGCAGGTCAACGGCAAGGAATCCGACGACGGAGCACTATTTGCGCATTGATTGAGGTGCGAGGAAGGGGCTGTGTTGCTTGCGGCACAAGGAAAAGGCTGTGCTGCTTGCGGCGCCTAGGGTTTCAGAAACCCTAGGCTTCTGATTCTGTTTAGGTGTTGGGCCCTTTTGGGCCGCTTGGGTTTGGGTGTAATTGGGTAATGGGTTTATGGTTTATTGGATCTAGGTAGTCTGTTTTTCTTACTCTATAAATGGACTGTAGTAATAATAATAATAATAATTGTACATGGGTTATTATATTTTATATTTTTTTGGTTTGTTTGGGCCCGGGCACAAATGGGCTATTACAGCTACCCCTCTTTGTTCATTGTCGTGTAACGAGAATAGAGCAAAGACAATAAAAGGGCCCATTTTGCCCGGTCTTGTTAAATGGCTATATCTTCAATCTGCTTCGCTGCAACTTCAGGAAGATGAGATTTATTATCTTTAGTCTACTCCACTGCAAACTCAGGGATGCCCCTCTTTGCTCATTGTCGTGTAACGAGAATAGAGCAAAGACAATAAAAGGACCCATTTTGCCCGGTCTTGTTAAATGGCTATATCTTCAATCTGCTTCGTTGCAACTTCAGGAAGACGAGATTTATTATCTTTAGTCTACTCCACTGCAAACTCAGGGATGCCAGGTTGATATCCTTGATCCGCTTCTTGCAACTTTAGGAAGATAAGATCTGCTATCTTCAGTCTGCTCCACTGCAAACTTAGGGATGCCAGACTAGTATCTTCGATCTGCTTCTTGCAACTTCAGGAATGCCAGATCTACCATCTTAAATCTGCTCCACTGCAAACTCTAGGAGACAAGATCTGATGTCTTCGATATTCTTCCTGCAACTTCAGGAAGGTAAGATCTGTTGTCTTTAGTCTACTCATTGCAACCGGGGAGGCAAGGCGATGTCTTCGATTTATACATAACATCTGAATAGGGCCTATGCATTTCCAGTTTAATTGTATGAAGTGACAAGTTCAAGTACTATGAATAAATTTTTAATACTTTTGGAAATCTAGAAATGCATGAAAATGGAAAGGAAAATGGAAATGAAAATGAAGATAGAAATGAAAATGGAAATGGAAATGGAAATGAACACTTTTGGAAACTTAGACATTTTTGGAAAGTGAACATTTTGGAAACCAAGCCAAAATAGGAAAGTTGAACATTTTGGAAACTTGAGCATTTTGGAAACCTGAACATTTTGGAAACTTGAACATTTTGGAAACACGAACATTTTGGAAACTGAACATTTTGGAAACCTAAACATTTTGGAAACTCGGAAAATCTGAGTCAGCGAAAATTTTAGGAAACTTAAAATGACCCCGAATGTCGAATTTGAGCCCAAAGGAACTTAGGGCCAAGTGACCCTAAAAATATCTGATACATGACATTTGCCCCAATAACGAACTTGGAAATGTGGCCTGAAGATGCCACCTAAGGTCATAAGAAATGGCCCAAATACAAGAGGCTTTTGGGCCTGAGTTTGAGTCATCCAGGAAGCAAATAATGAAGGCTTTATTTTGCCTCCAAGGCCAAAAAGGTGGGACGGCACAAGCTTCTTGAAATTAAAGGAGTTTTACTTCGGTTAAAACTTGTTTAATTAAGTGTTAAGTAAAGGGATTTCTTTTAATAAAATAATTAAGGAGATAAAGGATGGATAAAATACTCCTAATTTAATTAAAGCGATAATTAAATGATAATATTATCAAAAAGAGGAGTGGTGGCCAAGTCAAGGACTCTTGGCCTAGCAAATTTGGCTATAAAAGGAGAAACCAAGGTCTTTTTCTCTCATCTTTCCAAGTAGCCGAAAATCCCTTTGCTCTCTCCCCTCTGCCGAATTTTCTTTCTATCTTTTCTTCTTCTCTTTTCTTCATCTGTCAAGCCAAAACCTTTTTCTTTTGATCCCTGATTAAATCTCCATAGCCGAAACCCTGAGACTCTAGGCAAGGAAGCAATCGGTCAAGGCATCTTTTTACAACTGTCGAATACGAGGGGGGATCTTTCGGGAAATCTAAGGATCCAAGGTAAGATATTTTATTCGATTAAAGGTTATGATGTATATGTTAGATTAGATCTAACATGAAAATTTCGACAGACATATAGGGCAAGGAATTCTCTTCAGATTTGGAATTTGTATGGTAAGTGATATTCGGCCAAGGCTTAATTTTGGTATTTGGAATTATTTTTCATTATTTCAAAAGCCGGAAACTCACATGGTTACATGATTTAGTATTAGCCGATTTCAAGGAAAAAGGATACTAGTAATTCCGGCATTTGATTTACAATCTTTTAAATCGGCAAAGGTGAGTTTTTCTTTACAAATCCTACTAGGATTTGGTTTTGTCTAAAAAGGGGTTTATTAATGTGTTTTAATTGGTGGGCCGAATATAGGGATTAATAGATCTAAAAATTAGATCGGGATTCTCAAGATATCAAGGAAACTATTAAGCGAAAAAGGTGTGTACCCTTACTATCCTTCGATATTTAATGGTTAAATATTTTAATATATGATATGAATAATAATATGAATGTGGCTATGTACCACACATGTGGCAAAGAGTACCAAGGTCACGTTTCCTACTTCGATAGGATTGTGGAAAATGTTATTTAATAACATGCGAATATAAGAATATGAACATGAGATTAAGTTATGCTATATATATGTTTTGGGGCATTTGGGTTGTATGAAAAGGGGAGAAGCGGTGTTGACTTGGTCTCACCAATGAAGGTGTTGACTTTGGTCTCACCAACGAAATATGTCGACTACGGTCACATTGCGAAATTTTGGTAACCGGTTACAATAGTGTCTAATGACACAACGTGGAGAGTAGCGGATGGAGGTTGACTTAGTAGTCCCCACTGTGTCTGCGAGTTGGTGCGGTGGAGAGTAGCGGATGGCATATAGGTTTTGGGTTTGGGTTGCATCATAATTTCATTATTATACGGACTTGATGATTTAAACGTGAATGCCTGAATTATTGATTGATAGTATTGTGTGCACATTGAGTCTGTTGACTCACCCCATTGTGGGAATTATTTTTCAGGTGATGAGCAGTGACGGACCGGGCCGGTAGACCATGAGGAGGCCATGCATCACTTGAAGAATTTATTTCAGAACTTGGACTTTATTTAATTTTGATACCTTTTTAATTTTATTTTGGGTTTATTTGATGTAATAAGGCCATAAGGCCCAGTGGATTATTCTTTGTCTTTACATTACTTTTAATATTTTGCTAAGAACTATTTTGGACATGTTACATCAAATTGGATTTACAAGATTAAATAAATGGGTTTTCAATCTAAGCCCAACTCAAATCAATAGTTTTTCTAAAACTTTACAAATTTTCTCTAAGTATCAAATGTGTTTGAAGCGGGTTTACTTTAGGAACATACCAGATCCGGTCCATTCTCGTAGGTAGGGTGTGGGGTGTTCGATTTGTATCGAGCCAGTTTGAAACTCTCTTTGTGGGCTAAGGCCCAAAACGTTTTCAAGGCGAGCCAAATGATTTTCTTTGAACATAAGCGAGCTTTCGGCATGGCCCTAAGTCTCAAACCATGATCCACCAGTAAGTACCCTAACTATATGTGTGATTACATGATTTATATAAGGGTAGAAAAGGCATGGAGCGTAGAATAGAATGATAGGAACTTGAACCCTAGGATTAGTCTACTCAAACACGGATACATAAGACTTAATACTTGAATCAACCTATGGCTAAGTCATTGAGCTAGTGGTGTGGTAACCCTTATACGCATGTCTAGGATTGGATCCGGAAGAGCTTGGTATTTAAGCGGTCCTAGTGACTCACCTCCTCTTGCAGAATCCTACCAGTGCGTAGCTTTCAGTTCACCATAACTCGAGAGGGCTTAGTGGTGTGGCAACCTCTGCAAGCATGTCTAGGAATGGTTTGGTGGGAGCTTGGTATTTAAGCGATCGCGTGACTCACCTCCTCTCCACACGAATCACTGCCAGTGCGTAGCTTTGGTTCACCACGACCAAGAGGGCTCGGTCATAGGCTAAACATAATGACTAAAACCCAAAGGGAACTAGCCATGTTTTAAAAAAAAAGAGAGAGAGAACAAAACAACAAACCCTAGTTTTTTCAAACTTTTAAAACTTTCTTTTAAATCGAGAAAATTATTTTTACAACCTTTTCGAAAAACTCTTGATTTATTGAAAATTACAAAAGGCCCTTAGGTAAAATTACCAAAACGCCTTGGTTTATAAAATATTCAACTACTCAACGACTTTACCAAAATTTTAACATTTCATAGACATTCAAAACCCTAATTTGTAAAATACCAAAATCTGTGATTTTGGAAAAATTACAAAATTGCCCCTAACTTACAAAATTACCAAAATGACCCTAATTTTCAAATTTTGCAACATCCCCATCTTTGAAGGAACAACTTTGAAAAGAACCCTCAAAGTTTTACAACTTTTGAAATACCCCAAATTTTGAAATTTTTCCAAAATTACCAAGACTTGAAATCTTCAAAATATTTTTTGACAAAAACACCAAGAAACATTTTCTTCCGAAAATTACGAAAATACCCACAGGACAAATTACGAAAATACCCCGGGTAGTGGTAAAACAACAACAAAGGAAAAACTACAACGTTTCTCCGAATGAACTAAGGTTCATAATTGTTTGATGGATGTATGAATGGATGAAAAAGTGTGCATGTATGAATACGAAGAACCACTCTAAACTCTTTTCATAAAATTTCTTCGCGAGTAATAAAGTGAAACAAGTACTAATGTATAAAACTTTTAAATCAGATTAAATCATGACGTTAGAAAATGAGTTCTAAGGGATGTGAACTTAGAGATTGTGCCTAGAAAGTATGATGGTTCTATTAAGATCGAGTCTTGTAGTAAGCATAGTCTGTGAGAAAGATTGTCTGTTGTCGTTAAGTAATTTCGAGGACGAAATTATTTTTAAGGAGGGTAGAACCGTAACATCTGAATAGGGCCTATGCATTTCAGTTTAATTGTATGAAGTGACAAGTTCAAGTACTATGAATAAATTTTGATACTTTTGGAAATCTAGAAATGCATGAAAATGGAAAGGAAAATGGAAATGAAAATGAAGATAGAAATGAAAATGGAAATGGAAATGGAAATGAACACTTTTGGAAACTTAGACATTTTGGAAAGTGAACATTTTGGAAACCTAAGTAAATTAGGAAAGTGAACATTTTGGAAACCAAGCCAAAATAGGAAAGTTGAACATTTGGAAACTTGAGCATTTTGGAAACACAACATTTGGAAACTTGAACATTTTGGAAACTCGAACATTTTGGAAACACGAACATTTTGGAAACCTAAACATTTTGGAAACACGGAAAATCTGAGCATGCTGAAAATTTTAGGAAACTTAAAATGACCCCGAATGTCGAATTTGAGCCAAAGGGAACTTAGGGCCAAGTGACCCTAAAATATCTGATACATGACATTTGCCCCAATAACGAACTTGGAAATGTGGCTGAAGATGCCACCTAAGGTCATAAGAAATGGCCCAAATACAAGAGGCTTTTGGGCACGAGTTTGAGTCATCCAGAAGCAAATAATGAAGGCTTTATTTTGCCTCCAAGGCCAAAAAGGTGGGACGGCACAAGCTTCTTGAAATTAAAGGAGTTTTACTTGGTTAAAACTTGTTTAATTAAGTGTTAAGTAAAGGATTTCTTTTAATAAAATAATTAAGGAGATAAAGGATGGATAAAATACTCCTAATTTAATTAAAGCGATAATTAAATGATAATATTATCAAAAGAGGAGTGGTGGCCAAGTCAAGGACTCTTGGCCTAGCAAATTGGCTATAAAAGGAGAAACCAAGGTCTTTTCTCTCATCTTTCCAAGTAGCCAAAAATCCTTTGCTCTCTCCCTCCGCCGAATTTTCTTTCTATCTTTTCTTCTTCTCTTTTCTTCATCGTCAAGCCAAAACCTTTTCTTTTGATCCCGATTAAATCTCCATAGTCAAACCCCGAGACTCTAGGCAAGGAAGCAATCGGTCAAGGCATCTTTTTACAAGCGTCGAATACGAGGGGGATCTTTCGGAAATCTAAGGATCCAAGGTAAGATATTTTATTCGATTAAAGGTTATGATGTATATGTTAGATTAGATCTAACATGAAAATTTCGACAGAACATATAGAGGCAAGGAATTCTCTTGATTTGGAATTTGTATGGTAAGTGATATTCGCCAAGGCTTAATTTTGGTATTTGGAATTATTTTCATTATTTCAAAAGCGGAAACTCACATGGTTACATGATTTAGTATTAGCCGATTTCAAGGAAAAGGATACTAGTAATTAGGCATTTGATTTACAATCTTTTAAATCGGCAAAGGTGAGTTTTTCTTTACAAATCCTACTAGGATTTGGTTTTGTCTAAAAGGGTTTATTAATGTGTTTTAATTGGTGGGCGAATATAGGGATTAATAGATCTAAAAATTAGATCGGGATTCTCAAGATATCAAGGAAACTATTAGCGAAAAAGGTGTGTACCCTTACTATCCTTCGATATTTAATGGTTAAATATTTTAATATATGATATGAATAATAATATGAATGTGGCTATGTACCACACATGTGGCAAAGAGTACCAAGGTACGTTTCCTACTTCTGATAGGATTGTGGAAAATGTTATTTAATAACATGCGAATATAAGAATATGAACATGAGATTAAGTTATGCTATATATATGTTTTGGGGCATTTGGGTTGTATGAAAAAGGGGGAGAACAGGTGTTGACTTCGGTCTCACCAACGAAGGTGTTGACTTCGGTCTCACCAACGAAATATGTCGACTACGGTCACATTGCGAAATTTTGGTAACTTCGGTTACAATAGTGTCTAATGACACAACGTGGAGAGTAGCGGATGGAGGGTTGACTTAGTAGTCCCCACGGTGTGCAGGTTGGTACGGGTGGAGAGTAGCGGATGGCATATAGGTTTTGGGTTTGGGTTGCATCATAATTTCATTATTATATGGACTTGATGATTTAAACGTGAATGCCTGAATTATTGATTGATAGTATTGTGTGCACATTGAGTCTTGACTCACCCCATTGTGGGAATTATTTTTCGGTGATGAGCAAGTGATTGACCGGGTAGACCATGAGGAGGCCATGCATCACTTGAAGAATTTATTTGAACTTGGACTTTATTTAATTTTGATACCTTTTAATTTTATTTTGGGTTTATTTGATGTAATAAGGCCATAAGGCCCAGTGGATTATTCTTTGTCTTTACATTACTTTTAATATTTTGCTAAGAACTATTTTGGACATGTTACATCAAATTGGATTTACAAGATTAAATAAATGGGTTTTCAATCTAAGCCCAACTCAAATCAATAGTTTTTCTAAAACTTTACAAATTTTCTCTAAGTATCAAATGTGTTTGAAAGCGGGTTTACTTTAGAACATACCAGATCCGGTCCATTCTCGTAGGTCGGGTGTGGGGTGTTTCACTTCTTGCAACTTCAGAATGCCAAATCTACTATTTTAATCATTTACTACAAACTCGGGAGACAAGATCGATATCTTCTATCTTCTTCTCGCAACTTCGAGAAGGTAAGATCATTGTCTTGGTCTACTCATTGCAACTTTAGGGAGGTAAGACTGATGTCTTCGATCTGCTTCCTGCAACTTCAGAAAGATAAAATCTGCTATCTTTAGTCTGCTCTGCTGCAACTTCAAGGCCGCAGGCTAATGTCTTTGATCTGCTTCCTGCAACTTCAAGAAGACAAGATCTGCTGCCTTTAGTCTACTCCGTGCAACTTCAGGGAGACAAAGCTAATGTCTTCGATTTGCTTCCTGCAACTTCAAGAAGATAAGATCTATTATCTTTAGTCTACTCCACTACAACTTCAGGGAGGCAGGCTAATATCTTCGATCTACTTCCTACAACTTCGGGAAGAAAAGATCTGCTGGCTTCAGTCTACTCCGCTGCAATTTTAGGGAGGCAGGCTAATATCTTCGATCTGCTTCCTACAACTTCAGGAAGATAAGATCTACTGTCTTCAGTCTATTCCGCTGCAACTTTAGGGAGGCAGGCTAATATCTTCGATCAGCTTCCTGTAACTTTAGAAAGATAAGATCTGCTATCTTTAGTTTGCTCCACTGCAAACTCAGAGATGCCAGAGTGAAAGCGTCAATCTACCCTACTACATTGCCTTGTAGAATGGGTATATGCTTATGCCGAATGAGTAGGATGCCTTGATCGAAATGAGTCAAATGCTCCTATTTAGACATGCTATGATATATGAATACAAAAATGCTATGAGAATGATTCCTATTTCAGGTGTCATCACTCATTTATTTTTCAGGGTTTTATCTTCATTCCTCTTGAAGTATCAATCATATTCTGCTCGAATAATTTGCCCCATGGTAATTCTAAGTCCACTCCACTTGAACCTTGGGACATAAAGTTTGTACCTGCCACTGCAACTTCAGGGGAATAACATTTGGTTTCTTCCATCCATCCTGTTACCACTCAAAGGTATGGAATTTATATGATCTTCAATCAATTTGATCTGTTACACCATTCCCTGGGTGTAATGACTCGATGTACGTGCCTGAAATTTACATGAATACAGGGTATCATTTTCTTTTCCCGAGATTGATCCCTTTTTACACTTGGGTTGACATTTCTTGTCATTTGTCGAGATGGTATCACCGATGAAATGTTTTATCCAATAAAAATCCAAAGAGATAATCATATTTCAATACTTCCAACCCTTAGGCTTGGTGAGTTCTAAACAATAGTCTTGTTTTAGATTCTCATATTATTTAGAAGCTTCCAGAGTAATATGCGAAACTCCTTTTATGAAAGTATTACTAGTCCATTAATCGTTATTTCAATATAAAATGCTTGAAAAAGATCACAACAATAGATGTGAAAGAAATTAATCAGGAGCATAGCTCGAAACAAATAAGTTAATCAAAGATAACCCAGGTAATAAAAGAAAATTGATTGGGGTGTACCTTGAAAAGAATAAAGTAAGCAGAGATAGCTAAGGCCATAAAAGAAAATTGATTAGGTGTATCTTTGAAAAGAATAAAGTAATCAAATATAGCAAATTCAAAATGGGTAAGATAGAAGCTAGGTGCCCCAGATATCACAGCCTGAGCGTCTCTGTACAAACCTCTTGAGGACCATTTTGAGCTCAATACGTGTTTAGAGGATCCGGAGTACTTTGTCAAATACTTCCTCATTGTTAATTCAGGCATAGCAAGACTACCACATGTCCTATCTTTGATCAAAATTTGAGTCGCCCTTTTCGAGTTTTCGGCTCAAAACCCCTTTGGTCTCAAAGCGCCCTTTGTGAGTTTTCGCCTTGGCCTCACTTCTATTTTTTTTTTTTTTGAATTTGAACTCAAGGCGCCCTTTGTGGGTTTTCACCTTGGCCTTTCCCCTTTCAGGTAAAATACTTCTTGACTGATCCTGAATTCACTAGATTGGGCAAGTCTTTGGCATCCATCTCAATCAATATCAATGCTCCTCCAGAATAGGCCTTTTTTTTTACTACATAAAGTTCTTTCTAGTTTGGCATCTGCTTTCCTCTAAAATCCTTTTGTATAAGAAGGATCTTCCTCAATACCAGGTCCTCATCATGACATTCCCTTGAGTGGATCATTTTCGACATTAATCAGCATCATCCATTTTTGGTACATTTGACTCTGATGAATACTTTCAAACCCTTTTCTTCAGTCAAGTTCACTGAAGACATTCTACTTCATCCAATTCTTGACTCAATCCAAGCTTGGAGTAGAGGAATCTCGATTTTTATGGGCAAGGCCACTTCTATTCCATAAACCAATGGGTAAGATGTTGCCCCAGTAAAGGTTCTGACCGACGTTCGATAAGACAGAGGGTAAATGGTAACTTCTTTATGTCAATCTTTACAAGTCTCGGTCATCTTTCCTACAATCCTTATTTTGTTTTTTTGTTTTTTTCTTTTTGGCTACCTCTGTTGTCCTATAATATGGCGTCTGGTGTTTGAACAGATTACAAACTTTTGACATTGTCATTCTTTGTCGGTGCCTGACCTTTTTTTTTTTGAGAATTTGATGACTATCGACTTTGTAATATTGGCATATGAAACTACTTCCACCCTCTTAGTGAAGTAAACGACGACCACAACGATGAATCGATGTCGACTAGAAGGTTTTGATGAGATCGGCCCCGTAATATCCATTCCTCATAAATAGAAATCTATGAAGAAATAGATGAGACACATAAGTCTTGTCTTCCTCAATTTGGCATTTACGACATAACTGAAGTAATCTCCCTTTTATGGTGGACCAATAGTACCCGAACCTTATGATTAGCCTGGCTATTGTAGAACCATTAGCAATTGTCCTTCTGACATCCTTATGAACCTCTTTTAAGATTTCAACGTACCCATGTCTCAGTAACCCAGGCATGTCCTGATATGATCGTGTAAAAATATCTTTGAATTCTTAAAAATAACTCAATGATGTCTCGCCTTATTTCTGTGGTGAGCTGGGCTTCGATCTTCACCCCTTTCCTAGGCTCGCAATATACACTGACCCTATTAAAGGTAAGATCTGTTTTTCATCATGTTCTATGTAACACCCCTTACTCGTGTTCGACGCCGGATGAGTATGAGGCATTACCAAGAAAATGAAACACTTACAGATTATTTAAACCATTTATCACTCAAATATCAAAATTGATTATAAAAGTTCCTTTAACGAACCCTTGAAGTCCAAATCATGCATTGGGATTGGGTCGGGACTAAATTAGAATCGTAATAATTTTTTTTTAAATCCTTAAATTTATCTCATTTACAAGGGTCCCACGCCCGTGTGGCTCACATAGCCGTGCCTATAGGGCATATAACTCTCTAACTTGCATCGTGGAGAAACTTGAGTCACACGGCCTTAGTACACGCCGTGTTGCTTGGTCGTGTGGTAAAGTTAATTTTCATAAATTATGCTATTTTTCAAGCCATATTTCTCACTCATTTGATCCTTATTCTTCACCCACATTTAATACATACAAAAACCAATTTAAGATATTCAACTGAGCCTTATACTTAATACCATTTGTTAGTCGTACACTTCATATAAATAACAAGAAATGTAAATGGGCTCAATTCTCATTAAATTTCTCTTGTACTTATACTTTTCATACTATGTATTCATATAACATATAACAATCGCACCTCTGTATTTCATATATATTTTATAACAAATTATCTTGGTTTCAAACTACTTCATATTTGAGTTTTACTTATCAAATCATTTGAAACATCATCTTTACACATATAGTGCACTAGAGATGCACAATTCTATAATTATGAATGAACACATTTATCAAACATATTCCATGTTTTTATATGTATAGTCTCATATTTCCATGTATCAATTACCATCATTTCCTCGTATTTTGACAAATACATGTAACAATTCATAAACATGCAATTCACTAATCCTTCCCGCTAATCACAATTTAAAGTGACAAATCACTTATTGAGCCCAATTTCAATGTTCACTACAATCTATCATATAAATTTGGATGTACGTATCCACCAATAAATTCCATGTACAGTATCATCATCTCATATTTCTACATACATTACTTTACATATTATGAACTCAAATAACATATACAAGACATACCAATGTATGTCAAATACGTTTTCATAATATTTCATTTAGAATTAAGATTATTTTATATTAGAACTCTTCTCATTAACTCATTTGTCAACCAAGTTCTACGTTCATGTCTCATCAACTCGTATTTCCTTATATCACATAATATATATATATATCATGTTTTCCATTCCCTTGATATTTTTCCATATTTATCCCGTTGAATTACTTGGAATTTCGATGGATTTTCAGAAGTACACTTTAGTGTACAAATCCAGGTCCGTCAATTCATGTTCATGTGGGCACATTTCCATTTCAGAGAGCACACTCATGAACCTCATCCTTACATAATGGATTACAGTCCGAGCTAAATCCCAGAAGAGAGCACACTCCCGCGAACCTCATCCTTACAGCGGGATTACCAGTCCAGGCTAAATCCCCTGTAATATAAACTCATAGAGTATTGTCGGGATTACCAGTCCAGGCTAAATCCCCTGCAACGACAATTACTCTAATGAGCTTGGATCTGAATTACCAGTCCAGGCTAAATTCAGACCCTAATTCGGATTACCCGTCCGGGCTAAATCCATTTTCCACATATTCTTCGGGAGGGCTATATCAGGATCACCCGTCCGGGCTAGATCCTTTTCACACATATTCTTCGGGAGGGCTATATCGGGATAGGATCACCCGTCCGGGCTAGATCCTTTTTACCGTCAATTCCTTTTCAGAGATCCATCGAATTTCCCTTTCATTCAACCGGGATTTCTTCCACTTTTTATCAAATATATCAATGTTTCGTCAACTTTCATACAATGAAC
The DNA here is from genome assembly GCA_025506655.1 of Gossypium rotundifolium. Taxonomy (NCBI): domain Eukaryota; kingdom Viridiplantae; phylum Streptophyta; class Magnoliopsida; order Malvales; family Malvaceae; genus Gossypium; species Gossypium rotundifolium. The sequence continues at coordinate 135,885,247 of CP106733.1, forward strand.
ATTCAAATTATATTCATATCAATAACATACATTCCAAGCATTTAAGAATATAATTCAAGTTACATGAACTTACAATTCGATTTTGATACCATAACGATAATCTTAGTTTCATAATAAATATTCCAAATAAAACATTATATCAATTATAATCGAACATGTAATCAATTTATACACAAGTCATTCATATATTATTTTCCCTCCTCCTCCTCTCCATCCACATCCTTAGTATAAACAACACACTTGTAAGTAACATTTTCTATAATTTTCACTATTTACTCATGTGAATGTTCAAGCTGTCCATCTGTGTTATATTCACTGAAATATTTTTATCTCGAGCTACAGAGATCTAAATTTCAAACCGTTAATTTTATTTGAAACTAGACTCACATATCTTCTTACCATAATTTTTCCAGAATTTTGGTGTGGCCAATTAGTACAGTTTATTAGTTAAGTTCTCCCTGTTACACAGTCCTACTGCTCTGACCTCTCTTCACTAAAAATCAATTATCTCATAGTACGGTTTTCATATAGTGTTTCTGATTATTTCTAATGAAAATAGACTCACTAAGGAATACAAACATATAAATTATAACTCATAATTCTTTTTGTACAATTTTAGTGAATTTATAAAATGAGAACAGGGATCACGAAGTTGTTCTAAACCAGTCTTACAAAATTTAAATATCTCAATATGTAGACTTCCTTTACCTGCTTTGTTTCTTTTATATGAAAATAGACTCAACAAGCTTTAATTCTATATCTTACTCAGCTTCTAATTCGATTTATACAATTTTGGTGATTTTTCAAAGTTAGACAACTGCTGCTGTCCAAAACTGCTTTAGTATAACATGTTGATTTTCTATTTTGTCCCAAATTCCACATTTCATACAATTCAATCCTTGCTCAATTAACCCCTCAATTTAGCTAATTTTCTCATTTAATACTTTTCTCTATCATTTTAAACTACTTCATAACCTTTGAAAATCAGAATTTTAACTCTAGGCCTTAATTTCAACTCTTTCACAATTAGGTCCTAAAATCAATTTCCATCAATTTTTACTTCATAAAATCATCATATAACAAAATTAAAGCTTCAATTCAATATTTATTCATCATATTCTTCCAGCACTAATCCACATAAACTTTAAAAATTAGCTATAGAATCAAAAACTAATGACATAATAAGTTGGACCCAATTGTAAAAGTCCAAAAACATAGAAATTTCAAGGAGAAAGTAAGAATTAAACTTACATGAAGCTTGAGTATGAAAACCAGCTTGAAACTCTCTCCCATGGCTGTTTTTCAGCTGAAGAAAATGAAGAGAAATGAAGAGAAATCTAGATAATTCCAATTTGGTCCCATACTTATTTAACTAATTTTGGCAATTTTCCAATTTTACCCTTATTTCATCCATTTCCTGATTTTTCTCAGCTATTGCCGCCCAAAATATCTCCTTTGGGCTTATTTTCACTTTAGGTCCTTCCTCATTTGACAATCAGACTATTTAATCCTTTTAGCAACTTTTATACACTTTTCATTTTAGTCCTTTTATTTAATTAACCACCCAAACGTCAAAATTTTCTAACGAAATTTTAATACTACCTTATTGACATTCCTTAAATATTCATAAAATATTTATGACTCGGTTTATAACACCGAGATCTCGATACTTCTTTTCTCGATTTCTTGACCAAATAAATCTTTATAAAACACAATTTACTATTTTAAAACATTTTAAAGCTACATTTGACTCGTAAATATTAAATAAATATAATCTACAAGTCCATTTCTCAGATTTGGTGGTCTCGAACCATTATTTTAATATAACTGAAATTTGGGCTATTACAACTCTCCCTCTTTAAGAATTTTCGTCCTCGAAAATTCCTTTAGTGGAAAGGTTCAAATATTTTCACTACTTATACCTTTTCCGATGTCAATTTCTTACACAAAATTTAGAGAAATCCAGATACCAAAATCACCACGTTTCTATGATCAAACCAAAAGCATAATCATAATGTATATAGTTATCACAATTTGAACAACACACTTTAATGATAAGCCATGATTAATAATTTACGAAGTATGAATGATAGGAAAACCAAGATAAGGAAATTCAAGATACAATACCATACCGTAAATCCGAGAACATAACTCATAAAAAAATAATAAAGATATCTGATGATTCCTCGGAGAAGGCCGGAAGAAAACACCGCTACCAACTTTAGACTTCCATCATAACAGAGATAATATATTTCCAAATATTTATATATATAATGAATAATATCCAATAAGAACGGAAGAATAGTCCAACATAAATTTTACTATCGACTTTATTCCAACATAATAAAATAGAATTCGAATAGATAAAGAAATACCGATCATAAATCGGCCGACCAATAGGGCTTTCGTCAAACATCATAGTTAGTTAGCATTCTCATAACATAAGAACTCCATCGAGTGAACAATCACACACATATCTCTAAGGATAAAAGAATATATATAGAATACCGGAAAAATCATCATATTCATCTCAACTATAACTATCACACACGAGACATCTTTATTACTCAATTATTATTTCTCTAACTAATTCTATCATCATGTTCCCCCTCATTCCATTTACCAACGAAAACCAATTCGAGAAGAATATTAGCAACTCATACTTTAAACTTCACACTCAATTGAGTCGAATAGTCGAGACTAGCTTCTTCTTTATCCGTGACATTGTATAATCTGTAATCTTTAAAATAATCGATATTTCTTTTCTTTAAAATGAGTTCATTTGTCGACTATACTCAACTCTCTCTTCTTCTTTTTTCTACCATGGACTCTTTAGTTTCTCACTTATGAACTTATTCAACATAATTCTCATGAACTTTCATCATAAAGCAATATTAGTAAGGGTGAGGTCATAAAGCCTCTAACTTGACTCTCATAAATACACATATATGACTTAGAATTCATCATCAATGTGACATCATCATAATCACATAATTCACTCTAAACAATTTTCATACTTAGTCATGTTACACGAACTTTTCGATTATCTTATTCAAACAAGCGTACTTAAACATACATTCCATGAATTTTGAGTAAATTTACTCATAACACTCACTTAATCAAGCATGTTAGACACATAACATCATATGAATACTAACATACATGAACGAGCTTATCACAATAAAGACTTAGTTTCATTTCACTTTTCCACATTTCCCAACATATGGTTATCTCATTAAGCACATTAACACATGCTTATCATGAACTTCTATTAATACCTTTCCACATTTCAATACATCGTAAGCACATTTCAATTATCTCAATATCATTTTTAGCATTATCGACAATAGTTCGATTGAAGTCATTTCGTCTTAACAAAATAATTTCGTTAGAGCCGGGAGATATCACACTATCACAGTTCACATATGGCATGTATAGCAAGATCATTGCACACGCTATGTTAGTCCGAGAATCGACTAAACCATAGCTCTGATACCACTAAATGTAACACCCCTTACTCGTGTTCGACGGGATGAGTATGAGGCATTACCGAAGAGTACGAAACACTTACAGATTATTTAAACCATTTATCACTCAAATATCAAAATTGATTATAAAAGTTCCTTTAACGAACCCTTGAAGTCCAAATCATGCATTGGGATTGGGTCGGGACTAAATTAGAATCGTATAATTTTTTTTTTAAATCCTTAAATTTATCTCATTTACAAGGGTCCCACGCCCGTGTGGCTCACATAGCCGTGCCTATAGGGCATATAACTCTCTAACTTGCATCTGTGGAGAAACTTGAGTCACACGGCCTTAGTACACGCCCGTGTTGCTTGGTCGTGTGGTAAAGTTAATTTTCATAAATTATGCTATTTTTCAAGCCATATTTCTCACTCATTTGATCCTTATTCTTCACCCACATTTAATACATACAAAAACCAATTTAAGATATTCAACTGAGCCTTATACTTAATACCATTTGTTAGTCGTACACTTCATATAAATAACAAGAAATGTAAATGGGCTCAATTCTCATTAAATTTCTCTTGTACTTATACTTTTTCATACTATGTATTCATATAACATATAACAATCACACCTCTGTATTTCATATATATTTTTATAACAAATTATCTTGGTTTCAAACTACTTCATATTTGAGTTTTACTTATCAAATCATTTGAAACATCATCTTTACACATATAGTGCACTAGAGATGCACAATTCTATAATTATGAATGAACACATTTATCAAACATATTCCATGTTTTTATATGTATAGTCTCATATTTCCATGTATCAATTACCATCATTTCCTCGTATTTTGACAAATACATGTAACAATTCATAAACATGCAATTCACTAATCCTTCCGCTAATCACAATTTAAAGTGACAAATCACTTATTGAGCCCAATTTCAATGTTCACTACAATCTATCATATAAATTTGGATGTACGTATCCACCAATAAATTCCATGTACAGGTATCATCATCTCATATTTCTACATACATTACTTTACATATTATGAACTCAAATAACATATACAAGACATACCAATGTATGTCAAATACGTTTTCATAATATTTCATTTAGAATTAAGATTATTTTATATTAGAACTCTTCTCATTAACTCATTTGTCAACCAAGTTCTACGTTCATGTCTCATCAACTCGTATTTCCTTATATCACATAATATATATATCATGTTTTCCATTCCCTTGATATTTTTCCATATTTATCCCGTTGAATTACTTGGAATTTCGATGGATTTTCAGAAGTACACTTTAGTGTACAAATCCAGGTCCGTCAATTCATGTTCATGTGGGCACATTTCCATTTCAGAGAGCACACTCATGAACCTCATCCTTACAATGGGATTACCGGTCGAGCTAAATCCCAGTAAGAGAGCACACTCCCGAACCTCATCCTTACGGCGGGATTACCGGTCGAGCTAAATCCTCAGAATATAAACTCATAGAGTATTGTCGGGATTACAGTCAGGCTAAATCCCGCAACGACAATTACTCTAATGAGCTTGATCCAATTACAGTCCGAGCTAAATTGAGACCCTAATTCGGATTACCCGTCCGGCTAAATCCATTTTCCACATATTCTTGGAGGGCTATATCGGGATCACCCGTCCGGCTAGATCCTTTTCACACATATTCTTCGGGAGGGCTATATCGGGATAGGATCACCCGTCCGGCTAGATCCTTTTACCGTCAATTCCTTTTAGAGATCCATCAATTTCCCTTTCATTCAACCGGATTTCTTCCACTTTTTATCAAATATATCAATGTTTCATCAACTTTCATACAATGAACATTCAAATTATATTCATATCAATAACATACATTCCAAGCATTTAAGAATATAATTCAAGTTACATGAACTTACAATTCGATTTTGATACCATAACGATAATCTTAGTTTCATAATAAATATTCCAAATAAAACATTATATCAATTATAATCGAACATGTAAACAATTTATACACAAGTCATTCATATATTATTTTCCTCCTCCTCCTCTCCATCCACATCCTTAGTATAAACAACACACTTGTAAGTAACATTTTCTATAATTTTCACTATTTACTCATGTGAATGTTCAAGCTGTCCATCTGTGTTATATTCACTGAAATATTTTTATCTCGAGCTACAGAGATCTAAATTTCAAACCGTTAATTTTATTTGAAACTAGACTCACATATCTTCTTACCATAATTTTTCCAGAATTTTGGTGTGGCCAATTAGTACAGTTTATTAGTTAAGTTCTCCCTGTTACACAGTCCTACTGCTCTGACCTCTCTTCACTAAAAATCAATTATCTCATAGTACGGTTTTCATATAGTGTTTCTGATTATTTCTAATGAAAATAGACTCACTAAGGAATACAAACATATAAATTATAACTCATAATTCTTTTTGTACAATTTTTAGTGAATTTATAAAATGAGAACAGGGGATCACGAAGTTGTTCTAAACCAGTCTTACAAAAATTTAAATATCTCAATATGTAGACTTCCTTTACCTGCTTTGTTTCTTTTATATGAAAATAGACTCAACAAGCTTTAATTCTATATCTTACTCAGCTTCTAATTCGATTTATACAATTTTTGGTGATTTTTCAAAGTTAGACAACTGCTGCTGTCCAAAACTGCTTTAGTATAACATGTTGATTTTCTATTTTGTCCCAAATTCCACATTTCATACAATTCAATCCTTGCTCAATTAACCCCTCAATTTAGCTAATTTTCTCATTTAATACTTTTATCTATCATTTTAAACTACTTCATAACCTTTGAAAATCAGAATTTTAACTCTAGGCCTTAATTTCAACTCTTTCACAATTAGGTCCTAAAATCAATTTCCATCAATTTTACTTCATAAAATCATCATATAACAAAATTAAAGCTTCAATTCAATATTTATTCATCATATTCTTCCAGCACTAATCCACATAAACTTTAAAAATTAGCTATAGAATCAAAAACTAATGACATAATAAGTTGGACCCAATTGTAAAAGTCCAAAACATAGAAATTTCAAGGAGAAAGTAAGAATTAAACTTACATGAAGCTTGAGTATGAAAACCAGCTTGAAACTCTCTCCATGGCTGTTTTTCAGCTGAAGAAAATGAAGAGAAATGAAGAGAAATCTAGATAATTCCAATTTGGTCCCATACTTATTTAACTAATTTTGGCAATTTTCCAATTTTACCCTTATTTCATCCATTTCCTGATTTTTCTCAGCTATTGCCGCCCAAAATATCTCCTTTGGGCTTATTTTCACTTTAGGTCCTTCCTCATTTGACAATCAGACTATTTAATCCTTTTAGCAACTTTTATACACTTTTCATTTTAGTCCTTTTTATTTAATTAACCACCCAAACGTCAAAATTTTCTAACGAAATTTTAATACTACCTTATTGACATTCCTTAAATATTCATAAAAATATTTATGACTCGGTTTATAACACCGAGATCTCGATACTTCTTTTTCTCGATTTCTTGACCAAATAAATCTTTATAAAACACAATTTACTATTTTAAAAACATTTTAAAAGCTACATTTGACTCGTAAATATTAAATAAATATAATCTACAAGTCCATTTCTCAGATTTGGTGGTCTCGAACCATTATTTTTAATATAACTGAAATTTGGGCTATTACATTCTACCATTCATAACAAATCAGAAGATAGGTTACAATCTCTGTCATCTTCAAAGTCCTAAGAGCCCTCTAGACTCATATTTTACTCGAAAGGAGACCTTGAGTCAGTAGCAGCGTTGCTCACATCGTTGATATCTGGAGACCTTATTGTAGGTTCGAAGGAAGATTCCAAAGAATAAATGATTCAAAGAATGATTATTTGTATGGTCATAAAGAATAAAAGAATACTTGAAAGAAATTCCAATGAACAAACAAAAGAAAAAACTAAGAACAATTATTTCTACAGTATGAAATGGAAAAAAATAAAAGAAAATTTACTCAAAAAGATGCATTTTATTGAAATAAAAATTTCAGACGCAAGCCTATTTCACAAAAGGGTTCTTTTTGCTGAAACACCCCACACCCGGCCTACGAGCCTGGACCGGATCTGGTATGTTCCTCAAGTAAACCGGTTCAAATTCTTTTGTTACTTTGTGAAAAACTTGTGCGATTTTAAAGAAAATTGTTTGGGTTGGGCTTGTGTTGAAAACCAATTTGAATTTTTATATTAGAAAACCCTTTTTAATTTTAAGTGATAAAACATATAGAGTATACTTTAAAATAAAATACTTAGTCTTTAACTCAATCAAAATTTTTAAAACACAATTAAACAACAAGCAGAAATAAAATCGTTCATCATGGCCTTGTGGCCTTATTACATCAAATCATAATTTCCAAATAATTCAAAATACTAAAATAAATTAAGAGTCCATGAAAATATAAACTTCATGTTGTGCATGGCCACCACAAGTTCTGCCGTCCGGTCCATCACTGAAAAAATATTCCACAACGGGTGAGTCAAACAGACTCAATGTGTACATGACACTAAATCATAATAGAATCAGGCATACAATAGTTACACATTCAAAACATAAAATACAAGTTATGATGCATTCCCAAACCCAGACCTAATTATCCATCCGCTACACACCCCCGTACTTGCCAGTCACACCGTGGGGACTACTAAGTCGACCCTCCTTCCGCTACACACCAAATCGCGGTCTTAGATCACCGCATTCGTGGTCTTAGGTCACCACTTTCAGATTACTGTGGTCTTAGGTCATCACTTTTCAGATATCACGGTCTTAGGTCACCGTGTTCGTGGTCTTAGGTCACCACATTTACTTCCCCTTTCAAAATAAACCCATATGCCCATAATAATAATATGCATAATATGCCAAAGTTCACATTCTTATCATATTCTCATGTTACAAATAACATTTTTTATATTCCTAGTAGAAGTAGGAAGCGTGCACGAGTACTTAGTACCATATCATGGTACTTTAGCCACTTTCATATTCTTAATATCACATATCTCAATTAAGCAGGCCATGAAACATATTATAAAGTAGTGTGGGTATTTTTGATTCATTTAATGAAGTCCTCGAAATCAAGAAAAGCGATTCTGATTTAGATATCAAATCCTACATAAATTCATTACTTTCTATTTAAAAGACCATTGACCACTAATCCAAATCCTAATAGGATTAGTATTACTTACCTTGTTGCGAATTGAATTTAAGAATCAAATCTTGGAACTTTATATTCCTCCTTGTGAAATCAGCTAAACACTATATTACTCCACGGGTTAGTTTTCGACCGATAATAAATCCAAACATTTAAAATAGGCCTTTGGCGAATGTCTTAAACACATACATTGTGATCCCAAAAATACCCTTGGCTATGGAGATGTTGAAACCTACATGATATCTGTTAGATCCACTTCTAACACTTAAAACAAAGCCTTTGGATCTTATAGTTTCTTACCTTAAATCCTTGAATCCGAAATTTTCTTCACGATTAGCGAAATTCTTTAGATCTAAAATCCGAAATTCCTCCTTTAATATTCGCCAAGAGACAACGAAGGGTCGGTCCTAAATCTTGATTAAAAGAGATTGAACAACAAGAATCCATTGTTCTTACCTTAACACCACAATCGACGGCACCTTGTTTGAAGCCACAAAGATTGGCTATGGAGACTTAGACATGGATCAAAGAGGTTTCGATTTTGACGAGAGAAGAGAAAAGAAAAGAAAAGATGGATTTTCGCAAGGAAAATTTCGACAGGAGAAAGAGTGGGCTAGGAATTTTGGCAATCACTTAGAAAAGATGGAAGAATGGCCTCACTTCTCCTCCCTTAGCCGAATTTACCGGGCTAGAGTCCCTACTTGGCCACCACTCTTCCTTTGTGATAATATTATCCTTTAATTATCACTTTATTAAAACATTTAATCCAACATTTATCTCTCAATTTAAAAATCCTTTATTTATCACCCTTTTAATCGAATATTTATGAAAATAAAACACCTCCTTTCTAGAAGCATGTGCGTCCACCTCGGTCTTACGGGAGAAAAATAAAACCTCCTTTATTTGCTTCCCAAGTGACTCGAACCAGGCCCATTCCTCTTGCATATGGTGCCATTTCCATAAGCCCTAAGTGACATCTTCAGGCCACTTTTCCAAGCCTGTTTGTGTGTCAAATTTCACAAACTTTTTCTTTTAAGGCCACCTTGCCTTAATTTCCCCTTTTAAAACTTAAAACTCGTTATTTCTAGGTCATTTCTAAGTTTCCAAAAATTTTGACCGGCTCTGTAAACTTGACATTTCCTTACATTTCCAAATTTTCAGAAATGTTCACTTTCCTATTTGCTTAGGTTTCCAAAATGTTCACTTTCCTATTTCACTTAGGTTTCCAAAATGTTTACTTTCCTATTTTACTTAGGTTTCCAAAATATCAACTTTCTTCTTTTTAACGTAACATTACCATACATTTTCAGGTTTCCAAAAATATTCAAAATTTATTCATAACGCATAAGACATGTCATTATGTACAATTAAACCGAAAATGCATAGGCCCTTTTCAGGATGTTACATTTGCCTTTAGGCTTAAGGCAATAAGTGTGTTTTGAATATTACTCTAGATCAACTATAAAAAACATAGGGGTCTCGTCCACAGTCCCATTGTTCAAAACACTCCCAAGTATGCAAGGGTTTGAAAATTTCGTTCCCCGATTCCCTCTCTGCTATATCTAAATTAGGGATAACAGGATTTGTAGGATTATCTCCTGGGTTAGATCCTGAGCCAACTTGGAAATTCATGGATACTCCGGTATCAGCTTGACCTTATTGAGGCCTAATGGTAACAGATGGCCTTTAAGAATATGCTTTAGGTTGTGTTTGTGCATGCGGTGGGGGTAAAACCCAGAGGATAATCCTCATTATCTTCTCCAGCATTAATCATGGGACCTTTTCCCTTGTCCATTGCCCCATTCAGTAGCTAAGTCATTTGAGCCACCATATGCCTTTGGGCTTCCACCATTTGTTCCCTCATATCTTGTTTGATCTTTGACAACTGCTCTTGCAGCTGGTCTTGCATATATCTCTGGAATTGTTCAAGTCTTTGATCCATATCTTTCGTATTAGCGCGAGTACTGTAATGATGTTTAGTTTCCAGATTAACTTTCTCTCTTTCTCTCTTTTTCTGAAATAACTTCAACTAATTAGGGTCATTCTAGGGATTTTAATGCATATGATGCGATGTAATGCAAATGAATGCAAAAAGAAATAGAGGAGTTGGTTCTGAATCCAGTTCCATTAGAATAACTTTTCTAGAAAATAAATTTCTTTACATAAAATGGATATTTATATGGCCTTTCCCTCATATTCCAAGTGAAGACATTGATCCCTTTCTTCTTACTTGGATATTAAGGTCCAATCTCGCGAACTTTCTTATAAATGTCTCTACTAGCTCTTTTTACTTGATATGGGCCACGTCTCACTGCTCACTTATTTCCACAATACTCGTTAGCCTCTTCAAGAAAGTCGAGACGTGGTGATTCTCGAATAGTCTTTGTCAGCTTGAATTCTTGGGCACTAAAGTCTTGTATTCCTTCATAGACTATCAGTCTTCTTTCGTTGTGTTTACTTGGACCATATTCAGACGACCGTATTATAATCCACTTTATCAAGAAATCCATTTTCTCATGACAAACTCTTCTATTTAGCAATCGAATTTGAATCAACACCTCTTTTCTATGATGTGAATGCAATGCAATCAAAACAAAAAAGACCACGTTAGCACAAGAGAAATAAATAAGAAAATAGGGCATCTATCTGGGTGACCACTAGGGTTTGGCATAGTTCTACCTAGGGTAAGCCCTTAGGTTTTCTACATGTGGTTTAGCTCTAAATTTGAGGTATCCAAACCAGTAGATTCCTCGATCCTCACCCATTATAAGCTTATATAGACCAAGTTCAATTCAGGGGAATACATTTCCCTATGGTCATGCGGAAGTGAAAACTTCACGAAGACATAGGTACAGATGTATCCCGGAAGCAATCCACTAGCCCATGCAGAGGTGACAACCTCACGAAGGCATAGCTTCTCACTCCCACTTAAAGGTACGACCACAACGGTCATGCAATACAATGCACGCAAGAAAATGATACAAACAAATGCGACCAAACGATCGTAATTTTCAAATCAAGTTTTCAAATTAAATTTCAAATTTTCGACAAAGGACAAAAATAATCAATTTTAGCGGCTTGACTCTCTTATTGTCCCTAGCAGAGTCACCAAGCTGTTGAAACCATTTTTTTATTTTGAAAAAACAGGGATCAACTTTAAAAACAAAAATGGAGTCGCCACCAATCTTTTTCCGAGATGTGATTGGGTCACCTTTGAAATTGATCATTTCAATAAAAAACATTTTGATTTATTAAAACAATGATTTTGGTTTACAAAATTTAGAAAAAAAGGGGGTTCGGGAGTCAGTTACATACGAGGAAGGATTAGCACCCTCGAAACGCTCAAAATTGGTACCGATTTGATTAATTAATGTCCTAATGTCAAAATTTTGAAAAATTTAAAATACGATCCTTTTATTTGTAAGAAAGCTAGAATTCACTTATCTCAAGGAAATAAAATGTCGCACCCAATAAGTTAGGATGTAACGTCTCAAGACTTCGGAATTAAGCTTGCCTTTATTTGCAAAAAATCCATACCTCGAGACACAAAATATCGTATCCAATAAGTTAGGATACTACATTTTGAATTCCCGAGTATAAGTTTTGATTTGAAGTTTATGCTTTAATTAAAAAAATAATTAGTTTTTTAGATTCGATGAGAAAAATCGAAACCCAGTAAATTAGGGTATGATTTTTTTCAAATCTTAGAACACGAAGTAATTGCTTATTTCCAAAATTGGATAAAATGTGATGTGATTTTATAATAAAATGAAGGATGAATTATAATACACGTGCATAATAGAGTGAAACGAGGAAACAATAATTAAAACAAATAATAAATAATAAGTAAAAGATGATAAAATAAAAACAAAAAAAACAAAAGTTAATAATAAATCAATAAACAAATAAATACTATGTACAATAATAATAAAAATAATAAAATAATAATAGTGACAAAAATACAATAATAATAATGTGTTAATAAACAAATAATAAAAAATAAAAATAATAGTAGTAATAATAGAAGTAATAAAATAATAAAAAATGTTGATAAATAGAAATATAATAATAACAACAACAATATATATATATATAAATTGTAATGATAATAAAAAATAATACTAATGAATATAATAATAATTATAAAATTAATTAGAAATAAAAATTAAAAAATATAGTGGTGTTAATATAAAAATAATAATTACAATAGTAAATTAATAATAATATTCGTAATAATAATATTAATGGTAATGATAATGATAATGAAAATAAAAATAATATTAATAATAACATAATAGTAATAATATTAAAATTAATAATACTAATAAGAAATAATAGTAGTTATAACAAAAATAATAATAATAGCAAAATAATAAAGGAAAAGAAAAAGGGCGAAATTAAATTTAAAAAATAAAATTTGGGGGAATTTAAAAAAGAAAAGAAATAGAAAGGGGACTTATTTGAATGCGCGAATAACATGGAGGGACTAAAGGGGAAAATTTCCTCTCCCTCCAAAACGCTGCGCTTCAAAAGGGACCCAATTGAAGTCGAAATAAAATGTAGGGTCAAATTGTAAATAAAAAAACGTGATCATAAATCAATAAAAAAGCGGAAGGGCTAAAAGTGCAATAGCCCTTCCATAAAAAACACGCTGATCCTGAGGTGGGTCGGGTCGGATCGGGTCGATTAAGAGCAAAATGACGCCGTTTTGGCATTTAAAGGCCTTAAGCAAAATGATGCCATTTTCAATCCGTATATAAGGCCAAATTTCTTGAAAAAAAAATTCATTTCCATTCTGCTTCAAAAAAAAAAAATAAAGGGCTCTCAAAATTCTCGCTTGGTGATTTTTAGTGAGGCTCGTGCGACTCCATTGCCGTCTTGACAATAGAACTTGAAAAAAGGTACTTTTTCTCTTATTCTTTTTTTTTATATTATAAACTTTAATATTTGTAAAAAAGAAAAAGAAAAAAAACTTTAAAAAGGAACCCAGATTCGAAAGAAAAGAAAAAATAACGGAAGAAAAAAACCTTTGCTTGTCTCCTTTTTTTTTTTTTTTTACTAGTCTCTATTTTTTCCTTTGTATATATGCGTGTATGCCTTTTCTTTTCTTTTTTACAGATTGTGTTTAGTCTTTTTATAGCCCCGAAAATAATATAAAAAAAAAAGAGAAAAGATTTTGTTCTCCTTGTTTCTTGCCATTTTCTTTCCATTTTGCTGTTGTGTTCTTTCCTTTTTTTGCAGGTCAACGGCGAGGAATCTGGCGATGGAGCACTTTTGGGTTTAGGTGTTGGGCCCTTTTGGGCCGCTTGGGTTTGGGTGTAATTGGGTAATGGGTTTATGATTTATTGGGTCTAGGTAGTTTTTCTTACTCTGTAAATGGACTGTAGTAATAATAATAATAAAACTATGCATGGGTTTTTATATATTTTATTTTTTTGGTTTGTTTGGGCCCGGGCACAAATGGGCTATTACAATAGAAATTCTTGAACCCCATGGATACTGAATAAGTAGATCCATATGATTATGAAATACCAAAACCTAGGGAAATTGATAAACAAGATCCTTATGGTAAAAGAAAAATAGATCCAGATCTACAAAAAGATTATTATCGAGATCTATTAATAGAGATTATGAAAAGTTTTAAACAAACTAAAAATATAGAATATTGGAAAAATCAATATTTACTAATTGAATTAAAAATAGATCAATAAATTAAGTAAAGTTTCTAAAGACACAAAATAAAAGAAAAAACCAATAATTCAACAAATGAAACTTGAAAAAAAGGATATATTATTACATTTTCACATTTCCAACCCAGGAAATATTATACTTATATTGAAATTACATTTCAATTTAGAGAATATAAATCATATTCTTTACATACTTTACTAGATACAGGAGCTACAACCAGTAGCTGCAGAGAAAACGCTATTCCATCAGAAAAATGGGAACTTATGAAAAATTCAATAAGAGCTGTTGGGGTAGATGGTAATGAAACCTTAATTATTTATAAGGCTAAAAATATACCAATCTACATAAATAATGTACGATTTGTGATACCTAAAATATTATGTTTTCATGAAATGCATGGAGATATATTATTAGGTAATAATTTTATATATCAACATTTACCATTTTCTATTGATAAAAATTTTGTTATATTAACTCTGAAAATACTTGAAGAGAGATACCCTTAGCAAATAATCATAAATTTATTTGTGATAAAAATTTACACCATCTAGGAAAGAACAAATTAAACAACTTGAAACAAATCATTGGTTGTTTAAAATATTAGAAAATAATTTTAATGAAGAACCATTAAAATTATGGAAAAATAACCCTAGATATTGTACTATTAAATTAGAAAATCTAAATAAAATTATTAGAGTAAACCTATGATCTATACTAAGCAAGATATAGATGAATTTGATATACAAATACAAGAATTATTAGAAAAAGGATTAATAGAAGAAACTAATAGTCCACATTCTAGTCCTGCTTTTATGGTAAGAAATCATGCTGAAATAAAAAGAGGAAAAGCTAGAATGGTCATTAATTATAAAAGATTAAATCAAAATACTATTTTTGATGGATATTTTATTCCAAGAAAGGAAGTTTTAATAAATCAAGCTAAAGAAGCAAAATATTTTAGTAAATTTGATTGTAAATCAGGATTCTGACAAATCATGCTAACAGAAGAATCTAAACCTTTAACAGCTTTTAGTGCACCCAATGGACATTATCAATGGAAAGTAATGCCATTTGAATTATGTAATGCACCACAAGTCTTCTAAAGATGGATGGACTATATTTTTAAAAAATATAAAAAATTCTGTGTAGTGTATATAGATGATATTTTAATATTTTCAGATACATTAGGAAATCATAGAAAACATTTAAATATCATATCTAGAGAATTCATAAAACATGGAATAATACTAAGTCCTAAGAAAGTCGAATTAGAAAAAAGCTGAAATAGAATTCTTAGGATTAATATTATCTGGCGATGGTCTTAAACTTCAAGATCATATTATAGTAAAAATAAAAGAATTTCCTAAAAATATTATAGATAAAAAAGCTTCTAACTTATCTAAAAATTAGATGAGTTATATGAAAAACTAAAAAGGACAAACCTTTTGAATGGTCTAAAGCGGATTCGAGATATTATAAAAATATAAAGTCTGAAATAAATTATATTCTTAAAGTTTATTTACCTAAACAATGTGATAAATTAATTTTAGAAACAAATGCCTCGAGAAAAAAATTTGGGATGTGTATTAAAAGCAAAAACAATAAAAATGAAGAATTAATTTGTGGATATAGTTAGGAAAATTTAAACCAAATGAAATAAATTATGCTATTTATGAAAAGAATTATTAGAAATAAAAAAGGAATAAAAATTCTTAATACATTTAGCACCTGAAAATTTTATTATAAAAGCAGATAATCAAGCGGTTAAACAATTTCTAACTAACAAAAGTTTAAAAACTGTACCTAGAAGAATTAGATGGTATAATGAAGTATGCCCATTCTAATTTTGAAGTTATTTACATAAAAGGAACTAATAATATTATTGTTGATTTTCTTAACAGGCCTTATGGATAGAGGTAAAAAACCTCTAGGAAAAGTTGGAGAATGGACAACTGTCCATAAAAAACCCAACAAAGGGAAAACAATAAGTCCTAAACAAAGATTTATCACTATACCTGCTCAAGTACCATTTTATCCTAACCAGGGATATTATGTACCATATCCAATGGTAAGACAACCATTTGGAACACAATCACCAAACCCGGTGAGTTATTTTAATTGGTCTCAAGATCCAAATTCAGCATCTCAAACCAGTTATGCTGGAATTTTAAAAGAAACAGAAAATTTGTTGAAATAACAACAAATTCCTGAAATAAAAGATTTTTATAATCCAAGAATACCTGGAATATTATAATTTTATAAACAAAATATAGAAAACCCATATTTTTGAGCAAAGAGCAAACTTTAAAAGAGTTCTTACACAATTTTCACATTTCTTAGTTGAAAAACAACTAAAGAAAATGAATCCCATGATTTATTACTTAAATCTATTTTATATAGATATTGGGATGAAATACTAATAGAATATATGGATATTAAGGAGATAAATAATATTATTGATATATTCTAATATTTTATTAATAAATGGACAAGCAGTTCTATTATTAATAAAATATTTAGAATATGTCTATATAATAAATGTAGACAAATTCTACCACCGGATATTTTACGAAAATAAATAGAGCTATTTGCAACCAAGAAGCTCAATTTAAAAAACTTTTTCAAAATATTTTTTACAAACTTATGTTTTTACTAATGATATAGGAGAACAATTTCCTACTATCAAATTTAGACTAGATCATGAAGCATTTGATATAACCGATATTGAATGGAGATTTGTTAAAGAAGTATCAATCCAAATTCTTTCTTTTCATTTACTAAAAGATTTCTGTTATAGTAAAATCTAGATTAATAAATTTTACTAATATAGATTATTTTGTTTATTATTTTCATATAGAAATAAATAGTTTTATTGGTATAGTGAAAAAGAAAAATTTTATCAGCCATATCAACTTTGGAATATTCGTATAATGCTTTGGGAAAGATCCCTCTCAGTAGTAAATGAAGATAAACAATACTTGGCAAAAACCATTGACAAGTGTTATAATGATTTTTTTAATTATCAAATCCAAGCCGGAATTGATTTGATGACCAAGGCCCAGTATCTACTTTAACAAAACACTTATATGTTCTGGACCGATTGAAACACCCCACACCCGGCCCACGAGCCTGGACCGGATCTAGTATGTTCCTCGATGTAAACCGGTTCAAAATTCTTTTGAATACTTTGAAAACTGTGTGTTTTGAAGATAGTTTGTTTGTGGGTTGGGCTCGAGTTGAAAACAAGTTTATTTTTATAATGGAAACCCATTTATTTCAGGTGACAAAATATTTAAGGTTTATTTTAAATTAAATTGACTTAATCTTTAAATAACATAAATTCGTAACATAGTAATTAAAACAACAATAAAATCATCACTATGGCCTTATTACATAAAACAAAACCCAAATAAAATTGAAGAGTACTTAAATAAAATAAAATGTCCAAATTAAATAAAACTTCAAGTGAGCATGGCCACCACAAGTTCTGTAGTCCGGTCCATCACTTTGTTCATCACCAAACATGTTCCCTAGCGGGTGAGTCAACAAACTCAATGTGTAACCAACACTAATATTTAATGATTTAGGCATACCATACATATGATGTTCACATAATAATAATGATGCAATCCGAACCCAAACCTAGATACCATCCGCTACACATCCTGCACCAACTTTTGCAGTGGGGACTACTAAGTCAACCCTCCATTTGCTACACATCATCGAAGGCGATCATTGCGATCGGCGTGCTCATCGCCCATATAAAATTCGTGGCATAGCCACCAGATTAAATAATTGTGTCATGAGACACCACATTCGAGATAATGTAACCGAAGTTACCACATTGGATAATGTGACCAAGTCACCACATTGAGATAGTGAGACCAAGTCACCACATTCACTTCCCTTTCTCATATAACCCGAATGCCCCATATTATTCATATCATGCATATCATACTTAAATTCACATTCATGTCACTTTTCACATGTTAAATATAACATATTTCGTAATCCTAGTAGGAGTAGGAAGCGTGCACTGAGTACTTTGTACCATAACATGGTACCTTAGCCATATTCACATTCTTATAAACATGCATATATTTATTATAGCCATGAATCTTATTAAAAGTAGTGTAGGATACACACGATTAAACAACAATTTCACTTGAAATCTCGAAATTCGATCTACTGCCTTAGATCTTTAACTCCCTACATTCGGCCCATTTAAAGGTTTAATGAGAAACTCATTCGGCCACAAAACCAAATCCTAGTAGGATTTGTGCACTAAACTTACCTTAATGCCGATTTGCTTATCACTCAAATCCAAAACTTTGCTTTTCTTCTCCTTGTATTCGGCCAAATCCTAAATCTTTACATAGGTTAGTTTTCGGCTTTTAAGATAATGAGGAATAGATCTATGTACTAAAATAAGGCCTTGGCGAATATTCATAGTTACTTACCTTGAAAATCTTAAATCCCAAAACTCATAGAATAACTAGGAATCTGTGACCTATGGTGTACCTTGGAAAAGAACTTCTCCTTCCTTGTAATCGTTGCTCCTTAGATCTATTAACTTATTAGTTTTCGGTTTGAATAGATAAGAAACAAGTCTAAATCTGAAATAGACCCTTGGCGAGCGTACTTACCTTTCAAATCTTAAATTCGAAAATCTTCCTCCTAGAAATCGACGATAGGCCAAAATCCGAATCTCTCCTTAAGATTTCGGTCAAAGAATAATAGTAAGGATTAGTCTTTAATTTTGACAAGTCCTTAAAGAAAGAATAGAAATCCAACTTGTTTTTTTTTTTACCTTTATCAAAGAATTGAATGACCCTTTGTTTGGTGTCTCTCAAAGATTCGGCTATGGGGTCTTGAAGACTAGTCGACTATGGCCTAGATGTGTGTCAACACTTTTGATTCTTGAGGCTTAAAGAATTAACAATGGTGGATAAAGAAGAAGTAGATTTTGGATTGACAAAAAAATAAAAAGAGAAGAGAGAATGTTGCTTAGAGAATTCGGCAGAGAATAGGAGGAAAAAGGAAGAAAGAAATAGGTAGAATGGCCTTATTCTTCCCTTTTGGCCGAAAATACTAGCCTTAGTCTCCCTCAATCGGCCAACTCTTCCTATGTGATAAATTTTATCTTTTATTTATCACCTTAATAAAATTAATCCCCAACAATTATCTCTTCTTTTATCCACTTAAAATAAAAGGAATTTAATCCACACTTAAACACACCCTTTAGCTGAATTTTAAAGAGAATAGAACTCTTCACTTAGGTTCCCTAGTGCCGTCCACCTCCTTTGCTTCTTGTAGCAAAAATAAAATCCTTTAGTTGCTTCCCACGTTGCTCGAACCTAGGCCCATTTGCATAGCTTGTGGCGTCACCTACTGGGCTTTTAAGTGGTGCCTTCAAGCCACTTTTCCAAGCCTGTTTGGGTGTCAAATCCTTCCTATTAATTTTCTTAAGGCCACCTTGTTTCACTTTCCTCTTTTAACTTAGGTTTCCAAAATGTTTACTTTCCTCTTTTACTTAGGTTTCCAAAATTTTCACTTTCCTCTTTAACTTAGGTTTCCAAAATGTTCACTTTCCTATTTTACTTAGGTTTCCAAAATGTTCACTTTCCTCTTTAACTTAGGTTTCCAAAATGTTCACTTTCCTATTTTACTTAGGCTTCCAAAATGTTCACTTTCCTATTTTAACTTAACATTTCCATACATTTCCAGGTTTCCAAAAATATTCAAAATACATTCATAATACATAAGACATATCATTTCGTACAATCAAACCGGAAATGCATAGGCCCATTTTCAGGATGTTACAGTGCTACCCCCCTTAAAAATAATTTCGTCCTCGAAATTACTTAAATAATCGTACATCCTAACTCACCACACTACACTATTCTGCGCTTTCTCGATCTTAAAACTAACACATCTCCTATGCACAATTCCAAAGTTCACATCCAAGGTTTCATACCATTCACTAGCAATACAAGAACGAACTAGCTCTATAATAAACAGGGCAATAAAGGCATTCAGGAAATAAGAAACTTACCGTTGTCATATCTAGCACATCACTCTCCTCGTGATGGCCAACTGCATAAACCAACCTTGGTTGCCTTGCATCGAACCTTGACACCTCCGCTTGGTGCTCCACAACCACTATGGAACCATTTCCTCCATAGTTCGGACCACGACCTCATTGAAATTCTTTGTCCACCTCTACTAGCTGATTAACATTACGAATTGCGATCGACTTTCATCTGGTTTCTTAGGACAATCTTTGAGCATATGGTCCTTGGACCCACACCTATAACATCCTCCCATCTTTTTCCAGCAATCCCCTTAGTGCTTCTTTCCACAATAATCACAAGGACGATACTGCCCTCTTGTACCAACTTGCTGACCCCGCGGCCCATCAGCTCTGGGCCTTTTCTGCACATTTCCCGACGATCTTGACAACTCATAATCCCTCTTGGGTCTATTCCTATCAGAGTTCTGCTTAACTAAGTCCTTGATTCCCTCGGCTACCTTAGCCTTTTCTACCAACGCGAAAAACTCCCGCTCCTGATGTGGAGCTATCAGTAACCTTAGGTCATCCCTTAAACCGTCTTCGAACCGCACACACCGCTCATGCTCTGTAGCCACTACTCCTCGAGCATATTAGCTTAACCTCAGAAATTCAGCTTCATATCTGCTACTGACTTGTTCCCTTGAACCAGCCCCAGAAAAGCTTTCCTCTGCTCATCAATATAACGTGTGCCGACATACTTTTTCGGATATGCCTCCTTAGCATACTCCCAGGTCAGATCCTCAGCTGTGGCACCATCCCGAACTGTTAACCACCATTGATACGCTTCATCGCGTAACGGTGCCACCATTCCTTTCAACTTCTCTTGAGGGTCGGTCGAGCTCATCCATAACGCGCTCGGTCGCCTCAACCGATGATTCGATCGTCTTTGGGTGCACACAGATACTCCACAGAACACCTCGGTTTACGTTGGCTCGAGTCGCTCGAGTGCAGATTTTCGAGCTCCGTATTCCTCGGACTGACCACCATTTTCGAACTTCGTATACGACTGCGATCTGACATCATCCCGTCGAGCACTGTTGCTCGACATCGACAGCTGGGGGTGGTAGTGGCGGTGGTAACTCATTGTCAGACCCTTAACCCGATCTAACGGGTTCTGACACAGTTATTCTTCCTCTACCGCGTCCTTGACGACCGCGTCCTCTAGAACTTATTCCTAACTCTGCGCTTTAATCTGATTAAGAAATTTTTATAAATTAGCCTTTATTCCACTGATTAACCGCGAAGAAGTTTTATGAAAAGAATTTTAGGAGTGGTTCTTTCGTATTCATACATGCACACAGTCTTCACATTCATACATTCATCAATCAATTATGAACTTCCGTTCATTCAGAGAAATGTTGTAGTTTTTATTGTTGTTGTTTTTCCACTACCCAGGGGTATTTGCGTAATTTGTCCTACAGGGGTATTTTCGTAATTTGTCAAATAAGGTTCCTTGGTGATTTTGTCAAAAAGTATTTTGGAAATTTTAAAATCTCGGGGCTTTTCGGTAAATTTGGAAATTCCAGGGGTATTTCGATAATTTTGAATTTCAGGGGTATTTTTGTAATAAACCAGGGTAGATTTGTAAAGTTTGATAATTCAGGAATATTTCAAAATTTGCAAAACTTTGAGGGTTCTTTTTGAAATTTATTTTCCAAAGCGATGAAGTTGCAAAAATTTTGGAAATCGAGGTCATTTGGAAATTTTGGTAAGTTAGGGCAATTTTGTAAATTTCAAAAATCAAGGTATTTTGATAATTTGCAAATAAGGGTTTTGGACTTGTTATAAAATAATGATAATGTTGATTAAAGCGTGGGTATTTTAGACATTTTATAAACCAAGGGCATTTTGTAATTTTCTGCTAGGGGTATTTTGTAATTTTATGAATCAAAATTTTTTTGGAAAATTGTGTAGAAAAGATAGTTTCCACAAATTATAGAAAAATGATTTTAAGAGTTTTAAAATTAGGGTTCTTATTAAAAAAAAAAACATGGCTAGTTCCCTTTTGGGTTTTAGTTATTGGGTTTAGCCTATGACCGAGTCTTCTTGGTCAGGTGAACCAAAGCTACGCACTAGGTAGGATTCGAGTGGAGAGGAGGTGAGTCACACGGACTGCTTAAATACCAAGTTCCCACTGAAACCATTCCTAAGCATGCGCACAGATGTTGCCACACCATAACTCGGTTGACTTAACCATCGGTTTGTTTAGTTAGGCATTTAAGTCTTATGTAGTAGTTGGGGTAGACTAGTCCTAGGGTTCAAGTACCTATCATTCTATTCTACATTCCATTCCTTTTCTACCCTTCTATAAATCACATAACCACACAGATGGTTAGGGGTACTTTTCTGGTGGACTGTGGGTCGGAGACTTAGGCGCCATGCCATCAAACCTGCCTATTTTCAGAACTACTTCCATAAAACTCATTTGGGCTCGATTTGAAAACATTTTGGGCCTTAGACCACAGGCCGAGAGTTTAAAACTGGGCTCTGATACCAAATTGAAACACCCCACATCCGGCCCACGAGCCTGGACTGGATCTGGTAAGTTCCTCGATGTAAACCGGTTCAAAATTCTTTTGAATACTTTGAAAACTGTGTGTTTTGAAGATAGTTTGTTTGTGGGTTGGGCTCGAGTTGAAAACAAGTTTATTTTTATAATGGAAACCCATTTATTTCGGTGACAAAATATTTAAGGTTTATTTTAAATTAAATTGACTTAATCTTTAAATAACATAAATTAAGTAACATAGTAATTAAAACAACAATAAAATCATCACTATGGCCTTATTACATAAAACAAAACCCAAATAAAATTGAAGAGTACTTAAATAAAATAAAATGTCCAAATTAAATAAAACTTCAAAGTGAGCATGGCCACCACAATTCTCTAGTCCGGTCCATCTTTATTCATCACCAAACATGTTCCCACAATGGGTGAGTCAGCAGACTCAATGTGTAACCAACACTAAAATTTAATGATTTAGGCATACCATACATATCATGTTCACATAATAATAATGATGCAATCCGAACCCAAACCTAGATACCATCCGCTACACATCTCCGTACCAACACGCTGCACAGTGGGGACTACTAAGTCAACCCTCCATCCGCTACACACCATCGAAGGCGATCATTGCGATCGGCGTGCTCATCGCCCATATAAAATTCGTGGCATAGCCACCAGATTAAATAATTGTGTCATGAGACACCACATTGAGATAATGTAACGAAGTTACCACATTAGGATAATGTGATGAAGTCACCACATTCGAGATAGTGAGACCAAGTCACCACATTCACTTCCCTTTCTCATATAACTCGAATGCCCATATTATTCATATCATGCATATCATACTTAAATTCACATTCATGTCACTTTTCACATGTTAAATATAACATATTTTGTAATCCTAGTAGGAGTAGGAAGCGTGCACAGTACTTTGTACCATAACATGGTACCTTAGCCATATTCACATTCTTATAAACATGCATATATTTATTATAGCCATGAATCTTATTAAAAGTAGTGTAGGATACACACGATTAAACTTAACAATTTCACTTGAAATCCCAAAATTGATCTCTTGCCTTAGATCTTTAACTCCCTACATTCGGCCCATTTAAAGGTTTAATGAGAAACTCATTCAGCCACAAAACCAAATCCTAGTAGGATTTGTGCACTAAAACTTACCTTAATGCTAATTTGCTTATCACTCAAATCTCGAAAACTTTGCTTTTCTTCTCCTTGTATTCGGCCAAATCCTAAATCTTTACATAGGTTAGTTTTCGGCTTTTAAGATAATGAGGGAATAGATCTATGTACTAAAATAAGGCCTTGGCGAATATTCATAGTTATTTACCTTGAAAATCTTAAATCCGAAACTCACCGAATAACTAGGAATCGTGGCCTATAGTGTACCTTAGGAAAAGAACTTCTCCTTCCTTGTAATCGGTGCTCCTTAGATCTATTAACTTATTAGTTTTCGGTTTGAATAGATAAGAAACAAGTCTAAATACTGAAATAGACCCTTGGCGAATGTACTTACCTTCAAATCTTAAATCCCAAAAATCTTCCTCCTAGAAATCGACGATAGGCCAAAATCCGAATCTCTCCTTAAGATTTCGGTCAAAGAATAATAGTAAGGATTAGTCTTTAATTTTGACAAGTCCTTAAAGAAAAGAATAGAAATCCAACTTGTTTTTTTTTTACCTTTATTGAAGAATTGATGACCCCTTTGTTTGGTGTCTCTCAAAGATTTGGCTATGGGGTCTTGAAGACTAGTCGACTATGGCTTAGATGTGTGTCAACACTTTTGATTCTTGAGGCTTAAAGAATTAACAATGGTGGATAAAGAAGAAGTAGATTTTGGATTGACAAAAAAATAAAAAGAGAAGTGAGAATGTTGCTTAGAGAATTCGGCAGAGAATAGGAGGAAAAAGGAAGAAGGAAATAGGTAGAATGGCCTTATTCTTCCCTTTTGGCCGAAAATACTAGCCGTAGTCTCCCTCAATCGGCCAACTCTTCCTATGTGATAAATTTTATCTTTTATTTATCACCTTAATAAAATTAATCCCCAACAATTATCTCTTCTTTTATCCACTTAAAACAAAAGGAATTTAATCCACACTTAAACACACCCTTTAGCCGAATTTTAAAGAGAATAGAACTCTTCACTTAGGTTCCCTAGTGCCGTCCACCTCCTTTGCTTCTTGTAGCAAAAATAAAATCCTTTAGTTTCTTCCCACGTTGCTCGAACCTAGGCCCATTTGCATAGCTTGTGGCGTCACCTACTGGGCTTTTAAGTGGTGCCTTCAAGCCACTTTTCCAAGCCTGTTTGGGTGTCAAATCCTTCCTATTAATTTTCTTAAGGCCACCTTGTTTCACTTTCCTCTTTTAACTTAGGTTTCCAAAATGTTTACTTTCCTCTTTTACTTAGGTTTCCAAAATGATCACTTTCCTCTTTAACTTAGGTTTCCAAAATGTTCACTTTCCTCTTTTTCTTAGGTTTCCAAAATGTTCACTTTCCTCTTTAACTTAGGTTTCCAAAATGTTCACTTTCCTATTTTACTTAGGTTTCCAAAATGTTCACTTTCCTATTTTAACTTAACATTTCCATACATTCCCAGGTTTCCAAAAATATTCAAAATACATTCATAACACATAAGACATGTCATTTCGTACAATCAAACCGAAAATGCATAGGCCTATTTTCAAGATGTTACACCGATGGCAAGAGAATTTTAGTATATGACACTGGAAAAAGTCAGGAAGAAAGAAATGAAGAGTCTGTTCAGTTATTAAGAAAGATGGTTGATATGGAGATTGATGATTTTTCAATAACAACAGAAATCAAAGACACGTGGAAAGTTGGAATTCACCAGTTCCTTCACCATAGTCATTACATGTCGATGAACTCGAGGAAATGAATCTCAGAAACATCCAAGAAGGATAACAACAAAACACAACACGTAGAAGAATGACATCCAAGAAAGGAGCATTCAATTTTGGAGGCGACGTGAAAGGAAGGAAATCTATTCACCATCACCATCCATAATTGTCCATAAATAAATGAGACAAATGATGATGAAAGCATGATGGAAGCAACCATTAATGCATGGGAAACGTGGAAACAACCACAACAATTTTGAAAAAATTAGAAGACTACGTGGAAGCAACCATCAAGTTAACATTTATTTCAAGAAGGCTACGAGGAAGCAACCATTAAGCCGACATTAAAGTCATCCTTATCAGGATACTGTGTGGATTTGAATTGTAAATAAATTAGAGTCTAGAATTTGTATTATAAATAGACATTGTAATAGCCTAAACAAGGCATCGGATCGTGAAAGGAATCAAGAAAAAGAGATACAAAAAACCTTCTTTTGTATACTTACTCTTTTTCTCAAAAACCATAAAAAATCTTTCTTGATCACCTTTGTAGATAATATAAAAATTAAGCTGATCAATATTTCCTGGGTTGGAAATGTGAAAATGTAATAATATCCTTTTTTCCAAGTTTCATTTGTTGAATTATTGGTTTTCTTTTATTTTTGTGTCTTGAAACTTTACTTAATTTATTAGGAAAATGAACTATTTTAATTCAATTAGTAAATATTGATTTTCCAATATTCTATATTTTTAGTTTGTTTAAAACTTTTCATAATCTCTATTAATATATCTCGAGATAATCATCTTTTGAATATCTGAATCTATTTTTCTTTTACCATAAAGATCTTGTTTATCAATTTCCCTAGGTTTTAGTATTTCATAATTATATGGATCTGGTTGTTCAGTATCCATGGGTTCAGGAATTTCTATATTTTCGTCCTCTTCTGTTGAAGTGTTTTCTTCATCAGAATTATGACTAGTGACATTTATATCTACATTAGAATTATTAGAACTACTACTACTTTCAGTAGTATCATATGTCAACATATAGTGGTAATTATATTTTATAAATAGATCTTTATGTTTTTCGTAAAGTTCTTCTATTAATTTTAAATATTCTATTCTTTCATATTTATCTTCTATTTTAGAAAATTTATCTTTCCAATATTCTATAAGAGTTTTATAGGATTGGAAGTCATATTTTCTTGTTTTTAAATTTTCTCTTTCTCTTTTTCTTTTTTATTATAAGTAGAAGATGACTCTTAGAAGAATCTTCATCTCCATCGATAAAGTTAATATTAAATTACAATTACTATAATATAAAGGACCTAAATCTAGATCGATTCTATATTTTTCTTTTTATTAGTAATAACTTATCTAATTTATTATTAGCATCTAATAAAAGTTCTTTAGATTTGTTGTTCAAATCTAAATCGATTACTTCTCTATATTATCTATTTTTCTTCTATTTTACTAACTTTATTATATAATTTATTAAAATATATAGAAGTCATATCTATTAAACTATTGATATCTTTACTAAGAGCGAAACATAATTTTCAATCTTAGAGTCAATATGCATAGTATGATTACAAGTTTTATCTTTATATAAACAATCCATTTTTTCCATGTTATTTATCTTTGGTACCTAAAACCGTCTGTTATCTTAAACGTCTTCACTCAAACGCCTAACAACGTCCCACACGGACTTCAACAGCAACAAGAAGACAGAACCACAGATATATGGGTTTTAAGATAAACAACAGTGAAATAAACAAAGTTGAAAATAAAATATAGAAACTTACAATGAGTACTACGATATTATAACTCCAGAAATCGTTACTCCGGGCTCCTCTGACACCAATTACAGGGGGGAGGATATGTATGCACAACAGAAGGATATATTAATATCGTAGAAATTTATTTTACAAAAGGATAGTAGATAATTTACAAGGATAATTTACAAATGTGATCAAGAAAGATTTTTATGGTTTTTGAGAAAGAAAGTAAGTATGCAAAAAAAGATTTTTTGTATCTCTTTTTCTTGATTCCTTTCCTGATCTGATGCCTTGTTTAGGCTATCACAATGCCTATTTATAATACAAATTCTAGACTCTAATTTATTTACAATTCAAATCCGCACAGTATCCTAATAAGGATGACTTTAATGCCAGCTTAATGGTTGCTTCCACGTAGCCTTCTTGAAATAAATGTTGACTTGATGGTTGCTTCCACGTAGTCTTCTAATTTTGTCAAAATTGTTGTGGTTGTTTCCATGTTTCCCGTGCATTAATGGTTGCTTCCATCATGCTTTCATCATCATTTGTCTCATTTATTTATGGACATTTATGGATGGTGATGGTGAATAGATTTCCTTCCTTTCACGTCGCCTCCAAAATTGAATGCTCATTTCTTAGATGTCATTCTTCCACGTGTTGTGTTTTGTTGTTATCCTTCTTGGATTTTTCTGAGATTCATTTCCTCGAGTTCATTGAGACGTAATGACTCTGGTGAAGGAACTGGTGAATTTCATCTTTCCCACATGTCTTTGATTTCCGTTGTTATCGAAAATCATCGATTTCCATATCAGCTATCTTTCTTAATAACTGATTAGACTCTTCATTTCTTTCTTCTTGCCTTTTTCTAGTGTCATATGCTAAAATTCTCTTGCCATCGATCCAGAACATATAAGTGTTTTGTTGAAGTAGATACTGGGTCTTGGTCATCAAATCAATTCCGGCTTGGATTTGATAATTAGAAAAATCATTATAACACTTGTCAATGGTTTTTGTAACATCCTAAATTTTTGGGCCTATGCGTTTAGTGGGTGAATATGTGGAATGAGTTAATTTAAGTGTTAGGGGCCCAAATTTTAAGTTTTAAGGAGCCCAAATCTTCTAATTTAAGTTAGTTAAATTTGGCATTAGGGATTAGAGAAGTGGACGGCACAAGGCTATTTTTTTTGGGAATTTTATTATATTTATTCTATGTGGATAATAAGCAGATAAAGGCTATTATTTAGGGATTTAGTCTTTAAGGATAATAAGCAGATAAAGACTATTTTTGAGGAGATAATAGATTAAGATAAGGGAAAAGGGATAGGAGCTATCATGTGTGGCAGTGTTGGCTGAAAATCAATCTTTGCTAAAGGGAGGAATCGGTTTTCTATATAAAGAGGGGGTGTGCCGAAATTTTGGAAGCCTTTCTTTTATTTTCTTTTCTCATCTTCTTCCTCTCAAAAGTCGAAAACCACCATTTCTTCACCCTTTCTTCCTCTCTAAAATTTCCTGGTTGGCCGAATCTTTTAACCTCTATTGTTATTTTTCTTCTAATCCCTAAAAGCCGAAATCACATCTCTATTATTCTATTCTTCTCCTTAATATTCATTGGCCAAATCTCTCTTAGCCATCTCTTCAATTCTTAAATCTTCTAAAAACCAAAATTCTTAGATCTCACCTCTTGAAGTTGCCGAATTTTCTTCAGTAAAGTCTGCTTGTGCCAAATCTGAAGAAAACAATAGGTATGTGTCGATTTTGAGTTTCCAATATTTCTCCGGCTTTTCAAAGTCCCTAGCCGAATGGCTATTTAGTGACTAATCAAGGGTTTTTCTTATTTTTGGCATTTCGGGATCTGAAGAGGAGTCCAACGCTTAGATCTCTAAGTCAAAGATCAGTAACACTCAAGTCGTGTTATTTTCGGGATTTCAAGGTAAGGAGATTGGTTTATTTATAAATATATGAAATCGGGTAGAACACTAACCATGGCCGAATATAGGAGAGGCCTATTTTCACATCTTTCCGGCTTTTTGAGCAAAGTTGTAGATCGGGATAACAAGGATATCAACTAAGAATATTGGATTTCGCGATATCAGGTGTGTAACACTTTCCCACCATCTAGATCTGTTTGATTAATATATGATTATAAGTCTTATATGTTTTAATAAATGCCGAAATCCGAGCATAATAGAGGAAACCCAAAGGGGGTAAAAACAAATCATCAGGTTAGTGAATGTTCTGATTAAATGATATAAGTATATTGATTTTATGTGATTGCATGGGTTGGGTTTGATGAAAGGAGGAAGTTATATGTTGTAGCGATTTTCACCGTGATCTATTGTAGCGGTTTTTACCGTGATCTGTTGTAGCGATTTTTACCGTGATCTGTTGTAGCGGCTTTTGCCGTGATCTGTTGTAGTGGCTATGGCCATGATCTGATGATGAGCAGCACGACTGCCATCAAGGTGTGTAGCGGTGTGGGTTGATTGTAGAAATCCCCAATGGTGTGAATGGCTGGTACGGGGATGTGTAGCGGATGGAAACCTAGGATTTAGGTTGGGCTTACATATTATTTTTATTATGTATATTAATTCTGATTATTTTAGTTGTATGGGGCTAAGGCCCAAATCTAATGGTGCATGAGGGTTGCACACTGAGTCTCGCGACTCAACCAATTAATTAACATTTCAGGTAGCATTTAGTGCATTAGACCGGGCTGGAGAGGAGCGCAAGGTGGCCATGCAAAAGAACATTTGGATCGAAAAAAGACTCTAGTTATTATTTTATATTCTTATTTAATGGATTTTAAATCTCGTTGTAATAAGGCCATGGGCCACCAGTTTATACTTTGTTTTATTACGGGCTTTCATTACTTTTAGTTATTTAAATTTTATTTTTAATTGAACTAAGGCATGTATTTAAATTTGGGTTTTAATTCATAAAGGCATATTTTATTTAAAACTATAAATTATAAACTATAAATTATAAATTTTTCCCGAATAAAAGGTTAAACTTTACCAAAATGTTTTTCTGAAAATGCGACCTGTTTTACAAAATTTCCTTAGTGACATACCAGATCCAGTTATAGTGTTTGGGCCGGGTTTGAGGTGTTACAATTTTTGCCAAGTGTTGTTTATCTCCATTTATTGCTGAGAAGGATCTTCCCCAAAGCATTCTACGAATATTCCAAATTTGATATGGCTGGTAAAATTTTTCTTTTTCAGCTATACCAATAAAACTATTTATTTCTATATGAAAATAATAAACAAAATCATCTATATTAGTAAAATTTATTAATCTAGATTTTACTATAGCAGGAAAATCTTTTAGTAAATAAAAGAAAGATTTTGGATTGTTACTTCTTTAACAAATCCCCATCCAATCCTGGTTATATCAAATGGTTCATGATCTAGTCTAAATTTGAAAGTAGGAAATTGTTCTCCTATATCATTAGTAAAAACATAAGCTTGTAAAAAATATTTTGGAAAAGTTTATTTAAATTGAGCTTCTTGATTGCAAATAGCTCTATTTATTTTAAGTAAAAATATCTGGTGGTAGAATTTGTCTACATTTATTATGTAGACATATTCTAAACATTTTATTAATAATAGATCTGTTTGTCCTTTTATTAATAAAATATTGAAATATATCGAGAAGATTATTTATCTCCTTAATATCCATATATTCTATTAGTATTTCATCCCAATCTCTGTATAAAATAGATTTAAATAATAAATCATGGGATTCATTTTCTTTAGTTGTTTTTTCAACTAAGAAATGTGAAAATCGTGTAAGAGCTCTTCTAAAGTTTGCTCTTTGCTCAGAAATATGGGTTTTTCATATTTTGTTTATAAAAATATAATATTCCAGAGGTATTCCTAGATTATAAAAATCTTTTATTTCAGGAATTTGTTGTTGTTTCAACAAATTTTCTGTTTCTTTTAAAATCTCAGCCCAATTATATGTCATATTTCCCTTATTTATTTTCTTAAGGCCACCTTGCTTCAGTTCCCTCTTTTAGACTTAAAACTCGATATTTTTCTAAGGCATTTTCCTTATGTTTCAAGATTCTAAAATTCACATAACACATTCATAACACATAAGACATGCTATTTCATATAATTTAGCAATAGTGCATAAGCCCTAATCCGGGATATTACATAACTGGTTTGAGATGATGAATTTAGATCCTGAGACCAATTAAAATAACTCACCGGGTTTGGTGATTGTGTTCCAAATGGTTGGCTTACCACTGGATATGGTACATAATATCCCTGGTTAGGATAAAATGGTACTTGAGCAGGTATAGTGATAAATCCTTGTTTAGAACTTATTGTTTTCCCTTTATTTGGTTTTTTATGGACAGTTGTCCATTCTCCAACTTTTTCTAGAGGTTTTTTACCTCTATCCATAAGACCTGCTAAGAAAATCAGCAATTATTAGTACAAATAAATTTAGAATTTTCTACTAGAGGTATTTCTATAGAAGTTTTTTCTATAGATAACATAACTGATTTTTTATTAATAGAAAATGGTAAATATTGATTTATAATATTATTTCCTAATAAAATATCACCATACATTTCGAGGAAAACATAATATTTTTGGAATTATAAATCTTACTTTATTTATGTAGATTGGTATATTTTTGCTTTATAATAAATAGTAATTTTATTACCATTTATTCCATTAATTTTATTATCATTTTTAGGTTCCCAATTTTCTATAGGAATAGTGTTCTTTTTACGACTCTAGTTGTAGCTCCTGTATCTAATAAAGCATGTAAAGAATATGATTTATATTCTTTATTATGTAATGTAAATTCAATATATGTATTATTATTTCGTGATTGAAAATTAATAATATATTCTATTGACGATTGTATATTTTCTATTCTAGTGTTTTAGAATTTCTACTAGGTGTAGTAGGAAAAATAGGAATATGAACTGTTTTCATACCTATTGGTGTAGAAGTACTTATATTTTCCTCGTCTTCCTCTAGTTGAGAATTAGAGGTAAAGCTAAATTATTATATGTATTAGTTATCATATTATTTTTAAAATATAACTTATCTCTAGATGACATATATTCTATAGTACTTCTTGGTTTAGAAGTACTTGCATTATTAATTTTTATATCATCCGGTCTTTTGGAATTGATAAGTCTTTTAAATGTAATAATTTTGGTTAAATTTCCGTAGTAAACTTATTGGGCTCAAAAAGCTCAATTATTTTATTATTTATTTCTTTTCTTTCTACTTCTGCCGTATTAGTATATTCATTAATAGAAGTCCAGCTTATTACTAAATCTTCTGCTAAATCACTAATATCAGAATTTTTTGTCTAAATTCTAAGACATAGACACTCTTCTATTAGAGGGTCTGTTATCAATATAAAGTAATTTGGTTTAACTTTAAATCCTATAACTCATGTATGTACATTAGATTGAATTCCTCCTATAAGTGCATTTATTGGATTCTAAAATCTTTTATATAATAATCTTGCTATAATAGGAATATCATGACCTTTTCTAAATAAGGCTCGATTGTATTATAAATAGGCGAAATTAGAGGTATGTATGCACAACGGAAGGATATATTAATATCGTAGAAATTTACTTTTCAAAAGGATAATAGATAATTTACAAGGATAATTTACAAATGTGATCAAGAAAGATTTTTATCGTTTTTGAGAAAGAAAGTATACAAAAGAAGGTTTTTTGTATCTCTTTTTCTTGATTCCTTTCCCGATCCGATGCCTTGTTTAGGCTATCATAATGCTTATTTATAATACAAATTCTAGACTCTAATTTATTTACAATTCAAATCCACACAGTATCCTGATAAGGATGACTTTAATGCCGGCTTAATGGTTGCTTCCACGTAGCCTTCTTGAAATAAATGTTGACTTGATGATTGCTTCCACGTAGTCTTCTAATTTTGTCAAAATTGTTGTGGTTGTTTCCACGTTTTCCATGCATTAATGGTTTGTTTATGGACATTTATGGATGGTGATGGTGAATAGATTTTCTTCCTTTCAAGTCGCCTCTAAAATTGAATGCTCATTTCTTGGATGTCATTTTTCCACGTGTTGTGTTTTGTTGTTATCCTTCTTGGATGTTTCTGAGATTCATTTCCTCGAGTTCATTGAGATGTAATGACTCTGGTGAAGGAACTTGTGAATTCTAGCTTTCCCACGTGTCTTTGATTTCCGTTGTTATCGAAAAATCATCGATCTCCATATCAACTATCTTTCTTAATAACTGAACAGACTCTTCATTTCTTTCTTCCTTCCTTTTTCCAGTGTCATATGCTAAAATTCTCTTGCCATCGGTCCAGAACATATAAGTGTTTTGTTGAAGTAGATACTGGGCCTTGGTCATCAAATCAATTCCGGCTTGGATTTGATAATTAGAAAAATCATTATAACACTTGTCAATGGTTTTTGCCAAGTGTTGTTTATCTTCACTTACTGCTGAGAGGGATCTTTCCCAAAGCATTATACGAATATTCCAAATTTGATATGATTGATAAAATTTTTCTTTTTCAGCTATACCAATAAAACTATTTATTTCTATATGAAAATAATAAACAAAATCATATATATTGCTAAAATTTATTAATCTAGATTTTACTATAGCAGAAAAATCTTTTAGTAAATGAAAAGAAAGATTTTGGATGTTATTTCTTTAACAAATCCCCATTCGATCTTGGTTATATCAAATGGTTTATAATCTAGTCTAAATTTGATAGTAGGAAATTGTTCTCCTATATCATTAGTAAAAACATAAGCTTGTAAAAGTATTTTAAAAAGTTTCTTTAAATTTAACTTCTTTGGTTGCAAATAGCTCTATTTATTTTGTAAAAATATCTGGTGGTAGAATTTGTCTACATTTATTATGTAGACATATTCTAAACATTTTATTAATAATAGAACTGTTTGTCCCTTTATTAATAAAATATTAGAATATATCAAGAAGATTATTTATCTCCTTAATATCCATATATTCTATTAGTATTTAGTCCCAATCTCGTATAAAATAGATTTAAGTAATAAATCATGGGATTCATTTTCTTTAGTTGTTTTTTCAACTAAGAAATGTGTAAATTGTGTAAGAGCTCTTCTAAAGTTTGCTATTTGCTTAGTAATATAGGTTTTCCATATTTTGTATATAAAATTATAATATTCCAGAGGTATTCCTGGATTATAAAAATCTTTTATTTCAGAAATTTGTTGTTGTTTCAACAAATTTTCTGTTTCTTTTAAAATCTCAGCATAACTGGTTTGAGATGCTGAATTTGGATCTTGAGACTAATTAAAATAACTCACCGAGTTTGGTGATTGTGTTCCAAATGGTTGACTTACCATTGGATATGGTACATAATATTCCTGGTTAGGATAAAATGGTACTTGAGCAGGTATAGTGATAAATCCTTGTTTAGGACTTATTGTTTTCCCTTTTGTTGGGTTTTTTATGGACAGTTGTCCATTCTCTAACTTTTTCTAGAGGTTTTTTACCTCTATCCATAAGGCCTGCTAAGAAAATCAACAATCATATTATTAGTTCATTTTATGTAAATAACTTCAAAATTAAAATGGCATAATTCATTATACCATCTAATTCTTCTAGGTACAGCTTTTTAAACTTTTGTTAGTTAGAAATTGTTTAAGCTGCTTGATTATCTGCTTTTATAATAAAATTTTGGTGCTAAATATATTAAGAATTTTTTATTCCTTTTTATTGCTAATAATTTTTTTAAGTAAATAGCATAATTTATTTCATTTTGTTTAAATTTTCTCGAACTATATCCACAAATTAATTCCTCATTTTTATTGTTTTTGCTTTTAATACACATCCCCAATTTTTTTCTAAGGCATTTGTTTCTAAAATTAATTTATCACCTTATTTAGGTAAATAAACTTTAGGAATATAATTTATTTCAGACTTTATATTTTTATAATATCTGAATTCGTTTTAGACCATTCAAAAGGTTTATCCTTTTTAGTTTTCATATAACTCATCTAATTTTATAGATAAGTTAGAAGCTATTTTTATCTATAATATTTTCAGGAAATTCTTTTATTTTTACTATAATATGATATTGAAGTTTAAGACCATCGCAGATAATATTAATCCTAAGAATTCTATTTCAATTTTTCTAATTTGATTTTTTAGGACTTAGTATTATTCCATGTTTTATGAATTCTCTAGATATGATATTTAAATGTTTTCTATGATTTTCTAATGTATCTGAAAATATTAAAATATGATCTATATACACTACACAGAATTTTTTATATTTTTTAAAAATAGAGTCCATCCATCTTTAGAAGACTTGTGCTGCATTACATAATCCAAATGGCATTACTTTCCATTGATAATGTCCATTGGGTGCACTAAAAGCTGTTAAAGGTTTAGATTCTTCTGTTAGCATGATTTGCCAGAATCCTGATTTACAATCAAATTTACTAAAATATTTTGCTTGTTTAGCTTAATTTATTAAAACTTCCTTTCTTAAAATAAAATATCCATAAAAAATAGTATTTTGATTTAATCTTTTATAATTAATGACCATTCTATCTTTTCCTCTTTTTATTTCAGCATGATTTCTTATCATAAAAGCGGGACTAGAATGTGGACTATTAGTTTCTTCTATTAATCCTTTTCTAATAATTCTTGTATTTGTATATCAAATTCATCTATATCTTGTTTAGTATAGATCATAAGTTTTACTCTAATAATTTTATTTGGATTTTCTAATTTAATAGTAAAATATCTAATGCTATTTTTCCATAATTTTAATGGTTCTTCACTAAAATTATTTTCTAATATTTTAAACAACCAATGATTTGTTTCAAGTTGTTTAATTTGTTCTTTCCTAGATGGTGTAAATTTTTATCACAAATAAATTTATGATTATCTGCTAAGGGTATCTCTCTTGAAGTATTTTGGTAGTTAATATAACAAAATTTTATCAATAGAAAATGGTAAATGTTGATATATAAAATTATTACCTCATAATATATCTCCATGCATTTCATGAAAACATAATATTTTAGGTATCACAAATCGTATATTATTTATGTAGATTGGTATATTTTTAGCCTTATAAATAATTAAGGTTTCATTATTACCATCTACCCCAACAGCTCTTATTGGATTTTTCATAAGTTCCCATTTTTCTGATGGAATAGCATTTTCTCCACAGCTACTGGTTGTAGCTCCTGTATCTAGTAAAGCATGTAAAGAATATAATTTATATTCTCTAAATTGAAATATAATTTAGTATAATATTTCCTAGGTTGAAAATGTGAAAATGTAATAATATCTTTTTTCCAAGTTTCATTTGTTGAATTATTGGTTTTCTTTTATTTTTGTGTCTTTAGAAACTTTACTTAATTTATTAGGAAAATGAACTATTTTTTATTCAATTAGTAAATACTGATTTTTCCAATATTCTATATTTTTAGTTTGTTTAAAAACTTTTTCATAATCTCTATTAATAGATCTCGAGATAATTATCTTTTGAAGATCTAAATCTATTTTCTTTTACCATAAGGATCTTGTTTATCAATTCCTCTAGATTTTGGTATTTCATAATCATATGGATCTGGTTGTTCAGTATCCATGGGTTCAGGAATTTCTATATTTTCGTCCTCTTCTGTTGAAGTGTTTTCTTCATCAGAATTATGACTAGTGACATTTATATCTACATTAGAATTATTAGAACTACTACAAACTTCTGTAGTATCATATGTCAACATATAGTGGTAATTATATTTTGTAAATAGATCTTTATGTTTTCATAAAGTTCTTCTATTAATTTTAAATATTCTATTCTTTCATATTTATCTTCTATTTTAGAAAATTTATCTTTCCAATATTCTATAAGGGTTTTATAGGATTGGAAGTCATATTTTCTTGTTTTTAAATTTTCTCTTTTATTTTTCTTTTTATTATAAGTAGAAGATGACTCTTTTGAAGAATTTTCATATCCATCAAATAAAGTTAATATTACATTACAATTACCATAATATAAATGACCTAAATCTAGATCGATTCTATATTTTTATTAGTAATAACTTGATATAATTTATTATTAACATCGATAAAAGTTTTTAGATTTGTTGTTCAAATCTAAATAAGTTACTTCTCCTATATTATCTACTTTTCTTCTATTTTACTAACTTTATTATATAATTTATTAAAATATATAGAAGTTATATCTATTAAACTATTGATACATTTACTAAGAGCCGAAACATTATTTTCAATCTTAAAGTCAATATGCATAGTATGATTACAAGTTTTATCTTTATATAAACAATCCATTTCTTCCATGTTATTTATCTTTGGTATCTAAAACCGTCTGTTATCTTAAACGTCTTCACTCAAACGCCTAACAACGTCCCACTCGGACTTCAACGGCAACAAGAAGACAAAATCACAAATAAATGGGTTTTAAGATAAACAACAGTGAAATAAATAGAATTGAAAATAAAAGATAGAAACTTACAATGAGTACTACGATATTATAATTCTAGAAACCGTTACTCCGAGATATATATGTAAATAAAAAACTAAATTATTATCTGTATTAGTTATCATATATATTAACTAACTGCCACCGCTAAGGGCAAAATCCCTTATCAAGATCATAAAACCAAAAAGACAAGAGTAGAAAGGCTTGTGAGATTTTTCAGATGATATTTGCCAGTAAGAGCCCACTACTGAGTATAGAAGATAAAATAATAGTACTTGGGAAGTTCGTTTTTTAATTTTCTATTATTAATTTAATTATTAAAAATCAAATAAGTTTAAATTTGAAATAAAATATTATTATTTTCTAATTTACAGTTTAACATGAAATAAAATATCACAAAAATTTTCAATATATTTAATTATTTTCAATAATATAAGAGTTAAATTGATCAATTTAATAGTAAATTAATTTGATCCGATAGAAATGCTAGGTACGTTTACCTTGCTTTGATCACCACTGTATACTACACATGATGGGATAGAAATGTTTAAACACCCTATTTCTCTGCAACTCTTTCATGTATATTGTAACTATCTTTGCCATCAGTTGTAAAAAGTTTGGACTTTTCTTTTTCTTGGGGGGTTGTGGGGCGAAGGGGTAAAAAGAGAAAATTAGGTGAATTAAAACTGGAACAGAAAAAAGGGGAAGCTGCGGTTCAATTGATCTAGCTAGCCAATTTGGTCAGCTCAATATGCTGCTCCTGTATCCTGCTCATAATTCGTGAAAAATCCCCTTCAGCCATGGACATCATGTCTTCTTTACCAAGGCGCCTCTGCTTTATCTTCAGTATAGCCGGTGTTACTTCGCCCATTGAAGGCCGCTTTCTAGGTGATTTATGCAAGCATTTATGAGCAATTTTAGCAAGCTGCCTCACTTCTTCGATGTTGCATTTTCCAACCAGTTGCTTATCAAGGATTTCATCGACCCCATCTGGACTCATGGCGGCCTTGTAAAGGAAGTTTATGTTAAGAAAAGATTGATTTATGAATTACTAACAAGCAAGACTTCACTACATAGGGAGAAGAGACTCTCACAAGATTAACGTATTCCATTAAGTTCTGGTGCGGGTGGATAGCTGTAATTAGCTCAAAGATTATGACGCCAAAACTGTATACATCGCTCTTCATTGTGAACTTGTTTGTGGATATATACTCAGGGTCTATATAACCGTATGTACCTTTAATGCCAGAGTTTCGGCCATCAAAAGCCTCCTCCTTTGACAACCCAAAATCAGCAACCTGGCAAAAGAAACAGTAGTGGAGTCATGCCATTTAGAGTCCATTATAGTTATCTTCAATCAACTAAAAAGAAAGGGACTGAAAAATATCAGCCTTTATATGCTTGCGCACCTTGGCTCTCATTGACTGGTCCAATAATATATTAGCTGACTTCAAATCACGATGTATTACCGGAGGGACTGCCTGTCCAAGAATGGGTGATATTCAAGTAAAGTAACAAGTTCCAGTAACAATGGTGAAAATCAACTTCGAATCATTTTATCATTTACCCCTTCATGAAGATATTCTACGCCATGTGAAACATCAAGAGCAATTTGAAGTCTTTCGTCCCAACTCAGACCCTGCTCCCCCTCATCTGAGTACACGTAGACCAGGTTGGTTATCGTTATTGTTAGGGAATCACAATATTAGCAACACAGTGCCAGTTGGGGTCCAAATAACATTAAAATATTGATGCATTCAAAAGCTTGGTAGCAGGTAACACTTAACAGAATTGAACTTGGTGGAACATGATCACCGTACAACATTAACCATCACAGAAGTGGGCCTATCATTGATAAACACATAGACAAAAGATGCTAGTAGTCCATCAATTTACATAATTTGACATGTCATTGGCACTACTCAAATTCCCCTAGCTGGCTCTAATTGCAGAATATTGAATATCCATATAATAAATAGACGATGGCATTAGCATATAAGCAGTATAGGAATGCTAGAGAAGATGATGGAAATTTTGGCCTATATTACAGGTTAAAACAGAAAAGGACAGTAACTGCAAGTCAGACCAGTGACCATGGTTCTAGGTTACAAGCCACTGGGAAGTAACATTATGATTTTACATAAACAGGTATGTTCTAGCACAACACACATCTACAATGGAAAATATAAGATGAGAGGTGCAACAAAGAAGTGGTTTCCAAGCTTACCATATAGTATGGTTGCCAAGCTTCCGTTGCTCATGAACTCATAAATTAACATGTATTGCCCTTTATCCACACAATATCCTATCAAGTTCACAAGATTCCGATGATGCAGCCTTCCTAGTAGACAAACCTGAAAACAAAATGGTTTAATAGTTAAAATGCTTTAGTTACCAATAGTAAATTAATATAAAATATTTTCAGAAGGAACTTCATTTCCACCCCTTCGAGGAATAGAATTGCAACCTCAGCAGCTGTCTTGAGAGAATTATTGATGAATAGTAAAAGATAAATATGATATCAGAATGTAGGTTGCACCTACCTAGATAGAATTAAGAACCATAGTCCATTTTAACCTACTTGTACAGGCTACTGAAAGATAATCCGACATCCATTAATGGATCTTTGCTCTAAATACTTTGATATAAAACAAAATAAAAAATTAATCTTTTATAATTTTATTTCAATTGATAGAAACCAGTTCCTCATATAGTCAGATTAATCCAGGCAATACCATAAGAAGGAAAAAGAAAAAAGAAACTGCTGGAAATCAACCTATCCCCTAATTAATGGGAGGCATCTTTTTGAATGGTTAGTGCTGCTTACCTCTGTGTGGAACTCTTTCTCCCCCTGATGAGAACCAGAAGCAAGCACCTTTATGGCAGCTACGCCACCAGTAGGCATTGTAGCTTTATAGACAGGACCAAATGATCCTTCTCCTAAAATAGTTGTAAAATTTTGTGTAGCTTTCTGGACATCCCTGTAAAGCATAATGAATAAGATAAACGCATTGCTTATTTCACAAATAAACATTAAACATTAATCATTTAGCTTTTATTTAGAAAGAGAGGTAAACTGAAATTTTCATATCGATTTTTATCATTATAGGAAATATGAATTTGGTAAGCCTCTAAACATGAATTGCTTTGATATTATTCCACTTAAGTATAATGCCTATACTCAAACTAGAAATGAACTTACTTATAGGAATACTTTGGCAAACCAGAAGCAGAAGCAAACCGATCTTTAATATGAAGACTCCACCAAGAACTCGGAGAACTTTTCTGATGATATTCTGGTGCCTGAACAGCTATAGAATTCGAGAGAGATGCACTGAAGTCGGTGCTTGTATCAAAGCCATTTGTTCTTATTGGAAGAACTGTAACACTACGTTCATTTGAACCTCTTTTCAGTTTTGCATGCCTTCTGTACCACCTTATTCCGAAAAATACCAGTGAAGCTATCAATATACCAATGGCCAAGCCAACAGAGATGCCAAGGACAACTAAGTCACCACTATGAACCATGTTTTGGTCTCTTTAAGCACTCAGGCAATGAGAACATCTTGCAGTGCACCAATTAAGTAGGCTCGCTGCATGAGATGAATCTATTCAAATTAGAAAGCCTTTGATAGCCCAATTCTCTTGAAGGCAGGCAGAGAGCAAGCTTACAGCAAAAAAACAAAAAAGAGGGGGGTGGAATAATGAACAAAAAATCATACCATCTAACATAATAAAGTAAAACTCGAAATTGGAAATTTTGTTGTTTAATAGGAACTTTCACCAGCTCTCTAAAAACGGAAGATTGCAAGAAACCATACAATCAAGCAAGCTCCCATTTTTACCTCCAAAAACCAATTATGAGGTATTAGAAAGACTTGAAATTGCATATCATTAGTTGCAAAAATTAGTGAGGCACCCAGGCTATGTTTCCATTGCTATAAGATCAATTCAACTCTTCTGCTATGTAGTTTCTTGAGAGTTGAAACAATCAGTCAAACAGTTTTCAACTATCAGCCCCTAAAAAAAAGAACATCTAAAGAATAAACCTTTAATCCAAAGTCTCACTTGCCTCCACAATCTTTGGGTTTTCACATATGACATTGCCAAATCATTCCCCCTATTTTTTAACAGACCCAATTTTCCTGAAGAAAAGTTCATAAATCAGAAAAAAAAAAAATAGATCATGAAAACCTTCATATATCAAATTTCTTTTATATATATAATCAAAAACCCAAAGGTAATGAATAATAAAGAAAAAAAGATCAAAACAAACCCAAGAGCAAAAGGCAGCCACCAAAAAAGAAAAAGAGAAGATATTTTAAAGCAAAGATATGAAAATTAGCAAAATTACACATGAACCCATACCTAATCAAAGATGATCAGTAAGTGAAAAGGCAAAACATGATAATTCCTTGCCACAGCTTTTGATAATTTGATGATCCTTTGATTAGTAAAGACTCCAGAGTTGACATAACAAAACAAGAAAACACGAAAAACTGAAGTTGAAAAGAGAAAGAGTCTCGGTTGGAGGCTTTCAAGTTGCAACTTACGAAAATGGAATTTCCATTAAAGGGGTGATAGGCCAATATTATATTAAAAAATAAATAAATCAAACTGACTGTTTAGCCGGTAAAAATAGGCTTCATTCAGTGCTTGGTGATAAATCCGACTTTTACTATGTTCCAATTTGCGTTTTATTAAAGTAAAATACAACTCATTAAAATATATGAAAATTTTTATTTAATAAATTATAAAAAGTCACTTTTATTTACGTTAGATTATATTTTAATTATTTATGTTTGAAATATTATATTTTGTCATTTTCCTTATCGTTTTGTTACGAAGTGGTCACTCTACCGATAAACTTCGTTATCTCCCTTACGACAGTCCTACGTGGCAATCCAAATAAGTTTTAAATGCCAACTTATATGTTTAGTTGTTAGGATGAAAATAGATTTTTAATTAAATAAATTTAATTTAGACTATCATATAGGACATCCAAGTTGACATTTAAAACCCATTTGGAGTGCCACGTAGGACCGCCATTAGAGAAGTAACAGAGCTTAACGGTAGAGTGACCACTTCATAACAAAACGATAATATAAGTGATTAAAAAGTAATATTTTAAATATAAGTAACTAAAATATAATCTGAAACAAACAAAAGTGACTATTTATATAATTTATCCTTTAAATTATTATATTATTAATTTTTTTAAAAGTTTAGCTAATAAATTACAAGCAACGATTCAATGATTAATATGATAGATTTGTACCCGTCAACAAAAAGAATAACATACCTCATATCCAAATCGTAGATTCGTGAAGTTTAAAAAGTTTTATGAAAATAAAACTAAATTGTAATAGAAAAGAGGAATAAGAGTTCTTTCTTAATATAGACGGTGTTAATATAGAGAATGCCAAATAATAGAAAATTTAATAGTTTAATTATTTAAAAGAAAACTTTCGAATAATTTAATAAAAATTTTGTAACTTTTAAAAGTTATATGAATAGAATATAAATTTATTAATAGTTTAACGACATTAAATTTAAGATGAATTTAGATGAGAGGTGCGTTTACTGCGATTAGTATAAAAATAATAATAAATATAAAATTAAACACTATAATAATACTGTAAAGTAAAATAAAAAATAAGTTAAACGCATCATACCACACTCTACTATTTATTCAAACCCACCCTTACTTTACGAATAAAAAGGGATTAATTGGGATGCTTTGTTCTTTCGTCATATTTGTCGTCTGTTTTTTTATTTTATTGAGTGGGATGAGCGAATGAGACGTATTCTAAGGCATAGAAATTTCAGATGCATACTTTTTTATGTTCTTTTAGTTTTATGTACCTAAACATAAATTATGAATATTTTGTTATCAAAACAATATTGGGAGAGGATGGAAATTTATTACGTTCGAACCTATACAAGAGTTTTAATAATTATTACGGTAAACTATTAAAATAATCACTTTTATTTGTTTCAAGTT
Organism: Gossypium rotundifolium; assembly: GCA_025506655.1. Taxonomy (NCBI): domain Eukaryota; kingdom Viridiplantae; phylum Streptophyta; class Magnoliopsida; order Malvales; family Malvaceae; genus Gossypium; species Gossypium rotundifolium. The sequence goes on from CP106733.1 coordinate 135,929,354, forward strand.
ATATTTTAGTTACTTATATTTAAAATATTATATTTTACACACTTATGTTATCGTATTATAACATTTTAGTCATTGAGCTGTTAGTTATCGTCAATGGTGAAACGATAAGCTGATATGGCACGTTGAATCATCATTTCAAACAAAAAATTTAGGCTAAATTCTACAATTGGTCCATATATTTTTTTATATTGAGCAATTTAATTTTTTTCTTTTATGTTTTTTTTTAACTTTCATTTTTTTTCCATTCTCTTATACTTCTTCCTCTGTTTTCCTCCTTCTTTAATCTTTTAACGTAATTTTTCTATATTTTTATTTATTAAAACTAGTCCACAATTATCACTCAAAAAATTAAATTGTTAAAAAAATAAAAATATAAGGATTAATTCTAACAAATGAAAAACATAAAAAACTACGTTAAAAGAAACGGAGAAGAGAGGAGAATAGAGGGAGAAGCAAAAAAGAATAGAAAATGAAGAAGAAAAAAGAAAATTAAAAAAATATAAAAGAAAAAAAATTACTCAAAACGAAAAAAATATGAAGACCAATCGTATAAATTAATCAAAAATTTTTATTTAAAATGATGATTTAACACGCCACGACAACTTACTATTACACCGTTAACAACAATTAACAACTCGATGACTAAAATGTTACAACGCGATAACGTAAAAACGTAACATTTCAAATATATGTGACTAAAATGTAACCTGAGATAAACAAAAATGACTATTTTGATAGTTTACCCTAACTATTATTACAATACTTTTTTAAAAACTACTACAAATAGGTCATGAGGAAAATGAATGGCCATAGGAGTAAATTAGTCGCCATGAACGCTTTGCTTAGAGTCCTAGAGAGAACAACTACTACGGTTTGGGATGGAGGAAAGCAATGGTGACGATCGAGAAGGGAAGGATGAGATCTCTCTTCTAGCATAACTTATTCAGTTATCAGTCAAAGGTTCGATGGTTGTACCAACTGCAAAACCAACTCTGATCTGTACAATTTGGACAGAAATGCTTTACAATCCGGAAATCTTTAGGGCACAGATGAAAAGTACATGGAAGATAAGGAAAAAATTTGAGATCCACATTATGTTTGATTTGGAAGAGGATCTGGAGGCAATTATAGAGGGTAGGCCATCGATTTTTTGCAAAAGTATTGTATTATTTGACAAGTTAACTCAACCGGTGGAAAGAGGCCAAATTCAGCTTACTGCATCACTGTTTTGGATAACAATAGGTTCAGCTTACTGCATCAATGTTTTGGATAACAATAGGTTCGTGTTTACCTGAGTTTGATAAAAAAGATCTTTTTCATGCAATCAGTGTCACGTTTAGAGGGATAATCAAATCTGAAATTAATGGAGACTTATGCCGACTTAGGATTAATTTGGATGTGAAGGAACCGCTTCGACGAGGTATATTTTTCTCTATTTATAATGTTAATAAATCATGGGTTCCTTTTAAATATGAAAAATTACCGATGTTTTTCTTTGGATGTGGAAGAATGGGACATGGTCTCAAAGACTGCCTTCAGCTAAATCCTGCAGAAAAAGTAAAATTAGAGAAAATCCACCTTATACGTTGGCTTGGAAAGCAGAATCAAATTTAACCGAAAAAGAGAGCATGAAATTTAATATTTTTTCAAAGAAGGAAGGGGCTCAATGCACTTATAAAGGACGCACAGATTTGCTGCCAAATAGTACTAATATACCTGTACAGGGGAACAACAAGACTTGGGGGCTACAAAGGAATTTGGAACTGATTAGAGGGGGGAGGCAATTAAGAAGCAGGAGGGAGTATCTGCAGTAAAGGAATATGAGAAACTGAATGACAGTAAGAAAAAGCAGGCTAATAATTCAAATCTATCTAAAAAGACAAGCTGGAGAAAAATTGATCCAGTGGCCACAAAGAATCAAAGAAAGGATGATAGCAGCACGAGGAAGAGGAAATCTCCAAAAGGAGAATTCGATATACACGATATGGAAGTTGCATATGAAGATGGACTGAAAAGATTGGAACAAGGAGGAAAAGAGGATCGTGATGAAGTATTATCAGAAGCAATGACTGAAAATTTGGAGCAAATTGATGTTCCAAAATTTATGGGATTGGCGACTGCCAAGAGGCAAGCCGAATGGACGCAATGAAAAGCATAAGTTGGAATGTCCATGGATTGGGAAGTCCACGGGCGGTAAGAAGTCAAAATAATCCCCACATGGTCTTCTTAATGGAGACAAAACTTGATAAGCAACGAATGGAAAAAGTCACAAAGAGTTGTGGTTTTCTAAATGGGATTGATGTTGAAGCAAAAGGTTCACGGAGATATTATAGTTAGTTTAAAAAGTTCCTCTAAGAACCACATTGATGTCATGGTTAAAGAAGAGAAGGCGAAGAAGAATAGAGATTTACGGGTTTCTATGGTTCACCCTATGTTAATAATAAGAATGTTTCTTGGAATCTACTATGTAAATGAAACCAAAATCAAAATCATCCATGGTTAGTAAGCGGTGATTTTAATGAAATCATGTATTTTTTTGAAAAAAGTGGAGGCATTTCAAGGGAGGATAGAAGAATGGTGGCTTTTCGAGAGACTCTAGATGAATGCCAATTAGAATATTTGGGATATTCAAGGGTTTGGTTTACATGGGAAAGGGGAAATTTGCCAGAAACAAATATTAGGGAAAGACTTGATAGGGGAGTTGTGAATGATAAATGGAGGTATCTTTTTCCAACAGGTAATATTCAACATTTATCCCATTCGTTGTCTGATCATTGTCCACTTCTTCTAAATACAAAAAGTGGAAACACCCAAGATTTAAATTTGAGGCGTGGTGGACCATGGAGGAGACAATTAAGGAGGAAATTAAAACTTCATGCAACTCAACAATAGGCACACTAGTGGAGAAACTTGAAAGATTACAAGCAGATTTAAATGCATGGGCGAGATCAATTAAAAAAGGGCGAGAGGGACTAAAGAAAAAGCTCACAAAGGAACTTGATATGTTGATGGTGGAAGAAAGAAATAATGAAACGATGGCAAAAATCTTTGATACCAAGATCCATCTTAATATGGAAGTTGATAAAGATGCAGTGTACTAAGAACAAAGGGCAAGGGCAAACTGGCTTAAAGCAAGGGACAAGAATTTAGCCGTTTTTCACAGGTATGCCCCATTTGAAGACGAATAAATGCCATATCTAGGCTGGAGCTAGATGGAGGAGGAGAGGCTAATGAAGCAAGTGGGATCAATAAAGCTGCTACTTTATTTTTTCAAAAGCTATTTACGTCAAATGGAGTTAGGGATCTATCTCATCTCCTAACGGGCATTAAAAATAGTATTTCGTCAGATATTAATATTGCTTTATTGTCAACCTATACAGAAGAAGAAGTGCACTCGGCCTTGAAAGGAATGGGACCTACTAAAGCACTAGGACCTGATGGTTTTCCAGAACTTTCTTTTAGAGATATTGGCACATAGTCGGTGAGGATGTAACAAGTTTCTGTTTGGGAATTTTAAATAATAACCATATTTTTGGCCTTCTCAATTTAACGGATATTGTGTTGATCCCAAAAATTCCAAATCCCATAAGCCTAGTCAATTTCAGACCTATTAGTTTGTGTTTGGTCCTATATAAAATTGTGGCAAAGACGATTGCCAATTGACTTCAAGTAGTAATTGAGAGATGTATTGATGCGTCCTACAGTGCTCTTGTCCCGAGAAGGTTAATTTCTAAAAATGTGCTCCTTGCTTATGAGATTTTGCATACATTTCGACAAAAGCGCACTGTGAAGAGGGATATATGGCAATAAAGCTTGATATGAGCAGAGCCTATGATAAAGTTGAATGGGATTTTCTCAAGGAAGTAATGTTACGAATGGGTGTTGTAAAGGAATCGGTGGAGCTGATTATGAAATGCATTACCACGACGTCTTATGCAGATAATGTAAATGGAGGGGAAGAATATTTCTATCGACTAGAGGCTTGATTCAGGGAGATCCTCTAAGTCCCTTTCTTTTTCTACTATGTAGTGAGGGATTGTCAGCTTTGATGAGACTGGCAATAATAGAGGACTTGTTAAAAAGTGCAAAGGCTAGTAGTAGAGGTCTAGAAATATCACATTTACTTTTTGCAGATGATTGTATTTTGTTTGGTGAAGCATCAGACGGGGGCGACGCTGCTGAAAGGAATTCTGAAGGAGTACGAAAAATGTTCAGGCCAGTGTGTGAATTTTAATAAATCTACAATTTTCTATAGTTTGAGCACTTCAGAAGAAATGAAAGAAGTCTCGGCAATCTTAGGGGTAAGAAGTTTCACAAATTTGGAAAAGTATTTAGGTCTTCCTAACGTGGTTGGTAGACGAAAGGAATCATTTCAACAGCTCAAAGAGAAGGTTTATTCCAGAATTGAAGGGTGGAGCACTAGATTATTATCACGAGGTAAGGAAGTCTTCATAAAATCAGTGCTTCAGGCTATACCAACCTACGTTATGTCTTGTTTTCTTCTACCAAATTCTCTTTATGGAGAATTAGAGTACTTTTCTAAATTTTGGTGGCAAAAGGCACATGGGAAAAAAAGGAATCCATTGGTGCCAGTGGAAGTATATGTGTTGACCTAAAGAAGAGGGTGGTATAGGATTTAGGAGTATGGCTCAATTTAATGTCTCACTACTAGCTAAGCAAGGCTGGAGAATACTAAACAATCCAAATTCTTTAGTTGCGCAAAATATTTTCCAAATGTGAATTTTTTAAATTCGTGTCTGGGGAACAATAGTTCGTATACATGGAAGAGCATTTGGGCAACAAAGGGCATTTTAGAGGAAGGATTATGCTGGAAAGTGGGCAGGGGTACGGATATTTCAGTTATTAATGACGTGTGGATTCCAGGTGCAAAAAATGTCAGATTATCGTTTTTTGTTAACAATTTGAATGACTTTAAAGGTAATGAGTTAATTGATACTAGTAGCAGAATATGGAAAAAAGAGTTGATAGTTTCTACCTTTTTGGAGGAAGTTACTGAAAATCATTCCGTTGGCAGAAGAACCTCACGATGATTTTCGGCCCTGGAGTGGTGAGCCTTCGGGAGAAAACACAGTGCGTAGCACTTATAAACTATTACAGAGCATTGAAGGTGATCCTAAAGCTTATGCTTTACAAACCGACCATAAAGAATTTTACAAAAAATTATGGCTAATCAATCTACCTTTAAAAATAAAAATTATAGTCTCGAAAATATCATGGAACTATCTACCTATACGAGTTAATATACTACATAGGAAGTTAACAAATACTACCATCTGCCCCAAGTATGAAAGAGGAACAGAGAATATGGACCATCTCTTCCGTGAATGTCCTGTTTCAATTTTAGTATGGAGAGAGTTATCATGCCAGAACTTTTTACAAGGAACTCATTTTGAGTTTTTACAGTGGCTAACCTGGGTTTTTGTGCAGAGTACTCCATCCCAGTGTAGGATTTTTTGCTATGTATTATGGGCAATTTGGGGAGACAAGAACACGAGAATGCATAAGAAGGTCAGCAAATCTGGAAGAGAAATAGTAAGTTCAGTTAATAGCTACATAACAGAGTTAAACGAGATTGAAAAAAGAAGTCTCAAAATTTCTCCAGCAGTTAGTAAGTGGAGGCACCCACCTGACTTGTTCGTGAAGATTAATTTTGATGCAACATATGATAGGAGACGTTGTCAATCGGCTGTGGGGATAGTGGCCAGAAACAGTGAAGGCACTGTTATTTTATCGTGTTCAAAGATCCATCAACGAGTTGTATCAGCCTTCGCTGCGGAGACACTCGCGTGCTGCAAAGCAATCCAAATAGGCATAGACCAATGGAAAGAAATAATCATCGAAGGAGATTCCTTATCAATAATTAAAAAGTGCAAGGTGAAAAGCCCAGATAAGTCTCTGGTAGGTGCTTACATTCATGATATTCAACAGCTACTGGTAAAATACAAGAAATGCAGGTTTGAATACACCCCACGAATGGTAAACAGTCTAGCACATATTTTAGCAACTGAAACGCTGAAGAATAAGAAGGAATTTTACCTGGTAAGAAACGTCCTTAAATCTGCAGAAAAGCAAGAAGAAAGGGATAGGGTGAGAGAACCAGACTGAATATGAAAGGGAGAAGATGAAATATGGAGAGTTTAAAAAGGGATATCAACGGATTCGGTGGAAAAGACTCTCCTTGGAAATCTGGAAGTGTCTTGATGAAGAAATGGCAGATTGAAAAGACAAGACAGCAGCAGATCAGTTTTGATTGGGCAGAGTAAATGCGTGTTTAATGTGCTTCTAGGGTATTCTGATTTTAATTTTTGTTTTTGATTTTTTCGGGCCAAACTTTAATTTTGGGCCTTCCTTTTCTATTATTTTATTATTAGGCTAGTTTTAGTTCTCCTTTATTTTTCATTTGATTTGTTTGGGCCAAGTGTTATATCTGGGCCTCTATTTCTTTTGTTTCTCCTTTAGCTTTATGTTTTTTGTATTATTGGTTTATTATAATATAGCCCAATCTAATTATTAACTTCAAAAAAGAAAAGTCATAGGAAAATGGTTAATGAAATATTTTCCCATTTTTAATTCTATAAATAGGGTTAAATATTAGATTTATCATATGTTATTATTATTATTATCTAAATAGAACACGAATTATCCTTAAAATTTTATTAGTGGATTTAAAATCTTCACCTATATTATATCAAATATTTTTTAAATAAAATAAAAAGACTTCAACAAATATATACAGAACAATTGAAATTGTTAAAATTTAATTTTCTTTTGTATAATTTTTTTAAAGAAAATTATTATTGGGTTCCTAAGGTTGGCACGTTGAAAGCGTGGCACAAAAGGGGTCACAATTGGATGAAACTCTTCAAGTTAATGACATGGTAGATGGGAATGGGAATTGGGATTGGCCTATTTTAGGAGTTTACTTCCTGATCACATTGTATTACAAATAAGCGCAGTAGTTCCAACCTTGATAAATGCTGGTTTTGATCGTCTTGCATAGAAATAGGCGACTAGGGGAGTATTTTCATCGTTTGAAACTTATAAGGGACTCAATTAGTTTGACTTGGGTGTCAACACAAATATTTGGACGTTGAAATAAAAAGCAAAGGTGCCGCAAAGGGTTAGAATGTTCTTATGGACATTGTGGCAAGGGAGAATTTTGATTAACGATGAAAGGGCAAGGAGACACATGACAAATGACAGTAGCTGTGCGAGATGTAGCCATGTGGGTGAATCAGGGATCCATACTCTATGTGATTGTACTTTCTCTAAGGCGGTGTGGGCATCGATAGTGCCAAACCGTAATCAGGTACAATTTTTCTCCTTATCACTTCAAGACTAGTTGCTGTGGAATATGCAAAATATAGGAGGTTATGGATATCATGATATTGAGTGGCAAATGTTTTTCCCAATAATCTGTTGGTTATTATGGAAGAATAGGAACATGTATTTGTTTTCGACAGGCCATAGTTGTGTTTATGAAATTGTGGATACAGGCATAAGTTAGACAAGAAGTTACAAGCTATTGAATACTAAAAGTTTGCATGCAAACCCTATGTAACAACCAAACTGTGGGTAGGCCCAAATAGAGGATGAGTTAAGCTTAACACAGATGGAGCTGTGTCACAAAATGGCTCATTTGCAGCCACTGGTGGAGGGTTTAGAGATGCTGACGCAAAATGGTTAGGTAGATTTTCGATGCAATTAGGTAATGATTTAATTTTTAAGATTGAAGCAAGAGCCATACTCAAACGTCTACTCCTATTGTGGGGAAAGGGTTATCAACAGTTGGAAGTTGAATGTGGTAATGCATTATTAGTAGAGTTAATATTAGCTGGTGGTGATGCGGATAGTAACTTAGTGGAACTACGTCTTGTTCATCGTTTGTTAAATCAAAACTGGAAGGTCCTTATTCCTCATATTTCGAGATCCCAAAATACTATTGTTGATCATATGACCAAGTGTATGGCGACAAGTTTAATAGAAATCCAACGGTTTGGAGAACCTCCCGCAATCAGCTCGAAGCTTAGTTGAGGCGGATTATGTGACCGCTTTGAGAATCTAGTCTAATATTTGGTTTTCGCTTTAGGCTATCTTTATCTACCAAATTTTTTTATTATTATACTTCAAATAGGACATATGTTACCCACAAGACACAAACTGAACTTATTAAAATTCGAAATGCTAACTCAAACATGTTACTTAAACTTGGAACTATATTATATTTAAGCTATTAACTAAGTTAGTATCACGAGTCAATCGGGCATTAAATTTTCTATATATTAGGTTATAATATTATGAGAATGTTTTTGCTTTTTTTTTATAAAATTAATAAAACTTATACAAAGTGAGATTTGAATCTAAGACATAAACAAATTTTAAACATTGAACTTTATGGTTTCAACCAAAATTTTATTTTTTGTATAATTTTTAATAAATATATTTATTATCTAACTATTTTAAATCATCATGAGTGTGCCATAATCCAAGATTAGATAAATTATATGATAGACCCTTCTCACCATATAGGATATAGCCCAACCAATAAATTAATTCTCATTTGCTAGCTTAGTGATACACCCTCAAGGCTTTGCATCTCAATTCCATATATTGAATAATTCATTTTGTTTTCATAGTATCATAAGGCGCCTAGGACTCTTAATTTGTAACACAAATGTTCTTTTACATGCTTTTTATATGTCTAATTCTTGTTATCCATCATATTGATACGCCCACGGGATTTTACATTCTGATTTCAAGTATCAAGCATATTGATCTATTTTTTATAATATTATTCTCGTATAAATTTTATATTCTAAGTATATGTACCTATAAAACACTATGTATTTTAACCACATTACATTAATGTTTCAGCACTTAACCGGGCATGGACTAAAAGACGGATACGCGGATTATTCCACTATCAAACCAATATACATTCATAGACACCCAACGTTCATGAGCTAATGATACGTTTCCACAAACACTTAGTGCTCAAGAGAAACTATTTATATGTTTTCACGAACACCCAGTGCTCTAGAGAATTAGGGGTGTTCAAATTTCAGTTAAAATCAGATTAACCGATCAAATCAGTCTAATTTGATTAATCGATCAGTTAACTAATCTAATTCAGTTGGAGGTCGATTAATGATTTTTTGGAAGTTCGATTATTGGTTAATTTCGTTCAAAAATTGAGTAATTAACCGAATTAACCAAACATAATATTAGTAATACAAATTATATGTAATTTTAATTCGATTAATTCGATCAAATGAACATTATCAATTTATTTATTTTATATATTTTATACTTGTTTTAACCAAAAAAAAAATAAATTTTGGTTAATTTAGTTAATCGACCGAATTAACTGAAATATTTCGGTTTGATTAATTTTTTTGATTCGGTTAATAATTAAAGGATTAAAAAGTTTGATTATTTTGATTAATATGGTTCGGTTAAGTTAACCGTTTGAACACCCTTATAAAGAACTATCAAATAAAAATCTACCTGGTGTTAAGTGGTACGTTCCCACGAACACGTAGTATCCTGGAGAATTATCGAAATGATATACACCTACGGTAAAAATAACTCTGATAAAACGAATCCTATAACATGTCAATTATACTCGTAATTCTATCCAATCAATTTCTAATCCCATTTCAATATGAAAAATATTTTTACAAAAATATAAGTAAATAAAATTACTTTTATTTTTAAATATTAAAAAAATAATATCGGAACGCGAGAAAATATTCCTAGTAGTACATACATCCAGCCCCCAAACTCGTTGAAGTTGATAACAATTTGTTCAAACAACTATTATGAGAAATATATATCTAAGCCCCCAGACTTCTGTAAGAATCACAAATTAATCCTTCCGTCAACATCGAAAGACGGAGGGACCAAGATGAATATTGAAAAACTTGTAATAATTTATGCCATGAATATACTGCTTTGCATTATGGCCTTGTAAATATATATATACGAATAAAAAAATAAACAAATAAAAAAAAATCAGCCACGTTCTTTTTCTTTTCATTCTAATTATTTCTGATTTTTACGAGCTTTCACTTTTCAGAACTTCCCCTTTTCTTTTAACTTAGAAAGCCCAATCGTTAAAAGCCGGCGAACAGAAATTACGGTAAGCTTTCCGTTTCGTCTCTGACATCGAACTGAGCCAAGGGCATATTGCCTTTTCTGTTGTTGTGATTTGATTTTATCATTTAATTAGAAACTTCTTTTTCTTTTTGTAATTTGATTTTACATTTGTAATTTCCTTTTGATTCAGTTCATGTGAAATTGTCCGAAGTTTGCAGTTGGATTTTAAATTCGTTCATTTTTGCGGTTATACTTTCATTTTTGTTGATTTTTGGACTAAAACTAATGAAAATCACTAAATTGGTCAATTACATTAACAAATTGTTCCATGAAATATTCTAATCCTGTTAATGTTTTTATTTATAAATCAATGAAATGGAATGTGCAGTAGCAAAATTCCATATTTAAATATAGTGAAAGTATAAATTTTACTCTAATCCGAAGTACCAAACTCCTCAATGATGAACAGTTTCAAATCAGTAAGCCTTGGCAAGCAATTTTTTGTATTAGACTTTATACTTGATGCATGGGATGGAATTTAAATATGGATTTGGGAAATGGAATAATGGGATTTCTTTTTTCAATGTTTAAATCTTCAATAATGACATAATGGGATTAAAGATAGAGATGAGACAAAATTTATGCTGGGAAGTGACAAAATTGAGGGCTATATTAGTGTGGATGTGCTTTTGTTTCAGAAATGAAGATTTTTTTTTTTTTTTTTTGCAATTCTATTTTTAGTTTTATAATTTTGTTTGGCCATTTGATTTTGACTTACTTTGATATATGAATCCAGCTTCTGGCCCTAACGCATTTTGATTTGATTGCATCATTGCACTAATAGTTTCTACATTCTAGTCTTCTTTTCTTTGTCTGCAGGACCTTCAAGTTTTGGCATCATTGACAGCAAATTCCAGTAATCTGTCTGAAGTCTGAACGTATTCAGTATGAAGTTCTTAGAATACACTCCGCTTGACCGGTAATTTTCAATTATCCGTCTGAACATTTTCTGTATGAAGTTCTTAGAGTATACTCTGCGTGACTGGTAATTTTCAATTATTAGAAAATGGAATGGTAACAAATTTTCCTCGCCCTTCTTAGATTCATGATCTTTGTCTGCCTTTTGATTTAAAGTCTGACTTAATTTGTATCTTATTTTCTAGAATAAATGATTTCTTGAGTGAATTAAACCTCGGTGAGCGTACCATCAAAGGAAGGCTTGAAGCATACTCTTGTAAGTTCAACTACATAAGTTGTCCCAAACATTTGGAGATGTTTGTTCAAACTCAATTTTTTCATGCTTCTAGGCAAACACACAGGAACAGATAAAAAACTATCTCTTAGTTTGGAGAATGAGGTTTGAGAACATTAAACATATCATGTTTTTAGCTCCATTTTCTTTAGAAATTTATTATTATTGGGATTGAGGGTTTCTGATGCTTGTTTCATATCAGGTCCTTGACTATCTGGGGAAATCCTCAGATACTGACTCCTCCTCACCAGTTGAATTCCTGTTGAGTAGATCAAGGTTGTAAATATTATATTCAGTTTTAGGTGGTTTGATTTATGTTCATTCATGGCTTTTGACCAGATTTTTATTGTGCATTTCAGTCGGAAGACATTGATTTATCTGGTGCTTACCCTCTATCACATGTATCCTGATTATGACTTCAGGTATCTCTGTATATGTTTCATCAGCACATTTTCATTTCAAAGAGAGTTTAAAAGGAGGATTATGGGGTAATGCCACTGTCAGCTTATTTGGCGACTTGACAACCCACTATATAATCCTCTTTTTATTGCAATGGGAGTGTTGTCAAAAGGTTTTGACAGACAGTTCAGCATTCTGTCGCTCTTGGAGGAGCTGAGAGTTCAATTCTCTCCATTTCCCAAATCTAATTCTCCTGGTTATATGGGTTTGATTGTGTCTGATTCAAGTCTTATTTGTTCTATTGATTGCTTTATACTGACATTCATGTGTGTCTTATATGGTTCTCTTATATTATGATATTGCATGTGCTGATGTGGTTCCAGTGCAGTTAAAGCACACCAGTTCTTAACAGAGGAAAGCTGGGATACCTTTAAACAGATTTTTGATACCAACATGCTTGAAGCGTCAAAGGTATTGGCATAAGTATTCATTTATTCTCTTGACATTGGATATCAAAACATTATTGGGCACATTAGTGAGAGAAGGAATATGCATTTCCTCTAATATTAACTTGCAGTTATTCTTGTTGCACTCTCCTATCTCCTGTTCTTGTGGTATTTATGCTGGTCATGAATATAACTTAAGTGATTTTAGTCTAGAATTTGCATGTTCATCAGTTTTTTTGGGAGTTTATCAGACTCATGAAACTTTGGGCCAATGGCGTGCTGTGTTCATGTCATTTGGGGTGAAAGAGATGGATTTGGGGGAAGATGCTGATGCTGTTGATGGTGGTTTGTAGTATGTGAGAAGAGCGATAACTAGTATTCATTCAATTGTGGTATGTTTTATCCTTAAATAAGTCACTGTGCCTGGCATTTAAATTTCCTGCTTCACATCATTGACAGGAATGGATTGAGGCATATGGGGGCAGTTCACTCCTGGAAACGATTTATAAGGCTCTAGATGAGGTGAGTGTAAGTTCGAAATGACTAAATGCAAGTCTCAGCAGCTGGTAATTTTAAATACCCGGTTATGCAGGTTGTGAAACTCTCTGAGTGCGAAATTTATAGTTATAATCCAGACTCTGATGCAGATCCCTTTCTGGAGAAAGGAGCAATGTAAGTGTGTATTATATTAATACTTTAGTGAGTTGTCAGGGGCCATAATTGTTCAGTAACTGTTGTGGAGTTATATTTTCAGATGGTCATTCAGTTTCTTCTTCTACAATAGGAAACTAAAGCGTGTAGTGAGTTTAACCTTTTGCTGCTTAAGGTGGGTCTAATTGTGTTCTGTGATATTTATAGTTATGTACAAGCTTCCGTGATTATCTTTAAGCCTCATTACCATATATTGTCTCTCGCAGTAACTTGGTGGCTGATGGTTTTGCTGCCGACAACTTGTGTTATGAGGAAGATGGTGAAATATTTGATAACATGGATATATGATCACTTACATACTGCTTATACAATTTGTCAATGCCTTTTGACATCAGTCTGCACTTAGTTATTTTCTGTAGCATATTTTCTACTTTGCTGTGTATATGTAGTTTATGTTACCCAGACTCAGATGCGTTCTACCTGAATATGTTGTCTTTCAAGTGTTTTCTTATGTTTGGAGGATTACGTCTCTCTATATCAATGGTAGAACAGGACCAATGTCGGGCGTATCGGGCGTGGTATTTAAGAAAATAAAGAATCCCAAGCAACATAGCATGATGCTACGTAATGTGAGTCAAATTTGAGTTTAGGTAAGTGAAGATGTGGAAGACATTTCTTACATACTCCTCGCTCCTTTGTTAGATATGATAAATCTTTTTTCTAAAATTTGGAACGGTAGCCGATTTTTTTTGTATATTGTTAATGTTTCATGTGCTGAACAAAAATCCATCTATAAACTTCAAATAATATTGTTGTTGACTTTTAGCAGGAGGATGTGGGTTAATCGCATTTATTCTTCTATTTAAAGGTGGAAAGGAGTTATGAGTAATTTTAGTCATTGTAAAAAAAAAAAAAAAAGTATAGTTTACCTCCTTGCCATCTTGAAATTTTGTGATTCTCAATGCATTATGAGAACGTTGAAAAGACAGCATATAGTGAGATAATAATACCACAGGTTAAGTATGTGTGGACAACATTGACGCAGATATTGAAGGATACATCGCATAAGCCACATGACACATTCGTCCATGATTTTGGAGATTACATCATCAGGTGTAAGCCCAAACTGATCTGCAAATATCATAAAGGAGCCTTCCTCGGGTGTTAGGACACAGTTCAGCAGCAGAGGAATCAACCACCTGGAAACTACATGTATTATATATAAACAACATATTATGGTTCTGATATACACTCGTTAATATATTATCCCAAGCATTAAAAAAGCCCCAAACTTGCGAAATCGCTGCTTTACCTCAGGACCGTTGAGATTAATGTCCTTCAAGGACTCCATCACCCTATTGTTCCATTCAGTGCTTCAACCCATATTAGTTCTGAAAAGAGTAATCTAGATGCAATTTTTTTACTAGATTTAATTTTAAAAATTCTAGTTTCAATTTATTTGGAAAGGTTATAAAGTAATAGTTGGCCAGAAATAATTCTCTTTTGAAAACTACTTTTATACTACTTGTCACAATACATATATTTGTGTGTACGATAGTTGACCAATATGCGTAAAAATTTATGTGACAAATATATTTATCGGAAGGTTATGTAAGAATCAAATGATGCTTTACTTGAAATGGTAATGTTAAAAGATTTAAAATTTATGATTCAAATTTTCTGTATAAATCTTTTTGATTTATAAAAATATAAAAAGATAAATACACGCTAATAATAATAATATAAAAATATAAAAGATTAATACAAGCTAATAATAATCTAACTTACTTTGTAAAAATAATGGTTTTTTTAATAATTTTTTAATTGAGTTAGTGTCTGATTAACTCGTGGCACAAACTCAATCAAGGCATACTAGAGACAATTGGTTGTGATTTCTTAATATTGGACTATCGACGCCAAAAAATTACACTCTAAAAAGAGAGAGAAAATTTTAGGCTTATAAGTCTAAAAAGCCCTTAAGAAAAAAAATAAATAAATAAACAATTAGACATCTTGTCTTAATTCGCATCAGATTGAGCCCTTAACATTTCATTAACGGAAGTCGTCTTTTACCACATCGACCGTTAAAATCAATTGATGTGACAAACAGAACCTATGAGATGATGATATGTGGCCACAAAAAAAATTAATTTTCATTTTTAAATGAAAATTGTTGGGATTAGAGCCGTCCAACGCTGATGTTTAAACAACCTATTTAAACACTTGCCCAAATAGACTTTCAAGACATTGTAAGTGTTATTAGATGATGGCATTTTTTACTTGGGCCTACATAATTGTTTTCTCCTTAAGCAAAAGAATCTCAGGTCGAGTTTCATTCTATCTTAAACTAAAATAGCTTGATTTTCAGTGGTGTAGGAAACGATAGTTTTGGGACCACAACTCTGACAAGAGAGTTAGTAAATATTATTAATTTAATGTTTACGAACATTTAGTAAAGTCATATTAAATTTTAGTTAAGAAATTTAAATGTTTGAATCGTTAATTAAGTAAATAGGACTAAACTGTAAAAGCCACAAAAGTGGAGTTCTATTAACTAATTATATCTATTAACCAAGGAAAAGGGATTAGGTGGACTCAAAATGGTGATTACACCGTATCAAAGAATGGTGGACGGTTGGGTCACCAACTTTAGATATTTGAGTGGTTAAAATTTTTCTTTTGATTAAAAATATGGTAATAAATGGTATTAGGAAAGAAAAAGAAGAAAACATTGGATTGTTTTACTTCTTCTTCTTCCCATCAACGCGAAACACCATTGTTGAATAATAAGAGTTTTGGCCAAGCTTCCTTTCTTGCTTGGGTGAGTTTTTGAGGTCCATTTCTATTGATTTTTATGTTTTGAGTTCATTTTAGCTTAGTCTAACTAAACCGGGGGTTGATTTGTGAAATCATTAGAAGTTTAGAGACTTACCATGAATGTGATAAGTGTATTTGTGAACTTAGTTGTTAAATCCTTGAGTTTGAAGGTTAAGTATAAGTATTTTAATAAATGATTTTTGATGATTTTGAGTTTAAAGACCTATTTGAGAGTATAGTAAAATGCAATGTGAAAACCATGAAATGATAGAAATTTTGGGTTGAAATGAAAACATAGAAAAATTGGATAGTCTGGTTTTGCATGGATTGTGGTTAAATTGTGAATTTCGATTTAAGGACTTAATTGTACAAATGTTAAAGTGTTAAGGGTAATTTTGTAAAATCACCTTAAAAAGGGTTATGAGTTCGAATTAGTTATTTTAAGTTGACTTTGAATGATTTAATTGAACAAAATTATTATTTAGATCAAGATACGCAACAACCGGACTTGAATCGTGAAAAGGCCAAAGATTCAGATTAGTCGTCGGTACCTTTTTGTGCAATCGTGTAGTCGAGGTAAGTTCGTTTAATGGTAAACTAACTAATTTTGTAATTTGATGGAAATTTTATTTATGTTGTGCTTTGTATAATCTCTTTGTTTATAAATTGTTAATTTGTTATTTAGATTGTAAGTTTATGTAAATTACGATAAGGTGTGTAGAATGTTGAGAATTATGGAATGATATGGAAACATGCCCTGAGCCTTATTAATACTTAGGATACAATGACACGTCATTAGGGATCATATGCTTTTGGGTACTGGTCTTGGATGTCTTACCGGTGGCTGAGGTCCTGCATTTGTTGCAGATTCTGTTGGGAGGATCCCACTATGTGGGAATCCCTCAAAATCTGCCATGCTTTATGGCATTTTTTATTTCCTTTTGTTCTTTTTTTTTACGTGATTTATGGGCAGCCAATTTTAAATGAGAGAGAGAGAGCAAAAATCAGATTTTAAGAGATTTTCAAGAGGGGAGAAAAAGAGAAAACAGAGAGCTTTGAAGCAGAATTTTCTCATTTGCAGCTGTGATCATCTCTTCGATCGGAGGTCCATCCGTGGTTCGATTGAGCTGATTTTTGACAGCAGCTAGGCGACAGGGTGTTCTTGACTTTGTACGGTCGGATTTTTCATCTGAGACCTGTAGCGTCAGAAATACCCGTTTTACAGTAGCTTCGATTTTGGTGATGTTCTCCAATTTTTCTCTCTTTGCTAAAGATTACATATTGTTAGCCTTGTTGGAGTTGAATGCTTGTTGTAGGCTTGATATTGTAATTTTGTAGCTGAACATTTGATTATAGTGGAGCTTTTGATCGGACTCTAAAGTCCCGTGGTTTTTACCCTTGATTTAGAGGGTTTTCCACGTAAAAATATCGGTGTCTCTATTTATCATTTTTGTTGTGGTTGCATTGGTTGATTTGTGGTTGATAGGTTGCTAGAGAACATATTTTGTGCTATTGTGCTTGCCATAATATTTGACAAGAGTTATAGGAGAGAAAGAACACGGTTTTGCTTCCGCTTTGTTTTGGTTGTTCGGTTTCTTCCCAACAAACCTGGTATCGAGCTCGGTTATTCGTCAAATAATTATGGAAATCAATACAAGCAAGATGATTATGTTGAATGGCACAAATTATCAACTTTGGCGGAATAAAATGAAGGACTTGTTGTTTGTGAAGGCTCTGATCTTAGGTATTTGCTACTCAAAACCCGATTCAAAAAGTGATGAAGAATGGGAATTTGAGCATCAACAAGTATGCGGCTTTATTCGCAATTTGTTGAAGAAAATGTTTACAACCACATTGATCAGGAGACACATGCTCGAACATTGTGGGAGAAGCTTGAAAGCTTGTATGCTTCGAGATCGGGCAATAACAAGTTATTTTTGCTGAAGAAAATGATGGCGTTGAAATACAAAGAAGGAACGTCTATAATGACCATGTGAGTGAATTTCAGAGCGTGATGAATCAGTTGCTTGGTATGGGTGTCAAATTTGATGACGAGATTTTAGGGCTTTGGTTGCTTGCTACTCTACCGGACTCTTGGGAGACTTTTGGGTTTCGCTCATTAATTCTTCCCCAAAGGGTATTATTACCTTGGATTTGGCTAAGAGTGGTGTGTTGAATGAAGAGGTCAGAAGACGATCTCAGGGTTCTACATCACAGTCCGAGGTGTTGATTACCGAGAACGGGGAAGGAACAGAGACAAAGATGGAAAGAGTAGAGATAAAGGTCAAGCAAGTCAAGATCGAGATACAAGAATCTTGAGTGTCATCATTGTGGTAAGAAAGGCCATATCAAGAAATATTGCTTCAAGTGGAAGAAAGAGAACAAAGGTGGTGATAAACACGATCGGAATGATGATGAAAATTCGAGCGTGTTGCTACCGCAACTCGTGAAGATCTCTGGTCATTCGTGATGAGAATTTGGTCAACCTAGCATGTGACGAGACTAGTTGGGTGATTGATATTGGTGCATCACTTCATGTCACGTCGAGGAAGGATTTCTTCACATCTTATACTCCCCGTAATTTTGGGGTATTGAAGATGGGTAATGACGGTTTGGTTCGGTTGTTGGTATGGGAGATGTTCACTTGGTGAGTAACAATGGAACAAAGTTAATTCTCAAGGATGTCGACACGCACTGGATATTCGCTTGAATTTGATCTCTGCAGAAAGCTTGATGATGAGGATTCTGTAACACCTTCAGTGAAGGCAGTGGAAGCTGACTAAAGGCTCCTTGGTTGTGGCTCGAGGAAAGAAGAGCTCAAATTTATATTTGATGCAAGCTTGACTTCTCGAGAGACGGTGAATGTGACAAATGAATCATGTACTCAACCGAAGTTGTGGCATAAACGACTTAGTCACATGAGTGAGAAGGGCTTAATTGTTTAGCGAAGAAGAATCAACTGTCGTGTTTGAAGAATGCTACACTGAAGGATTGTGCTCATTGTCTAGTAGGTAAACAGAGAAGAGTTTCTTTTAGAAGCCGTCCTTCTCATAGAAGATCAGAGTTGCTAGAGTTGGTTCATTCAGATGTTTGTGGTCCGATAAAAGTAAGGTCACTTGGCGGTGCACTTTATTTTGTGACTTTCATTGATGACTGTTCGAGAAAGCTATGGGTTTACACTTTAAAGTCTAAAAATCAAGTCTTTGAGGTGTTTAAACAGTTTCAAGCATCAGTTGAAAGGGAAATAGGGAAGAAGTTGAAGTGCATTCGTACTGATAATGGTGGCGAGTACACAGGGCCATTTCATGAGTATTGTCTGCGACGTGGAATCGACATCGAGAACACCACCAAAGACTCCACAGCTTAAATGGGTTAGTGAAAGAATGAACCGAACATTGATTGAGAGAGTCGATGTTTGTTATCGATTCAAAGTCGCCAGGATCATTTTAATGAAGCTTTGAATACAAAGGACACATGTGATAAATTTGTCACCTAGTGTTCCTTTGTGAGGTGATGTGCCGATAGAGTTTGGTTTGGCAAAGATGTGCCATATGATCACCTACGTGTGTTCGGTTGTAAAGCATTTGTTCATGTTCCAAAGGATGAAAGATCCAAGTTGGATGCCAAGACTCGACAATGCATCTTCATTGGTTATGGTCTAGATGGTGAGTTTGGTTATAGACTCTATGATCCCGCTCGGAAGAAACTCGTGAGAAGCGGAGATGTTGTCTTCATTGAGGATCGACCATCGATGACATTGATAAGACGGAGAAAGCGAATTCACAAGATAGTGGTGATTTGATCGATGTGAATCCGCTTCCCTAAACTCTTCACCGATCCTATCCGGGATGATGTGCATGGTGATGTTCGATGACCATCGGGATATAGGTGACTTTGATGCTCCCATGGATGATGTTGTGAATGATCAACAACAAGCACCGTAGCTCCACCAACAGCCCATGAAGGTCTTCCGAGATCGACGATCTTCGCCGATATTCTTCCGATGAATATGTTCTTTGATCGACGGGAGAACTCGAATGTTATGAAGAGGCTATGGAGAGTGAATGCAAAGATCGATTGGGTTGAAGCGATGAAAGACGAACTTCAATCCTTGCATGAGAACCATACCTTTGAGTTGGTAAAATTGCCCAAAGGCAAAAGAGCCTTGAAGAATCGGTGGGTTTACTGTGTTGAAGCAAGAAGAGAAGTCTTTATCTCCACGATACAAGGCTAGATTGGTCGTCAAGGGTTATACTCGTAAAAAGGGGTTGATTTTGAAGAAATATTTTCTCCGGTTGTGAAGATGTCCTCATCGAACTATACCGAGTTTGGCGACTGTTATGACTTAGAAGTTGAACAAATGGATGTGAAACCGCTTTCTTCATGGTGACTTAGAAGAAGAGCTTTACATAGAGCAACCAGAGGGGTTTGTTGCACAAGGAAAGAAGACTATGTGTGCAGATTGAAGAAGAGCTTGTATGGTTTGAAGCAAGCTCCAAGGCAATGGTACAAGAAGTTTGAGTCTCATATGGGGAGCAAGGCTACAAGAAGACTACTTCGATCATTGTGTATTTATTAAGAGATTCTCCGTAACGATTTTATAATTCTTTTGCTCTATGTTGATGACATGCTTATTGTTGGTCGAATGCTTCTAGAATTGAGAAGTTGAAGCAAGAGTTGAGTAAATCCTTTGCAATGAAGGATTTGGGGCAAGAAAGCAAATTCTTGGCATAAAGTTGACACGTGATAGAAAGGCCAAGAAATTATGGTTATCACAAGAGAGGTACATCGAGAAAGTACTTCAAAGGTTCAAGATGGACAAAGCTAAAGCGGTGAGCACTTCCTTTGCTACGCACTTTGATTGAGTATTAAGCATAGTCCTTCCACGAAAAGGAGAAGGAAGAGATGCGAAAATTCCTTACTCTTCACCGTAGGGAGTCCGATGTATGCAATGGTTTGTACGAGGCCGACTTGGCTTATGCCGCTGGTACGGTCAATCGTTTTCTTTCTAATCCAGCAGAGAGCATTGGAATGCGTGAAGTGGATTATGAGATATCTTCGTGGCACTTCCAACATGAAACTTTGTTTTGAATGAGAAACCTATTCTTGTTGGTTATCTGATTCGGACATGGCCGGAGATATTGACTCGAGGAGATCTACTTGAGTTACTTGATCACTTATGCGGGGAGTCTGTGGCATGGCAATCAAGATTGCAAAAGTGTGTTGCATTGTCTACCATCGAATCGAGTTCATTGCAGAAGAAAAGGCGTGCAAGGAGATGCTTTGATGAAGAAGTTTATGCATGAGCTCGGTTTTACTCGTGAAAAGTATGTCTGTATTGTGATAGCCGAGTGCTATTCATCTTGGTAAGAATCCAACTTTTCATGCTAGATCTAAGCATATTGATGTAAGGTACCATTGGATACGAGATGTTCTTGAAGCTAAGTCATAGAGCTTGAGAAGATACATCTTGATGATAATGGTGCTGATATGTTGACGAAGGCTCTACCAAGAGGAAAATTTGAAGCATGTTGTTTGATCTCCAGATGGAGGCATTCCCACATAGTCGGAGGGGAGATTTGTTGGGAGGATCCCACTATGTGGGAATCCTCAAAATCTGCCATGCTTTATGGCATTTTTTATTTCCTTTATTCCTTTTTTTACGTGATTTATGGGCAGCCAATTTTAAATGAGAGAGAGAGAGCAAAAATCGATTTTAAGAGATTTTCAAGAGGGAGAAAAAGAGAAAACAGAGAGCTTTGAAGCGAATTTTTCTCATTTGCAGCTGTGATCATCTCTTCGATCGGAGGTCAATCCGTGGTTCGATTGAGCTGATTTTTTGACAGCAGCTAGGCGACAGGGTGTTCTTGACTTTGTACGGTAGGATTTTTCATCTGAGACCTGTAGCGTCAGAAATACCCGTTTTACAGCAGCTTCGATTTTGGTGATGTTCTCCAATTTTTCTCTCTTTGCTAAAGATTACATATTGTTAGCCTTGTTGGAGTTGAATGCTTGTTGTAGGCTTGATATTGTAATTTTGTAGCTGAACATTTGATTATAGTGGAGCTTTTGATCGGACTCTAAAGTCCCGTGGTTTTACCCTTGATTTAGAGGGTTTTCCACGTAAAAATATCGGTGTCTCTATTTATCATTTTTGTTGTGGTTGCATTGGTTGATTTGTGGTTGATAGGTTGCTAGAGAACATATTTTTGTGCTATTGTGCTTGCCATAATATTTGACAAGAGTTATAGGAGAGAAAGAACACGGTTTTGCTTCCGCTTTGTTTCTGTTGTTCGGTTTCTTCCCAACAGATTCTCCACACTGTGTGTGAGCAAAGCATCGTGTAGTCTAACATCCCGACCTATATCTTGTGTGAACAGACCCAATTCATGACTCGTGTGATCATTTTAGGATACGATTATACTTACATGTACATACACACTTTGTGTGAGCATTGTCCCGTTTATCCCAAGTAGATTTATTTGGTTCAACGGGTATTAAAGTTTTATGCAAATTTTTGAGATGTATAAATATTAAATTGGATAGATGTTAAATGTGTTATGTACAAGTTCACCAACTTGTGAGAATGGTGATTGAAAATAGGAATCTAAGATACACATAATCATGATAATGGAATAATGCATTAACTTTATAAATTGAGCCTTTTTTTTGGTAAGTTCTTGTTTACGTCTTATACGAGCTTACAAAGTATTATATGCTTATGTATTTTTTTTTCTTTTCTTGTAGGTCATCGAAAAGCTCGATCGGTTGGAATTTGGTTGGAGCACAATCACACTATCCAATCATTGTTTTGGTAGCTTTCAGTTACATTTGTTAAGGTTATAAATGACATGTAATAGGGCTTAAACATTATCTTGGCTTGTTTTGATTAGGTGCCAAGTCTATTTATATATTTTTTTTTGTCCTTTTTAGGATGTTTTGTAAACATGGTGTAGATATGTGATTTTAAATTCTTATGCATGCCCTTTTGAAAGTAAATAGTATTGGTTGTTTTGGCATGATTTGGAGTGTGCTTGAATGTGTTTGGGTCTTATGAATACTTATGGGAGTGGTTTGGCTTGGTGCTAAAGTATGTGAGTTGAAAATGGCTTGTTTAGGGGACTTTTGTACTGCACACAGCTTGGGACATAGGTTGTCACACGGCCGTGTGACACACACAGCTTGGCCACACGGCTTTGTGTCACTTTTATATTTTAGGTGCAAGTTCCACAAGGTCTAGCACACGACTGTGTGTTCCAAGTCAGTGGGTTACATGGTCTGAGTACACAGGTGTGTAGAGTAGCCACATGGGCTGACCTTTGTCACACGGCCTAGCCACACGGCCGTGTGACCCCTATTTCTAACTTTTTCAACTTTTACTATTTCATATCAAATCGAACCCTGATTGTTTCCAAACTATTTTTAAGGCCCCGTAGGCTCGATTTAAGACCCATAAGTGTATTACACTATTGCTAATTTGAGTTATTGAAGGTTAGTATTATTTTTGAATAATTGTTCTGAATTGTATTGTGACACTCTATGATCCTACTCTGGAGACGGAAATAGGCTAAGGGTGTTACATAAACCATGGTGATCGTGTTTGACTATTTGAGGAAGATTGAGATCGACATGCGTTATCGATTAAGGATTATCTTTATTCTTTTAGCCTTTATCCTTGGTGATTTATGTGTTGATGTTACTTGGTTTATCAGGCTTTATCTTGTGATAAATTTTGGAGCTTATTTATCCAAGATTATAAGGCTATTAAGGTTGATTTTACATCTTTTTATGTATACCTACATAATTGTTTTCTCCACAAGAAAATGAATCTTAGAAAAAGTTTCATTTCATCTCAAACCACGGTGATCGTTTTTGGCTATTTCAAGAAGTCGAGATTGATATGCCTTATCAATTAAGGCTTATCCTTATCCTTTTAACCTTTATCCTAAGTGATTTATGTGCAGATGTTACTTGGTTTATCAAGCTTCATATTGAGATAAAATTTGGAGCTTATTTATCTAGGATTATTATGCTATTAAGGATGATTTTATCTTTACAAAAAGTGATCTAAAAGGCTTTCTTATTTGGCCTATAAATAGGCAACAATTCGCATGTTGAGGATGCATCTTTAGAGAGTGTTTGTGCTAATTTTATTGATTTATTTTCTATCAATTTTTCTAGTATTCTTACACTCAGTTAACAAACATTATTTGTGAGAGTTAAAGTTTTTTGTAAGTTAGGTATTTAGGTGAGTGGTTGTAACAAGTTGGAGCTATATATTGGGGCTACAATTGTTTCTTTTATAAGCGTAGATTGAACTTTGGCCTATAAGTGTTGAACTTTAGCCTATAAGTGGTTGGATCAACTGTTAAATAAACCATTCATTGAGTAAGGCTCCACATAATAGGATTATTTCCAAACTGTATTAACAAACATTGTGTGTGTATCTCTCTTTATTTGAGCTGCTTTCATTTATGTTCTTTATGTTGTTCAAACTTAAGTCTGAATAACTATTTAGGCAACAATGAATAAGAAACAAATTACCTATTTATTTTCAAGTGGTATCAGAGGAGGCTTCATGTAACAGCCCAATTTTTAGTGGTGTCGAAAACAGTGGTTCGAGACCACTAAATTCGACGATTGAGTTTAAAAATTTTAATAATTATTATTTATGAGTCAAGTGTGATTTTATAAATATTCTTGAATTAGTGAATTGTGTGGTTTAAAAGAATTATTAGGTTAATTAATCTCGAAAATGAGGTATTGAGACCACGATTTCATAAACCGAGTCGTAAATATTTATAAATATTTACGGAGTGTCATTGAGTTAGTATTAAAGTTTCCTTAGGAAATCTTAACGTTTGGATAGTTCATTAATTAAAAAGGACTAAATTAAATTAAAAAAAAGTGCATTCCCGGGACTCCGTTCCCTTAAATCAAACTCGTAAGTATTTTTAATAAATATTTACGAAGCTAATTGTATAGTTAATTAGGTGTTGGTTAAGTGAATTTGCTTGAATTAAAAGTAATTAGGTATAAGGACTAAATTGCATATAGTGCAAAAGTTGAATTATAGATTAAAGAAAAATTGAAGGGACCAAAGAAGCAATTATGCTATTACTTAAAGTTGAGGCGCATAAGTTAGATATTTATAAGTTTATTATATATATTATTTTATATATTTTTAATGTTTAAGTATATATATTATATTATATAATATTATATAATAATATAACAAACGAAAGAAACATAATAGAAATCCAAATGAAAAAGAAAGAAAAAGAAAAAGGAAAGAAAAAGAGAAAGAAGAAAGGAAGCCATGTCCTTAGGGACTTTTTGGATTCAAAGTTTAACTGGTTAGTCAATTTAATCCTTTTTCTTGTAATTTTTGTGTTTTTTAAGACTTTTGCTACTGGGTCCAACTATCTAATTTATTAGTTTTTGATTTTATGGGTGATTTTGAAAGTTACTATTGATGAGTGCTAGATGTTTATGATGAATTAGCATGGATTTTAAGCTTTAATTTTGTTATATGATGATTTTATTTAGTAGTTTTAATATATATTAATTTTAGGACCAAATTGTGAAAGGTTAAGAATTAGGGTTTAGTATTGAAATTTTAATATTAATGGCTGTATGATAGCCTAAAATAATTAGATAAGTTTTCAATTGATAAAAATTAGCTCAATTGATGGGTTAATTGATGAGGGACTAAATTGTAAAAATTATAAAAATTAGGGTAAATGTGTAATTTTGAAAAAAATGTAGGCAATAAATTTTAAAGTGAATTAGAATTGGATTAGATGCTAATGAATGAATAATTTTATATTATAGATCAAGAATCCGAAGATAAACGTGAAAAAGAAAAATTAGCCGAATAGTCCTTGAATTACTACAACTTCCACAAATCACCCCAGGTAAGTTCGTGTGGTTGAAATCTAATGATTATATTGAATTGATGAATGTTAATATGTATTTAGTACATTGTTGAAAAATAGTATGTTGTTAAATTATTATGTATTTAATATATTGTCGAGAAACGAAATATTGCTAAATTAAGAATTGA
Source organism: Gossypium rotundifolium (assembly GCA_025506655.1). Lineage (NCBI taxonomy): Eukaryota > Viridiplantae > Streptophyta > Magnoliopsida > Malvales > Malvaceae > Gossypium > Gossypium rotundifolium. The sequence continues at coordinate 135,955,104 of CP106733.1, forward strand.
AATGAATATCCAGTTAAAGTGGAACGAGGGATTGAGTATATTCGTTCAGTGCAAAAGGTAAATTGACGGATAAGACCATGATTGGACCATGACAATGTTTAAATGTAAGACCATAGCTGGGCTATGGCATTTTAATGAAAAGACCATAACTAGGTTATGGCACAAAGAAAACAATGTACTCATATCCGTAAGTCGTTCTCCGATTTGGAAATGCTTGGTTAGTGACATGGAAAATTTAATGTATATGAAATTTGTCTGATAATTATGTATATAAATGATTATGAATTATTACCGAAATAAATATACATGAAATTCAAAAAAATGATGGTACATGAAATATTAATTGTTGTAATTATTATTTAATGTGTATGGTAAATGGAATGAGGTGAGTATTTGATATTATGATATTGAATTTAATTCTTTTGGATTTGTGATTATTGAATTGAAATTAATATTGGTTGAAATTGAAAAGTGATTTTAAACCCTATTGACTGTATCGGGCTGAGTCGGATATAGCTGGCATGCCATAAGATTGGAAGTGTTTAGGGATTACTTCGACTTCGATTCGATGAGACACTGGGTGTCAAATTGTTACTTCGGATAAATTCGATGAGGTACTATAACATCCCGAATTTGGGCCTAGTAGATTTGGGCTTATTAGGTTGTAACGCCCCAAAAATCTCGAAACTTTTAATTTCTGTGCATGGGAGTTAATATGTATGTGTAGCACTTAGAATAATAATATTAAGGTATTATCAGGATTAGTTGAAGCCTTAGAGTTAGGGGAGACCATAGGAAAAATTTATGTTCTTACTTAGTGGACCCTAGTCTCGGGCATGAGGCCTCATAATGATTAAGAAAGAGAGGACACAAAATGGACTCTTAGGTTTGGGTTGAGGCCCTAATTAAGTTTTTTGTTTGGGCATTATAGGACTTAAAAAGGTAGTACCTGTGTTTAAAACATCAAAATGGGCTTGTGGCCCAGTTGTAACACCCCAAACCCGCCCATGCGTTTCGACTGGATCTGGCGTGTCACGGCTTGTACATTGAAAACTTTTGCCTTGTTGGTTTTGAAAGTCGTAAGTTAATTAGACATTATTAGAGTAAATAAGTGACATTTTAAAATAAAATCTTATATTAGTATTATTAAGTATAAATAAACCTTATCATAAAATTCATAAGTTGCTTAACATTGATAAGCTCACTTGAGTTGAATGAAAACTAGGGCCTTAAAAAATCCCAAATAAAAATAAAATAAACTTTAAGAAATCCCAAATAATTTGTAGAAATAAAACTTGATGGCCCTCGAGTCGCTTCGGCTCCCATGTTCACGATCTATCGCTCACGAAATGTTGGGAAAATAAAAGGTTGAGTCACCAAGACTCATGTGCAAATCCCGAGAACACATAAAAGGCTTGAGGCCCACAAACACATTATGAGCCTTGGCCAGTATACAAGGGTAACAAAATATGCAACATCGCCCATCCCAAACCTATGAGTCCATCCTCTACACACCCCGCATCAACCATCACACCTGTGGGGATTTCTACATCAACCCTCCATCCGCTACACACCATATCGACAACCTGTCTTTTGTCATAAAGACCGATCACTATGTGACCTATGTGGCGAAGCCACCGATCGCTATGCGACCTTAATAATATATCGACAGCTGTGCTGCCTGTCATAAAGACCAATCACTATGTGACCTATGTGGCAAAGCCACCGATCGCCTCGCGACCTACTCCCCTTCCATAAATCAATCAATCCCATCCCATGCATACATGCAAGAATCAGAACATTAAACTATCTAAATAGATCACATATTTTTACATACTTCGATACACATAGAGAAGTTTCTATGATTACGTACCTGGCATCCCTTGCCTACCCTTTCTGGGTAATACAACTGTTCATACAGCCTTATTTTTGGCTTTTAGCCCATAACATACATATAATATAACAAAGCTTATGTGTCAAAAATCTACACACCTGATTACTGATAAAACGAGGCTTTCCATATTGACGCTATCCTTAGTCGACACAACTGTTATCTACCTAAGGTGTTGTTCAGAAGTCGGTCCACAACCAATTGGCCAATATCGAACAGCAGATACTGCTCGTTTCTTAAACTTAGGATTCTTTCTTTTGCTCGATCCATATTTAATTCCATCATAAATCCTTATCGAGTTACTATAATAATATTTAATCGTTAATCCTCCTTATAAAGTTAAAATCTTGTATATAATGATGAAATCTAATAGAAATCTAGGAAAATATTCTTACTTTAAAAATCTCAAAATTGGAGACTTATGAATTTCGCTTTTAGATCTAGTCGACTAGGCTTCCTTCAAATCCCGACTTGTCACCATCATAAACCATTAAACTATTAGCTTTCGCTTTTGCCTTTTCAAAATCGAGAATAGATTATGAGAACTAATTAAACATCTACTCTTACCTTAACTTAGGAGATTCTGCTAGTACTAGAGAGAGAATTGACAATGTCAATGGAGGATTTAAATGCCTAAGTATAGAACAATTTCTCAAATAGGATGAATAAAATAAAACTAAAGAGATTTCACTTTTTAGAGAAGGAAGAGAATAATGGAGTTTTCACTTTTAGAAGAAAGAAGAGAATAATGGAGTTTTCGGCTTTTAGGAGAAAGAAGAGAATAATGGAGTTTTTGGCTTTTAGAAGAAAAAAGAGAATAATAGAGTTTTTGGCTTCTAGAAGAAAGAAGAGAATAATGGAGTTTTAGGCTTTTAGAGAAATTGGAGAAAGAAATTTGGAGAATAGAAGCTAAGGAATTTGGCACAAAAGGAGAGGATTTAATGTCGTAAACAAGGAGCTAGCCCCTATTTATAGGAAATTCGGCAACCTTTTGCCATGTAGTAGCTAGTTTCTTTACTCCTCTCAGTGATGGATTCTTGGTCATCACTCTCTTTGTAGATAAATTCTAACTTTTCTCCTTTATCTTAATCTACTAGCTCATCTAAAAGAGACTTAATTATCTCTAACTCCTCCTCCTTTATCAAGATATTATCCACATATTTTAATCATAAAAATCCCTAGATCTTAGCCTTTATCTGCTTATTATCCACAAAATAAATTCCTAAATAATAGCCTTTATCTGCTTATTATCCATATATTTTAAACATTAAAACCCCTAAATTTTAGCCTTGTTGCCATCCACTCCACCTAATCCTAATGCCCAAAATTTAGCTAACTTAAATTAAAAGAATTGGGCTCCATGAAATTTAAATTTGGGCCCCTTACTCCTTGTGTGTGGCGTCACCTCCTAAGATTGGGCCACAAGCCCACTTTGGTATTTTAAACATAAATACTACCTTTTAAACCCTATAATGCCCAAGCAGATAATTTTAATCAAGGCCTCTGCCTAAGCCTGCGCCCAATTTGGACCCCTAACACTTAAATTAACTCATTCCACATATTTACCCATTAAACGCATAGGCCCAAAAATTTAGGATGTTACACCAGTGGTCAGTAGCGCCACTAAGGGAACAATGAGGTGACGCCACACCAGGGAGTAAGGGGCCCAAATTTAAGTTTCAAGGAGCCCAATTCCTTTGATTTAAGTTAGCTAATTTTTGGCATTAGGGTTAGGTGGAGTGGACGGATACAAGGCTCAAAAATAGGAGGATTTATGTGAATGGGATAATGTAGATAATATAGTTGACAATAGGGAAGATAAAATGAGAAAAATTAGGAGCTATCTGCTGAGAGCAGAGTTGGCCGAAATTCCATCACCTAGATGAGTAAAGAAATCGATTTCTAATAGCCATAGGGGGTGCTGAATTTTCTTTAAATAGGGGGAATAGCTCATCAATTTCGGCATTTGAACCCCACTCTTTTCTTCATTCTTTGTTCTCAGTCTCTCCCTTCACAATTTCTGTCAACTTTCTTTCAAAAAGCTGAAAATCACCACCTCCTTCACCCTTTCTTCTTTCTTTGAAATTTTCTATTAGCCGAATCTTCTGATCTCCATTGTTATTCTTCTCCCATTCACTAAAAGCCTAAACTACACTATTGTTTGTTCTTGTAGCCAAAATCTTCCTCTTGTTCATCTTTTTTGGGATTTTCATAAAAGCCAAAATCCCTAAATTTCATCTCCTGTGCCTGCCGAATTCTCTTTGAGGTGTCTGCTTGTGTTGAATCTTGAAGAAAACTTAGGATAAGTATCGATTCATGAGATTACAGTCTTTTACGGCTTTTTAGAGACTCTAGCCGAATGGCTATATGGAGATTAATCTTGAGTTTTTCTCTTATTTTCGGCATTCCGGGATCTGAAGAGGAATCAATCGCGTAGATCTCTAAGTTATAGTTCAGTAACACTCGAATCGTGTTACTTTCAGGATTTCAAGGTAAGGAGATCTACCGATTTTTAACGTGTAAATTTGGGTATTTACTAACCCTTGGCCAATTGTAGGGGAGGCCAAATCTTCTTGTGTCTTCCAGCTTTTGAGCAAGGTTTTAGACTAAGGGTTGTAGATCCAAATAGTAAGGATATTGACTAAGGGTGTAAAGCTACGCGATATCAGGTGTGTAACTTTTCACACCATTAGATTGTCTGTTAATATGTGTTAATAAATCTGCTTATATTCTGTTAAATGCCGAAATCTCGGCATAACGTTCAAAACCCGAGGAGGGTAAAAATGAATCACCAGGTAAGTGATCTCTGTCATTCTTCAGATGATATGTTTTATAAGTATGTCGATTTCTGTGATTGCACGGGGTTGGGTTTGATGAAAGGGGAAGTGTTCTGTGTAGTGGCTTTTGCCATGATCTGTTGTAGTGGCTTTTGCCATGATCTATTGTAGTGGCTTTTGCCATGATCTGTTGTAGTGGCTATTGCCATGATCTGACGATGAGCAGCATGACTTCCATCGATGGTGTGTAGCGGTGTGGGTTGATTGTAGAAATCCCCAATGGTGTGAATGGCTGGTACAGGTGGCGTGTAGCGGATGGAAACCTAGGATTTGGGTTGGGCTTGCATAATTTTTGTTATTTATATATTAATGTTATTATTCGCTCGTGGGGCTAAGGCCCAAATCGATGGTGCACGAGGTTGCCCACCGAGTGTCGCGACTCAACCTATTATTTAATATTTTTTAGGTAGCACCTAGTGCATCGGACCGGCTTTGGAGAGGAGCGCAAGGTGGCCATGCAAAAGAACATTTGGATTCAAAGAAAAGACTTTAGTTTATTATTTTATATCTTTATTTAATGGGTTTTAAATTTCAATGTAATAAGGCCACGGGTCGTTAGCTTTATATTTGGTTCCCTTTTAATTTTGGGCTTTTATTATTATTATCGACATTTTAAGTTTACACTTTTTTTCTAAGGCATGTATTTAAGTTTGGTTTTAATTCAAAGAAACATCTCATAGAATTTATAGCTTATCTAAATTATCAACCTATTAAATTTTTTCCGAATAAAAGGTTAAACTTTAGGAAAATATTTTCCAAAAATGCGACATGTTTCATTAAAATCTCCTTAGTGACATATCAGATCCGGTTGTAGTGTTTGGGCCGAGTTTGGGATGTTACAAATTGGTATCAGAGCCTAGTTCAAAACTCGGCTTTGGGGGTTTTGGGCTCAAAATATTTTTTTTAAGATGGGTTTTGAAATATTCATTTGTCATAAATGATACAGTCTAAGCATGGCACTCGCCTCCGCCCAAGTCCGCTGTAAGTATTTCGAACCATTGTGTGGTATATATGTGTGCTTGATGGGTCAGATGGGACGTAGATTAGTTTAAATAGACTTTGATGGACTATAGGCTTAACCTAAACAACTTCTTAAATTCCATGAGACTTAATCTATCCAAACAAATCCTGTGAACCACTCGCCAAGTTAGGGTGTGGCAACAGGCATACGCATGTCTAGGATTGGATTCAGGGAGAGCTTGGTATTTAAGCAGTCCTAGTGACTCACCTCCTCTTCGCTGGAATCCTACCTGGTGCGTAGTTACTGTTCACCCTAACCATGAGGACTTGTTGACAGGCCAAAACTTATAATTAAAACTCGAAAGGGACCATCCACCCGGTTTTGTAAGGTCCTAAAGTAAACCTAGTCTTGAAATCACCAAATTACCCCTAATTTATAAAAATTACCAAATTACCCCTAATTTGAAAAATGACCAAATTACCCCTAAATTGTGAAATTATCGAAATACCCTCAGATTGCAAAATTACCAAAATACCCTTATTTTGAAAAATCACCAAGGTACTCTATTTTGAAAAATTAAAAAAATACCCCTGTAGGTTAAAATTACAAAAATACCCTGGGTAATGAAATGACAAAAATACCCCTAGGAGAGGAATATGAGTTCATGGATGTTGCTTGTGTGGTTGATGCATGTATGTGATGTTCTGATTGATGATGATTGAATGAGAATTCTAGAATTAGGAAATATAGACTTGAGAACTAAACCTGTAGATAGAATTCAAATTCGAAAGAACTACTATCGAAATAATTTTACATAAGATTGTTCACGGTTAATAAGTGGAAAGAATTAATTATTCATAAAATTCTTAATCAGATAAATGTTGATTGAAAGAATGAGTACAAGGGGATGAAGACGCCCAGATCTTAATAATGGTGCGTACCTACTATAGTATATTGAGTGTTTATTTTTTTAATTAGAGAGCGCAATGTAAAGCGTAGTGATGAGACTTGGGTAGTACAATTGATAGTTAGTTGAAAATTTCGAGGACGAAATTTTTTAAGGGGTAGAACGTAACATCCCGAATTTGGGCTTAGTAGATTTGGGCTTATTAGGTTGTAACGCCCAAAAATCTCGAAACTTTTAATTTCTGTGCATGGGAGTTAATATGTATGTGTAGCACTTAGAATAATAGTATTAAGGTATTATCGGGATTAGTTGAAGCCTTAGAGTTAGGGGAGACCATAGGAAAAATTTATGTTCTTACTTAGTGGACCCTAGTCTCAAGCATGAGGCCTCATAAGCAGATTAAGAAAAGAGAGGACACAAAAATGGACTCTTAGGTTGGGGTTAAGGCCCTAATTAAGTTTTCTGTTTGGGCATTATAGGACTTAAAAAGGTAGTACCTGTGTTTAAAACATCAAAATGGGCTTGTGGCCCAATGGTCAGTAGTGCCACTAAGGGAACAATGAGGTGACGCCACACCAGGGAGTAAGGGGCCCAAATTTAAGTTTCAAGGAGCCCAATTCCTTTGATTTAAGTTAGCTAATTTTCGGCATTAGGGTTAGGTGGAGTGGACAGCTACAAGGCTCAAAAATAGGAGGATTTATGTGAATGGGATAATGTAGATAATATAGTTGATAATAGGGAAGATAAAAGGAGAAAAATTAGGAGCTATCTGCTGATAACAGAGTTGGCCGAAATTCCATCACCTAGAGGAGTAAAGAAATCAGTTTCTAATAGCCATATGGGGTGCTGAATTTTCTATAAATAGGGAATAACTCATCAATTTCGGCATTTGAACCCCACTCTTTTCTTCATTCTTTATTCTCAGTCTCTCCCTCCACAATTTCTGTCAACTTTCTTTCAAAAAGCCGAAAATCACCACCTCCTTCACCCTTTCTTCTTTCTTTGAAATTTCCTGTTAGCCGAATCTTCTAATCTCCATTGTTATTCTTCTCCCATTCACTAAAAGCCGAAACTACACTATTGTTTGTTCTTGTAGCTGAAATCTTCCTCTTGTTCATCTTTTTTGGGATTTTCATAAAAGCTGAAATCCCTAGATCTCATCTCCTGTGCCTGCCGAATTCTCTCTGAGGTGTCTGCTTGTGTCGAATCTTGAAGAAAACTTAGGGTAAGTATCGATTCGTGAGATTACAGTCTTTTACGGCTTTTTAGAGACTCTAGCCTAATGGCTATATAGAAATTAATCTTGAGTTTTTCTCTTATTTTTGGCATCTTGGGATCTGAAGAGGAGTCAATCGCGTAGATCTCTAAGTTGTAGTTCAGTAACACTCGAATCGTGTTACTTTTGGGATTTCAAGGTAAGGAGATCTACCGATTTTTAACGTGTAAATTTGGGTATTTACTAACCCTTGGTCGATTGTAGGGGAGGCCAGATCTTCGTGTTCTTCCAAACTTTTGAGCAAGGTTTTAGACTAAGGGTTGTAGATCCGGATAGTAAGGATATTGACTAAGGGTGTAGTTACGCGATATCGTGTGTAACTTTTCACACCATTAGATTGTCTGTTAATATGTGTTAATAAATCGCTTATATTCGTTAAATGCCAAATCCCAGATAACGCTCAAACCCGAGGAGGGTAAAAGCGAATCACCGTGTTAGTGATCTCTATCATTCTTGATGAATGTTCTGTTAAGATGATATGTTTTATAAGTATGCCGATTTGTGATTGCACGGGTTGGGTTTGATGAAAGGGAAGTGTTCTGTAGTGGCTTTTGCCATGATGCATTGTAGTGGCTTTTGCCATGATCCGTGTAGTGGCTTTTGCCATGATCTCATTGTAGTGGCTATTGCCATGATCGACGATGAGCAAGATGACTTCCATCGATGGTGTGTAGCGGTGTGGGTTGATTGTAAAATCCCCAATAGTGTGAATGGTTGGTACGGTGGCGTGTAGTGGATGGAAACCTAGGATTTGGGTTGGGCTTACATAATTTTTGTTATTTATATATTAATCATTATTCATTACGCTGGGGCTAAGGCCCAAATCGATGGTGCACGAGGGTTTACACCGAGTCTCATGACTCAACCTATTATTTAATATTTTTTGGTAGCACCTAGTGCATTAGACCGCTGGAGAGGAGCGCAAGGTGGCCATGCAAAAGAACATTTGGATTCAGAAAAGACTTTAGTTTATTATTTTATATCTTTATTTAATGGGTTTTAAATTTCAATGTAATAAGGCCACGGTTGTTAGCTTTATATGTCGATTCGTTTTAATTTTGGGCTTTTATTATTATGATCAGACATTTTAAGTTTACACTTTTTTTTTCTAAGGCATGTATTTAAGTTTCGATTTTTAATTCATAGAACCATCTCATAGAATTTATAGCTTATCTAAATTATCAACCTATTAAATTTTTTTCCCAAATAAAAGGTTAAACTTTAGGAAAATATTTCCCAAATATGCGACATGTTTTATTAAAATCTCCTTAGTGACATACCAGATCCGGTTGTAGTGTTTGGGCCGAGTTTGGGGTGTTACAGGTACTGTGTACCAAATTACTTCGGCATAGCCGGTGAGACACTGGGTGTCAACTTATTCTTTTAATTATCCGATGAGGCACTGGGTGCCAAATTGGTGTGTTTTGATTGGAGCCGTGTATCCGTTAGAGTCCGAGTCGTGTTAATAGGGAAAATGAAATGAAATGATATTATGAATTGCAATTGATTATACCAAATGTGAAATAAAAATGAGACATATGAATTGTGTATTAAATTGTGAAAAGCCATTTGAGATAGCAAATTTAATGAAAATTGAATGTTTTATGAATGATATATAAATATATATAAATTAATATTGAAAGGCTTCGATTATTATCGGATATATCTGAAATACTTAGAAATGATATTTACTTGATATATTGAAATGTGTTTTGGAAATGATATTTACTTAATATATTGAAAAGTGACATGTAAATATGTGATTATCTTTGATATGTTAATACTAGAAAATTATGTATATGGTGACGAGTAATAAACCCAAGTGTGATGTGTGGAGAAAATAAGTTTATCAATATTGAATTTATATGTAAGATGTGCTAGTATGCTAACTATTGTTGTTGCTTGATGTTTAGGCAAGTGCCAAGCTATTGACTAAATAGTAATATGTTTATTTATTTGAAGTATTGAAATGGTAAGGTTTAAATTATGCAATTTCTTATGGAACGATTTATTATGTGTTCAAGGCTTTGGTTAGATGCACTAATTTGTGACCATGGCTAAATGATATGCATATGACTTGTATGACATTCATATGGAATAAGTATGGAAGAGTTAAAGTTATATAAAATTCTACTAAGATTGGGGGTAATAAGTATATGTGTGTTATTATGGATTAGTTTACCTTGTAAATTAATGAAATTAGTTTATGAGTATTACGGTAACAATATTGGAATATTTTTGATACGTAAAATTTTATATTTGAGATGAATTAATATGATTAAAGATTATACGAGCTTACTAAGCATTTGTTGCTTACATGTTTGTTTTATGTATTTACCTTACAGATTGTCGGAAGCTCGAATGGGTTGGAAGCTTATCGGAGCTATATCACACTATCCTTTGGTTCTAATGGTAATTATTGATGACTTGATTCTGGTTATAATGGCATGTATAGGTTATTTTGACTAAATATTAGTATAAAGGTGTTTTATTGAAATTAATCATATATTTTGCTTGTGTTGGTATTGCAGTATTGGCATGATTGCTTTATAATATTGATGTGATTGAATGATGAGAAGTAAAATAGTAGTTGAATATACATAAGAGGTGCCTAAAGGCATATTGGTTGTGTGTAAACATATAGGTATATGATAATTGGTTTCAAGAAGATTATTTAGTAAAAATCGTTGTAATGGCCCATTTTTGCCGAGGCCCACACAGACCAAAAATGAAAAAGAAAATAAATAAAAAACAATGTCCAGTTTTACTAGTCTGTTTACAAAACTAAATAGATAACCCAATGGCCCATTACACCTAGTGGCCCAGACACAAACATTATGCGGCCCAAAAGGGCCCAACGCCTAAATAGAAACCTAGGGTTTCTAGGAACCCTCGCGCCGCAAAAACCAAAACGAGCCTTCCTCGCGCCGCAAGTGCCGCAGCCACAGTCTCTCCTCGCACCGCCATCAACGCACAGACAACAAGTCACCGCCGAGATCTTCGCTCCCAACCTACAAACAAGGAAAAAAAAAAGCGGCAAAAGGAAAGAAATAAACAGGACAAATATGTTTTCTTTTCATTATTTCGGGGCTATATAAAGCCCCAAAAATCTGTAATACAGAGAATATACAAGAGATACACAGAATATACATAGAGAATACCAATATACGAGAGACAGAATATACACAGTTCATAAGCATCAAAGGTTTTTGCTTATTTTCTCTCATTTTTCAAATACTATTTTTTTATTTTTATTTTTTACTCATATATAATATATATTTATTAAAATATAAAAAAGAGGGAAAATTTTACCTTTTGGAAAACTCCACCCATGCCAAGAAGGGTCGATGATTTGGCATGACGGCGGTCAAGCCTCACGAGCACTCGCTTGAAATTGCCAGGGGGAGAGCTTTCAGAGAGAACACTTCATTTTTTTTAGGAAACAGCAAAAAATGATTTTTTTTGGCTAAAAAGGGGTATTTATAAACCAGTGAAACGACGCCGTTTTGAGGGTCATTTTCGGAGGCCAAAATGACGTCGTTTTGAGCCTCCGACCCGCGACCCGACCCGATAGACTAGAAGATCCGCGTGTTTTTTGTCAATGGTCTATTTGCAGAACAGGTCCTTCCGTATTTTTTCAAATTTACAAAGACGTCCAATAGCATTTTTTGAAACTTATATTCTGTTTCATTTTAATCCTCGGGCTCCTTAATTGCTAAAATCTGAACGACGTCGTTTTGAAATTTGGTAAAATTGCCATAATAACCCTTGCAATATGAAGCGCATTTTGATTTAGTCCCTTTTATATCTGTTTTTTTATTTAATCCTCATTTCTTTATTTTTTTATTCTTTTTTCATTTTAATATTATATTGAATTATTTTATCATATTATGTTATATTATTATTTATATAATAATTTGTTTATAGTATAAAATTTATATGTATATATTTTATATGTATTAACCTCATATATATTTAATTATTATTATTCATTTTATGTGGTTTAATATTATCTATATTATATATAATTAGTATATTATTTATTATATTATATATATTTTAAATTTCTATATTATATAGTATTATGTTATATTATGTATAATACTTCTAATTTTTTTATTTTTATTTTTAAAATATAATATTATATTGTATTTATTATATATGTAATTTTATGATTAACATATTATATATATTTATATAAAATTATTCTACACTATTTATTAATTATTTTATTATGTATAATCATTTATATACGTATCAAATTACTAAATTTAGTATTCGTTATAAATATTCTCGCTTTTTTAATTTTTATTCATTTAAAATATTGTTATTATATATATAATCGTTTTATAAATCATCATATTTTTGTCATAATATTCATTCAAATTTTAATTCCTTTTCGCTTGATTTTGTTATTTCAATTATTGCTACTTATTTTATCTCATGTTTATTTATTTATGCTTTTTAATCATTGTTATTATTTTACATAGTATTTTATATATTTATTCATGTTATATTCTTTTTATTAGTTATTATTAGTATAATTTGTAATTATATAGAATTGCTATGTATGTTGTAATACTCAAACCAATTTTATAAAAATACCTTTTGAATTAAAGCATTTTATTCAAAGCTTTTTTTTAAAAAAAGGGTGATATGTAATACTTGGGAACTTTAAGAAGAATCGTGCTCTAACTTCCTGGGTTTTGATTTTTCTCGTAGAACCTAAGGTATTAAATATCCTTTCTATTTTAAAACTGAAACTTACTAATTTCAAATCAAAAACTTATTCTTGGGAATTCAATACGTTGTGTCCTAACTTACTGGATATGATGTTTTGTGTCTCAAGCTAGGAATTTTCTAAAATAAAGACGTGCCTAGTTTCGAAGTTATGAGATGCTATATCCTAACTTACTGGGTATAGTATTTTATCTCTTTGAGATCGGCAAGCCTTAGTTTTTCTTCTAATAAAAGGATCTTATTTTAAAAATTTTCAAATTTGCTATATTAGGACATGATTTTATCGATTATGTACCAATTTTTGGGTGTTATGAGGGTGTTAACCCTTCCTCATACGTAACCGACTCCCAAACCCATTTTTCTTATTTTTCGTGGACCAAAGTCAATATTTTGAAATAAAAACGATTTTCAAGGTGATCCAATCACACCTAAGTAAAAAGGGATTGGTGGCGACTCCATTTCTATTTTTAAAGTCGATCCCCGTTTTTTATAAAACCTTTAAAAATGGTTTCGATAGCTTGGAGACTCCACTGGGGAATTAAGAGAGTCAAGCCATAAAATTGATTATTTCCTGTCCTTTTGTCTAAATTCAAAAATTCGATTTGAAAATTATGGTCCTTTTTATTGCATGTGGTTCTAATTTTTTTAGAATATCTCTGCATTGCATTGCATGACCGTTGTGGTCGCACCCTTAAGTGGGAGTTAGAAACTATGCCTTCGTGAGGTTTTCACCTCCGCATGGACTAGTAGACTGCTTCCGGGATACATCCGTACCTATGTCTTCGTGAGGTTTTCACCTCCGCATAGCCATAAGGAAATGTATTCCTCTGAACCGAACTCGATCCGTATAAGCCTATAATGGGTGAGGATCGATGAATCTGCTGGTTCTGGCACCTAAACTTTAGAACTAAACCGCATATAGTGAACCCTAAGAGCCCACCTTAGGTATAACTATGTCAAACCTCAGTGGTCACCCAGATAGGTGTTCTATGTTATTTATTTTTTCCTGTGCTAACGTGTTTTTTTTGTTTTGATTGCATTGCATCCACATCATAGAAAAGAGGTGTTGGTTCAAATTCGATTGCTAAATAGAATAGTTTGACATAAGAAAATAGATTTTTTGATAAAGTGGATTATAATAGGGTCGTCCGAATATGGTCCAACTAAACGAGAGAAGACTGATAGTCCGTGAAGAAATACAAGACTTTATTCTTCAAGATTCAAGATGACAAAGACTATTCGAGAATCACCACGTCTCGGCTTTCTTGAAGAGGCTAACGAGTATTGCGAGGTTAAGTGAGCAGTGAGTCGCGGCCCAGATCAAGCAAAAAGGAGCTAATAGGGGCATCTATATTAAGTTTGCAAGATTCGACCTTTGCGAAAAAGGCGATTGATGTTTTCACTTGGACTATGAGGACAAGGCCGTATATGTGATCGTTTTATGTAAAGAAATTTATTTTCTAGTAAAGTTTTTCTAATGAAATTGAATTCAGAATCAATGCCTCTCTTTCTTTTGCATTCATTCCATGCATTTGCATTACATCATATCATTTGCATTTAAGTCCATAGAGAGAGTCTAATTAGTTGAAATTATAACAGAGAGAGGGAAAAGATAAAAAGAAGGAAAATTTGGAAGCTGAACATCCTTATGGTACATGTGCCAAATCAAGGAAAGTGGATCAAAGACTGGAATGATTCCAAAGAGATATACAAGATTAGATGCAGGAGCAATTGGCAAAGCTCCAATAAGAAATGAGGGACCAAATGTTGGAAGCTCAGAGAAACATGATGGTCCAAATTGTAACACCTCTATCTCGTGTCCGATCACCGGATTAGGGTTAAAGGCATTACCAGACAGATCAAAAATATTTACTGAATTAATAGTACAACCATTCATCAACATCAATCATAATGTCCCTTAAGTAGGTCATCGAGACCTTAGGCATGCTTGTAAACTGAGTCGGGACTAAACCGAAACACATAAGTAATTTCATAAAAATTTGAAACTTTTCTAACATACAGGGGACACACGGCCGTGGGGGTAGGCCGTGCCACTCCCACGGCTACTTGACACACCCGTGTGTCCTCCCCGTGGCTATATACTGCCAAAACCAACACGGTCACCAAGCACGCCCGTGTGCTACGGCCGTGTACTACTAGATCACATACTGCCATTTCTCACACGGCCATCAAGCACACCGTGTCGAGGTAGTGTGCAATTTAAGCCACATTCGCCAATTTTTCCACGGTCTTAGGCACATGGTGTGTTTCAACCGTGTGACATTATAGGCCCTTTTACAAGGCCAATATGCCACCCATTCATATCATCTTTCAAAATAATAACACATACATAACCCAAGCAAAACTTCCTCATTTAACTAACCATAAACTTGGCTATTTCATAAGCTTCTACCTTACCAAGATATGCATCAAATATCACATTCTTTCAAGCCTATTACCAAATTAAACTTGCCAAAACACATGGCTAAGTTCACTTCCAAAAACATATATATACCTATCTAGCCTATACATGCCATAATTAGCCATATACATTTTCAAAAGGGTACCAAAATAAGTTTAGTAGTGTGATGACGATCTTTGATAATCCCGAGCCTTCAGTAGCTTTGACGACCTATAAAGTAGAGGAAACACATACAGAGTAAGCTTTCTAAAAGCTTAGTAAGTCATAATACAAATAAACTTAGCATAAAGGCATATATGCATAAAGTACATTGACACATAACATTTACTTATCAACTATCACATATTGTTTTGGTTCATATACTTGGACCCAATTGCCACATTCATTCATACCAGAATCATATGTTTATATATACAACTCCTTCCTAAACACTCTTGCATCTTATTCTAGTGCTCAAATTCAATCATACTTTTCTTTAATTCAAGTCATATAGGTATTTACCTTTTATAATCCTTTATTGTACATACCTAACATATCTGAAATAAATATACATTCACGTAATTGTTCATAGCTCTGATTCGCTCATTGAATAGTTCTAATCTAATATGATACCAAAACTCGTAATAATTGTACAATGTCAACGCCCCGCACGTGGTCATATCGTATGTCGATGCCATCGTCCCGATAGGGTCTTACTCGTATTCGATATCGATGCCATCGCCCGCATGTGGTCTTATATATATAATCAGATAATAATGCCTACATCCCAGATGAGGTCTTATATATAATCGGGTAATGATGCCTACGTCCCAGACGAGATCTTATGTATAATCGGATAATGATGCCTACGTCCCAGACGGGGTCTTATATATAATCGGATAATGATGCCTACGTCCCAGACGAGGTCTTATGTATAATCGGATAATGATGCCTACGTCCCAGACGAGGTCTTATGTATAATCGGATAATGATGCCTACGTCCCAGACGAGGTCTTATGTATAATCGAATAATGATGCCTACGCCCTGACGAGGTCTTATGTATAATTAGATAATGATGCCTACGTCCCAGATGAGGTCTTACACGAAATTTCAAATCAACGCCAACGTCCCGGACATGGTCTTACATGATAAAATAGAACAGATACCTATGTCAAGACATAGCTAATCCTATCTATCCCTAGGTTCGTACAGGACTTCTCGGCTTTATCACTATATCAAAATTATTTCGAAATTCACGTACTTAGCATCTCATACTCATTCATTTTCATCGATGGACATATGAATACAAATATTCAATTCAATACAGATAAGTTTATTTGCATAGTGACCTACCTCGGATTTGGTTCATCGAACGAAAACGACTACTTGGTTATTTTCGCTTTCCCTCGATCTAAATCCGTTTTCCTCGATTCTTGATCTAAACATATTCAGAATTAACCCTTTTATTCACCATTCCATTCAATTCATCCATAGACACATATTTAGGGAAATTTACAAATTAGCTCTCATATTTTCATATTTTTACATTTTAGTCCCTATTTCATAAAATCACAAAATACACATAATTCAATATAACCCATGCTTAGCCGAATTCTCTATAGGTCCCTAAAAACCCATATTTTTCATTTATTTCACATTTTAGTCCTTCAAAAAATTATTTTCATAATTTAGCCCAAATTACTCAAATTCACCAAAAATCCAAAGACAAAACATGTTAATCTAACACATATGTTTCATTTTTCATCAACTATCATCACAAAGCTCATGAATTCATCAATGGCACATTTCAAAATCATCATCAATTCACAAAATTAAGACATGGGTTTTATAGTACTCGAAGCAACGATTACGGAAACGTAGAAATTATCAAAAGCCAAAACCAAAACATACCTCAATCAAGATGAACAAGGCCCAAATACCTAGCTATCTCTTTTTCTTTTCTTTTCTTTCAATTTCGACAAAGACAAAGATAATAATGGCTTGTTTTATGTTTATTTTATTTTAATATAACTTATTAATCATTTTACAACTTTAACCTTTATTAAACCATATAAAAATCATGTAAAATATGGACATAAATGTCCACTAGCATAAAAAAAGTATAATATCCATTTAAGGACTTCACCTTTAATAAGCAATGTCAATTTAACACATTAACATATGAATTACCACTTTTAAATTTTATGCAATTTAGTCCTTTTCTCAAATTAAGCACACAGACAACAAAATTAATTCACGAAACTTTCACACATGCTTTATCACACACTATAGACACGAAAAATAATATTAAAATATTCTTTTGACTCGGATCTACGGTCTCGAAACTACTATTCTGACTAGGGTATAAACCGGACTGTTACAATTCTCCCTCCCTTAGGGATTTTCGTCCCCAAAAATCTTACCTTTAAACAGAGTCAGATATTGTTATCTTATTAAATACTCAAGCTCCCTCGTAGCCTCATCTATTCCATGCCGATTCCATAGTACTTTTACTAACGAAATTTTCTTGTTCCTCAATGTTATCAAATCATGAGCTAAGATACGGATCGGTTCCTCTTTGTATGTCATATCAAATCGGATTTAAATCTCAGATGGGGCACTCACATGTGACGGATTAGATCGATATCTACGAAGCTTTGAGACATGATACATATTATGGATCCTTTCTAGTTCAAAAGGGCAACCTTAATCTATATGCAACCGGTCCGACACGTTCAATAATCTCATACGGTCCGATGAATCTCGGACTTAACTTGGCTTTTCGTCCGAATCAGAGTACTTTCTTCCACGGAGACACTTTCAAAAATACTTTATCGCCGATCTTAAATTCTATATCTTTTCATTTCAAATCTGCATAAGACTTCTGACGATCGGATGCTGCTTTCGAACAATCTCAGATTAATTTCACTTTCTGTTCTGTATCCTTTATCAAATCAACGCCGTGTAACTTATTCTCACTGAGTTCAGTCCAATACAAAGGTGTACAACATTTACGTCCGTACAAAGCTTCACATGGTGTCATTTTGATGCTTGACTGAAAACTATTGTTGTATGCAAATTCTATCAAAGGCAGGTACTGTTCTCAAATACCGATAAATTTAAGAACGAAACATCTTAACATATCTTCTAGAGTCTGAATGATCCACTCAGACTAACCATATGTTTGTGGATAAAAAGCTATACTGAAACACAACTTCGTGCCCAAAGCTTCTTACAATTTTCTTCTAAAATAGCGATGTGACTCTCAGATCTCTATCTGACATGATGAATGGTGGCACTCCGTGTAATATTACAATTTCAGAAATATAAAGCTCGTCTAATCTGTTAAGGGAATAATCAGATCTTACCGGAATAAAATGGGTAGATTTTGTCAATCGGTCAACCATGACCCAAATCACATCTTTCTTTCTCGAAGTCCGAGGCAAACCAGAAACAAAATTCATAGTCACTCTATCCCATTTCTATTCGGGAATCAGAATTGGCTATAACAAACCAAACGGAACTTGATGTTCAGCTTTCACTTATTGACAAACTAAACATTTCAAAACAAAGTCAGAAATATCATGTTTCATACCAGACCACCAATAGTGTCGTTTCAAATCATGATACATCTTTGTACTACACAATTGAACAAATAAATGACTATTATATACTTCATTCATAATCAACTGGATTAACTCAGGGTTTCTCAGAACACAGATACGATATCAAAATCTCAAGCAATCGTCAACAACTCAAAGCTCGAATTTAGAATTTGAATCACACTGAACTCGTTTCACTAACATTTCATTATCAACTTTCTGAGCATCATATATCTGCTGTAAAAACAATAGTTTTGCTTTCAATTCAACTAACACCGAATTATCATCAAACAAATTTAACACCCCTGTGGTGAAAACTCTACTATGAACCCCCGGTTGGTTAATTCTTGCAACAGTGACTTTAACTCTTCCAATTCCATTAGTGTCAATCTATACAAATCTATCAAAATAGAGGTCATAGCAAACAACAAATCTATACCAAATTCAACTTCATAAATCGAAGGCAATCCCGGTAATTATTCAGGGAAAACATCAGAGAACTCACAGGCTACTGGCACCAATTCAACTTTCTTTTCATATACTTTCAAATCAATCACATAAGTAAAATATGCCTCGTAACCCTTTTTCATATAACTTTGAGTTTTCAAAACAGATATCACAGTAGGCATTCCATTCAAATCATTAAACTCAACTCGTACAATCTCATCATTCGGACACCTCAAATCAATTGTCTTTCTTTTATAGTTCACAACAGCATCATACATAAACAACCCATCCATACCCAAAATAATGTCAAACTCATCAAATGGCAAAAGCATCAGGTCAGCAGGAAAACAGGTATCTCGAAACATTAATGGACAGTTCTTTCATGCTTTGTCAACCAAAACACTTTTACCTAAAGGTTTGATACTTTTGTAGTAAACTCTGTGGACTCTACAGACAAGGTCTGGTTGAATACTAATTTCATACATATACACAAATGCATGAACCAGGGTCTATCAATGTAATCACAGAAATATCATAAAGAGTAAACGTACCCGTAATAGTATCTGAATATGAGGTTTCCTCACAAGCTCGAGTAGTATACGTTCTAGATGGCTCTCTAAATTCAGATTTTGCAACATTATCCCTTGTAGGCCTCTGACTATTACTAAGATTTCTTGTATTTCGGGAAGATCGATTTCTCTCTAGGGCATTATCTAATCTCGGATCCTGAGTAGTCTCTTGTTCAACAGACTCTAGGCAGTCTCGAATATAATGATCTAATGATCCACATCTAAAGCAAGCTTGATTATTCAATCTACAAATCCCCGAATGTCTTTTATTACAACGCTTACACTTGAGTCGCTCGGATCTGACATTTTCAACACTTGCCATCGTTGGGCAATCTCGAATGAAGTGATTTCGTGATCCACATTTATAACAAACTCTATTGTTGTACTTGCCCCAACATTTTCTCACATGTCGTCTTCCACACTGTCTACACTCAGTTTTGTTGCTTTTAGTACTTCCATCATTTAATTCAATTTGAGCTTGAGTTCCTAGACCAACATTTGGTCTCACACGATCTCTACTTGTATGTCCGATTGAAACATTTAATCTATTACTTGCATCTCTATATTTCTTCGTCAAAGGTTGAGAGAAATTACTTATTGATCTTTTTCTTTCATTACGAGCTTTAGAATCGACTTTCTCGATATTATCATCATTAGTAGCCCTAAACTCTCCAACTTCATACTTACGGATTTTATCAACCGGAGGCTTATTCATTAGATTCAAATTCATAGTAGAAAGCATAGCAGATGTTTGAGGGAGGTTAATCGGGGGCGGAGGTTGCAAAACAGTCGGGTTATTTCTCACAAATTGAGTGAACCACTCACTCATCAATTGGAAGAAAAATTGTTTAGCTTCTCCCTCCTGACCACTCGTAGTCGGCCTCGAATCAGAAGGCTCTGTCCCTTGCGCGGGAGCAAGCGCATTACTCTCTACGTCGTCAGCTACAGCTTTTTCGGGATCCATTGCTATACAGAAATCACATTTCATACGTCAGGATTCATCACACTATCATAGTTCAAATATATGGCATGTATAGCTAGATTCTGACACGCTACATTAGTCCAAGAATCGACTAAATCGTAGCTCTAATACCAACCAAATGTAACACCCTTATCCTGTGTCCGATCACCGGATTAGGGTTAAAGGCATTACCAGACAGATCAAAAATATTTACTAAAGTAATCGTACAACCATTCATCAACATCAATCATAATTTCCCTTAAGTAGGTCATCGAGACCTTAGGCATGCTTGTAAACCGAGTCAGGACTAAACCAAAACACATAAGTAATTTCATAAAAATTTGAAACTTTTCTAACATACAGGGGACACACGGCCGAGGGGGTAGGCCGTGCCTCTCCCACGGCTACTTGACACACCCGTGTGTCTTTTCCGTGGCTATATACTGCCAAAACCAACACGGTCACCAAGCACGCCCGTGTGTTACGACCATGTACTACTAGATCACATACTGTTATTTCTCACACGGCCATCAAGCACACTCGTGTCGAGGCCGTGTGCAATTTAAGCCATATTCTGCCAATTTTTCCAAGGTCTTAGGCACGCCCGTGTGCCTCAACCATATGACATTTAGGCCCTTTTACAAGGCCAATATGCCACCCATTCATATCATCTTTCAAAACAATAACACATACATAACACAAGCAAAACTTCCTCATTTAACTAACCATAAACTTGGGTATTTCATAAGCTTCTACCTTAACAAGATATGCATCAAATATCACATTCTTTCAAGCCTATTACCAAATTAAACTTGCCAAAACACATGGCTAAGTTTACTTCCAAAAACATATATATACCTATCTAGCCTATACATGCCATAATTAGCCATATACATTTTCAAAAGGGTACCAAAATAAGTTTAGTAGTGTGATGACGATCCTTGACAATCCCGAGCCTTCAGTAGCTTTGATGACCTATAAAGTAGAGGAAACACACACAGAGTAAGCTTTTCAAAAGCTTAGTAAGTCATAATACAAATAAACTTAGCATAAAGGCATATATGCATAAAGTACATTGACACATAACATTTACTTAGTAACTATCACATATTGTTTTGGTTCATATACTTGGACCCAATTGCCACATTCATCCATACCAGAATCATATGTTTATATATACAACTCCTTCTTAAACACTCTTGCATCTTATTCTAGTGCTCAAGTTCAATCATACTTTTCTTTAATTCAAGTCATATAGGTACTTACCTTTTATAATCCTTTATTGTACATACCTAACATATATGAAATAAATATACATTCACGTAATTGGTCATAGCTCGGATTTGCTCATTGAACAGTCCGAAATCTAATATGATACCCAAAAACTCAGAATAATTGTACAATGTCAACGTCCCAGACGTGGTCATATCGGATGTTGATGCCACTGTCCCAGAAAGTGTCTTACTCGTATTCAGATATCGATGCCACTGTCCCAGACAGGGTCTTATATATATAATCAGATAATAATGCCTACGTCCCAGACGAGGTCTTATGTATAATCGGATAATGATGCCTATGTCCTAGACGAGGTCTTATGTATAATCAGATAATGATGCCTACGTCCTAGACGTGTCTTATGTATAATCGGTTAATGATGCCTATGTCCCAGACGAGGTCTTATGTATAATCGGATAATGATGCCTCGTCCCAGACGAGGTCTTATGTATAATCGGATAATGATGCCTACGTCCCAGACGAGGTCTAATGTATAATCGGATAATGATGCCTACGTCCCAAACAAGGTCTTACACGAAATTTCAAATCAACGCCAACGTCCCGGACATGGTCTTACATGATAATACAGAACAGATACCTATGTCAAGACATAGCTAATCCTATCTATTCCTAGGTTCGTACGGGACTTCTCGGCTTTATCACTATATCAAAATTATTTCAGAATTCACGCACTTAGCATCTCATACTCATTCATTTTCATCGATGGACATATGAATACAAATATTCAATTCAATACAGATAAGTTTATTTGCATAGTGACTTACCTCAGATTTGGTTTATCGAACGGAAACGGCTACTCGGTTATTTTCACTTTCCCTCGATCTAAATCCGTTTTCCTCGATTCTTGATCTAAACATATTCAGAATTAACCCTTTTATTCACCATTCCATTCAATTCAATCCATAGACACATATTTAGGGAAATTTACAAATTAGCCCTCATATTTTCACATTTTTACATTTTAGTCCCTATTTCATAAAATCATAAAATATACATAATTCAATATAACCCATACTTAGCTGAATTCTCTATAGGTCCTTAGAAACCCATATTTTTCATTTATTTCACATTTTAGTCCTTCGAAATATTATTTTCATAATTTAGCCCAAATTACTCAAGTTCACCAAAAATCCAAAGACAAAACATGTTAATCTAACACATATGTTTCATTTTTTATCAACTATCATCACAAAGCTCATGAATTCATCAATGGCACATTTTAAAATCATCATCAATTCACAAAATTAAGACATGGGTTTTATTGTACTCGAAGCAACGATTACAAAAACGTAGAAATTATCAAAAATCGAAACCAAAACATACCTCAATCAAGATGAATAAGGGCCGAATACCTAGATATCTCTTTTTCTTTTCTTTTCTTTCAATTTTGACAAAGACAAAGATAATAATGGCTTGTTTTATGTTTGTTTTATTTTAATATAACTTATTAATCATTTTACAACTTTAACCTTTATTAAACCATATAAAAAATCATGTAAAATATGGACATAAATGTCCACTAGCATAAAAAAAGTATAATATCCATTTAAGGACTTCACCTTTAATAAGTCATGTCAATTTAACACATTAACATATGAATTACCACTTTTACCTTTTATGCAATTTAGTCCTTTTTTCAAATTAAGCACACAGACAACAAAATTAATTCACGAAACTTTCACACATGCTTTATCACACACTATAGACATGAAAAATAATATTAAAATATTCTTTTAAATCAAATCTGTGGTCCCGAAACCACTATTCTGACTAGGGTATAAATCGAATTGTTACACAAATGGCCCAGATGATGAGTGGGGCAATGGACAAAGGAAAGGGTCCCCTAGTTAATGCTGAAGACAACGAGGACTTTCCTAGGGGTTTGACCCCACTACATGTACGACCTGAGGAGTATCCCCAAAGGCCACTTGTCACGATGAGGCCTCAACAGGGGCAAGCTAATAATAGACCGCCCATGAATTTTTAAGTCGGCTCTGGATCTCATTCAGGAGATAACCGAGCCAATCCTGTTATCCTTGATTTGGACATAATATAGAGAGAGGGGATAAGAACTGAATCTTCAAGGCAGTTGGAAGATCGCTGTAGATGGTTGGAAGAAAAATTCAAGGTTTTGGAAAATACCGACCATCACCATGGTATTGAAGCAAAAGACTTGAGTTTGGTCCCGATCTGGTACTTCTTCATAAATTCAAGATTCGAAATTTGAGAAGTACAATGGGACTAGTTTTCCTGAAGCCCATATCACTATGTTCTGTAGACGCATGATTGGTCACATGAGCAATGATCAACTTTTGATTCATTATTTCCAAGACATTTTAGTGGGGGCAGCATCCAGGTGGTACAATCAACTCAGCCGCGCTAACATTAGCTCTTGGAGAGACTTAGCTCAAGCCTTCATGAAGCAGTATAATCATGTTACAGACATGACGCTTGACAGAATCACTTTACAAAACATAGAGAAGAAGTCAAATGAAAGTTTCAGGTAGTATGCGCAAAGATGGAGGGAGGTCGCCATGCAAGTTCAGCCACCACTCCTAGAAAAAGAGACTACAATGCTCTTCATTAACACCTTAAAGGTTCCATTCATCATTCATATGATAGGAAGTACCACCAAGAGCTTTACGGGTATAGTGATGGCAGGAGAGATGATTGAAAATGCCATAGGAAGTGGCAAGATTGAAGCAGGGGAAACTACTAAAAGGTCTGCTCCTAAGAAAAAAGATGACGAGGTGAATAATATGAGTACATACAACAAAGGGTACTCAAGAGCAATTACTTTTAACTAGCTAAAGGTAATCACTGCTGGGCAGCAAGGGTCGGTGAGACAAGAGTCGGGCACAAGGTAAAACTCTGAAAAGCTCCAATTTACGCTAATTCCAATGACGTATAAGGAGCTATATCAAAGTTTTTTTGACACACACGTGGTGTCCCCATTTTATTTGAAACCGTTGTAACCTCCATTCCCAAAATGATATAATGAGAATGCCTAATACGAGTACCATGCGGAAATAAAAGGTCACTCAATTGAAAATTGTACTACATTTAAAAAGTTGGTTGAAAGGTTCATTAAAATGGGAATTGTGAAGTTCGATGATTCATCAAAACCTGACCACTTTGATGAGGCAGTAAATGCAATAATTGAAGGAGGAGACAAGAAAGTTGCGACCCCTTGAAGAAATCAAAAGTGAAGAGGGAATCGGGGAACGAAGTTTCCAAGCCCTTGTATACTTGGGAGTGTTTTGAATAATGGGATTGTAGAAGAGATATCTATATTTTTAGAGCTAATCTAGAGTAATATTCAGAACACGTTTGTTGCCTTAAGCCTCGAGGCAATAAGACCCCTTTTGTGAAATAGGCTCGTGTCCTAAATTTTATTTCAATAAAATGCATTTTTTAAGCAAATATTGTTTTATTCTTTCTATTTCATATTGTACATTCTTTTTTTTTACAATATTCTTTCATTCTTTATTCATGACCATACCATACAAATATTCATCCTTAGAATCATTCATTCTTTGGATTTTTTACGTTCGTACCTAGGTACCCAGATATCAACGACATGAGCGATGTTGTTACTGACTCCCTTTTTGAATGAGATATGGGTCTAGGGGATCTAAGGACTTTGAAGATTACAGAGATTGTAACTTATCTTCTGATTTGTTAATGATGATAGAACAAGTGAAAATAGACTATACTCTATAAAGGGTCAGTGGGCATTGCAAGCTTAGGAAATGGGTGAAGGTTGAAACCTAATTTACCATAGAAATAAAACAAGATATCATTGAGTTGTTTTCAAGAATTCAAAGATGTTTTTGCATGGTCATATCAAGACATGCCTGGGCTAATAAGACGTGAGCTAAACATGAGGATCGGGCACTGTTGTTCTACCATGGAAGGGGATTGCATCAGTTTTACTGCAAATGCTATATTTAAGGAGACAAGATTCACGTGCCTGCTCCATTTCTTCACAAATTTTCCATATGTGGGGCACGATGTGATGGGGCCAATCTTGTCAAAAGCTTTTAGCCAATATCGACTCATCGTCGTGGTCATCATTTACTTTACTAAAAGGGTGGAAATAGCTTCATATGCCAATGTTACAAGGCCGAAGTCATTAAACTCTCAAAAAAAAAGGATCAGGCGCCGACAAAGAATGCCAAAAAGGACAAATTCAAAAGTTTGTAGTCTGTTCAAAGATCAGACGTCATATTATAGAGCAGCAAGTGCAGCCCAAAAAAACAAAATAAAAAAACACAAAAAATAAGGATTGTAGAAAAGATGACCAAGACTTGTAAAGATTGGCATAAAGAAGTTACTATTTATCTTCTATGATTATCGAACGTTGGCTAGGATTTTTGCCAGGGTAGCATCTTACCCATTGGTTTTGGAATGGATGCATTGTTTCCAATTGAACCTAATTGAAGAAAAGGTTAACAACTATCCATCACAGTCAAATGATGCGATCTTACGACAAAGAGGTTCATCCTAGAGAATTCCACAAGGGGAACCTGATGTTGAAACAGATCTTCCTTATAGAAAAAGATTTCAGGAGAAAGCATATGTCAAACTAGGAGGGACCTTATGTAGCAAAAAAGGGTTTGTTCTAGAGGAGCATTGATATTGACCAGGACGGATGGTGAAGACTTGCTTAATCCGGAGAATTCAAGTTCAGCTAAGAAGGATTTTACTTGAAAAGAGAAGGGCCAAGGTAAAAACCCGCAAAGGGTGCCTTGAGCTCAAATTCATTCAAAAAAAAAAAGAAAGAAAAAGGAGAGGCCAATGCGAAAACCCGCAAAGGGCACTTTGAGACTAAAGGGGTTTTGAGCCGAAAACCCAAAAAGGGCGACTCAAATTTTGATCAAAGATGGGGTATGTGGTAGTCTTACTATGCCTGAATTAACAATAAGGAAGTATGCTGCATCTTGGGACATTGACAAAGTACTCTGGATCCCCTAAACACATATTGAGCTTAAAATGGTCTTCAAGAAGTTTGAACAGAGAAGTTCAGGCTGCGATATCTGGGGCACCTAACTTCTATCTTACCCATTTTTGAATTTTTTATCTTTGATTGTTTTATTCTTTTCAAGATAATCCCAAATCAATTTCTTTTATTGCCTTGGTTATCTTTGATTAACTTATTTGTTTCGAGCTATGCTATCGATTAATTTCTTTTTCATCCATTTTTGTGATCTTTTTCAAGCAATTTATATTGAAATAATGATTGTTGGACTAATAATACTTTCATAAAAGGAGTTTTGCATATTACTCTAGAAGCTTCTAAATAATATAAGAATCTGAAACAAGACTATTGTTTAGAACTCACCAAGCCTAAGGGTTGGAAACATTGAAAGATGACTATCTCTTCAGATTTTATTGGATAAGACATTTCGTCGGTGATATCATCTTGATAAATGACGTGCAATGTTAACCCAAGTGTAAAAGGGGATCATTCTCGGGAAAAAAATGATACCTTGCATTCATGCAAATTTTAGACACATATATATGGTCATTATACCCAGGGAATGGTGTAACAGATAAACTTGATTGAAGATCATACCCCTGAGTGGTAATTGGATAGATGGAAGAAGCCAAATGTTATTCTCCTGAAGTTGCAGTAGGAGGTACAAATTTTATGTCCTAAGGATCAAGGGAAGGGACTCTGAAATTGCAGTGGGGCAACCTTGCTGAACAGAATATGATCGTTTCTTTGGGTTTTCTGTCAAAGATACTAGCTGAACGAGAAAGCATGGTAACGCATCAGTGATAGAACCTTGATGAGCTATGAGTAATGACAACCCATAGGGATCATTCTTACATTTTCAATTAAGAGCATTTGATTCATTCCGATCATTGTATCCTAATCATTGTACAAAAAATTCATTCAAAAAAAAAGAGAGGAAAAAGAGGAAATCATTCTCATGACATTCTGCATTCATGCAAATGTAATCCCTTATATCATTCAGTTAGGATCATTAGATTCATTTCGATCATGCATCCTAATTATCATTCTCATGACATTCTGCATTCTTGCAAATGCCATCCATAATAAATTTGAGTCTACAGGACATGTCCCTCAGAGGATGGTGTAGCAACAAAAAAAATAGAAAAGTTCAGAACTTGTTCCCTAGAGATGATAGTGGAGCAAATTGAAGATTGAAGTCTTCTTGAAGATAGTAAGGAAGCAAATCGAAAAGTTTAGATTTTGCTCCCTAGAGATGTTAGTGGAGCAAACTGAAGATTGAAGTCTTCCTGAAGATAGTAAGGAAGCAAACCAAAAAGTTTAGATTTTGTTCCCTAGAGATGTTAGTGGAGCAAACTGAAGATTGAAGTCTTCTTGAGATAGTAAGGAAGCAAACCAAAAAGTTCAGATTTTGTTCCCTAGAGATGTTAGTAGAGCAAACTGAATATTGAAGTTTCCTGAAGATAGTAAGGAAGCAAACCAAAAAGTTCAGATTTTGTTTCCTAGAGATGGTAGTGGAGCAAACTAAAGATTGAAGTCTTCCTGAGGTAGTAAGGAAGCAAATTGGAAAGTTCAGATTTTGTTCCCTAGAGATGTTAGTGGAGCAAACTGAAGATTAAAGTCTTCCTAAAGATGGTAAGGAAGCAAACTAAAAACTTTAGATTTTGTTCCCTAGAGATGGTAGTGGAGCAAACTGAAGATTGAAGTCTTCTTGAAAATAGTAAGGAATCAAACTAAAAAGTTCAGATTTTGCTCCCTCGAGATGGCAGTAGAGCAGACTGAAGATTGAAGTCTTCCTAAAATAAGTAAGGAAGCAGATTGAAAAGTTTAGATTTTCTCTTCTCGAGATAGTAGTGGGGCAGACTGAAGATTGTAGATATGGTATTATTGAGTTTGCAGGAAGCAGATTGAAGATTTTAGTCTGGCATTCCTGAGTTTGCAGGAAGCAGATTGAAGATAGCAGATTTGGCATTCCTGAGGTTGTAGGAAGCAGATCGAATACATTAGTCTGGCATCCTTGAGTTTGCAGAGAGCAGATTAAAATAGCAGGTTTGGCATTCCTGAAGCTGCAGGAAGCAGATCGAAAATATCAGATCTTGTCTCCCTGAATTTGCAGTGGAGCAGGTCGAAGATAACAGATTTGGCATTCTTGAAGTTGCAAGAAGCAAATCAAAAACATTAGCCTTGCCTCTCTGAGTTTGCAGGGAGCAGATTGAAGACAGTAGATCTAGCATTCAAATTTGAGTATGCTCAAATTTAAGATTTAATCTTTATACCTCAACTTCTTAACATAATTTGGCACTTCAACTTTTACAATGTCCTTAATTAGTCTAAATATTTTATTTTGATTAAAATGATGATGTAATTTTTAAGGGTTATTAACATCATTCAAATTATCTATTAAATTCACATACATTTTAATGTCATTTTGGTAATTTAATGTCATTTTTATTACATGGTTGCCATGTGAGTATTTTTTAAAAAAATTCAAAATTTCACTCAAACGAATTTAATGAGAAAAATTTAATGGTATTAATAATTGGAGTTGAATTTTCAAATTCGAAAGTAGAAGGATTAATTTCTTAAAATAACAATATAAAGACTAAATTCTAAATGCACAAAAGTACGAAGACTTGAAGTATATTTTAACTTTTAAAATTTATTCTATAATTTAGTTAAAAAACAATTAATGTCACATGAAGGGTAAATGACCAATATATACCAATTTTTAAAAAAATTTACGGAAAAGGGCCGAAAAAATAATTATTTACCGAAAAGGGCCATTTCCCCCCAAAATGCATCCACGTCAGCACATTTTGAGGGGATGCAGTAGGAAAGCGCGTCCACGAGGGAGCACTTTGTGCCACATCAACAAAAAACGCATCCTTGAGGGCGCGCTTTGCTGATGTGGCAAAAGCGCTCCCTCGTGGACGCGCTTTGCCCCTGCAACGGTCAAATTTTTTTCTGACTGTTGGGCCTCCAATGGTAAAAAAAACTATAAAAACCCCCAACCCTTTTATTTTTTCACACATTAGTCCTTACGCATTTTTCTCTCAACTTTCTCTCAAATTCCTCTCAAATTTCTTTCAAATACCTTTAAACTTCCTCTCAAATTTCACAATAGTCCTTTAATATTTACAAAAAAGCCTTTTTTTTTAAATTTTTTGAAATATATTTTTTTGATAAATTTAAAAATATTCAATCGTATTAGCAATGGCCGGAGAATTAATTCGTCTCGACATAAACACATCTCCATCGATCAAATGTAAATGGTAAGTTTTAATTTTAATTTTTCAATACTATTTAAAATTTTTAAGGTTTATGCAATTTTAATTAAATTTTGTTTTATAATTTTTTAAACAGTCTGTAGATCGGGTGTTGCAATGCTATATTCGCAATATGCCTAGTCCGCCATCGCCGTTTATCGAGAATTACCTGCGGGAAGTGGGTTTTTGGCACGTGGCCACGATAGGCCGAGGGTGCAAGTTGGACCTGAAGTTAATCAGTGCATTGATAGAGAGGTGGACACCCGAGACATACACTTTTCATCTTCTATGCGGAGAGTGTACTATCACTCTAGAAGACGTGCATTTGCAATTAGGATTGCCGGTGGATGGGTACGTAGTCACCGAGTCCACAACTTCTGGCGATTGGGCCGCCATATGCTACGAGCTTTTGGGTGCTATTCCGGATAACATTTACGGTGGTCGGATCGAGATGGGTTGGTTACGAGACACATTCCCGGAGCTGAATAATGATTCGACCGAAATAGAAAGAATTCGGTATGCTCGGGGGTATATTCTTGAGATGATTGGAGGCTATCTGATGCCGGACCTGTCACGAAACCTCATACACTTGAGATGACTGCTGAAACTCATTGATTTTAGAGCAGCCGGTGAATTGAGTCGGGGGTCTACCGTACTAGCAAAATTGTATCGGGAGATGTGCGGGGCGACGCGGTCGAATAAAGTGAAAATCAGAGGTTGCCTATCACTACTGCAATCATGGGCACGGTTTCGATTTCCATTTTTACGTCCTCGAGTCGACCATCCATATACATTCCCACTCATAACGAGGTAAATTTAATATTAAATTTTACAATTATTACGTAGATTTAAAATATAATTGTATGCTAAAAATTTATTTAATTAGATGGAACCATTCGGCGAGTTATGTTGGAATACCTACATTGCTTGAAGATATACGGCTTCTACTAGAGCAACGGTCGAAAGCACAAGTATGTATTAAATTTTAATTAAATTTTGTAATAAAATAATTGTTTCATATTTCGTATTTAGTATTTAGTATTTAGGATTTAGTATTTAGTATATAACTAATATTTTTATCATGTTAATATAGTTTGAATGGATACCATACGAGAATCCGTCAATTCGGACAGTAATTTCGGAGGAGTTCTTGATAAATCAAAACATTTGGCATGTGAAGGTCCCATTGATCAACTATGTCACCGTGGAGATGCACCAATCAGATCGGGTTCTACGTCAATTTGGATTCGACAACCGATTCCCGTGGCACCTGAGGTGCTCGATGATGAGCACAAAGTCGACTTACGATAGATGCATACGAATTGGCCAAGATATTGGTCAGCGTATATCGAATTGTGGGAGAGCCGGTATGATTATATACCTACTCGAGAACCGATCATCGTTCCTGAGTTAGCGTGCGTGCCGAAATACATGCCATGGTTTTAGATCCATGGCAAGCCGTATTTATTGTCGGAAGAGAAGAGGCAACGACAACTTCGTGAACAAAGGGAACGACGGGGCCCTTTAAATCCAAAGAGAAGGGGTAATGAGACGAGACCATCAACAGCGCCGACATAGTCACCGGGCCCATCAACAGTGCCCACACAGTCATCGAGCCCAACACTTCAGCCGACAACACCGACATCACAGCCTTTTCAGATTATGCCAGGTGCATACCCTAGCCCTTATATGTATCTTCACCCTTATATGTTTCCTTTTTCAAGTCCCACGGCAGGTTGGAATGCATGGCCCGGTTCGAGTCCGTTCCCGACTACTCTGACTGTCCAGCCGATCTTGAGGCCGGCGTCGTACGAGGGATCGCACGAGGTGCCGTCCGGGAGCTCTTCTTTTTACCAGTCTCCTTCGCCTTATGGGATTCAAACACCTCCGCCATGGTTTATACAAACACCTCCCCAGTCATTATTTTATCAAGGTGGGTCATTCTCTCAACACCACAGCCTGACTTCACGCCGGAGGAACTGAATT
Organism: Gossypium rotundifolium; assembly: GCA_025506655.1. NCBI lineage: Eukaryota > Viridiplantae > Streptophyta > Magnoliopsida > Malvales > Malvaceae > Gossypium > Gossypium rotundifolium. The sequence goes on from CP106733.1 coordinate 135,987,226, forward strand.
CACCGAGGTTCCATAACCTCACTGAAGCTGGAAGAAGGAGGAATCCAATACAGAATGTAATCGACCACCCCCATGTAGATTGATTCGATCGGCACCAACATTGATTCCAACCGTCATTTTTTATTTTTTGTAATTTATTTTTATATCTTTAATAAAATAAAAGTTGTTTTTTTATTTTTATTGTAATTTAATTTTATATCTTTGCTAAAATAAAAGTTGTTTATTTTTATTGTAATTTAATTTTTATACCTTTACTAAAATAAAAGTTATTTTTATATTTTTGTAATTTAATTTTTATATCTTTAATGAAATAAAAATTATTTTTATTTTTATTTGTAATTTAATTTTTATATCTTTAATAAAATAAAAGTTGTTTTTATTTTTTATAATTTATTTTTATCTTTAATAAAGTAAAAGTTGTTTTTTTTGCAATTTTTTTGTCTTTTATAAAATAAAAGTTGTTTTTTGTAATTTAATTTTTATATCTTTAATAAAATAAAAGTTGTTTTTATTTTTTTGTAACTTATTTTTATCTTTAATAAAGTAAAAGTTGTTTTTTTGTATTTTTTATCTTTTATAAAATAAAATTTGTATTTTTTGTAATTTAATTTTATATCTTTAATAAAATAAAAGTTTTTATTTTTATCTTTAATAAAATAATTTTTTGTAATTTAATTTTTATATCTTTAATAAACTAAAAGTTGTTTTTTATTTTTTGTAATTTATTTTTATCTTTAATAAAGTAAAAGTTGTTTATTTTTTGTAATTTTTTTATCTTTTATAAAATAAAAGTTGTTGTTTTTTGTAATTTAATTTTATATCTTTAATAAAATAAAAGTTTTTTATTTTTTATTTTTTATCTTTAATAAAATAAAAGTTATTTTTGTAATTTTTTATTTTTAATAAAATGAAAGTTGTTTTTAATATCCTAATTGTAATTTAATTTTTATATATTTAATGAAATAAAAATACATGCTTTTACTTCTATCATGTCTTTAAATACATTTAAAAAAATGATACAAACGAAAATGAGACATAACTTTTCATTCATCCAAGAGACAAAAATGATAAGGAGACTATCAACTATTCCGATTTGGACACGAGCGAGATGTATGGCCTGAGTTCCTACATCATCCGCATAACTTCCGTTGGTTGGCCGTTTCTCGGATATCCATATTATTGCGTATTCTAGTCGAGCAAGGTCGACCTTTTGGTTTGTGCCGCAGTTCTCTATCCGATAACAGCTTATACGGAGCAAGCGATACAGATGGCCACTTACGTTCATCTGGGACTGGTGGGAATACGTGTCTCCACACGTTGTACATGTTTTCTATTTTATACACTTCGTCGACATAGCTTATGGGATCCAGACGGAGATTCTGACAAGCCACAAGTACATGAGCGCATGGGTAACAAAGTGCATCAAATATCCCACAGTCGCAGGTCCTATTTCTCAAGTGTACACGATATTTCCCGCAAACAATACCTTGGTTCGGTCTGTCAAATTCGTCACATGAAAGTATAGGTTGTCACGATAGTGACATACTGTGTGCATAGTGTTGGCCCGTGCCTTCCCCTTGTTAATTTCTCGCAAGACCTTCGCGCACCATACATGGCCTCCTTGCATTTAGCCTTTATAACTCGCTGCTCGCTTCGAAAATAGTGCCACTAAATGAAAATATGTCTCTCGCACAACCGATGTTATCAGCAAATGACGCGTTCCTTTTAGAACAGAATTTATGCATTCGGCCAGGTTTGAGGTCATATGACCATATCGTAGGCCACCGTCATATGCTTGTGTCCACTGTTCGAAAGGAATATTGCATAGGTAGTTTGTGCCTTCTTCATTAACTGATCGCAAACTCGCCAACATCTCGTGAAAACGGTCCTTATTGATCTCGTACCCTGCCAATATAAGTTGATAGCCAATATTACATACCACTCTTCAATTAAGAATAAATTGAATATTACAAATAAAATTATATTAATAGATATTACATACCCATATTGGTCACTTGCCGTCGTTGACTTGTAGGTCAATGTTGCCCGTGGTAGTTGGATGCAACATACCTTAGGCAATATCGATGGTGTGTACGATGCCACAAGCTTTCCTGTCACTCTATTGCGGCTAGTATTCTAGGGCCCAGATTCGATATAACGCATAATCAGGTTGGGGGCAGACATGCCTCATTAACCTAGATAGGAAGAAATCCCAGTCATCAGCTGACTCCCCCGGTGTTATTACAAACGCAATTGGAAGGATTCTCCCACTGCCGTCCTATGCCTCAGTTAGCAATAGCCGATGCGTATATCTACCATACATAAAGGTACCATCAATTTGTATCAATGGCTTGCAGTATATAAATGCGTCTCAGCATTGCTAAAATGTCCAGAACAAACGCTTGAACACTTGGCATCCACGGAGCAATCAATCGTTGTATTACGCCGGTTCCCTTTCAAGGTCTGTTATGCTGCCTGGGACATATCTCTCCAGCACCTGACATCACTGCCACACTTCATTATATAAAAGCATCCCACCGACCATGCAACTTTTCCAACGCCTTCTGCTTGGCTATCCAAGTCTTCCGGTAAGTGGGCGTGTACCCCAATTGGCTACGAATATTTCTAATTAAGGCCGACACTGCAGTCTTGGGATCCGCCTTCACCGTCGGTATTATTAAGTCAGCCAATATCTCTGAATCCATCTTCAGATGATCTTGTGAAACACCTATCAACGAAGTACATTAAATAATGCAACATTACGTAATATTAGTATTATTCAAAAACCTTGAACACCTAGTGATACTGTACCGGCAAAACATGTATGTGGACCTTTGTACTTTTTGATCTCCCACAAGTCTGTCCTTTTCCTCAACGAGGTCATGATTTTCCATGAACATGTACCGTCTTGCAATGCACACTTGGCCTCGTACTTATCGAGTTTGGATTTAACCACGTTATAGTTAACCCCGTTCTTGATGCTATATTGTTTCAATGCACCAAGAAAAGTATCCTTGTTGGAAAACTCTTTACCAACTTCTAATTCGCCCGAATCCAACAACGAACTTGTACGGTCACGCCTTCTATGTGGTAGTTCAGGAAACTCCAATGCATCGTCTTGAGATAGATCGACATTACGCATGTGGGTTGGAGGCGACTACGCCCTGAATAGCGGATCTTCTTCTTTTTCATCTGAACTGCCTTCAACATCTTTAGGTACGGTTGGAACAGGCTTCGGTTCAGAAAATAATGCAACTTTTGCACCATCGAGCCCGGGCTCTCGAGGTGGATCAACATCGGACTCATCATTCGACCCACCATTATCTACAACAAACGAGGGCCCCTCGTCGGTGGATGTCGTGGTGAGGACGTTATCCACCCGTCGGTGGATGTCGTGGTGAGTACGTTATCCATTCGTAAACAACTTTCATAACGTTTCCAATCATATGTGGATTGCTAACCACTAGAAGTTGATGAAGTTCCCCAATACGTATTTCTAGCATCGAACGTCGAAGGAAGGATATGCATGTCCCATCCACCAATCGAGTGTTGTGCAGGGGTTGTGTTTTCCATACTACCACCAAACACGGGCACTTCCGTATTTTGCCTCCCACTAGCAGAGTGTCGGCTTGGGATATTGTATTCCCCTCGAACAGCAGTAGATGTTGAAGTCGAAGGAAGACCATTTGGCAATGAAAACTGTACATATACCTCAAGATAGGGTGATCCACTGGTAAGATGAGTCTCCACCACTGACTCCAAGCTCCAAGGACCTTTGATGTCGAATGAGTCATATCTCACCGGATCAACCGAAGCTCAAAATCTATACTTAATAGACTGAACTTTCATTGGCATTGTTTCGAAGATTTTAAGCCTAATTCTTTTGTGAAGTTCTGTCAAATCTATGTTCCGATTAAAACCCAGTCGCGTTGTGTTCTCCAATAAAAAACAACACCATTTTCATTGTCACAAACCTCACCATCGTAGTAAATAACAGTATTAATACGTTCACTCATCTTCAGTTTTTATTTTAATTTTGCCTCAATTTCTGTTATGCAACCCGAGAATGAAATTTGGTGATTTATAGTCTAAGGATTGCGGAGACTATCGCAGAAAAGAGCGTCCATGTGGGAGCTTTTTCAAGACTTTTGCCGACGATGCATCCCGCTTGAAGCGTTTTGGTCACTATTTGTTCGAAACGTCTTCTCAAAATTATTTTACCGAGACTCGTAGCAAAAGAACGCCCACGTGGGAGCTTTTTCAAGACTTTGTCGACAAAGTGCATCCTCGCTTGAAGCGTTTTGGTCACTATTTGTTCGTAAACGTCTTCTCAAAATTATTTTACCGAGACTATGTAGCAAAAGAGTGTCCACGTGGGAGCTTTTTTCAAGATTTTGCCGACAAGGCATCTCGCTTGAAGCGTTTTGGTCACTATTTGTTCAGTAACGTCTTCTCAAAATTATATTGCCAGATATTACTGTAAAAAAAATTCAAATAATTTTTATTTTGCTGATATATTTTTCCCAAAAACCCTAAACTTAAAATTATTCTAATTAATTAACCCCAAAATTTAGTCTATTAATTTTCTCATAGAAACCCTAAACCCTAAGACCCTAAAAATCCCTAAACCGTAGCTCTAAAACCCTAAAAACTCATATGCTAACACTAAAAACAACTTAGAAGCCCATCGGGAGGGTGAAGGGCAAAAGCGCGTCCACGAAGGAGCGCTTTTGCCACATCAGTAAAGCGCGCCCTCAAGGACTCATTTTTTGCTGATGTGGCACAAAGCGCTCCCTTGTGGACGCTTTCTCTTCAGATCCTCAAAACGCTACCGACGTGGACGCGTTTTGGGGGGAAATGGCCCTTTCCGGTAAATAATTATTTTTTCGACCCTTTTCCGTAAAAATTTTTTTAAATGGTATATTTAGGTCATTTACCCCACATGAATCGTAATAAGAAATCATACTAGTTTTAAGTAATAATAAGCTTAAAGGATTAATTTGATTTATTAGAATTTTGTGATGTTGTAAATAATTGTAATGTTTTGAGAATTAATTAATTTATTAACCTTTGTAACGTTTTAGTAGAATTTTGTTTTACTTAAAATAGTTAATTAATTATCTTTATCTTTTTTATATTATCTTATGAAAACCAAATATGATATAACAAACTCATTCCATTATTTAATTTTTTCATCATTTAAATGATTCTTTTAGGTTTTAATTAATTTTTCATGTATTATGAATTATTAATTTCTTAGAAAATATTTTTTCATGTATTGTAAAGGAATAACTTATATTAAGATGATCCTAAAATTAAAGCTTTTATGCACAAATAAAATTTTGCCAAATCATTAAATTTTAAAGACAAGAAATTATTATTATGCACTCATCCATAGAGAAATTATTTTATGATCCTTCCCACTACATTATTCATTATCCCTTCTTAATTATTTAATTATATTTCAACAATTTTTTTCATGCTATTGAGACATAATTTTAGTATTATTTTTTTACCCTGAACTCTGAATCTAGAATTTTGAACCCTAAACCCAAAATTTAGAATCCCAAACGTTAAACTCGAACTCTAAACCTATAACTCCGAACCCAAACCTTGAATCTCAGGATTCGGGGTTTAAAGCTTAAGATTTGAAGTTTTAATTAAAATAATTACCAAAATTATGTGTCAATAACATGAAAAAAATTACATTTTAAATTGTTTGCACAAAAATAAAAAATATTAACTTATGAAAAAAATTATTAAAATTTTTAAAAGAAGAAAATATGTTGGTTTATAATTTAAAAATTAATTATTTTAAGTAATTTAATTAAAGTTAAATTAAGTTGGAGAAGATATTAGATATAGATAAGTGTATAATAATATTTTATTATCTTTAAAATTTAATGACGTGACACTATTTTGTTGGTGCCTAAAATTATAGGTTTTAGGATGATTAAAAATACAAATTATTCTGTATTGGAAATTAATTTTTAGAATTTTTTCATATTTAAGGAACTACATAATATCTTAAAGGCTTTTTAGGTTTTAAGTAACACTTTAAAATTTCAAGTAATTCCTTGATGTATTACGGATTTAGAGGTCTTTCAGAGTAATTATCCTAAATTTTAAAAATTATTTAATTATTTAGCGGTCTTTTACTTTTTAAGAAATTCTTCTATGTTTTTTTAATTGATTTAATTTTTGAAAGGTTCATCAAATAAGACATTACCTTTAAGAAATTAATTAATTTTCACATAATTTAGGAATTACCATTAAATGTATGAATTATTTAATTTCTTAACAACCTTTTAATGTTTTAAATAACACTTAAATTATTAAGTAATTTTCTATGATTTTGCAATGACTTAATTTCTTAGAAACCATTTAATGTTTTAAGTAGCTTTTAAGAAATTAAGTAATTTTCCATGGTTTCTTAAAAATATTTTTATGTTTTAAGTAATCTTTCGTGGATTTTTACTATTTATGGTTTACTTAGAAAGAATTACACTATTTAAATAATGGTTAATGCATTAAGTAATTCTTTCATGTTTTACAAATTACTTAATTTTTTAACTCTTTCCAAATTCCATCCCAAAAATCATATTTTGATTTTGCCTCAACTATATCAACTGTACTTGAACTATTAGATAATTATAGTCGATGATAACATCACTATTTCCATCGCTAGTCCAAAATCGTACATGAAATTTTCACCTCATACGGCTCTTCGTGGGTCACAAATAAATTTTAAGACCGAATCAGTATTATTTATCTTCGTATAGTTGTAGAATAGATAGAGAAAAAATAGATTGGAAGTGTTTTAAATAATTTTTTTATGTTTTAATTAACTCTTTAAGGATTTAAAATACAATGACAAATTAAGCTTTTAAAATTTGCATCTTTTGGAACCTCATGTGATGACTTGATAATCAAGGGTATTTACTGTTCTACGTGTGGTCTGAATTCAAATCGCGTTTGTTATTCGAGCTTTACCTTGTTATTGTAATTCACAAAAAAAAAAAAATCTTTTGTCAATTTCGTCATCATTTTTTCTTTGAGTTAAATTTGACAATTAACTATTCAAAAAGAGCCAAATTATTTTTATTAATGGAAATGTTTATTAAAACATTATTTTAAATGATGTGATGTGGCAACCACATGGTAATCCTCAAGAATTTAAAATTACAAAAATATTCAAAAATAAAAAACATAAAAATAAAAATAAAAAAATAGCTTGCAATATACCTAGATTTTCATGTTCAAAAATTAACATCGTAATCAATATATTCATTAAAAAAATAACAATTCGATGCTTTTTAAAAATTAATGATTAAATTCGACTCTTTTTAAAAGGTTAAGTACCAAAATTAACTGAAAAATAAGGGTCAATTCTACATAGTAGTGTATTTGTTTCACATAAGTTGGTATTTTATATTATTTAAAGTATCATGAATTAATATATATTATATTCTAATAATTCATTTTATATGCATTTTAACATGTCTGTGTATGTATATTATTCCTGTGCCTATCATGTTTTACATAGCCTATCATAATGTCTCGATTTAAAGATTAATTTTTTTCACGTCATGGTTATATCGTCTTACTTCCATCTTATATATGGTATAATTTATCATAGTAATCTAATTTAAAAACAAAAATATATTTGTATTTATTCATATATATATATATATATATCCTATAACAATATGAAATTATAATTATAGAAATTATTCTTATATGACATAATTGTACTCATGCCATTTATCACTATAAATATTAGACATATAACAAGTTAGTTTCTAAATAAAACACATAGTAAAAGTCGATTAAATTTTAATTGATTGACATCGATATTATTATCAATATAAGAATACGTAAATTTCAATACGCTTTAATACACTATCATTTTATTGAAGGGTTGAAAAAGATCATAAGTAAATTTAAACATTATATAAAAAGAACAATATGATAAAAATCTCTTTTAAATTATTATTAAAAAGAGATTAATGTTAAAAAAACATAATACAATTGCAAAAATAATGAAAATTTTATGGTAGAATAACAAAATTATCACCTTTCAAATTATTTAAGGAATCCTCAATATTAATTATATTAATGAATAAAAGCATATAATTGCATTCATAGTCAAAGATTCATTTTTAAAAAAATTAAGGAATTATAGATTCTCTGACCAATATATGAGACCATTTGGGTTTATGGTCAAAGAAACTTGTATTTAAATTAAATTTAAATATGTAATTTTCGTTTTATTTTGATATCTAATACTTGGTCAAAAATATAAAGTGAAATCAACTAAATATAGTAAATTATATTATACACGAAATCTAGGGGTTTCTTAGTTAAACGCCAACACCCTTTCATTTTATTTTCCGTGAACTCCACATTCAAAACATTGTAACAACGAGGAATATTTTTCAAAAAGTATATTATTTTTTTAAAACTTTCAACTTTTAAAAAAAAAATGTTTTGAAGCTAATTTTTATCTTAGGAGAAATACTTTTTCTCTCAAAAACCAACTTGTTTAGGAATGCTTTTGTCCCAAGAATCGTTAACGGAAACAAAGTACAAAGTACCAAATTGGAAAAATTAAATGTATAGATACTACATTGACAAAGTACATGGGTAAATCTTGCCATTATCCAATTGATAATGAGCTTCATTCCCTGCATTTATGGCATCTCATCGGAAAAATTATATTAAAATTTATGCATATAATAGCGTAACTAAAAAGATGCAGCAATATAACAATATGATCAAAAGCAAAGCAACTCGTATAATTAAATCAGGGCAGGACAAGATTCATATGGAAGCACACAAACACAAAAGGCTGCATTAGTGAAGCGATATGGAGGACTGGGATTCATATGATTACCTATTTCTTAAGCAGTGTGAAATTAGGAAAGAACATGCGACGCATCTGCCATTCAATTATCACTAAACAGCTTGGTCCACTGTCTCAATAGCAAGGAGCGCATAGAGTAATGCCATTTCATTTTTCTTTACTTAATTTACAAATTGATAGAGTGCTATGACTAAATTCAAACTCAAGTATAAAAAATAAGTACCAAAGAAAAGAAAATGCTAACCTTTGAGGAAGAACCAACGCCCATAGATACTACCTAATTCAAAATCCTGGATACTAAAATTCTCCCCAGGACCTCTAAATGCAAAGCTTTTAGATCTCTGAACATAGTTAGAAGCACCACAATTAAAAGAACTATCTATGTTATCATCATCGTCCCCTGAATCCTAGACATTTGTTATCCGGTGAGCCCATTCTCCTATTCTTTTTTTCTTTTTAACGGTATAGATGAAAGTTTTGGATGTTGGAATCAGACTGACGTGCAAAAGGAAAAAAAAATTCTTCAAAGCTTTGCTCAGATACTATCCAGCAATTAAGCTGTCATCATTTCCCAATTTCCATCAATTTCTCAAAACAAAATGCTTTATTCTATCAAGGAAAACTTTTTGGAAGCCAAAACCATCAAAGATGAAATAACTAAAAATGCCCAAATCAGAAACACAAAAAATCTTAGTATAAAAAAAAAAGAGAAAGAATGAAGCGATTAATTGCTCTCAGTTGAAAGGCCAATGTTTTCCACATCAGAGATCAAAAGAAGCAAGGGTTTTTCTTCCTCTCTAAAATTTAAGACCAACAAAAAAAAAACAAAACCTTCAAGTGTTTGACAAAAAGCTTTCTTCCATAATATAAAAGAAGAGGATATGTAGCAAAAGGAACATTAACCTCAACCCTTAGAAAACAGAATCATGAAGCCATAATCAAACACAAAAAGCTTAGCAATTCGCCTTAAACCATAAAGAAAAAGGCTTCGAAAAACCCAAACTCCAAGATCTCTATTTTCAGTGTGGTTAAAGCAAATCAATCATCATTGAGCAAAAATAAATAAATTTAAAAACTGTGGAACTTACGAGAAAATGCGAGAATCCATAGATTGGAAACTGCATGTCCAGAAGTACCTTCGATATTGCATCTTTTCGTATCCTACCTTGTGTTATTGTTTTATATATTAACACCGAGGATCATAGAGAGATGCTATTGAGAAAGTGACGAAATTTGAGAGATCAATTGGGTTTTAGAATTAGAACAGGCGGGGATTTTGATAGGATTCGGCTGGTTGAGATTTGATTGTTGGGGTGATTCTATATAATGTGGGCGAAGTTAGGGTTTTTGGAAACGTGGATGAAATCTGTCGATGTTAATAAAGATGCCCATTGGGTCGACCCGGGTGCCATTCCATTTTTTAGGGTAAATTACACCAATGCTACTAAACTATTAGTAAATTTATTTTCGTCACTCAACTTTAAAAAATTATAAAATTATCACTAAACTATTTAAATTTTTCATTTAAGTCACTGAACTATTCAAAATTTTTATTTAAATCGCTAGATTCTTCTTCATTTTTAAAGTTAGGCTAACAAGCTTTAAGCGATGATTTGATAATCAGTACAAGGAATCAATACCCATAAATAAGTAAAAGAACATAACTTAGATCTAAGCCAACTTAACAGCCAGTGTCAAAGATTGGAGAAGAAAATTGTTTGAATTTTGATTCGCAGATTCATGACTTATAAAGTTGTTTCATGAAAAAATAATTGAACTATGGGAGATAAGGGGAAAGAAAGCTTTCAATTGGTGAGAAAAGAGAAGGCCATACAACAACTTTAACAACCTAGTGACTTGATAAAAACTTTCGAATAATTTAGTGACCAATTTGTAACTTTTTAAAGTTGAGTGACTAAAACATAAACTTATTAATAATTTAATAACATTGGGTGTAATTTACCTTTTTTAAGGGTAAACTATAAAAATAGTCCCCAACTATTAACGTGCTTCTATTTTTTCACTTAGGTTAAAAAATCTATTTTATCACTAAATAAAACATTTAGCCACTCACCCATTAAAAAAATTATCGGTATAATTACAAAATTTATTTAAAAGATTTAATATTTTGGCCACTCATCCATTAAATGACTAATGAAAATATTTTTATTGGTATAATTTCAAATTTAGCCCTTCAATATTTATAAATTCTAACAATTTGGTCTTAATTATAAAATATTCAACAAATTTAACTACAAAATTTACAAATTGTCTCAATTTAATCTTAATTCTTAAAATTCAAAACTAAAAAGCTTTAGGAAAAAAAAATCAAAATTTCATTTTTCAATAAAAATATATAAAAGTAGATACAAAATTATAAATAAATCAATCCTCATTTTATTATTTTTCTAACGTGAAATTTATTTAATTAAAATAATAAACGTTATCTTTTGATATGATTTCAAACATGATTATGTTAGTTTTGGGATGAAAATTATGTAAATGTTCATTGGTGCTTAAATGATTCTTTGTATTATGCAATTATGCCATCTAGTGCTCTTGTTTGAAGCATGATTAATTAAGTCTGATAACATGTAGTTTAATCTTAATATTATTTTAGTATACTTTATAATTTAGTTTTAACACATGACATGTTTGGAGATATGTTTTGTACCACTAGCTCAACTTGTCGATTAACTTTCCGTACGCAAGTTTCATATTTTGTAGGGCTTAAAGCAATGTCACACCAGCCTTATAATGAGTTTAATACTTTACTTGTTAGTCTGGGGATTAGCTTGGATTTTGGCATTTGATTTGTTACATGTTGAGACATTGTGTTGGTTTTGGATTCTTAGTACACATATGGCATACTGGTATGATGGTTTTGCTTTTATTTGAGCTTTGGAATCAAATTTGATGTTAATAAAAAGTTGTTTTTATGAATATTTGATAAACATAAAAAATAAAATAAAATTAGGAAATATCGGTATAGAATAAGACGCTTCGTATAAAATAAAACACCATATAATATAGATGTTAGATAAGAAAAAAAATCAAATATATGCTTCTGAACCTATCCAATTAGGCTTCACATTTAATAATAATAAAATTTAAAGCTCTTACATATAATCCTATAAAGTTAGCAAAATTCAATTTAATTGAAAAAATCAAATTTGAGTTTCAAGTTTGAGTGAAGTTGAATTTTACAATTCAAATAATAGATTGGTATAAATATCCCTTTGGTCTCAATTAATTTTGAAAATGAGCAAATTGATCTCTCTCAACAAAAATAAAATAAAAAATCAAAATATTTATAAAAATTCTAAAATTTTTATTTTTTAAAAAATTCTAAATAATATATAAGAAAGTTAAAAATTAAAAATTTTCTAAAATAATAATTTTGAGATCTAAACAAATTAGTTAATTAATGATTTAAATTTATCATACTAAATTATCTTTTTTTTATTATTACTTTGCTTTGAAAAAGTTTTCAAATATATATTGTTTCAAATTTATGTACTCTAACATGTAATTAGTAATACCGTAACAAGATTTTAATTTAACATGTTTACGTTTTAAGTTAACTCAAACAATTTTACTCAATCCGGTTCGTCTTAATTTGAATTTTATTTCACTTGATTCAAAAAATTTTCAAATCAAGCTAAGATGATAAAATAGGACTCGTTAACTCAAAACTTATTTACTCGATTCCATCCATCGCTCACCTTACAATCCTAACAACCAAATTAAGAAAGAAAAAAAGAAGAAGAGAATTTGAAGTTTTAAAGAACTTTTGCACTTAAAAGAACTTTGCTTTATAAGAAATACATAAGACTAAAAATAAGGAAAAAGCAAACGGTATATCTACAACTAAGAATCTAATATCAATGTCAAGGGCGAAGTTAAAATTAGGGATAAAATTAAATTGTAATTTTACGATAGTAAAAATATAATTTTATCATTTTAATAAATTATATCTTTATAATTTTAAAGGATTAAATTAAATTTTATTATTTTTAAGGAGCCAAAATATAATTTTACTTTTATTAATCTAAAATTTTTAAAACTTATATAAAAATTTTCCATTTTGAGAGGATGTAACCCTAACTACGCCCGGATTGGTGGTTTATTGAGATTGAAATGTAAACTTTTATTATTTTAAAAGGGAAGGAACAATTTTATTAATCAATGTTGATAGCATCATGCATTACATTTTGGTTTATAGAATATGTCTACATTGAATATTGTAAAACTTCTCACAAATATTCTTCCTATACCTATTTACAATATTATTTCTCCATGACTCATTTGCAAAACAATTTCCATAGCATTTGTTGCAACTAACACTCCACCAAACTAATCTCTAAAACCAAATATTTATAGATTAGAAAATTTAAAATAAGAAAAATAACTGAAAATTTTAACATTGAGTAATTATTATGGAAAAAAATTAATCTTTCAACCATAAAAAAGTTTAAATCAATCATCCAGCATATCAAGTCTATTCTTTTTTATAATTTTTCATTATGTGCTGTTAAGTAGGTGACACATTGATGATATGATAATTTTAAATTTGATGACATATTTAGTTTTTAATAATTACACATTTTATTAATTTATTTACAATAATAAAGAAATTAACCTTCAACATTTATAAATTATCTAAATTTGATCCTAATATTAATAAAATTGTAAAATTCTCACAAATTTTCAAAATATAAAAAATGCATTTATATCTAAAAAATCCCTTTTTCCAAAAATTAAAATATGATTAAAAATAAAAAAACAATTGTTTAAAGTTTAATTGAATTTTAAAGTTGTCTTTAATTCAGCCTCTAAAAATATTTGTAAGAACTACAAGTATTATTAAAAAATATTATTCTTTAAATAGAATATGTAATATAAAAATTAAAAAGTTATTAAATAAATCCAACAAATTTCCATCTCCTTCTTCCCTCACCCCTTCTTTAATATTCAACATTTTTCCTCAAAACCACCGCCAAACCCAGATTTCAGTTGACCTCTGCCATCACCGTCCACCGTACGCCATTGACCATCAGCCTAGAACTTGATACATGCATTGGGAGCGTCTGATGAAGGATCGATTGGAACAAAATTAAAGTTGTCTATGTCAATACCAATTGGGTTGAAAGATGAGGAGAATTCAAGAAGAAATCCAATTGAAATTCCCGTTGGGCCTATGGCTCGGGCTAGATCTAAGAAGCTCAAAGAGGCGATGTTAGGGTTGATTCAGCAAGTTTAGGTCAAGCATGGGAAGTCTAATTTTTATTGGACTCAAGATAACGATCCAATTTCATGCAATGTGTTGCATGTGACAGTTTGATTAGTTTGAACAAACTTTTCAAATTTTAATTATGTGTTTTGTTTGTTAAATGCATCTTTGTTTAATGATTTGCTTCATTATGTGTTTTGTTTGTTAAATACATCTTTATTTAATGTTTTGCATTAATACATCTACATCTTTTAAAAATGTGCATTATGTTTCTTGTTTATTGAATGTGTCTTTAGTTAATGCTTTACATTAATACATTAGCATCATTTAAGACTTGCATAATGTGTTTTTCATATTTAATAAGTCATGCATTAAATCATCTCATTTGTTAATTTACTTCAAGTATGGTTTAAGTTGCATGTTCATTTAATTTGTGTACATAAGAGTTATTAATTATGTTGTTTTTATTAGTGTTTTAAGTTATTATTTAATCTTAAATATCTATTTTGTAGGTGTCTTTTCATATGATTAAAGACTCTTCAAAGTTGGATAGTTTCAAAGCTTTTAAAAGAACATTGAGGAGGCTGTATAATGGACCAAAAGATACTCTTCAAGTTTGAACCTTTTTGGAGTCTTAAGTCTTCATCATGGTGCGATTTAAGAGGATGTTACACAAGCTTTTATCATGTGGTTACAAGGGAGCTGAAGGGACATCAATCGAACACATTAAGGATACTTTTAAGTCTTCATTAAGGAGGATTGACATGCCTTTTCAACTACATCAGATTCCAATGAAGAGACATGACTCATTGGGTTCCTTGCAAGAGTTAAAAATGAAATTATTGCTTGCAATAATACTAGTTAATGGCTAAATATGAAAAGCCTCACATGGGCATTTGAACAGTCACAAAAGTGCTTATGAATTTCCTGTAAATAGAACTTTGATAGCTAATTGAATTTTTCTGAGTTTTGTGTGAGAATTCTATCTCTTTGTTCTTGGTCTAACTTACTTGGACTTATCAAGGTTCTCCTTGTGGCATCAAGCCCTTTCTTTTTGAATTTATCACTTCCATTCTTTCCTTATTTTCTAAAGTGTGGCGTTCTAACATACTGTTGGTTCCTATTTTGCTAAATAACGGGTCACAGTTTACTTTCCTTCTTCAAAAACTTGTTTGTTATTTCACTATATAGAAATTGGGTCACGATCATTTATATCGGTGGTTCTTTTCTAAGTGTTTAATTCGAGCAAGTCATCCTTCTGAAAGCTTCTTTGGTGTTTTTATTCAACCTATTCTCCATTACCCACAATTTCATTTTGAATTCCAACTTGAAACGATACTGAAATTAGACTATCGGGAAATTCAGCATCTTGTAATTAAATTCACGATTACGAGCACGCATCAGAACGCTCATGTTCCTAATGCTCAATGAAAATAAACACCTGTAAGAAATTACCGAGATGACTACTACGGCAATAGTGAAGTGGAAAGTGATCAAGTGTCAGAACGAAGTGCGAGACAAAATGATCGTAGAAATCAAGAGCCAAGGAGGCTAGAGCAAGTTGATAACAATCTTGAAAATATTAAGGTGCAGGTTCTTTCATTCCAAGGAAGAACCGATCCTGAAGCTTATTTGGAATGGAAAAAAAAGATAGAGTTGGTATTTGAGTGCCATAATTATTCAGAACTAAAAAAGGTAAAAATCGCAGCCATCGAATTTTTAGATTATGCTATTATATGGTCGGATCAACTAACCATGAATAGGAGATGAAATGGAGAATGACCTGTGGAAGCATGGGTTGAAATGAAGGCACTCATGCGAAAAAGATTTGTTCCTAGTCATTACCAGCGGGACTTGTTCTAGAAACTCTAAATTCTTTCACAAGGAAATCGGAGTGTGGAAGATTATTTCAAGGAGATAGAGATAGCTATGATTCGAGCCAATGTTGATGAAGACCGAGAGGCTACCATGGCGAGGTTTTTGTCTGAATTAAATCAAGAAATAGCTAATGTTGTTGAACTACAACATTATGTTGAATTGATTGATATGATTCATATGGCCATAAAAATTGAGAGGCAACTCAAGAAGAAAGGAGTGTTTCAAATGGCGTCCAACACTGGTTCTGCTTCAAAATGGGCCAAACATCTTTTAAAAAGGATGTAACCATGCCAACAAAAGAAAATCCAGACCACCCAAATTCCAAAAGCCAAGTGACGTTGCATATAAAGGAAAGGTAGAAATACAGCAAAATCGTTTATGAAATGTCAAGTGCTTCAAGTGTCTAGGCTGAGGGCATATTGCTAGCCATTGTCCCAATTGAAGTACGATAGTCATTAGAGACAATGGAGAAATCGAGACTGAAGATGAATCTGATGATGAGTCTTTACCACCACTAGATAATGTAAATGAAATGGAATATGCTATTTGTGGTGAACTTTTTGTGGTAAAAAGGAGTTCGAATATTCATGTCTTGGAAGACGAACAACAACAGAAAACATCTTTCACACCCGATGCCATGTTCAAAGAAAGGTATGTAGTGTAATCATTGATGGTAGGAGTTGCACTAATGTCACAAGTAATGCAATGGTGGAAAAACTTGGATTGCCAACACTTAAACATCCTCAGCCATATAAGTTGCAATGGTTGAATGATGGTAAGGAGATCAAGGTGACCAAGCAAGTTGTAGTTCCTTTTTCCATTGGCAAGTATAGCGATGAAGTGCTTTGTGATGTTGTTTCCATGCATGTTGGACATCTTTTGCTAGGGAGGCCTTGGCAATACGATCGAAAAGTGGTGCATGATAGCTACACCAATCGCTATTCATTCAAGCACAATGAGAAAGCTATTACCTTAGTTCCAATGACACCAAAGCAAGTCTACGAAGATCAGTTTTGTTTGAAAGAAGAGAGTGAAAAAACAAAATCAAGAGAAAAAGAAAAGAATGATGAGAGTGAAAAAGAAAAGTGCAACAAAAAGAAAAAAAGAGTCTGAGGTAAAATCAAAAGAAATCAAGAAAAAAGAGGAGAAAGAAATTGAAAAAGTGAGTTTTTATGTCAATGAGAGAGAGATTAGGAGAACTTTCAAGAGGTTGATGAATCATGTGTTGCGAAACTTCATTGGTAAATTATGTGTTGTTTATTTTGACGATATTTTGATTTATTGTAACAACTCGTTTACAATGAAATCAAGAAAAGCCACGTTTGAATTTAGATTGACGTAAAGATAAAATAGTGGATTGATCGGTAGATTTTCTCAGAACTAATTCAAGGTAAGTTCGTATATTAATGTAACAGCCCGTTTTTAGTTAAACCAAAATAGTCATTTTGGGACCACAAAATCGAAGTCAAAATATTTATTTTATTATTATTTTAATTTTACAGCATGATAACATGTTGGCGTGAAAATTTCGTTAAGAAATTTTAGCGTTTGAATGCTTAATTTGATAGAAAGGACTAAATCGCGTAAGGTGCAAATCTAGAGTTCTATA
This sequence comes from Gossypium rotundifolium, assembly GCA_025506655.1. NCBI lineage: Eukaryota > Viridiplantae > Streptophyta > Magnoliopsida > Malvales > Malvaceae > Gossypium > Gossypium rotundifolium. The sequence goes on from CP106733.1 coordinate 136,004,812, forward strand.
TGTTAAAGGTATTAAATGGCCATGGAATTAATTAGTTGAGGGATGTATATGGTAATTATACCATTGTTTTAGTAAGTTGACAATTATGGGCTTAAAATGGATGATATTCATGGTTTTTAATTAAGGTTAAATTTGTAATTCAATAAATAAATTAAAGTAAAATAACCTAAACTAAGTTATCATCTTCTTCATGCTATATTCCACAGAAAATTAGAACAAAGAAAGCCATTAAAGACTCTTCAAGGTTTGGCCATAGTTCTTTAGTGAATGGCATGTATTTTTGACTCGATTTTTAATGATTTCTATGTTTTTATGATCATTGCAACTAATACTAGCTAGCCCAAGGACTATTTTGCAAAACTATTAAAGATTTTAAAAGTTTCCTTTGATGAATATGTATGATTTTTATGTTTGATGTTAGATTATGAACATTTATTATGAATTATACAAGTTTTGTTAAGTGATTTTTAGAGAAAATGCAAAATATGGATTAAATTGAGAAATGTGTAAAGTTAGTGGTAAAAATGTGGAATAAATGAAAAATATGGGCTTCTAGGGGCATTATATTAATTTGGCTAGCATGGGTTTAATTGGAATTTCATTAATTTGTGATTTTGTGAAATAAAAACTAAATTGTAAAAATGTGAAAGTTTAGGGGCTAATGTGTAAAATAATTCAAATGCATATTTTGGATTAAATTGAATAAATAAATGATTAAATGAGTCAAATTTTAATATATTTAGATCAAGAGAGGAGAAATATAGACTTAGATCGGGAAAGAACAAAGTTACGAAATAGTTGACTCGATTCACCATTTTAGCAACCGAGGTAAGTTCGTATGCAATGAGATTTATTTATGATTGTGTTTAAATGCTTTGATATTGCATAAACTATGGAAATGAGACTACAGACATGTTCAACAACGATTTGAGAATGATTCGACAATAGATTGAAAGTGATTCAACTACGATTTGGTATTGAAATCTCGATTGAACCTTAGGAATAATTTAGGATACTAGTGACATGTCATTAGGGACACTTTGAGTTGGCTTCGGGCCATGATTTAGCACTTTGGGTGTGAGATAAACCGATTTGGCTTTAGGCCATGCATATCGGCTGATTTGGCTTCGGGCCATGATATCAGAACTTTGGATATAAGTTACCTTGATTTGGCTTCGGGCTATGTATAAGTACTTATCATGTGAGGCCATTGAGTATCCAACTCCTATTCCGAATGGTTCAACGGGTAAATGAAAGATGTGGTTGAGTATGAGATTGGAACAAGATGGTACAGGTACATACAAAAATGAATTGAGTATTGAAACTATGGAATTGATGAGTTCCTTGGTAAGTTATGTGAATGATCATTGATAGCTTTGTGATTTAATAGAATTGTTGTATATTGCTTTCTATTATTTGAATGATTAATGAATAGTGATATTTGCTCAATGTTAACATACGAACTTACTAGGCTATATAGCTTACTTTGTTGCTTTTCCATGTTTTATAGTGATTTCAAAGCTAGCTCGGATTCGGAGATTGTCGGAAACTTCATCACACAATCCGCTGACACTTTGGTACTTTTGAAACTATGTTTTGGGTCATATGGCATGTATAGGGACTTTGAGTCAATTTTGGTAAATGATGTAGCCATTTGAGTTGGCTTATAAATATCAATGTTTGGTTTGTATATAGCCAAGGAAGTTGACATATTTTGGTTGATTTGGATGTGTTTATAAATGTGCTAATGGTTTTGTTTTAAGTTTGGTAATTAACCTATCTTGTGAGATTGAGGTTGGATTTATGATGTTTAATGATATTAGGTATTTTAAATGTTAAAGGGTTGATAATTGGGAAGCTATGTGCTTGTGAATTGGTACATGATAATGCATGCTTGGAAGGGTTTAGTTAATTGAATTGTATATGTGAATTAGGCATGAAATTATATGTAAATTGTGGTATATTTGTGATTTGTATTGATGGTAAAGAAATGGTATGATTTGAACAATTTTTTATGGTATTTGGCTACATATTTGTGTCTTGAATTGGTACCATTTGGATTGTTTAGGTACATGCAAATTTGGGTGGCTAAATGGCTTGGTAAATAGCCTATTTTTGTCCACACGGGCGGAGACACGGGCGTGTGTGACATGCGTTTATGTTACACGGCCGTGTGTCCCCTGGTGTGGTTTTAGAAATCAAGTCAGTATGCTCTACACGGTCTCACACATCGGCGTGTGACTTGGCTGTGTGGCATAAGTCAGTATACCCTACAAGTTTGACACAGCTTAGTACACGGTCTAGCACACGGGCATGTATGACCATTTTTAGAGCACACGGGCTAGTCACATGCGTGTGTGTGTTGGTCGTGTGACCCAAGTCAGAGAGTTACACAGGGTCAGACACGGGCTGGGACACGGCCATGTGCTCCCATTTTGAATGTACACATGGCCTACGACACGGGTGTGTCTAGTGGTCATGTGAGACACACAGCCTGGCCACACGAGCATGTGTCCCCTGTTTTGAGAAAAATTTTCAAAGTTTCATGAAAGTTACTTGAGTTATTGGTTTAGTCCTGAACCACCCCCAAAGCATGTTTAGAGCCTCATAGGCTCATAATAGGGATCATGTGATTGATATTGATTGATGATTTCTTATAATGTGAAAATTTATGTAGAGTTGAATGTTTAATTGTTTTATAAGTCAAGAAATACTTTATAACCCTATTCTAGCGTTGAATACGGGTGAGGGGTGTTACAATTAATAAGCTTAAAATTATATGTGTTTACATGCTTAATTAACATAATTGTGATGATACGACACTATGGAAATTCTCAAAAAGATATTGAAAATTGTATGGATCCCGGTTGAACCTTAGGAATAGATAGGATACAAATGACATGTCATTAGGGGTTATCGTGTTTTAGGTGCTGGTCCCGTACGTTCTACCGGTGGCTGAGTTTTCTAGCATGTGTTGCGGTTACTCGTCAGCTTGTATGAGTATCACCGTGTAGCTACGTCTTCATCGTCAACTTGTGTGACCAGACCTAGTGATGGCTCGAGAGTGGGCATCTATATGAGATATGAGATAGAGATGGTTTCGACCATGTTTTGGCACTTAGTGTGCAAAATTCCTTGAGTATCCGATATTATTACAAATGGTTCAACAGGCACAGTGATACAGGTATGTATGTGAATCATGTGGAAATTGAATCTATGAGATTCGTGATTTCATAATTAACTTTGTTGGTGGTTATATGTTAAGCTAATGAGACTAATTGAATTACATTATGATTTAAATTACTTATTTAATTGTGGTTGATTGGTAAGTTATATTCGTAGTTATTCGAACTTACTAAGCTTAATTTCTTACTTAATTTACTTTTTCGTGTTTTTATAGTGATTCGAAAGCTCGCTCGTTTTGGAAGTTGTCGGAGATTGCATCACACTATTGAAATATTATTTTGGTACTTTTGGACTTTATGTTTTTGGTTATATGGCATGTATTGGTTATTTGGCTAATGGAAGCCTATATGGTTTGTTTTTTTTAGCCATTGTTGTGGCTTGACAATGGTATATGTTTTGATATGTAAATAGGTGTAAATGGCCCTTTGATATGTGGTTTAAAATTGCTATGTGAATGCCTCATTGTGAATTGGTATTTAAGGTAGCAAATGCTTGAAATTGAGAATGTATTTGCATGCTAAGTTTTAGGCAAGATAGTTGATATATGTAATTGACCATTTAGGTAGTTTTTGTTTGAGGTGATTTTGGCATGTTTTAAAATGATAATTTGAAATGCCTATGAAATTAGGATTGATGGTAATGAAATTGTATGATATAGACTTGGTTGTGATTGGTTTGAATTCTTATTGATGATATGGTTATACGCTTTTTGGTATATGTAGGTTGGTGCCACATTGGGTGAGAAACAAGGCTTGAAAAATTACCTATTTTGTCCACAAGGGCAGAGACAAGAGCGTGTGTCTTAGCCGTGTGTGACACATGGCCAGTGCACAGCCATGTGTGACACATGGCCAGGTGACACAGCCATGTGTCCCTTGATACTTATTTAGGAACCAAGTCAGTAGCTTCACACGGCCTAGCACACGGGCGTGTGGCCTAGCTATATGGCACAAGTCAGTATACCCTCAAGTTTTCACATGGCTTAGCACACGGCGTGTGAGGCCATTTCGAAGGGTACACACACGGAACAGGCGTGTAGTCTGGCCGTGTGACTCAAGTCAGTAAGTTATAAGGGGTTGGGCACAGGCTGAGACATGACCATGTGATCCCAATTCAAATGTCTACACGGCCTATGACACGGGCATGTCTTTTGGCCGTGTGAGACACACGGCCTGGCCACACAGGCGTGTGTCCCCTGCACTTTAAAAATTTTCAATGTTTTTCCAAAATTTCCTTGAGTTCTTAATTTAGTCCTGAACCATTTCTAATGCATGTTTTAGGACTTGAGGGCTTGTGTTAGGGACTATATGATTGAATTTGAATGTCTTTTGTTTAGATATGAGAAATGAATATGAAATGTATGATTGTTTAAGTAATAAGTTCGGTAATGCTCCGTAACCCTATTCTGGCAATGGATACGAGTTAGGGGTGTTACATTTATTGGTATCAGACCTACGGTTTAGTCGATTCTAGGACTAACGTAGCATATGTGAGTCTAGCTATACATGTCATATTTAACCTGTGATAGTGTTATATCTCTTGATAGTTTTAAATCATGTTTTCATATAGTAATGAATTCCAATCGAGCTGACTCCGATGATGTAGAAAGTAATGCACCAGCCTCCGTTCACGGAGTACTACCATCTGTTCGAGACCCGTATCTGAGGGTCGTGGAGGAGAGGCCAAGGAAGCCTTCTTCCAAATGTTGAAAGAGTGGTTTTTTGAGTTTTTTCAAATGAATTCGGCTGCTCAACAACCTCCGCCCTAACTATTCCCTAATCGATTCCCGTAGCTTCTCAAGTTTTGGAACCCGTACGTTTAAGCAAACCGCCTGTTGATAAATTCGAAAGTTTGGGGCTAAAGAGTTTAGAGCTACAGTAGATGATGATCCTATGAGAGCCGAGTTTTGGCTAGAGAGTACGATCTGGGTATTTGATGAGCTGTCGTGTACACCATCAAAATGCATTAAATATGTTGTTTCTCTTCTGAAAGATGCTGTATATTAGTGGTGGAGCACATTAATATTTGAAGTGTCGAGAGAACAGGTCAAGTGGGAATTCTTTTAGATCGAGTTCAAGAAAAAGTACATAAGTCAGTGATTTCTTGATCAGAAGCGCAAAGAATTTCTAAAGTTGAAACAGGTCATATGGCTGTAACCGAGTATGAAAAAGAATTCATGAGATTGAGTAAGTATGCTTGAGAGTGCGTCTCCACTGAAGAAATTATGTGTAAACGATTTGAAGACAGGTTGAATGAAGACATTAAGCTTCTAGTCTGGATTCTTGAACTGAAAGAATTTGTTGTGTTAGTTGATAGAGCACACAAGGCTGAGGAGCTTAGCAAAGAAAAGAGAAAATTTGATTTTGAGGTTAGAGATTTGAGAAAGAGGTTAATGGGTAAATCGTACCATTCATCGTCAAAGAAATCAAGAGATTATTATAACCGTTCAACTGCTTCAATGGGGTATTCCAACAAAGATCGTGGTAAGCAACACATGAGTCTAAAAACTCAAGCCACTTCAGTATCGAGCATTGGTAGTGTTAAAACCAACAAACTTGAGTGTCAACAATGTGGAAGACAACATTTTGGAGACTGTTGGATGAATAATAAGGCCTGTTTCAGATGTGGCTCACAAGAGCTTATTCATGATTGTGCTGAGTTATCTGAGAAAGAAAAATTTCTGAATACAAGGCCGAGTAATATAGTTTCCAGAGGGAGATCGCCTCGAAATACTAGAAAAGTGACTAGTAGCAAAGGTGTAACAAAGGATTCTGCTGTGAGATCCGAGGCTCAAGCACCAGCCAGAGCTTATGCTATTCGTGCTCGCGAGGATGCATCGGCACTAGATGTTATCACCGGTATTTTTTCTCTTTATGACATTGATGTAACTGCTTTAATTGATTCTGGATCGACTCATTCATATGTCTGTATAAATTTAGTGTCTAGTAAGAATTTTCCTATTGAGTCCACTGAATTCATAATTAAAGTATCAAACCCCTTAGGTCAATATGTCCTAGTTGATAAAGTTTGCAAGAATTGCCCTTTGATGACAATGGGTTACTATTTTTCGGCTGATTTAATACTTTTACTGTTTGATGAATCTGATGTGATCTTGGGTATGGGTTGGTTAACTCTACATGATGCTGTTGTAAATTGTAGATGAAAGACTATTGAGTTGAAATGTCAGAATAGTAAAATTCTTCGTATTGAATCGATGATTCGAGTGGGTGGCCTATTGTGATATCGGCTATACTAGCTCAGAAATATGTAAGGAAAGGTTACGATGCTTATCTTATGCATGTACTGGATACAAAAGTGTCAGAATCGAAGATCGAATCAGTGCCAGTGGTTTGTGAATATCCAGATGTGTTTCTAGAAGAGTTAACTGGGTTGCCACCAGTCTGAGAAGTTGAGTTTGCTATTGAGTTAGTACTGGGACCATCCCCGATATCGATAGCTCAGTATAGAATGGCTCCTACAGAGTTAAAAGAGTTGAAATCTCAGTTGCAAGAGTTAACAGATGAAGGATTTGCACAACCTAGTTTCTCGCCTTGGGGTGTACCAGTTCTGTTCGTCAAGAAGAAAGATGGATCGATGAGATTATATATCAATTATTGACAGTGTAACAGACCGAATCTGACCCTAATCGGAATGGTGGTTTCGGGACCACGAATATGAGCCTGAGAAATATTTAAATATCATATTTAGTGTTTATTATATATGAATTTATATGTGTGAAAATTTCGTAGAAAAATTTTATCGTTTGAGTATTGAATTTGATAAAAAGGACCTAATCGTGTAAAAAGTAAAAGTTACAAACTAAAGTGTAATGTGTTAAATTGAGCATGGCTTTTTAATAGGAAGTATTGAAAGGGTAAATAACCCATTTTAAGGGTTAGTGGCCGGCCATGGACAATTGTGTCCTTAAGTTAAAATGTTTAATTATTTTAAATATAAGGTTAGTTTAGTAATTTGGTAAATATTTATTATATGTTAAAATAACCAAGAAAAAGAAAGCCATCATCTTTTGACTCATCCATGGACGAATGTGGAGGAAGGAAATAAGCTTTAAACTCTTTGAAATTTCGGCACTTTGAAGCCAAAAATCTAAGGTGAGTTTTAGTTAGTTTTCGATAAATTTTACGTTTTTGAGATCGTTGCTTCGAACCGTAACTGACCCATGTTGTAATTTTTGAATCTAAGCATGCTTGATGTTCGGTTATTGATAGATTTATATAGTTTTTGATGTTTGATGATGTTAGATAAAAGATAAGCTAAAGATTAGTATATTATGTATTGGAAGTTTTGAGGAATTTTTGTTTTTAGGGCCAAATTGTAAAAATAAAAATTTGAGAGGGCTTAAATGCAAAATAAATGAAAGAAATGGACTTGTATGGTCCTTATACATATTCGGCCCTTGAGTGTTATGTTGAAATAATGTCTATTTTGTGTGTTATGCAAATAGGACTAAGTTACAAAGTTGTGAAATATTAGGGGTAAAATAGTAATTTACCCATTTATGTGCTTAGGGACTAAATTGAGATGAATTGTGCTTGAATGAGCTAAATTTTAATGTGTTTTAGATCAAGAGCAAAGAAAAACGGATTTGGATCGGGGAAAGACGAAGGTTCTCGAATAACCGATTTGCACGGTCTATCGACAACCGAGGTAAGTCCTTAAGCAAGTATAGGTTATCGAATTATTTATGAACGCATTAAATGATAATGTTCGATAAAATTTAGTATAAAATCTTGTGTTAGCCGAATGTGAAAGTTTTAGAATGGATTGGTTGAAATTTTATTCAATGTGATGTGTATAAGTGTTTTTGGTTTGCTATGTGATAAAATATGTGAATTATAAGTGGTGGTGATTTATTTCGGGCTTCAATGCCTAGCAGGCTTCGTGCTAGTGATTTATTTCGGGCTTTAAGCCTAGCGTGCCTAGTCTTAGGTGATTTATTTCAGCTTTAAGCCTACTTGAGCCTAGTCTTGGTGATTTATTTCAGACTCCGAGCCTAAAGGAGCCTTGTCTTGGGTGTTACTTATCGGGCTTTACCGCCTAGCAGGCTTGGTACCGGTGATGTGTTTTATAAAGGATAAACAGAATATTATTTAAGGCAAATCATAACTAAGGTATCTAGCTAACTGTTCAGGTAAGCACGTAAGGTATGTTATGTTTTATATTACTCGAGTTAAATTAATATTATGGGAATTGTGTTATATATGTTTGAGGCTAAGATTGATGTGTATGAGTATTATATGATTGAATTCGAGTTTGAAGCATACTATTATGGAAATTGGCCTTCAAGTAGAAATGCTAAGAATAAAGGAGATTTTAGTGCAATAACATGGTTGGTATGAATGCGATACCTATCTGAAATGGAGCATGTGATTTTGGTAATATACTTATCTGAGCTTCAAGGAGATGTAGGTTGAAGGAAATGAAGTACAATTACTTATGTTAATGAACTATTAGCATTGACCTTGTACAAATAAATATACTTAAATGTTTATGTGAAATGTTATAAGTTGAATGTTTTAATTGTTTAAATGTTTAAATGTTATATTATCGTGAGCTTAGGACTTACTAAGCTAGTAAGCTTATTTGTGTGAAATGTTCTCCTCTGTTTTATAGAATTTTGGTTACGCTAAGGGCTCGAGAGGATCGTCAAGAAAGTCGCCCACACTATCAACTATTTTGGTACTCTTTTAGTTGTGTTAATTTAGATAAAGGCATGTATAGGAGGGATTTGAAAATGATTGTGTTTGAATGAAACCTTAATATTATATGTATTATAGCCATACGAATATGGCTTAAGTTTTATGTTTATTTGTGTGAAGATGCATGGTTTGATAATTTAGTAATGCTTATGAGTATATTATTATGATGCAAAAGTATTAGAAATTTTGTTTGGGCATATTCGGTTTTAATCTAGGTGTATATCACTTTATGTATATATATATATATATATATAGGTTGGTCATGGCACCTATATGTAATATGTTTAGTGGAGTAATATTTATCATATTAAATATGCATATTTTGTTTGAATGAGTAATATAAAGTTTATAATAATAAGAAATGAATATGTTTCTTGATGGGTTAGTTACAAATCCAAGCGAATGGTGCCATAGTATATTCGGCCAAGGTGTAATATTATATATGTTGATTAGTAATTGATTATTGGTTGGTAAAATGGTTCACTTGATTTAATATATATAGGTATTATAGTATTACAAATGAAACTTAGCTTCTGGTATATGAATTTTGGTTGATACCCGATATATGTATATATCGTGAATGTTTAAGTTATGTGATTTAAACATTTGTGTGTATTAAGTACGGGTAGTAAAACTCGTCATACTTTTAATCTTTATTTATTTATTTTAATTGGTAGTAATGTTATACAATATGATAATGATTGCATTGCTTGTACTTGAATTCAATTGAAGTCCACTTCGAAATTGAGTCTAATGTAGTAATGCCTTTCAACCCCAATCCAGCGACGGATATGGGTTAGGGGTGTTACAGACAGCTCAACAAAAGTTACGATCAAGAACAAGTATCCATTGCCGCGAATTGATGATTTATTTTCTAAGATTGATTTGAGTTCTGGTTATTATCAATTGCGGGTTAAAGATTCTTATATGCCGAAAATTGCATTTAGAACCAGGTACAGACATTATGAATTTCTTGTTATGCCATTTGGGTTAACTAACACTCCTATCATATTTATGGACTTGATGAATAGAATTTTTAGACCGTATTTAGATAGTTTCATTGTTGTATTCATTAATGATATTCTAATCTACTCTCGAGATGAGTCTGAACATGCCAAGCATTTGAGAATTGTGTTACAAACTTTGAGAGATAAACAACTATTTGCTAAATTCAACAAATGCAAGTTTTGGCTCCGAGAAGTTGGATTTTTGGGACACATTGTTTTGGCGGAAGGCATCAAAGTTGATCCGAGCAAAATTTCAGCGGTTGTTGACTGGAAACCACTAAGAAACATTGTTGAGGTTAGAAGTTTCTTGGGTTTAACAGGCTATTATCAGGGATTTGTTAAAGGTTTTTCAATGATAGCTACATAAGATGACACGATTATTACGGAATTATGTAAAGTTTGAGTGGTCTGAGAAATGTCAACAGAGTTTTAATCAGTTGAAAGCACTGTTAACAAAAGCACTAGTTTTGGTTCAGCCTAGCCGTGTAAAGAGTTTGTAATTGTAACACCCCAAACCCGACCTAGACATTTTGACCGAATCTGACGTGTCACATCGAAACGTCTTTCAAAATCAAGGCTTGTTGGTAGGAAACTGTTTGAGTTAAAATCCATTTAATTTTTATTACTTGAGAAAATTTTTGGCAAATTAAGTTATTAAGTTTGAAAAATCGCTTATTAAAATGATTGCCATGTTTGTTACCTTTTGTTTCTTAGTTAATTAAAATTCGCGGAAGCTACTCTTATTAAAATCACCTTGCAGTTTGAAAATGCATGTTTGTCTTCAAAATAGTTATTATCTTTTTTTTAAAAAACATGTTTGTATCAAGTTGGCAGTTAAAAATGAGAAATTAAAACCCAATAAAAAAGAAAATTAAATCCACCAAAGGCCTTAGTACCAAAATCAATAGCCCAATATAAAAGAGATGTATAAGTCTAAAACAACCATCAGCGAACGTATGGCCACCTCCGAGGCCCTCGCGGCTTCAAATCGTCTAAGGTTAGGGATTACCTGAAAGGTTAAAAACGGGGTGAGTTTATAAAAATTCAATGTGTAATCCCCTATCATTCAGTTAGAAATATATGTAGTAACAGTCTGGGCCTAAGCTCTATTCAGTACAGTACAATGAGGGTTTTAACCCAAAACAGTAACAGGGTAGGATGGGCCTTAGCCCATTACAATATCAAAATTAGAAATAGAATACATGTGGACCTAAGCCCAATACAGTGACAGTATCAGTAATAGAAATGCAACAATGCAATCATGCAACCCATCCCAATCAAGCTAACACACCACCCATACCAACCCTACACTTCTATGGGGATAAAATCGACCCACCCAGCCAACACACTAACATCAGCACCGGTTGCGGCACTAATCGATGTCGCAAACAAAGTCGCCGATGTCGGTGGCTAAGAGCCATAAACAGGATAGCTATAATGCCATGAGTATAGTAATATGATTGGCACAAAGCCATCGGTGGTAGTAATATGGTTAGCACACAGCCGTCAGTAACGGTAATATGATCGGTACACAACCATTAGTAACAGTAATATGATCAGCACAAAGCCATCAGTAGCAGTGATATGATTGGCACACAACCATAAGTAGCATCGCGACAAAGTCGGCATAACGGTATCGCGACAAAGTCGCCAAGAATGAATCGCGACAAATTGCGCCAAGATTAGTGATTGTGGCAAAGCCACCGATCTGATACTTCCTTCATATGAGATCCCAACCTCATGCAGTATGTCGTGTATGCAAAATGCCATGCTCAGAATCACAGACAAATCAGTCATTTAAATCATAGACAGATCAGTCATTTACGTCACAGACAAATCAATCATTTACATCGAGGGACAAAATAGTCATTTTACCCTTTGAGGGTATATCGGTCACTTCACCTAATAGAGGTATTACAGTCATTTTACCTACCGGGACATCACGATCCTTCTACCCTACAGGGGTATTATGGTCATTTACCGACCATTTTACCCTACAGGGACATTACGGCCATTTTATCCTACAGGGGCATTACGGTCATTTTACCCTACAGGGGCACTACGATCATTTTACCCTATAGGGGCATTACGGTCATTTTACCCTACAAGGGAATTACGGTCATTTTACAACCTTTCCAATGGTCTACAGTCGCCTCGAGCAACATAGATAACATATATGGTCAAAACGGTGTAAATGGGCCCAAAGCCTAATATTTGGCCCAAGTGGGCCCACAAGCTCGTGTAGCCCATTTAGCCCAAATTTAGTCATGGCTATGTAAATGTTATAGCCCAGTTCAGTAAATATCACTTATCGTGGATTTGTTTCGTATGGGGCCCACGAGCCCATTAGGCCTACATGGCCCATTTTAGCCCAACGAGGCCCATAACAGCCCCATCAATGCAAATGTCACAGTCCAAACTTACCACATCACATATATTTTATCTGTGTGGCCTATAAGCCTCACGGGCCCACATGACCCATTTTTACCTAAACGACCCCAAGACCACGAGGCTTCGTGGTGGCCTTCTGAACTAATGCCCATGTTCATGGGCTCGGTTTACCACACGCACGATCGCACTCTCGTGTGGCATCATACGCCATATTTTTGGCTTTTTGGCATTTTACCGATCTGCAGCCATAGTAAACAACACATACTTTCGGCTTTTCAGCCGATCATCGAATACCGCATACAAATATGCACCTTTATCCCGCGTTTGACAATCACGATATCAGGCGTACAGTTACACACCCTCATCAGATTTTAAGCCGCTTATCATTTACAGAAAATAGTTACACACCTTGCGAAGCTGAGTAACTATTCACGCCCAAAGCCTCTACAGCACAAGTGGATCACTAATCCTCCAAAGTCACTTATTTGAACTGATCACTTGTCAGAGTTGTGAATCTGCAGTACCACAGATTCCCATAAATATGATTGGTTAAAACCTAAGTTTTAGAATCCCTACCAATACCAAAGAAGCATTCAGCCAAAACACTTACCCCCAAGTAATTGCTTCAGATGCCCTGAAATACCAGAGAAACCCCCCCTTCGAAAGCCAAAATCGAATAGTGGAAAAGAAAAGAGTAAAGTTGAAAGTTTGAGTATTCGGCCAGTTGATAGATGTTAGCGTCACAAGGAAATGAAACATAGACAATCACCAATAGCAAAATTTGACCAAACCACCTTTCACTACAAGGTTAAGCTATTCGGTGAATAAAAAAATAATCGGCTTAGGGAATCAAGAGATACAAAGGGATTATGTTCGGCCAAAGGAGAAAGCCAAGAGGAGAAGAAGATGAATGAGAGGAAAATTTGGCTATTGAAAATGAATTGACAGAATGAGAAGAAAGGATTCAGTGTAAGCAAAGAAGATGAAACAAATTCGGCCAAAGAAGAAATTAAGGGAAAAAGAAAAGAAGGCTTTTAAGAGAATTTGGCATTTGCTTACTTGTGTTTCGGCAAAATGAAAAACAATTACAAAATAATGCTGAAAAGGAATAGACCCGAATGGTCAAAAACACTGCACGAAATGCCACAAGGAGAAAACTGAAACACTAATCAACTTCTACACTCACCCAAACGCCGAAAATGCATCCAAAGAGTTCTCTTAGCCAAATTCCCTTGTTCTAGCTACCAAATTCGGCTATCACTCCCCTCAACCTCCCATAATCCACTCTTACAATCTCTTAACCTACCAATTTGCATCACTTTCAAACTCCTCCAACACCAACCTTCATCCATATCCCTTGAATCTCTCCCCCAAGACCAATTCCACAACCACCTCAGCAGAATTCCACTACAACACAAACATTAGGTGTCACAGATGCAAAATAAATACCCATCATAATACTATGCCAACACTCAAACCTCAGATCCCCTTGCTACACTTGTAATGCCACCACTACTACACTAACAGGCTCTTTATGTCACATTTTACCTTCAATTAATTAAAAGGTCTAAAGGCCAAAGTCTAGGTTCCTTTAAAAGAAAAACCAAAACAAATTGCAAGGGCCAAGACTTGAACCCAGGCTCCCTTGCAACCTTAATGACGCCACAACCACTACAGCACATGCTTCCTTATTTCTTTTTTTTACACAATAATTTAGAAGGCCTACATCTAAGCATCCAGAGTTTTATCCACTTAAAACCAAATTTTTTGCTAAAGCCCAGGTTTGAACCCAGGACTTTTCGAACTCCTCTCAGGACCCACAACCACTTGAACAGGCATTTACTTGTGTCATTTCCTAGCTCACATAAACTTTTATGCACAGTTTTCTAACCGTTCCCTTACTAAAGGCCCAATACTTTTAGGCCCAATTTCTGAGGCGTTACAGTGATTTTCAGTGATACATCCTTGAATGGTTTAGGATGTGTTTTAATTCAAGAAGACAAATTGATAGTGTATGCTTCCAGACAGTTATAAATGCACGAGAAGAATTATCCGACACATGACTTGGAGTTGGCTGTGATCGTGTTTGTATTAAAGATTTGGCGACACCATTTGTTTGGTGAAAAATGCCATATTTTTACTGATCATAAGAGTTTGAAGTATTTGATCTCAAAAAGATATGAATTTGCAACAACGAAGATGGCTCGAATTGTTGAAAGACAATGTGTTAGTAATCGATTATCATCCGGGGAAAGCGAATGTAGTCGCGGATGCTTTGAGTAGAAAATCTTTGTTGGTTTTGAGAGTGATGAATACATGGTTGACTTTATTTAATGATGGATCAATTTTAGCTGAGTTAAAAGCTAAATCGGTGTTTCTTGAACAAATTGGTGAAGCTCAAAAATATGATAATGAATTGAAAGCTAAAAGAGTACAGTGTGAGTTAACTTCTGATTTAGAGTTTTAGATTGGAATAGATAATTGTTTATTGTGCTGAGGTAAAGTTTATGTACCGAAAAATTCAGAGCTTGTATAGAAAATTTTACACGAAGCACACAGTGGTTGCTTATTTGTTCATCCGGGGAGTATTAAGATGTACATTGATCTGAAATAGATGTACTTGTGGTCGGGTATGAAATGTGACATTTTTGAATTTGTGTTGAGATGATTGATTTGTCAACAGGTTAAAGCCAAACATCAAGTGCCTTCGGGACTATTACATCTAGTAATGATACCTTAGTGGAAGTGGGATAGAGTTATGA
The DNA here is from genome assembly GCA_025506655.1 of Gossypium rotundifolium. Classification (NCBI taxonomy): domain Eukaryota; kingdom Viridiplantae; phylum Streptophyta; class Magnoliopsida; order Malvales; family Malvaceae; genus Gossypium; species Gossypium rotundifolium. The sequence continues at coordinate 136,019,878 of CP106733.1, forward strand.
TGGATTTCGTATCGGGATTACCCGCCTCTCGAAAAAGAAAGATGTTATCTGGGTTGTTGTTGATCGTTTGATGAAATCTGCATATTTCATTATGATACGTATAGATTTTTCACTTGATAGATTAGCTGAATTGTACATTTCAGAGATTGTTAGATTGCACGGAGTGCCAGTCCCCATTATTTCTAATATAGATCCACGGTTTACATCACAATTTTGAAAGAAATTGCAAGAGGCTTTGGGTACACGATTACATTTTAGCACTGCATTTCATCATCAAATCGATGGTCAGTCTGAAAGAGTGATTCAAATTCTCGAAGATATGCTTCATTGCTGTGTTTTAGAGTTTGAAGGCAACTGGGAAAAATATTTACCATTGTTGGAATTCGCGTATAATAATAGTTATCAGTCGAGCATAAAGATGAAACTGTATGAATCTTTATATGGTCGTAAATGCCGAACTCCGTTGTACTGGACTGAGCTTAGTGAGAAAAAGATTCATTGGGTTGATTTGATCAGAGAGACTGAAGAGAAAGTGAAAGTAATTCGTGATAGTTTGAAAGTAGCTTCAGATCGACAAAAATCATATGCGAATTGAAATGTAAGGATATTGAATTTCAAACCGGTGACAGAGTGTTTCTGAAAGTATCGCTGTGGAAGAAGATTCTTCGATTTGGTCGTAAAGGGAAATTGAGTCCGCGATTTATTGGGCCGTATGAGATTATAGAGAGAATAGGGCCATTGGCATATCGACTTAAATTACCATCAGAGTTGGAAAGGATTCATAATGTATTTCATGTATCCATGTTACAACGGTATCGATCAGATCCTTCACATATAATTTCTCTAGTAGAAGTTGAAATTCAGCCCGACATGTCATATAACGAAAAATCGATCAGAATTTTGGCCCAAGAGATTAAAGAATTAAGAAACAAAAACATAGATTAACTTAAAGTTCTTTGGCAACGTCATAGAAATGAAGAGGCTACATGGGAACCCAAAGAAGATACGAGGAAATAGTACCCTAACCTATTTTCTGGTAAGATTTTCGGGGACGAAAATTCCTAAAGGGGGAGAGTTGTAACAACCTGTTTTTAATGAAATCATAACAGTGGTTTTGAGACCACAAATCTTATGTAAAAATATTTATTTTATTATTATTTTAATATCTACATCATCATAGTAGAGTCATATGAATTTTTTTTAAAGAAATTTTACCGTTTGCATGCTCAATTTGATAAAAAGGACTAAATCGCGTAAAGTGTAAAAGTTGTGTTCTAGTAGCTAAAGGTATTAAGTAGCTATAGAACCTTAAATTATAATCCATTATGAGGTAATTAGACCATTTATGTTGATAATGGAATGTGATGGCTTGGTATAAGTGAAATTATGAATGTTTTTAAATGTTATAATAGTAAAATGGCAAATAAATGATTAATTAAATAAAACAAAACCAAGCTATCATCTTTATTCATCCTTCTTCAATCGAAATTAGGGATTTAGAAATCCATTTTTGAGCTTGATATTCGGCCAAGCTTAGAAACTCAATTGGTAAGTGATTTTTGTTCTGTTTTTAATGATTTTTATGTTTTTGGAGTCGTTGTAACTTAATCTAGCTAGCTTAGGGACTAATTTATGAAATTGTTAAAGTATTAGGGTTTTACCATTGACGAATATGTATGTGTTTTGATATTTGATGATAGAAAATGAATGGTTGTTATTAGATAAACAAAATATGTAAAGTGATTTTGGTTGAAAATGTCAAATAAGGATTTATTTGTAAAATGTAAAAATTATGTGGTGAAAGGTGTGAAATAATGAAATATGTGGGATGCTATGAACATATATAAAATTCCGTTAGCATGGGTGTGTATTAAATTGCATGAATTTGCATTTTTATAAGATAGAGACTAAATTGAAAAGAAGTTAAATGTTTAGGGGCAAAATAGTAATTTTTCCATAGCATGAATTTTTGGATTGAATTGAATAGAATGAGACTTAAAGTAGTTAAATGTGATTATATAGATCAAGAAAAGCCACGTTCGAATTTAGATCGAGGCAAAAGATAAAGTAGTGGATTGATCGGTAGATTTTCTCCAAACTAATTTGAGGTAAGTTTGTATATTAATAAGCTTAAAATTATATGTGTTTACATGCTTAATTAATATAATTGTGATGATACGACACTATACTATGGAAATTCTCGACGAGATATTGGAAATTGTATGGATTCTGGTTGAACCTTAGGAATAGATAAGATACAAATGACATGTCATTGGGGTTACCGTGTTTTGGGTACTGGTCCCGTACGTTCTACCGATGGTTGAGTTTTCCAGCATGTGTTACGATTACTCATTAGCTTGTGTGAGCAGCACCGTGTAGCTATATCTTGACCATCAGCTTGTGTGTGCAAACTCAGTGATGGCTCGAGAGTGGGCATCTATATAAGATATGAGATAGAGATGGTTTCGACCATGTTTTGGCACTTAGTGTGTGAAATTCTCGAGTATCCAATATTATTCCAAATGGTTCAACGGGCACAGTGATATTACGAGAGTATATGAGTTCGATATGAACCAGTACAGGTATGTACGTGAATCATGTGGAAATTGAATCTATGAGATTTGTGATTTCATAATTAACTTTGTTGGTGGTTATATGTTAAGCTAATAAGACTAAATTGAATTACATTATGATTTAAATTACTTGTTTAATTGTGGTTGATTGGTAAGTTATATTTGTAGTTATACGAACTTACTAAGCTTAATTGCTTACTTGGTTTACTTTTTCGTGTTTTTATAGTGATTCGAAAGCTCACTCGTTTTGGAAGTTGTTGGATATTGCATCACACTATCGAAATATTATTGTGGTACTTTTGGACTTTATGTATTTTGGTTATATGGCATGTATAGTTTATTTGGCTAATGGAAGCCTATATGGTTTATTTTGTTTTAGCCATTGATGTGGCTTGACAATGGTATATGTTTTGATATGTAAATAGGTGTAAATGGCCCTTTGATATGTGGTTTATAATTGCTATGTGAATGCCTCGTAATTGAATTGGTATTTAAGATAGAAAATGGTTGAAATTGAGAATGTATTCGCATGCTAAGTTTTAGGCAAGATAGTTGATATGTGTAATTAACCATTTAGTTGTTTTTTTTAAGTGATTTTGGCATGTTTTAATATGGTCATTTGAAATGCCTATGAAATTAGGATTGATGGTAATGGAATTGTATGATATAGACTTGGTTGTGATTGGTTTGGATGCCTATTGATGATATGGTTATACGCTTTTTGGTATGTTTCAGTTAGTAACACAGTGGGTGAGAAATAAGGCTTGGATAATGTCCTATTTTGTCCACACTAGCAGAGACACGGGCATGTGTCTCAGCCGTGTGTGACACATGGCCAGGTGATACAGCCATGTGTCCCCTGATACTTATTTAGGAACCAAGTCAGTAGCTTCACACAGCCTAGCACACGGGTGTGTGGCTTGGCCGTGTGGCACAAGTCAGTATACTCTTAAGTTTTCACACAGCTTAGCACACGGCCTGGCACACGGATGTGTGAGGCCATTTCGAAGGGTACACGGCCTGTCACACAAGCATGTGGTCTGGCCATGTGACCCAAGTCAGTGAATTACACGGGGTTGGGCACGGGCTGGGACACGATCATGTGATCCCAATTCGAATGTCTACACGGCCTATGACACGGGCGTATGTCTTATGCACTTTTAAAATTTTCCATGTTTTCCCAAAATTTTATTGAGTTCTTAATTTAGTCCCGAACCATTTCTAGTGCATGTTTTAGGCCTTGAGGGCTTGTGTTAGGGACTATATGATTGAATTTGAATGTATTTTGTTTAGATATGAGAAATGAATATGAAATGTATGATTGTTTAAGTGATAAGTCTAGTAATGCTTCGTAACCCAATTTTGGCGATGGATACGGGTTAGGGGTGTTACATTTATAGTAAGAATTTAAATGATCATGTGCAGCACTTAGGTTCGATTTTAGAGGTTTTACGCAAGGAAGAGTTATTTGCTAATCTTAAGAAATGCTCATTTTGTACTTGAAAACTTGTTTTCTTAAGTTTTGTAATAACTTTCAAAGGCCTCGAAGTTGACCAAGAAAAGGTAAGTGCTATCCTAGACTAGCCAAGACCGACAAGTGTAAGTCAAGTTAGAAGCTTTCATGGACTAGCTAGCTTTTATCGAAGGTTTGTTAAGAATTTTAGTACTTTGGCCGTACTTTTAACTAGAATCATTAAAAAGAATTCGAACTTCCAGTGGCGAGATGAGCAAGAAAAGTCCTTTAATTTGATATAAGAACAACTCACCAATGCTCTGTTATTAGATTTACCTGATTTTACTAAAACCTTTGAAGTTGAGTGTGATGCTTTAGGTTTAGGCATTGGCGCTGTGTTGATGCAAGGAGGAAGTCCTATAACGTACTTTAGCGAGAAGTTGAATGGTGCTACTTTGAATAACCCGACTTATGTCAAAGAAATGTATGCTTAGTAATAGCGTTGGAAACATGGCAACATTACCTTTGGCCACAATAATTCATTATTCACACTGATCATGAGTCATTGAAGTATTTGAAAGGGCAGCATAAGTTGAACAAACGACACGCGAAATGGGTAGAGTTTCTTGAAACTTTTCCCTATGTCATCAAGTATGAACAAGGTAAAGAAAATATTGTTGCTGATGTGTTGTCACATAGGTATACTCTGAATACAAAATTGCTTGGATTTGAGTATATTAAAAACTTATATGATTCTGATGTTGATTTTGGAAATGTATATCAAGCTTGTGAAAAATTAGCTTTTGGAAAATTTTTTAGACATGACGATTTTTTTTAGAGAAAATAAGCTTTGTGTTCCACAGGGATCCATTCTTGAGATGTTTTTGAAGGAAGCACATGGAGGAGGACTTATGGGTTATTTTGGCGTGATCAAAACTTTAGATGTGTTGCAAGAACATTTCTTTTGGTCACATATGAGAGATGTTGAAAGAATTTGTGAAAGGTGTATCATGTGTAGAAAGGCTAAGTCTAGACTTAAAGCTCATGGTTTGTATACACCCTTGCCCATACCTATGGAACCTTGGGTTGATTTATCAAAGACTTTGTGTTCGGACTTCCTAGATCGAAAAATGGTAGAGATTTTATTTTTGTGGTGGTTGATAGATTTTCTAAAATGGCACACTTCATCCTTGCCACAAAGCTGATGATGCTATGCAAATAGCAAATTTGTTTTTCAAGGAGGTAGTTCAATTGCATGGAATTTCGAGAAGTATAGTTTCAGATCGAGATGCTAAGTTTTGAGTTACTTCTGGAAGACCTTGTGGAGTAAGTTAGGCACAAAGCTGATGCTCTCAACTATTTGTCATCCACAAACAGATGGACAAACTAAAGTAGTTAATCGAACTTTGTCTAAATTATTGAGAGCAATCATATAAAGCAACTTGAAGACGTGGGAAGATTGTCTACCCCTTGTTGAGTTTGCTTATAACCGCACCGTTTATTCTGCTACAAAGTTTTCACCATTTGAGGTTGTATATGGTTTTAATCCTCTTACACTTTTAGATTTAATGCCTTTACCTTCTAATGAGATTGTTAATTTAGTTGGTAAAAAAAAAGAAAAATTGTTAAGAAATTGCTCAAAAGGTGAAAGACAAAATCGAGACAAGAACTAGGTAATATGACATGAAGGCAAACAAGGGCTGCAAGAAAATTTTGTTTGAACTCAGAGATTGGGTCTGGGTGCACATTCGTAAAGAAGGATTTCCAGCCCAACGACAGGTCAAAACTCCTTCCAAGAGGAGACAAACCTTTCCAAGTTATAGAGAGGATTAATGACAACTCCTATAAGCTAGACCTACTAGGTGAGTTCAACATTATTGCTAGCTTTAATGTATCTGATTTATCTCCTTATGATGCAGGTGACAATTTGAGGACAAATCGTTTTGAAGAGGAAGGGAGGGGATGATACATGCATGGGAGCGTCTGATGAAGAATCGATTGGAACAAAATTAAAGTGGTCTATGTCAATACCAATTGTGTTGAAATATGAGGAGAATTCAAGAAGAAATCCAATTGAAATTCCCATTGGGCCTATGACTCGGGCTAGATCCAAGAAGCTTAAAGAGGTGATGTTAGGATTGATTCAGCAAGTTTGGGCCGATCATGAGAAGTCCAAGTTTTATTGGACTCAAGATAACGATCCAATTTCATACAATGTGTTGCATGTGACATTTTGATTAGTTTGAACAAACTTTTCAAATTTTAATTATGTGTTTTGTTTGTTAAATGTATCTTTGTTTAATGATCAGCTTCATTATGTGTTTTGTTGATAAATGCATCTTTATTTAATGTTTTGCATTAAGACATCTACATATTTAAAAATGTGCATTATGTTTTTGTTTATTGAATGTGTCTTTAGTTAATGCTTTACATTAATACATTAGCATCATTTAAGACTTGTATTATGTGTTTTCATATTTAATAAGTCATGCATTAAATCATCTCATTTGTTAATTTACTTCAAGTATTGTTTAAGTTGCATGTTCATTTAATTTGTGTGCATGAGAGTTATTAAATATGCTATTTTTATTAGTGTTTTAAGTTATCATTTAATCAATTTGCATGTTTAATATAGCATTTGGTGGAATCAATTAACGTAAAAAAAGAAAATCAATGCCGGAAACTCTCTATGAAAACTATGATCCTAAAAAATCCATTGTAGAGGAATTGATTCCTCAGAAGGCCAAATTTTGGGATAAAGAGGAGGAGGAGGGGAACTGAATGATGGTCGGTACGCCCTCAGATCAACCTACTTCTTGGAGAGGTAAGCTCGTCGGACACTCCTCAAAAGATGTCTTCAACAGTTCGGATGATAAGGATAATAGTGATATCTTGGAAGGAGACATCTAGAAGACGATTGTGAATGGCGTACCTTTCATAACTTTTTTGGACCGAATCCATCAAATTCTTGTTCACAATATGGATAATACTGTGATTTTAAAACTTCTAGGCCGGAATATTGGTTTTACGATTTTGCAGAATAAAATTTACAATTTGTGGAGACCCAAAAAGCCCATACACATGATGGATATCGAGAATGGATACTTCCTGGTTAAATTTCAGAACAAGATAGATTGCGAAAAGCTCTATCTGAAGGACAATGGATCTTATTTGGTCAGTATTTGACAGTTCAGCCATGGACAATGGCCTTCGATCGTTCTCAGGCTTATCCGAGCATTGTGATGGCATGGATCATATTCCCGGCTCTTCCAAGTTACTTGTATAACAGGAAAATAATTACAGCAATCGGGGAAGTAGTTGGTAAAATGGTTAAGCTTGATTTGAACACCGACAGTAGGATGAGAGGACGTTTTGCTAGATTGGCGGTCTATGTTAATCTGGGAAAACCTTTGATATCACAAATCTTGATCAATGGTAGATCGCAAAAGGTGGAATATGAAGCTTTATCTACTATCTGCTTTCATTGTGGGAGGTATGGACATGTGGAAAATCTCTGTAAATTTAAAAAGTGCTAAACTCATGGTTGATGTGAATCGTGATTTGTCTGCAACAAGCAGTGGAAAACCAGAAGTTGGCCATGGATGATTCGGAGAAGAAAGACGAGAATTACAGGCCGTGGATGATCGTTGAGAGGAAATCAGGGCTTAAATTCAGAGATATTTTCAAAAATCTGTCGGGATTCAAGAAAAGGAAAGGGAAAGATCCCATTTTAGTAGCCTGAATAATATGGATTTAAACAATGAATTTGATAATGGAGAAGTGGCAGACTTTCGGAGTTCTAAAGGGAAAGAAATCGCATCTAGAAATCAGCATATTAAAGACATTGACTCGCATTTTAATAGGCTGAATGATTTATTTAAGAAATCCAATAAGGGCAAACAAAAGGCTGTAGGCCTTAATACTAGATCAGGCCCAATTATCAAAGGAAATGCTGGGCTTATTTTGGACCCTAGCCTGGATAATAATGGTGATAATATAAATGCGCCGGACTTGGAAGAAATTACCTTGGGGTTGGGTTCAGGATTGGCCCAGATACGGATGGATCAGGGTGATCGACAAGTGGGCTAGATGAGTTTAGTTGGCCTGGGAAATAGTAACCGAGCCCTTGCAGCAGAATGTGTGGATAGTGACACGGCAGTGGTTCTTCCTATTGGGGGAGAGTCTTCAACAAAGCAGCATATCCTAACCTCAAAAAAGAATGAAAGAGAAGCCAAAACGGTGGAAGTGGGTAACCTTGATTCCTTTAAGCATTCAGCGGTGGCCTTCCCCGGAACAAAAAACGGCCAGAATACTGCGCCCTCTTTGAGTAATTCACTGGTCTCGATTCCAGTGGGAATTTCCAGATCGGCGAAAGGGAATAAATTAAGAGGTAGGGCTATTGTTAACAAACAGAATAAAACCTTGCATGGAAACAACGTTCGCTTTAAAAATACTAGGCCTCAAAAGATCTCGCTGAAAAAACCCATGAAGCTCCTGGAAGAGAGTATTTTAGATATTTCTAAGGAGAATTTTGACTCTGGGAATTTTTCCAGCAACGTTGAACAGAAAGAAGGAGATAATCTCCTTGGACAATAAGGGTAATGATTTTGGACTGCTTTGCCCTTTTAGTTTTATTGTTGTCTTTTGGGTTTACTTTATTTTATTTTATTTGTCTTCCAATTTATTTTTTATGGACTCAAATCTCAAAATATTTTCTTGGAAATTTCAAGAAAGTGTTAGATCGATTTGTAGTTGTGTTTATTGATGACATTTTGATTTACTCTCGTAATGAATCTGAGCATGCTGAGCATTTGAGAATCGTTCTACAAACTTTGAGAGATAAACAATTGTTTGCGAATTTTAGCAAATGTGAGTTTTGATTACGAAAGGTTGGTTTTCTGGGACATATAGTTTCACCTGTGAGTATCCGAGTAGATCCGAGCAAAATTTCTGCGATTATAGATTAGAAGCCTCCGAGAAATGTAACCGAAGTCCGTAGTTTTTTGGGACTAGTCGGCTATTATAGACGATTTGTGAAAGGTTTCTCGATGATTGCGACGCCGATGACGCGATTGCTTCATAAAGATGTTAGATTTGAGTGGTCAGAAAAATGTCAACAGATTTTTAAGCAGTTGAAAGCATTATTGACGGAGGCCCCAGTGTTAGTTCAGCCTGAGTCTGGTAAGGAATTTGTAGTTTTTAGTGATGCATTGTTAAATGCCCTGGGTTGTGTTTTGATGCAGGAAGGAAAAGTTGTAGCTTATGCCTCGAGACAGTTGAAGCCACACGAAAGGAATTATCCGACGCACGATCTCGAGTTAGCTGCGATAGTGTTCGCATTGAAAATTTGGCGCCATTACTTGTTTGGTGAGAAATGTCTTATTTACACCGACCACAAAAGTTTGAAATATATGATGACACTGAAAGATTTAAATTTGCGACAGAGGAGATGGTTAGAATTGCTAAAAGAATACAAATTAGTGATTGATTATCATCTGGGGAAAGCAAACATAGCTGCTACTATTTTGAGCCGAAAGTCTTTATTCGCTTTACGAGCTTTGAATGCACAATTAGTTTTGTCTGATGACGGTTCGTTAATAGCTGATTTGAAAGTGAGACCGTTATTTCTACAGCAAATTTGTAAAGCTCAAAAATTTGATAATGAATTGCAAGCAAAACAAGCTCAGTGTGAGTCAACTTCTGATTTCGAGTTTCAAATAGGATCTGATGACTGTTTGATGTTTTGCGATAGAATATGTGTACCAAGAAATTCTGAACTCATTCAGAAGATTCTAAATGAAGCACACAGTAGTTGTTTATCAATAAATCCAGGAAGCACGAAAATGTATAACTATTTGAAGCAGTTTTATTGGTGGCACGACATGAAACGGGATATTTCAGAATTTGTTTCCAAATGTTTGATTTGTCAGCAAGTCAAAGCTGAACATCAAGTGCCGTCAAGTTTATTACAACCTATAATGATTCCTGAGTGGAAGTGGGATAAAGTGACAATGGATTTCACATTGGGTTTTCCCTTATCTCTAAAAAAGAAAGATGCGATCTGGGTTGTTATTGACAAATTGACGAAATAGACTCATTTTATTCCTGTACGTACAGATTATTCACTTGATAAATTGGTTGAGTTGTATATCTCCGAGATTGTTCGATTACATGGAGTGCCATTATCTATTGTTTCGGATAGAGATCCGAGGTTCACTTTTCAATTTTGGAAGAAATTGTAATAAACTTTAGAAAAAAGCTACATTTTAACACTACTTTTCACCCACAAACAGATAGACAATTCGAACGAGTTATTTAGATACTTGAGGATATGTTACGTTGTTGCATTCTTAAGTTTAAAGGTAGCTGGGAGAAATATCTACCGCTGATTGAATTTGCTTACAATAATAGGTTTCAATCGAGTATAAAGATGGCACCATACGAAGCTCTATACGGTCGTAAATGTCGAACACCATTGTATTGGAGTGAGCTTAGCGAAAATAAGATTCAAGGGTTTATCTGAACAGAGAGATTGAAGAAAAGGTGAAAGTAATTCGCGATAGCCTGAAAACAACGTCAAATCTGAAACAGAAAGATATTGAGTTCCAGATCGGGGATAAAGTGTTTTTAAAAGTCTCGCCATGGAAAAAGATATTATGGTTTGGTCGGAAAGGGAAATTGAGTCCACGATTCATCGGACTGTATGAGATTATTAAACGAGTCGGGCCAATTGCTTATCAATTATCTTTACCATCTGAGTTAGAGAAAATACATAATGTGTTTCATGTGTCAATACTTTGACGATATCGATCCGACCCTTCACACGTCATTTCCCCGACCGAGGTTGAAATTCAGTTAAATATGTCATATGCGGATGAACCGATTCAAATTTTAGCTCGTGAGATCAAAGAGTTGAGAAATAAGAAAATTGCATTAGTGAAAGTATTATGGCATCGACACGGGGTTGAAGAAGCTACGTGGGAACTTGAGGATGCTATGAGAAAATAATACCCGAACCTATTCACTGGTGAGATTTTCGAGGACAAAAATCCCTAGGGTGAAGAGTTGTAGCAGCCCGGTTTTAGCTAAATCAGAATAGTGGTTTTGGAACCACAAATCTGATGGCAAAAATTATTTTAATATTATATTTGGTGTTTACAATATGTTATTTGATATGTGTGAAAATTTCATGAGCTAATTTTATCGTTTAATGGCTCAATTTGAGAAAAAGAACTTAATCGCATAAAATACAAAAGTTGCATTCTACTTGTTAAAGGTAATTAATTGCTATGGTTTATTAATGTTAAGGTCCTTATGTTGTAAATAGATCATTATAAGGGTGAGTGGACAAAGATGGACATGCATAAATGAATTTTAATGGTTTTTATTAAAGGTTAACATGGTAATTTGGTTATTAATGTATTATTAATAAAACAAAAGCCATTTTTATTCTCTCATTATCATCTAACCTAATTTTGATGAAGAAAAAGAAAGCTTCCATGTCCATCTAGGGTTCGGCACATTCTTGGTTTGATTAAGGTACGGTTTTAGCTTGGTTTTTGATGATTTCTATATTTTTGTAATCGTTGCTTCGTATTCTAGCTAACCCGTGCCTTAATTTTCAAATTTTTTCATGATTTCATGAAGTGCCATTGATGAATATTTGAGCTTTTGAATGTTTGATAATGCAAAATGACTATTTGTTGATAGATTTAAATGTTTTGTAAAGTGAATTTAGGCAAAAATGCATTTTAGGGATTTAATTATGAAAAGTGTAAATTGAGGGGTTGAAATGTGAAATAAATGAAATTTTAGGGCATCTAAGGACCCTATAGAAATTCAACACTCATGAATTTAGAAAGAAATTGTGTAATTTGTGTTTTTATGTAATAAGAACTAAATTGTAAAAATGTGGAACTTTAAGGGCTAAAGTGTAAAAATGCCTAATTATGTGCTTATGGACTGAATTGAATGAATGAATGATTAAATGAGTTCATTTTGAATATATATAGATCAAGAAAAGAGGAATCCAGAATTAGATCGGGGGAAAGGTAAGATTATCGAGTAATTGACTCATTTCACCGTTTTCATACCCGAGGTAAGTTCATATGTGGTAATTTCATTATAAATGAATTTTAAACACTTTTATATTGCATAAATTGCGATTATGAGGTTACAGATAATGTTTGAATTGTGAATACGACTTTATGAATGTGTTCGACGATGAAATTGACAAGTGAAACTTCCCTGTTGAACCTTAAGAATAGTTTAGGATGCTAGTGACATGTCATTAGGTTATGCGTTGGCTTCAGGCCACGATATTGGCACTACTGGTGTGAGTGATACCTTGATTTTGCTACGGGCCATGGTATAGGTATTTCGGAAAGGAGTTACTTGATTTGGCTACGGGCCATGGTATAGGAACTCCGGGATAAGTTGCCTTGATTTGGCTTCGGGCCATGGTATAGGTACTTATCGATTGAGATTCTTGAGTATCCGAATTCTATTCTGAATGGTTCAACAGGTAAATGAATGATGTGGTGAATAAAGAGGTTAGTACGAGGTGATACAGGTACGTATAGAACCTATTCGAGTATTAAATAGAGAAAGTTGATGAAATGGTATTTGATAATGTTTTAAGACATGAGAAAGGTTTGTTGTTAATGTGTATATGGTGATGTTATGTACAATTGGTTGATTTGTATTTATTTGATGAATTAAATTATTCATATACGAGCTTACTAAGTTATAAAGCTTACTTTGTGTTATTTTTCTATGTTTTATAGTGAATTAAAACTAGCTCGGATCAGGGAGTTGTTGGGAACATCATCGCACTATCGAATATCTAAATTGGTACTTTTGAATTGTACATATAGTATATGGCATGTATAGGTTAGATGTGGTACTTTAGTTGTGAATATAACCATAGGATTTAGCTTGTAAATGCATATGTTTTGTTTTGTATATATAGCCATAAGTGATGGCTTATTTTAGTATGTTTTGGTATGAATGTGGTTACGGTTTCATAATTGCTCAAATGGTTATATTTTGATTTTGGTTAATAATCTATATGGTGTGATTGAAGTTGATAAATTTAGAAGTTATGTGCTTATGAATTATTACTTAATAATATAAGTGTTAAATGTGTAATTGACATTGATTTGGATATTGAGTTTGATTGGAATGGATATGGTATGATTTGTGCACTTGGTTGATGGTTTTGGGATGCCTATTGTATGATGAAATGGTACCATTTTGGTTGTTTAGGTGAACATGAGGAAAGGGTGGCAAATTGGCCTTGCAAATGGCATATTTTTGTCCACACGAGCATAGACACGAGCGTGTGTCTCAGCCTTGTGTGACACATGGTCATGTTACACGGCCATGTGTCCCCTGGTGTTGAAATTGAAATGAAGTAAGTATGCTCCACATAGCCTCACACATGGGCGTGTGACCGGCGTGTGGCACAAGTTAGTATACCCCCTAAATGGCACACGGCCTAGCACACGGGCGTGTGACTTGTCCATGTTGCATAAGTCAGTATACCCTACAGGATTGGCACGGCCTAGCACACGGCCTGGTACACGGGCGTGTGCGGCCATTTTAAAGGGCACACCGACTAGACACACGAGCATGTGGTTAGCCGTGTAACCCAAGTCAGTATGTATGCCCTGTTTTCACACGGTCTAGGACACGGATGTCTCTGAAGCCGTGTGAGGCACACGGCCTGTTCACATGGGTGTGTGACCCTTATAAGTTTGAAAATTTTCTAAGTTTTCCAAAATTTCGTATGTTATTATTTTAGTCCCGAACCACTTCTATAGCATGTTTAAAGCCTCTTAGGCCCTTATAAGGGACAATGTGATTATGATTGAATGGTGTTTGAGAATGGATGTATAAATGTATGAGTTATGTATATTAAATGATATGTATTGATTGGTAATACCTCGTAACCCTATTCTGACTGTGAATACGGGTGAGGGGTGTTACAGAATGGATGTCAACTTTCCCGCAATGTTTAGTTCAACACCTTACTCGTATTAAGTCTGATCATCGACCCCTCTTACTTTCTACTAGACCTGACCTTGACACATCAAAAGGAAGACCTTTTCGATTCTTAGCAGGATGGACGCAACACAACACCTTTCCCACTTTTTTCAATGAGAAGTGGAATTTTGTAGGTAATATGGTTGACTCCCTGTCTAATTTTACTTTTGATGTTAAAATTTGGAACAGGAATGAGTATGGTTTTTTGGGAACTCACAAGTGTCAATTTATGAGATCGTTGGACAATACTCAAAGGGCCATTGATCATTTTCCCTCTAGTCAGCTAACCCAAAAAGAGTTGGAAACTCGGGATGAATTGAAGAACGTGCTTGATAATGAAGACTTACTTTGGAGACAAAAGGCTCGATGTGACTGGCTTCATCTGGGTGATAGAAACTCAAAATTTTACCATAGTCGAATGATAAAGAGAAGAGAATTCAACCTTATCACATCTTTACGTATCGACAATGGGGAATGGTGTTCTGACCAAGATATCTTGTGAAATAAGGCGGTGAAATTCTTTGAAAAGCTCTATGGTGAGATTTCCCCTATTTTAGGAACCAATCCTAGTTTTGGTTTTCCTAAAATTACTTTTGCAGATATCATTTTTTTAGAGGCTGATATCACAAATGAGGAAATCAAAAGGGCATTATTTGATATGGCGCCTCTGAAAGCGCTTGGAAGCGATGGGTACCACGCTTTTTTTTTCCAAAGTCAGTGGGACACCCTTGGTGGTGATGTGTGCCAATGGGTTAAAAATGTCTTTTTTAGAAGGCCAATCGAATAAGAGTTGAATAATATGTTACTTGTTCTAATACCTAAAAAAGAGAGTCCTAAAGACTTCAACCAATTTCAGCCTATCAGCTTGTGCTCTATCCTTTATAAGTTGGTGATGAAAGTGATCGCTAACCGATTTAAGGTGGTCTTTCCCAAGTTAATCTCTCAGGAAAAAGCTGGTTTTATAGTTGGTCGCAATATTTCTGACAACATTATCCTTGCGCAAGAAGTAATTCATTCTATGAGATGCAAGCGAAAAGGGTGAAAGTGGATGGCTGTTAAGTTGGACTTGGAGAAAGCATATGACAGAGTTAGTTGGGATTTTATTTTCATCTCGTTGATTGCGGTGGGAATTCCTTTCTTTCTACGAAGAGTGATTTTGTCCGCTATTTTTTCCTTTTCTATGCAAATTTTGTGGAATGGAGTGCGTACTTAGAAGTTTAAACTAGTTAAGGGAATCCAGCAAGGATGTCCCCTATCACCTTACCTTTTTCTCCTTTGCATGGAATGGTTGGGGCATATTATTCAGATTGAAATGGGTATGGGTAAATGGGAACTAATTCGGTTATCTCATACTGGTCCTACTATCTCACATTTATTTTTTGCTGATGACTTGGTGATCTTTTGTAAAGCACACTTGGAGCAGGCCCGCTTGTTAGAAGTCATTCTCAATCAGTTTTGTGAGATCTCAGGACACAAAATCAATATTATGAAAAGCAACATCTTTTTTCCAAGGCTACTGAAGTCAATGATCGTAATCAAATTGCTCAAATGTTTGGCTTCTAGGAAGTGCAGAATCTTGGCACTTATTTAGGAGTTCCACTTCTTCACGAAAGGGTTACCAATAACACTTTGAGTTTTGTGGTTGATAAGGTTAGGTGAAAATTGAAGAACTGGGATGCAAGGAAGCTTTCTTTGGCAGGAAGAATCACTTTGGCGCAGTTAGTTCTCCTCTCCATTCCGAATTATTTCACACAATCCTTGATGATTTCGAAAGAAGTGTGCTCGGATATTGAAAGATTTGTCAGACAATTTATTTGGGGACATACTAGGTTATCTTAAAATGTCTTTAGTAGGGTGGGATTCTACATGTCAGCCACGGGCTCGGGGTGGACTTGGTTTTAGACACCTGAATGACTAGAACAAATCCTTCCTCATGAAGATCGGTTTCAGCCTCGTCTCTAAGAGCGACACTCTTTGGGTTCGTGTAGTTCGATCTAAGTATGGATGGAAGGATCAGTTTCCTGACTCTATCAGTAGAAATCAATGCTCCCATTTATGGAAATTTCTTTCTACGATATGGCCATCACTTCGTGAGAACCTAATTTGGTCTCTTGGAGATGGTTCTACTGTCCGCTGTTGGAAAAACCCTTAGATTCCAGGTTTGGGCTCTTTATTGTTAAAATTCCCATTTCTTACTAACCTCGATTTGAATTGTTGTGTTACAGAGTTTGTCAAATCGGATGGGAGTTAGAATCTGGACCTGTTTCATGGTTAGCTTCCCGATTATGTGATATGTAGGATTACTAGTATCCCTCTTCCACATTCAGATTCAGGTTTGGATAAGGTGATTTGGCTTCGATCAACTTCTGGAACCTTCTCTATTTGTAGCGCCTACTGGACATTAAAAGAGGCTTCTTGGAATCCCAGAAATGACACTTATTTGGAAATATGTGGGTCCTCAAAGAGTAAGAGTCTTTATTTGGCTAGCCTTTCAACAAAGGCTCCTCAATAATTCTGAACGTGTTAGAAGGGGCATATGCCATAGGACCTCCTACATCTTGCGTGGACATGCGGTTGAGGATTTGGTTCATGTCCTTCGCGATTGTCCGACTGCAAGGGATGTGTGGAATCTTGTGCTCCCAGATCAACTAAAACAAATGTTCTTTTCTACATCCTTTTCAGATTGGCTTTTACTTAACCTTTGCTTCATGAGAGTTTGTAGGGGTGTGGATTCACTTGGTCGTGCTTATTTGGATTAATTGCTTGCCGTATCTGGAAGAATAGAAATCTTTTTATCTTTCAAAATATTTCTTGGACTGCAACAAAAGTAGTTAAAGCCTCTGGTTGCTGGGCTCGTCAATACTTTTTACAGATTGGTGGCTGCAAAAGGGTGAACCATAGCTCGAATCCAACTTCCAACTAGGATGATACATAGGTCTTTTTATCCACTGATGGAGCTGTGACTAGAGATTCTAGATACGCTACTACTGGAGGCGTGGTGAAGGATCAAGATGGGAACTGGATAGTGGGATTCACCGCTTCCTAGGACTTTGTCCTCCGTTCGAGGCTGAAGTGTGGAGCATCCTTGATAGAATTCTTATTCTTTTAAATAAGGGATACAGATGAGCCACTATCTTGACTAACAATCTTGAAGTCGCCCAAGTATTGACGGACTTGAATTTGGATGACCCCAGGATCACCGTGCTTCGAAGGACTCAGCGCATCATGAAGGCGGAAAGAACATGAAGGATTAAGCACATTCCAAGAAGTCAAAACTTGGTAGCAGATTGTCTAGCTAAACTTAGCTTAAGCTGGAAATCAAGCTTACAAGTTCTAAATGAGGCCCTAAAGAAATAATAGATTTGTTATAGAAAGATAAAGACAATGGTTGTTTTATGTAATTGATGTTATTCTTTTTTTTTCATAAAAAAAATTTATTATTTAATCTTAAATATCTATTTTGCAGGTGACTTTTTATATGATTAAAGTCTCTTCAAAGTTGGACAGTTTTAAAGCTTTTAAAAGAACATTAAGAAGGTTGCTTAATGGACTAAAAGAGACTCTTCAAGTCTGAACGTTTTTGGAGTCTTAAGTCTTCATCATGATGCCATTTAAGAGGATGTTACACAAGCTTTTATCATGTGGTTACAAGGGAGCTGAAGGGACATCAATCAAACACATTAAGGATACTTTTAAGTCTTTATTAAGGAGAATTGACATGCCTTTTCAACTACATCAGATTCTAGTGAAGAGACATGACTCATTGGCTTCCATACAAGAGTTAAAAAATGAAATTATTACTTGTAATAATACTAGTTAATGGCCAAATATGAAAAGTCTCACATAGGCATTTGAACAGTCACAAAAGTGCCTATAAATTTCCTATAAATAGAACTTTGATAGCTAATTGAATTTTTTTGAGATTTGTGTGAGAATTCTATCTCTTTGTTCTTGGTCTAACTTACTTGGACTTATCAAGGTTCTCCTTGAAACCTTTTCTTTTTGAACTTATCACTTCCATTCTTTCCTTATTTTCTGAAGTGTGGCGTTCTAACTGTTGGTTCCTATTTTGCTAAATAGCGGGTCACAGTTTACTTCTCCTTTTTCAAAAACTTGTTTGTTATTTCACTATATAGAAATTGGGTCACGATCATTTATATCGGTGGTTCTTTTCTAAGTGTTTAATTCGAGCAAGTCATCCTTCCGAAACCTTCTTTGATGGTTTTATTCAACCTATTCTCCATTACTCACAATTTCATTTTGAATTCCAACTTGAAACGATACTAAAATTAGACGATCGGGAAATTCAGCATATTCTAATTAAATTCAAAATTACGAGCACGCATCAGAACTCTATCAAAATTTGACCAAAATCTTTATCTCCATCTCCATTTCTATATTTCCCAATTAGTTTTGCTAAAAAAAAAAATTCAACAAATCCTAGATCTTCAAAAGAGACTTGAAACTTTCGCCATTTTCTGCCGCTCCAAAGGTCACCGTTGCAATATATGGTCTTCACTCACACCAACCACATCTCCATCTCCATCTCCTTCTCTTCGTCTTCATCTTTGACTCAGCCAACGTACCACCCCCTCCCCTTTTCGCCTCGAGTTTTCCCTCTATTCGATTTTTCAAATTTTGCAAGTTTTTTTTTTGTAATTTTTTATATATTTTTATATATTTATTTATTTTTTGACTTTTTAATTTTAGAAAAATATAATTTTATTATAATTATGACCAAATTGAGATGATTTATAAATGTTGAGGATTAATTTTCTATAATCATGATCAAATTGATAAAATATGTAATTGTTGAGGACTAAATATATTATTATAACAATTTTAGAACAGCCATGTCATCCATCTATCACAGATTTAATATAACGGAAAATGAAAAAAAAAACCCAATAAATTGGATGATCAATTTAAAATTCTTTTACAGTTAACTGACAATTTTATTTTTAACCCTTGTTGAGCGATGACCCATGCAGTTTATTCAAAAAATACCTATAAGTTAAAAATAATATTTAACTAAAAATATAACTGAAATTTTAATATTTGATAAAGAAAGTAATCGAAAACAATAATTAAATGATTAATTTGAATTTATGGAAATTAACAAAATTAAATAGAAAAATCTAGTTAAAAATTTAAAATGACAAAGAAAATATAATTTAACTAGTCTTCTTTTCTGTGCTATGCACAAGGTTTAATGTGTGAATAAAACCATTTAGAACATAATATATTTATAATATTTTGAATATAATAGATACATAAAGGTTGTGAAATACAAATATTTATATTTTTTTTCGGCACAAAGTACAACCAACCAATGGCGATTACAAACCAGTGAAATTCCTAAGTAATAGTAAAAGATGATGCATTTAAATCTTTATGCAGCAACACTAGAGCTAAGTCTTGGGTTCTACAAACCTCTATAAACTATTAAGATTATGACCAACTAGTTTAGCCATATGTAGTCAGCAACTTTGATGTGGTCTCTAAGAATATGTTCGTACACTCCAATTGTGTTTTAGGAGTTGATTATTTAGTCACAATTTTGTTATCCCATTAACAATAATCTCTTCAGCCAAAATCGATTCAAGAACCATCGCATTGTCACATTCCAGACCCAAATGTCTATAGTCAGCTTCCCATGCAATTTGGAGTCCTTCCAAAATAGCTATAGCTTCAACTTTAAAAATGATCTCAATCCTAATTCTCATTGTGAAGCCATGTAACTAGTTTGCAAATGAGTCTCTGAAAATTCCTCTTATTGATGAGCCATTAGTGTGATTCGAAACAACACCATCTGTATTTAATTTGACCCAACCTTGCTCCGAAGGCATCCAATGTTTAAGAGTGGCTTTAGTTTGTCTGAGAAGATCACATGTGTTTGATTTCTCCGTGCTCGTAGTCTATGCTAATGCTGTAGAAATTATTGATTTGATACTACTATGGTTGTCTTTGAAAATAAAATTATTACGAGATTTTCATAACAACCAACATATGATGGAAAATAAAGTTGGCCAGTTCACCTCTTTGCTACCAAGATCTCTCTGATTAGCCAAGTTCAACACTAACCACTCATTAAGATTAGATGAGAAGAAGACACTTCTAGCATTGAAAGGAACCACGACATTCTAGTCTACTTTCAAGAAAGAACAATCCTAGATTGCGTGAATATCTGACTCAATAACATGACCGCATCGGGGACAATGGCTCTTATTTGACATGTGCCTTCAAGACCTCTCACCATTGGTCAAAATACGACTCTCCACAATAGCCACAAGAACAATCAAACTCATTGCGGAGCTTTCCAATTCATAGGGGAAGCAAAACTACCAATAGAGTAAATCCTTATGAAAGTTTCAATAGAAGAGAACGAGTCATTTTGTGACCACTTCGACGAGATACAATCAACATCTGCAGTCGGATCAAGGAGTAAAATGGCTGCAATGTGGAGGAGGATATGGTTAGGCAACAACTGATTTAGACGAGGTCAAAATCCCAATTCCCGATATTATCAATCATGTTACAAACTCTAATAGTCTCATCCAGCAACTCTATCCCTGTATAGAAAAATTTAAGAGGGCTAACCTGTCTAACCCAAACATCATTCCGAAAATTAATCACGTGTCTATTGCCAACGGTCCAATATACACTGTTGAGAACCTCGGGCCACACTCTCATGATAAAAAGCCAGATGGAATGGCAACTCCTTGAAATCGAAATTAACAACAGTCCCTGAATGCTATATATGCTCTTCAAGACTTGCACCCATAGAGCCTCAGTGTTAGCAACAATATTAAATCCAATTTTAAAAGAAAATTCTCATTCTGATCTGCAAGATTTCGCATTCCAAGACCCATTATCAAAAGGCTGGCAGCATTCAAACTTGAGAAGCAATACTTTGAGTGGAGTGTTGATTGCTTCTGTAACTGACATCAAACTACTGCGCCCAACTAATGGAAGCTTTAATAGTCTCAAGAGCCGTTCAAGTGATGTATTTAATGTATGTTTAAATTGTATTGTAATCCAGTAAATGCCTTTTTTTATTATTTTTTTTATGTAGTGGTTTGAATCCCCTGTACAAATCAAATATATTTTGGAAGCCAATATATCTAGAAAACCATGCATATTAAGTGAATTATTGCTGATCATTTAAAAGCCAAATAAATTTTCTATACCTGTGCAAAATTATATATGGTTTGAATCAATTTTAAAATATGTATTAAAAGTTATAATATAAACTAAAATCCATCAATCGATTCAGTTTATAATTTTATAGTAACTATTATTTGAATCTATTTTAAAATAATTTATCTGAAAATTCATATACCTTTTTGTTTTCTTAATTGACATCAATAAATAATTGCAGGGTTATGTGAAATTAGAGAACATGGAATCCTGAAAAATTAAGAGCACAAAGAAAGCCATTTTTCTCTACGTGAAATTAGGCTAAGTTGCAATATTAACTTTTGTATTTTCAATTTTAATTTTGAAATTATAATAGTTTGTATTATGATTAATATAACTTAAGAAAATTAATATGTAATATTTAAAATAAATATAAATTAATTAATAATACTCATCAAAATGATAAAAATTTTTTTAAAAAATTCATGATTTCAATTAAAATATCTATTTAAATATAAGATTTATTTAAAATTATTTAATTTCATTTAACGTTTTAGCAATTAATTACCAAGTATTAATTAAAACTTCATTAAATATATGTTAAGTCTTTAAAATTGGAATATAAACTCATGTCTATAAACTATGACACATTGAATTCTTTCTCTATATCGAAACATTAAATTGCTATAGTATGTATATTAATTTTTTTTCTTCTGCAATACACGGGTTAAGTTGTATATATTAATTTAATATTTATATTTAATTTAAAATTTTTTATGAAATTTTAAAATTTCAAAAAAATATGCTTGAGAAATATTTTACAAATTTCATAATACAAACCAATTTTTTAGTAGTTTAACTGATTAAAATATTTGTAAAGAAATATTTCATTTTAAACAATAAAAATTCAAGTGAAAAGAAAAACAATAGTTTAATGGTTCCAAATATGGGGTAACTGTAAACCATAAAATTGACTTAATACATTAAACAATTGAAGGTAATTTTAGAAAAACAAGTTATTATTTATTATTTATTTGTAATTAAGAAACATTCTTCAGTCTTTCATGTTATTAGCTTATATTATGAGAAAAATTATTATTAATTTTTAGATGTAATGTAAAATAAATTTAGAAATTTAATTATAATCTTTTGGGAAGTCACAGTTTATTCTGTTTGAAAAACATTTTGTACATATTTATCATTATTATTGATATGTGTTAAGTTTACAAAGATTTAATGTGTAACGGTACACATAAATTTTGATTTTGTGTAATTTTATACATGAAATTTTAATTTGATCCAATTCTTGTAAATTATTAACACAATTATTGATCTAACATCATTTTATGTTTATATATTACATACATGAATAATTATATTATCCAATATAAAAATAAATTGATGTATTTATTTCATTAAATGCATGATTAAATCAAAATTAAAGTTTCAAGTATACATTTGAACCACGGTAAGAGTTTTACGTGTATAATTACACCAAATTAAAGTTCATATATACAATTGCACATTAAATTAAAATTCATGTATAATTTTGAGATTTATCCCATTTAAGAACAATTAAGTTACATTTTTTAATTTGACAATAAACATTTCATGACTGAATATTTGTAATTAAATTTTTTAAGTATATGGTCTAATTGATATTTTTCATTTCTGGGTTAATAAAATAAATATTAAAAGTAATTTTTTAAAGAAACTAGTATGTATTCAAATCTAAAATTGAAAACATTTTGAATTTAAAATAGGTTATATGTTTTTATTTGATATTTTAAAATTACAAAAATAAATAATTATAGTTTGAATAATATATTTTCCATGTAAACCATTATACTATAAAATCACTCAATTATTGGTGTACCAATGCACCAACTTATTACTAATATATAATTTATTAGTGAAAGAGTACATATAAAAAAATACTAGTTTTTGGTAGCTTTATTGATGCATACAATTATGTTTTTACTAATATATTATCTATGGTTATGTTAGAGCTTTAATTGATATTATAGTGCTTTAATAATATATTTATAAGAACTAATATCTGTTGGAGTAGATATTTTAAATCTAAATTTTATTTAAAAATATATTAAAACCCTATTGATTTAAGAATTATTTCAAAGATCATGACAACCTATAGGAAAAGAGAGTTAAAAAGAGATGTAATATATCAGTATTTTTTAGGTAGAATGATATTAAAAGGAAGGTTCAAAATAACCTTATTGAATAATATTTCATTAGTATGTGATTGTTAAATTAATTAAGGAATTAATAATATAATATACTAAAATTTAGATCAATTCTTTTAAAAGAATAAAATGAGTTTATTCAAATAATAATAAAATGAGTTCGAAAATGAAATTTGATACAAAAGAAAAATAACAATAGATGATAGATGAATTGATGACAGGAAGAAAGATAGATGGTGCTGGTGGTAAAGTAGTTGGATAGATAGCCTAACTTTTTTAGTGAATTTGTACCAACAAAGAACTATAGTCGCTTTTAACTAACCCTCCTAATTGGCTTGAATTAGATAATCTTAAAGAACTAAAATAAAAGTTCTATCGAGAAAGAAACAAGAAATTAGTCTTGAGTCATGGAAGAAAAAAAAACTCTCTGGAGCGATTTTATTAATTAAAATAATCAAAAGTACATTACGGTGGTGGCTATCCGTGCCTAAGTATTTATAAGCATGTCTAACTCTTGTTTGAATCTTAAGTAATTATTATAGTAAACTATCTTGAAAAGCAATTAACATAAATCTTTTAAACCTAGTCAAACTCTTATTAATCTTAAATACAATAAATAAATTCAAAAATATAAGACTTAATAAATATATTGTTGAGGTTATACATAATCAAAATTAATCCTTAAAAGTAAACTGTTATTCCTAATTGTTAATATTTATATTTGATTCTTTCATATCTAAAAAAAAAAAGATATATGATTATTTATTTATAATCATGGCGTGTGGTATAGTAATTGTTTATCTCATCCATTAACCATGTTATCAAAAGGATTCAATTATCAATCAATCATTTATCTTTTTAAAGAATAGTCATAGTGAGTAAATTAATTACTATTGTCAATAATAGATAATATAATTACGAAAAAAATTATTATTTATTTATTATTAAAAATATATTCAATTATATATTCGTTAAATGTTTAGAAAGATATTTTTTAACTTATACAAATAGAAATATAAATTTGAAATTATTAACCATATAAACAAACTTAAAAATAAATAAATTAACATAAATCCTTGGTTCAAGTTGAGCTGATTTCCAATTATCGACAAAATCCACAAGGACAGGGATCACAAAGACGAAGGAATATATGTCCTAAATAGTTGATCTGACTGTAATAGGTGTTGGAAAGAAAAATGAAAAAGGTTGCGATGCCGTGTAATCGGATCTATTACAAGCCCCAATAGTGTGTTGGCTTAGAATGATGTGAAGCCGATACTTTTCCTTTTAGTCAATTTGTTTTCTTGTTACCTTCCGTGTCTGCTATTCTACGCGTTTGTGGGCGAGTGGGCTAATGAAGGGATTCCACTAACGAGACTTTGCCTACTGTCAATCAATCATGAGACTTTTTTTTTTTTTTTTTTATCTTTTAAAAAGTTTAATTTAAGACTTAAATATTTAGTATTTTTTTCAAAAGAAGTCTTTGAACTATTATCTTTAGGGAGGTCGACCCAATCCTTCAATAATGAAAGGTATTGTCCCCCACTACGAAGAGTCATGTACAGTTTATGGAGGGGGTGTCTCAACTATATGTGAACATACAACCCCCTATTAAGAGACGACATGAATGTCTCGCCCTTAGTGGGACTTAAACCCATGACCTATGGAATATAGGTCACTTGTTGGGGTATACGGTATCATTTTGGTTATTATTGATAGGGGACCGACTCCTCCAAGAGAAGTCGTCGAAGTGTCATCCTCAGGGACACCGCCTAGTCCTTCGATAATAGAAGGTATTATCCCTCAGAACAGGGTTTTGTCCCTCTCCTCAAAAGCCGTGTATGGTTATCTCGACCATACGTGGATGTGCGACCACCCACCAAGAGGTGACATGAGTGTCTCGCCCTTGGTGGGATTCAAACCCCTAAACCATAGAATATGGGTCACTTGTTAGGGTAAATGGTACTAACCGCTTGCGCATGTGCCAAAAATACAGACAACTTTATAAAAAAAATTTAAAAATATGGTTTTAACTGCAAGTGTATAGTGTCAGTTGTAATATTTGTAGTGTCAATGGAACACTAAAGCATTCCAAGGATCGAACCTAAAGGAGTTGACGATTAAGTAATTTCTAAACTAAGGACATGTGATTCAAAGAGTCTAGCTAACTAATCACCAAGCAATTATATTACGACAGACCATACAAGAAGTTAATTACGCTAATTAACTACCTAGAAATGGACAATGACTAAATTGTAAATAAAGCAAAGTATGAAACTAGCAAATACGATAACAGACAACGGTTGATTGGTTTTCATATGGTTGGTTAACCTTTGAATTAGGGATCTAAATCGCTAAACTCCTCAATTGGTTCAATTTTACCTCTCGATCTCAATTTTACCAATTTAGACGAATTAGTCTGGTTTATCTCTCGACTTCACCAAACTAATTTGGGACTATCAAATTGGTACCTAATAAGATATCCTCTTGGTCTCACTTAATTTTCCTTTAAGGGTGTCAATCCTAAGTTTTGACGTCTATTTGATTTAGTCCCTAAACCGAAAAATAAACTTCCCCATATTTCTATCAACCAACCACCTATGATTTAGCTACTCATGCTTATATTTAAACCCATTAACAGTAAATAATCAACCAAAAATTACATTAACTTAATCACAAAGAAAATAAAAACCCAAGATTTCTTTCAAAAGCTTGGAAAAAACAACAATGGTAACAAAATAGATGAACAAAACACTAAATAAATGATTTTTAACATGTGAAATGAAACAAAGTTGAATAAGATTAAATCAAAGGATTAAAATATAACTATAAATAAAGTTGAAGTATTAAAAGGTAATTAACACCTAGCTACAATAAACTTAACTAACTTAGCATTAAACCAGAAAAGAAAGTTTGAATCCTAAAAAGATGAGAAAAAATTAAACCCTAAGCTAAAAAGATGAAAAAGATGAATATTCTATAAGTCCTTCTTTTTTTCTCTCAACCAAAAGAAAGCTTTTTGATCTGATTACAACCTAAAAAAAGTGACCAAATTGCCCATGTTCGTCTAATTTTAGTTAGGGGACATGTTGGATAAGGAATACCCCTACGGTCATTTTTTGTCTCCCTTGAAAATGATATTGCTATACCCATGGCCTGATATCACGATATTCTCATCAGTCTTGAAATAGGGGTCTTTTGGGAGCTTATGTATCGCAATACCCTATGACCAGTATTACGATACCATTGTTGGTGGCTCAATCTTCCTTGTTTTCAACACTGTCAGGGGTATCACGACTTTCATGTATTGATATTACAATACCCCCTTCTCGGTGATGTTCTCGTGTCGTTCGGGCCATCCTAGACCTCTTGCATCACTCACCAACCTCATTAGATTCCCCGTGTAACACTCCTATACCTGGTCTGACCCTATAGCTAAATTGCGATACCACTATTGGTGTCTCAATCTTCCTTATTTTCAACACTGTTAGGGGTATCACGACTTCCATGCTTCAACCTTACGATACCTCCTTCTCTGTGATGTTCTCGTCTCGTTCGGGCTACCATGAACCTCTTGCATCACTCACAAACCTCATTAGATTCTTCGTGTAACACTCCTATACTAGGTCTAACCTTATAGCTGATATAGAGATACCACTATTGGTGGTTCAATCTTCCTTGTTTTCAACACTGTCAGGGGTATCACGACTTTCATGCTTCAATATTACGATACCCCCTTCTTGGTGATGTTCTCGTGTCGTTCAGGCCACCATGGACCTCTTGCATCACTCACCAACGTCATTAGATTCCTCATGTAACACCCCTATTCCCGGTCTGACCCTATGGATCCGATATAAGACTATTACATTTGGTGCCAAAGCTGTAACATCCTGATAATTAGGGGTTATGCATCTTTACTTAATTAAATGTTATTGCATGCCTAATTATGATTGAGTGTGTTTTGGAAGTTTATTTTTGAACTTCAATATGTAAGTGATTGCTTAGTGAAATATTAAATTCTTAATAACTAAGATGGGGCTAAGCAAGATAGGCTTTAAGAAATAATGACAAGAGGTTTTAAGCATAAGATGAGTAATTGGCAAGGTGGTTAGGACGCATGGATGATTACTTGGGGGGAGAGGTTCGAATCCCCTAGCTAGCAAATGGGAGGATTTTATTTTTTGTTTCCTTCCCTATAGTGTCGGCCAAGACAATTCTAGAAGGGATGGTCATCTTTTCTATTTTTGGTGAGTAGACCATGTGAAAAAGGTAAGCTAAAAGTTATGGCAAAGAATCAAGAAAGGATGGTAAGAAAGGGGGACAAAAGGCTTGAATAAAGGACAATGTTTTGGAAGCTTTTTCATGGTCATTTGACCATGAACCTAGTTGATTTTAGGGGCTAAGGGGGATGGTTAATTGTGATAGCAATCAAAGGTTTAATGGGGAAGAAACAAGGAGGAAAAAGGGGGATCATGTTGGTTTAGGTTGGCCGAATTTTGCATAGCCATTAGGGGTGCTTGTTGGCCAAAATTTTAACCAAATTGTTCACCTTTTCCCTTTTTCTCAAAGCCTTGTTTTTGTTTTAGCCAATTGCAAAATACTCAAAAGAGAACTTTTCTTTTCTTGTAAGCCATTTGGTACTTTACCATTTCGGTTTCTTTCTCTTTATGCTGAAATTACAAGTCTTCAAGAACCATTTTCTTCTCTTTTCCTTATTGCGAAAACACCAAAGAGACTTTGTTGACAATTTTCTTCTCCTTTCTCCTCTCTTGTGTCGAATCATCTAGCATCAAAGGACATTCTTATTTCCTTTCTTTTCCTTTCTCTTTCTCCATTTTCTTTCTTCTTCTTTCTCTCAACCAAACTATCATCTACCCTAACCAAAACCATCATTCTTTTCCTCTCTTTTGTCAACCGAATCATCTTCCATTTTGATTTCCTTTCTTCTTTTCTTTTATTGGCTGAAACCATTATAGCCAAAAATCACTATCTTTTCTCTTCTCTTTTTGTGCAATTCAAATCACAAATTCTCTTATTCTATATCATCAAGGCCGAATCTTCAAGTGGGCAAGTAAGACTTTTTGTCAATTATTTTCTTATCTCCTTTTATTATAAGCGATTTAGAAACATAGTTCTCTTATTTTTTCTTTCTTTTCTCTCTAGGTAGAATCCTTGGAAGGATTTTAAGAATCTTTTTGGAACCAACGTTTTAAGGAAACCTTTGAAATCATCCAAGGTAAGAACATCACTTTTGGTTATATCAATCCTTTTAGATAGTTTATTAACTAACTTTATTTTAGGGTGATTTTGAGACTAACAAGATAGGTTCGAAAAGAGCGATCTGAAGTGTTTGGAAGAGAGGAGGCTTTGTTTTACCATCGAACTTCAAGCGAAGGTCAGTATCGGCGATAAGAGATTTTCCACGGGTTGTGGACCCTCGCTAACGAAGATCGGTTATTTGAAGTAGTGCGTACAACCGAACCACTTTACGTTGGTAGGTTATCAGCGGGTTTTGATCCATCTAGCGGAGAAAAACCACAAATAACGGTTGTTCGAGAATCCAAGGGTAAGGATGTAGATCTCTCATCAATAGTAAAGTTTTATTAGTAATAGTGTATACTAATCTAGTGTGATAATTAACTAGATGTTGTGGCGGGAAGGTATCGTTCTCACGGTCATAAGGTGTGTAACCTTACAATAATATCTCATAGATCTTTATTAAATGTGATTTATATGACAATATATTTGATATTGATTGTGGATACCATTCAGTGGTATATGATATTCAGGTATGTTTACCCCAATATTTTGTTAATTTTGCTATATGCATAATTGTGAGATAAATATGATTTTGTTATGATTTTAGGGTAAATGGCATGAAAATGAATAATATGTATGTGCATGGGCATATGGTTAAAATTGATAAAGGGAAGTATTCGGTGGTTTTACCACATAATCCAGTGACTTGGTCACATATGTGAATCTGGTGACTTGGTCACATATTTTGAGTCTGGTGACTTGGTCACATTTGTGCAGTGACTTTGCCACAAAATTATAAGGGCGATGTGCATGTTGGTTGCAAGAAGCGCCTTCGATGGTGTGTATGTGTGATGGAGGTCGATTTAGTAATCCCCATGGTGTGATTGGTTGGTACGGTGGTGTGTAGCGGATGGATATTTAGGTGGGCGGGTTTGCATTTCATTATATTTATATATCCATGTGATTTTTAAATGATTATTATTTAATCTGTTATGAAAATGGGCTTTTGGGCTAAATATGACTTAAATGGGCCTATGGCTATATGTGTAATTAATGGGCTTTAAGGCATATGATCAAATGGGCTTTTTAATGTATGTGTTACACATTGAGTTTATAACTCACCCTTTTGTGGGATAACTTTTAGATGATTCAGTAGTGCGATGGATCGAATTGACAAGGGTTTCGAGGTGGCCAACGCTCAAACAAAGTATCTTGGAAATTTTCCTACTTAAACTTATTAAGTTAATTTTTATTACTTAGACTTTATTATGGGTTTTTGCTATTTTTATGTAATAAGGCCACTATAAACTGTTTTTAAATTTTTGGTGTTTGGATTTATTTTATTTTATTCGCTATGAATAATTATTAATTAAATAACTAAATGGTTTTTGATAAATAATTTAAACTGCTTTTGAAAACAAAATATATTTCCACAATATTAATAAATTTTCATTAAATTTGGTTTTCATTAACTTATTAATCTCTCTTAAAATAATGTTTTAAGAAGATGCGAATTTACTTTACAATTTGATTTCAACTCGATCTTTAACTTAATCTATTTTATTCAAAATCTTCAAGTTTTTCTTAAATAAGTGAGAGTTTGCTAAAGTTTTACTCGAGGAACATATCAAATCCGGTCAGGCTTTTTGGGCCGGGTTTAGGGTGTTTCAACTTGGTATCAGAGCCTAGTTTTAAACTCTTGGCCTTGGGTTTTGAAGCCCACAACGTTTTCAAAAGTTGGCCCAAATAACTTTTTGAAAGTTTTCTTAAGTTAAAATGGTTTTATAAGAGCATGGCACTCAAAATTCTCGGCCCAGATCCATCAAGTAAGTACCTTTATTGATAAGTGATATGAATGTATGATAAGCCTAAGGAAACTATACTTTAGAGACATGGACCCTAGGTGTATGTGTACTACTACGGAAAAACCACTGAATATCTGTTGCATAAAACTTTCTTTTAATAAGAAGTGAAAAGACTCTAATGCATAAGACTTTTTGTAAAAGCAGATAAGACACGTAGTAGACATGAGTTCTAGGGGCGTGGTCGTCGTGGACGTGGAAGAGGAAGAATGGGCGTGTCGGAACCAGTTAGATCTGGTCAAGGTTTGAAAATGAAGCTCCGCCACATTTGTTGGAGTGGATTTTCAAGAGCAAAATGGAGGAGGTGACGCTGATATCACAAGTATGCTTGAGTATTGGAGCAGTAGCGAAGCTAATCTTTGAAATGGGTCTCGAAAGTCGATGGTGAGAGACTAAGATCAAATGGAGTGAGGTTTTAGGGAGTATCTAGAGTAGCCCCAAATGTGGCGAATCTTGGTTGAGGCGGTCGAAAGGATCATGGATGATTTAGGCGCCTTCTTTGAAGAAAAAGCGAAGGTGTTGTTTCACTACTCCGTGATGAGGCCTACCGGTGGTGGCTCACTATCAAGGAAAGTACCCCTGCGGATCGAGTGGATTGGGGGTATTTTAAAGTTAAGTTCGAAGGAAAATACATTGGAGCTAGCTACATCGACTCCCAGAGGAAGGCATTTCTGAATTTGGTGCAAGGAAATAAGTTGATAGTTGAGTATGAAGCAGAGTTTTTACGACTTAGCCGATATGCGGAGGATAGTAGCTCACGAATATGAACGGTGTGTCAGATTTGAAGATGGACTTAGATATGAACTGCGAGTGATGATTGCTCATATAGGAAAGAGACTTTACAATCTTAGTAGAAAGGGCAAGAATAGCTGAAGAGGTTAAGTGGACTGAAAGACAGAACCGGGACAGAGGCCAGAATAAGAATAAGAGAAGCTTTGGGTCTTCAGGGTCATCCTGGAATTTTCAAAAAAAAACCAAGAAATGATGGGTCACGAAGTCAGCAGACTGCTACAGGTGGACAACATCGTGCTTGCACTCAATGTGGGAAGATGCACCCGGGAGAATGTTGGAAAAAGACTGGGGGATGTTTCAAGTGCGGATCTAAAGACCATATGATCAAGGATTGCCGAAGAATTGAGATAAGAACCACCCAGTCGGGGCATTAATCAGTGGCGGAGGTGAGCAATGACCGATAAGGGCCGTGGTCCAAATGGAAGGGTAATGGCTCGGTAGAGGTCATGAAACTTGAGCAGAGGCGGTGGTAGCTCTAAGGCAAGACGGCCAGTCTGGTATATGCGATTAAATCGCGAGAGAGAAGACGATGGCCTTTTGATGTTATCATGGATGCGTTTCGATTTACAGGTTGCCCTTTATTGCTTTGATAGATATAGGGTCAACTCACTCATATATCGCTAGTAAAGTATTTGGAACTTTGCATGTGACTTCTGAGACTGTACCTAGGAAGATGACTTTACTTAGTCCTTTAGGACAGACAGTAGTAATAGACAAACTTTTTAAGGAAGTACCTTTAGAAGTTCAAGGGATGCAGTTTCCGGCTGATTTAATGGAGTTGCCATTCGGGGAATTTGACCTGATCTTAAGCATGGACTGGCTTGTGAAGTATCGTGCAAATGTGGATTGTGCTGCTAAACGAATGTCCTTAAGAACTGTTGATGACAAAGAAGTTGTAGTGATGGGCGAGAGACGGAACTACTTATCTAATGTAGTATCCGCTCTTAAGGCAGAAAAGATGGTTAGAAAGGGATGTGTAGCCTTTCTGATGTTGGTGAGTGCCTTGGAGGCTAAGAAGGCAACTGTTGAAGAAGTCGGGGCGTGAATGAATTTGTAGATGTTTTTGGAAGAACTGCGAGAATGCCTCCGGATCGAGAGGTAGAATTTGGAATTGAATTATTACGGAATGGCGCCGATTTTATTGCTCCATATAGAATGGAAGAAGGAATTAGTTAAGCAAGGCTCGATTCAAGAGTTGCTTGATTGTGGATTTATCCGACCTAGTGTGTCTCCATGGGGAAGTCTGGGTCCTATTTGTGAAGAAGAAGGACGGATCGATGAGGATGTGTATAGACTATCGGCGGTTGAATAAGTGACCATCAAGAACAAGTATCCTTTGCCAATGATCGACGACTTGTTCGATCGACAAAGGAGCTGCGGTATTTTCAAAGATTGATCTAAGGTCGGGTATCATTAGCTTAAAGTGAAAGAAGTGGATATCCATAAGGCGACTTTTCGAACTAGATATGGGCATTATGAATTTACGGTAATGCCATTCGGATTAATGAACGCCCAATTGCGTTCATGGATATGATGAATCGAATTTTCCAACCCTACTTGGATCAATTCGTCGTAGTGTTCATAGACGACATTCTGGTGTATTCTAAGTCTGAAATGGAGCATGATAAGCATCTCGGATTGTGTTGCAAGTTTTAAGGGAGAAGAAGCTATATGCCAAATTCAGCAAGTGTGAATTTTGGCTGAAAGAAGTCACGTTTTTAGGTCATGTGGTATCTGCAGAAGGAATAAGGGTGGATCCTCAGAAGATTGAGGCTGTGCTAGATTGGAAACCACCTAAGTCCGTAACTGAGGTTCGCAGTTTCTTGGGGTTAGCAGGCTACTACAGAAGATTCGTCGAAGGATTCTCATTGATAGCTGCACCTTTAACGAAATTGTTGAGAAAGGAAGTACCTTTCGTGTGGGCTGATAAGCAACAAGAGAGTTTTGAGAAGCTCAAGAAGGTTTTATTTGAAGCTCGGTTTGATTCACTGAGGCGGGGAAGGATTTTGTCATGTATTGTGGCGCTTCTCACACGGGATTAGGATGTGTTCTGATGTAAGACGGGAAGGTAGTTGCTTACGCGTCTCGGCAGTTGAGACCTCACGAGGTTAATTACCCGACGCATGATTTAGAGTTGGCAGCTGTAGTCTTTGCTCTTAAAGTTTGGAGACATTATTTATATGGGAAAAGTCGATAATATACACGGACCACAAGAGTCTGAAATATCTCTTGACTCGTAAAGAAGCGAATTTGAGGCAGCGAAGGTGGATAGAATTATTGAAAGACTACGACTATTCTATCGAGTACCATCCGAGCAAGGCGAACGTGGTGGCAGATGCTCTAAGTCAGAAAATGGTGTCAGATTTAAGGGCGATGTTTGCACATCTTAGTCTTTATGATGACGGAAGCTTGTTGGCGAATTACAAGTTAAGCGACATGGTTGAGTCAAGTGAAAGAGAGGCGATTAGTTGACGAAGATCGAGTGTAAAGCTTTGCAGTCTGAATGGGAATTGGAAGCTTTTGGTATTAATAGTGATGGGGTATTGTGTTTCAAAGGTAAAATCGTATCTTGGGGATCGGGAGTTGAGGCAAAAGATTCTTGAGAGTCGCATAGTAGCCCTTATGTTATGCATCTGGAGGAAGTAAGTTATATCGAGACTTGCGAGATCGGTTTTAGTGGCTGGTCTTAAGCGGGAAGTTACGGAGTTTGTAGGAAAGTGCTTAGCGTGTCGACAAGTCAAAGGTGAACATCAAGTACCTTTGGGATTACTTGGTAGATAAAGATTCCGTAGTGGAAGTGGGAGAGAATCACCATAGACTTTGTTAGTGGGCTTCCTCTTACGCCTACTAAGAAAGACTCGGTATGGGTGATAGTGGACCGATTGATGAAATCGCACATTTATCCGATTCGAGTTGATTACTCTTTGCGAAATTGGCGAAGTTATATGAAATTTGAGATTGTGAGATTGCATGGAGTGCGGTGTTGATTATTTTGAATAGAGATCCGAGGTTTACGTCTCGATTTTGAAAAGCATTGCATCGGGCTTTGGGCACAGATTGGATTCGATCGGCATTTCATCCACGGTCGGCGGCCGGTCTGAGCGAGTAATCAAATCTTAGAAGATATGTTAAGGGGATGTGTGATGGATTTGAGGGAAGTTGGGAAGAATTCTTACCGTTAGCAAAATTGCGTACAACAACGATTACCAAGCCGAGATTCGGATGGCGACATATGAAGCACTATATGGACGGAAGTGTCGCACTCCTACGTGTTGGGCGAAATTAGGGAACATCAAATTTTGGGTCTAGAAATAGTGGTGAATCCGAAAAAAAGGTTAAGGTAATTGGGCTCTATTAAAGGAAGCATCGGCAGACAAAAGTCGTCGCAGATCTTAAGCGGAAAGAAATAGAGTTTCTTGTGGGGATCAAGTATTCTTGAAGGTTTCACCTTGGAAAAATGTGATGAGATTTGGTCATAAAAGGAAGTTAAGTCCAGTTCATTGGACCTTATCGGGTTTTAAGCGGGTCGGACTGTGGCATATCGATTAGATTTGCCTTGAGTTGAAGCAAATGCGATGTGTTCCATGTTTCAATGTTACGCCGTTACTGTTCGGATCCATCTCATGTAGTTCCGTTGAGGAGGTGGAATTAAGACCAGATTTGTCATATGAAGAGGAGCCAATTCAAATTCTAGAGCGAGATATAAAGGTTTTACGGAGAAAATCAGTTCCTCTCGTCAAAGTATTATGGCGTAATCATGGATCAGAAGAAGCTACGTGGGAACAGGAGGAAGCGATGCGACGACAATACCCTCACTTATTCCAACCAGGTAATTTCAAGGACGAAATTATTTTAAGGGGTAGAAGCGTAACATCTTGATAATTAGGGTTATGCATCTTTACTTAATTAAATGTTATTGCATGCCTAATTATGATTGAGTGTGTTTTGGAAGTTTATTTTGAACTCAAGTATGTAAGTGATTGCTTAGTGAAATATTAAATTCTTAATAATTAAGATGGAGCTAAGCAAGATAGGCTTTAAGAAATAATGACAAGAGGTTTTAAGCATAAGATGAGTAATTGGCAATATGGTTAGGACGCATGGATGATTACTTGGAGGAGAGGTTCGAATCCCTAGCTAGCAAATTGGAGGATTTTATTTTTGTTTCCTTCCTATAGTGTCGGCCAAGACAATTCTAGAAGGATGGTCATCTTTTCTATTTTGGTGAGTAGACCATGTGAAAAGGTAAGCTAAAAGTTATGGCAAAGAATCAAGAAAGGATGGTAAGAAAGGGGGACAAAAGGCTTGAATAAAGGACAATGTTTTGGAAGCTTTTTCATGGTCATTTGACCATGAACCTAGTCGATTTTAGGGGCTAAGGGGGATGGTTAATTGTGATAGCAATCAAAGGTTTAATGGGGAAGAAACAAGGAGGAAAAAGGGGGATCATGTTGGTTTAGGTTGGCTGAATTTTGCATAGCCGTTAGGGGTGCTTGTTGGCCAAAATTTTAACCAAATTGTTCATCTTTTCCCTTTTTCTCAAAGCCTTGTTTTTGTTTTAGCCAATTGCAAAATACTCAAAGAGAACTTTTCTTTTCTTGTAAGCCATTTGGTACTTTACCATTTGGTTTCTTTCTCTTTGTAACAAAATTACAAGTCTTCAAGAACCATTTTCTTCTCTTTTTCCTTATTGCCAAAAACACCAAAGAGACTTTGTTGACAATTTTCTTCTCCTTTCTCCTCTCTTGTGCGAATCATGTAGCATCAAAGGACATTCTTATTTCCTTTCTTTTCCTTTCTCTTTCTCCATTTTCTTTCTTCTTCTTTCTCTCAACCGAAACTATCATACGCCCTAACCAAAACCACCATTCTTTTCCTCTCTTTTGTCAACCGAATCATCTTCCATTTTGATTTCCTTTCTTCTTTTCTTTTATTGGCTGAAACCATTATAGCCAAAAATCACTATCTTTTCTCTTCTCTTTTTGTGCAATTCAAATCACAAATTCTCTTATTCTATATCATCAAGGCGAATCTTCAAGTGGGCAAGTAAGACTTTTTTCAATTGTTTTCTTATCTCCTTTTATTATAATCGATTTAGAAACATAGTTCTCTTATTTTTTCTTTCTTTTCTCTCTAGGCGAATCCTTGGAAGGATTTTAAGAATCTTTTGGAACCAACGTTTTAAGGAAACCTTTGAAATCATCCAAGGTAAGAACATCACTTTTGGTTATATCAATCCTTTTAGATAGTTTATTAACTAACTTTATTTTAAGGGTGATTTTGAGACTAACAAGATAGGTTCGAAAAGAAGCGAGACGGAGTGTTTGGAAGAGAGAGGCCTTTGTTTTACCATCGAACTTCAAGCGAAGAACATGTATCGGCGATAAGAGATTTTCCACGGGTTGTGGACCCTCCGCTAACGAAGATCGGTTATTTGAAGTA
Source organism: Gossypium rotundifolium (assembly GCA_025506655.1). Lineage (NCBI taxonomy): Eukaryota > Viridiplantae > Streptophyta > Magnoliopsida > Malvales > Malvaceae > Gossypium > Gossypium rotundifolium. The sequence continues at coordinate 136,056,650 of CP106733.1, forward strand.
GTATGCATTAACCGAACCACTTTACGTTGGTGGGTTATCGGTGGTTTTGATCCATCTAGCGAGAAAAACCACAAATAACGGTTGTTCGAGAATCCGAGGCAAGGATGTAGATCTCTCATCAATAGTAAAGTTTTATTAGTAATAGTGTATACTAATCTAGTGTGATAATTAACTAGGTGTTGTGGCGGGAAGGTATCGTTCTCATGGTCATAAGGTGTGTAACCTTACAATAATATCTCATAGATCTTTATTAAATGTGATTTATATGACAATATATTTGATATTGATTGTGGATACCATTCAGTGGTATATGATATTCAGGTATGTTTACCCCAATATTTTGTTAATTTTGCTATATGCATAATTGTGAGATAAATATGATTTTGTTATGATTTTGGGGTAAATGGCATGAAAACTAAATAATATGTATGTGCATGGGCATATGGGTAAAATTGATAAAGGGGAAGTATTCTGGTGGTTTTACCACATAATCCGGTGACTTCGGTCACATATGTGAATCTGGTGACTTCGGTCACATATTTTGAATCTGGTGACTTCGGTCACATTTATGCAGTGGCTTTGCCACAAAATTATAAGGACGATGTGCATGTTGGCTGCGAGAAGCGCCTTCGATGGTGTGTAGCGGATGGAGGGTCGATTTAGTAATCCCCACGGTGTGATTGGTTGGTACGGGTGGTGTGTAGTGGATGGATATTTAGGTGGGCCGGGTTTGCATTTCATTATATGTATATATCCATGTGATTTTTAAATGATTATTATTTAATCTGCTATGAAAATGGGCTTTTGGGCTAAATATGACTTAAATGGGCCTATGGCTATATGTGTAATTAATGGGCTTTAAGGCATATGATCAAATGGGCTTTTAATGTATGTGTTACACATTGAGTTTATAACTCACCCTTTTGTGGGATAACTTTTCAGGATGATTAGTAGTGCGATGGATCGGTCGACAAGGGTTTCGAGGTGGCAGCGCTCAAACAAAGTATCTTGGAAATTTTCCTACTTAAACTTATTAAGTTAATTTTATTACTTAGACTTTATTATGGGTTTTGCTATTTTTATGTAATAAGGCCACTATAAACATTTTTAAATTTTTGGTGTTTGGATTTATTTTATTTTATTTTATTCTCGCTATGAACAATTATTAATTAAATAACTAAATAGTTTTTGATAAATAATTTAAAGCTGTTTTGAAAACAAAATATATTTCCACAATATTAATAAATTTTTCATTAAATTTGGTTTTATGTTAACTTATTAATCTCTCTTAAAATAATGTTTTAAGAAGATCGAATTTACTTTACAATTTGATTTCAACCCGATCTTTAACTTAATCTATTTTATTCAAAATCTTCAAGTTTTTCTTAAATAAGTGAGAGTTTGCTAAAGTTTTACCGAGGAACATATCAAATCCGATCAGGCTTTTTGGGCCGGGTTTGGGGTGTTTCAAAAGCGATTTTGGCTAGACACTGTATAATTTAAACATTTACCCATAGTGTATTAACTTTTTAACTAAAAAATTATTAATATAAACATATGAGGTCATTAATGGATGATCGATTGCGTTTGGAAATTTTAAGTTTCAAAAGTAAATGTTGGTAAAAACAAAAAATAAAAAAAATCAGTTAAAAGTTTACTAAAATCCCCTGCAATATATTGGATTCATCTCAACCCTTAAGACCAATTCAAGATGCATTCAAGCTACTTAAAACAATTCCAATTCAATCACAATTATCACATTAACAAACCACATTTGCAAACATACTCATAACTTCAATAATTCATTTCATATAAAACCTGTAATAGGCCAATTTAGCCCGGGCCCATACAAAAAATAATAAAACAAAGTCCAAGTCCCCAATCCAAAATATATCATTTGGCCCAATTGGAATGACCCATTAAAAGATTGAAGGTCCATCTACAAGCTTGACGTATATGGAGCACAATCTTCAAGGATATGCAATCTTAGATATGATATGCAAATCTTAGATATGATATGCAATCCTAGAAGATATGGTATGCAATCCTAGAAGATATGGTATGCAATCTTAGATATGATATGCAAATCTTAGATATGATATGCAATCTTAGAAGATATGGTATGCAATCTTAGATGATATGATTTTGTAATCTTAGAGATTTAATTTGTAGATACCTTTTAATCTTAGCCGTTGATGTAATTGAACTGTACCGTTGGATTTTGGGAGGCTCAACTATAAATAGAGGCCTCTCCCTTCATTGTAAAATAGACTTGAGTTTTGAGTAATAAAAATTCTTGAGAGCATTCACTCAAATTTCTCTCTCTTTTGAGTTCTTATTTTCTGTGGCTTGTTTTTATTTTGTTCTTCGCTCATCTTCATTTCTTTTTTAGTTGCTTCCGTTCGAGTTAGATTTTGGTGGAGGAATTTCGTTGAATCCTCATATTGCGGAGTTAGGTTGACTTATCGTTTTTAAACTTTTTTATTTATCCATATCATTTTATACTTTTTTTGTAATTTTTTAAAATTGTTATAATATTCATTAATTGTTTTGAGTATATTATTTACCTTATATTATTAATTTTTTATACATGAATTTAATCTTGTCAATAAAATTTTTTAAAATTTTTCATAGATTCTTCTAAAATTGCTATTATCTACTCTATATTTTTTATTTTGATTGTTCGTTTTTTTAATTTTTTTCCATTATCTTTATTTACCTTAACTATTGCTTGTCATTCTTTTACTTAATTGTTTATGTTAGTGCTAATTGTTAATAGGACTGTAACTTTAGTAAATTGCACTTTTGTAATAACTAAATGTTATTTTTTAAATCTTTGTTTAAAAATATCTATTTCCTTTAATTACTACATTTTATCCAAAACTTTTTCTTAAATAAGGCAATGTTTTGTGTTTAAAAATTCGGGAAATAGTGCCCTAACGTGCTGGGTTTCGATTTTCCGTTTGACTAAATAACTAAATATCCTTTTAATGAATTTTGTAAATCATGAGATGATGTTGGCTACGAGGTTTAAAACATCATGTCCTAATGTGCTGGATGTGATGTTTGTATTCTTTCAGAATAAAGGAATCTCAAGTTCCAATTCAAATTGTTCAAGTTTTTAAAGAAATCATATTTTCAAATCTTTTCAAATTTTGAAATTAGGACAATAACTAATCAATTCGGTACCAATTTTGGGCGTTACGAGGGTGCTAATCCTTCCTCGTACGTAACTGACTCCCGAACCCATTTTCTTGAATTTCGTAGGCCAAATCAATATTTTGAAATAAAATGTTTTATAAGGTGATTTGATCACACCTAAGCAAAAAGGGATTGGTGGCGACTCCATTTTTGTTTTTAAAGTCGATCCCCGTTTTTATAACAAAAACTTAAAAAATGGTTTCGACAGCTTGGCGACTCCACTGGGGACAATAAGAGAGTCAAGCCGTAAAATTGATTATTTCCTGTCCTTTTGTCCAAATTTATTTGAAAAAAACTATGATCTTTTTTATTGCATGTGGTTCTAATTTTTTTTAAATATCTTTGCATTGCATTGCATGACCGTTGTGGTCACACCCTTTTAAGTGGAGAGTGAGAAGTTACTCCTTCGTGAGGTTTTTATCTCCGTGCAGGATAGTGAATCGCTTTCGGGATACATCTGTACCTATGTCTTCATGAGATTTTCATTTTCATGCAGCTATAGGGAAATGTATTCCCCTGAACTGAGCTTGGTCCATATGAGCCTATAATAGGTGAGGATCGAGGAATCTGCTAGTTTAGGTACCTCAATTTTAGAGCCAAACCGCATGTAGAAAGCCCTAAGATCTTACCCTAGGTAGAACTACGCCTAACCCTAGCAATCATATTACACGACCGTTGTGGTCATACCTTTTAAGTGGGAGTAAGAAACTATGCCTTTGTGAGGTTTTCACCTCCGCATGGGCTAGTGGACTGCTTACGGGATACATCGGTACCTATGTCTTTGTGAGGATTGAAGAATCTGCTGGTTCAGGTACCCACCCTTTAGAACTAAGCCACATATAGTGATCCTTAAGAGCCAACCCTAGATAGAGTTATATTGAACCCTAGTGGTCACCCAGATAGGTACCCTATTTTGTTATTTATTTCTCTTGTACTAACGTGTTCTTTTGTTTTGATTGCATTACTGTAACACCCTGTATCCAAGTCCGATGCTAAGACTGGATGCGAGACATTACCATGCTTGAACTCGCTTAATCAAGTACTTGCTGGCTATAAAATTAAATTTCGACATAAAACCTTTCTTTCTTGGTCTAGACATACGTATCATGGTCATACGAGGCCTTAAACACTTGTTCGGACTTTCGGAACTTATCAAAAATCCTCTCTCAAAATTAGAGGTTACACGCCCGTGGGGTTTGGGGCACGCCCGTGCACTCCTAAACACACCCATGTTCCCATCCGTGGGGAGCTACTGACTTATCTGACACGGCCTTGACACGCCCGTGTCCTCCAACCGTGTGGAGCTACTGACTTATTTGCCACGGCTTGAGCACATGCCCATGCCCAAGCCGTGGGTCTTACACGGCTCATGCACTCGGCCGTGGGATTCACCCGTGGCCTATTTTAACAAGTAATCATAAGGTGCAGGGTTCGCACAGCCCAGACACATGCCCGTGTGTCTAACCGTGTGGACACTGAGAGGCTATATACCAAGCCTTTCTCCATCCTACATTTTATACATTAATATACTCATTCAATAAAGTCTCAAATCAACGATTAAAACACATGAATTCATACATTTGATTCATGAAAATAAAGAGTTACTACCATACAAATACAACAACTTAGCCATCATCAACGGCTATACACAATTAAACTACAAACCCTTTTTTGCCAACATAGTTTGACACATTAACAATAACTTAATCAACCTTAAATTCTAGTCCTATAAATTTCATGACTCATAAAGACTAGATACCTCAAATCAAATGTCTGCTCGATAGTGTGAAAACATCTCCAGCTGCCTCCAACCCGTATTAGTCAACATAATCTATAAGAGATGAGAAAAGAAAAGGAGTAAGCACTAATGCTTAGTAAGTTCATCTGCATAATCTGGCAAATATTAATACTCATTAAATATAGATAACCACAAGATATTATGCTGGGTCATTCCCATTAACTCATGGCTGCTTACTCAATCACTCTAAAAGCTTACTCATTTTATCTCTTACCGTACCACGAGCTAATTGCTCATTTACAAAGAGTCCATTCCTGCACTGATTATCATGTAATCATATAAGACATCACATCAAGTCTTATTAATAAGCTACTCATCTTTCGGTGGTTTCGCACTTAACCCACCATTATCATACATTCATAAATAGTCATCCACATGTAATACTTTAATTCAATTGTTCATCCGAGGACACCCTCACATTACTACTCTTACTTAACTTTTCCACTATTTTTATTCGCATTCCCACAATATAACAATAAATCTAACTCATGCAACAAGGTGAATTAATTTCCCATATCCCAATAGGGTTTCATCATATATATATAAATTGAAATCATCTCAATTCAATTCTAGTACACACTTGTGCCTTTCGTAGCTCAACCGCATACTTTCTTTACTTCAACATATACTCAAGTTATAAAATAACTCTCTTGAGTCAGATACTCATGAAATCACATAGAAATCATACCCCAATAGGGTCTTACTTGAATTAACATATTGATGCCGTGTCCTTGACACGGTCTTATACGAATCCTTACATCGAGGCCATAATCCAATATGGTCTTATATGAGACTTTAACTATCATCTCAACATTCTTCATGCATTTTATCCAAGGGTGTTTCATACATCCATAGAGTGAATATACATTCCATACAACATTATAATACTTACATGAACTCATACATAATTTCTATAATTGCATGTGAACTTACCTCGTTGTCGAAATAGCCAAAAATGACTATTAGCCCACATTTCTATTTTCATCCGTTTTAGGTCCAAAACTTACTTTCCTTGATCTAGAATAATGAAATTTACTAATTTATTCAATTATAAATCATAATATATCATAATCTACACTCTAGGAAAAAATGACTATTTTGCCCCTACACTTTGGCAAAATTACGATTTTGCCCCTAGGCTCGTAAATAAATTTTCATCTCAATTTCTTGTTAAACAAGCCTAGTTGAACATTTAATCCTCTTACAACTATCTCCAATTGCAACTATTTCATACCTTAATAAACAAATTACAACCTTTGCATTATAACCCATTTTAGGTATTTTCCATAAAAATCCTTTCACAAAAGTTGTTTCTCTTCATCCTATCATTCATTTTCTTCCATAAAAACTCATCAAACAACTTATAATCTCTAATGGCAAGTCCCTAGACTTTCAACCATATTGTAAAATAGTCCCCTCATTAGCTAGCTTAAGCTTTGGGGATCACAAAAGTACAATTTTCTTCAAGAAAAATGATCAAAATCACTTACTAGGGAGGAGGGTTGCTTGCTGAAATTTTAAGCTTAAAACCCCTTGTTGCTGCTCATTTTTGGTGAAGAAGAAGAGAGAAAAAGATGATATATTTTTCCTTTCTTTATTTTATTATAAACATTAATTTCAACCCACCAACTTTGACCAAAAATTAAAACTCTTGTCCCCTCTTGTCTACATGGCCGGCCATCATAACCAAGATGGTTTAATTGCCCTTTAAAACCCTCCAATTAATATTTCATGGCTATTTGGTACCTTTAGCCTATAGAATGGAACTTTCGCACTTTATGCAATTTAGTCCTTTTTCGCGATTTAGCATGAAATCGCTAAAATTAAAACACCAAAACTTTCTTACATCTTTACAAACATGTTATAACACATAACATAAATTAGTGATTCTAAGATCAAATTAGTGATTCGACTAGGCCCTAAATTGGGCTGTTACAATTGCATTCACATCATTGAAAAGAGGTGTTGATTCAAATTTGATTGTTAAATAGAAGAGTAGGTCATGAGAAAATGGATTTCTTGATAAAGTGGATTATAATACGATTAAATCGAATATGGTCCAAGTAAATCTGACGAGAGAAAGGCGATAGTCCATGAAGGAAAACAAGATTTTATTGCCCAAGGATTCAAGCTGACAAAGACTGTTCGAGAATCACCATATCTTGGATTTCTTGAAGAGGCTAACGAGCTTTATGGAAATAAATGAGTGAAGAGTCACGTATTGTATCAAGTAACAAGGAGGTAGAAGAGGCATCTATTGGGAAAGTTCACGGAACACGACCATAGCATCCTTTGCGAAGAAGGGGATTGATGTTTTCACTTGGACTATGAGGACAAAGCCGCATATGTAATCTGTTTTGTGTAAAGAAATTTATTTTCTAGTAAATTTTTTCTAATGGAATTGAATTTAGAATCAACACCTCTTTTTTTGCATTTCATTCCTTTGCATTGCATTTCATGCATTTGCATTACATCACATCATATGCATTTAAGTCCATAGAGAGCCTAATTAGTTGAAATTATCACAGAAAGAGAGATAGAAAGAAGAGGAAAATCTGGAAACTGAACATTAATATGGTACACGTACCAAGACAAAGAAAATGGATCAAAGACTTGAACAATTCTAGAGAGACATGCAAGACTAGATGCAAGAGCAATTGGAAAAGCTCCAACAAGAAATGAGAGACCAAATGTTGGAAGCTCAAAGGAACATGATGACTCAAATGGCCTAGATGCTGAACGGGGCAATGGACAAAGGAAAAGGTCCCATAGTTAATGCTGAAGATAATGAGGACTTTCCTCAGGGTTTCACCCCACCGCATGTGCAAACACAACCGGAAGAATATCCCCGAAGGCCATCTGTCATGATTAGGCCTTAATAAATAACGCTAGAGTGCCTATGAATTTCCAAGTTGGTACAGGATCCAACCCAGGAGATAGCCCTTTTAATCTTGTTATCCTTGACTTAGATATAGTAGAAAAGGAGGGGATAAGAATTGAATCTTCAAGGCATTTGGAAGATAGTTGCAGATGGTTGGAAGAGAAGTTCAAGGCTTTAGAAAATACTGATAATCATCATAGAATTGATGCTAAAGACTTGAGCTTGGTTCCAGATTTGGTGCTTCCTCATAAGTTCAAAATGCTAGATTTGAGAAGTACAATGAGACCAGCTACCTTGAAGCCCATATCATTATGTTCTGTAGATGGATGACTGGCTATGTTAACAATGATCAACTTTTGATTCATTGTTTCCAAGACAGTTTGGTGGGGGTAGCGTCTAAGTGGTACAATCAACTTAGTCGTACTAGGATTAGCTCCTAGAGGGACCTAGCCCAAGCCTTCATGAAGCAGTACAATCATGTCACAGACATGACGCCTAATAGAATCACCTTGCAAAACATGGAGAAGAAGTCAAATGAAAGCTTCAGGCAGTATGCGCAAATATGGAGGAAGGTCGCCATGCAAGTTCAAGCACCACTCTTAGAAAAGGAAACCACAATGCTCTTTATCAATACCTTGAAAGCTCCATTCATCACTCATATGATAGGAAGTACTACCAAAAGCTTTGCAAATATAGTGATGGTAGGGGAAATGATTGAAAATGCCATAAGAGGTGGCAAGATTGAAGTAGGGGAAACTATTAAAAGGTCTACTCTAGAAAAAAGATGACGAGGTGAATAATACGAGTACATACAACAAAGGGTACTCAAAAGCAATTATTGTTAGCTAGCCAAAAGTAATTAAGGCTGGGCAAAAGGGTCGACAAGACAAGAATCAGGCGGAAGGTAAAATTCAGAAAAGCTCGAATTTACGCCAATCCCAGTGACGTATAAAGAGCTATATCAAAGTTTATTTGACGCGCATGTGGTGTCCCCATTTTATCTAAAGCCGTTACAACCCCCATATCCTAAATGGTATGACTCGAACACTCAATGTGACTACCATACGGGAATAACGGGTAACTCAATTGAAAACTGTACTACGTTTAAAAACTTGGTCTAAAGGTTCATTAAAATAGAAATTGTGAAGTTCGACGATTCATCAAAACCTGACACTTTAACGGGGCAGTAAATGCGATAATTAAAGAAGAAGATAAGAATGTTGTGACTCTTTGAAGAAGTCAAAAGCGAAGAGGGAATCAGGATACGAAGTTTCCACGCCCTTGCATACTTGGGAGTGTTTTGAATAATGGGACTGTGGAAGAGATCTCTGTATTTTTAGAGCTGATATAGAGTAATATTCAAAACATACTTGTTGTTTTTAAGCCTAGGAACAATAAGATTTCTTTTGTGAAATAGGCTTATGTCCAGAATTTTTATTTCAATAAAATGTATCTTTTTTTTTTAAAGCAAATATTTTTTCATTCTTTACATTTCATATTGTACATTCTTTTGTTTCTTTCAAGTATTCTTTCATTCTCCATTTATGACCATACAAATGATCATTCTTTCAACCATTTATTCTTTGAAATCTTCCTTCGAACCTACAATAGGTCTCCAAATATTAATGATGTGAGCAATGCTGCTACTGACTCAGAGTTTCCTTTCAAGTAAGATATGTGTCTAGAAGGATCTCAGGACTTTGAAGATGATAGAGATTGTAACCTATCTTCTAATTTGTTAAGAACGGTAGAATAAGATGAAAAACAGACCCTACTCTACAAAGGGTCATTGGACATTATGAGCCTAGAAAAGAGGACATGCCTAGGTTAATAAGACGCGGGTTAAACATGAGGATCGGGCACTGTTGGTGTACCATGAAAGGGGATTGCATCAGTTATACGGAAATACTGAATTAAAGAAAACGAGATTCATGTGACTCTTTCATTTTCTTCACAAATTTTCCATATGTGGGCATGGATGTGATAGGGCCAATCTCGTCAAAAGCTTTTAGCCAATATCGATTCATCGTCGTGGTCGTCATTTACTTCACTAAGAGGGTGGAAGTAGCTTCATATGCCAATATTGCAAAGTCGATAGTCATCAAAATCAAAATTAAAAAAAAAGATCAGGTGCCAGCAAAGAATGCCAGAAAGGATCATGTTTAATAATACATAACTGTACAATGTCAAAGATTACAATTTGCTCAAAGATCAAGCAGCATATCACAGTGCATCAAAGGTTGTCAAAAAAAATGTGAAAGGTGACCAAAGACTTGTAAAGATTGGCATAAGAAGCTATCATTTACTCTTTATGCTTATCAAATGTCAACCAGGACTTTCGCTGGGGCAACACTTTTTCCATTGGTTTATAGAATAGAAGTGGTTTTGTCCATGAAAATTGAGATTCCTCTACCCCGAGCTTTGATTGATTCAAGAATTGGATGAAGGAGAATGTCTCCAGTGAACTTGGTTAAAGAAAAGGGTTTGAAACTATTCATCATAGTTAAAAAAATACCAAAATGGATGATGTTGATTTATGTCAAAAATAGACCACCCAAGGGAATCTCATGATAGGGTCCTGGTATTGAGGAAGATCCTTCTTATACAAAAGGATTTCAGAGGAAAGCAGATGTCAAATTGGGAAGGACGTTATGTTGTAAACAAGGCCTATTCTGAGGGAGCATTGATATTGACTGAGATGGATGCCAAAGACTTGTCCAATCCAGTGAATTCAGGTGTAGTCAAGAAGTATTTTACCTAAAAGGGAAAGGCTAAGGTGAAAACCTGCAAAGGGTGCCTTGAGTTCAAATTAAAAAAAAAGAAAAAGAAAAAAAGAAAATAGAGGAGAGGCCAAGGCGAAAACCCGCAAAAGACGCTTTGAGACCAAGGGAGTTTTGAGTCAAAAACTCGAAAAGGGCGGCTCAAATTTTAATCAAAGGTAGGGCATGTGGTTGTCTTGCTATGCCTGAATTAACAATAAGGAAGTATGCTGCGTCTTGGGGCATTGACAAAGTAATCTAGATCCTCTAAACACGTATTGAGCTCAAAATGGTCCTCAAGAAGTTTGTATAGAGAAGATCATGCTGCGATATCTGGGGCACCTATCTTCTATCTTATCCATTTTTTAATTTTCTATCTTTGATTACCTTTTTTTTCAAAGATACACCTCAATCAATTTTCTTTTATAGCCTTATCTATCTTTTCTTACTTTATCTTTTCAAGATACACCAATCAATTTTCTTTTATTGCCTTGGTTATCTGTGATTAACTTATTTGTTTCAAGCTATGCCCCTGATTAATTTCTTTCACGTCCATTGTTGTGATATTTTTCAAGCATTTTATATTGAAATAACAGTTAATGGACTAATAATACTTTCATAAAAGGAGTTTCGCACATTACTCTGGAAGCTTTTAAATAATATGAGTATCTGAAATAAGACTTTTGTTTAGAACTCACCAAGCCTAAGGGTTGAAAATATTGAAAGAAGATTATCTCTTTAGATTTTTATTGGGTAACCCAGGTGTAAAAGGGGATCATTCTTGGGAAAAGAAAATGATACCTTGCATTCATGCAAATTTCAGGCATATACATCGGGTCATTACACCCAGGGAATGGTGTAACAAATCAACTTGATTGAAGATGATACAAATTCCATACCTCTGAGTGGTAACAGGGTGGATGAAAGAAATTAAATGTTATTCCCCTGAAGTTGCAATGGGAGGTACAAACTTTATGTCCCAAAAGGTACAGTGGAAAGAACTCTGAAAGTACAGCGGGGCAAGCTTGCTGAGCAGAATCTGATCGTTTCTTTGGGTTTTCTGTCAAAGATACCAGCTGAACGAGAAAGCATGGTAACGCGTTAGTGATAAAACCTTGATGAACTATGAGCAGTGACAACCCAAACATTAAAAAAGGATCATTCTCATGTAAATATCATTCATACACTTCCAATTAGGAGTATTTGATTCATTCCGATCATTGTATCCTAATCATTGTACATTAAAAAAAAGAGAGAAAAAGAAGGAGATCATTCTCATGACATTATGCATTCATGCAAATGTCATCCATAATATCATTTAGTTAGGAGCATTTGATTCATTCTGATCATTGCATCCTAATCATTTTATATTTAAAAAAAGGATCATTCTCATGACATTTTGCATTCATACAAATATCGTCCATAATACATTCAGTCTATAGGACATGTCCCCTAGAGGACAGTATAGGAACATCGGTGAATTCACCAGTCCTATCTCCCTGACCAACAGGGGAATAGATCAAAGATTGTAGATTTTGTCACCCTAAGCAGTAGTGGAACAAGATCGAATGAAAAATCTTGTCTCCCTAAGCAGTAGTGGAACAAGATCGAACGGTGAATTTTATCTCCATGAAGCAGCGGAGTAGTTTTAAGCCATCAGTCTTATCTCCCTCGAGATGGTAGTGGAGTAGATTGAAGATTGAAGTCTTCTTGAATAGTAAGGAAACAAATTGAAAAGTTCAGATTTTGTTCCCTCGAGATGGTAGTGGAGCGGAATGAAGATTGAAGTCTTCCTAAGATAGTAAGGAAGCAAATTGAAAAGCTCAGATTTTGTTCCCTCGAGATGGTAGTGGAGTAGACTGAAGATTGAAGTCTTCCTGAGATAGTAAGGAAGCAAATTGGAAAGTTTAGATTTTGTTCCCTTGAATGGTAGTGGAGCAGACTGAAGATTGAAGTCTTCTTAAGATAGTAAGGAAGCAAATTAAAAAGTTCAGATTTTGTTCCTTCGAGATGGTAGTGGAGCAGACAGGAGATTGAAGTCTTCCTGAGATAGTAAGGAAGCAAATTGGAAAGTTCAGATTTTGTTCCCTCGAGATGGTAGTAGAGCAGGCTGAAGATTGTAGTCTTCTTGAGATAGTAAGGAAGCAAATTGGAAAGTTCAGATTTTGTTCCTTTGAGATGGTAGTGGAGCAGACTGAAGATTGAAGTCTTCCTAAGATAGTAAGGAAGCAGACTGAAAAGTTCAAATTTTGTCCCCTCGAGATAGTAGTGGGGCAGACTGAAGATTGGAGATTTTATCTCCTAAGCGGTAGCGGAGCAGATCAAATTTGGCGAATCTTATCTTCCTGATGTAGCAAGGGAGCAGATTTTAGTCACAAGTCTTATCTCTATGTATCGATAATGGAGCAGACTGAAGATAGTTAATCCCATCTCCCTGAAGTTGCAGTGGAGCAGATTAAAATTATGAATCCTATACCTCTGAAGTTGCAGTAGGTCGGATTGAATTTTCCATAGAAAGTCTCATCTCCCTGAAGTTGCAGTGGAGCAGACTGAAAACGATAAATCTTATCTTCCTGAAGTTGTAGTAAAGCAGATTGAAGCCACCAACCTTATCTCCTTGAAGTTGCAGTGGAGCAGGTTAAAGTCACAAGTCTTATCTCCCTGAAGTTGCAGTGGAGTAAAATAAAATAGTAGATCTGGACTTCCTTAGGTTGCAGTGAAGCAGATCGAAGATACTAGTTTGGCGTCACTGAAGTTACAGTAGAGCTGACTGAAGATAGCAGATCTTATCTTCCTGAAGTTGCAGGAAGCAGATGAAAGATACTAGTTTGGCGTCCCTGAAGTTGCAGTGGAGCAGACTGAAGAGAGTAGATCTTATTTTTCTGAAGTTGCAGGAAGCAGATCAAAGATACTTGTCTGGCATCCCTGATTTTGAAGCGGAGCATCTAAAGATAGCGGATATTACCTTCCTGAAGTTGCAGCGAAGCAGATTGAAGCCATCAGATTTATAGTTCAATACTTCTAAAAGTTGCAGTTCCAATACCCCTGAGATTGCAGTTGGGTTAGAGACTACTTGAAGAAGACGAGGACCAAGAAGTCAAGACTCGGCATGACCGGGCAAAATTGGTCCTTTTATAGTCTTTGCTCTATTCCCGTTACACGAAAATGAGCAAAGAGGGGCAGCTGTAATAGGCCAATTTAGCCCGGGCCCATGCAAAAAATAATAAACCAAAAATAATGAAACAAAGTCCAAGTCCAGTCCAAAATATATCATTTGGCCCGATCAGAATGACCCATTAAAAGATTAAAGGTCCATCTACAGGCTTGACGTATATGGGAGCACAATCTTCAAGGATATGCAATCTTAGATATGATATGTAAATCTTAGATATGATATGCAATCCTAGAATATATGGTATGCAATCTTAAATGTGATATGCAAATCTTAGATATGATATGCAATCTTAGAAGATATGGTATGCAATCTTGGAAGATATGATTTTGTAATCTTAGAGATTTAATTTGTAGATACCTTTTAATCTTAGCTGTTGATGCAATTGATCTGTACCATTGGATTTAGGGAGACTCAACTATAAATAGAGGCCTCTCCCTTCATTGTAAAAGCAGACTTGAGTTTTGAGTAATAAAAATTCTTGAGAGCATTCACTCAAATTCTCTCTCTTTGCATATTTATTTTTGTGGCTTGTTCTTATTTTGTTCTTCGCTCATCTTCATTTCTTTTGAGTTGCTTCGTTCGAGTTTGATTTTGGTGGAGGATTTCGTTGAATCCTCATATTGCGAGAGTTAGGTTGACTTATGCATTTTTTAACTTTTTTATTTATCCATATCATTTTATACCTTTTTTATTTTTTAAATTTTATAATATTCATTAATTGTTTTGAGTATATAATTTACCTTATATTATTTTTTATACATGAATTTAATCTTGTGAATAAAATTTTTATTTTATTTTTCATAGATTCTTTTAAAATTGCAATTATCTACTCTATATTTTTTATTTTGATTGTTCATTTTTTAAAAATTTTTTTCCATTATCTTTATTTACCTTAAAATTATTATTATTGCTTGTCATTTTTTACTTAATTGTTTATGTTAGTGCTAATTGTTAATATGACTGTAACTTTAGTAAATTGCACTTTTGTAATAATAAATGTTATTTTTTAAATCTTTGTTTAAAATATCTATCTCCTTTAATTACTACATTTTATCCAAAAGTTTTTCTTAAATAAGGCAATGTTTTGTGTTTAAAATTAGGAAATAGTGCCCTAACGTCTTTGGGTTTCAATTTTCCGTTTGACTAAATAACTAAATATCCTTTTAATGAATTTTGTAAATCATGAGATGATGTTGGCTACGAGGGTTTAAAACATCATGTCCTAACGTGCTGGATGTGATGTTTGTATTCTTTCGGAACAAAGGAATCTCAAGTTTCAATTCAAATTGTTCAAGTTTTTAAAGAAATCATGTTTTCAAATCTTTTCAAATTTTTGAAATTAGGACAATAACTAATCAATTGGTACCAATTTTGGGCGTTTGAGGGTGCTAATCCTTCCTAAATGCGAATCGACTCCGAACCCGTTTTCTTGAATTTCGTAGGCCAAATCAATATTTTGAAATAAAATGTTTTATAAGGTGATCCGATCACACCTAGGCAAAAAGGGATTGGTGGTAACTCCATTTTCATTTTTAAAGTCGATCCCCATTTTTATAAGAAAAACTTAAAAAATGGTTTCAACAAAACCAAAATACTTCAAATAAAAACCAAAATAGATAAAGTCTCAAGAGCTTGCATTTTAGTCATTAACACTTGGGAACATATTTGGTGTACCTATGTACATGCCATTTTAACTCAAAAAAATATAGTACCTACTCTTGGTGCATTAGTAAGTCCGAAAGGCATAACCAGAAACTCATAGTGTCCGTACCTCATTCAGAAAGCAGTTTTTGGCACAACGGAGTCTTTAACTCACAACTCATAGTAACCCGATCTCAAATTTATTTTAGAAAACACAATAGCCCCTTTCAACTGGTCGAACAAGTCGTCAATCCGTGGTAAAGGATATTTATTCTTTATAGTCACCTTATTGAGCTACCGGTAATCGATGCACATTCTCATAGTTCCGTCTTTCTTTTTTACAAACAAAACCGGTGCACCCCAGGGAGAAAAACTCGATCGTGCGAAGCCTCTATCAGTCAATTCTTACAATTGAGCTTTCAATTCTTTTAATTCGGTAGGTGCCATTTTGTATGGAGTTATCGATATCGGAGTCGTCCCCGACACTAACTCAATACCAAACTCTACCACTCAGATCGATGGCAAACCCGATAATTTTTGGGAAACACATCCGGATACTCACACACAATTGGTATTGATTCAATCTTTTTTCGGTCACTTTAGAGTCAAACACATAAGCAAAGTAAGCTTCATAACCTTTTCTCACATATTTTTGAGCTAACATCGAAGATATCACTGCTGGTAAACCATTCAGATCATTCGACTCAATCTAAATAATCTCATCATTTTCACATCTCAAATCAATAGTCTTTCATTTGCAGTTCATAATAGCATCATGCAAGGTTAACCAATCCATACACAGGATTATATCAAACTCATCAAATGGCAACAACATCAAATCAACCAAAAAACATGAATCTTGAATCATCAATGGGCAACTCTTACATACTTTATCAACCAAAACACACCAGCCTAAGGGGTTCGATACTCTAATCACAAACTTAGTAGACTCTATAGGCAAAGTCTTACTGGATACTAAAGTCTCACATACATAAGAATGAGTCAAACCTAGATCAATCAATGCAACAACACTAGTATCATAGAGAGTGAAAGTACCGGTAATAATATTTGGGGATGAAGCCTCTTCACGAGCGTGAATAGCATAAGCTCTGGTAGGTGTGCGAGCCTCAGATCTAATAGCAGTGTCTTTAGTTCCTTTCTGAATGCCACTCACATTACCTGTATTTCTAGGTGGTCTACCACGAGCTGCCGTGTTACTCGGCCTCATATTCTGCTTCATGTCTTGCTCAACCAACTCAGAGCACTCACGAATGAAGTGATACATCGATCCACATTTAAAGCAAGCCTGATCATTCAATCTGGAGCTGCCAGGATGTCATTTACTGCAGTGTTTGCACTCAGGTTGGTTCTGTCGAATGTTACCAACACTAGCTACTGAGGTAGCTCTCGAGCTCACAGGTGGTCTATCTCAATCCCGTCTAGAATAACCTACAGTAGCCTTTGAACGGCTAAAGTCATCTAGAAATTTCTTTGATGCTAACTGAAATGTCTTACTTGATGATCTCTTACGGGAATCTCTGGCTTCAAAATCATCTTTTCTTTTTTCTTTCCCGAGCTCTTCAGGTTTGCACGCTTGTTCAAAAAGTACGACGAACTCTTTTATTTCAAGAATCCCAATAAGCAATTTAATGTCTTCATCCAGACCGTCTTTGAATCTTTTACACATAATTGCTTCTGTCGAAACACACTCTCGGGCATATCTACTAAGCCTCAAAAATTCCCGCTCATATTTTGTTACGGTCATACGACCTTATTTCAACTCGAGGAATTCTTTGCGCTTTTGATCGTTGAATCTCTTACTGATGTATTTCTTATGGAATTCAGTCTGAAAGAACTCCCAGATAACCCGTTCTTTTGGAATCACCAAAACCAGTGTATTCCACTAGTGATACGCAGAATCTCGAAGCAATGATACAGTACATTTAATACACTCATTAGGTGTATAGGATAGCTCATCAAACACACAGATAGTATTATCGAACTAGAATTCAGCTCGCTCAGCATCATTATGAACAGTGGCTCTGAATTCTTCAGCCCCATATTTTCTAATTTTATCAACGGGGGGCTTATATGATCTCATCGGATCAAGTACTTGAAGTATTACAGGTATTGGAGGAGGATTAGGCGGGGGTGGGGGTTGTTGAGCAGTCAGATTTGTACGAATATTCTGTGTGAACCAATCGTTCAACATCTAATAGAAGGCTTGTTTAGCCTCACTCTCATGACTACTCAAAATCAACCTAGAATCAGCCAGCGCTGCCCCCTGATCAAGAGCGGGCGCATTACTTTCCACATCATCAGCTACGGCTCGATCGGGATCCATTTACTATACGAAAACACATTTCAATTGTCAGGAATCATCACACTATCACATTTTATAAATATGACATGTATAGCTAGACTCATAGACGCTACGTTAGTCCTAGAATCAACTAAACCGTAGCTCTGATTCCAATCGAATGTAACACCCCTAACCCATTTCTGTCGCCCGATTAGGGTTATGAGGCATTACCGTAAAACATAGCTTAGCACATTCATTTGACACCTTTCATGCACTAAATTATAACATATAATTGTAACATTAACTACTTCTATTACAATAGTCAATAATTCAAACCAAATCAATATTTCATTATTAAACATGACTCACAAATATTGCATATTTAAAACATTAACCAATTCAATTTGGTAACCAATCCAAACATTGAATCAATATAACATACCTAAAATAATGTGGTCATTAATTCCATGATATTCGAACACCTAAATTTGAGTTATATATATATATATATTTCATTTCATATACCATGCAAATAATAAAACAAACAATCCATTTTTTTTACCTACTAATACCATTAGCATATACGGCAAAAAGGTCAATTTGACAAGAAGGATCAAATGTTGCTTTTAAACATCATAACCATGTGTGCAATTAATCACATCAAATTTATGGCATCTTTGCATATGAATTATATATTTCATGTCTAGTTTATAAGCTAACAACCATGTCATAACATCAACCTCTTTAACTATTCTTTGTGCTATTTAAAAACCAAACCCAAAATGATCAACCAATCAAGCATAAAATATATGTATACTTAACCAATACAAACTAAATCAAAATGTCCATTATACCATCAACTATAAATTTATCATCTATACCATTACAAAAACCAATCACTAGACCAACCATATATACAATTTGAACCTTATACCAAATTTATTTATTTCATTTTCGCTTTATAACATTCAAAACATATACATTCATGCCTTTATAAACTGAACCTAATTTGTCAAATAGCATAGCCGAACATACAATACACACACACACACATATATACTAATTTTCCCAATTCATATCAAAGTTATCCCGTAGCTTATAGATACATGAAACATAAATCCAAGACTTGTCCATCCAATATCATATTATTCAAGCCGAAACACATGTTCATCCTCACACACAAACTATATCATAAAATGCACTTCCAAATAAGTTAATTAAATAGTCGAATAACCTTAATACCATTCACTACTCAATACCAACTTATAAACCAACCATTTCAAGCATATAAACCATGAAACATGCCTTAAAAAAAATTTAAATCACAATCGAATGCACATAAATATTAACCATCACATAAAACTCATTCATTAACCATACCTAATTCACTATAATAAAATTATATCAAACCACCATGGCAAAATCATACCAAGCATATAACACATATATACCATGAGCAAAATTTCATAAACTTAAACATCATATTTAGCCATTTTCGCATGGCTAAATAATTACAACCTCAAAACTAACCAAAATAAATACTAGACTATACATGCCATAGGTTTGAAATTCAAGCTTTAAAAGTACCGAAACAGCGATTGATAGTGTGACGGATTTCCTTAACGATCTGTAACAGCCCGATTTAGGGGCTAGTCGAAACAGTGGTTTCGAAACCACTAATCTGAGGTCAAAGAAAATTAATTTTATGTTATTTTATGAGTTAGAGCATGATTACATAAGTTCATGAAAATTTTGGTGCTTTAATTTTAGCAATTTCATGCTTAATGGCGAAAAAGGACTAAATCGCTAAAAAATATGAAAGTTCTATTTTATAAGCTAAAGGTTCCCAATAGCCATATAATATTATTTGAAGGTCTTTAAAGGGTAATTATCCCCTTAAATGATGGTTGGCCGGCCATAGGGGACAAGGAAGTCAAAATTAGTTAAAGTTGGTAAAGGTTTGGTGACTAAATTGATTATTTTATATTAAATAAAGAAAAGATGATATCCTTCTCTTCACTCATCTTCTTCCACCAAAAATAAAAAGCAAAATAAAGGTTTGAAAGCTTAAAAATTTCAGCACACTCTTCTCCTTACAAGTAAGTGTTTTAGTGATCATTTCTTGATAAAAATTGTACTTTTGGAACCCCAGCTTAAGCTTTCTAATGAGGGGACTATTTTGTGAAATGGTGAAAAGTTTAAATTTTTACCATGTGAGCATGTATGTTTTTTGCTGCATTTTTATGGAAGGAAATGAGTCTTAGTTATTAGATGAACACCTTTTTGTGAAAGGTGTTACCATGAAAACACCAAAAATGACCTTTTGTAAAGGTTGTAAAAGGTTAGGTAAATGCGTGAAATAATGAGTTTTGATGGTTTCCATAAGAGAAATAAATGTTCACCTAGGCACGTTAAAGGAATAAATTTGATTAGAATTAATTTTTGAGTTTAGGGGTAAAATGGTCATTTTGAAAAAAATCTAAAGGCAAAATAGTAATTTTTCCAAAGCATGATTATTGAAATGCATTTATTAATGTGATAATTAAATGAACTAATTTGCTATTATAGATCAAGAAGAACCAAGAATTAACCTCGACCAGGGAAAGAACAAAGTATCGGACTAGATCGACAATCTAGCCTATTTTGAAATCGAGGTAAGTTTGCATGTAATAAATTCAACATTTATGCTAGTATGTTTGAGAATGTTTGATATTTTAATGATGCATGATATTCTATGAAATTGGGTAATGGTGTTGAATGAGAAAGTTGATATGTTTAAGTCCCGGTTGGACTATAATAAATGTGAGAATACCATCGTCGAGACATGAGATGGATAAGGTCCCATGTAAGACCATGCCGGGGACATGGCCTCGGTACTGAATTGAGATCCTGTATAAGACCATATCCGAAATATGGCTTCGATATCGAATATGAGAATCGTATAAGACCATATTCGGGATATGGCATTGATACTTGATGTGAGATTCCGTATAAGACCATATCCAGGATATGACATCGGCACTCGGAGGTGACCCCACGTAAGACCACATCTGGGATGTGGCATTGGCTTCGTGTTCATGTTAATGACGATGAACATGCGTCTTTGAGTATCCCTAGTGATATAGTGGGATAAATAGATATGCTTGGAAGTAGAAATGAGCTTAGTACTAAAGCCATGTGATTGAGTGAATACAGGTACCCGTGAGTAATTCAGAAGGAATATTTACGATATGTGGCATGATATGTGCTAGATAAGAACGAGTATGAGTAAGTTATGGCAAAGTGTTTAAGACTTTGGGTAGTTATCTAATGCCAATGATGGATGTCATTATGAGCTTATTGTTGTTATTTATTTTCATGCAAACTTACTAAGCCTCTCTCATTTCCCTTTTCCTTGTAGTATTGCCAAGATAACTCGAGGATCGTGGGATGTCGGAGTTTGGAATCACACTATCGTCATCTTTTTGGTATAAAAAAGTTAGATTTATTTTGAGTATGGCATGTATAGGACTTGGGTATTTTGTTATGTCATATTTGTTAGCCAAAGTGTTGGCTATTTATGTAATCAAATTCATTTTGTAAGTGGTAATATGAATTGGGAAAATACTTGACAAGTTTATTCCTCAGCCCGCTCATGTAGCTTCTCAAGTGGTTGAGGTATTGAGAAGAAAAAGTTCTCCAGTTGATAAGATTCGAAAACAAGGAGCTAAGGAATTTCAAGCTAGTAAAGACAATGATCTAGAGAGGGCGAAATTTTGGCTTGAGAGTACCATCAGGGTATTTGATGAGTTGTCATGCACGCCTGAAGAGTGCATGAAGTGTGTAGTATCTCTCTTGAGAGATTAGGCCTATCAGTGGTGGAACACCCTTGTATTGGTGGTACCAAGGGAGAGAGTTAACTGGGAGTTCTTCCAGGAGGAATTCTAAAAGAAGTATATTAGTCAGAGATTCATCGACCATAGAAGAAAAGAGTTCCTAGAATTGAAGCAGGGCCGAATAACGGTGACTGAATACGAACGTGAATTCATAAGGCTTAGTAAGTATGCCCGGGAGTGCGTGTCAACCGAGGCTATCATGTGCAAAAGGTTCAAGGATGGGTTAAATGAAGATATTCATTTGTTTGTTGGTGTCCTCGAACTAAAAGAGTTTGTAGTGCTGGTAGATCAGGCCCGTAAGGCTGAAGAACTAGTCAAAGAGAAAAAGAAAGCTGAGATTGAGTCTCGCAACTTTAAGAAGAGACAAATGGGCAAGTCATTCCAATCTTTATCCAAGAAGTCAAGAGATTTCGCTGCTCGATCAACCTTCTCAGCTGGATTTTCAAGTAGAAGTAAAGGTAAGCAGTTCTCGGGGTCTAAAGCTTAGACCACATCAGTTGCTAGTGTTGGCAATACTCGGCCGAGTAGACCAAAATGTCCACAGATTGGCAAACGTTGTCCCGGTGAATGTCGAGTGAATGAGAAAGCTTGTTTCAAATGTGGGTCCCTAGACCATTTTATTAAAGATTTTCCTAAAATAGGTGAGAGGGAGAAACCTCAGAGTGGAAGCTCGGGAAATGCTATGAGAGGAAGATCACAGAGAAACCCGAGAAATAAAATAAGCAGTAAGAATACTTCTAGAGAGCAGACTGCAATAGCTGAGGGTAGAGCACCAGCGAGAACATATGCCATTTGTGCTCACGAAGAGACGTCCTCCCCTGATGTTATTACGGGTACATTTTCTCTCTATGATACTCATATTATAGCTTTAGTTGATCTGGGATCTATATGTGCATGAAATTAGTCTCTAGCATGAGCATGCCTATAGAGTCTACTAAATTTGTAATAAGAGTGTCAAATCCCTAGGCAAATATGTGTTGGTTGATAGAGTATGCAAAGGTTGCCCTTTGATGATTAGGGGTCATTGCTTTTCGGCTAATCTTATGTTATTTCCATTTGATGAATTTGATATCATCCTTGGGATGGATTGGTTAGCTACTTATGATGTGATAGTGAATTGTGGGAAGAAATTTGTTGAGTTGAAATGTGAAAATGGGGAACTTATTTGTGTTGAATCAGATGAGTAAGATAGATTTCCAGTAGTGATATCCTTCTTGTTGACTCAAAAGTATTTAAGAAAAGGGTACGAAGCTTACATTTCCTTTATGATGAATACTAGAGAGACTGAGTTGAGAATTGAATCAGTGCCCATAGTATGCGAGTATCTAGATGTTTTCCCGGAGGAATTGCTAGGGTTACCTCTGGGTAGAGAGATTGAATTTGGGATTGAGTGAGCTCCTGTTACTGCCCCCATTTCTATTGCTCCATACAGAATGGCTCCAACCAAGCTAAAAGAATTGAAGGCACAGTTGCAAGAACTAATGGATAAATGCTTCGTAAGACCGAGTTATTCTCCGTGGGGTGCTCCAGTATTATTTTTGAAGAAGAAAGATGGTTCCATGAGATTATGTATAGATTATCGGCAGCTCAGTAAGGAAACTGTGAAGAACAAGTACCCGTTGCCGAGAATCAATGTTTTGTTTGATCAATTGAATAGAGCCAGAGTATTTTCCAAGATAGACTTAAGGTCTGGGTATTATCAGTTGAGAGTCAAGGACTCGGATGCACCGAAAATCGCGTTTAGGACAAGGTATGGCGACTATGAATTTTTTATCATGCCTTTTGGTTTAACAAATGCCCCTGTCATTTTCATGGATTTGATGAATTGTATTTTTCGGCCATATTTGGATAGATTTGTAGTGGTCTTTATCGATGATATATTAATTTACTCTCAGAATGAAAACGAGCATGTCGAGCATTTGAGAACGATTTTGCAAATTTTGAGAGATAAACAATTATATGCCAAGTTTAGTAAAAGTGAATTTTGGCTTAAGGAAGTTGGATTTTTGGGGCACATCGTCTAAAGAGATGGAATCAAAGTGACCCAAGTAAGACCTCAGCAATTGTAGATTGGAAGCCGCCAAGGAATGTAACCGAGGTTAGGAGTTTTCTGGGCTTGGCAGGCTATTACAGACGTTTTGTTAAGGGATTTTCTATGATAGCTACTTCGATGATGAGGTTGCTACAAAAGGATGTAAAGTTTGGATGGACAAAAAAGTGCCAACAAAGTTTTGAGAAACTAAAGGCGATGTTGACTGAGGCTCCTGTTTTGGTGCAACCTGAGCCGGGAAGGGAATTTATGGTCTACAGTGATGCATCCATAAATGGATTGGGTTGTGTACTTATGCAAGAGGGCAAGGTAATTGCATATGCTTCTAGACAATTAAAGCCGCACGAGAAGAATTACCCGACCCATGATTTAGAGTTGGCATCCATTGTGTTTACATTAAAAATATAGAGATACCATTTATATGGTGAAAGGTGTCGAATATTCACTAACCATAAAACCCTAAAATACTTGATGACTGAAAAAGAATTGAAATTGAGGCAAAGAAGATGGTTAAAACTAATCAAGGATTATGAGATAGTGATTGACTACCATCTGGGAAAGGCGAACATGGTCGCCGATGCTTTGAGCTGAAAATCCTTGTTTGCGCTGAGAGCCATGAATACAAGGGTGGCTTTTTCAGATGACGGTTCTATTCTAGCCAAGTTGAGGGCTAGACCATTATTTCTCCAAGAGATTTGTAAAGCCCAGAAAGGTGACAGCCACTTTCAAGCCAAAAGAGTTCTATGTGAGTCAAATATTGGGTCAGATTTTCGAATAAGTCCTAATGGATGTTTAATGTTCCAAGATAGGGTTTGTGTTCCCAGAAATGATGAGCTTATTCAGAAAATCTTACAAGAAGCACATAGTGGATGTTTCTTTGTACATCCAGGCAGCACGAAGATGTATAACGACTTGAAGAAATGGTATTGGTGGCTGAATATGAAGAAAGACATTTCCGAGTTTGTGTCGAGATGCCTAATTTGTCAACAAGTGAAGTCTGAACACCAAGTACCTTTGGGTCTACTTCAGCCTATTATGGTTCCCGAGTGGAAATGGGACCGTATTACTATGGACTTCGTGACAAGTTTACCGTTGTCACCAAGGAGGAAAGATTCTGTGTGGGTCGTAGTCGATAGATTTATGAAGTCAGCCCATTTCATACCAGTACGAATCAATTATTCTCTTGATAAGTTGGCAAAATTGTATGTGTCAGAGATAGTAAGACTTCATGGAGTACCGTTGTCGATTATTTCAGATAGAGATTCGAGATTCACGTCACGGTTTTGGAAAAAGTTGCAAGAAGCTTTTGGCACAAAATTCAGTTTTAGTACAGCTTTCCATCCACAAACCGCCAGACAGTCAGAGAGAATAATTCAGATACTTAAAGACATGCTTCGATGTTGTGTTTTGGAATTCCAAGGTAATTGGGAAAAATACTTACCGTTGATGGAATTCGCCTACAACAACAGTTTTCTGTCAAGTTTGAAAATGGTGCCTTATGAGGCATTGTATAGGCGTAAGTGTCGAAAGCCCTTGTATTGGACAGAACTCAGAGAGAATCAGATTCACGGGGTCGATTTGGTTAGGGAAACTGAAGAGAAAGTAAAGGTGATACGTGAATGTCTGAAAGCGGCCTCAGATAGACAAAAGTCTTATTCGGATTTAAAAAGGAAAGAGATTGAGTTCCAAGTAGGTGATAAAGTGTTTCTGAAAGTATCACCATGGAGAAAGGTCCTCAAATTTGGCCGGAAAGGGAAATTGAGTCCGCGTTTTATCGGACCTTATGAAGTTACTGAGAGGATAGGACCAGTAGCTTATCGTTTGGCCTTGCCACTCGAGCTGGAAATGATTCACGGTGTCTTCTACATGTCCATGTTACACCGATACCATTCAGACCCATCACATGTTATTGTACCGTCAGAGGTAGAGATTCAATCGGACATGACTTATAGCGAAGAGCCAATTAAAATTTTGGTACGAGAGGTCAAACAGTTGAGAAACAAAAGTATAGCCCTTGTGAAAGTGATATGGCAAAGACATAGAATAGAAGAGGTTATATGGGAGCCCGAGGAGGCTTGAGAAACCATTATCCCAACCTTTTCACTGGTAAGATTTTCGAGGATGAAAATCCTTTAGAGGGAGAATTGTAACAGCTCGATTTAGGGGCTAGTCGAAATAGTGGTTTTAGAACCACTAATTCTAGGTTTGAGAAAATTATTTTCATGTTATTTTATGAGTCAGAGCATGATTACATAAGTGCATGAAATTTTTGGTGCTTTAATTTTAGCAATTTCATGCTTAATCGCAAAAAAGGACTAAATCGCAAAAATTAAAAAAGTTCTATTTTATAAGCTAATGGTGCCTAATAGCCATAGAATATTATTTGGAGGTCTTTAAAGAGAAATTATCCTCTTAAATGATGGTTGGCCGGCCATAGGGGACAAGGAAGTCAAAATTAGTCTTAGTTGGTAAAGGTTTGGTGACTAAATTGATTGTTTTATATTAAAATAAAGAAAAGCTGATATCCTTCTCTTCACTCATCTTATTCTACGAAAAATACAAGCAAAATAAAGGTTTGAAAGCCCAAAATTTTTAGCACACTCTTCTCCTTACAAGTAAGTGTTCTAGTGATCATTTCTTAATAAAAATTGTACTTTAGGAACCCCTAAAGCTTAAGCTTTCTAATGAGGGGACTATTTTCTGAAATGGTGAGAAGTTTAGAGTTTTACCATGTGAGCATCCATGTTGTTTGCTACATTTTTATGGAAGGAAATGAGTCTTAGTTATTAGATGAACAACTTTTGTGAAAGGTGTTACCATGAAAACACCAAAAATGACCTTTTCGTAAAGGTTGTAAAAGGTGAGGTAAATGTGTGAAATAATATGTTTTGATGGTTTCCATAAGAGAAATAAATGTTCACCTAGGCTCGTTAAAGGAATAAATTTGATTAGAATTGATTTTTGAGCCTAGGGGTAAAATGATCATTTTGTGAAAGTCTAAGGGCAAAATAGTAATTTTGCCAAAGCATGATTATTGAAATGCATTTATTAATGTGATAACTAAATGAGCTAATTTGCTACTATAGATCAAGAAGAACCAATAATTAACCTCGACTGAGGAAAGAACAAAGTATCGGACTAGATACACAGTCTAGCCTATTTTAAAATCGAGGTAAGTTTGCATGTGATAAATTCAACATTTATGCTAGTATGTTTGAGAATGTTTGATATTGTAATGATGCATGATATTCTATAAAATTGAGTAATGGTGCTGAATGAGAAAGTTGATATGTTGAAGTCCCGGTTGGACTATAATAAATGTGAGAATACCATCATTGAGACATGAGATGGATAAGGTCCCGTGTAAGACCATATCGAGGACATGGCCTCGACACTAAATTGAGATCCCGTATAAGACCATATCCGGATATGGCATAGGCACTCAGAGGTGACCCCATGTAAGACCAAATCTGGGATGTGGCATTGGCTTCGTGTTTATGTTAATGACAACGAATATGCGTCTTTGAGTATCCCTCGTGATATAGTGGGATAAATAGATAAGCTTGGAAATAGAAATGAGATTAGTACTAAAGCCATGTGATTGAGTGAATACAGGTACCCGTGAGTAATTCAGAAGGAACATTTACGATATGTGGCATGGTATGTGCTGGATAAGAACAAGTATGAGTAAGTTATGGCAAAATGTTTAAGACTTTGGGTAGTTATCTAATGCCATGGATGGATGTCATTATGAGCTTATTGTTGCTATTTATTTTCATGCAAACTTACTAAGCTTTATACTTACCTCTCTCATTTCCCTTTTCCTTGTAGTATTGCCAAGATAACTCGAGGATCGTGGGATGTTGGAGTTCAGAATCACACTACCATCATCTTTTTGGTATAACAAAGTTAGATTTATTTTGAGTATGGCATGTATAGGACTTGGGTATTTTGTTATGTCATATTTGTTAGCCAAAGTGTTGGCTATTTATGTAATCAAATTCATTTTGTAAGTGGTAATATGAATTGGGAAAATACTTGACAAGTTTATTTATATACAATGATGATGAAATTATAAAGTTTATGCTTGTGTGGATGCTTTGATTTGAGTTCTTGAAACTACCTTAAGGTAATGATTTATGTTGAATTGAGTTGGTATAAGTATGGTTGCTATGTAAGGTGGCACTTGGCCTGAAATATAGCCTTTTTAATGTCCACACGAGTAGACACACGAGCGTGTGTTTAGGCCATGTGTGACACACGGTTAGCCCCATGGGCGTGTGGATCGGCCGTGTGTCCCCTTGTATGCTAGGTTTACAAGTCAGTATGCTCTGTAGTAAACACACGGGCAGAGACAATGTCGTGTGTCTCAGCCGTGTGGGAGGCACGGCCATGGACACAGGCATGTGCCTTGGCCATGTGTCCATAGTGAGGTGATGATGTCATAAACAAAATGCTATGGTTTTGGCACACAGGTTAAGACACGAGCGTGTCGAAGCCGTGTGAAGGACACGGGCCAAGGACACGGACGTGTGTCCAACCGTGTGAAAACCTCTTTAGGTTCAAATTAGAAAATAAATTCCACACGGACTAGGGACATGGGTGTAACACCCCAAACCTGGCCCAAACGTTACGACCAAATCTGGCATACCACGGGTTGTTTGTTTAAGATCAAATCCTTTGATTGCTTTGAAGAAAGCATAGTTTTGAAAAAAACTTTCAAGTAGCACGTGGTGTTGAAACCTTTGCTTGTTGATTCTGGAAATCTCAGTTTGTTTAACCGGCTAATCATTAAATGTGAAATTTTTGAAATAAACCTTAGCTTTTGTGTTGACCGTGTTTGAAAAGCCCATTTTTAATTCTCTTTATAATTAAATCTTTGAAAACATAAGTCTATAATCCTTGAACATGGATAACAGTAAACCAAAAATTTTAAGCAAAGAGGCCTTATTGCGTGCTAACAAAAATAACCCAAAATTTAAAACTAAAGGGAAACCCAAAAATCGTTTCACATAATAAAAGTCTTTATGGCCCCTCGAGTCGCCTCGGCTCCCGTGTCCACGATCTATTGTTCATCTGAAAAGTTGGGAAAAATAAAAGGGTGAGTCACCAAGACTCAGTGTGAAAATCCCAGAATCACATAAGCGGCTAAGGCCCAAAAACACATTCTGGCCTTGGCCCACACAAAACAGCAACAAAATAGATACATGCTGAATGTCCCAACCCAACCTAAAGTTCCATCCTCTACGCACCAACCCTTACCAGCCATCACACCGTGGGGATTTCTACAATCAACCCTCCATCCATTACACACCATTTCGATAGCTCTGCTGCCTGTCATAAAGACCGATCACTATGTGACCGTATAATCAGATGTGGTAGAGCCACCATTCACCATGCGACCTTAATAATATATTGTGGTTTAACCACCGATCACTAAGTGACCTATTAACATGCTCTTCCCCTTCATCATATCAATCCCATCCCATGCATATGCACATGCAAAAGCAAAAACAACATGCCATCTACAGGTTAACAGGTTATCACATATATCGATACACATAGAGAATTTACTATGTTCACGTACATGGCATCCTTAGCCTAACCCCTACGGGTTAATCGACTATCCGCACAGCCTTTTTCGGCTTTTCAGCCCATCACAGGTTTAATACAGAAAACTTATGTGATAAAGATCTACACACTTGATTACAGACAAGACGATACTTTCTATGTTAACACTGTCAGTAGTCGATATGACTGCTATCTGCCTATGGTTTTGTTCCAAAGCTGGTCCACAACTCGGTGGCCAATCTCTGACGACAGACACCGCACGCTTCTTAAACTTAGGGGTTGGTTTTACGGATCCAATTCCCTCCTTCGCCTGATCGACATTTGATTCCATCAAAAGACCTTATCAGTTGCTACCACCACAACATATGGTTGTCAATCCTTAACATAGGATTTAGATCATGGATACACTAAACAAAACCCGATGAAAATCTAAAGAAACCCTTACCTCGAAATCCCGAAAAGAGATCTAGTTCAGAGACTAGCGATTTTCAGCTTTTGGAATCTAGATGATCCGATCTATTTCGATTCCCAAAAGAAAATGCAAGAAGAAAAGAAGTATTAGACCAATCGACAACCTCAACAACCCAAGTTGCCATTCGGCTTTGGCCCTCAAAATCAAAAGAGAAAAGATCAAAAGAAATCAGCACTTACCAATAGATTTGGCTTCTTCTAACAGATTTTGGCTTCTGAGAAGATCAAAAGAAAGACAGTGCAACAAGATCTATGAAGATTCAGCTATGAAGAAATCGGTAAAGAGAGAATAGAGGAAAGAATAATGATCATTTGGTTATAGAAAAAGAATGGAGAAGAGATGAGTTATGAGTTTTGGCTTTTGGCTTTTGGATTTTGAAAAAAAAAAGATGATTGAGAGAAGAGAAGTAGGATGAAAGGAAAAGTAGCAATAGAGCCAGAAAGAAAAGAGAATTTGACGGACTAGAGGTAGGTTAAACTTTAGCGAATTTTGAGAAAAGTGAGTGGGAGAATGAAGACTCAAATGCCGAAAATGAAGAGATATTCCCCTTACTTAATGAAAAATTTTGGCACCCCTTAAACAAATGCCGAAAATGCCCATTCCGAATCTCAAAAACTCATCCTATTAACAGAGTAATTTTGGCACCCCTAAAGCCCACTCTAAACCGATCCCTCCTCCCTCTTAGAGTCAGAATTTCGGCCACCACCTAGCCTTCCAGATAATTCTTAAATTTTCTCCTTATCCTCATCTGATCACTCATCCACAGTGTCATTGATAACACCACCTCTTCCTTCCTTTATCAGCACATTATCAACCTTATTATCCACATTAAATAATTCCTAATTTCAAGCATCCAAGCCGAACTCCACTACTGCTCTTTGCTATTGCCGAAATTAATTAAAATAAAAAGGTATCATGCGACTCGAACCTTGGACCTCCTTAACTACTTGACACGCCACTCCTAGTCCCCGACATCGCCATCGACCTTTGGGCCACAAGCCCATTTTGTGTCTTAATTCACGATAATATCTTTTAAGCCCTATCCTACCTGACTCTCTACTAGAGTGCCCAAACAGAAAATTTTTGCTAAGGCCTCGGCTCAACTTCGAGCCCATTTTGGACCCCTAAAACATTCTAACAAGCATAATAAGCACAACAACACATCACAACACGTCAAATGCACAGCCCCATAAATTTGAGATGTGACAATGGGCGTGTGTGACCACATGGCATGCCCACACAAGCGTGTGGCCCCTGTTTAGAAAAAAAATTTAAATGCACAAAAGTTTCCTGTTTAATTCCGAAACCCTCCGTATGCATGTTTGAGGCCTCATAGGCCTATAATAAGGATGTTAAGCATATGTAGGAGAAGTCTTAAGTTGGAAATGAAATTTTAAAGCCCAAAGTCGTATGTTCAAACAAGTGAAGTCCAGTAATGCCTCGTACCTAGTTTCGGAGTTGGATACGGGTAAGGGGTGTTACACGATCCCCGAGCTCATAACTAGCTTTCAAAATCTATAAAATAATAAATGAACACACACAGTAAGCTTGAATAGCTTCGTAAGTCATAAGCAAATAATAATCAAATGAACATTAACATTAAATCAATTAGGCAGAATCAAGCAATTTTTAATTAAATACACTTTTTTTTTTCATACTTGAAACTCATATACCATCAATGAACAATATCAAAATATATTAACTTGGCTAAATACACATATATTCATAAGCATATATAATTCTCACTTTCATATTGCATATTTAATATATTCATTTCAAGTATATACTTACCTTACTTTTCCAATCATTTAACTTAGCGCATACCTGACTTTTTAGCTCGATTTCACATTCGATCTCAACTCGATATTGCCCGTTTAACCATTCAAAATCAATAAGGATACTCAGACAATCAGAAATCTCGTTCAATGCCAACGTCCCAGATGTGGTCTTATACGTAATCACACATCGATGCCACTGTCCCAGACCGGGTCTTACATGTAAATCACAAGTCGATGCCAACATCCTAGACGTGGTCTTACACGAAATCACATATCAAAATCCTATGTCATGACATATGTATCCTACCTATTCCTAAGGTTCATACGGGACTTTCGGACGTCGTAACTCGATCGATTCAAGCTTGTAATTACTTCTCCCATACTTATAAAAATTCGGCTTGAACATATATATACAAGTAACAATTCAATTTGGCACAAATCGAATTTAATGACATTTATTTACTTATGAACTTAGCTCGGCGAAGACGTATGAACCGGGACAACTATTCAACAACTTTAGATTTCCCCCGATCCAATTCTGATTTCCTCTTTTCTTGATCTAAATTAGTATAAATTAAACTTATTAAATCACATATTCAATCAATATTCATCCAAAAACACATAAATGGGTAAATTACACTTTTGCCCTTGACATTTCACAATTTTCACAAGTTAGTCCCTATTTCACAAAATACAAAATATAAAAAAAATTTGACCACACTATAGCTTGGCCGAATGTTCACTAAGCTCATATAAGTACACACATTTCATTTATTTCACATTTTAGTCCCTCAATTTATTATTTTCACAATTTAGCCCAAATTACTCAAATTCAACAAAAATTCAAATACAAAACATATTAATCTAACAACATATATTTATTTTCTATCATCAAACGCAAGATTCATCAAGCTTTAAACAATTACAAAACACAAAATCATCATCAAATTCAGAAATTGAGACATGGGCTTGATAGATTACAAAGCAACGATCTCAAAAAAGTAAAAATTATTAAAAATTGAGCAAAACACATGCCTGAATTAAGCTCCCAAAGGTGCCGAATGTTTAAAGCTTCCAAAGCTTTCTTTTTCTTCTTAGATTCGGCCAAGAAGATGAACACATGCATGGCCATTTATTTTTTGTTTTATTTAATACATATTAATATACATTTTATAATTTTAACCTTAATGATTTAATTAGAAACATATTTAATGGTTGTCTATTTTTGTCCATGCATAATTCTAATGATTAAATTACAACATAAGGACTCCATGTAATAAAAGCCATAGCAAATAAATACCTTTACATTTAGCATGCTAATTTTGCATTTTACACGATTAAGTCCTTTTAATTAAATCGAGCACACAAACGATAAAATTTTCACACAAATTAATTAACATGATGTAGACACCAAAAATAATATTAAAATATTTTTTTAATAGAATTTGTGGTCCCGAAACCACTATCCGACTGGGGTCTAAACCGAGCTGTTACAACTCTCCCCCCTTAGGGATTTTAGTCCCCAAAAATCTTACTAGCAAATAGGTTTGGGTAATGTTCTCTCATAGCATCCTCGGGCTCCCAAGTAGCTTCTTCAACCCCATGTCGATGCCATAAGACTTTTACTAAAGAAATCTTCTTATTTCTCAATTCTTTCGTTTCGCGATCTAAAATCCAAATTGGTTCTTCTTCATATGTCATGTCAGATTGAATCTCAATCTTAGATGGGGAAATCACATGGATGGGTCAGATCAATATCGTTGAAGCATCGAAAAATGAAATACATTATGAATCTTTTCTAACTCAGGTGGAAACAATAGTCTATAAGTAGCCTGCCCGATACGCTCTATAATCTTATATGGCCCAATAAATCTCTGACTCAATTTGCCTTTACGACTGGATCAGAGTATTTTTCTCCATGGTGAGACTTTCAAAAACACTTTTTCCCTAATCTGAAACTCAATATCTTTACGTTTTAAGTCTGCGTATGACTTTTGACGATCTGACGCGGCTTTCAGACTATCGCGAATCACTTTCACTTTCGGTTCAGTCTCTTTGATCAAATCGACCCCGTGTATCTTATTCTCATTGAGCTCAATCCAATAAAAAGGTGTTCGACATTTACAATCGTACAAAGCCTCGTAAGGTGCCATTTTGATACTCGATCGAAAGCTATTATTATATGCAAATTCAATTAGTGGCAATATCATTCCCATATACCATCAAACTCGAGAATGCAACATCTCAACATATCCTCAAGTATTTCAATAATTCGTTCGGACTGATCATCTGTCTACGGATGAAAAGCAGTGCTAAAGTGTAGTTTTCTACCTAGTTCATCTTGTAGTTTCTTCAAAAACCGCAATGTGAACCTCGGATCTCCATCCAAAACAATAGAAATAGGTACTCCGTGCAATCTCACAATCTGAGAAATATACAACTCAACAAGTTTATCAAGCGAGTAATCTGTGCGACCGGAACAAAATGAGCCGATTTAGTCAATCTATCCACAATAACCCAGATTACATCTTTCTTACTCGGTGGCAAAGGCAAACCTGATACAAAATCCATCTTGACTCTGTCCCATTTCCACTCCAGTATCATAATCAGTTGAAGTAACCCAGAGGAACCTGATGCTCAGCTTTTACATGCTGACAGATCAAACATCTCGAAATAAAGTCGAGATGTCTCGTTTCATACCATTCCACTAGTAAAGCTGTGTCAAATCATTATACATTTTTGTACTACCCGAGTAAACAAATAACCGACTACTATGAGCTTCATTCAAAATCATCTGAATCAACTTTAAATTTCTCAGAACACACATTCGGTCTTTGAACCTCAAACAACCTTTAGTATCAACTCAAAACTATGAATCAATATCCGCATCACATTGAGCCCGTTTTGCTATCAATTCGTTATCAACTTTCTCATCCTCACAAATCAACTAAATAAATAATGGTTTCACTTTCAACTCAGCTACTAGCAAACCGTCATCAGATAGAGCCAACTGAGTATTTAATGCACATAGGGCAAACAACAATTTCTGACTCAAAGCATCAGTAACAACATTGGCTTTCCTCGGATGGTACTCAATTATAAGCTCGTAATCTTTTAACAACTCTAACCATCTTCGCTGTCATAGATTCAGATATTTCTAAGTCATAAAATATTTTAAGCTTTTGTGATCGGAATAAACGTGACATTTTTCACCGAATAGATAGTGGCGCCAAATTTTCAACTCAAACACAATAGCTGCCAATTCCAGATGGTGTGTCGAATAGTTCTTTTCGTGTGGCTTTAATTGTCTTGAGGAATAAGCTATAACTTTGCTTTCCTGCATCAAAACACAACCTAAACTATTCAAGGATGCATCACTATAGATAACGAATTCTTTACCCGATTCTGGCTAAACTAGCACTGGAGCTTCGGTCAACAAAGCTTTCAACTGATCAAAACTTTTCTAGCACTTTTCTGACCACTCAAACTTAACATCTTTCTGAAGTAGTCGAGTCATCGGGTTGAAATTATAGAGAAAACATTTACGAATCGTCTATAGTAGCCAGCTAGTCCCAAAAAACTTCGAACTTCAGATACATTTCTAGGAGGCTTCCAATCTAGTATAGTCGAAACCTTGTTCGGATCAACCCGAATACCTGATGCTGATAAAATATGTCCCAAAAAACTAACTTCTCGTAACCAGAACTCACATTTACTAAACTTTGCATACAAGTGCTTGTCACGAAAAGTCTGTAGCACTAATCTCATATGTTCAGCATGCTCGGATTCATCACGGGAATAGATCAATATGTCATCTATGAACACAACCACAAATACATCCAAATACTGTCTGAATATTTGATTCATTAAATCCATAAAAAATAGCAAGGGCATTAGTAAGTCCGAAAGGCATAACCAGAAACTCATAGTGTCCGTACCTCTTTTGGAAAGCAATTTTCAACACATCAGAGACTTTAACTCACAGCTGATAGTAACCCGGTCTCAGATCTATCTAAGAAAACACAGTAGTCCCTTTCAACTGATCGAACAAGTCGTCTGTAACAGTCCGAATCTGACCCTAATCAGAACGGTGGTTTCGGGACCACGAATCTGAGTCCAAAAATTTTTTAAATATTATTTTTTGTGTTAATTATATGTAAATTAGTATGTGTGAAATTTTCGTAAGCTAATTTGTCTGTCTGTGTGTTCAATTTGACAAAAGGACTAAATTGCATAATTTGTAAAAATGATCTTTTTTATTAATGGCTAAATTAGTGTGGCTTTTAAGTGTTAAGGGCTTATGTGGCAATTTAGCCACTATTTTTGGTTAGTGGAGGGCATGGGTAAGGAAATATGTATATATATATATATATGTGTGTGTATATATATATATATTAAATTTTATAAGTTAAAGTTATATTATATTTATTTTATAAGTTATATTTATATTATAATAAAAGAAACATGGTTAGTGGATGAATGAAAGACAATCATACCCTTATTAAATGTTTGTTTTATTTGTTTAATGAAAGGCTAAACATGTAAATGAATTATTATGTATGTTATATTGATAAAACATAAGAAAATGGCCATTTTAGTTCATCTTTTGACCGAAATAAGAAAAAGAGAAAGCAAGGGTTGAGATTTACATATTCGGCCATTTGAGAGCCAAATTAGAGGTATGGTTTCGGTTGGTTTTCGATAATTTTTACGTTTTTAAAATCGTTGATATGAAATGTACAAGACCCATGTTTTAATTTTAGAGTTTGATGAATATTTTGAGTTGAGCTATTGTTGATAGTTGGATGTTTATGTTGTTTAAGGTTGAATTATGAAATATATGTGTTATATTAATATGTTTTATCTTTGGATTTTTTATGAATTTGAGTAAATTGGATTAAATTGCAAAAATAAATTCTTGAGGGACTAAAATGTGAAATAAATGAAATGAAAGGATTTGTATGAAGACTAAGGATATTCGACCCTTAAGGTGTGTGGCCAAATTTT
Source organism: Gossypium rotundifolium (assembly GCA_025506655.1). Taxonomy (NCBI): domain Eukaryota; kingdom Viridiplantae; phylum Streptophyta; class Magnoliopsida; order Malvales; family Malvaceae; genus Gossypium; species Gossypium rotundifolium. The sequence continues at coordinate 136,093,160 of CP106733.1, forward strand.
GTGTATTTTATGTTTTGTGCAAATAGAACTAAATTGTAAAAGTGTGAAACATTAGGGGAAAATGGTAATTTGCCCATTTATGTGTTTTAGGACTAAATTGAATATAAATGTGTTTGAATGAGCTTAATTTGAACATGTTTAGATCAAGAACAAAAGAAAAGGGAATTGGATCGGGGAAAAGCGAAAGTAATCGAATAGCCAATTTTTGTCGTCCGACGATATCCGAGGTAAGTCTCTAAGCAAATATATGTCGTAAATTATTTACGTAACTTAGTATATGCTGAAATTTGGAACCATTATAACTATATATGAATTAGCCAAATTTGGCTAAGTAGAATATGTGTTTTAGTTAAATTATTTGAATGATAGAAATTATTTGAATGTCCGTACGATGAGATTACGATGAGAAAAAGGTTCGATATATGGGATGATTCGTGTGAGAAATCTTAAAATGTTTCTATTCAGGCTTTGAGCCTAGCAAGCCTTGGGTTGGTGAACTTATCGGGCTTTATGCCTAGCAGGCTTATTGCCGGTGAATGATTATCAGACCTCGGGTCTAACAGGCTTAATGTCGGTGCGTGATTCAGGCTTATACCTAGCAGGTTTTATACCGGTGATTTATAATACGAGCTTATGCTTACGAAATGTTTAAGTAATGGTGACAAATGAACAAGCTAAAGCTTATTCAGTTGAATTAGATTATTTGGCCATAAGGTATGTATTGATTTAAGTATATGCTATATTTGATGCTTATTGATTAAATAAGTTGATAGATAATGTGTTTGTGTATTTGGCATTTTGGATATGTGGATAGTAAGACATTGATTTAATGTTGTTTACTTGCAAACATGAAAGTATTTAATGGATGTATGAGTATTTATACATAAATAAGTTCACCATATGGAGATTTTATGTATATACCTTCGGATATGTGGAATTATTTATATAAATACATGTACATTCGATTGTATAGAGTTAAGTTGTACATGGTACTTATTAAATTGGTGGTATTTGGTTATGATGATCAAATTGTACTATGTAATTTTATTACGGTTATAAAATGATTGGTGCATAATATCGAATGTTTGATTATGTAGTTATATTGCTTAAGATTTACTAAGCTAAGTTAGCTTACTCTGTGTGTTTGCCATTCTGTTTTATAGATTTTAATCTAGCTACGAGCTTAGGGGATCGTCAATAAAGTCATCCACACTATCGACTTATTTTGGTACCTTTAAAGTTTGGATTTTTGAACTTAAGGCATGTATAGGCTAGCTTAATACTTGAATGATATTTTGTTGATGTATATAAGCCATGCGAAAATGGCTAAGTTAGGGTACTTTGATCTTAAATGTATTTGGCCATGATGCTTGTTCTTTATAATAGCATAATCAGCAATGTAAGTTTGAATGAGTTGGGGATATGGTTAATTATTATGTCATTCATGTTGTAACATCCTGAATTAATGGGCCTATGCGTTTAATGTGTGGTTATGTTAGTATAAGTGTTAGGGGTCCAGGATGGGCTCAGGAATTGGGCCGAGGTCTTAGTTTAATTTTCTGCTTGGGCACTTTAAAGGGAAGCCTGTTAGAATGAGGATTAAAAGATATTATCTGTAAAATTAAGACATAAATGGGCTTGTGGCCCAGTGGCAAAATGGCGCCACTTAGAGGGCAGGGAGTTGGCGTCAATTGTGGAGGCTCAAGTTCGTGTCACATAAGGCCCAATTATTTTAATTTAATTTAGCTTATTTTCGACAATTAAGTGGAAGAGGTTGGACGGCAACAAGACATAAAAATAGAAGATTTAATGAATGGGATAATGTAGGTAATATAGCTGATAATGTGACAGATAAATGGAGGATGAGGTGGTGATATTTGGGTCACTTGTGGATGAGAGATCAGGTAATGATAAGGGAGAAAAGTTAGGACTTATCTATTGGTCAAGGTGGTGGCGAATTTCCAACTCTAAGGGAGGAGGAATTGGTTTTGTTATACTATAGGGTGCCAAAATTTTCCCTCATTAGTTGATCAATTTTAAATTATCGAAAGGGGCATCTTCGGTTTTTGAGAAGTAGTTGCTGAAATTATGTTTAAATGAGGGGAATACCTTTTTATTTTCGACATTAAGGTTTCTCTATTCTCCCATTCTCTATAAAAGCCAAAATTCCTAAGCCTATTCCCTCATCTTCACTTCTATGCAAAAGCCGAAAGTCGATGATTCTTTCTCCGCTTTCTTCTACAAAGCCGAAATCACCCAATTCTTCTCAACATCTATCCCTTCAAAAGCCAAAATTTTGAACTTTCTTCTCATCTCGATAGCCGAATACCTCCTATTCTCTTTTGCCGATCTCTTCACTAAAAGCCGAATCTATATAGATTTCTTCCTATCCTATTCTCTTTTTGATTTTTCGCAAGAAGCCAAAAACTCCTAAGGGTAGCCGAATCTCCTATGATAGGGTAAGTGCCGATTTCTTCTATTCCCTTCTTTCTCTTTCGGGTTTTAGAAGAAAAAGCCGAAAAGCTAATGGATTGTTGGTTTATTGTGTTATCTTGTTGGACGACATTCAGGAATTGAAGTAGATCGTCTAGATCTAAAAGTTAAAATCGCTAGTCTCTAATTTTGGGATTTCAAGGTAAGGGGTTCTCTTTAGATTTTCGTTAGATTCGCTATTGTAATCGTGATCTTAACCATATGTTGATGGTTGCAACTAATAAGGTCTTTTGATGGAATCAAATATTGATCAAGCGAATGAGGGGATTGGATCTGTTAAACCAATCCCTAAGTTTAAGAAGCGAGCGGTGTCGTGATTCAGATTGGCCACCGGTTGTGGACCAACGAGAACAAAATCTTAGGCGTTAGCGGTCGAAAGCGACTATTGATGGTGTCAACATAAAAAAATCTTGTCCTATCGGTAATCAGGTGTGTAGATCTCTATCACACTCATTAATTTATATTATATGTATGTTGTGGGCTAAAAGTCAAAAAGAGAGGCTGTGTAAACAATCGTATTACCCAGAAGGGGTTGGCAAGGGATGCCAGGTACGTAATCATAGAAACTTCTTTATGTGTATCGAAGTATGTGAAAGTCTGAGATCTGTTTAGATGGTTTAATGTTTTGATTTTTACATGTATGTATGCATGAGATGGGATTGATTGATATGAGGAAAGGGAGCAGGTCGCGAGGCGATCGGTGGCTTTTCCACATAGGTCACATAGTGATCGGTCTTTATGACAAAAGATAGTTGTTAAATACTATAATGTATTACTGAGGTCGCATAGTGATCGGTGGCTTTGCCACATAGGTCACATAGTGATCGATCTTTATGACAAAAGACAAATTTGTCGATATGGTGTGTAGCAGATAGAGGGTTGATTGTAGAAATCCCCACGATGTAAGGTTGGTACGGGGGTGTGTAGAGGATAGACTCTTAGGTTTGGGATGGGCCATGTTGCATGAAATATTCTGTTGCCATTGTGTGGGCCAAGGCCCATAATGTGTTTGTGGGCCCAAGACTTTTATGTGTTTTCGGGATTTGCATACTGAGTCTTGGTGACTCACCCTATTATTTTTCCTCAACTTTTCAAATGAGCAGTAGATCGTGGACATGGGAGCCGAGGCGGACTCGAGGGGCCAACAAGATTATTATCTACATAGACTATTTTTCGGATTTTCATTTGAATTTTAATTTTCGGGAATATTTTTGTAATAAGGCTTCCACAACTTAGGTTTTATATTTTTTTTTTGTTTAAGTTAAGTTTTTATAAACTTATGTTTTTTTCTTTAAAGTCTTATTTATAAAATGAAATGATAAATGGGCTTTTCAAACACAATCAACGCGAATGCTTAAAGTTGTTTAAAAAATTTCACAATTATTTGATTAAACGGCTATAATCAACTAAGATCTTCAAAACCTTTCAAGGCAAAGTTTTAAAAGTTTTAACCCGTAGCATACCAGATCCGGTCATGACGTAGGGCCAGGTTTGGGGTGTTACATTTTTTGTATCAGAGACTAGTTCAAAACTCGGGCTGTGAAATGGGTCCAGCAGTGGTTTGTAAAATTGAAATGTACTTGAGAAAAGTTTCAGTTGAGATATGGCCTTCGAGTTTACTGACACCCAATCCATGCAGGTAAGTATCCTAAACTCATTGTGTGATATATATATTGGGCTTGTTGGGCTCCATAGGGATGTAGGCTAGTATGATTAGAGCTTGATGGACTTTAAGTTTAGTATAAACAATTTCTCAAATTCCATAAAACTTAATTTCTAATTAAACATGTCTATGGACAAGTCACAGGGTTAGGGTGTGGTAACAGGCGTACGCAAGTCTAGGATTGGATCCAGGGAGAGCTTGGTATTTAAGCGGCCCTAGCGACTCACCTCCTCTTCACTGGAATCCTACCTGCACGTAGGACTGCTCACCTTAGCCACGAGAACTTGTTGACGGGCCAAAATTTATAACTAAAACCCGAAAGGGACCATCACCTGTCTTTGTAAAATTGCTTATATACCCTAATTTTGGAAATTACCCAGAATACCCTAAGTTTGAGAAAATTACCTAAATACCCTTGATTTGTGAAAATTTCCCGAAATACCCCTAGTTTGCAAAATTACTAAAATACCCTCAGATTTCAAAATTACCAAAATACCCCTATTTTGTAAAATCGCCAAGATACCATATTTTGGAAAATTACGAAAATACCCCTGTAGGATAAAATTACGAAAATACCCCTGGGTAGTGAAATGATGAAAATACCCCTAGGTGATGAATGCAAGTTCATGGATGCTGCTTGTATGTTGATGTGTGATGGATGTTGATTGAATGTGTATTCTAGAATTAGAAAATATAGACCTGAGAACTGAACCTCGTAGACAAAATTTGAATTCGAAAGAACTACTGTTAAAACTACTTTCCATAAGACTGTCCGTTATTAATCAGTGGAAGAGAGTATTAATAATTCATAAAATTTCTAGTCAGATAAATCGCGAATGGTAGAATAAGCACTAAGGGACGTAGTGTGCATGGCCGAGGTAGAGTCAGGATTACTGTGTCAGAACCCGTAGGGTCTGGTCACGAGTCAGGGAATGAGGTACTAGCGCCACCAGCTGTGGAGGCAGAATTTTAAGATCAGACGACCGAAGATGATGTTGTATCTCAGGCAATGTTACGAGTTTTTGAGAGAGTTGTGAGCAGGCATGGGCAAAGGAGCCCGAAAGTCTGTGCCGGAGCGACTTAGAGCCAATGGGGCAGAGGTGTTTAAAGGAATTTCTGGTGTAGCTCCTAGCACAGCAGAGTATTGGTTGGAAGCAATGGAGCGTATAATGGATGATCTTGACTTCACGGAAGAGGAGAAGCTGAAAGGAGTAGTGTCCCTTCACCGGGATGAAGCCTATCAATGGTGGCTTACGATTAAGGATGGTACTCTGGCTGACCGTATCACCTGGGATTACTTTAGAGCTACGTTCCAGAGTAAGTACATTGGAACGAGCTATGTGGATGTGCAGCGTAGAGCGTTCCTGAATCTGGTTCAGGGAAGTAGGTCGGTGGCGGCGTATGAAGTGAAATTCTTATGCCTTAGTCGTTATGCTCAAGGGATAGTGGCCACAAAACATGAGCAAAGTGTTCATTTTGAGGATGGCCTGAAGGATGACCTACGTGTTTTGATAGCTCCACAGCGGGAGAGGGAATTTGTTGTGCTTGTGGAGAAAGCTAAAATAGCTGAAGAGGTGAGACGGACGGAAAAACTGAACCAAGATAGAGATAGGGGTGGAGGTAAGAGAAATTTTGGATCATCAGGGACAGTCATGTGGACTTAGAAAAGACCTAGGTCAGATGGACCGAGACAGGCTGAGAGACCTGTTGCTGCTAGCCAAACATGAAATTATGCTCGATGTGGTAAGTTCCATGTAGGTCAGTGTTGGGCAGGCAGTGGGAAGTGCTCTAGGTGTGGATCTACGGATCATCAGATAAGAGACTGTCTTCAGCCACGGGATGAGGTAGGACCCACAGGACAGGGAAATGCTCAGCCGGGTAGAGGAGGTCAGCAGCCACAGAGGGGTCGTGGTCCAGCCAGAGGTGGTAACGGGTTCGGTCAAGGCCGAGAAGCACCAGCCTGAGGGGCAGGAAACACTGAGGCGAGGCAGCCGGGGTTGGTTTATGCTGGCAAACGTCGAGAGGAGGCTGACGCACCGGATGTTATAACCGATACGTTTTTAATATTTAGGTTGCCTTACACTGCATTAATTGACATTAGGTCGACGCATTCATATGTTGCTAGTAGTATGTCTGGAACTTTAAGTTTGGATTCTGAGATTACCCCTAGGGCGATGACTGTAATTAGCCTATTAGGACAATCTATGGTAGTAGATAAACTTTATTGGGAGGTACCCTTAGAAGTTTAGGGAATAGTTTTCTGGACGGATCTATGGAATTACCGTTCGAGGAGTTCGACTTAATATTAGGCATGGACTGGCTGATAAAGTACCAAGCTAACTTAGATTGTGTAGCCAAGCGTATGGTGTTAAGAACCCCCAAGGGAGGTGAAGTGTTGGTGATAGGAGAAAGGGAAAATTTTCTGTCGAATGTGGTGACTATTCTAAGAGCGAAAAGAATGGTGAGAAAAGGATGTGAGGCAGTTTTAATGTTCGTACGGGCTTTGGACGCCAAGGACCTAACTGTTGGGGACGTTAGGACGGTGAAGAAATTTTCTGATGTTTTTCCAGAAGAGCTTTCGGGATTAACTCCGAATCGATAAGTGGAGTTTGGAATCAATCTTCTTTCGAGAACAGCGCCGGTATCTATTATGCCTTATAGAATGGCACCGAAGGAGTTGGTGGAATTGAAAGCACAAATCCAAAAGCTGTGGATAAAGGGTTTATTCGACCAAGTGTGTCGCTTTGGGGAGCACCGGTGTTATTTGTTAAGAAGAAGGATGGTTCAATGCGTATGTACATTGACTACCGTCAGTTGAACAAGTTGACTATCAAGAACAAGTATCCGTTGCCAAGGATTAATGACTTGTTCGATCAACTGAAAGGGGCGTCAGTGTTCTCAAAGATAGATCTGAGGTCAGGATACCATCAGCTTAAGGTCAAGGAGGCGGATATTTATAAGATGGCTTTTAGAACTCGCTATGGACATTATGAGTTCATGGTGATTCCATTTGGGTTGACTAATGCACCAGCAGCATTTATAGATATGATGAACCGAGTGTTCCAACCTACATGGATCGATTTATCGTGGTATTTATTGATAACATCTTGGTTTACTCAAGATCGGAGGAGGAGAATGATTCACTTCTACGAGTGGTTCTGCAGATTCTGAGGGAGAAGCAGCTTTATGCCAAATTCAGCAAGTGCAAATTCGCCAGAGGAAGTTACTTTTCTAGGTCACGTTGTGTCAAGAGAGGGATTAGGTGGACCTCAAAAATTAAAGCGGTGTTGAATTGGAAGCCACCTAGGTCTGTGGTGAAAATTCAGAGTTTTCTTGGTTTGGCCGGGTACTATTGAAGGTTTGTTGAGGGATTTTCTTCAATTGCGGCACCATTGAGTAAGTTGTTACGGAAAGGAGTTCAGTTTGTCTGGTCTAATAAGCAGCAAGATAGTTTTAAGAAGTTAAAAAGGATTTTAACGGAGGCTTCGGTATTGATTCAGCCTGAGGCTGGAAAGGAATTTGTAATTTACTGTGATGCGTCACACACGTGACTAGGATGCATGTTGATGCAGGATGAAAAGGTTGTTGCGTATGCATCTCGACAGTTAAGACCGTACGAAGCAAATTATCCCACTCATGATTTGGAGTTGACGACGGTGGTTTTTGCCTTAAAGATTTGGAGACACTATCTGTATGGGGAGAAATCGATTATTTATACAGATCATAAAAGCCTAAAATACCTTTTGACCCAGAAGGAGTTGAATTTAAGGTAGAGGAGGTGGATCGAGTTGTTAAAGGATTATGATTGCTCGATCGAGTATCATCCGGGTAAGGCTAATGTGGTGACGGATGCTCTAAGTTATAAAGTAATCACTAACCTGAGAGTGATGTTTGCTCACCTTAGGTTGTACGATGATGGGAGTTTATTGGTCAAACTTCAAGTGAAACCCTCATAGGTCAGTCAGGTTAAGGAGAAGTAGCAGACCGATGAGTTGCTAAAGGAGAAGCTTCATGTAGGATCAAGTGATGGATCGACGGACTTCAGTATGAATGAGGAAGGACTGTTATGTTTTCGAGGGAGAGTATGCATGCCAAAGGATCTGGGATTGAGGAATAGGATTTTGCAAGAAGCACATAAAAGTTCATACGCTATGCACCTCGGAGGGAGTAAGATGTATCGAGATTTACGGGATCAGTTCTGGTGGTCGGGCTTGAAGCGTGAGGTAACTGAATTGGTGAGTAAGTGTTTGACCTATCAGCAGGTAAAGGCAGAACATCAGTTACCATCAGGGTTGTTGCAGCCGGTAAAGATTCCACAATGGAAGTGGGAAAGGATCACAATGGACTTTTTTAGTGGGCTACCTCTCACGCCTACTAAGAAAGATTCGGTTTGGTTGATAGTTGATCGCTTGACGAAGTCTGCTCATTTCATACCGGTACGAGTCGATTACTCTTTCCAGAAATTGGCTAAGCTATACATAGCGGAGGTGGTAAGGTTGCATGGAGTACCAGTATCGATCATATCGGATAGAGACCCTAGGTTCACATCACGATTTTGGAAAGCATTGCATCAAGTGTTGGGTACGAAGTTGGATTTTAGTACGGCGTTCCATCCTCAGACTGATGGTCAGTCTGAGAGAGTAATTCAAGTCTTGGAGGACATGTTAAGGGGTTGTGTCATTGATTTCAGAGGTAATTGGGAAGAGTTTTTACCATTGACGAAATTTGCTTACAATAACAGCTACCAGTCTAGTATTCAAATGGCGCCCTATGAAGCATTGTACGGGCGAAAATGTCGTGCTCCTACTTGTTGGACGAAATTAGGGGAACATCGAATTTTGGGTCCGGAGTTGGTTACAGAGACAGAAGAGGAGGTTGAGTTAATTTGAGCTCGACTAAAGGAAGCCTCAGACAGATAAAAGTCCTATGCTGATTTGAAGCGTAAGGACATAGATTTTACAGTGGGTGGCAAGGTGTTCTTAAAGGTGTCACCATGGAAGAAAGTGTTGAGGTTTAGACGGAAGGGTAAATTAAGTCCCAAATTTACCGGACCATACCGAGTGTTGAAACGAGTCGGACCAATGGCCTATCAGCTTGAGCTACCTTTAGAGTTAAGCTAGATTCACAATGTGTTTCATGTCTCTATGCTGAGACAATACCGTTCGGATCCGTCTCACGTGGTGCCTGTGGAAGAAATTGAGGTGAGACCTGACCTCTCCTTTGAAGAGGAACCAGTAGAAATCTTGGATCATGATGTCAAAGTGTTGCGAAGGAAGACTGTTCCGTTGGTTAAGGTTCTATGGCAGAATCATAGTTCTAATAAGGCTATATGGGAACCAGAAAAGGCGATGCAGCAGCAGTACCCCCATCTGTTCGGATCAGGTAATTTTGAGGCTGAAATTTTTTTAAAGGGGTAGAACTGTAACATCCTGAATTAATGGGCCTGTGAGTTTAATGTGTGGTTATGTTAGTATAAGTGTTAAGGGTCCAGGATGGGCTTAGGAATTGGGCTGAGGTCTTAGTTTAATTTTCCTTGGGCACTTTAATGGGAAGCTCGTTAGAATGAGGATTAAAAGATATTATCGTAAAATTAAGACATAAATGGGCTTGTGGCCCAATGGCAAAATGGCACCACTTAGAGGCGAGAGTTGGCGTCAATTGTGGAGGCTCAAGTTCGAGTCGCAAGAGGCCCAATTATTTTAATTTAATTTAGCTTATTTTTAGAAATTAAGTGGAAGAGGTTGGACGGTAACAAGGCTTAAAAATAGGAGATTTAATGAATGGGATAATGTAGGTAATATAGTGATAATGTGGCGAGATAAAGGGAAGATGAGGTGGTGATATTTGGGTCACTTGTGGATGAGAGATCGTAATGATAAGGAGAAAAGTTAGGACTTATCTATTGGTCAAGGTGGTGGTCAATTTCCAACTCTAAGGGAGGAGGAATTGGTTTTGTTATACTATAGGGGTGCCAAATTTTCCTCATTAGTTGATCAATTTTAAGTTATCGAAGGGCATCTTCGCTTTTGAGAAGTAGTTGTCGAAATTATGTTTAAGTGAGGGAATACCTTTTTATTTTCGACATTAAGGTTTCTCTATTCTCCCATTCTCTGTAAAAGCCGAAATTCCTAAGCCTATTCTCTTATCTTCACTTCTATGCAAAAGCTGAAAGTCGATGATTCTTTCTCTACTTTCTTCTACAAGGCTGAAATCACCCAATTCTTCTAACATCTTTCCCTTCAAAAGCCAAAATTCTAAACTTTCTTCTCATCTTCACTCCTATTCTCTTTTGCCGATCTCTTCATTAAAAGTAGAATCTATATAGATTTCTTCCTATCCTCTTCTCTTTTTGATTTTTCTCAGGAAGCCGAAAACTCCTAAGGGTAGCCGAATCTCCTGTGATAGGGTAAGTGCCAATTTCTTCTATTCCCTTCTTTCTCTTTCGGGTTTTGGAAGAAAAAGCCGAAAAGCTAATGGATTGTTGGTTTCTTGTGTTTTCTTGTTTGACGACATTCGGGAATTGAAGTAGATTGTTTAGATCTAAAAGCTGAAAATCATTAGTCTCTAATTTTGAGATTTCAAGGTAAGGAATTCTCTTTAGATTTTTGTTAGATTAGCTATCGTAATTGTGATCTTAACCATATGTTGATGGTAGCAACTGATAAGGTCTTTTGATGGAACCAAATATCGATTAGGTGAAGGAGGGGATTGGATCTGTTAAACCAATCCCTAAGTTTAAGAAGCGAGCGGTGTCAGCAGTTCGGGATTGGCCGCCGGGTTGTGGACCGACTTCAGAACAAAATCTTAGACTATTAGCGATCGTCGCGGCTACTGATAGTGTCGACATAGAAAGTACTATCCTGTCGGTAATCAGGTGTGTAGATCTCTATCACACTCATTAATTTGTATTATATGTATGTTGTGGGCTAAAAGCCGAAAAGAGAGGCTGTGTGAACAGTCGTATTACCTAGAAGGGGTAGGCAAGGGATGCCAGGTACGTAATCATAGAAACTTCTCTATGTGTATCGAAGTAGGTCGCGAGGCGATCGGTGGCTTTGCCACATAGGTCACATAGTGATCGGTCTTTATGACAGGCAGCACAGCTGTCGATATGGTGTGTAGCGGATGGAAGGTTGATTGTAGAAATCCCCACGGTGTTAAGGTTGGTACGGAGGTGTGTAGAGGATGGACTCTTAGGTTTGGGATGGGCCATGTTGCATGAAATATTCTGTTGCCATTGTGTGGGCCAAGGCCCATAATGTGTTTGTGGGACCAAGGCTTTTATGTGTTTTCGAGATTTGCACACTGAGTCTTGGTGACTCACCCTATTATTTTTCCCCAACTTTTCAGATGAGCAGTAGATCGTGGACATGGGAGCCGAGGCGGACTCGAGGGGCCATCAAGATTATTATCTACATAGACTATTTTCGGATTTTTATTTGAATTTTAATTTTCGAGAATATTTTTGTAATAAGGCTTCCACAACTTAGGTTTTCGATTTATTTTTTTTTGTTAAGTTAAGTTTTTATAAACTTATGTTTTTTTTTAAAGTCTTAATTATAAAATGAAATGATAAGTGGGCTTTTCAAACACAATCAACACGAATGCTTAAAGTTTTTTCAAAAATTTCACAATTATTTGATTAAACGGCTATAATCAACTAAGATCTTCAAAACCCTTCAAGGCAAATTTTTTCAAGTTTCAACCCGTAGCATACCAGATCCGGTCATGATGTATAGGTCGAGTTTGGGGTGTTACACATGTCATGCATCTGATTAAGTAATTAGCTCATTATATAAGGATATTGAGTAATATATTATTTATGATAGATATTCATATGGTTTGACTTAAACGTTAAGATAGCTATTGAAGGTGGTTGATTGTGCATGGTCTATTTCAATCATGGATGAAAATTTTATTGTTTGATAGTTGGTTATATTTATGCCGTTCGAATTAATAAGGGTTGCAATTGGGAAGTTAACATTAGCATATATGAATGTGTTTGGTTTATGGATCAATGAAGAGTTATTATTGAAGTGATTAATTGAAGCTTAAATTGAGTGGAGAATGTTATAATGTATATGGCATATTAGGTCAAAGTATCAAATCATAGGTTGGGTAATATGAAATGGTATATTCGGTTATGGCTGAAATTTTCGTCTATGTGTTAAGTTCATTTGATGTGTTTCGGCAAGGAGAGGGATATTTGATATTGCTGTTCAGTTTTGTTCTTTCAAATGATTTGAAGTATATTTTGGTTTGAATGAATTTGAATTGGTATATTTTAATATGGTCAAATAAGGTAATATGCAACCACATATATGTGTGTTTATATTTTGTGATCTCTACCTAGTTTTTAAGAAGTCATGATGAGCATATGCCTATTCAGTAAGTGTGAATTAAATGACCATATGAATCATATCAATTATTAATTGTTGATTTGTGATTTTGGCTAAAGAGGATTAAGATATGTATGACATTGTATTATTATATATTTTTTTTACAAAAAATGAATTTGTTCATAGTGTATTTGGTTGTGACTATATCTATATAAATAATTGTAGTGACTTGGGTTATGTTCAGTAATGCCTTGCATCCCTAATCCAACGATGGATACGAGTTAAGGGTGTTACATTTGATTGGTATCAGAGCTTACAGTTTAGTCAATTCTAGGACTACCGTTGCACGTGTGAGTCTAGCTAATCATACTTTAAATTATAATGCGATAGTGTGATGACTTCTCACATCTAAATTTTGTTTTTATATAGTAAATGGATCCCGATAGAGTCGTAGCTGATGATGTCGAGAGCGTAGTGCCTGATCCCGTGCATGGGTCAGCACCGATAGAATCTTGGCCTATCTCGAGTAGCCATGAGGGGAGGCCAAGCAAGCCTTCTATCAGATGATGAATGAATGGTGTACTCAATATGTTCGGACTAATCCGACTGTGCAACAACCTCCACCCTTGAATAATCCATCTCGAATACCTATAACATCTCCGATGATAGATCTGATGAGATTTAGCAGGCCTCTTGTAGATAAAATCAGGAAAAACAGGGCCGAAGAGTTTAAAGCTAATGATGATGATGATGCGGAACCAGCTGAGCTGTGGCTTGATAATACTATCCATATGTTCGACGAGCTATCATGTACTCCAGATGAATGTTTAAAGTGTGCTATATCCTTATTACGGGACACCGCATATCACTGGTGGAATACACTAATATCAGTGGTTCCAAAAAAGAAAATGACCTGGGAATTCTTTCAGACCGAGTTCCGTAAGAAATATATTAGTCAGAGATTCATCGATAAAGAATTTTTGGAATTGAAATAGGGTCGTATGACCGTGACTGAGTATGAACGAAAGTTTGTGAGATTAAGCCGATATTCTCGTGAATGTGTTTCAGCCGAGGCTATTATGTGTAAAAGATTCGAAGCCGGTCTGAATGAAGAAATTAAGTTGCTGGTCGACATACTTGAGATTAAAGAGTTTGTGGTACTTGTTGAACGAGCCTGTAAAGCCGAAGAGCTTGGAAAAGAGAAAAGAAAAGTCGAATTTGAAGTTAGAGACATCCGTAAAAGATCATCGAATAAGACCTTTCATTCAGTATCGAAGAAGTTTAAAGATGAATCCAGTCGACATAAAGCTACTTCAGACTTTTCTAGACAAGACCGAGACCGACCTCCTACGAGTTCCCGAGCCACTTCGATTGCTAGCGTTGGTAATTTTTAGTAGAACCAGGTTGAGTGCAAGCATTGCGAAAAATAGCATTCTGGGAATTGTAGATTGCATGATCAGTCTTGTTTTAAATGTAGATCGACAGATCATTTTATTCGGGAGTGCCCAATGTTAGCCGAGCAAAATATTGTTCAGAATGTGAGATCGAGCAATGTATCAATGCGAGGCAGACCACCCAGGCATTTGGGGAATGTAGGTGGTAGTCAAAGAGGAACAAAGGATACTGTAGTTCGCTCAGAGGCTCGTGCACCTGTTAGAGCATATGCTATACACGCTCGTGAGGATGCTTCTTCCCCAGATGTCATTACTGGTACTTTCATCTTTATGATACTAGCCTTATTGCATTGATTGATCCTAGTTTGACTCATTCTTATATGTGTGAAAAATTAGCATCCAGTAAGACTCTGCCGTTGAGTCTACTGAGTTTGTGATTCGAGTATCAAACCCCCTGGGCTAGTGCGTTCTGGTTGATAAAGTGTGTAAAAGTTGGCCGTTGATGATTTGGGATTCATGTTTCCCAGCCGATTTGATGTTGTTGTCTTTTGATGAATTCGATATAATTCTGGGAATGGAATGGTCGACTTTGCACGATATTGTTGTTAATTGCAAAAGAAAAACAATTGATTTGAGATGTCAGAACGATGAAATTCTTCGGATTGAATCTAATGATCTGAATGGGTTACTAGCAATAATATCTTCGATGGTAGCTCGAAAGTGTATGAGAAAAGGGTATGAAGCTTAATTTGCTTATGTGCTTGATAGTAAAGTGACAAAAAGAAGATTGAATCCGTACTAGTCATGTGCGAGTATTCAGATGTGTTCCCTGAAGAAATTTTGGGTTTGCCACCTATTCGAGAGGAAGAGTTTGGTATTGAATTAATATCAGGGACGACTTCGATTTCGATAGCTCGGTATCGTATGGAACCTACAGAATTAAAAGAGTTGAAAGCACAGCTGCAATAGTTAATAGATAGGGGCTTTGCACGATCGAGTTTCTCTCCTTGGGGTGCACCAGTTTTATTTGTGAAAAAGAAAGATGGGACTATGCGAATGTGCATTGATTATCGACAGCTAAATAAGGTAACCATAAAGAATAAATACACATTGCCTCGGATTGGCGACTTGTTTGATCAGTTGAAAGGGACTTCAGTGTTCTCAAAGATAGATTTGAGGTCGGGTTATTATCAGTTGCGAGACAGACATTCAGATGTGCCAAAGACTGCTTTTCGAACGAGGTACGGACACTATGAGTTTTTGGTTATGCCTTTCGGACTTACTAATGCACCTACTATTTTTATGGATCTGATGAATAGGATTTTCAGTCAGTATTTGGATCAGTTTGTGGTAGTGTTTATAGATGATATTCTGATTTACTCCAGAGATGAAACTGAGCATGCCGATCATCTGAGGCTTGTGCTACAAACTTTGCGAGATAAACAGTTGTATGCAAAGTTTAGTAAATGTGAGTTCTGGTTGAGTGAAGTCAATTTTCTAGGCCACGTTGTTTCAGCATCAGGTTTTGAGTTGATCCAAATAAAATATCTATACTCGATTGGAAACCACCAAAAAATGTTTCTGAAATTCGAAGCTTTCTGGGACTTACTGGTTACTACAGATGATTGGTGAAAGATTTTTCTATGATAGCTACCCCTTTGACAAAGCTATTACAGAAAGATGTTAAGTTTGAATGGTCGAAAAAGTGTCAAAAAATTTTTGATCAATTGAAAGCTCTTTTGACCGAAGCTCTAGTGTTAGTCCAACCTGAATCGGGTAGAGAATTTGTTGTTTATAGTGATGCATCTTTGAATGGTTTGGGTTGGGTTTTGATGCAGGAAGGCAAGGTCATAGCTTATGCTTCAAGACAGTTGAATCCAAATGAAAGAAATTACCCGACCCATGATTTAGAGCTAGTAGCCATTGTGTTCGCGTTAAAGATTTGGCGTCATTATCTGTTCGATGAGAAATGTCACGTTTATTCAGATCACAAGAGTTTGAAGTATTTGATGACACAGAGAGATTTGAACCTGAGACAACGCAGATGGTTAGATCTGTTGAAAGATTACGATTTAGTGATTGACTATCATCCGGAAGGCTAATGTCGTTACGGATGCTTTAAGTCGAAAGTTATTATTTGCTCTTCGTGCGTTGAAAGCGCATGTGGTTATGTCTGATGATGGTTTGATAGTAGCCGAATTAAAAGCAAGACCGTTGTTTATTCAACAAGTTAGTGACGCTCAGAAAGTTGATAAAGATTTGTTTGCAAAACAAGTTCAGTGTGAAAGTAATGTTGAGTCAGAGTTTCAAATTGATGAAAATGGCTGCTTGAAGTTTAAAGGCCGAATATGTGTTCCAAGGAATTTGGATTTGATTCAGACAATTTTGAATGAAGCTCATAGTAGCCGATTTTCTGTTCATCCAAGTAGCACCAAAATGTATAACGATCTGAAACAGTTCTATTGATGGCCTAGTATAAAATGGGACATATCTAAATTTGTCTCGAAGTGCTTAGTTTGTCAGCAAATAAAGGCTGAACATCAGGTGCCTTCTGGGTTACTTCAGTTGATCATGATATCTGAATGGAAATGGGACAGAACCACTATAGATTTTGTATCCGGCTTACCTATGACACCGAGCAAGAAAGATGCAATTTGGGTTATAGTGGATAGACTAACCAAATCAGCTCACTTTGTTCCATTTCGTATGGACTATTCACTCGATAAGCTTGCTAAGTTGTATGTATCTCAAATTGAGAGGTTACTTGGTATGCCTATTTCTATTGTTTCAGACAGAGACCCGAGATTCACGTCATGGTTTTGGAAGAAATTGCAAGATGCTTTAGGTACTAAACTACGCTTTAGCATAGCTTGTCATTCGCAGACAGATGGTTAGCCCAAACGAACCATTCAGATACTTGAGGATATGTTGAGATGTTGCATCCTCGAGTTCGAAGGTACTGGGAACGATACTTACCTTTGATTGAATTTGCTTACAATAATAGCTGTCAATCTAGTATCAAAATGGCACCCTACGAAGCTCTGTACGGACGTAAATGTCATACACCACTATACTGGACCGAGCTCAGTGAAAATAAGATACACGGGGTTGACTTGATTAAAGAAACTGAACAGAAAGTGGCAGTGATTCATGATAGTTTGAAAGCTGCATCAGATCGTCAAAAGTCATACGCAGATTTAAAACATAAAGACATTGAGTTTCAGATCGGAGACCGGGTATTTTTGAAAGTTTCATCATGGAAGAAAGTACTCAGATTCGGTTGTAAAGCCAAGTTGAGTCCGAGATTCATTGGACCGTATAAAATTACAGAGCGTATCGGGCCGGTTGCTTATAGATTGAAATTGCCACCTGAATTAGAAAAGATTCATAATGTCTTTCATGTCTCGATGCTTCGAAGATCCTTCACATGTGATTTTCCCGACAGAGGTTGAGATTCAGCCTGATATGACATATGAAGAAGAACCGATTTGTATTCTGGCTTGGGAGATAAAAGAATTAAGAAATAAGAAAATTCCGTTAGTTAAGGTACTGTGGCAAAAGCATGGAGTTGAAGAAGCAACGTGGGAGCCTGATGATACAATGAGATAGCGTTATTTGAACCTAATTATTGGTAAGATTTTCGGGGACGAAAATCCTAAGGAGAGAGAGTTGTAACAGTCGAAATTTGACCCTAATCGGAATGGTGGTTTTGGGACCACGAATCCGAGCCCGAAAAATTTTTAAATATTATTTTTTATGTTAATTATATGAAAATTAGTATGTGTGAAATTTTCGTAAGCTAATTTGTCTGTCTGTGTGTTCAACTTGACAAAAGGACTAAATTGCATAATTTCTAAAAATGGCCTTTTAGTTGATTAATGGCTAAATTAGTGTGGCTTTTAAGTGTTAAGGGCTTATGTGGCAATTTAGCCACTATTTTGGTTAGTGGACGGCATGGGTGAGGAAATATGTATATATATGTGTGTTTATATATATATATTAAATTTTATAAGTTAAAGTTATATTATATTTATTTTATAAGTTAGATTTATATTTTAATAAAAGAAACATGGTTAGTGGATGAATGAAAGACAATCATACCCTTATTACATGTTTGTTTTATTTGTTTAATGAAAGGCTAAATATGTAAATGAATTATTATGTATGTTATATTGGATAAAACATAAGAAAAATGGCCATTTTTAGTTCATCTTTTGACCGAAATAAGAAAAAGAGAAAGCAAGGGTTGAGTTTTACATATTCGGCCATTTGAGAGCCAAATTAGAGGTATGTTTTCAGTTGGTTTTTAATAATTTCTACGTTTTTGAAATCGATGCTATGAAATGTACAAGACCCATGTTTTAATTTTTGAGTTTGATGAATATTTTGAGTTGAGCTATTGTTGATAGTTGGATGTTTATGTTGTTTAAGGTTGAATTATGATATATGTGTTATATTACTATGTTTTGTCTTTGGATTTTTAATGAATTTGAGTAAATTGGATTAAATTGCAAAAATAAATTCTTGAGGGACTAAAATGTGAAATAAATGAAATGCATGGATTTGTATGAAGACTAAGGATATTCGGCCCTTAAGGTGTGTGGCCAAATTTTGTGTATTTTGTGTTTTGTGCAAATAGGACTAAATTGTAAAAGTGTGAAACATTAGGGGAAAATGGTAATTTGCCCATTTATGTGTTTTAGGACTAAATTGAATATTAATGTGTTTGAATGAGCTTAATTTGAACATGTTTAGATCAAGAACAAAATAAAAGGGACTTGGATCGGGGAAAAGTGAAAGTAATCGAATAGTCGATTTTTGTCGTCCGACGATATCCGAGGTAAGTCTCTAAGCAAATATATGTCGTAATTTATTTACGTAACTTAGTATATGCTGAAATTTGGAACCATTATAACTATATATGAATTAGCCGAATTTGGCTAAGTAGAATATGTGTTTTAGTTAAATTATTTGAATGATAGAAATTATTTGAATGTTTGTACGATGAGATTACGATGAGAAAAAGGTTCGATATATGGGATGATTCGTGTGAGAAATCTTAAAATGTTTCTATTCAGGCTTTTAGCCTAGCAAGCCTTGGGCTGGTGAACTTATCGGGCTTTATGCCTAGCAGGCTTATTGCCAGTGAATGATTATCGGACCTCGGGTCTAGCAGGCTTAATGCCGATGCGTGATTCAGGCTTATGCCTAGCAGGTTCTATACCAGTGATTTATAATACGAGCTTATGCTTATGAAATGATTAAGTTATGGTGGCAAATGAACAAGCTAAAGCTTATTTAGTTGAATTAGATTATTTGGCCATAAGGTATGTATTGATTTAAGTATATGCTATATTTGATGCTTATTGATTAAGTAAGTTGATAGATAATGTGTTTGTGTATTCAGCATTTTGGATATGTGGATAGTAAGACATTGATTTAATGTTGTTTACTTGCAAACATGAAAGTATTTAATGGATGTATGAGTATTTATACATAAATAAGTTCGGCCGTATGGAGATTTTATGTATATACCTTCGGATATGTGGAATTATTTATATAAATACATGTACATTCGATTGTATAGAGTTAAGTTGTACATGGTACTTATTAAATTGGTGGTATTTGGTTATGATGATCAAATTGTACTATGTAATTTTATTACGGTTATAAAATGATTGGTGTATAATATCGAATGTTTGATTATGTAGTTATATTGCTTAAGATTTACTAAGCTAAGTTAGCTTACTCTATGTGTTTGTCATTCTGTTTTATAGATTTTTATCTAGCTACGAGCTCAGGGGATCGTCAACGAAGTCATCCACACTATCGACTTATTTTGGTACCTTTAAAGCTTGGATTTTTGAACTTAAGGCATGTATAGGCTAGCTTAATACTTGAATGATATTTTGTTGATGTATATAAGCCATGCGAAAATGGCTAAGTTAGGGTACTTTGATCTTAAATGTATTTGGTCATGATGCTTGTTCTTTATAATAGTATAATCGGTAATGTAAGTTTGAATGAGTTGGGGGTATGGTTAATTATTATATCATTCATGTCATGCATCTGATTAAGTAATTAGCTCATTATATAAGTATATTGAGTAATACATTATTTATGATAGATATTCATATGGTTTGACTTAAACGTTAACATAGTTATTGAAGGTGGTTGATTGTGCATGGTCTATTTCAATCATGGATGAAAATTTTATTGTTTGATAGTTGGTTATATTTATGCGGTTCGAATTAATAAGGGTTGCAATTGGGAAGTTAACATTAGCATATATGAATGTGTTTGGATTATGGATCGAAGAAGAGTTATTATTGAAGTGATTAATTGAAGCTTAAATTGAGTGGAGAATGTTATAATGTATATGGCATATTCGGTCAAAGTATCAAATCATAGGTTGGGTAATATGAAATGGTATATTCGGTTATGGATGGAATTTTTGTCTATGTATTAAGTTCATTTGATGTGTTTCGGCAAGGAGATGGATATTTGATATTGCTGTTCGGTTTTGTTCTTTCAAATGATTTGAAGTATATTTTAGTTCGAATGAATTTGAATTGGTATATTTGAATATGGTCAAATAAGGTAATATGCAACCACATATACGTGTGTTTATATTTTGTGATCTCTACCTAGTTTTTAAGAAGTCATGATGAGCATATGCCTATTCAGTCAGTGTGAATTTATGAATCGTATCAATTATTAATTGTTGATTTGTGATTTTGGCTAAAGAGGATTAAGATATGTATGACATTATATTATCATATTTTTTTAAAAACGAATTTGTTCATAGTGTATTCGGTTGTGACTATATCTATATAAATAATTGCAGTGACTTGGGTTATGTTCAGTAATGCCTTGCAACCCTAATCTGGCGACGGATACGGGTTAAGGGTGTTACATCGTCAATCCATGGTAAAGGATATTTATTCTTTATAGTCATCTTATTGAGCTGTCGGTAATCGATGCACATTCTCATAGTTCTATCTTTCTTTTTCACAAAAAAAAAAATTGGTGCACCCTAGGGAGAAAAACTAGATCGCGCAAAGCCTCTATCAGTCAATTCTTGCAACTGAGCTTTCAATTCTTTTAATTCAGTCGATTCCATTCTGTACGGAGCTATCGATATCGGAGTCGTCCCCGGCAGTAACTCAATACCAAACTCAACCTCTCAGATTGGTGGCAAACCTGGTAATTCTTCGGAAAACACATCCGGATATTCACACACAATTGGTACTAATTCAATCTTCTTTTCGGTCACTTTAGAGTCGAGAACATAAGCAGAGTAAGCTTCACAACCCTTTCTCACATATTTCTCAGCTAACATCGAAGATATCACTGTCGGTAAACCATTCAGATCATTAGACTCAATCCGAATAATCTTATCATTTTGACATCGCAAATCAATAACCTTTCGTTTGCAGTTCACAATAGCATCTTGCAAGGTTAACCAATCCATACCCAGGATTATACCAAACTCGTCAAATGGCAACAACATCAAATCAGCCAGAAAACATGAATCTCGAATCATCAACAGGCAACTCTTACATACTTTATCAACCAAAACACACCGACCTAAGGAGTTCGATACTCTAATCACAAACTCAGTAGACTTTACAGGCAAAGTCTTTCTGGATACTAAAGTCTCACATACATAAGAATGAGTCGAACCAGGATCAATCAATGCAACAACACTAGTATCATGGAGAGTGAAAGTACCTGTAATAACATCTGGGGATGAAGCCTCTTCACGAGCGCGGATAGCATAAGCTCTGGCAGGTGCACGAGCCTCTTATCTAACAGCTGTGTCTTTTGTTCCTTTCTGACTACAACTCACATTACCCATATTTTGGGTGGTCTACCACGAGCTGTCGTGTTACTCAGCCTCATATTCTGCTTCATCTCTTGCTCAGCCAACTCAAGGGATTCGCGAATGTAAGTGATCCATCGATCCACATTTAAAGCAAGCCCAATCATTCAATCTATAGCTGCCAGGATTTCGTTTACCGCAGTGGTTGCACTCAAGTTGGTTTTGTCGGATGTTACCAACACTAGCTACTGAGGTAGCTCTCGAGCTAATAGGTGGTCTATCTCGATCCCATCTAGAATAACCTGTAGTAGCCTTTGAACGGCTAAAGTCATCTCAAAATTTCTTTGATGCTGACTGAAATGTCTTACTCGATGATCTCTTACGGGAATCTCTAGCTTAAAATCAACTTTTTTTTCCTTTCCCGAGCTCTTCAGCTTTGCACGCTCATTCAAAAGTACGATGAACTCTTTTATTTCAAGAATCCCAATGAGCAATTTAATGTCTTCATTCAGCCCGTCTTTGAATCTTTTACACATATTGCTTCTATCAAAACACACTCTCAGGCATATCTGCTAAATCTCACACATATTGCCCTGTTTCAACTCAAGGAATTCTTTGCGCTTTTGATCGATGAATCTCTGGCTGATGTATTTCTTATGGAATTCAGTTTGAAAGAACTCCTAGGTAACCCGTTCTTTTGGAACCACCAAAATCAGTGTATTCCACCAGTGTTACGCAGAATCTTGAAGCAATGATACAGCTTATATTTGCAGTTTTTATAAATTCATGCCTATCATCGAAATATAAACAAAATCCACTTAATTAATTAACAAATACTCGAAATTAGTATTATTATTAAGTAAAATGTGGTAAAAATGACTAGAAAAATCATATATAATTTAGAGTTTACAGTCGCACACTGGGCTTTTAGCTTATCCAATTGTTTTATCATCTCAGGTAACCCACAGACTTAGGATTAGGCGGTGTATGAGACCTTAGATTTGCCATTCACGCATAAGACAATCTATTTTGAACTCACAATTAAACTTTATGGACTTCTTATTTGGGACTATTTATCGGTTTTGGGACATTATTAACATTATGGATTTTTGGTTGGTTTTATTGATTTTATTAAACTAAAACAATATACAAGATGATTTCTTCATAAACTAAATTTGAATGATCATTTTTCATATTAAACGAGTTAAGGGTGTTTCTTTTGTAAATGTTTAATCGAGAAATCAAGTTTTTGTTAAAGAAATAAATAAAGTTGATAGCATGACTCTTTTAATAGAATTGAAATATATTCAAACATTTTGGAAGACACACACTTAACAACTTTCAAGATCTCTTTATAATAAAATTGGACAAGTTTTTGCAAAAATTTCTGATACAAGAATAAGATATGTTTAGAAAGCAAATAAGCAAAGTTTTAGGTAGTTAATGTGACTTTCAAGATCCATTCATAGCATCTAGGCCAGATTTGGGTGTTAAATTTGATGGTATAAGAGCCAGGTTCAAAATTTGAGTTGTGTTTTTTGGTTAAAAAATTTACAAGCATAATTTTTAATTTTAAAATTTTAAAAGAATTTTCGAGAATAATGATATGGGTAAATTTACATAAAATCTACAAAATATTTTGGAAACTTAAATTCGAGACTCCGAATTCGATCAAAGTAAGAACATCTTTACTCTAGTTACTTTTACTTTAGTTATTTTAGTAAAACTGTTCGACTTTAGAGACTGTAGAACAAAACATTTTCTACTTTAGATAAGTTACTTCTGCCAAAACTTTAAAAATAGGATTTAATATAACCTACACTAATCTTTAGAATTTTTGACTTGTAGATAAGTATAATGAGTACTTATGGTACACGTGGTCATTGCACACGAAGGCACTGTAGGCGTCATCAAGTGGCTCAAGTTGAGTCCTCTTCTTTGGGCAACATGCCCAATCTAGAAACAAGTGAGACAGTTGAGATGCTAACTACTGAGATTGGTAATCAAGGCATAAGGGACAATGCAGTGTCCTAGGCTATGTTTAGGTTTTTGTAAAGGGTCGTTGGGGCCCAATCTGGATATGTTGGCCAAGGGTCGATGACTGAGCAACTTTAATCTAACAATGTTGAGGTTTTTTAGGGTATCGTTGGGATTACCCTTATAGTGGCCAAGTATTGGATAGAGGCTACTGAGAGAATTATGGACGATTTGGACTACACCTCAGAGCAGAAGTTGAAGAGTTCGGTATTTTTTCTTTGAGATGAGACTTATTAGTGGTGGTAATTTGTGGCGGTAGTTTGTGGTGTAGGGCACACAGGTTGTGCATGTGACCTAAGAGTTCTTCCACAGTTCCTTTAAAAAGAAATACGTGGGGGTGAGATATATCAAGGCCCGTAGGTTTGAGTTTATCGGGCTTAAGCAGGGTGAGATGTCTATGGTCGAGTATAAGGTCGAGTTTTTAAGGCTGAGTAGATATGCATAGAGTTTGGTGGCTATTAACTGTGATAAGAGTGTTCGTTTTGAGGACGGACTTGGTCATGATCTGAAAGTTTTGGTAGCTCCACAGTAGGAGTGGGTCTTTAAACTTTGGTAGAGAAGACTAAGGTTGTGAAGGAGATTAAGCGCGTAGAGCACGAGAGGAGGGAACAAAGTAAAACTCAAAATAAGAATTAGAATAAGGGAGATTTGGGTTCTTCTAGTACAGCTCACGACCTAAGAAATGGGCTAGAGTAGACATGCCTCAGCAGGTTGAAACAATAGTGGATTTGGGTCGAGATCATATTTGTATAAACTGCGGTAAGTGCCATTCAGGCGACTGTTGGAGGAGGATTGGTCCATAGAGCATTGCATTAGGGATTGTCCGCATCGGGCTGAGCTGATGCAAGCTCCAGTTTAGGATCAGGTTTAGCCTCCAATGGGTCCTAGTCAGTTTAAGGCTAGTAATAGTGGTAGTCATGGATAGAGGGCACCAAGGCGAGGTGCTAGTTAGATTGAGGCTAAGCATTTTGCACTAGTATATACAACGAGACGTCATAAGGACAGGGATGTAGTTGATGTTATAGCAGGTACATTTACTATTCATTCTCATCAGTACTTTGCTTTAATTGATGTTGGTTCCACATATTTGCATATTGCTAGTAGTGTATCTAGTAAGTTGGGAGTATCTGTTGAGGAAATTATTAGTGAGGCATCGGTAATTAGTCTTTTGGGGTAGTCTGTGCAGGTAAATAAAGTTCATAGGAGGTGTCTGCTTTACATTCAGGGGGTTGTATTTTCGGCTGATCTAATGAAGTTACCATTTTGGGATTTTGATCTGATTTTGGGCATGAACTGGTTAGTAAATCATCAAGTCAATCTGGATTGTGCTTCAAAGAGGGTAACTTTAAAGACCGCGGATGGTGAGGAGATTGTTATGGTTAGTGAGCGTCGAGATTACCTATCTAATGTAATCTCACTATAGTAACTGAAAAGCTGGTTAGAAAAAGGTGTGAGGTGTACTTGGCCTGTGTGTATGAAAAAAAATGTTGTTGGTTCAGCTATGGAGGGAATTCAAACGGTTAAGGACTTTACAAATGTCTTTCTTGAGGAACTAACAAGGTTATCATTGGACCTAGAGGTTGAATTTGGGATTGAGATTCTGCTTGGGACAGCTCCGGTGTCCATTGTACCATATTTCATGGCACCAAATGAGCTAAAGGAACTAAAAGTCTGACTTCAGGAGCGTCTTAATAGAGGATTCATAAGACCCAATGTCTCGCCTTGGGGTGCATCGGTGTTATTTGTCAAAAAGAAGGATAGTACTATGAGAATGTGTAGGGACTACTGACAACTAAATAAGCTAATGATAAATAATAAATATTTGTTGCCAAGGATCGACGACTTGTTTGATCAGTTTCAAGGGACATTAGTGTTTTCTAAGATCGACTTGAGATTTGGGTACCATCAGTTGAAAGTGAAAGAGTATGATGTACGTAAGATTGCATTTTGGACTCGTTATGATTATTACAAGTTCCTAGTTATACCTTTCAGTTTGACTAATGCTCCAGCCGCATTCATGGATCTCATGAATAGAGTGTTTTAGTCATCTCTAGATTAGTTCTTTGTACAATTTATTGATAATATTCTGATATACACTAAGACCGAATTTGAGCATGATTACATCTTAGGGTGGTTTAGCAAATTCTCCGAAAGAAAAATATCTATGCTAAGTAAGTGTGAGTTCTGGTTGAGGGAGGTTATGTTTTTGGGACAAGTGGTTTCTATCGAGGGTATCCGTGTTGACTCAAAAAAGATAGAGGCTATCCTTAAGTGGAAACAACTTAAGAGTGTCTCTGAGATCTTGAGTTTTCTAGGTCTGGCGGGGTATTATTGGAGATTTTTGGAAGGGTTTTCGTTGATTGTAGCTCCTTTGATGTTGTTATGTAAGAATGCTCTTTTCAAGTGGACTAATGATCAGAAAGCAAGCTTTGAGAAGCTTTAGTCAGTGTTGATTCAGGCACTCATTTTGGCACAGCCTTGGATACTAATTAATTATACATGAACTTTGATTTTCATTAAAATTTAAAAACAGATATCACTTTTTCGCTGCTAAACTATAATTAAAGTCTCAAGTAATATATAAATTGGTAACCAACTAAGTTTTCTAAGGTAGTCACTGTAACACCCCTAACCCATAACCATCACCGGTCTAGGGTTAAGAGGCATTACCGTACAAATCGAAACTTTTACAATCATTTTACAACAAAAGTACATCAACATCATAACATAGCAAAATACAAACATATAGTCCCTTAATGAGGTATACAAGACCTTAAACATGCATTAGAAAGGGGTCGGGACTAAACCGAACACATACGAAATTTTTCCAAAAACTTAACATTTTTCAAAGTTATAGAGGTCACATGCCCGTGTAGGTAGGCCATGTGCCTCACACGGACTCAAACACACCTGTGTGTCCAAGCCATGGTCGACACTGACTTGCATCACATGGCCTGTCACACGCTTGTGTGTCTGGCCCGTGGTCGACACTGACTTGCATCACACGGCCTGTCACACGCCCGTGTTCTGGCCCGTGGTCGACACTAACATGCATCATATGGCCAGGCACACACCCATGTGTCTACCCTGTGTGAGAGCCTGACTTGAATCAAATTACAAATTTAATGGACGCGGTCAAGCCACACGCCCGTGTGCTTAACTGTGTGGGCAAAAATAGGCCATTTGCAAGGCCAATTTGCCACTCACACTTAGGGTCACACCTACAAGCATAAACAATGCAACTTCATACCCCAAATAGCATTCAAACATACCAAAACATACTCAATTTAATCACTTAACACCATCATTTATCTTCCCATACAAATCTCTCTTAACTTACTATCACAAAGCATCAATTACACATTCAAAAACATGTAATTTATGTATCATTTAATCCATACCATTTCATAGCATGAACATACTACTTCCATATCATCAAGACTTATCATAAAAACCATTCACATAGAACACACATACACTTATTAACCATCCTTTTCACACATTTAAGGCATATACCAAAATCATCCATCTTTCAAGTCATATCACATGGCAAGAACTATAAAACTCAAAATATACCATAATCAATAACCTATACATGCCATATACCAAATATATATACAATCTTCCACAAGTACCAAAATAGATAGCCGATAGTGTGATTGATTCGCTGACGATCCCCGGATCCGAGCTAGCTTTAATGCAACTATAAAACAGAGAAACACTTCACACAGTAAGCTTAAAAGCTTAGTAAGTTCGTCATATAATACATTTAACTCAATAATTCAATTTCAATATACAAAATAAACCATCACATAGATCAATTCACAAATATACACAATTTCATCCTTAACCAAATGCTCACACAACCATCCATTTATCCATATACGATATCATCAACCACATAGGTTTCGTACATACCTGTGCCAACACTTAGTTAACAATCACTTTTGCTACTTAATGCTCACTACCACATTTTATTCAACCTTCGTTAATCATTCGATTTACTCGTACACTTAGTGCCAATTTCTTAGCCGAAGCTCTAATATCATCGCACACTTAGTACCTTAACATTAAACATAATTTAACTAGGTACCGCACACACAGTGCCAATCAAAGTAGTCGATACTTTCTTTATTTCGCACACACAGTGTCGTTTTCTACTGTATCAATTCTATTCCGCACACTTAGTGCCACATCTCTCAAAATCACATTTAACATTACTAATTCATCAACCACATAATCTTTCATTACATAGCACATTAGCATAATTTAAACAATTTGTATTATAAACGAACTTACCTCGGACGTAGAAATACCGAAACAAGTCGATCAATCGAGTACTTTGTTTTTGCCTCGATCTAAGTCTAAATTCCTCTTTTCTTGATCTATACATATTAAAATTTAGCTCATTTATTCACCAAATTATTCAATTCAATCCAAACACACATATTTAGGGCCTTTTATAAAATAGCCCTCACATTTACATATTTTGACATTTTAGTCCCTATTTCATAAAATCACAAAATACACACAATTTCATTGCACCATGCCTGGCCGAATTTTCCTTTAACTCAAATAAGCCTACAAATTTCAATTATTTCACACTTTAGTCCTCCAATTTCTTATTTTTATAATTTAGCCCAAATTACTCAATTTCACCAAAAATTCAAAGACAAAATATGTTAATCTATCACATATCTTTCATATTTCACCAACTATCAACACAAAGTTCAAGCATTCATCAATGGCACTTCTCAAAATCACCAGCAAATTCAAAAATTAAAGCATGGGCTAGCTAGAATGCTAAGCAACGATCACAAAAATGTGGAAATCATAAAAAACCGATCAAAAATCATACCTCAATTAGCCAAGCTTAGTGTCGAAATGTTTGAGTATTCAAAACCCTTTTTCTTCCTTGATATTTCGGTGAAAAAAAGATGAATAAAGCATATTTTGGCTTTTTTAATTTAATTTACATTTATTTCATAAATTACCAAATTAACCTTATTGATTTCATTAAAAATCCATTGACTTAAGCCCATTTTTGTCCATCCAATCTATTAATGGCTTAATAACAACATAAGGACCTTTCATTTAAGAAACCATGACAATTAAACACTTTAACAATCAGCACATAGCTTTTGCACTTTATGTGATTAAGTCATTTTTGCAAATTAAGCACACAATCGATAAAATTTTCACACAGAATTTTCACACATGTTTAATCATACATTGTAAACACGAAAAATAATATTAAAATATTTTTTACCTCGGATTTGTGGTCTCAAAACCACTATTCCGACTAGGGTCTAAACTGGCTATTACAACTCTCCCCCTTAGGGATTTTCGTCCCTAAAAATCTTACCAGTGAATAGATTAGGATATTTCTCTATCATAACATCTTCAGGCTCCCATGTAGCCTCTTCGACTCCGTGTTTGTGCCACAACATTTTCACTAAAGAAATTCTCTTGTTTCTCAATTCTTTGATTTCACGTGCCAGAATTCGGATCGGTTCTTTATTATATGATAAATCTGATTGAATCTCAACCTTAGTAGGGGCAATCACATGTGATGGATCAGATCTGTATCGTTGAAGCATCGATACGTGAAACACATTATCGATATTTTCTAGCTCCGGTGGCAACAACAATCTATAATCAACCGGCCCGATACGTTCAACAATCTCATAGGGTCTGATGAACCTCGGACTCAATTTGCCTTTTCTGCCGAAACGAAGTATTTTCTTCCACGGAGACACTTTCAAAAATACTTTATCACCGATCTCAAATTCAATATCTTTCCGTTTAAAATCTGCATAAGATTTTTGACGATCTGACGCGTCTTTCAGACTGTCAAAAATCACTTTCACTTTCTGCTCGGTCCAATATAATGGAGTTCTGCATCTATGACCGTAAAGAGCCTCATATGGTGCCATTTTAATGTTTGATTGAAAACTATTATTATACGCGAATTCAATCAACAGAAAATGTTTTTCCCATGAACTTTCAAACTCTAGAATACAACTTATCAACATATCCTCAAAAATCTGAATGATCCACTCGAATTGACCATCCGTTTGAGGATGAAATGCAGTACTAAAATGCAGCTTCGTACCTAGGGCCTCTTGTAATTTCTTCAAAAACCGCGAAGTAAATCTCGGATCTCTGTCAGACACAATAGATAATGGTACCCCGTGCAATCTCACAATCTCGGAAATATACAATTCAGCTAACTTATCAAACGAATAATTTGTTCTCATCGGAATAGAATGAGCTGATTTTGTTAATCTGTCAACTATCACCCAAATTGTATCTTTCTTTCTCAGAGATAAAGGCAATCCCGACACAAAGTCCATTGTGATTCTCTCCCATTTCCACTAAGGAATAGTTATTGGTTGTAACAAACCAGATGGAACCTAATGTTCAGCTTTGACTTGCTGACAAACTAAACATCTCGAAACAAACTCTGAGATATCTCATTTCATACCCTGCCACCAATAAAACTGTTTCAAATCCTTGTACATTTCCGTACTTCCTGGATAAACACACATACAACTATTATGAACTTCGTTCAAAATCAACTAGATCAACTCTGAATTTCTTGGAATACAAATTCGATCTCAGAATCTAAAACAACCATCATCATCAACTCGAAATTCAGATTCAAAATTCAAACCACACTGAACTCCTTTTGCCATCATCTCAGCATCACTTTTCTAGGCATTACAAATCTGACTTATAAACATAGGCCTTACTTTCAACTCAGCCAAAACTGAACCATCATCACACAGATCAATCTGAGTACTCATTGCTCGTAAAGTAAATAAAGACTTTCGGCTCAAAGCGTCAACAACAACATTATCTTTTCCCGGATGATAATCAATTACTAATTCATAGTCTTTTAGTAATTCAAAACATCTTCGCTGCCTCAAATTCAATTCTTTCTGAGTCATCAAATATTTTAAGCTCTTGTGATCAATATAAACGTGACATTTTTCACCAAATAAGTAGTGATGCCAACTATTCAATGCGAATACAATAGTTACTAATTCAAGATCGTGCGTCGGATAGTTCTTTTATGCGGTTTTAACTGTCTCGAAGCATAGGCTATAATTTTTCCTTCTTGCATCAACACACAGCCCAAACCATTCAATAACGCATTACTGTAAATTATGAATTCTTTACCTGGTTCAGGTTGAACTAACACTGGTGCTTCTGTCAACAATACTTTCAACTGTTCAAAACTCTGCTGACATTTCTCTGACTACTCAAATTTAACATCTTTCTGGAGCAATTTCGTCAATGGAGTCGCAATCATCGAGAAGCCTTTCACAAATCGTCTATAATATCTCGCTAGTCCTAGAAACTGAAGACTTTTGATACATTTCCCGGAGGTTTCCAATCTAAAATTGCTGAAACCTTGCTTGGATCAACTCGTATTACCGCAGCTGACACTATATGTCCCAGAAAACCAACCTCACGCAACCAGAACTCACATTTACTAAACTTTGCATATAATTGCTTCTCATGCAGATTCTGTAACACGATTCTCAAATGTTTAGCATGTTGCATCTCATCACAGGAATAAATCAAAATATCGTCAATAAACACCACAACAAATCAATCCAAATACGGTCTGAATATCCGATTCATCAAATCCATAAACACTGCAGGAGCATTCGTTAGTCAAAAGGCATAACTAAGAATTCATAATGTCCGTACCTCGTTCTGAAAGTAGTTTTCGGCATATCTGATTCTTTAACTCTCAACTGATAATATCCCGATCTCATATCTATTTTTCGAAACACTATTGCTTCTTTCAGCTGATCAAACAAATCATCAATACGTGGCAAAGGATATTTATCCTTTATAGTCACCTTGTTGAGTTGTCTCTAGTCAATGCACATTCTCATAGTTCTATCTTTCTTTTTCACAAACAACATAGGAGCACCCCAGGGCGAGAAACTTGGTCGTGTAAATCCTCTATCGGTCAACTCTTGCAATTGAGATTTCAACTCTTTTAATTTTGTTAGTGTCATTCTATATGGAGCTATTGAGATAGGAGTCATCCCCGGTACTAATTCAATGCCAAACTCGAATTCTCGTATCGAAGATAATCCCAGTAATTCTTCAGGAAACATATCTGGACTAGGGTTAAAGGTGTTACCTGACGGATCGGAACATTTATAACATTTCATACATTTCATTCATCATTCATACATACAATGTCCCTTAAATAGGTCAATGAGACCTCAAACATACTTATAACCCGGGTCGAGACTAAAACTAAACATATACAGAAGTTCTCAGAAACTTAAAAACTTTTCAAAAATACAGGGGATACACGTCCGTGGGAGCAAACTGTGTGCCCTCCACGGCTGCTACACACACCCGCGTGTCTTCCCGTGGTCGAATCTGACTTCTCACCACGACCACCAAGCACGCTCGTGTACCCTGACCGTGATCGATCCTGCCAAACCCACACGACTACCAATCACCCCCGTGTGCTAAGATCATGTACTACTAAGCCACATACTAACTTTCTCACACAGCTTCTAGGAACGCCCGTGTGCCATGGCCGTGTGCTCTTAAGCTAGCTACTGACTTTACCCTACGGTCACTAGGCACACCCGTGTACCATGGTCGTGTAACATTATAGGTCATTTTCGAGACCAAAATGCCATCCACTTGGGTCATACCTACAACCAACATTTATCATTCCATGCATTCAATACCAATTCCAACTATGACAAATTTCAAGACTAAAACTCATTCCATCAAAAGCATAATTCATTAATTTGCATACTCAAAACTTGTCCATTTCATGTATCAACTAACCATGCCAAAACATGCTTCACATATCACATTCATTCAAACAATTTCTCAACTCACAACTAGCCAAATCACATGGCTAAGTTCACTTTATAAACACATAGGCATATCTAGCCTATACATGCCATATCTTGCTATATATATTTTTCAAAGAGTTCCAAAAAGAGTTTAGTAGTGTGATAACGATCCTTGACGGTCCCGAGCCTTTAGTAGCTTTGACGACCTATAAAACGGAGAAAACAGACACACAGAGTAAGCTTTCCAAAAGCTTAGTAAGTCAATATACAAACAAACTTAGCATAGAATGCAAGTAGATATATTGGCACATTCCAAACACTTAGCATACTATCACAAATGTGCTTTGGTTCATATACTTGTGACCACATTTTCCATATTCACAATTTAATAATAATATGTATACATAGCTCTTTCATAATCATTCTTGCATCTCATTCACCTTCTCATATTCAATCATACTTTTCTTCAAATCAAAGTCATATAGGTACTTACCTTTTATACACACTTATTGTACATTTAACGTACCTGAAACGAATATTCGTTCACTTATTTGATCATAGCTCGGATTTACAATTCGTATCACAGACTTGCCCATTGAACCTTTAGGAATCTAGTAGGATGCTCAAAAAGATCAGAATTGTCGCACAATGCCAACGTCCCAGACGAGGTCTTACATGCACTCGGATATCGATGCCACTATCCAAGACAGGGTCTTATACAAATCAATACGATGCCGATGTCCCAGACGTGGTCTTACACGTAAAACTCATATCGATGCCAACATCTCAGATGTGGTCTTACTCGTAAAGCTCGTATCGATGCCAACGTCCTAGATGTGGTCTTACACGAATCTCAAATCAACGCCAACATCCCTGTCGTGTTCTTACATGATTAAACAGAACAAATACCTATGTCATGACATAGCTAATCCTATCTATTCCTAGGTTCGTACGGGACTTCTCGAACATTGTTAGTATATCGAACTTATCTCGGAATTCATATGCATAACCTCTCATAAGCATCCATTTTCAACATTAGTCATATGAGCAACCACAATTTCATACAAGTACGTATATTTGCATAGTGACTTACCTTAGATTCGATTTAACTGAATGAAAACGGCTACTCTATTACTTTCGCTTTCCCGTAGTCTAGGTCCGTTTTCCTCGGTTCTTGATCTAAACATATTCAGAATTAACCCTTTTATTCACTAATTCATTCAATTCAATCCAAGGACACATATTTAGGGCTATTTACAAATTAACCCTCAGACTTGCACAATTTATCAATTTAGTCTATTTTTCTCAAAAACAACAAATTCATCAATGGAATTTCTTGTGAACAACATCAATTCATCAAATTGAGACATGGGCTTGATAGTAGACTAGGCAACAATCTCAAAAACATAAAATTCATCAAAATTCAAAACAAAAACATGCCTTAATTTGCAATAGAATGGCCGAATACGCTAGCTAAATTTCTTTCTTTTCTTTCCTTCAAATTTCGGCAATATGGATGAATATATCCACTATCCATTTCTTTTTTTATTTACTAACATATTAATAACCTAATTACAAAATTAACCTTATAATAAAACATATATATAACATATAAACCAAGGTCATTATAGACCATATGCCGTCCACTAGCCAAAGCATTGGCTTATTTGCCACATAAGGCCTCTCTCTTACAAAGACACATCAATTTGGCCATTAATCAAATGAAAAGCCACTTTTAAACTTTATGCGATTTAGTCCTTTTATCAAATTAAACACACAGACGGACGAATTAACATACGAAACTTTACCACATGCTTAATCACTTATCAAAGACACAGAAATTAATATTAAAATATTATGCAGACTCAGATTTGTGTTCTCGAAACCACTGTTTCGACTATGGTATAAACCAGACTGTTACAATTCTCCCCCCTTAGGGAATTTCATCCCCAAAAAGAGTCGGATATTGCTGTCTCATTGAGTCCTCAGGCTCCCACGTAGCCTCTTCTATTCCGTGTCTATTCCACAGCACTTTTACAAACAAAATTTTCTTGTTTCTCAACTCTTTCACTTCACGAGCTAAGATACGAATCGGTTCCTCTTCATACATCATATCAGATCGGGTTTCAATTTCAGGCTGAGCAATCACATGTGACGGATCTGATCGATATCTACGGAGCATCGAAACATGAAATACATTATGAATCTTTTCTAGCTCAGAGGGCAACTTTAATCTATAAGCAACAGGCCCAACACGTTCAATGATCTCATACGATCCGATAAATCTCGGACTCAATTTACCTTTACGTCCAAATCGAAGCACTTTCTTCCACGGAGATACTTTCAAAAATACTTTGTGCTGATTTCAAATTCTATATCTTTTTGTTTCAAGTCTGTCATAAGACTTCTGACGACCAGATGCTGCTTTCAAATAATCTCAAATCAAGTTCACTTTCTGTTCTGAATCTTTTATCAAATCAACCCCGTGGAGCTTATTTTCACTAAGCTCGGTCCAATACAAAGGTGTACGCCATTTACGTCCGTACAAAGCTTCATAAGGTGGCATTTTGATGCTTGACTGAAAATTATTATTATATGCAAATTCAATCAAAGGCAGGTACTGCTCCCACATACCGTTAAACTTAAGTATACAACATATTAACATATCTTCAAGAATCTGAATGATCCGCTCAGACTGACCATCTGTCTGCGGATGAAAAGCTGTACTAAAATGTAATTTCGTGCCCAAAGCTTCTTGCAATTTCTTCCAAAATCGTGATGTGAATCTCGGATCTCTATTTGACACAATGGATAGTTGTACCCCGTGCAATCTCACAATCTCAGAAATATAAAGCTCGGCTACTCTTTCAAGTGAGTAGTTAGATCTTACCAGAATAAAATAGGCAGATTTCATTAATCGGTCAACCACGACCCGAATCGCATCTTTCTTTCTCAGATTCGGAGGCAATCCAGAAACAAAATCCATCATTACTCTATCCTATTTCCACTCAGGAATCAGAATCGGTTGTAGTAAACCTGATGGGACTTGATGTTCAGCTTTCACTTGCTGACAGACTAAACATTTTGAAACAAAATCGGATATGTCTCGTTTCATACCAAATCACCAATAGTATTACTTCAGATCATGATACATCTTTGTGCTTCCCGGATGAACAAATAGACGACTATTATGTTCTTCATTCAAAATCTGCTGAATCAACTCCGGATTTCTCAAAACACAGATACTATCTCGAAATCTCAAACAATCATCAACAACTCAAAATTTATATTCAGAAATCAATTCACACTAAGCTCGTTTTGATAACAATTCATTATCAGATTTCTGAGCATCACATATCTGCTGCATAAACAATGGTTTCTCTTTTAATTCAGCTATCACAAAACTGTCATCAGTCAAATCTAATTGGGCATTCAAAGCTCTCAGTGTAAATGATGATTTTGCACTCAAAGCATCTACAACAACATTTGTTTTACTCGGATGATAATCTATCACAAGCTCATAATCTTTCAACAGCTCAAGCCATCGTCTTTGACGCAGGTTCGAATCTTTCTGAGTCATCAGATATTTCAAACTTTTATGATCTGAAAACACATGACATTTTTCACCATACAAATAATGATGCTAGATCTTAAGTGCAAACACAATCGCAGCTAATTTAAGGTCGTGAGTCAGATAATTCTTTTCATGAGGCTTCAACTGTCTCGAGGCATAAGCTATAACTTTGCCTTCCTGCATCAAAACATATCCCATACCATTTAACGAAGCATCACTGTAAATCAAAAATTCTTTGCCCGATTCTAGTTGTACTAACACTGGAGCTTCTGTTAACAGAGTTTTCAGTTGATCAAAACTTTTCTGACATTTATCAGACCATTCAAATCTAACATCTTTCTGAAGTAATCTAGTCAATGGAGTAGCTATCACTGAAAATCCTTTCACAAATCGGCGATAATAACCAGCTAAACCCAAAAAACTACGGACTTTAGACACATTTCTCAGAGGTTTCCAATCTAGAATAGCAAAAATCTTGTTCGGATCAACACGAATCCCAGAAGCTGACATGATATGTCCTAGAAAACTAACCTCATACAACCAAAATTCACATTTGCTGAATTTCACATATAATTGCTTTTCTCTTAAAGTTTGCAACACGATTTTCAAATGTTAAGCATGCTTAGTCTCATCCCGTGAATAAATCAAAATGTTGTCAATGAATACAACAACAAATTGATCTAGGTATGGTCTGAAAATTCTATTCATCAGAACCATAAAAACAGGAGGAGCATTGGTTCGTCCAAATGGCATAACTAAAAACTCATAATGCCCGTACCTCATTTTGAAAGCAGTCTTCAGAATATCTGAATCCTTCACTCTCAATTGGTAGTATCCTAATCTCAGGTCAATCTTTGAAAAAATAGTAGCTCCTTTTAACTGATCAAATAAGTCATCAATTCTGGGCAATGAATATTTATTCTTTATGGTCACCTTATTCAACTAACGATAATCGATGCACATTCTCATCGTGCCATCTTTCCTTTTCACAAACAGAACAGGAGCACCCCAAGGTAAAAAAATCAGTCTAGCAAACCCTCTATCAGTCAATTCTTGCAACTGTGACTTTAACTCTTTCAACTCAGTTGGTGGCATTCTATACGGAGCTATCGAAATAGGTGCAGTACCAGGCAACAATTCAATACCAAATTCAACTTCCCGAATTAGAGGTAAACCTAGTAACTCTTCAGGGAACACATTAGAAAACCCGCAGACAATAGGTACTGACTCAATTTTCCTTTTAGACATTTTTAATCTATTATATAAGTAAAATATGTCTCAAATCCCTTTTTCACATAACTCTGAGCTTTCAATACCAATATCACAGCAGGTAATTCATTCAAATCATTAGATTCAACCCGTACAATTTCATTATTCGAACATCTCAAATCTATAGTCTTTCTTTATCAGTTCACAATAGTATCATGCAAAGACAACCAGTCTATACCCAAAATAATATCAAACTAATCAAATGGCAAAAGCATCATATCAGCAGGGAAACAGATATCTCTAAACATTAACAAACAGTTCTTACATACTTTATCAACAAAAACACTTTTACCCAATGGGTTCGATACTTTTATACCAAACTCAGTAGACTCTACAGGAAAAGTCTTATTGTATAATAAATCCATGCATATATACGAATGCGTAGAACCACGGTCTATCAATGCAATCACAAAAGTATCATAAAGTATAAAAGTACCCGTTATAACATCAGGTGATGAAGCTTCCTCACGAGCTCGAATAGCATACGCTCTGGCAGGCACTCTAGCTTCAATTCTTACAACAATGTCTCTCGTAGTCCTCTGACTACCACTAACATTTCTTACATTCTTTGGAGGTCTACCTCTCACAGGTGCATTATCAGGTCTCGAATTCTAAATAATCTCTAGCTCGACAGACTCAGGACAATCACGGATAAAATGATCAATCGATCCACATCTGAAGCAAGCTTTGTAGATTAAAATGTTTACATTCAGATCTCTCAGATCGAACATTGCCAACACTGGCCACTGAAGTTGCTG
The DNA here is from genome assembly GCA_025506655.1 of Gossypium rotundifolium. Classification (NCBI taxonomy): domain Eukaryota; kingdom Viridiplantae; phylum Streptophyta; class Magnoliopsida; order Malvales; family Malvaceae; genus Gossypium; species Gossypium rotundifolium. The sequence continues at coordinate 136,131,361 of CP106733.1, forward strand.
GGTTTCTGGAACTCACTGGCGATCTAGCTCGATTCCTGTTCGAATGTCCCACATTGTCTCTTAAATGAATTTGATCATCTCTGAATCTCTTCGAAGAAGACTGGAATGACTTGCTTGGATATCTCTTTCTCATATCTCTAGCTTTAGACTCAACTTTTCTTTTATCTTTCCCGAGTGCTTCAGCTTTGTATGCTTGGTCAACGAGTACAACAAACTCTTTTATTTCTAAGATCCCGACTAGCAAACGAATATCTTCATTAAGACCGTCTACAAATCTTTTGCACATTATAGCTTCAGAAGAAATACATTCCCGAGCATACTAACTCAATCTTATGAATTCTCGTTCATATTCTGAAATAGTCATTCTACACTATTTTAATTCCAAAAATTCCTTCCGTTTCTGATCGATGAATCTTTCACAATATATTTCTTCCGAAACTCACTCTGGAAAAAATCCCATGTAATTCGCTCTTTCGGAACAACAGAAATCAAAGTTTTCCACCATTGATAAGCTGCATCTCGGAGTAAAGATACAACACACTTTATGCATTCTTCCGGAGTCAGAGACATTTCATCGAGTACCCGGATAGTATTTTCAATCCAAAACTCGACCTTTTCAGCATCATCATCATTAGTAGCCCAGAATTTTTTGGCCCCATACTTACGAATCTTGTCAACCGGAGGCTTATTCCATGGATTTACATTTGCAGTCGGAGGTATATCAGATGTTTGAGGGGGATTAACCGGGGGCGGGGGTTGCGAAACAATCGGGTTATTCCTCATGAATTGAGTGAACCATTCACTCATCATCTGAAAGAAAGCTTGTTTAGCTTCTCCCTTTTAACTGTTTGTACCCGGTCTCAGATCAGAAGGCACTGTCCCTTGCGGAAGCAGGAGCATTACTTTTTACGTCGTCAGCTACGGCTCTTTCGGGATTCATTACTATACAAAAATCACATTTTATACGTCAGAATTCATCACACTATCACAATTCAGATAAATGGCATGTATAGCTAGACTCTGACATGATACGTTAGTCCGAGAATCGACTAAATCTTAGCTCTGATACCAACTAAATGTAACACCCATAACCCGTAACCATCGCCAGACTAGGGTTAAAGGCGTTACCTGACAGATCAGAACATTTATAACATTTCATACATTTCATACATCATTCATACATACAATGCCCCTTAAATAGGTCAACGAGACCTCAAACATGCTTATAACCCCGGTCGAGACTAAAACGAAACATATACAAAAGTTCTCAAAAACTTAAAAACTTTTTTAAAATACGGGGGATACACGCCCGTGGGAGCAAACTGTGTGCCCTCCACGGCTGCTAGACACACCCGTGTGTCCTTCCCGTGGTTGAATCTGAGTTCTCACCACGACCACCAAGCACGCCCGTGTACCCTGACCGTGGTCGATCCTGCCAAACCCATACGGCTACTAAGAACCCCTTTGTGCTAAGATCGTGTACTACTAAGCCATACACTGACTTTCTTACACGGCTTCTAGGCACGCCCGTGTGCCATGGCCGTGTGCTCCTAAGCTAGCTACTGACTTTACCCCACGATCACTAGGCACACCCGTGTGCCATGGCCGTGTGACATTATAAGTCATTTTCGAGACCAAAATGCCATCCACTTGGGTCATACCTACAAGCAACATTTACCATTCCATTTCATGCATTCAATACCAATTCCAACTATGACAAATTTCAAGACTAAAACTCATTCCATCAAAAGCATAATTCATTCATTTGCATACTCAAAACTTTTCCATTTCATGTATCAACTAACCATGCCAAAACATGCTTCACATATCACATTCATTCAAACAATTTCTCAACTCACAACTAGCCAAATCACATGGCTAATTTCACTTCATAAACATATACACATATCTAGCCTATACATGCCATATCTAGCTATAAACATTTTTCAAAGAGTACCAAAAAGAGTTTAGTAGTGTGATGATGATCCTTGACAGTCCCGAGCTTTCAATAGCTTTGATGACCTATAAAACAGAGAAAATAGACACACAGAGTAAGCTTTCCAAAAGCTTAGTAAGTCAATATACAAACAAACTTAGCATAGAATGCAAGTAGATATATTGGCACATCCCAAACACTTAGCATACTATCACAAATGTGCTTTGGTTCATATACTTGTGACCACATTTGCCATATTCACAATTCAATAATAATATGTATACATAGCTCTTTCATAATCATTCTTGCATCTCATTCACCTTCTCATATTCAATCATACTTTTCTTCAAATCAAAGTCATATAGGTACTTACCTTTTATACACACTTATTGTACATTCAACGTACCTAAAATGAACATTCGTTCACTTATTTTATCATAGCTTTGATTTACAATTCGTATCACAAACTTGCTCGTTGAACCTTTAGGATTCTAGTAGGATGCTCAGAAAGATCGGAATAGTCGTACAATGCCAACGTCCCAAATGAAGTCTTACATGCACTCGGATATCAATGCCACTATCCTAGACAGGGTCTTATACGAATCAATACGATGCCGATGTCCCAGACATAGTCTTACACATAAAACTCATATCGATGCCAACGTCCCAGGCAGGTGCTCTAGCCTCAGATCGCATAGTTGTATCTGATGTTCCTTTCTGACTACCACTTACATTTCTAGTGTCTTTGGGTGGTCTACCCCCTCCTGTCATGTTACTCGGTCTTGCACTCTGAACATTATCTTTCTCAGCTAACTCTGGACCCGAATAAAGTGATCTCGGGATCCACATTTATAACAAGCTCTATTATTATACTTGCCCCAGCATTCTCCGATATGACGCCTTCCATACTGTCTACACTCAGGCTTTTTGCTTCTGACACTTCCAACACTCGATTCAAATGCAGTTTGAGTTTTAAAACTAGTATTCTGTTTCACTCGATCTTTACTCAAATGTCCAAACGAAACATTTGAGTGATTAGCTACATTTCTGAATCTCTTTGACGAAGGTTGATATGACTTACTCATCGATCTTTTTCTTTCATCTCTAACTTTAGAATTCGCTTTCTTCTTTTCTTTACTAAGCTCCTCGAATTTGTAGGATCTTTCATCTAACACTACAAATTCATTCAAAAAGTATTCCAACCAACAATTTAATGTCTTCATTCAAACCTTCAACAAATCATTTGCACATATTAGTTTCTGTTGAAACACATTCTCGCGCATACTGGCTCAATCTCACAAACTCCGTTCATATTTTGTAACTGACATACGGCCCTCTCTCAGCTCTAAGAACTCTTTTCAGATCTATAAATCATTGACTAATATCTTTCTTCCGAAATTCAACTTGAAAGAAATCTCATGTGATTCTTTCTCTCGGAACCACCGATATCAAAGTTTTCCACCAATGATATGCCGCATCTCTCAACAATGAAACAGCACATTTTAGGCATTCATCAGGAGTCAATGACATTTCATCAAACACTGAAATTGTATTCTCGAGCCAAAACTCAGCTCGCTCAGCATCATCATCAACTGTGGCCCTAAACTCTTCGGCCCCGTACTTTTGAATTTTATCCACAGGAGGTTTACTCAACCAGATTGAATTTGAAACTTGTGGCACTATAGGTACTTGCGGGGGTGGAGGTTGTTGAGCAGCCGGATTCGCTCGAACGAACTTCGTAAACCACTCATTCATCATTTGAAGAAGGCTTATTTTGCCTCTCCCTCATGACTACTAGCAATCGACCTAGATTTGTTTGGCATTGTCCCTTAAGCAGGAGCAGGCGCATTGCTTTCAACATCGTCAGCTATTGCTCATTCAGGATCCATTAGCTATATAAAAACACATTTTTAACTGTCAAAAATCATTACACTATCGTAGTTATATATATGGCATATATAGCTAGACTCACACATACTAGTTAGTCTTAGAATTGACTAAACCATAGCTCTGATACCAATAAAACGTAATACCCCTAACCCGTAACCATCGTCGGTCTAAGGTTAATAGGATTACCATACAAATCAAAACTTTTACAATCATTTTACAACACAAAGTACATCAACATCATAACATAGACAAATTCAAGCATATAGTCCCTTAATGAGGTCTACAAGACCTTAAACATGCATTAGAAAGGGGTCGGGATTAAACAGAACACATACAAAAATTTTCCAAAAACTTAACATTTTTCAAAGTTACAGAGGTCACACGCCCGTGTAGGTAGGCAGTGTGCCTCACACAGCCTTAGACACACCCGTGTGTCCAAGTCGTGGTCGACATTGACTTGCATCACATGGCCAGTCACATGCCCATGTGTCTAGCCCGTATGCGAGCCTGACTTGAATCAAATTACAAATTTAATGGACACGGTCAAGCCACACGCCCGTGTGCTCAGTCGTGTAGGCAAAAATAGGCCATTTGCAAGGCCAATTTGCCACTCACACTCAGGGTCACACCTATAAGCATAAACCAATGCAACTTCATACCCCAAATAGCATTCAAACATACCAAAACATACTCAATTTAATCACTTAACATCATCATTCATCTTCCCATACAAATCTCTCTTAACTTACTATCACAAAGCATCAATTACACATTCAAAAACATGTAATTTATGCATCATTTAATCCATACCATTTCATAGCATGAACATACTACTTCCATATCATCAAGACTTATCATAAAGACCATTCACATAGAACACACATACACTCATTAACCATCATTTTCACACATCTAAGGCATATACCAAAACCATCCATCTTTCAAGCCATATCACATGGCAAGAACTATACAACTCAAAATATACCATAATCAATAATCTATACATGCCCTATACCAAATATATATACAATCTTCCACGAGTACCAAAATAGATAGTCGATAGTGTGATTGAGTCACTGACGATCCCTGGATATGAGCTAGCTTTAATAACACTGTAAAACAGAGAAACACTTCACACAGTAAGCTTAAAAGCTTAGTAAGTTCGTCATATAATACATTTAACTCAATAATTCAATTTCAATATACAAAATAAACCATCACATAGATCAATTCACAAATATAAACAATCTCATCCTTAACCAAATGCTCACACAACCATCCATTTATCCATAAACGATATCATCAACTACATAGGTTTCATACATACCTGTGCCAACACTTAGTTAACGATCACTTTTGCTACTCAATGCTCAATACCACATTTTATTCAACCTTCGTTAATCATTCGATTTACTCGCACACTTAATGCCAATTTCTTAGCCGAAGCTCTAATATCATCGCACACTTAGTGCTACATTAAACATAATTTAACTCGGTATCGCACACACAGTGCCAATGAAAGTAGTCAATACTTTCTTTATTTTGCACACACAGTGTCGTTCTCTACTGTATCAATTCTATTCCGCACACTTAGTGCCACATCTCTCAAAATCACTTTTAACATTACTAATTCATCAACAATATAATCTTTCATTACATAGCACATTAGCATAATTTAAACAATTTGTATTATAAACGAACTTACCTCGGACGTAGAAATACCGAAACAAGTCGATCAATCGAGTACTTTATTTTTGCCTCGATCTATGTCTGAATTTCTCTTTTCTTGACCTATACATATTAAAATTTAGCTCATTTATTCACCAAATTATTCAATTCAATCCAACCACACATATTTAGGGCCTTTTACAAAATAGCCCTCACATTTACATATTTTGACATTTTAGTCCCTATTTCATAAAATCACAAAATACACACAATTTCATTGCACCATGCCTGGCCGAATTTTCCCTTAACTCAAATAAGTCCACATATTTCATTTATTTCACACTTTAGCCCTCCAATTTCTTATTTTCATAATTTAGCCCAAATTACTCAATTTCACCAAAAATTCAAAGATAAAATATGTTAATCTATCACATATCTTTCATATTTCACCAACTATCAACACAAAGTTCAAGCATTCATCAATGGCACTTCTCAAAATCACCAGCAAATTCAAAAATTAAAGCATGGGCTAGCTAGAACGCTACGCAACGATCACAAAAACATGGAAATCATAAAAAACGATCAAAAATCATACCTCTATTAGCCAAGCTTGGTGCTGAAATGTTTGAGTATTCAAAACCCTTTTTTTTCCTTGATATTTCGGTGAAAGAAAGATGAATAAAGCATATTTTGGATTTGTTTAATTTAATTTACATTTATTTCATAAATTACCAAATTAACCTTATTGATTACATTTAAAAATCTACTAACTTAAGCCCATTTTTGTCCATCCAATCTATTAATGACTTAATAACAACATAAGGACCTTCCATGTAAGAAACCACGACAATTAAGCACTTTAACAATTAGCACACAGCTTTTGCACTTTATGCGATTAAGTCCTTTTTGCAAATTAAGCACACAATCGATAAAATTTTCACATAGAATTTTCACACATGCTTAATCACACATTGTAGACACGAAAAATAATATTAAAATATTTTTTTTGACCTCAAATTTATGGTCTCAAAACCACTATTCCGACTAGGATCTAAACCAGGCTGTTACAGCCACCATTACATAGGTCAGTTAATCTAAATCGATTCTTTGATAACTCGTAGGTTTTTCTCAAGATAGACTAAGTTTTCTTCCAAAATAAACAAACATTTTAAAATTTCTGTTTTATAAACTTCGACAGCTTACTGTGCCATTTTGGTGGTCAATGTAATCTCTTAAATTTGAGCTTCACTTCTAGGTCGGGTTGGAGAGGTTACATTTCGTAGTATCAAAGCTATAGGTTTACAATACTCAGACTATTTAAATTTGAATGAGTCTACGTGCATTGAAAATGGGCATTTTGGGAAAAACTATACCACAAGTTTTTCAAAAACTAATTTTTTACAGAGAAAATTAAATTCGAGACTTCGATGTCAGTCCTACTATAGCTAGTGTTACTTTTGAAACTCTAGATAAATTATTATCGTTAGACTGTAAATACTCAAGAAATAGCTAATGGGAAATTGGATTAGTAGTTTTGGGTTAGTAGAATCGATTTTTTTAACTAGTTTAATACAAAATTTAATTTTGAGATATATTTTGAAAAAAAAAATGGATTTTAATTGATTTAGGACCTAATAGGAAAAGGAAAGAATTAGGAGTGACCTAAAGGGCAAATTGCCCAATTTTTGAAATTAGTCTCCTACATAGAGTATACCACCCTCTCTCCCTTCTTCTCTAAAACACCAAAGCATTCAAAAATTTTCCAAAACGTATAATTAAAGATTTTTTAAAAATCAATTCATTATTTTGGATTTATTAACTCCCTAAACACCAAAACAACCCCCAATTTCAAATGAAAAACGTGTTTCATTCCCCAAATTCGTCATTGTTCTTCTTGAGTTCAAATCCCGAATTAGAGTTGTAGATTGTCGTTTTCATGAAATCAAGGTAATATTCTGACTTTTTAGTATTAAATTAAGAGTGTTGTTAATTCAAATTGGGTTTTAAACAATTATATCAGTTTTTCAAGAAAACTTAGATTCAAAAAATGAAAAATCTCGTAATCTTGAGAAAACCCATGATTTCAAAGTGATTTTTTTATTCATTCTAACTTAATTAGAATATATTTCACTTCAATTTGATAGTTCATAATTGAATTTTTAAGAATTAAGCTCTTTCCCTTTTTCATGTTCTTGAAAGCTTCAATTTTTCAGAAAATTTAGGATTACGAATTTAGGTGAAATTAATGGTTTATTTATGAAATTAAATGATATTTGGGATGTTTGGAATCGAAATGGATGATTAGAAACAAGTTTAGGGTGTTGAAACTTCAATTTCGACAAAACTAGCTAATTTTCGATAATGAAAAATGAGAGGCTTGAATTATGTATTTCTTGTTGTTTGGTTGTATTCAAGTATGTTTTTTTATGAGTTTGGAATGTTTTTCTTATTTATGTAAAGTGTCGGATCAATCGGGAGCCACTATGAGCAAGTCTAAAGGCAAATAAAAGCTGGTTTAAGCTTTCGGCTTGTTAGTGGAAAAGTAATTTGTGAGTGTCCGGAGTCGTTGTTGGAATGTGTAACTCATAGCATTAATCAGGAGCTTAGGAATTGCCTAAACACTATCCTAAGTTTTGATTGTAAGCCATTCTTATACTTTTTGTCTTGTTATGAAAATATACATAATGTATGTCGAATTGTGGAATGTGATGCTGATGTGACAACTAAAATAAGTGAATATTGGTATGTGGTATGTGATAATCTAGTTTTAATGCATTCATATGTGAACGAATATGTGATGCTCAATTAGCATGTTGTGGCACTTAAAGTGTAATTAAACGTGAATCCGATAAATATGCTTTGCGTACGAATTGTGATGTGAATTGATGTTTATGAATAAAGAATAAGTGCATAAGAATAATAATTAAATGTCAAGCTAAGCTCCATTCATTGGGATATGTTGGTGGGTTGGAGAGTGTTTAGCTTTATGCTACACTTTTGAGATTTGTTAGACTCTTTGAGTTATTGGTGAGATGGAGATCCGTGTATCTAATGTGTGGTGATAGAGCCCACTTTTACATTTCATGGTCCCAAGTTGCCAATTTATCATTAATTGATTAATATATGAAAGTGTTGTATGTAAATGCATGTGAATATATAAGTAGACTGGTGAGTTATTAAAGCATGAATACTTTGTTTTGTCTTGATGAAATATCATAAAATGAATTATTTATATATGAGTTTAGTGTAATTGCATGTGAGAGTATGTTAGTTTTATAATTTAATGAAACATGAATATGTTATTTTGACTTGATTAGAATATGGTTGTGAATATGTTGTAATATGCTCTTGCTTAAACTTTGACATTGTGTATGCCTTAAGGTTATTCTGACATTCATTAAGCTTGTTTAAGCTTATACATCCTCACTAAATATTTACAGATAAGTAGTGTTTTCGGTGTGAGCGGTAAGTGATCCTAGCAAGGCAATTAATTTAAGTAGGCAGTGTTATAAACTGTGGGTGTTTTGAATAAAGGAATATGGGTTTATAAATTTTGCTTGGTTATTATTACTATTGTTGTTGTTATTACTCTTAATTGTTTTAAAATGGATTTGGACAGATAAAGTATTAATGTTATGTTGGACTATGTTTTGGGAAAATTTGATGTTTAATGCTATGGTGGATATTGCATGTTGAAAAGGGAATATGTTGAGCATGAGTATTTTTGTTTTATTTTTGTTCAATTGTACAGGGGTATCGATATTCGGGGCATAAGTATCAATACCTCAATGTTAGAATGAGTGAGCAGGAAAACAGTAGCTTAACTTGGTATCGATACCTTTTCACAAGTATCGATACTTGGGGTAAAAACATCTATACCTTTGTTTATGTATCGATAAAATGTTTTTGGTTCGAACTTGAGTTGGGAAAATAGAATGCTGGAATGGTATCGATTTTCTTACTAGTATCTATACATGTTTTACTAAATATTGATACATATTGTTGTGTATTGATACCTACGTTATTTTCTTTTGAAATTTGCTAAATGGTCTCTAAGCATGAATTTAAATTGTTTTGAGTGTCGTATAATATTTTTCTAGTTGCAATAACTTCTGAAACTACTTAAGCTAATAAAAATTGCTCTTGCTTGAAGATATGTGCGCATGTGAAATTGTTACGATGCTGATGTAGTGTCCTATAAGTCGAGTCCAACGATTGGACTGGGTGAGGGGTGGTACAAGGAATTTGGAGTAAAGGAAACTGTTAGTAAAATTACCAAAGGATAGTCTGTGATAGTGAATAGGATCTTCAAAAAAATCCCATATGAGATTTAAGGAGAAGTATTGTTAGGAACTGCATAGGAATCAGAGTTGCGCAGTGAAAGCATGGTGTTTGGATTGAAAGGAGGAATAATAGATTTTGTGGCTAAGCAATTGATGTGTCAATAGGGAAATTTCGGGGATGAAATTTCTTTTTAGGAGGGGAAAATTGTCACACCCCTAAAATAGGGTTAAAAGAATTGCGTTTGTAAAAATCGAGAGTGGTCACACCCTGATTTATAAGGTTATCTTTGTGCATTTATAAATCGTGGATTTGAAACATATATCGAAATTAGGAACATAAATAATTAATTAAAGTATTATTATAATATAATCAAGTATTATTACATTAATTAATCTAAAATTAAACTTGATTACGATGTTTAATTTGAAAATAGTATGTTTTAATTAAGTTAGGACCTAATTGAAAAAGGGGTTAAATGAATTAAAATATTAATAATGGGACTTGACTATGAGTATTTTATATAAACTAAGATGGAATGTGCTAAGAACTATAAGTTAAATAAGTTAATAAAAATTGAGTAAATGTGTAAGCCAATAAAAAATGTAAGTTGAGTCCGAAATAAATATAGGTAGTTAAGAAATAATGTTAAGTAAGAAGTAAGCGTCAGCCCTAATGGTTAAATGTTAACTTTCCTCTCTAGAAAGCCTAAGTTCAAATCCCACTCCTCCCATTTATTTTTCTTTTAATTTTCAGAAACCTTAAGATAAAAACCACACTAAAATAAATATCGTTGGGGGTAAAAACTAAATAAGAAATAGGATTCTGCCTAATGGTTAGCATGCTAGAACCCTTCTTGGAAGTCTTAGGTTCAAGTTTCCTCCTTTCCTTTTTATTTCATAATTTCATAAAAAATGCTTCAAAAACATATCAATATAATTAAGCATAAAAAAATAAACAAGAAATATGCGATAGCCTAATGGTTAAAGTGTTAGTTTCCCCTTGTGAACTCGAGTTTGAGCCTCCCCCTCCTTTCCCCCTTTAATTTTTAATTTCAAATTTTGGCAAAGTCTTGGAAAAGTTGCATGTCATCCCCTAGGGTTTACAAACCCTAGGAATTTAACCAATTCTTTTATAATTAGAATCCATATCTTGCCCTTATTCAAAATTATAATAGAAATAGAATTCCACCATCTTTTTATCTTCTTTGCCTAATTAGAATTTCAATTTGCCCCTTTTCAAATCTTAATAGAATTCACCCTCTATCTTCCTATTTATTCTCTTTTTATTTTCTTTCTCTTTTCTTTACACCATATCTTGATCCTAATTGTTGATAATTTTTTTGCTTTCTCGAATCAAATCATCCTCCATTCAATCATTCTTTCTATCAATTTTGTAATTGTCGTCAATAGCATCCCTACAATTACCAAGAATCGGTAAGTACATCTTGTTTTTTATGTTTAGATATCTAATTTTCGTAATATTTCTATTCAACACTAATCTTACGTTCAATTAATCAATCTTTTTTGGTTCTTGCTTAATCTTTCAATAATCTTGATAAATCTTGAAATCAATCATTAACTCATGTATAAATGTCATTTGAAGGACTCGTTTTAGGTACATCGGATCAGATTTAAATGCAAGGAACTTCGATTGGACTTTCAGTGAAAGGTGTGTTTCTTTTACAAGCGAATCAGGGCAAACCATGCCTATGATTAGGGCCACACGAGTGAGTGGACCTGACGAGCGTGTGGACTACACGAGTGGACTACACAACCATGTGCCCTGGAAACCCTAGTGTAGTTCATGGACCACACGAGTGGACTACACAACCATGTGCCCTGGAAACCCTAGTGTAGCTCGTGGACCATACGGCCTATCACAAAGTCGTGTCTCTCCTGTAGGTTGTTTTTGCATTTGCCACACAATCATAGCCTATTACACATCCTAGCTACACAACCATGTAACCCTTCCACACAGCCTATAGCAACCCATACGGTCATGTTACCTTTGTTTTACAATTTTACCCAAAATTTTGTGAATTCATCAGTTTAGTCCTTAAACAGTCCCCAAACTATTTTTAGTGCATTGTTTCATTCAATTAATTCCCTGTTAATATGAATAATGTTGGAATCTATAATCTTATCGATTGAATTATTATTGTATATGTTTGATATGAGAATATTACTTGTTTACCACCACTGTAATTCTAATGAACCGATAATGTTTTCCATACCACTGTGTTACTTGTTAGCTTGGAAGGATCAACTTGAGAACACCGATAGGGAAGTTGAATAGGCTTTTGAGATGTGGTGGAAGCAATAAAAGTTGTGTAACAAAGAACACAATGATTTATAGTGGTTCAATCCCAATTGTCTACTCCACTACTTTAGCTTATCACAATTAAGGATTTTCCCAAATTCACTAATTTGGTAACCTTTGAGCACAAGGTTTAACCTTACAATCTCTCTTAAGATTTATGCCCCAAAATCTTAAGATACAACTCCCTTAAAGTTTTTACCCAAACCTTAAGAATTAACCCTCTCTCAAAGAGAAACAAATAAGCAAACAAAAAAAACAATCATCTAATTTGTTTACAATAAAAGGTATGAAAAATTAAGCTCTAAGTTGTTTTTATTGATATTTAAGCTGTGCACATATCTCTTGTTGTTGCTAAACCTTCGAAAGATGATATTTATACCCTCTAATTTGATTTCCAACCATTGTGGTTGTCGTAAAAGTGAATGTAGTTGTTGGGGATGAAATACCAGGTCATTAACTTCACCTAAAAAAGGGTATTTATATTTTTTGTAATTAATGTTGATTCCACTAACCGTTGGAGTAGGAATACCGATACTTGAGGGATTTATTGATAATTTTCATAAAAGTATCAATACTAGATCGATACCTAGAAAAGGTTACAGATTCCAGAATGTCAATTTGGTATCGATTAATAGAGGGGTGTCGATACCTTGTAGAATATTGATACTTAGATAAAAAGTATCGATACTTTTTGTCCTAGAGTAATTCTAACTTGTTTAAAAATGATTAAAACATATTTAAAAATGTTTTACTCAATTAAAACCACTTCAACTTAATTTTATGAAATTGCTGAACTTTACTTTTATTTGAAAATACTTTAATTTGTTATATTTATCCAATAAAGCTTAGTTTAACACTACCAATTGCATGACATACATGTCTACTGTTACTTTAAACTGAACTCACGTTAAGCAAGTTTTTTGCTACTGCTATGATTTGTTATAAGCATGATAATTGCTACCTATATTCTTATTTAAAACATGTTAATGCTACCGTACTAATCTGTTATAGCATGTCATGTTACATTACATGGGGTGGGACGATATGAATGGAAGAAGTGTTAGCAGCTTTTATCTACATTGAATAGTGGTTTATACACACCATATTAACATCTTTTATCTGCATCAAATAGTGGTTTATCCACACCGTACTAACAGATTTTATTTGCACCGATTAGTGGTTTATTCACACCATACTAGCAGTTCATTTGCAATGTTTAGTGGTTCATCTACATCGTGGTGTGAAGGTAGAGGAGTTCTGGGGAACTCCTACTATGGAGTGTAGCAGAGTTAGGTAGGACCTATTCTGATAAATTGAAATTGCATTGAATTCATAAGCATTTTCATGGCTATGAACACTGGGATATTATTTTGATGAATTATTTTGCACTTCTGATATTCTATATAGCTATCCAATTGTGATTTATTTTATGAGTTGATATTTTATATGATTTGTCCACTGTTTGTACTGATTTTCTTGTGATTGAACTTACATTGAGCTTCATAAGTCACTTTCCTCTTTTATTTCTATCTCTATAGATAACCTACCAGGTCAGGACACAGACACGGCATCTAGAGGAACTCGGCTCGGTTTCATTTATTAAAATATTTTAGATTTATTATTTGATAGTTTTATTATTCAAAGACTGTATCGTTTTATTTTGAATAATAGCATGGGACTCGGGATTTAGGTTTTTATAGCATGCATGATCTTTAATTCGATTTTTGGATATAAAAATATGGATACTAATTAATTATGCATGAACTTTGGTTTTCATTAAAATTTAAAAACATATATCACTTTTTCCGATGCTAAACTATAATAAATAAATTGGTAATTAACTAAGTTTTCAAAGGTAGTCATTGTTACATAGGTCAGTTAATCTAAATCAGTTCTTTGATAACTCGTAGGTTTTTCTAAAAATAGACTAAGTTTTCTTCCAAAATAAACAAATGTTTTAGATGTCTATTTTATAAACTCCGACGGCTTACTGGGTCATTTCAGTGGTTGATGTAATCTTTCGAATTCGGGCTTAGCATCTAGGTAGGGTTGGGGAGGTTGCATTATCTCATTATCACCAGTGTGTCTTCTTAATGATTAATATGACCACTGTCAACAAATGATTGTGATAAATTGCTCGTTCGAGAACAAGCAACCCATGACCATGTTCCATATTTATCATCCAGACAATGCCAAAGAGAGGATATCATTAACTCTTTAACTGAGCTATAAATTCTATTATTGCTAGCGAAGCCATGCCATACACAAGTCATGTACCCAACATACCAGCTATGGGCTTGATCATTTTTGGAGCATAAGCCTCCATTTATATCAAAGCACATGATTACATACGCGTGGTTAGTGACTAACTCAGGATTTAGGTAAGTCACACCATAAATGTCACAAGTGAATTAGCTCACAATCAGATTCAAAATTAATTCAACTTGGGTCCAGTCCAATGTTTGATTCTTCCAATGATTACATCTATGTTTCTACTCATGGAATTATAGACTATCCATCTCCCCAATTGGAATTATAGACGACAAAATAGTCCTTCTAATTATTTGAATCAAACGTTCACTTTGATTATTTTACGGGATTACAAACTCGTTTAGATTATATACTCAAGTAAGTTATCTTTTTCGCAATGTAAACGTTCGTACAGTGCCACTTATAATCAGTTTGAACTTAGACAATCAATGAGATAATATTTGCTTGTCACAATTTTGATATGTATGCAAAACATGAAAGACAGAAACACAAAAGATATAATAGTGAAATGTGAAATTAACTTTATTTATTTACTCATCGTTCAAATACATAAAAAAAAACAATTACATGTTTACTACAACATGAGCACATTTCCCAACACCAATATGTAGACATTGGATGGAATTAAACATGTATTTAGATATCTCAGAGGTACTACTAGTATAGGGTTATTTTATTCAAATAACTCAAGATCATTATTAGTTGGCTATGTTGATACTGGATATTGATCATATCCATATAAAGTTTGATCTCAAACAAAATATTTTTTTACATGTGGAAGTACAATCATATCATGGCATCCAACAAAACAAACATTAATTGTTGCCTATTCAAATCATGCAGAATTAATTGTAAAGCATAAACCAAGCCAAAGTGTGTTTGACTAATGTTGTTAAGCCAACATATCTAGAAGATATGTGATTTCCCTCTGCAAAAAAATATGTCAACTATCATATACGAAGATAATGCAAGATGTATAGATTAATTGAATGGTAGTTACATAAAATGTGACAGAACGAAACATATTTTACCAAAATTATTCTTCACTCATGATCTTGAGAAGAAAGGTGATATAGTAGTTCAACAAATTCATTCTAATGATAAATTGGCTGGTCTTTTACCAAGGTATTGCCAACCACAACGTTTGAAAGACTAGTATACAATATTGGAACGTGTCAACTCAAAGATGTACTATGATGTAGCCTTTAAGGGGAGTCTAAAACACGTTGTACTCGTTTCCTTTAATCAAGGTTTTATCCAACTGGGTTTTCGTGGTAAAGGTTTTCAAGGAGGCAACTTGTAACAAGAGATTGTATACACTTTTTCATTCATTAGGTTTTTATCCTACAGTGTTTTTCCTAATAAAGTTTTAACGAGACACATGTTTGTTGATGGACATTCAAGGTGTTGTAAAATGAATGTCCATATAACTCCCATAACCCCAATAATTCATTTTCTTGTAACTCTTAAAAAAATTTAGGGTACCTTAACTATCTTTATTATAATTTTGTAACCTATGATGATTGAGGCCCTATAAACAAAGGGCATGTAAAAAAATTTTGATATCCTGAAATGAAAGTTGAACCATCCTCTCATTTTTCTACTTTGTTCTCTTGTTTTAATTCTCTTAGTTCATAATAGCACTTTATATATTGAAAATTTTAAACTTTTATAACCTTTTAAAGTTTTATGTTCTTTAATTTGAATAGCTTTTCTTCTTCATAATTTTTGGTATTATAATTTTATTTTTGACTATTTGAATTTTTTAAAATTTTTAATTTTTTATAATTTTAAATTATTTATAAACATGACATATATGAGAAAACAATTGCCACATAAGTATAAAAGGTTAAAGGCCAATTTACTCCAAATAAAATATTATAGACCAAATTGACTAAATATGTAAATATGAGGGCTAAATTTTTATTATAAACATATATAAAACTTAGAAATAAACATTTAATGGTACAATTTCAACAAAAGACTATTTGATGTACAAACAACATTTTGTTCAATTTCAATAGAGACACTAAGAAATTAAAAGATGAAAATAATTTTGCATTTACTCAAGGCAGAAAAGTTAATAAAATTCTTTAATTAAAGATTATTGTAAATGTTTGACTCTAAACTTAAGTTTTTTTCCTCCCGTGTTAATATATTTTGAAAAAATTTTATTAGTATCTAATTATGGTGAGAGATTTACTTACACCAAATCACATTTGGGGCGATTAACACCTTAATTATCATGCCAACGCATAAGTTAAAAAATTATTGTAATCAGCCCAATCCGCCCGAGCCTGAAACAAAATAATAACCAAAATTAAACAAAAATCCAAAACAGTCCAGTCCATTAATAAGTCCATTAACCCCGAGCCCAAATGCTAAACTTGAACTAACCACTACCCAACCTACAACCCAATATACAGGCCCAATAACAGAGCAAACCCGAATGGCCCAAGAGGTTCAGCAAACAGAAACCCTAGGGTAAAACCTTAGCACCGCAAGCCTTCAGCCGCCGTGCACCCCACGCGCGCGTGCATTCAGCCAACCACGTCCAAGCACACGGCCTCCGTACCAGCACCACGTCACCGTCGTACCTGCGAACAACGAGAAGGACAGCAGCAATGTATTTTTTCTTTTTTTATTTTTATTATTTTTTGACTTTCGGCCTTTAAAAACCGAAGAAACCATTGTAACGTTTTTTTTTTTTTTTACTGACGCATACATAGAGAAATATACAAAAAAAGATCAAAGGTGATTTACCTTATTTTATTCGCCGGTGTTCTTGTTTCTTTTTATTTTTTTATTTCTTTTCTTTATTTCAAATAAACACGAAAAAAAGGAAAAGAGGATTTATCTGGGAGCATCCCGCGGTCGCGTCACCGGAGACCCTATTTTCGTCTCGAAATCTGACCCGAAAAGGGTCGAGGGTCCCTTCTCTTTCATCTCTCGGGGCTATGAGGGCTTAGCCCTCTCATGTGCCTTAAAACGAGGGCCAGAAAAGCACGGTTCGCTCGACACCGGCCATTGACTGCGGCGGCGGAGTGGCAAAAGGGTGAAGAAACACTAGCAAAGCAAACCCTCCCCCTTTTTCTCCCCTTTTTTGTTTGTTTGTTTTTTTAAACAAAATGGCAGAAATGAAAAAAAAAAAAAAAGAAGAAAATTTTGGCCTCGATAAGCGATGCAAAACAACGTCGTTTAGAGGCTCAACCCGCGCGAGTGACTCGACCCGGGGAAGGATCCGAGCATTTTATGGAATTAGGATATTTATTCTTTTAGTCCTCCCACATTTTATTTATTTTTAATTAAGTTTTATTTTATTTTTAATTTCGCCCTTAACATGTATTCCGTTTTCATTTTGGTCCCCGTCTAAACGCAGCGTTTTCGCATCTGGGAATATTGTATTTTTAATCCTCGTTTATTTAAGCGTATTTTATTTAAGTCCTTGATTCTGTTTTTATAATTTTATTTGTTTAAAAATTATTCCTTTGATTTTGTTTTTATTTCAATTGGGTCCTTTTTTTATTTTATGTTTCATATTCCTTAATTTATTCATTTTAAATAAAAACTGTTTGAACATAATACTTTAAAATATTTTATTAAATTTACTTTTTTTAATATGTTAATTTTATATTTCCATTTGTGTATATTTTATTAGTTTTATTGTGATTTATTTTCAAATTCTCTTTTATATTACTCCATTTTAAAATTCATATAATATTTAATTTAAATACTCCTATCAAATTATATATTCTTTTTATATGCATAAAATTTATATCAAATTATTTATATACATATTATGGAGTTCATATTATTTTTATATACATATTTTCTTTTAAATCTATTTATATGTATAAATATATTTTAAATTTATTTATTCATATAATTTATTTTCTCTTAAGTCCATATTTCATTATATTTTTGTTTATTTGAAAACCTTTATATTATTATTATTATTTTCATATATAAATTATTCATATTAGGTTTTTATTTAATATATTATTTATGAAGATTAATATGTTATTTTGTATATTATTTACTTTGATTTTCTTTGTATATAATATATTTATTTTAAAATTCATTTATATTATTATTTCATGTATTAGTTATTTTCATCTTGTTTTTTATCTATTTCAAACTCTATCATGTGTTGCTTATTTATAAATTTCAATTTATTTAATAGTGTTGGTACTTTCAAAATAGGAGTTGTGAGATTATTGTTTTTGTATAATTTGGATTGTATGTTCATATTATTATTTTTATCATCCATTTGTATGAAGTTGTATTCACATATTATTATTCCATGCTCGATATTATATTTTTGTTTTTCATTATCGAATAGTGATTGAATAAATGCATTATGAGTCGATTTTAAAATCACCTATTTGAAAAGTTCTCAAAACAAGGCAATATTTCATGTTTAGAAATTCGAGAAATCATGCCCTAACGTGCTGGATTGCGGTTTTCCGTTTGACCAAATAACCAAGTATCCTTTTTAAATTTTGCCCATGTTTCCTAAAAACAAAGCAATATTTCGTGTTTGGAAATCCGAGAGATCGTGCCCAAACGTGCTGGGTTTCGGTTTTTCGTTTGACCAAATAATCGAATATCCTTTTAAGATTTCATTCGTGTTCTCTTAGCTTTAAAAATAAGGCAATATCTCGTGTTTGGAAATTCGAGAAATCGTGCCCTAACGTGTTGGGTTTCAATTTTTCCGTATGACCAGACCCTCGAGTATCCTTTTAAAAAATTTTCTCAATGTATGAATTTTGGAGATTACAAGATGATCTTGATATCGACGGTTTTAAATGTCATACCCTAACGTGTTGGGCGTGAGATTTCATTCCTTTGGAATAAGAGAATTTTGATATCCACTTCGATTTTTTTTTTAAAAAAGTTATCGTTTTCTAAATCCTTTCAAATTCTCGACATTAGTACATTTATTAATCAATTTGGTACCAGTTTTGGGCGTACGAGGGTGCTAATCCTTCCTCGTGCGTAATCGACTCCCGAACCCGTTCTTCTTGGAATTCGTAGACCAAAATTAATTTCTTTTAAAATAAAATAAAATGTTTCATAGGTGATCCGATCGCACCTAAACAAAAAAGATTGGTGGCGATTCCATATTTTTAAAGTCGATCCCGTTTTTCAAAATCCATATAAATGGTTTCGACAATTATATTTTATGAAAACATTAAAAATAAATTAAAAGGAGAAACTAGAAATAAAGAAAGCACATAATAAAAATCAAAGTGAAAACAAAAATCATAAAAGTGGATATGTCCAAGAATCTTGATCAAAGCCCATTCTTAGGCACTGAAATAGAGGAGATGATAATGAATCAAGAGCTAGCTTTGTATCACTCATCATCATTGATCAGCAAATCCCAACCGCTGAAATCATCAGTATCCCACAAGCTCAAATTGTTGCTATCGGTCTTGCTGATGTTCTTATCTGAAGGCCATTCAAAATCTGCAGGGAAGTAGTGAAATTGTTGTAGGAATATGGGAGAATGAGTAGAAGAAGAAGATGATGATGAAGAAGAAGAAGAAGAAGAAGACGTTGAGGCTGCAGCAGGGCCAGGGATCAAGATTTCATGGGGTTCAATCAATGGAACTTCATCGGTGCAAAAACTATCAATGTTTTCATTGTTCATAGTCATATCCATTGGGTCAAAAGATGAGCTTGTCATGCTCGTATCTTCCTCTTTTGTTTTAGTTATAGTGGATTGTGAGGATCTTTCAGGCTGTTTGGATTTGTCAACTTTTGGAACTTGCTTCTTTTGCTCTTTTGGCTGCTCTTCAGCAGTTGATAGTGGCTTGTGGGTGAAAGGATCAATGCCTATTTTCCTCAGCTTTTTCTTGATGTGAGTGTTCCAATGGTTCTTGATCTCATTATCAGTTCTTCCAGGGAGATGAGAGGCAATCTTAGACCATCTGAAAATGTCAAAAATCAATTTCTTTAAGGAAAAAAGAAAAGCAGCAAGTGTGATAATATAAAGTAAAATAATGAATTGAAATTTGGGACCACTACAAAGAAGGATGACTTTTTTGTAACCACAAGAGAGGTCCATGTAAAAGAGATTTGGATAATTATAAATCAAATATATTTAATAAAATTCAAAGTGCAATTTCTAAAGCATGTGAGATTTGGATGGAATTGTGAAAGATGGAGTTGTTTTCAAGGAAAATCATAACCACATAATAACAATAACCATAATGTCTTCGGTAGAAAAATAAATGAAGATGGGGTAATTAACCTATTGCCAAGTTGAGCATGAAGATCAATCACCATTTGCTCTTCATATTCAGATAAAAGTCCCCTTTTCAGGTCTGGTCTTAAATAATTTGTCCATCTCAACCTGCAACTCTTTCCACACCTTAACAATCCTGCAATCACACATCAAACATCTTCATTTTTGCTTTTTAAAACATTACATAAATTTCTGAAAACAAGAATGGGAGAGAGACCTGCAAGCTTAGGAACAGCTCTCCAACAGCATTGGCCATTGGTGAGGATGAAGCTGATTAGCTTCTTATCTTCCTCAGCAGTCCATGGCCCTTTCTTCAACCCAACTTTCTCACAACATGGTTGTCTTCCCATCTTTATTTGTATATTAAAAACAAGTGTTTTATCAAACAATGGGCTTCTCAAAAATATCAAAACTCTATCCAGAAAATGAAATGAAATAATTAGAACAAAGCAGATGATCCAAGAGCAAGAAACTGAACTCTCTTCGATGTTTGATGCACTGATAATAACAAAGCACATACACAAGCTCCCACCTTCATATATATATATATATATAACTGAATTCCCCCCACTTCCTCCCCTGTCTGGGTTTATACACGTGTATATCAATGAAACGACGCGTACCACACGTGCGATGTTACTTTCAGAATCTTCTTTTTTTTTTTTTTTTTCTTTTCCAGCTTCAGTTTCAAAATATAGACTGGAATTAACAACATCAAAGTAAAAGTAGAAGTAAAAGTAAAAAGTAAAATATTTATTTTTGGAAAAACCCAACAATATCTAACCTAGGGATAGACAGATGGACATATGGTAAGAAAGATTACAGACGTGTGTCTTCTTTTATTATTATTATTTTAAGTTTTGCTTGTAGACTAATTTATATATTAACAAAGATTTGTTTAATTTTGTGTGATGGTTCCATAGTCTAATTTCTACGGCTGATCTCCTTCCTAGAGGAGAACCCAAAACAATCACAACTTTACCATACAAGGATCGTCCCACAATCAGAAATTTAGATTCTAACGCTTAAAAAAGTAAAATAATATGTCAAATTAGTAAAAAATTTAAGTTGATTGTTATATTTCAATCATAAAGGGAAAGTAGCTTCACTGAACATGCAGGCTCGGAATAATGGTATAGAGATTTCATGCCTGGCTTTAAGGTTCTTATACGCTATTATCTACCCGTTTAGATTCTTAATAAATTTGATAAGAAAAGGGGTCTGCTAATTTAAGCTATCGTCGGTTACTTGTTGCATTACAACTGGCTGCGACCTTCATATCCAGCAGTCTAAATTTGCTATGATATAGGGAGCATTAATCGGATAATTCTACTGTGTTGGGTACTCGTAAGATTAGAATGGTTTCTTGGAATTTTGACTACTCATTTCTCCGGCAATTTGTAGTGGAATTGTTGTTGGGATACCATCTCTATAATAATATTTCAATGTCAATTCTGATTAGAAAATTTATTTTTCTAATTAATAAATATTATTATAGATAATTATTCTACTATTCTCTTGTAAAAGAGAAAGGGAAGGATGAAGAATAAAGTTTTGTTGTTTGAATTGAGGGTAAGTGAAAAGTGCAGTCCCCAACCCTTTTTGTTCTTAGACTCCACTAAATTATAGTACCACCACTGATTCATGGGCATTAGCATTGAATTTACTACTTTCTTCCTCTTTTACAAGTCCGCACATGCTACAACTTTGTTTTCAGGTTGGACATAATTCTCTCTCTCCATGCCAGCAAACTAAAAATCTTTATTTTCAGCTAAGCAACTAACTTCCAAATTGCCTCAACCATTGGGTGATTACTATCATTGTTCATCCCTACGAAAGTAGATTTCATAGTAAAAATTTGGTGTCAAAAGTCAACCAAGTATTAACTCGAATAGAGGCATTACGAAAATATTTTTTGTGTTTTTAATAAGTTATATTATTTTAAGGTACTTTTATTTTTTTTATTTTAAAAAATAATAATAAATCATTTAGATATAGTGAGATTTGAACCCCACAACATTTACATTAATAAAACATTTAATTTAGCATTGAATTAATGCTTTATTTCAAAATGATATTTACATTATATTATCATGCATATTTTGTTACTTCTAGCAATTATATATTTTGATAATGTTATTGATTTAATTAGTGTCACAACTCAACTCGATACTTAAAAAACAATTATAGCACATTTAGTATTCTTAATATAATATATTTACGTGATTAAATTTTAATTTAATCTATTTTGTTTTAATATCATAAATATTTTATATATTATTATTAATTAATTTTAAATCATATATTTTATTATTTATTAAATTTCATTTTAAAATTTTCTATATCTAAAATACGTAGTTTTACGTCCACACAATATATATATATATATATACGGTAACCGTTGGCATGAAGCTTCCCGGAAGTGTAGGTTTATTATGTGATCTGAATAAAAAGCGATAAGTCAACTTCTATAGGGTTGACTTGAAGCTATCAGCTGCGACGACTTAATATAAAATACACATATTTGCTTCTTCTGTTTCATTTTAATTTTTTTAAAAGAAAAACAATAATAATATCATATTGGCATATATAAAATTTTCAGAAAATTTAAATCTTGATTTTATGTCACTTTCAAAAATAAATATTCATTGTATGTGGGGATTTAATTTTTTAGTTAATTTTCATGGACATAGATTGTGATATTCATTAAATGATAGATACTTTTTGTAATCTTTTAAATAGAAAATATGTTTATTAGAAGACCTTAAAAGAGTTGTTATTCAATTTTTTTAGCTTTATTGATTTTATAAATTAAGCTCGTATTAACAATTAATTTTGATAGATATTTAAATAAAAATTAATCATACTATAAATTATTTTATAAGAAGTATAGTTTTGTAGTCGTCTTCTACTTATGATGGTAGGCAGTGACGAATTTAGTGATTGGCAGAGGTCCTAGTCTCCCTTAAAATTAAAAATTTTTAATTAGACTTCTTAAAATTTTAAATTTGTAATGATAAAATTACACTTTAGCCTTTAAAATGATAAAATTTTAATTTAATCCTTTAAAAATTATAAAGATATAGGATATATATATGTGTATATATATAAATTTATACCAAAACAAATTTTATATATACATGATTTTATATGTGCATTAATATATTTACAAAATATATGTAAGAAAAATTTGAAACAATTCTGTTTTTAATTAAAAATATAAATTATTTTTAAATATCAATTAAAATTTATTATTAAGTATTTAGTTCAAATATTCATTAAAGAAAAAATTCATTAACAAAATTAAATACATGAATATTATTTTTATTTAATAAGAGTAAATTAAGTAAATTAACATTATATTCTTAAAAAGTAAATATGATCATGTAACTTTTATAGATTTTAATCAATACATTCTCATGTATACCAAACATTATATATTAAAGTTTTAAAATAATATTAAAATTTTATCGAGAGTATAATACAAATAAATCTATTAATATATATATATTAATATATATATATATATATATATATATATATTGAAAGAGATTACCTATATTTTTGTTAGATATATTTTAACAGCAGTCTTGGAAATTAAATAATTCTATTCAAACTTGAAAAACAAATTGCAATGACTATAATTTTTGCTTCATGTAAAAGGCTTAATACCAAATTTTCTCCATGTATTATAGTTGAATTATATTTTGGTATTTGTATAATTTTTTATCAGTTTGACACTTGTATTTTTTTTTTTTTGTTATCAATTTTATCCTTGTATTTTCATTCTGTAATCTTTTACCCTCAACCCAAATTTTCATTAAAAGAATTAAATCACCCAATGACATGCTACCACATGTCAAGGAAAAGGAAAAATTACTTAAAATGTTTAAAATTATAAAATAAAAATCATTAAAAATCCAAAAGAAACCCCAAAAATCTTAAAACCTAGAAATTTATAAAAACTAAAATATCATAATCTATTTTTGAAAACCATGAAAAATTTTAAAATTAGAAGTATGCAACATCAAAAAATTTTAAAATTCATAAAATTTTTAAAATTGATTTTTTTTGGAATTTTAGGTTTTCTAAAATTTTATAATTTTATGAAATTTAAAGAATTTTATGGTATTTTTTTATTTTTAGGATTTTATGCATTTTTATGAAATTTAGATTTTTTAGTAAAATACCATAAAATTATTTTAAAAATTCATAATTAGCTTAAAACTTCTAAAAAAAAGAGAGAGAGAGACTAAATTCAAATAATTTTTAAAAATTTTTACGAATTTTTTATGTTCTGCATACTTGTAATCTTAATTTTTAATAATTTTCAAAAATATATTATGATATTTTAAAGTTTTTAATAATTTTCTAAGTTTTAAGATTTTTTTGAGTGTTTTTAGATTTTGTTTATGATTTTTGGATTTTTATATTTTAATATTTTTAAGTGATTTTTTCCTTTTTCTTGACACATGGCAATGTGTTATTGGTTGGTTTAATTTTCTTAATAATATGTGATTTGGAAGTAACTTGGATTACGTAATGAAAATACAGACATCAAACTAGAAAAAAAGTATATTGAAGTGATAATTTAATTATAGGATAAGAGGAAAAAAACATTATTAAAAAATATAGCACTAGTAGCAAAAGTGAGAAAGTGCTCTCCTTTTTAAAAAATAAATAAATTAAAGCTGAAATACAAGGAAATTTCAAAACACGGTTTCTTTCTTGTTGGCTTGATTTGGGTATATATATATATGCATAAAAACAAGGCCTTTGATCATATTACTAATATTTTATAAATATAATATGAAAAATAATTAAAATAAGAAAAGAATTAAAAATAAAATAAATATAAAGATTACTATATTTACAAATGTGGTCGCATAAATTTAAATTCCTTAACCATCCGGTTTTATTGACCACACTATATGCTTTTATGCGAAATGTTATAATTTAGAATATTTCATTTTAAGGTTATTGAAATTTTTTAAAACAAGTTTCACATGTAAAGTACAATGTAGAGTTTAATTAGTATAATGTACAACAGATAAAAAATTAGATATAACCGAATTAAATTAAAGAGAACTAAATAGAATTCACACATGATGAGTCACACGTACATTGTAATTGTGGAGAGTGAGTCTCAAATCCAGCCTTAAAAGTCTGGGGTCTCTACCTTTGTCAACTAATTCAAATCTCATTATATGTTGTTATTGTTGTTATGTGTGGGTTTTATTTTATTAAATTAATTTATTCTGATTTTTGATCTGTTTATATTTAGTATTGATTTAATTCTACTTTATAATTATTTGAATATATATTTGTAATTATATATTGTATTTGCAAACTCTAAAAGGTTTATGTTTGGTTTATTAACTTTTGGTAAGGAGAAAAACTTTATAGATGAGAGTTATTTTATATAATTTTTATTATTAATGGAAAATTACAGAATTGCAATAATAATAAAAGTTGAAACGAAACACTTCAGTTTGAGTTACACATTAAAAGTTGTAATGTCTCGATTCTTGAGTTAAAATTTAACATGCAAGAAGATTAAATATAAATACGACATTGATTATTAAATATTTAAAAATCTAAAATGAGTTCCTGAAATAATCTAAAATAAGAATATAATACCACATGTTATGTTTATACATTCTTTTGGCAAATAAGATAAATTTCATCTTTATTCATTATAAATTAATGTCACCAGTTAATCGATGTTATTTTATTTTTACTTATAAAAGACCAAATATATATGAAATAAGATTTCTGAATAAAATTTTTTATCATTTCACCAATAATTATTATTAAATAAATTTGAAAAGAAATTAATTTTATATAAAATAGTTTCTTTAATTTACATCGTGAATGCAGAAGCTAAGTCAAGGGAGTTGGTAGAGCCGATCCTCCAAAAATAAAAATTTTCTTTTAACTCATTTATATTTTATAAAATTTTAAATTAGTAATAATAAAATTACATTTTAATCGCCTCAAATAATAAAAATATTTTAGTTCTTTAAAATTATAAATTAAAAATAATAAAATTATAATTTTATAATCATAAAAATATATAATTTAATTTTAACTCAAAAAAATTCTGATTTTATTGTTGCGTGTGTGGTAGACAATGTCAAACATACAATATGTAAACCGTTGAAGGAGAGAGATCCAAAACGAAGAAGACAAGAAGAGAAAATAAAACGCGGCATCTGACGTAGGAAAGGAAGTAAAGTTTATTAGCTTCTAAAAATAAGACAGAAAAAAAGTCTTTATTTTGTTTCTAAAAATCTAAATGCAAATTGTAGAAAGGTGGATTAGTGGGGCTTCACCCTTGTTGAAAAAAAGACTCAATCACTGCCGGTGTGCATGGGTAGGGTGGCTCGGCTCGAAGGCCCGTCTAAAATGTGAGAGGATTTGGGTAAAAAATAGGCACAAAAAATAGGTTTGAACAAAAAAATAAAGTCCGTTTAAAAAATAAGTCAGGCTCAAGTAAGACATTTTTGGTCCGGCCTACTCTACCCGCCCAAATTCATTAAATGAAAAAACTATTTTTAATAATATTTTCTTATTTTTTCTTCTTATTTTACTACCATTTTACTATTATGTTTCTAATATTTTGTTGTTATCGTTTAGATATTATATAAAACTTATTTTATTGTTAATTTTATTATTATTTTAAAGATATTTGTTAATTTTATTATTATTTTAGAGACATTTACTTTTTAAGTTGCATCTATTTTAGTGTTATTTAAATCTACATATTTTTAAAATTTATTTTCAATTTGTTGAAAAATATTTATTTTAATTTTTAATATTTTTATGTATTATATATATTTAAAATTATATAAAATTATAAAAATTAAAACAGTAGGGCTGAGACGAGCCCAAATTTTAGCATTTTTATATGGGCCAGGCTTAAGCAAAATTTTAAACCCATTTTTTGGGTCTAGCTCGGCCCAAGCTCAATAAATAAGCCTAAATTTTTAATTAGACCTAACTCAAATTCAGCCCGACCCGACTCATGCACACCTCTAAGTCTACCACCTAGTAACAATTTGGATGTCTTTTAAACCATTAGTAAACCCAGAAAATGATGTTATGAAATTGAATATTATTTAAACTGGAATTACATAAAAAAATCAATCAAACTCGTATAATGACATCATTATCAAACAGTCAAACTCTTTATACTAAAGATGAGGATACTCAAACAACATTAAAATCAAAGAAATGTGGGATGAACCTAAAGTCTTTCACTGTGTATTGCTCCTTTGTCGCCTAAATCTTCAACCCTACTCTAGCAGTCTTCCCCTTTTTTTTCACGTCTCTAGGATCGGCGATCCACTTAGGCTTTGTTTTTTTTAAAAATGTGTTTAGTCAAACATGTTTTCTTTGAAGTCAAAAAGTGTTGTCAAATTCACAATTAATTTTTTTTTATTTTGCGTTTGAGAAAATATTGTTGAATTAAACATGATTTATAATCTAATGTGTCGTAACCATTTTTGATAAAACAATAAACGATGCGGTCGACTCGGTTTTGAAAATGAAAAGAAGGAGTCGCCACCAATCTTTTTGATGAGGTGTGATCGGGTCACCTCGTAAAAGCAGCTTATTTTTAACAAGCAGTTTGATTTATCAAAACAACGATTTTGGTCTCGAAATCCAAAAACGAGTTCGAGAGTCGATTACATACGAGGAAGGGTTAGCAACCTCGTCACCCAAAATTGGTACCAAATCGATTGATCGATGTCCTTGTAACACCTCTTACCCGTATCTTATGCCGGAACCGAGTACGAGGCATTACCGGACTTAACAATACATTTTGTCAAATTAATTAACACATATAGAAAATGACTTAGTCAAGCCCCTATGCATGCCATAGTTTAAATCATTTATAAATAAAGATACCCATAGATAGCTTGATAGTGTGAAGCGATCTCCACGACCTCCAACCCGAGCTTGTTTAGTAGGACTCGTAACATGGGAAAGAATAAGGGTAAGCTTATAAAGCTTAGTAAGTTCACATGTAAAAATAATAAGCATTAACAATGAATTTAGCTTACTACTAAGCTGTCATAACTTGCATAAATAATGCTAAGTTCTTACTTTCCCAACTTTCATTTGTAGCCTTATCAAAGCCTCAACATGACAAATCCTCACAAGTTTTCAATTTGATACAATCATTAAATCACATGCTTATACCTTATTACTCATGTTCACATTAATCTGTCTACTTGAATCGCTGTCACTAAATTATTTATTTCTTGAGCTACAGAGCTCCAAATTTCAAACCGATAATTTTCCTGAAACTAGACTCATATATCTTCATACCATAAAATTTACAGAATTTTTGGCTAATCCAATTAGTACAGTTTATGCATTAAAATTTCCCTATTTCACTATTTGACTATTCTGACCCCTTTTCACTACGAATCAATTTTATCCTTGTACAGTATTCAAATGATGTTGCAATTTGTTTCATTTGAAACTAGACTCGTTAAGGAATCTAAATATATAAATTATGTCCCAAAATTATTTTGTACAATTTTTAATGATTTTTCCAAGTCAGAATAGGGGATCTCGAAATTACTCTGAACTAGTCTCACAAAATATAAATATCTCAGAATACAGAATTTCTTTGCATTCTCTATTTATTTCATATGAAAATAGACTCAATAATATTTAATTTAATATCTCACTCAACTACTAATTCCATTTCTACCATTTTTGGTGATTTTTCAAATTTACTCTACTGTTGCTGTCCAAAACTGTTTTATTTCTAAATTTCACTCTTTCATGTTTTCTTTATAGTAACTTTCATTGGAACACTTACTCTGTATCAATCTTACCAAAGTTCGATCACATATCGAGCACATTGCTCATAATTTTACACGCATATACTTGCACTTATTCATCACATAATCATATTCAATTACACTTAGTCGTTACATAGCCATATTGTATTTTCACTTAGTCAATTTCCCGTTGAACTCATTGGAATATTAACGGATACATCGGAATATTGCACATAGTGCCACACTTGTAGCGAAAGCTACTTCATATCAGTTATCACACATAGGCTCGTTCTCGAGCTATTCATATTCATGGTCTGCTCACACAAGTCATCGGTCATACGTAACTACTCAGGTCTTTGCTCACACAAGTATCAGTATCCGTAACACATGCAGGATTACCCACCCATCGGTAGAACTTATAAGACCAGCACCGTTTCACATAATCACAATCTCGGTCTGCTCACACAAGTTGTCGGTCAATACGTAACTACTCGGTCTTTGCTCACACAAGTCGTCGAGTATCCGTAACACATATCGATACTCGACCACCGGTAGAGAACGTACGGACCAAAGACCGGATCACTTATTCCACTTAGATTTCACATAAGTTTCAAGTGAACATGTCACTCGTATCCATTTTTATTCCTAAGGTTCAACCGGAAATTTCTCACTTGTCAATATTTTGTCAATTACATCAAATATTCAAATACAATTCATACCATTTATCAAAATATGAAAACGTAAGTAAAAGCGATACATTATTTACATACAAACTTACATACTTACATTCTAAATCTCATCACATCATCAACTTAACTTATTAATACGACATTGATTATTAAATATTTAAAAATCTAAAATGAGTTCCTGAAATAATCTAAAATAAGAATATAATACCACATGTTATGTTTATACATTCTTTTGGCAAATAAGATAAATTTCATCTTTATTCATTATAAATTAATGTCACCAGTTAATCGATGTTATTTTATTTTTACTTATAAAAGACCAAATATATATGAAATAAGATTTACTGAATAAAATTTTTTATCATTTCACCAATAATTATTATTAAATAAATTTGAAAAGAAATTAATTTTTATATAAAATAGTTTCTTTAATTTACATCGTGAATGCAGAAGCTAAGTCAAGGAGTTGGTAGAGCCGATCCTCCAAAAATAAAAGATTTTCTTTTTAACTCATTTATATTTTATAAAATTTTAAACTAGTAATGATAAAATTACATTTTAATCGCCTCAAATAATAAAAATATTTTAGTTCTTTAAAATTATAAATTAAAAATGATAAAATTATAATTTTTACAATCATAAAAATATATAATTTAATTTTAACTCAAAAAATTCTGATTTTATTGTTGCGTGTGTGGTAGACAATGTCAAACATACAATATGTAAACCGTTGAAGGAGAGAGATCCAAAACGAAGAAGACTAGAAGAGAAAATAAAACGCGGTTTCTGACGTAGGAAAGGAAGTAAAGTTTATTAGCTTCTAAAATAAGACAGAAAAAAGTCTTTATTTTGTTTCTAAAATCTAAATGCAAATTGTAGAAAGGTGGATTAGTGGGGCTTCACCCTTGTTGAAAAAAAGACTCAATGACTGCCGGTGTGCATGGGTAGGGTGGCTCGAATTCAAGGCCCGTCTAAAATGTGATAGGATTTGGGTAAAAAATAGGCCCAAAAAATAGGTTTGAACAAAAAAATAAAGTCCGTTTAAAAAATAAGTCAGGCTCAAGTAAGACATTTTTGGTCCGGGCCCGGCTCTACCCGGCCCAAATTCATTAAATGAAAAAAACTATTTTTTAATAATATTTTCTTATTTTTTTTCTCCTTATTTTACTACCATTTTACTATTATGTTTCTAATATTTTGTTGTTATCGTTTAGATATTATATAAAACTTATTTTATTGTTAATTTTATTATTATTTTAAAGATATTTGTTAATTTTGTTATTATTTTAGAGACATTTACTTTTTAAGTTGCATCTATTTTAGTGTTATTTAAGTCTACATATTTTTAAAATTTATTTTCAATTTGTTGAAAATATTTATTTTAATTTTTAATATTTTTATGTATTATATATATTTAAAATTATATAAAATATTATAAAAATTAAAACAGTGCTGCACCGAGCCCAAATTTTAACATTTTTATATGGGCAGAGCTTAAGCAAAATTTTAAACCCATTTTTGGGTCTAACTCGGCCCAAGCTCAATAAATAAGCCTAAATTTTTAATTAGACCTAACTCAAATTCGGCCCGACCCGACTCATACACACCTCTAAGTCTACCACCTAGTAACAATTTGGATGTCTTTTAAACCATTTGTAAACCCAGAAAATGATGTTATGAAATTGAATATTATTTAAACTGGAATTACATAAAAAAAATTAATCAAACTCGTATAATGACATCATTATCAAACAGTCAAACTCTTTATACTAAAGATGAGGATACTCAAACAACATTAAAATCAAAGAAATGTGGGATGAACCTAAAGTCTTTCACTGTGTATTGCTCCTTTGTCGCCTAAATCTTCAACCCTACTCTAGCAGTCTTCCCCTTTTTTTTCACGTCTCTAGGATCGGCGACTTTGACAGCTAATTATGTTAACTACGTTCCACTTAGGCTTTGTTTTTTTTAAAAATGTGTTTAGTCAAACATGTTTTCTTTGAAGTCAAAAAGTGTTGTCAAATTCACAATTAATTTTTTTTTTATTTTGCGTTTGAGAAAATATTGTTGAATTAAACATGATTTATAATCTAATGTGTCGTAACCATTTTTTGATAAAACAATAAACGATGCGGTCGACTCGAGTTTTGAAAATGAAAAAGAAGGGAGTCGCCACCAATCTTTTTTGATGAGATGTGATCGGGTCACCTCGTAAAACAGTTGTTTTTAACAAACAGTTTGATTTATCAAAACAACGATTTTGGTCTACGAAATCCAAAAACGAGTTCGAGAGTCGGTTACGCACGAGGAAGGGTTAGCAACCTCGATACGCCCAAAATTGGTACCAAACTGATTGATCGATGTCCTTGTAACACCTCTTACCCGTATCCTATGCCGGAACCGAGTACGAGGCATTACCAGACTTAACAATACATTTTGTCAAATTAATTAACACATATAGAAAATGACTTAGTCAAGCCCCTATGCATGCCATAGTTTAAATCATTTATAAATAAAGATACCCATAGATAGCTTGATAGTGTGAAGCGATCTCCGACGACCTCCAACCCGAGCTTGTTTAGTAGGACTCTGTAACATGGGAAAGAATAAGGGGTAAGCTTATAAAGCTTAGTAAGTTCACGTGTAAAAATAATAAGCATTAGCAATGAATTTAGCTTACTACTAAGCTGTCATAACTTGCATAAATAATGCTAAGTTCTTACTTTCCCAACTTATTTGTAGCCTTATCAAAGCCTCAACATGACAAATCCTCACAAGTTTTCAATTTGATACAAT
Organism: Gossypium rotundifolium; assembly: GCA_025506655.1. Taxonomy (NCBI): domain Eukaryota; kingdom Viridiplantae; phylum Streptophyta; class Magnoliopsida; order Malvales; family Malvaceae; genus Gossypium; species Gossypium rotundifolium. The sequence goes on from CP106733.1 coordinate 136,164,268, forward strand.
CATTAAATCACATGCTTATACCTTATTACTCATGTTCACATTAATCTGTCTACTTGAATCGCTGTCACTAAATTATTTATTTCTTGAGCTACAGAGCTCCAAATTTCAAACCGATAATTTTCCCTGAAACTAGACTCATATATATTCATACCATAAAATTTACAGAATTTTTGGCTAATCCAATTAGTACAGTTTATTCATTAAAATTTCCCCTATTTCACTGTTTGACTATTCTGACCCCTTTTCACTACGAATCAATTTTCTCCTTATACAGAATTCAAATGATGTTGTAATTTGTTTAATTTGAAACTAGACTCGTTAAGGAATCTAAATATATAAATTATGTCCCAAAATTATTTTTGTACAATTTTTAATGATTTTTCCAAGTCAGAATAGGGGATCTCGAAATTACTCTGAACTAGTCTCACAAAAATATAAATATCTCAGAATACAGAATTTCTTTGCATTCTCTATTTATTTCATATGAAAATAGACTCAATAAGCTTTAATTTAATATCTCACTCAACTACTAATTCCATTTCTACCATTTTGGTGATTTTTCAAATTTACTCTACTGTTGCTGTCCAAAACTGTTTTATTTCTAAATTTCACTCTTTCATGTTTTCTTTATAGTAACTTTCATTGGAACACTTACTCGTATCAATCTTACCAAAGTTCGATCACATATCGAGCACATTGCTCATAATTTTACACGCATATACTTGCACTTATTCATCACATAATCATATTCAATTACACTTAGTCGTTACATAGCCATATTGTATTTTCACTTAGTCAATTTCCCGTTGAACTCATTGGAATATTAACGGATACATCGGAATATTGCACATAGTGCCACACTTGTAGCCAAAGCTACTTCATATCAGTTATCACACATAGGCTCGTTCTCGAGCTATTCATATTCATGGTGCGCTCACACAAGTCGTCGGTCATACGTAACTACTCAGTCTTTGCTCACACAAGTGTCAGTATCCGTAACACATGCAGGATTACCCACCATCGGTAGAACTTATAAGACCAGCACCCGTTTCACATAATCACAATCTCGGTCTGCTCACACAAGTCTGTCGATCAATACGTAACTACTCAAGGTCTGCTCACACAAGTCGTCGAGTATCCGTAACACATATCGATACTCGACCACGGTAGAACGTGACGGACCAAACACCGGATCACTTATTCCACTTAGATTTCACATAAGTTTCAAGTGAACATGTCACTCGTATCCATTTTATTCCTAAGGTTCAACCGGAAATTTCTCACTTGTCAATATTTTGTCAATTACATCAAATATTCAAATACAATTCATACCATTTATCAAAATATGAAAACGTAAGTAAAAGCGATACATTATTTACATACAAACTTACATACTTACATTCTAAATCTCATCACATCATCAACTTAACTTATTCTCATCAAACTATGCTAGTCAATACTTTCTTGTTATCATACAAAGCCATAATACAAAATATGGTCTAACATATAAATTATACAAGTTCTCTTCTAATATCGAATTATATTGAACATTAATCATTATATCCAAACTCAATACTATAGTATTTATGGCCAAAATATCAATTTATCATTCGAATATGCATAATTAAATGCTTATTAAACATATGAACTTACCTCGGTACCAAAACGATCATTTTACTAACTTTCCGATTTTTAATTTTTCTCCCGTTCTAGGTACAAATCTCGTTTTTCGGGGTCTAAGACATCACATTTCACTTATTTAATTAATGTACTACTCAAAACAGTCCCTAACTCAAACTTTGAAAAATTACAATTTTGCCCCTAAACTTTTGCATAATTATGATTTTGCCCCTAGGCTCGAAAATTAAACCTCATCCCTTATTCTTATGTTTTATAACATGCTGATCATTTTTACCTTCTATGGCAACATCAAATTCTTGCTCTAACATGCACTTATGTACATTAGGTATTTTTGCCGATTATGTCATTTTACTCGTTTTCACTTAAAATCGCTTAGTAAAAGTTGTTTAACATAATTCTAAGGTTCATATTCTCCCATAAAACATCAAAATAAACACATTTCACCTATGGATATTTTTCCAAATATGAACCCTAGGTTAAATTATTGCTAGAATAAGCTAAATCAAGTTACGGGGACTCCAAAAACGTAAAGAACATAAAAAACGGGGCTAGAATGGACTTACCATGAAGCTTGAAAAGCTTGAAAACCCTCTCCATGGCTTCCCACATGTTAAATTCGGCCTAAGCTTGAAGATGGACAAATTTGGCATTTAAATTTTGTTTTTAATTCATTTAATTCACTAAATTACCAAAATGTCCCTAAAAAAATCTTTTGAAACATACCCATCTATGTCCAATTTTGTCCAACAATTTAACCAATGGACTAATTATCATTTAAGGACCTCCAATTTAAAATTTCATAATAATTAGACACGTCTAACATGTAGAACTCAACTTTTGCACTTTTTACAATTTAGTCCTTTTGACTAAATTGAGTGCCCAAACGTCAAAATTTTCGAATGAGATTTTCACGATATCATTCCGTGAAATTGTAGACTATAAAAATATAAATAAAATAAATTTATCCACGTCGAATTTGTGGTCCCGAAACCACTGTTCCGACTAAGCCCAAAATCGGGCTGTTACAGTCCTAATGTTGAAAACTTTGAAATGATTTGAAAATAGATACTTTTGATTTCCAAAACTTGAAGGGATCGAAAGGGACGTTAAGACTCTCTTATTTTCGAAGAGATAAAGCATCATGTCCGATGGTAGTATGCATGATACTTTAGACTCCCGAAACTAAGCTTGCCTTTTTAAAACTTAGTTTTATATTTGAAGAGGGTCTCCCGTCATTTGTCAAACGAGAGATCAAAACCCAGTAAGTTAGGGCTTGTTTTCTCAAAAAGCCAAATTAGGGATTTTGCCTCCATTTTAGGAAAAAGAAACTTATCTCGAAGTATCTATATGTCGAGTCCAGTAAGTTAGGGCGCGACATTTCGAATTTTCGGGAACAAGTATTTTATTTAAAACTTGTATTGCGATTTTAAGAAAAGGTATTTCGTTATAAAGATCGAACAAGAAAAATCGGAACCCAGTAAGTTAGGGCACGATTTTCTCAAACCCTTAAAACGAAATATCAATTATTTGAAAACTTGATGCATTGGGTAAACTGATACGACAAATCGATGTTATACGAGAAAAGAATAACAGTAATATTGACGAATTAATAAATAGACATAATAAAATAGATAATAGTAATATTAGCACACTAGTAATAACAATAATAATAATAATAATAATAATAATAATAATAATAATAATAATAATAATAATAATAATAGTAAGTATATACGGTAATAATACAATAAGAAGAGTAATAGAAATAATGATAAAATAGTAATAATAGTAACAATGATGGTAAAAAAGGTAAATAATAATAATAATAATAATAGTAGTAATAGTAAACATAATAATAATGATAATATTAATGTGATAATAGTAACAATCGATAAACAAAACAATAGAGAAAAGGTATATATACGTCACGAATAATAAATAATAAGAATAATAATAAGGTAGTAAAATAATAATAATGTGAAAATGATTATAATGGTATAATAATGTAAACAATAATAATAAATAATAATAGTAAATATAATGATAATAGTGATAATGAATATAATAATGATGATAAAATAAAATATTAATAATGGTAATAGCGACAAAAATTGCAAAATAATTAAAAAAGGGGGCTAAATTGCATTAAAAATGGAAGTTTTGGGTCAAATTGTAAATAAAACAGGAGTTCAGGGCTAGAAACACACGCGCATGAAAGTGGAGGACCAAAGAGGCAATTTTCCCCCAGTGAATAAAACGCAGTGTTTGAGGGGGGATGGAATCGCAAACCGCGTAAAACTTCTGGGCCAATATCGCAATAAATAAAAATTTGATTTTAAATACTGAAAATGCGGAAGGACTAAAAGGCAATTTGCCCTTTGGCTTAAAAAACACGCGGATCCTATCTGGAGCGGGTCGGGTTCGGGTCGAACCAGGTGAAACGACGTCGTTTTGGGGTTAAAGGCCAGCCCCCAAAACGACGTCGTTTCAGGGGGCTATATAAGGCCCAAAACCCTGGAAAAAAAATTCATTTTGTACTGAGTTTAAAAAAAATTTTCCTTTCTCTTCTTTTTTTCTCTGTAGGGGGGAGTCCGGTGGGATTCTGACCGATCACCGTAGCGCCGGCGCCGTCGCCGGCCACCGGAAGTTCAAAAGGGGTAAAATTTTATATTTTTATTCCTTTTTTATTATACTTATATATATATATACATATATATATATATATATATGTGCGTGTTTGTATGTTTGCGCGCAATAAAAGGAAGGGATTCGAAAAAAAAATTTAGAATTAAAAATGAAATCACCTCTGTTTGGCTTCTGTCCTCGCTTTCTTCTGTGGTGTTTTTAGTGTTTAAATGCTGCTATTTATTTCTTTTTTCTTTGAATCCGTTATGGTGCTTGAAATTTTTTCTTGTATTCTTTAAAAAAAACAAAAACCCCCCTTTACAAATGTTTAGAATCGGCTTTTATAGCCCTGTATTTTACAACTTGGTCTCCGTTCTGTCCTTTCTTTTTTAATGCTTGCAGGTAAGTGGCCAAGTGGAGCCGGTGGCGGTGCTGTTCTAACAGCGGCGGTGGATGGGATGTAAACGAGCAGGGTCGAGGGCAGAGGCGTAAACGCGCAGAGCTAGCGGACTTTTAGGGTTTCTTTGTTTATTTTCTGATTGGGCTTTAGTGGGCTAGGTCATTAATTTGGGTCTGATAACTTTGTAACCGGATTTAGGGCTTAAATTTGGGCATGTAAGATGGGCTCCGATTTTTGGTGTTAAGTTTGGGTTGTGGTTTGTAGTGGGTATTTGGGTTTAAAAAACAGGCCCGGGCAAAATGAGTTTGTACAGCTGCCCCTCTTTGCTCATTGTCGTGTAACGGCAATAGAGCAAAAACATAAGAAAGACCCATTTTGCCTGGTCTCGGTGGGCTTTAACTTCTTTGGTGCTCTTTTCTTCCGGTAGCCTCATTCAGTCCACCGCATCTTGTTGCTTTGATCCACTTTACTGCAACGTTGAAAGATGAAGTTTGTAGTTGAAATTGATTTAGTCCTACCTACTACAACTTCAGAGGTATAGGATTCGTTGTTTTAATCAGCTTCACTACAACTTCAGGGAGATAGGATTAACTATCTTCAGTCTACTCCACTGTAACCTCAGGAAGATAAGACTTGTTTTGATCTGCTCTACTGTAGCTTTAGATAGATAAAATTTGTTTATTTATAGCTTCCATCTGTTCCACTACAACTTCAGGGAAATAAGATTTGCTATTTTTAGTTTGCTCCACTATGGCTTCAGGGGGATAAGACTTGCAACTTCAACCCGCTCCACTGCAACTTCAAGGAGATAAGGTTTGTTTTGAATCTGCTCTTCCAACTCCAAGGAGACAAGATCTGCCATCTTCAATCTGCTTCCTGCAACATCAGGAACGCCAAATCTGTTATTTTCAATCTGCTCCCTGCAACATCAGAAATGTCAAATCTGCTACTTTCAATCTGATCCCTGCAAACTCAAGGACCGCCAAACTGATATCTTCGATCCGCTTCGCAACTTCGTGGAGGTCAAATCGCTATCTTCAATCGATCCCCGCAAACTCAAGGACCACAGATCGATATCTTCGATCCGCTTCAGTAACTCGGAAGGTCAAATCTGCTATCTTCAATCTGATCCTTGCAAACTCAAGGACCACCAGACTGATATCTTCGATCTGCTTCCTGCAACTTCAGGAAGGTCAAATCTGCTATCTTCAATCGATCCTCAAACTCAAGGACCACCAGGTCGATATTTTCGATCCGCTTCGCAACTTCGGAAGGTCAAATCTGCTATCTTCAATCTAATCCTCGCAAACTCAAGGACCACGGACCGATATCTTCGATTTGCTTCCTCAGAACTTCAAGAAGGTCAAATCGCTATCTTCAATCTGATCCCTGCAAACTCAAGGACCACCAGACTGATATCTTCGATTTGCTTCCTGCAACTTCAGGGAGACAAGATTTGCCATTCTCTCATCTGTCCCTATAGTGTCCTTTTAAGGACATAACCTGCAGAATGAGTGCATGCTCATGCCTAATGATTAGGATGTCATAACTGGAATGAGTCAAAAGGTTTTATCTTCGTTTCCCTTGCAGTAACCGTTTTCGCATGAATGACTTGCCCCTGTAGAAATTTCAAAGCCCATTTTAGACCTCGGAACACGGGCCTGCCTTGGCTTCTAGCTGTCTTCCCCAGGAGTCACAACTCCTACTTGAAGAATACCCAACTTGGTTCGTTTTGGAATCATTCCTCAACAATTTAGGGTTTTTGAATTTTTCCTTATCGAAAATTTACCTGTCATATTTTTTCTAAGTGACCAAGTAACATTATTCACCGTACCACAATTAATGAATCAGGCGAGGAAATTTGAAAAAATAGCCTCCATTAAGACCCCCTTTCTCCAATGTCTTTATCCTATGTTCGTGGAAATTCTAAACAACTATCCTATTTCGGTTTCCTATTTTATCTAGAGATTTCCAAAGTGATACGTGGAACTTTCCTTTGTGAAATCGTTAGTTGATCAATTATTGTTTTAACGCAGCATGTTAATGATGGGTAACAGTAGGTCGATTTCAGAGAGTTAAAATGAATTATCTATGAAACAAAAAAAAAAATTGACTGGGGACATATCCCCTTGTTTATGGACAAAAAGAACTCAAAAATAGTAAAATAAACAACATGGATCAGATGCCCTAGACATCGCCAATTGGGCTTCTATATACAAACTTCAAGAAGACTGCTTTGAGCCTGTCATGTGTTTAGAAGACTCAAAGTATTTTGTCGATGCCCCGATATATAACGTGCTTCCTCTTCTGTTGATTTTGGCACTGCAATATCACGATGTGTCCATTCAAAACTCGAGCCGCCCTTTTCGGTTTTCAACTCAAAAGTCATTTGGTCTCAAGGTGCCATTTTACGGGTTTTCACCTTGGCCTCTCCGGGTTTTTTTTTTTGCGGTTTCAAAGTGTCATTTGCGGATTTTCACCTTGGCCTCTTCCATTTCAAGCAAAGTATTTTTTAACTGAATCTAAGTTCACGGGATTAGGCAAACTTTTTCCGTCCATCTCAATCAGAATCAGTATACCTCCCGAGAAAGCTTTCTTTACCACATACGGTCCTTCCCAGTTCGGCATCCATTTTCCTCTGTAATCCTTTTGTATGGGAATGATCTTTTTCAACACCAGGTCCCCCTCATGGAATTCCCTTGGGTGAACTTTTTTGTCGTAATCTCGCATCATTCGCTTTTGGTACATCTGACCGTGACGGATAGCCCTCAATCTCTTTTCTTCAATTAAGTTCAACTGATCATATCGAGCTGGATCCATTCAGCCTCATCCCAGACTTCACTTCGACAATACTCAAGAGAAGGTATTTCCACTTCAATAGGTAGAACTTAGTGACGCATATGAGGCGGCCTCTCCATCTCGAAGATGAACCGATAATGGTCTCTTTTGGGGATATCGATCGCCAATTCCATTGCCTACTGACATTTGATGCTCTCGTCAAAATTCAAACTTCAAGGATGATCTTCGAGGCACCCTCTCCGGTGTTTGCCACATACATCAAATCTTCGTTAGGAAATCGAAGTCTAAAGGCTCGTAATCTTCAAGGGCTCTCTTGGGTAAAAAGTCCGCTATTGCACTCCTTTACCGCCTTTTAGTTCACATAGACTATGTCGAATTGAAGCGTAATCGCCATCCGCCATCCTTCCGTTCAAAGTGGTAGACTCAATTATGTATTTCAGAGGATCTAGCTTCGAGATGAGCCATGTCGTATGATACAACATAAACTGCCTCAATCTTCGAGTTGTCCAAATTAAGGCACAACATAGTTTCTCGATTGGCGAGTACCTTGTTTCACTCTCAGTGAATTTTTTACTAAGGTAGTATATTACCTTCTCTCTTTTTCCCGAATCGTCATGCTGACCAAGCACACATCCCATTGAATTATCGAGCACAGTCAAATAAAGGATTAACGGCCTGCCTGGATGAGGCAGTGTCAATACCGGGGCATTGGACAAGTATTGCTTTACTTTATCGAAGGTCTTCTGGCATTCTTCATCCCACGTGCTCAATTATGCGTTTCTTAAGAAGACGGAATATGGGGTCACATTTCTCGGTCGGCCAGAAATGAACCGAGCGATGTAATTTAGCCTTCCTAAGAAACCTCTAACTTCTCTTTGGAGTACGTGGTGGAGGCAACTCTTGTATGGCCTTGACTTTGTCTGAGTCAACCTCAATCCCCTTTTTACTAACCACGAATCTGAGCAACTTCTGCATCGAGACTCAGAAGGTACACTTTCTTTGGATTAAGTTTTAGCTAGAATTTTCTTAACCTCAAGAATAGTTTCCTTAATACCTGCACATGTTCCTTTTCAGTTTGGGACTTGGCGATCATATCGTTGACGTAAACCTCAATTTCTCTGTGCATTATGTCGTGAAATAGGGTTACCATGGCTCTCTGATATGTCGCTCCCGCATTTTTTAGCCCAAACGGTATCGCCTTATAGCAAAACATCCCCCACATGGTCACAAATGTTGTCTTATCCATATCTTCAGGATGTATCTTTATTTGGTTGTATCCTGAGAAACCATCCATGAAGGAGAACAACGAATAGCCCACCGTATTGTCTACTAAGGTGTCGATGTGAGGCAACAGGAAATTATCTTTCGGGCTAGCCTTGTTTAGATCCCTGTAGTCTACGCACATTCGCACTTTCCCATCTTTCTTAGGGACAGGGACGATATTAGCCACCCAATCCAAATACTTAACCACTTGTAAGAATTTGGCGTTAAACTGTTTCTCGACTTCTTCTTTTATTTTTAACAAAATGTCCGGTCCCATACTTCGAAGCTTCTATTGGACGGGCTTATATTCTTCTTTTATGGGCAACCGTGTCATTGCGATATCGCTTAATCTGGGCATATCTTGATACGACCATGCGAATACATCCTTGAATTCTTGGTAATTCGAATATTACTCAGATAATCTGATGGGTACCAAGGATGTACAAAAAAAACTAGGAAATTCTCTACACAAGAAATCAATTGTTGAGAATGCTTCCGAGTTCAAATGCGGCGAATGCCCAACAGGTTTCCTTGATCAGTTTCCTCGTCGTGTATGGCATTGATGTGAGGAAGATTCTTCGGGTAGATTATTCCTCTTGACACAAAGGTACGGGATATGTGGGGGAATGTCATTGATTCTCAATTGACGTCTTCTCCGTTCAACCTTGCCCTTCTTTTTTCTTGTTTCCTCTCTATTTCCCTCCTCATTTGTTTTGCATCTGGTTTGAAACCCAAGCTAAAACGGTCTCTCTTCTCTTTTAACATTGGGATCTGAACTTTTCATTGGAGATGTTTGCCCAATCTTTTTCCTGGTAGAGCCCCTTTTCCTATCATCATTCGTAGGCCCATCCTCGTGGTCTTGGATAGCTTAGGCACCGAGACTTCATTCCCCTCCGAGATAAAAGTAGCATTTACGAATTCTAAGGATCGAAAGAAACATTTAACGGCCTCTTCACTTGTTTCTAGATATGGCGCTTCGTTGGTAACAGTTGCTATGATGTCTTCTTCAGCGTTTATAGTTACCGATCAATTTTTACATTACCGACTTTAGTTTACAGTGCGATGGCGAGGCATAGCACCTGCCGAATAAATCCAGGGCCTTCCCAACAAGCAGTTGTAAGAGGGCTTGATGTCCATAACTAGAAAATCTACTTCATATATGTTAGGCCCAATCAATAATGGCACGTCAATTCTTCTCATCACTCTTCTTTCGGTGCCATCAAATGCTCTCACTATGTTCTAGCATGCTTTCATGTGAGAGCTGTCTATAGGCAACCTCCTCAGTGTAGCCACATGTAAGACATTTAAAGTTGACCCATTATCTATTAACACACTCGGAAGAGTGTATCCCTTGCAACGAGTAGTTATGTGCAAGGCTTTTGTTGATCCCATACCCCCTGGTGGTATTTCATCATCATTGAAGTAAATAAAATTGTCAGCACTTATGTTACTAACCAGACGGTCCAATTTATTAACATATATATCCTTAGTAACATAAGTTTCATTCAGTATTTTCATCAATGCTTCACGGTACATTTCTGAGCTTAATAATGAGGGCTATACGGATATCTGAAATGGTTGTTATGCATTTATTCTACCATGTTGTACTCGCTGTGTTTCAAGAATTTCAAGAATTCTTCGGCCTCCTCATCTTTTACAGGTTCATTGACAGGGGCTTCGGGTTCCTTTTTCTGCCCAATCAGCACAGTCTTTGGTTTCACTGGTTCTGCTCCTTTGTTCTTAGGGCCGTACCGCTTCCCACTACGCGTATAGGACCCTTCATTCTTGACTTCCTCAGAAATGCTAGTGGAGCCGCCCTTGGTATCATCACATTACAATTGTAGTCCCAGGGTACCTTTTTACTGTCTTTGTAGGGAAAAGAAGCAGGTTTCTGAATTATAATCTTCGGCCTTCCCTGCACCTCACCTTCCGTGTTTCGCGAGATGATGATTCTCGGGTAATTGACTCCAGGCTTCATCAATTCTTCCTCGGACACATAGATTCCTTTCCTCTACTCCTTCTTCATAAAACTCCAGTTCCTTATTGTCCATAAGGTTTTGCACCAAGATTCTAAACTGGGCACATTCTTGAATCTCGTTCCCTTTTGTTTTATGGAGTTCGCAGTAGTTTTTTGTATACCTCCAGTTTTTCGCAGGATCTGAATCTGTCAATCCTCTCTTTGCCATTTCCTCCCAGACTACTCTCAATGGGGTTTTTACCTTCGTGACGTCCTTCTTGATCTTTTTCACCACCTCCTCACCAATCGTGTTTACCCTTCTACCCTCGTGATTGGGTAGTGGGTTCCCCTTTTTTATCAAATAGTCGAGTGTTATGACCTCTATCTTTATTAGCCTCTCGACTACCTTTTTAAAGGTGAGGCAATTCTCTATCGAATGCCTCGCTACCCCTGCATGGTAATCGCATTGAGCGTTAGGGTCGTACCACTTAGGGTATGGCGGTTGCAATGGTTGCAAATAGAACAAGGACACGATATGCTCGTTGAACAAGGTCTGATATAGCTCCTTGTACGTTATTGGAATTAGTGTGAATTAAATTTTTTCGATATTGATCTGGTTCCCGATTCCTATCTTGATGGACCTTATTGTCCAGAGATGACTGCCTTTGGCCGATTAACCGTGATCGCCTTGTGTTTGCTCACGTTATTCACTTTACCGTCATTCTTCTTAGGAGCAGCCCTTCTAGCGCTTTCTCCTACATTGATCTTGCCGCCCCTTATGGCATGTTCGATCATCTCTCCTGCCATTATTATGTCGGCAAAGCTTTTAGTCATACTTCCTATCATATGAGTTATGAAAGGGGCCTTCAGGGTGTTAATGAAGAGCATGGGAGTCTCTTTTTCTAAGAGGGGTGGTTGGGACTGCATGGCGACCTCCCTCCACCTTTGCGCGTATTGTCTAAAACTTTCATTTTGTCTTTTTTCCATGCTTTGCAAAGTAATTCTATCCGGTGCCATGTTCGTAACGTGACTGTAATGCTTTAGAAATGCTTGAGCCAGATTTCTCCAAGAACTAATGTTGGCCCGACTAAGCTGGTTATACCATCTAGCAGCTGCGCCCACTAAACTTTCTTGGAAACAATTGATTAATAGTTGATCATTGTTCACGTAGTCAGCCATTCGCCTGCAAAACATGGTGATGTGGGCCTCCGGGCAGCTAGTCCCACTGTAGTTTTCAAATTCAGGCATTTTAAACTTATGAGGTAGTACTAAATCTGGAACTAGACTTAAATCTTTTGCATCAATCCTATGATGATGATCGATATTTTTTAGCGCTTTGAATTTTTCTTCTAGCCATTTGCAACGATCATCTAATTGCCTTGAAGATTCTTCTCTCGACTCTATTTTCTCTGCTATATCTAAATCAGGTACAACAGGATTGGCCGGGTTATCTCCTGGTTGGGATCTGGAGCCTGCGTGGAAGCTCATGGGAGGTCTAGCGTCGTCCTGCCCTTGTTGGGGCTTGATCGCAACTGGTGGCCTTAGGACATACTCCTCAGGCCTTGTTCTTGCATGTGGCGGGGTAAAACCCGGGGGGATGCCTTCACTACTTTCCTCGACCGGAGGCATAGGGCCTTTCCCTTTATCCATTGCCCAGTTCATCATTTGGGCCATTTGGGCCACCATATTCCTCTGGGCCTCCAACATTTGGTCCCTCATTTCCTGCTGGATTTTTAACATTTGCTCTTGCATTTGTTCCTGTATTTCTTTTTGGAATTGTTCGAACTTTTGATCTATTTTCCTGGTTTTAGTGCGCGTTCCGTAGTGATGTTCTGCTTCTAGATTTTCCCCTTTCACTTTTTTTTTCTCTCTCTCTCTTTCTGATAATTTTAGCTAATTAGGTCTATTTTTTTATAAACTTAAATGCATGTAATATGATGCAATGCAAATGCATGAATGCAGGAAGAAGACATCGATTCTGATCAACTTCATTTTAGAAAACTTTATTAGAAGGCAAAACCCTTTACATAAAGCAGATTACAAATATACTTTCGCCCTAAGGCCTAAGGTTTTAATTTTCCCAAGCAAGGAGATTAGCTCTTGATCATGACCCGGCGGTAGCTCATATCTCACGCTCAATACGTCAGCTTCCGCAGCCAAAGTCTGTAGGTGATCAGCTACCTCTCGAATCTGGATTATCGCTCCACCCATGAGGTAGTTCCGACTTCTAACTTGCTCGCAAGAATGGCGAAGCTCCTCCTCCCAACGCCTTTCTCTCATTTCCAGAAGCTCAATCCGGAGCTCACTACTGTGTAATGCCAATTCTAGCTCTTCAACCTTACCCTTCATTTCCTCGATTCTGTTCAGGCTTGACTTCAGTTTGCTTTTGAGTCTTGACTTTGATAGTGGTGTAGAGACCGCCCAAGCTCAGCTATTCTAGCTTTTAGTTCCCTTTTCTCCTTTTGGTTTTTGTCATGCTCTTCTCTAAGTCTTCTTTTTGCGTTCGTATTTCTTGAAACTTTCTCTCCTAATTGCTAACTCTGGCTTTTTCCTCTCGGATCTCTTGTTGCCATTGCTCCGAAGTTTTCCCTAATCCAGTGTTTTTTATTGTCAGGCGCATCTTCTTGTATTCTGTCTTCAAGTTATCTCGGTCTTCCTCCACCTTCTATTTTTCTTTTCTGAGTTTCTCAGCCTTTGATTTTTTGACTGTCCACCTCTAATTGGATGAGCATCTTTTTTTCTTCCAGCTTTTCTATCCTTTTTCTAAGTTCCGAGCTCATCCGTTCAAAATCTTGTTTCACAATCTCTAATTCTGACGGGACCACTCGCAAGCATTCTTCTCTTGATAGGGCGCCTTCTGGATTTGGCTCGAGAATGTTATTATTGATTCTCCTAGCCCTCTATTCACTGTATTCTGGGGTCGTCCTCGGGCCTGCGGATAATCTTCTCATTCTGTGAATCTGATTCCGGGCACTAGAGATCTCTTTAACCTTTTTCTTTTAGCTTCCCCCTTCGTATGAGAACTCACATTGAGCTAGCCCGTATGTCGTTGGTACAAACTGTTTTGAACTATACTGTCTTAGGACCAGCAAAGGGGCATATGCAGTGGCACCCCAAATTCCCAATAGAGGAACCCAGTCGAAGTTTCCACAGTGATAAAGGACCTTGTCGGGAATCATCCAAGGAGCCTTCCACTCGATGTTGTCTTCTTGAAGGTTTTGGAAGAGCGGTATCCAGTTTTCTTCGGACACGTCTTCTTTCCTAGGCGTAGCTACTATTTCTTTCAACGGGGAATAATTCTCAGACAAAAATCGATAAGACACTTTATCCACCTTCCAGAAATGACTATAGAACCAGGCTAATAACAGCTGCGCACATCCAATAAACCTGCCTTCACCCATTCTCCGATATGCATTCAAAGATCTGAATGTTTCAGCCAGGATACCGGGAACAGGCGTGACCCCTTTGTCTAATCGGCTAAATAGATCAATAACTGTTTCATCAATGTGTCTTAGAATTTTTGGGAAGATTACCAAACCGTAAATACACAAGGCCAAGATGTCAATCCTTTTCTTTGCATCAGAATGCGTTAGGATCAGGTCCCTCAAATATATCCAAGGTATGCATTTACCTCCGCTTTTCTTCTGTATTTTTGCTGAAACCCATTGTTCGTTCATTCCCGTGATATTAATCAGTTTCCTCGCAAAAGTCGGGCTATTAACTGCTTTGGAATAAGCCTTATCAACTTGAATTCTCGAACAACATAGCAAGGTCGTGTATTTCTCAACCGTGGGAACCAAATCTACTTTCCCGAATGAGAAATGTTTATAAAGCGACATTCCGGCGAGTCTTCGCTCAAATAGGTGCTTCTCTATTTTGACATCAAGCAGGTATGGTAGATCGCCATAGGTACTATGGAACAACTGCTTTGCCTCGTCATCCCACTGGGTCCATATTTTGACACTAATATTGGTGAAATCCCGTAATTCCGACACATATCCCTCAGCTTTGCTGTCCCCCCTTTCTAATTGGCTTTGCTCTAACCAGGTGCGGACGGCCGCATTGTTGTCCACTTTATCAAGGAATTCGTTGTCCATAACCAGCTTCCTAACTCAGAAATAGACCGTGAATTGATGCCTCTTAAAAATGGAATGATATGCACAAAAAGAATGAAACACAACAAGTTAGTACCATAAAATATAAAGCAAGTAAAATAAACATACACCTATCTAGGTAACCACTAAGGTTTGACATAGCTCTACCTAAGGTGGGCTCCTAGGGTTTACTATATGCGGTTTAGTTCTAAAGTTTGAGGTACCCGAACCAGTAGATTCCTCGATCCTCACCCATTATAGGCTCATACGGACTGAGTTCGGTTCAGGGGAATACATTTCCCTATGGCTATGCGAAGTGAAAACTTCACGAAGACATAGGTACGGATGTATCCCGAAAGCAGTCCACTAGCCCGTGCGGAGGTGAAAACCTCACGAAGGCATAGTTTCTTGCTCCCACTTAAATGTGTGACCGCAACGGTCATGCAATGCAATGCCAAAGTATTTACGAGACCCAATATTGAAAGTGCATTAAAAGAAGCATGATTTTTAGAAACCATTTTCCAATTTTAATCAAAAGGGCAGAAATCAATCAATCTATGGCCTGACCCTCGAGTCCCCAGTGGAGTCGCCAAGCTGTCGTAACCATTTTTTGATAAAACAGTAAACGATACGGTCGACTCGAGTTTTGAAAATGAAAAAAGAGTCGCCACCAATCTTTTTTGATGAGGTGTGATCGGGTCACCTCGTAAAATAGTTGTTTTAATAAACAGTTTGATTTATCAAAACAACGATTTTGGTCTACGAAATCCAGAAAATGAGTTCGGGAGTCGGTTACGAACGAGGAAGGGTTAGCACCCTCGATACGCCCAAAATTGGTACCAAACTGATTGATCGATGTCCTAATGTTGAAAACTTTGAAATGATTCGAAAATAGATACTTTTGATTTCCAAAACTTGAAGGGATCGAAAGGGACGTTAAGACTCTCTTATTTTCGAAGAGATAAAGCATCATGTCCAGTAAGTTAGGGCGCAATACTTTAGACTCCTGAAACTAAGCTTGCCTTTTTAAAACTTAGTTTTATATTTGAAGAGGGTCTCCCGTCATTTGTCAAACGAGAGATCAAAACCCAGTAAGTTAGGGCTTATTTTCTCGAAAAGTCAAATTAGGGATATTGCCTCTATTTTAGGAAAAAGAAACTTATCTCAAAGTATCTAGATGTCGAGTCCAGTAAGTTAGGGCGCGACATTTCGAATTTTCGGGAACAAGTATTTTATTTAAAACTTGTATTGCGATTTTAAGAAAAGGTACTTCGTTATTAAGATCAAACAAGAAAAATCGGAACCCAGTAAGTTAGGGCACGATTTTCTCAAACCCTTAATACGAAATATCAATTATTTGAAAACTTGATGCATTGGGTAAACTGATATGATAAATCGATGTTATACGAGAAAAGAATAATGATAATATTGACATAATAAAATAGATAATAGTAATATTAGCACACTAGTAACAACAACAACAACAACAACAACAACAACAACAACAACAACAACAACAACAACAATAATAATAATAATAATAATAATAATAATAATAATAATAATAGTAAGTATATACGGTAATAATACAATAAGAAGAGTAATAGAAATAATGATAAAATAGTAATAATAGTAACAATGATGGTAAAAAGGTAAATAATAATAATAATAATAGTAGTAATAGTAAACATAATAATAATGATAATAATAATGTGATAATAGTAACAATCGATAAACAAAACAATAGAGAAAAGGTATATATACGCATTTAATAATAAATAATAAGAATAATAATAAGGTAGTAAAATAATAATAATGTGAAAATGATTATAATGGTATAATAATGTAAACAATAATAATAAATAATAATAATAGTAAATATAATGATAATAGTGATAATGAATATAATAATGATGGTAAAATAAAATATTAAATATTGGTAATAGCGACAAAAATTGCAAAATAATTAAAAAGGGGGCTAAATTGCATTAAAAATGAAAGTTTTGGGTCAAATTGTAAATAAAACAGGAGTTCAGGGCTAGAAACACACTCGCGTGAAAGTGAAGGACCAAAGAGGCAATTTTCCCCCATTGAATAAAACGCAGCGTTTGAGGGGGGACGGAATCGCAAACCGCGTAAAATTTCTAGGCCAATATCGTAATAAATAAAAATTTGATTTTAAATACTGAAAATGCGGAAGGACCAAAAAGGAAATTTGCCCTTTGGCTTAAAAAACACGCGGATCCTATCTGGAGCGGGTCGGGTTCGGGTCGGACCAAGTGAAACGACGTCGTTTTGGGGTTAAAGGCCAGCCGCCAAAAAGACGTCGTTTCAGGGGGCTATATAAGGCCCAAAACCCTAGAAAAAAATTCATTTTGTACTGAGTTTAAAAAAAAATTTCCTTTCTCTTCTTTTTTTCTCTACAGGGGGAGTCCGGTGGGATTTCGACCGATCATTGTCATAAACGCTTGACTGCCGCCACCACCTAAGTTCAAAAGGGTAAAATTTTGTATTTTATTCCTTTTATTATACTTATATATATATATATATATATATATATATATGTGCGTGTTTTTATGTTTGCGCGCAATAAAAGGAAGGGATTCGAAAAAAAAATTTAGAATTAAAAATGAAATCACCTCTGTTTGGCTTCATCCTCGCTTTCTTCTGTGGCGTTTTTAGTGTTTAAATGCTACTCTTTATTCTTTTTGTTTGAATCTGTTATGGTGCTTGAAATTTTGCTTGTATTTTGTTAAAAAACAAAAACCCCATTTACAAATGTTTAGAATCGGCTTTTATAGCCTCAGATTTTACAACTTGGTCTCAGATTCATCCTTTCTTTTTAATGCTTGCGGGTAAGTGGCCAAGTGGAGCCGGTGGAGTCTTTGTTACAAAGTGGCGGTGGATGGGATGTGAACGAACAGGGGTCAGAGGGGCAGAGGGCAGAAACGGCGCAGGAGCTAGGCAGACTTTTAGGGTTTCTTTGTTTATTTTCTGATTGGGCTTTAGTGGCCTAGGTCATTAATTTGGGTCTGATAACTTTGTAACCGGGTTTGGGGCTTAAATTTGGGCATGTAAGATGGGCTCCGATTTTTGGTGTTAAGTTTGGGTTGTGGTTTGTAGTGGGTATTTGGGTTTAAAAAACAGGCCCGGGCAAAATGGGTTTGTACATAATGTATTTTACATAATATTTACTTTTGATATATTGTCACGCCCAATATATAGGGGCTAATTGAAATAGTTAAATAAAGAAATGTATTAGGCTAAAATGGTTACGTGTTAGTTTTCTTTCATAGAGACCCAAGTTTGAGCTTTCTTTCTTCTATTTCTTTTTCTTTTATTTTCGGCAACATAGAATAAAAACCATATAATATAAAATTGGTCAAGGATGAAGATTAAATAAGAAATAGGCTTTACGCTAAATGGTTAAGAGCTAAGCTTCCTCCTTGTGATCCTAGGTTTGAGCCACACATTTCTTAAATACATTTTTTTTATTTTCGGCAGCTTTGAAAAAATTACTAGGTCGCCCCTAAGGTTTCCAAACCCAAAGTATTTAACCCATCTTTTCCTAATTAGGCTTGACACATTGTTTTCTTTTCAATTCCTATTAGAATTGCTTAGCTCTCTCTATTTCTTTTATTTCTCTTTTCTTGTCCTTTTCTTTACATTGTATTTTCATTCTATTATTGTCGATTATTTTTTCTTTTTTGAATCAAATCTTTCCCCGTTCACTCGTTTCTCTACCAATTGTTGAAATTGTCATTAATAGCATCCTTATTTTCATCAAAGATCAGTAAGTGCATTCGTATGAATAAGTAGAACTCGTAATTCCATAACAGTACTATTCCACGTAGATCTTTCGTTCGACTAATAAAATCTTTTATAGTTTTTGCCCAAGTCTTTGGATAATCTTATCAATCTTGACATAAATCGTTAATTGTGTTTATTTATTGTTGAAGTACCGAATATAGGTGTGTCGGACCAGAATTAAGCATAAGGAACATTAATCGGACCACGATGAAATGTGTGTCTTCCCAAGTGAACCGATGGTGATCGTGTGTAGGATTAGGGCCACACGATCTCCCGAATGGACATGTGGACCACACGACCATATGCCCTTGCAAACCTTAGGCTAGTTCATGAACCACACAACCACAACCCTTCAACATGGCCTGGCCACACGACTGTTATAGTTTTCCTAAAAAATTATGATATGTTCACTTTAGTCCCTGTATATTCATTGAATTATTTTTAACGTTTTTATTTGCTCAAGTCCCTAATATTGTGTTATTTCTGAAATCTGTGATTTTATAACTAAAGTGCTATTGTTACATCACATGATAAGTGAATATTACATGTCTTCTGTCAAATTGATACTGATGAATTGTTATTGTTATTATTGTTACCATCATATCGAATACATGATAAGCATGTCTACTACTAGTGTTGAATTGTTCTATTAAAAAGTATGACATTGCGCTGAATGGGGTGGGATGATATGTACGAAAAAAGAGTGGCAGTTTATTTGTAAATATGTTGTGCATCCACAGTCCAGTGGCAATTTTTATCTGTAAATATGTTGTGCATCCACAACCCAGTGGTAGTTTTTTATCTGCAAAGTGGTGGTGGTTAATCCACAACCTAGTGTATAAGAATAATTGAGTTTAGAGGAACTCCTAGTGAGGTGTGTAGCGGAGTTGGATAGGATTTTTCTTTTGATATACTGAAATTGAATTGCCATTCATAAAAATGCAATACAAAACTGTGAATGCTAAAATATTGTAGTGATGCATTGATCTATAAAATTGTTAATTTAACTTGCTATATGAATATGATTGTTCTAAAGAACTGTTACTTCTCATGTTTTATCTATTATTTTGCACCGTTTTTTTCTTGTGATTGGACTCACATTAAGCTTCTTAAGCTCACTCCCTCTTTTATTTTCATCTTTACAGATAACCCACCAGGTTAAGACGCGAACTGACATCTGGAGGACTCAACACAAACTATTTTTTTATAAAACTATTTTAGATTATTCGTAATCTCTGCTATTCAAAAACTGTGTTATTTTATTAAACTGTGGTATGAGACTTAGGTTTTGGGTTTGCTTGGCATACATGACATTTTATTTTGATTTAGGTTTTTGAAATATGAATTATTAATTAATCATGCATAAAAATATGATTTCCATTAAACTTAGGTTAAATATCACTTTTCCCGCTGCATTGTTATGTAAATGCGTTTTGAAAAAACATATAATAATTGCAAATCGACCTTTGCTAAGTAAACTCTAAATTCCGAAAAAAAAATATATCTTTTAGTAAAATGAAGATAACACCCTAAATTTTATTTAAAAATAAGCAAATGTTTTATACAACTATTTTATAAACTTTGATTGTTACTAGGCCATTTTGATAATCAATGTAATCTTTCGAATTTGGTCTTAACATCTAGGTCGAGTTTGGGGGTTACATTAAGTGGTATTAGAGTTAGGTTTACAAAACTCGGATTGTGGAAATTTAAATGAGTCTGCATGCATGCATTGAAAATAAGTATTTTGGAGAAAAAACTATGCCACAATCTTTTGAAAAATAATTTTCTTTAAAGAAATTAAAATTGAGACTCCCATATCGGTCCTAATTTAGTTACTGTTACTTTTGGAACTTTAGATAAGCTATAGTCTTTAGACTGCAAACACTTATGACAAATAGCTGATGCTTGAACTTTTATGTAAAAACTATAAATATACTTTAGACTCTAAATTTTCGTGAGATCATTATGAATACCCAAGGTAGATGTGGTAGGGGTAGGCCGCGTAGGGATGCACTCGTTGAGTCACCCAATGTACAGGGAGAAAACCCAATCCTTGAGGAGTACGTAGAGAATTTTACCGCCAATGGTGGTATAGGTTACGCGAATGGAGATGATGCAGTGTTGCAGGTGATGTTGAGAGTTCTGCAAAGGGTTGTTGGAGCCCAAACTAGATCAAGGAGTCGTGGATCTATTACAAAGAGGCTCTGGTCGAATGGGGCTGAAATATTTAGGGGTGTTGCTAGAACGACCCCTACCGTGGATGAGTACTGGATGGAGTCAATAGAGAGGATTCTGAAGAATCTAGATTATACTCTAGAACAAAAATTGAAGGTCATTGTGTCCTTGTTAAGAGATGAGGCTTATCGTTAATGGTAGTTTGTTGTAAGGGGTACCCAAGCTAAATGTTTGACCTAAGAATATTTTC
The DNA here is from genome assembly GCA_025506655.1 of Gossypium rotundifolium. Taxonomy (NCBI): domain Eukaryota; kingdom Viridiplantae; phylum Streptophyta; class Magnoliopsida; order Malvales; family Malvaceae; genus Gossypium; species Gossypium rotundifolium. The sequence continues at coordinate 136,185,285 of CP106733.1, forward strand.
AGGATGCCTTTCAAAAGAAATATGTGGACACTAGATATGTGGAAGCCCATAGACTCGAGTTTATCAAGTTAAAAAAATGAGATAGGACTGTGGTAGAATATGAAGCTGAATTCTTGAGACTCAGCTGTTATGCTTAAGGTATGGTCGCCACGGAGTAGGATAAATGCGTAAGGTTTGAAAATGAGTTATGTTTCGACCTCAAAATTTAAGTTGCTCCACACCAAAAAATGGTGTTTGAAACGTTAGTGAAGAAAACCAAAATTGTGGAGGAGATCAAATAAGTGGAACACAAAAAATGAGAGAAGAGTAAGGTTTCGGTTAAGAGAGATTCTAGTTCTATTGGTTCAAATTCTTGTCCTATAAAACGAGCCAAAGAGGATAAACCACAGTAAAAGGTCATTGTAGCTAATTCTAGGGATAGGATTTACAACTGTACATATTTTAGTAAGCACAAATCGTGCGAGTGTTGGAAGAAATTGGGTGCTTGTCTGAAGTGTCAGTCGACGGGTATATAGTAAAAAATTGTCCTCTTCGAAACAAGCAAGTGTAAGCTCCAGCCCAAAATCAAAGAGTGGGTCAATTACATCCTAAGGGCCAAGGTCAGAATAGGGCCATAAATATCGTAGCAACTAGTACGAACCAAATTAAGGCTAGATAGTCTGCCTTTGTTTATATTGTTAGAGGTTATGAGGATGGAGATGTATCCGATGTTATCACATGTATTTTCAACATTCATTTGGTCTTATACTTAGCCTTAATAGACATAGGATCCATCCATTCGTATGTTGCTTGTAATATGTATGATAAATTAGATATTGGGGGTAGAGAAAACCACTACTAATGTTATTATAGTTAGCCCTTTAAGACAGGTAGTTGTTGTAAATAAAATCTATAGGAGATGTCTATTAGAGGTTAAATGTGTAGTGTTTCCGACTGATCTTATGAAATTACCTTTTAGGGAGTTTGGTTTAATTCTGAGAATGGATTGGTTAGTAGAACAGCAAGTTAGCTTAGACTATGACTCTAAGAGAGTAACCTTGAAAATGACTGAGGCTTGTGAGATCATTATGGTTGGGGAGCGATGGAACTATCTATCGAATGAAATCTCTACTATGGTCACCAAAAAATTAGTTCAAAAAGGGTGCGAGTCTTATCTAACCTATGTAATGGATGTGAATGCAAATAGTTTTGCTATAGATAGTATTCGAACAATTAGAGAATTCCCAAATGAATTTCCCTAGGAGCTAACAAGGTTACCTCTAGATCATAAGGCAGAATTCAAAATTGAGTTGTTGCTAGAAATTGTTCTAGTGTCCATTGCTTCCTACCACATGACACTTAAAAGCCTTAAAGAATTGAAAGTTCAACTGCAAGAACTGTTGAATCATGGGTTTATTAGGCCTGGTGTTTCTCCGTAGAGAGCTCCAATCTTGTTTTTTAAGAAGAAATATGGATCCCTTAGGCTATGCATTGGTTATCGATAGTTAAATAAATTGACCGTTAAGAATGAATATCCTCTGTCTAGAATCAATGACCTATTTGATCAATTCGAAGGTGTAATAATATTTTCCAAAAATCGATTTAAGGTCCGAGTGCTATCAATTAAAGGTGAATGAGATGGATGTGGCTAAAATCGCATTTAGGTCTCATTATGGTCATTGTGAGTTTCTTGTAATGTTTTTTGGATTAGCCAATGCTCCTGCCACCATCATAGATTCAATGAAACAAGTGTTCCAACTATTCATTAATCAATTCATCGTTGTATCTATCAACGACATTCTAGTTTACTCAAAAACTAATATTGAACACAAGGAACATCTTAGAAAAGTTTATCAAATCTTTTGAGAAAAGAAATTATATGCAAAACTGAGCAAATGTGAGTTTTGGCTTAAGAAAGTTTTGTTTTTAGGGCATATGGTATCTATAGAGGGTATTCGTGTAGATCCAAAAAAGATGGAGGCTATTCTGGAATGGAAACAACCCAAAATGTTTTTGAAATTCGAAGTTTCATAGAATTGTTAAAGGACTATGATTGTGTAATTGAATATCACCTTAGAAAAGCCAATATAGTGGCAGATGCTCTAAGTAGAAAACAGATGACCGATCTAAGAGCAATGTTTGTTAAGTTAAGTCCAGTGGATGATGGAGGCTTACTAGCTAAACTACAAATGAAACCCACCTTGGTTAGTGAGATTAAGGTTAAACAACCATTAGATGCGTCCTTATTGCCATGGATTCAGCAAGTGGATGATGACAAAACTGAGGATTTGGGGGTTTAATACAGATAGTATTCTATGCATCCAAGGGAGGTATTGTGTGCCGAATGATAAAGATCTCAAATAGTCTATACTTCGGGAAACGCATAGTAGCCCTTATGTCATGCATCCCGGAGGAAATAAGATGCATCGGGATTAAATGGAACTATATTGGTTGTTGAAACCATCTTTTTTGTTGAAAAATGGGGTCGAGTTTAAAACGAAAATGGAGTCACCGCCATTTTTTTGAGGTGTGATCGGGTCACCTTGAGATTGATCATTAAAACATTTTGATTTATTAAAACGATGATTTTGGCCTATAAAATTTGAGAAAACGGGTTCAGGAGTCAGTTATGCACGAGGAAGGATTAGCACTCTCGTGACGCCCAAAATTGGTACCGAATGATTGATTAACATCTTAATGTCGAAAATTTAAAAAGATTTTAAAATACGATCCTTTTTGTTTAAAAAGAACTTGAATGAATTAAATTGGATGCTGAGACCCGCTTATTTTGAAGAAGTAAAATGTCATGCCCAGTGAGTTAGGATACGATATTTCGAATTCTCGAAACTAAGCTTGTTTTTTTTTTTAATTTTAAAACTAGTGCCTTTAAATTCAAAAGGATATTCGGTCATTTGGGTCAAATGAAAAATCAGAACCCAGTAAGTTAGGGCACAATTTCTCAAAATTTCAAATACAGAATATTATCTTTATTTTTTAGAAATCCTTACCTCGAGATAACAAAACGTCACATCCAGTGAGTTAGGATACAACATTTTTGAATTCCCGAGAATAAGTTTTTTTTTATTTAACTAATATGCTTTGATTTAAAAAAAATAATTGGTTCTTTAAACTTGATGAAAAAAATCGAAACCCAATAAGTTAGGCACGATTTCTTTCGAATCTTAAAAAGCGGAGTATTTGCTTATTTCAAAACAAAAATCTCATATTCGGGTATGGCTAAACGTGAAAATCTCATATTTAAAGAATAATTATGCAACATAAATTTAATAAACTAATAAAGCATAAGGATCATGATAATAATAATAATAATAATAAAAAAATATGCATGCCGTAACAACATTACTAAAAAAAATGATATTAGTGAAGATAATAATAATAATTAATGCGATAATAGTATTAACAACAAAACAAATAATAATGATAATAAAAACACAATAAACCGAAAATACGAGCCTATTTAGAAATTCAAGAAGAAAAATAAAAATAAAAATAAAAATATATATTAATTAATTAATAAAACTAATATATGATAAATAAATAAAACAATTAATGAGATAAATAAATAAATAAATGAATAAGTGGGTAAATGAAACAAATATATGATATTAGATTTAAGGATTTTATAAGTAAAATAATATAAATTAATTAATTAATAAAACTAATATGGAATTTAGTTAAAAATAATGATGATGATGATAATAATAATAATAATAATAATAATAATAATAATATGTTAATAATAATAACAAAAATAATGAAATAAATAATCTAACATTTGAAAACATTTAAAAAATATCAATAATGAATAAATATCATAATGAAAGTGATAATAATAAAATAAAAAAGAAATAAGTAAAATCTATTAAAAATTCAATATTAAGTATATCAATTTAATAATAATAATAATAATAATAATAATAATAATAATAATAATAATATTAATATTAATATTAATATTAATATTAATAATAATAGTGATAATTAATAGTAAAAATAAAAGTAAGTAATAATAGTAATAATAATAATAATAATGGTAACAAAATAATAATAATAATATTAAAATTAATGATAATAATAAAATTAATAATAAACTATCAAAAATCACAAAAGAAATAAAAGAAGAGACGAAATTGAACTTAAAACCAAAATCCGGGGCAAACCTGAAAATAAATAAAAGAGGAAATGACCAAATCGAGTGCGCTAATAACAAGGAGGGATCGAAGGGGAAAAATATTCCTGCCCTCCAAAACGCAGCACTTTACTTGGGACTAAAATGAAATCAAATAAAAAATTTAGGGCAAAATTAAAAATAAAGGAAACTTAATCGCAGAACCAATAAAAAGCAGAAGGACCGATTTGGCAATAAGACCAATAAAGAAAAATGCGCGGATCCTGTGGCGGGTCGGGTACGCACGCAGGTCAAGAGGGAAAATGATGCCATTTTGGCGCTGATGGCCCTGGTGCAAAAGGACACCGTTTCGATGCCTTATAAAAGCCACTTTTTTTTTAAAAAAAAAATTCATTTCTCCTATCATTTAAAAAAAAAAAGCAAAATGCTCACTCCCCTCTCTCTCAAGCTCTCCGATTTCTGACCACAGGTCTGGTAAAAGATAAGTTTTTTTTTTTTTTTTACACTATATTAATAATGAATGTATATTTTAAAGAAAAGAAAAAGAACCCTTATATCTATATGAAAACAGAACCGATAAGCATGAAAAAACGGAAGAAAAAAAGAAAGAAAAAGGGAACCTTTTTTTGATCCGACTTCTGATTTCTTTTTGTATTGATGTTTTGTGTGTAAAAAAAATACAAATGTTTCCATCGTTTTATAGCCGAAACTAAAAGAAAAATACAGTATTATTTTGGTATTTCTCTTATGTTGTGCTATTTGCTGTCGTTGTTTGTCTCTTTTCGCAGGTACGGAGGAGTGTCCGGAGGCTGTTGACGTGGCGAGTACGGAGGCGCGGCACTGGAGGCTTACGGCGCACCCTAGCTAGGGCTTCCTTGCTCTTCTGATTCAGTTTAGGTTTTTGGGCTAATTGGGCCTGAGGTTTAATATTTGGGCTAGGGTTTTGGGTTTAGTTTATTTGGGCTGCTGTAAATTTTTTTTGTAATGGACTGTTTTAAAAATGGACTTTAATTTTATTTTTTGGTTTTTTAATTTGGTTAATGGGCCCGGGCAAATTGGGTTGATTACACTAGTGGCTTGGACTGAAACGAGAAATAATAGATTTTGTAGCTAAGTGCCTAACATGTTAGTATTCTGTTATAAAAGAAACGTGTCATTTGCCGATAACTTCGGTTGTACGAGAGACATATTTTTATTTGGCGGAACTATTTCCAAAGCGAGCAGCGAGTTATAAAGGCTAAATGCAGGGAGGCCATGTATGGTCTCGGAAGGTATTGCAAGAAATTAACAAGGCAAAGGCGTGGGCCAACACCATGCACACAGTTGTCACAATAGCGACAACCTATGGTTTCGTGTGACGAAGTTTAACAGACCAAGCCAATATATTACCAACAGGCAATATCGTTTCACCTGATAAATAGGACTTGCGACTGTGGGACGTTTGATGCACTTCGTTATCCATGCACTAATGCAATTGCAGCTTGTCAGAATCTCCGTTTGGATCCCATGAGATATGTCGACGAAGTGCATAAAATAGAAAACATGTACAATGTGTGGAGACACGTATTCCCACCAATCCTAGATGAACGTAAGTGTCCGTCTGTATCGCTTGCTCCATTTAAGCCGTTACTGGATGGAGAATTGCATCACAAACCGAAAGGTCGACTTTGCTCGAGTAGAATACTTAATAATATGGATATCCAGGAAAGAACGAACCAACGAAATTTGTGTGGATGGTATAGGAACCCAGGTCATACAATTCGATCATGTCCAAACCAAAATAGTTGATAATTGCTGTAATGAAACGATGTTGCATTATTTCTATTCGCCTTATTCAAACGAACTTATATTTTATTAAAAATATAAAATTAATTTACAATTAAAATATTAAAAACAATTTTTTTATTAAATGAAACAATATAGAAACAACGTTTACAAATATATTAGAAAAAACAATATATATGCCGGTCAGAATCAGTGCCACATGGGGGTGGACGACGATTATGCGCTGGATTCCTCCTTGGTTGTTTCGGCGGGGGTTGTGGTTGCTCGGTTGTGGGTGTTGGGAGGATGACCCACCTTGGTAGAATAAATAATGTAAAGGTGTTTGCATCACCCACAGCGGAGGTGTTTGAATCCCATAAGGCGATGGGGAATGGTAATGAGATGAGCTCACCGACGGTGCTTCGTGTGATCCCTCCGGCGACGATGGCCTATATATCATCATTTGAGTTGTCGGAGTCATTGGGAAAGGAGATGCACCGGGCCATGCATTCCAACCTGCCATAAGACTGGGAAAAGAAAACATATAAGGGTTAGGATACATATAAGGGCTAGGATACGCACCTGACATAATCTGAAAGGATTGTGATTTGGGTGTCGTCGATTGAGGTATTGGGCTCGGTGATTGTGTGGGTATTATTGATGGGCCCGGTGATTGTGTGGGCGCTGTCGATGGGTCCGTCCCATTATCCTTTCTCTTTGGATTTAAAGGGCCGTCGTTCCCTTTCTACATGGATTTGCTGACGCCTCTGCTCTTCCGACTGCAAATATGGCTTGCCATGGATCCTAAACCATGGCATGTAATCTGGGGTGCACACTAACTCTAGGACGATGATCGGTTCGCGATCAGGTATATGATCATACCGGTTTTCCCAAATTTCGATATATTCGGACCAGAATACCTACCAATTCGTATTCGTTTGTTGCAAGTCCATTCTGTGCTGGTCATCGAGCACCTCAGGAATCGGTTGTCGGAATCCAATTTGTCTTAACACTCTATCCGTCTAGTGCATCTCGACAATAACATAGTTGACCAATGGGACCTTAACATGTCAAATGTTCGGATTTTGAAAGAATTTTTCCAGAATTACTGTCCATATTGTTGGATCCTCGTATGGTGTCCATTGAAACTATATGAACGAGATAAAAATATTAGTTATATACATAATAATAAATACTAAGTACTAAGTACTAAATATGAAACGACTATTTTATGTATGTATATTTTATTTAATACTTACTTGCACTTTCGACCGTTGTCTAATAGAAGCCGTATATCTTCAAGAGCAGTAGGTATTCCAATATAACTCGCCAGATGGTTCCACCAAATTAAATAAATTTTCAGCACTCAATTTTATTTTAAATCTATAGAATAATTATAAAATCAAATAAAAATTGTACCTCGTTATGAGTGAGAATGTATATGGGTGGTTCACTCAAGGATATAAAAATGGAAAGCGAAACCAATCTCATGATTGTAGTAGTGATAGGCAACCTCCGATTTTGGCTTTGTTTGGTCGCGTCGCCCAACACATCTCCCGGTACAATGTTGCCAACACGGTAGGCCCCCAATTAAGTTCGCCAGCTGCTCTAAAATTAACTAGTTTCAGCAGCCACCTCAAATTACGAGGTTTCGTGACAAGTCCAGCATCAGATAACCTCCAATCATCTCAATGATGTATGCCCGAGCATATCGTATTCTTTCAACTTCAGTCGAATCATTCCCTGGCTCCGGAAATGTGTCTCGTAACCAGCCCATCTCAATCTGACCTCCATAAATATTATCCAGAATCGCACCCAAAAGATCGTAACATATGATTCCCCAATCAGTAGATTGAATGGACCCGGTGAGTGCGGACCCATCCACCGGCAATCCTAATTGTAACTGGACGTCCTCCAAAGCGATAGTACACTCTCTGCATAGAAGATGGAATGTGTGCGTCTAAGGTCTCAACCTCTTTATTAACGCGCTGATGAGTTTCGGGTCCAACTTGCACCCCCGGCCTATAGTGATCGCGTGCCAAAAGCCTGCTTCCCTTAAGTAATTTTCTATCAACGGTGATGGTGGATCATATTACGAATATAATATTGTAACACCCGATCTACAGACTGTTATAAAAAATTATAAAATATAAATTAATTAAAATTACATAAATGAAAAAATATTAAATAATATTAAAAAATTAAAATTAATTAAAATTACATAAATTAAAAAATATTAAATAATATTCAACATTTAAAATAAACGGTTACCATTTTTATTTGTTCGACGGAGATATATTTATGATCGAGACTTAATTAATTCCTCAGTCATTGCTAACATGATCAAATATTTTTGAAATTTTTTAAAAAATAATATTAATTTAAAAAATAAAGTAAATAACAATTATAAAGAGCTTTGAGAAATTTAATGAGAAATTTGAGAGCTTTAGGGAGAATTTTTAGAGATTTTTGGCTAAAATTTGAAGAAATTAAGTGTGAAATATATACGAAGTGGGGTTTTATAGTTTTTATTTTGACCATTGGACCTCCCAACGATAAAAAAAATTCAAAAAAATAGCCGTTGTTACTAGCAAAGCGCGCCTTTGGGGGAACATTTTGTGCCACGTCAGCAAAATGCGTTCACGTAGGCCCGATTTGCTGACGTGGCACAAAGCGCTCCCTAGGGGCGCTCTTTGTTGGATTTCCCCCCTAAAACGTGGCCACATAGGTGTGTTTTGTTAGAACTGACTCTTTTCCATAAATAATATATTAATTAGTCTATTTTCGTAATTTTATTTAAAAATAGACTTTTTTTGTTTAAGGAATAGTAGAATTGTGAATTATCTATTTAGATTTATTATGTCAGTACAGCGTATGCATGAAGGGAGAAAGAGAATTGATGATAAAGGAAATGTGTAGGGCCACGGAGAGTTAGGGGCCAATAATGTTTGTTCAACATAAGAGACCATAGTCAAAGAAAGACGCATGACGACATCTATTACAAAGCTGTCGCCCAATTCACAATCATATTACTTAATTAATTTGAATAAAGAATGATTTTGGTTTTTTTATTATAAAAATTGAAATATAAAAATATGTGAAAAAAACACTAGAAAATTATTGTAAAATTAAAAGTTGAAAATAAAAATTTTAAAATTTAAATTAGTTTAAACCCATATTAGTTTAAAATATATTATCTTTTTCAACCATATAAAATATCTTACCCTAGGAAATTCTTATTTGATTTCTTTATCTTCTATCTTAATCTTCTTCAATCCATCATTACAAATTACTTAAACAATAATAACAAATTGAATATTTGTATAACATTATTATTATAATAACAATTAGAAAAACAGCGTAAAGTAAATCATACTATTATTAAATGAAGCTTTCTTAATACACAATAATAGGGAAAGTGAACGAGCAAATTTAGTATAATATGTATTATAAACTAAATAAATGTATGAAGTGATGAATGAATATTATAAATGTATGAAGTTGAAATAGAAAATAAAATTATAGATAAAAATATAAATATTTCAACTTAAGTTTATTTATATAAGTGTCTTTATGTTTTGAAAATTTGTCGCTCCATTCATAATATCAAAGATTCTTTTATATGCAACCTTTTCTATTTAGGTAATTGAAGAATTTTTTTTTCAAAGGAAGTATCTAAAATTTTATTTTGTTATCATTTTAAATAACAACAGTTAACACTAGTTGAAAAAACTTCACACAATCAAATTATGACCAGTGTAATTTTAATTAAATAAAATATTTAAAATTAAAATTCAATAAAAATAAATTTAAAAATACTCTCCTTTAATCTTCATCTTCATCTTCTCTACAAAGAAAAACCTCCATTTCCAATACTAAAAACTCAAAATAGAAAGAAAAACGACAACCCTCATTTTATCCATTTTGAAGCCATGTAGGTTTGGTTTTATGAGGCTTTTGATGAAGGAAGGGGAAAGAAAGAGGGATATGAAATTTTTATTTTTAATTTTTATGTATTTAATTAAAAATGACATGTGGTATAATTGGATTGGTTTGTATGTTGTATTTAATGAGAGTCAACTATTAGTACTTAAAATGATAAAGAGAATAAAACTTTAAAGTTAATTTGATTAAAGAAAACCTTCAAGTATCTAACTATGAAGTTTTAGGTAGTTTAAGTACTTTTATAAGATTATTTTAAATTCATATTAAGTTTCATTGATTATATTTATCATGATTATTAATACATTGTGCACATGGTTGTGCTTTTATTTTTAATGAGTTAATTAATAAAGTAAAGGTATTCCAAAATTTGGTTTGTGTCAGATTTACAAGTAATGTTCTTCCCCATAGTTTGATCCTTAGATATCCCTCATTATCAGGTAAGTTTTGACTATACATTTAAAATAATCATTTAAAAATGCTTAGATTAAATTTCTTAAATATAATTAATTTCATATGATACACGCCTGGGTAAAAAAATAATGTTACACTTTTAAAAAATTTATATAACAATAAAATATTTTGATTAAAATAATAACTACCCGTTTGTTGCTTTGAGGTGACTATAATTTTATAATTTGATAACTGTTGATAAAGAAATTAATCAAATTGTTCATTTTTCCCTTAAAATTAAAAGAATGCTCTCATTTTCTTTTCTTTTTTAATTTTTAATTATTATTTTTATATCGTCTCCCTTCTAACCTAAAAACCCTAACCTTCACCTCCCTGAAAGATGTTGTTGCTTCCTCCATCAAACCATTGTTGATGAGAGTTGTCCTGTCAAAGAACAATGCTGAGAGATGCTTCCTTTTTCTCCTTATTTTCCTTGTTTCCTTCTCTTTACTCACAATCGCTGCTTCTCACTATTGACGTTGTAATTGTCCAACGTCTCTTTCGACATCAAAATTATCAAACCAAATCCACCAAAATAAAGCCAAAAAGCCTCCTTCCAAATTTACAAGATTAAATTTCTCAAAAAAAAAAACCCTAAAAAATTATGAGATTAATCTCAAAGCTTCAAAATTTCCATACTTTGATATTCTTATTACATTACTTTTGAGCTTATCAGTGATGATTTGACGGAAGCACCATGACATCTTTAAGGGCTGTCAACAATTAAAAACCTTAAATTAGAAAGGAGAAAAAAAAGAGAGGACAAATAAAAATTCAATGGAAAAAAAAATTAAAAATGAATTTAACAATGACCAATTTAATCAATTTCTTTAACGTTAGTGATTAAATTAACAAAAATAAAAATTAAATTGACCAAAATAAAAACGTGACTAATGAGATAGCTCAACTAATAATAAAAGTTGAGATGTTAAAATTATAATATTTTTGAGCAAAATACTTGAAATAATAAAATAAAAGTTATAAAGTAACACTAATTTAAACAAATTTTAAATATAATCAAAATTTATAATATAATTAAAGTTTTAAAGCATAATATGTTTCCAGACATTTGATTTAATTAATGCAAATCATGCTTTATTGAAAATGGGTTAAAGTGGTATTGAGATGCCCATTTGCTTTGATTGGGTTTTAAAGTGGGTTGGACTTTCAATTGGGTTCTGGACCCAATTAGCCTTTGCTCAAATTTGTTCCTTCTTTTTCCTGCCATTCTTCGCTGCACCTTTCATCTATTATATTATTTGTTATTATTACTCGTTGGTTTGAACACCTTTTGAATCAAATTTTAAAAACCATTTTAAAAAATAAAACCGAATTTAAAAAAAGAAGCAGCATGAGGTACAGTAAAAATATTTCAACATTAATATCCACCACTCCCTAATTTCATCCTTTTAATCTTATTTTGATTTATAATTTAAGTGGACAACAAACTAATTAAATATAAATATAACTTAAAATATACAACAATTACATATCAAATCAAAGAGAATGAGATTGTATGAAACTGTAATTTCATGTCATTCTTATTCCTTTCTAATAAGAGAATAACAAATCGATTTTTCTCTTGAGTTTTAGCTTTTTCTTTTCTCTTTGAAAATAATTCAAATCCAATTAAAAATTCTAAAAGTTAGAAGAAAAAATTTGATTTGTCATTTTACTATTGGAAAGGAATAGGGATCACGTGAAATAACAGTTTTATGCAATTCCCTCCTAAAAAGAAAATAGAGAGAACACAAATATCTAACAATATAGTATATGAAGATAAAAGAGTAAGTCATCATAATTGCATTATTATTTGAGGATAGTAAAGCAAATACAAACATAAGGCATAGAAAGGAAGAATCATATCAAATTTTGTAATACATGATGTAAGGTAGATGTTGAAGCCTATAAACTGATGCCATTACCTGGAATAGAGTTCGGTAAAGTAATTTTTGTCTTGTGGAGTTATGAAAAACGTTTGTGTGAATTTTATTCTTAAGCATTGTGTAACGAGATGCCATAACTAAGATAATCATAAGATACCATTGACAGTACAATGAAACCTTTCTCAGAAAACACACACTGTCTCTCGAGGATCAATAGTTGTTGCCTCCGTTGTATAATCCTCTAAGCCATAGATTGTACCTTTCACCTGCTCAAAAGCAAATATAATATGATTGTCGAAACTATTTTTAAAGTTGATTAAAAAACAGGGATCGACTTTAAAAAACTAAAATGGAGTCGCCACCAATCCCTTTTTCCTTAGGTGTGATTGGATCACCTTATAAAATATTTTATTTCAAAACATTGATTTTGGTCCACGAAATACAAGAAAACGGGTTCGGGAGTCGGTTACGTATGAGGAAGGATTAGCACCCTCATAACGCCCAAAAATTGGTACCTAATTGATAAAATCATGTCCTAATGTTGAAAATTTGAAAAATTTTAAAATATGATCCTTTTATTAGAAAGAAAACCAAGCCTTACCCATATCAAAGAAATAAAATGTTATACCTAGTAAGTTAGGATATAACATCTCATGGCTTCGAAACTAGGCTCACCTTTTATTTAGAAAATTCTTATCTCGAGACACAAAACATCATATCCAGTAAGTTAGGATATAACTTTTTGAATTCCCGAGAATAAGTTTTAATTTGGAAATTTATAAATTTTGATTTTAAAAGAAGAGGGATATCTAATATTTTAAGTTCAACGATAAAAATCGAAACCCAGTGAGTTAGGGCACAATTTTTCTCGAAACCCCCAAATATTAGATATCACCGTATTTTTTAAACTATTTGAATAAAATGCGTCAATTCAAAAGGTGTTTTTTTTTATAAAATAATGGTTTGAGTGAGAAATTACAACATACATATTTAATAGCAATTCTACATCACTATAAATTATATTAACAATAAATAATAAAGGAACAATATAACATGAATAAATAAATAAAGAACCATGTTAAGCAATAATAAACGTTAAAAGAACATAAATAAATAAACATGGAATATAAAATAAGTAGCGATAATTAAGATTTTCACGAAATAACAAAATCAAACGAAAAGGAATGATATATTTAAACATTGAATGAATATTATGACAAAAAAGGGAATATGATGATTTATAAAATGATTATATATATAATATTTTAAATGAAATAAAAAAATTTAAAGCATATAAAAAATAAGAATATTTAAGAATAAGATTTTTTAAAAACCCTAATCGCTAAGAGTGCTCTCCAGAGAGTCTTAGAGAAAACAGCAACTATTGTGGCTTGGGATGGCGGAGATCGGTGGTGATGAGGGGGTAGAAAGGGAGGAGATTTCCCTTCTTGCTGAAGAATTGATAAAATTATCAGTAAAAGGGATCAGTTGTTACTCCAAGTGATAAGCCAACTCTGATCTGTTCACTATGGACAACAAAGTTATACAATCCAGAAAGTTTTACAGCCCAGATGAAGAGTATTTGGAAGACAAAAAAGAAGTTTGAATTCAAGTCAGCAGGTCAGAATTTGTTTTTAATTATTTTGATTTGGAAGAAGACTTAGAGATGATTCTGGAGGGGAGACCGTGGTTGTTTCGGAAGAATCTGGTTCTTTTTTACAGATTATTACAGCCAATTGAGAGATCACAAATCAGGTTAACTTCTTCCCCTTTTTGGTTAAAGTTAGTAGGTTGTTCCCCTGAATTTGATAAAAAAGATCTACTTCATGCAATAGGAGTTTCTTTTGGTGGAGTTGTCAGATCTGAAATTAATGAAGAAGTATGCCGTCTTAGAATTAATCTTGATGTTAAAAAACCCCTTAGACGTGACATCTTTGTTTCTACAGGAAATTCAAATAAGTTAAGGGTCCCTTTTAAGTATGAAAAGTTACCAATTTTCTATTTTGGGTGTGGAAGAATGGGTCATGATCTTGAAGATTGCCAATTGTTAGACCTTGAAAGGAAAAATAAAGTCAAAACCGATCCACCTTTTTCATTGGCTCTAAAAGCAGAATCAACCTTAGTTGGGAAAGAGTGTGTGAAACTTAATGCTTTATCTAGAATTGGAAGAAAGCAATGCAGTTATATAGGTGAGGAGGGGGGCCATTTTTCAAGGAGGAAGATAGGAGACATGGACTTCTTAAATGAGGAAAACCAGAAGAGAATTGATTTCCAAAATAAGGATGAAAGGCCTTCGGGACAGGAAGAAATTAATTCTACAGAAGCTGATTTGTCTCAAGAGGAAAGTCATAGAGAATCAAATAATCAAATTTGTGCAAAGAGAATCGGATGGAAGAGATTGGAAAGAGTACAGTCAATGTCAATGATGGAAACGAAAGGAGATATAAAAAGTGAAAATCTTCAGAAATTGTTTTGGAAAATCAGAGCAGAGAAAGTCTTGATGTTGGTCTAAAGAGAATGAAGATAGAAGGAAAAATGGTTTGTGAAGGGGATTTTTCAGTTGATAAAGTTGATGAAACGGACAGGGGGTGATAATTTCCAAACTAAAAGATCGGCGGCTACCAGTTGGCAAGCCGACCGGGTGCAATGAAATGCATAAGTTGGAATGTCCATGGATTGGGGAGTCCACGGGTTACTAGGAGGCTGCGTAATTTCTTAAAGCAGCAGAATCCTCAAATGGTCTTCTTAATGGAGACTAAAATTGACAGGAAACAAATGGAAAAAGTTAGGGTGAGGTGTGGTTTTTTAAATGGGATTGATATTGATGCGAATGGTACACGGGGCGGGTTAAGTTTAGCATGGAAAGAAGATCTTTCGGTTTCTTTAAAGAGCTTTTCAACTAATCACATTGATGTCATGGTCAGAGATGAAAATTTAAATGCAAACTGGCGTTTTATAGGATTCTATGGTTCTCCCTACGGACATAATAAAGATGATTCATGAAATTTGTTACGAAAGTTGGGGGAAGATAAAAACCATCCATGGATAGTATGTGGGGATTTTAACGAGATCTTGTTTTCTACTTAGAAGAAGGGAGGGATTCCACGTGAGAAAAAGAAGATGGAGTCATTCAGAGAAGCATTAGAAGATTGTCAGCTTGAAAACTTAGGATTTTTGGGGGTATGGTTCACTTGGGAATGAGGAAATTTTGCAGCAACAAATATTAGAGAAAGATTAGATAGAGGAGTTGAGAATGAAAGATAGAGAACTCTTTTCCAATAGGTATGATTTATCATCTCCCTCATTCGATGTCGGATCATTGTCCTCTTCTTATTAATACAATGAGTGAAAGAACCAGATCTAGAACTTCACAGTTTAAGTTTGAGGCCTGGTGGGTCACAGAAGAATCTTTTGAGACAATAGTTAGACAATCTTGGGAATCAACTTTAGGATCAATTATGACGAAATTAGAAAATCTACAGAAGAATCTTATAGAATGGGAACGTTTAATAAAAATGGGGAAAGAGGGGCTAAAGAAGAAGTTGTCCAAAGATTTTGAATTGCTGATGACAGAAGATAGAGATGATGACACATTAGAAAGGATTATTGACACCAGGATGCGATTGAATATGGAAATTGATAGGGACGAAATTTATTGGGAGCAGAGAGCTAGAGCCAATTGGCTTATGGCGAGAGATAAAAATTCAGCATTCTTCCATAAATACGCATCAGCACGAAAGATGATGAACACGATTACTTGATTAGAACTGGAAAATAGAAGGGAGACTACGGAGGAGAATGAGATTGTTGAATCAACATATTCTTTTTTTAGAAGTCTTTTCATGTCTAGAGGAGTTGGTGATTTTTCTCATTTACTCCAAGGCATTGAGAAGAAAATTTCTTCAAGTATAAACGCTTTGCTTTTATATGTTTTCACAGAAGAAGAGGTGTTTTCAGCTTTAAAAGATATGGGGCCAACTAAAGCACCAGGACCTGATGGGTTTCCAGCAATGTTTTTTAAAAAATATTGGCATATTGTGGGTAAGGATGTTATTTCTTTTTGTTTGGGAATTTTGAACAATGGTCAGATTTTTGGTCAACTGAATTCTACGGATATTGTGCTTATACCAAAGATTCAAAATCCCAGTAACCTATCAAGTTTTAGGCCAATCAGTTTATGCACAGTCCTTTATAAAGTTGTGGCTAAGGAAGTTGCTAACAGACTTCAAGGAGTAATGGGAATGTGTATCGACGAATCACAAAGTGCTTTTGTTCCAGGCAGATTAATTTCTGATAACACCTTAGTGGCGTACGAGATGTTGCATATGTTTCGTAGAAAGCGAATAGGGAATAAGGGGTTCATGGCAGTAAAGCTTGATATGAGTAAGGCATATGACATGGTCGAATGGGCTTTTATTAGGAAGTTATGCTGAAAATGGGGTTTGACAAAAAGTGGGTGGAGTTAATTCTAAAATGCATCACTATTGCATCTTTTGCTGTTAATGTTAATGGGATCAGGGAGAATCTTTTCAAGCTACTAGGGGATTGAGACAAGGGGATCCCTTAAGTCCATCTCTCTTTCTATTTTGCAGTGAAGGATTATCAGCTTTGATGAAGATGGTGTAGAAAGAAGGTGGGATAATAGGGGCAAAAGCAAGTCAGAGTGGACCAACGATTACACATTTACTGTTTGCAGATGATTGCATCCTCTTTGGAGAAGCAACAAGAAAGTGATCTAGGATGTTTAAAGGGATTCTGAAAGACTATGGTGACTGCTCAGGCCAATGTGTACATTTTAGCAAATCCTCAATTTTTTCTCAGTTCAAACACAATTGAAGTAAGAAAGGAAGAAGTGCGGGGAATTCTGGGAGTGAGACCATCAACAAATATGGAAAAATATTTAGGTCTCCCAAGTTTGGTTGGCAGACGCAAAAAAAGACTCTTTTCAAGCTCTTAAAGAAAAGTTTATACTCAGAATCAAAGGATGGTGCACTAGGTTTTTATCTCAAGGCGAAAAGAGGTATTTATAAAAGCAGTTTTTCAAGCCATTCCTACATATGCTATGTCATGCTTTCTACTACCAAATTCTTTTTGCGATGAACTTGAGAAAACTATTGCAAGATTTTGGTGGCAAAAGAGTTATGGAAGGCAGGGTATTTATTGGTGTCAATGGAAGAACATGTGCTGTTTAAAGGAGGATGGTGGAATGGGTTTCAAGAGTTTGGCCAAATTTAATGTGGCATTATTGGCAAAACAAGGCTGGTGTTTTATGAATAATCCAGATTCCTTAGCAGCGAGGGTTTATAAAGCTAAATATTTCTCGAATACAACTTTCATTAACTCTAGCTTGGGGAATAACAATTCATTTACATGGAAAAGTATATAGGCCGCTAGAGGGGTGTTAAAGGAGGGTCTTTGTTGGAAGGTGGGTAATGGTTCAGAAATCTCTGTTTTAAATGATGCTTGGGTACTAGATTTACAAAATTCCAGATTAAGCTTTCATGTTAACAGTTTTAATGATTTTAAAGTGGCCGATTTGATTGATCATAGCAGTAGGAAATGGAGAAATGAGGTGTTAGAGGCTACCTTTTCGGAGTTCATAGTTGAGAAGATTCTGCGATCCCATTAGCAAAAGTACCGAATGATGATGTGTTGGCCTGGAGCGGGGAGCCCTCGGAAGAATTCTCTGTACAAAGCGCCTACAAACTATTACAATATATCGAAGTGGATCCTACGGCTTATGCCTTACAAACAGTCTACAAGAATTTTTACAAAAAGCTCTGGTCACTCAATCTACCTTCTAAGATCTAAATTACAACTTGGAAAATCTCATGGAATTATCTCCCTACGAGAGTTAACATGCACCACAGGAGGCTGTCGAACATTCTACTTTGTCCTCGTTGCGGAGTAGGAGCAGAGGATATAAACCATTTATTCCAGGAATGTCCTGTGTCATTAGAAATTTGGAAGCAGTTATCTCTTCTAGATTTCTTTAAGAATTCGGATATGGGGTTTAAGGAATGGCTTACCCGGGTTTTTGAGGAGTGCACCCCTAGATAGTGTAGACTGTTTTGTTGTACCTTGTGGGCTATTTGGGGCGAAAGGAATAAGGGTGTTCATGAGAGAATTCAGAGACCTGTGGAGGAAACAGTAAAATTCATCAGAGATTACATCCTTGAACTAGATATGGTTGAAAATGTAACAAGAACGAAAAAAGTTTAGGTTAAGGAAAGAAAATGGAAACCCCCTTCAGAGCAGTTCGTCAAGATAAACTTTGATGCAGTGTTCGATAGTTCTTTGGGTCGAGCAACAGTGGGTGTCGTGGCTAGAGATAAAAAAGGATCAGTCTTGCTCTCACTCTCAACGATACATGAAAACGTTCCATCTGCCTTTGCAGCTGAGACAATCACTTGTAGCGTGGCGGTGAGCATCGGAGTCGACATGCGTTGGGGAAAAACAGTTATCGAAGGTGATGCATTGACAGTAATAAAGAAATGCAGAAAACAAATGATAGATAGATCAATGATAGGGGCCATTATTCATGATATTCAGCAGTTACAAAAAAAGTTTGAGATCTGTCTTTTTGAGCATATATCAAGAGAATCAAACAACTTAGCCCATATTTTAGCCACAGAAACTCTAAAATCGTTGAGAGAGTTTTACCTGGTTGGGGGAGTTCCGGAGTTTGCCAAACACCAGATCGTCAAGGAGACAGGGGTGGACTAATATGACTGAGGTTTTGTTTGTGAAGAGAAGAAGGGGTAAAGAGAGGGAAGACGTTATTGAGTAAGCAGATCTAGAAATGGAATAGATGAGCAGATAGGGACCATGAACCGTGTTTCTAAGAAGATGAGGGATCTAAGGTGATGTGGAGAATCGTTTTGTAGAAGCTTTACTAATGGGTGATTTGACGATTGAAGGGTTGTTGACTGGGGGGTTCAAAGCATGAGAGGAGCGGATGAGGGAGGGGCCAGAATGTACGAAGGAAAGGAAGATGGAAATGGTGAGGAGATGGCCATCGGGTAACGCAAAAGGGTAGTAGACGCATTAAACCTTTGGAAATGATGATTCGCCTTAATTACTAAATCGACAGACATGATAGGTCTACAAGTGATGATGGAATCTGATTGGGCAAATGAACAGTGATTTTTGAATTTTAAATTTTTCAGGATATTTAGGTTTTGTGAAGTTTTCGGGCCATGGTATTTGAGGTTTATTTTGTTCTGTTTTTTTGTTTTATTTTTTGGGCCATGTTCTTACGGACCAAAGTTTTGTTTTGTAAGATGTTTTAGTAATTATAAAAGCCCAATCGATTTATGTTTCAAAAAAAAAGAATATTTATAACAAATACATAATTTAATAATTTAATACATATATAAATGATTATATATAATAAAAACAATTAGTAAACAATATATAATAATTTTATATAAAACATATATATAATATACTAATCATAAAATTACATATATAATATAAACAATATAAATGAAAAATGTTATATAATATAAATAAAATTTATAATAAAATTTCAAAAAAATGTATGGTATAATATAATACTATATAATATAAAAAATTTAAAATATATAATACAATATTTAGTTATAAAATAATAGGTAATATATAAATAAGTAAACTAAATAAAATAATAAATAGTAATAATTCAATATTTATAAAATAATATGTATTTAAGAAAAACTATATACAAAAAATTTTATACTATTAATGATTAATATACAAATAGTAAAAGAAAAAAATTAAATATAATAAAACGATTTAATATAATGTTAAAATAATAAAAAAATTATCATAAAATAAAAAGGTTTTAAAAATAAATAAAGAAATAAATAAAAAAATCTAAAAAAATAAAATGTAAAAGGATCAAATCAAAACACACGTCACATCTTAGGGACTTATTAGGCAATTATACCTTGTCTCCTAAACGACGCCGTTCTGATATTGGCCTTTAAGTAGCCCGAAGGATTAAATTGCAATAGAATATAAGTTTTAGGGCTAAATTAAAAAAAATAAAAAAAATTATTCTGACATAATTGTAAGTTAGCAAAAATGCGGAAGGGCCTATAGGGCAATTAGACCTTTAAACAAAAACATGCGGATCCTCCTCGGGTTTTTTCGCGTCAATGCGCGGATCCTCCCTTAAAACAACTTTGTTTTATGCTTATTGGATTAAGCAAAAACGACGCCGTTTCTATTTAGCTATATAAGCTAAAAAAGTTGGCCAAAAAATCATTTTAATTCCCCTTAAAAAACAAAACAAAACAAAACAGAGGCTTCCCCGAAGGCTCTCTCTATGGCGATTTCCGGTCAGATTCCGGCGTGGGCTCTGATGTCCGACCCCCACAGACGGTGGCCGGGGGTCAACAACTCCGTTTTTTAAAACGCGATTTCAAAACGTGATATTCTTTTGTATATTTTTAAACAGTTTATATATATAACATGCATAGATAAAAAAAAAGTGAAAATGAACGAAATATAAAAAAATCACCTCTGCTTTTTTTTATTAATCTCTGTATAATCTCAATGCATTTTTGCTTGTATATTTCTCTCTGTATTCGTGTGTTCTTGTTTTACAGATTTCTGGGATTTTTATAACCCGAAATAAAATTAAAAAAAAAGAAATATACATTCTGTCCATATTTGTTGCTATTTTCTTTCCTTTTGCTACGATGTTCTTTCCTTATTTCGCAGGTGAGTGACGAGGATCTCAGCGGTGGGGCGTAGTTCGCGCGGATTGCGGCGCGATCGAAGGTTGGACGAGATTGCTTGACACTTGGGCGCCTAGGGTTTTTGGGGTGTGAAGAAAGGCTATTGGGGCGCTTGCGGCGCAATGGAAACCTAGGGTTTCCTGCGTCCGCAAGCATTTGGGTCACTTGGGCCAGTTTAGGTGTTGGGTTTGGGTCTATTTAGGTATAGGTCTTAGGGTGTAATTGGGCTACGGGTTTGGTTATATTTGGGCTTTGAGGATTGATTTTGTAAAATGGACTATAAAAAAAAATAAACTTGGACATTTATTTTTATTTTATTTTTGTTTTAGTTTGTTTCATGGGCCCAGGCAAAATGGGCCTCTTACAATGATCAAATATGATATATTTGTAGCAAATGTTAATTGAGCTATTGATGCGATCACAAACAACCAAGTATTACTATTGTATCATACTCGGTTATAAGTCGATTTTCGTTTATGTAATATCTAGTTTTCGTTTATGTATAATCAGGGGATCTAGGGCGCCGACAAGGGCTAGCTCTAAAATGTATAATTGTTATTTAAGCTTTAAATTTTTTAAAATTTTAAATTAGTAAAGGTAAAATTACATTTTGACCTCTAAAATTATCAAAATTCAATTTAATCCTTTAAAAATTATAAATATATAAATTATAAAAAATTAAAATTTCATCCATCCCCTATAGAATTGGCTTCGCCTGATCAATCGCATAAAAGCTATTAAACCCCAAAAGCCTCGTTTGCGTTTCACTTCCACAATCCTTTGGGATTGTTTTATCTTCACACCATTTGTTTTTTTTTTTCTTTTGTATTGTCTTTCAGTTCGTATCCAGTTTCTAAAATTTCCTCTCCCTTCCTTCTTTGGCCTTCTCTTTGTTGTTTCAGGCAGTCTCTGCACTCTATTAGTTCTTTTATTTTCACCTTTGCTCCTTCCGTGACATCTTCATTGGTTTTCGGGTCTTTTTATTCATATATATGCATAATTTTTTACCTGAAATTCCTCGCAAACCAACTCCATAAAAAAGTGTCCAAAGAGAAGTGAAGAACTAAGTCAATGGGTTCGTTACCTTACCTCTTAAGTGTTTGGACGAGGTGGTAGTGAAGCATATTCCTGAGACTTTGCAAGATGATTAAGTGAAAGAAAGAAAGAGTTTGAGCTTTTGAGTGAACACTTAGCTATAAACATGGCTACCATTTATGAGGATCTTTTGTTTTCTTCCACTAGAAGGTGTCTTCTTGAGTATAGTTTCTTTAGTTCTTCCTTTCCATTAACTTGGGTATGCGAATGCAACGTATAAGGAGGAAACGTGAAGGTGGCCGTGTAATGGAGTGTCAGGTCCTAACGATAATGCCACATGTTCGACATATGTAAAGTTTTCAGGGTCTTAATGGAGTGATAGGTGCTAACGTTAATGCTCCATGTTCGACAAGTTTAAAGTTTTGGTGGATTCTTGCCTTGTTTTCATTATTCCATTAAGGAAAAACTCCAGTTCAAGGGTCCAGATTCGCCTACCTAAAAGGCCTTGAAAGATGTGTGGGATTGGTTTTCTATTTATGACGTGGGTAAAAAGAAGAGTTTTGCGCTAGTTAAAAAAGACTTGTATACGTGTCAAAAGATAAGAGCCTTCCTTTTAACTATAGTAGTTTGGATCATTGTTCATTACTTTTTTTATTTCCATTTTTTTATTCACATTCCGTCTTTTCTTCTTTCTTTTGTAGTCTTTTTAACGAATATGTTACTATTACAAATTTTATGGAAATAGTTGAGGGTTTTAAATTATTTAACAAAATGTATCAACATGTTTGGTCGGAGGGAATTAGCAATGTAATATAATCCAATTTAGTGGCCCATCACTAAATCATTGCTTGGTCAATTGTAATAAGTTATTATGGTCCTTTTTGAATATGAGTTTAGTCAAGGATGAGGCAGGATATCATTCGGTGGGCATGGGGGAATAACAAATTAGCCCAATGTTTCAATTTTACCATCGCTATTCTCTTTTTTTTTTTTTTGAAATCCCCAACGGATCTTTTCCTTTTTTTTTCATGCTTCTTCCCTCCATTGTAATCATGAACAAATCTCCAACATCTCTTTTTCACTTAATTTAAACCTTAAAATAAAATACCTGAGTCTATTTTTCAGTCTCGAAATTTGACCTCCTCACTCAACCCGATAGCCCCTTTCAGTCTCTTGGCTTGCTTGCTCCACCCACAATTGAGCCTCTAATGCCGATTTAACTATATGTTCTTCCCTCCCTCTGTCCCCCCCTCTCTCTCGCTCTTTGTTTCTTTTTCATTTTTTAAAAATATTTTTGATACTTTATTTTCTTGAGATTCAAAAATATATATCTTTGAGCATGACTTTGCACGTTGTGCCATTTCTGGGTTTTGAGTTAGTTTTCTACAAAAGAGTATAATTTCTTTATTAATTGTAATGTGCTAAACTGCTAATTAAATTTATCAACTTCAATCTTAATAGAAAAATATTTTCAAATTGGCTTTCAAAATCATAATAATTTATTTGGTTATGGTATTCAAGTTCAATCTCTAGCTTAATAAATTAGATCATTCTCGTACCATGTTTCAAATCATTTGGTTATAGTGCTTTGAAATAATATATATTTTTATTTCATGTTCAAAGAGTTTTTTTTTTTTTTTTTTTGCTTTATTTGTCATCTGTTATGAACATGAAATCGTATAATTCTTGCTTTATGAGTTTGGGTTTCCTTCACTTTTAAAGAAAGCTGTTTGATTTGATGGTATTTGATTGTTTTTTTTGAAAGTTATTTGAATTTTGTTTGGTCTAAAAAATATTGTTTTTTTTTATACTTACATATTGGTTAAATTACATGCTATGTATATGTGTTAGATCTGCAAAAAGATTACAACTTTTTATTAATTGTAATGTGCTAAACTGCTTATTAAATTTATTAACTGCAATATTATATTGCTTTATATTGAAGCCAACTATTTTACTTGCTTCAGGTTACCTTCCCCTGCCACCCTCAGATCTGAAGGGTTATGTCCATTAACACTAAAAGTTGTACTTATGTTTGCTGCTTTAGGTTTCAATTGTAAGACTCAAATATATGTCGCAGGGGCACAAATATATGGAAGGACATCAAGTTAGCTGCTTTGAAAAGCTTGTATCCTAATTTAGTTACCAAATAGAATTTGCTTTCATTCGTCGAACTTGAATCATTCGAGAATCTCTCATCTCAAGTAACAATGCGGCATATCCACTTCTTGTTTGATGAAAAGTGTAGCTTTTGCTATTGTTGCATTGATGAGTTGTTAGTCCTTCGGCTGTTGGTCTTTACCAAAATTTGAGCTTTCAAAATTACTTTGGCACTAGCTCTTTGCACTATGCACCAAGCTGCCAATGCTTGTTAGATATTTGGAAATTATTATATTAATACTTTTTATAAAGCTTTTCTAAGACTAGTAAGATTATGACAAATGGTTTTCTATGCTCTTATCAATGTTGATTACTATCATACCTGGTGCGAGTGCAATGACATATTATGACTTTTCATTTGTAACTAACAACACTGGACTTCATTGCCTGCACTGTAGTTGATGAATTTGCCATGATGGACTTTGGTAGCTAGTTATCATCTTTGGTATCTGGGTATTTGTTAAGATCGACCCAATTAAGCAACAAGAAAAAAATAGCGGAATAAATTGAGAAATTGAACGCACACAAATTTAACGTGGAAAAACCCCTCCAAAGATGGAGATAAAAACTAAACCCTGAAAATTTGAAAACAAAGAACCCTCAAAACGTAAACAAAAAATTCTCTAAATGTGTTATGAGTTCTAATTCTAATGGGTGTATTTTCTAAGGTTGTAAAAGAGCCTATTTATAGGCTAAATTCATATGTCAAATAATAATAAAATAATCTAAACTAATCAGTGTTTGAGTGAAACAAATAAACAGAGTTTAACTAGAAGATTACTTCTCAAATTTGGCTGAAATAAGAGTTATACTTAACAATTCTCCACCTTGACTCATATTTCCACAATGCCATCTTTGCCAAAGCCCGCCACGAGCCTATCTTGAACCATGCAGGGAACTAACTGAGTCAAATCTGTGCTTAGAAACTAGAAGACTTCTAGCCTTCAACTTATACACTGCCAAATCAAAACTAACCCGGGTTTGATTTTCACAAACACAGTGCCCTAACTTTTCAAAACCTGCACCCAAAAGAGAACCTCTCTTCAACGAAACGGTCATACCTTTTTCCCTCCTATGACCAAGTTGCCTTCGGTCTAAATGAGTTGACTTTGAATTTGTAATGGACGAGGGACGTTTGATTTCACCGGTCACTATAGAACCTTCCAGAATATAAGGACTGCCAGTTCTTTTACCTTTTAACAAAACAAGAGCTCCACAAGATACTTTAATGTCGCTCGACTCGATGTTGATTCTGTATCCTTTCAAGTCTAAAATACTCAAGGAGATGAGATTCTTTCGAAAATCAAGTACATACCTGACACCTGAGAGTGTCTTAATCGTCCCATCGTGTATCCTAATTTTAACAGTACCAATACCAATTACCTTACTAGATGAATCGTTTCCCATGCTCACTACTCCACCTTCAACCGAACTATATGTGGAGAACCATTCTCTATTGGGACACATGTGAAAAGAACATCCTGAATCTAGGATCCACTCGGATGTGAGCTTGGAGTTATCGCTCATTGACACTAACAAGAAATCATCACCGCTTTCATCGGCCAAATTAGCACCACCTACATCTTCCTCGTTACTCTCAGTAGCTCTTTTCTTTCGCAGTTTATAACAATCTGCTTTGACGTGACCTAACTTTTTACAATAGCGACAACTTTTGTCTCGTTTCTTTGATGCTATCAAAACGGAAGCTTGCCTATCTGTCTTCCTATCCAAATAAAGCTCATTGTCGAGTTTTTCTCTACTCAACAAATGACCCTTCACATATTCAAACGAGAGTTTGTCTCTGCCATAAATCAGGGTCTCCCTAAAAGACTTGTATGAAGGGGGTAAAGAGCACAATAATAGCATAGCCTGATCTTCATCGTCAATATGAACCTCAACATTTTTTAAATCATTTAAAAGAGTAATGAATTGACTGATGTGATCTCTAAGAAGCTCACATTCGTTGTTTCAACACTAAATAGTTAGCCAAAGACTTAGTCGCATAAAGAGTTTCTAACCTTTTCCACAAGGCAGATGAGGTTTTCTCCATCAATACCTCCTGCAATACTGTATTCGCGAGGCACAACTAGATTGCAGACAAAGCCTTTTCATCAAGCTCTTCCCATTCTATTTTGTTTAGATTCTCAGGTTTTTTTCTCGATAACAACCATTTTCAAACCAGATTGAACTAGAATTGCCATCATCCGAACTTGCCACAGATTGAAATTTGTTTCACCATCGAACTTCTCAATTTCAAACCTTGTTGTTGTCATATCTGAATGGGCTGATCTATGAAATTGAACTAGCTCTGATACCACTTGTTAAGAATTGACCCGATTAAGCAGCAAACAAGTAAAAATAGCAAAATAAATTGATAAATTG
This sequence comes from Gossypium rotundifolium, assembly GCA_025506655.1. NCBI lineage: Eukaryota > Viridiplantae > Streptophyta > Magnoliopsida > Malvales > Malvaceae > Gossypium > Gossypium rotundifolium. Next base: position 136,211,762 of record CP106733.1, read on the forward strand.
AACACACAAATTTAACGTGAAAAAATCCCTCTAAAGAGGATAAAAAACCACGGGCAAAGATAATTTTACTATAATGGCAAAAGAACGAAGAGTACAAAAGATGGAGATAAAAACTAAACCCCAAAAACTCAAAAACAAAGAACCTTCAAAACGTAAACACAAAATTCTCTAAATGTGTTATGAGTTCTAATATCTAATGGGTGTATTTTCTAAGGTTGTAAAAGAGCCTATTTATAGGCTAAATTCATAGGTTAAATAATAATAAAATAATCTAAAATAATTAGTGTTTGATTGAAACAAATAAACAGAGTTTAACTAGAAGATTACTTCTCAAATTTGACTGAAATATGAGTGATACTTAACAGTATTGAATGTATACTATGGTGAAGGGAGGATGCCTACAATATGCCCTGAACAGCCCGATTTAGGGGCTAGTCAGAATAGTGATCTCGGGATCACTATTTCGAGATCGAAGAAATTATTTTCATGATATATTATGAGTAGAGCATGATAGCATATGAGCATTAAAATTTTGGTATTTTAATTTTAACGTTTTCGTGTTTAATTTGCAAAAAAAGGACTAAATCGCATAAAGTGCGAAAGTTCCATTCTATATGCTAAGAGTACCAAATGGCTATGGATTGTTAAATGAGGGTATTTAAAAGGCAATTTAGCCTTTGAAAGAGGCTTGGCTGGCCATAAGAGAGCATGGGAGACAAAATTGTCTATTAGTGTCAAAGTTAGTAGTAGTAGGTGGACTAATTTGACTTTTAATAATAGAATAAGGAGAGAAAAGTTATCATCTTTTCTCCTATCATCTTCCACTAAAATTTGCAGCAAATAAGGGTAGAAACCTTCAAAATTTCAGCAAACTCTCATCCATTCAAGTAAGTGTTCTAGTGAACTTTTCTTGAAAATAATTGTACTTTTGAGGTCCCTAAAGCTTAAGCTTTCAAATGAGGGGACTATTGTGCAATGTTGTGAAAGGTTTAGAGTTTTACCATGAGAGCTAATTTAGTTGTTTGTTGCATTTTTAAGGAAGAAATTGAGTCTTAGTTGTTAGATGAACAACTTTTAAAAAGGGGTGTTGGCATGAGGACACTAAATAGGACCTTAATGAAAAGGTTATGAACTTGGTAGTAAGTATGTGAAATATTGATTGTTGATGATAGCTTTAAGAGCATTAAATGTTTGCCTAGGCTTGTTGAAGATAAAAATGTGATTAGAATTAATTTCTGAGCCTAGGGGCAAAACGGTCATTTTCTTAAAATCTAGGGGTAAAATGGTAATTTTGCCTAAGTAGGATTATTGAGATGCTTATATTAATAAAATGATTAAAATGAGCTAATTTTCTATTATAGAGCAAGAGGAGACGAGAATTCACCTCAATTGCGAAAAGGATAAAGTCGTGGACTAAACCGAAGAACTAACTCATTTTGAAAACGAGGTAAGTTGTATCTGATTTATTGCAATATTTTATTAGCATAATTGAGAATGCTTGATGTCATATTGATGCATGATACTTCAATAAGTTGAGAAACTTTTGTGAATATGATAATAAAGTCCTAATGAACTATGATGAATACGAAAAATGCTATCACATATTATGAGGGTCAGTGTAAGACCATGTCCGGGACATGGCATCGACCATATTATGAGGGTCGATGTAAGACCATGTCCAGGACATGGCATCACCATATTATGAGGGGTGTAAGACCATGTTCAGGACATGGCATCACCATATTATGAGGGTTAGTGTAAGACCATGTCTAGGACATGGCATCAGCCATATTATGAGGGTCAGTGTAAGACCATGTCTGGGACATGGCATCGGCCATATTATAAGGGTTAGTGTAAGGCCATGTTTGGGACATGGCATCGACCATATTATGAGGGTCAGAGTAAGACCATGTCTGGGACATGGCATCGGCCATATTATGAGGGTTAGAGTAAGACCATGTCTAGGACATGGCATCGGCCATATTATTAGTGCCAGTGTAAGACTATGTTTGGAACATGGCACCGGCATTGAGACAAGAGCAGGTGTAAGACCATATCCAAGATATGGCATTAACACATAAAGGTAATTCCCTATAAGACCATGTTCGGGACATGGCATCGGTACCTAGAGGAGACTTCATTGTATGGTGGAATAAGCAGATGAATTTAAAAGTAAAAATGTGAATGAATACAAGTGCTAATGAATGAGTCACTAGATATTGGCTCTATATGTGTTTCGGTAAATGTTGGATAAGGGCGAGTGTAAGTAAGTATTGTCAAGAAGTCTTGACTTGTGTACGATTAATTAATGTTATGGATGAATTATTCTTTTATGAAGATTACGATTTCTAATTATTTCCATGCAACTTACTAAGCTTATCGATTATCCCTTTTTCATTGCCCTTCTTTCTTATAGTATTTCCAAGATAGCTCGAAGGTCATAGACGCAGGGGTTCGAAAATCACACTATCAACAACACTTTGGTATAACAATTTTAGACTTGTTTTGAATATGGCATGTATAGGACTAGGGTGTTTTGTCAAGTTGTAATTGTTAGTTAAAATGTTGGTGGCAAATCATTTTGTAATGGGTTCTTGATTCAGGCAAATGTTTGGCAATCTCTTCTTTTTGAAATAAAGATAATATTAATGAGGTGTATGCCCTTTTAATTATTCTTTTGTATTGACTATTTGATCGGCGTAATTGTCTATGTATGTAGGTTTATTGAGGTCAATGTAGTATGTATTATTATTTACGAAAAATGTATTGGTTTGATCCTGATTTCAGGGTGGCAAATGGCTTGGAAAATAGCCCCTAAGTGCCAGCACGGTTGGACACACGGGCATGTGTCTAGGCCGTGTTAACCCTGCATCTTAGTATTATTATTCAGAATAGGCCACAGGCAAATCCCACGGCCGTGTGTGTATGCCGTGTAATACACACGATTTGGACATGGGCGTGTCCCTAGACCGTGTTAATTTAATCAGTATATCAAGGGTTAGCACATGGTCTAAGCCCACTGGCGTGTCATGGCCATGTGAAATTAGTCAGTAACTTCACACAGGTAGAAGACACGGGCGTGTCAAGGCCGTGTGAGTATAGTCAGTAACTCTCCACGGTTGGAGGACATAGGTGTGTCTAGGGGTACACGGGTGTGCCTCAAACCATATGGGCATGTGACCCCTGCTTCTAAGAAAGGTTTTTTGATTAAGTTTCGAAAGTTTTCGAACATGAGTTTAAGGCCTCGTAGGCCCATGAGATGTATGAATCATTCAAGAGAGAAAGGTTTTTAATCGGGAACAAAATTTTATGGCCCGTAATTTCATGATTAAGCAAGTTCTAGTATAGTAATGTCTCGTATCTGGTCTAGGCCTCGGACTCGGGTATGGGGTGTTACAAAATTTTATGGCCCGTAATTTCATGATTAAGCAAGTTCTAATATAGTAATGTCTCGTATTCAGTCTAGGCCTCGGACTCGGGTATGGGGTGTTACATGCCCAAATAAGCGAAGACTAGCTGATATCTTTGTAAAGAATAATATTATAGAGTGGAAAGTGTTTGAGCAGAGAGTGAGGAAGGCGGTTAGACAAACTAAACATGTCTAAAGTAGGCCTAAGGCTAGAAATGTTTACTAGTATCCTCAGTGTAAAGAGTGTATGTGTCGTACAAATTGACATATTTCCCTTTTTAAGATGTTCTAATTAAAACATGTAGCATTCTTTGTTGTTTAATTTTATTCTCAAATCAAACTCTCTGATTATTTATACATTGTTGTTTAATAGTAAGATATGCTTGTTGGAACCTTTTTTGAGTAGAATATTAAAAATGACTTGTAATTATGTTTTTCGGTAGACATGGCCTCGTAATGCTCAAATTCAATTATAAATTATATGTTAAATTTTTTTGGTTAACCTGGTCAAAGAAACCTTGACTTTGGGATTTAAAACTTGTCCGTCGACATGGTCGTATCGATTTCTATAGAAAGTCTTGGGTTCCCTCAAGAGCTTTTAGGAAAATTGAAATGAAAAATATGAAAGAAGAGATCAAGAAAAGCTCTTGGTAATTTTTGGGTAAATTCATGTTGGTGGTTGATGGTGGCGGAAGGCAGCAACAATGATGGTGGTTCGCTAGATTCTGGAAAAAAGTTGAAGGATGAAGATAAAGATGAATTTGTGGAGAGAGGGGATCAACAAATATGAAGAAGATGAAGAAAATAAAGAAAAATCTTTTAATATAAAATATTATTTTCAAATTTCAAAAAATATAAAAATAAAATATTTTATATTTAAATATTATTCTTTTAATAGAAAATATTATTATTAAATATTAAATTGATGTAAAAAGTACATTTAAATATTAGAGGCATATTCATCATTCGAGTGTTTTTTTTTTTTTGCTATTACATATTTATTCCTCTCAACCAAACACATGAATATTTACAATACTCATTTCATTCAATCCAACCAAACCACTATTATACCTATTCAATTTCATTACAACCCTATTCCATTCCCAAAATGGCTATTCCATTACAGTCTATTTTATTGCACTTAACCAAGCGTGTCCTTACTATATTAGGGGATTTTATGTGTAACATCACAAAAATTATAGGGTTAGGATTATTAAAAACATTATGGAAGAAGCCTTAGTTTAGGTGGTAGAGAACTTAGTATGTTGCTTAGAGAACCAAGGTTCAAGCCTCACTTATTTCATTTTTCCCTTTTAATTTTTTAGTTACTAAGGATAAAAACCAAGCTAGTATAAGTATTAAATGTGGTAGAAAATGACCAAGAATGAACTTGTTGGTTTAGTGGTAAGACCTTGGCACAATTCCCTGTTTTCCTAAGTTTTATCCACACCAACTCTATTCCTACCATTTGTTTTTCTTTTCTTAATTTCAGCAATAGGGGTAATTTTCCAAAGCAGCCCCTAAAATTTGCTTAACCTATCCTTTTAACTTCCTTCCTAATCATATTAGAATTTTGGTTTTTCTTTTTCAAACTAAACAAGGATTTCTTCCCTTATTTCTTTTCCATTCTTTCTTCATATTTTCTTTTGCAATAATTTCCTTATCTCTTGTTGGAAATTTTATTTTGATCCCAAGTTTGAGAGTGAGACTTGTTCAATCCATCCTTTGTGTCAATTTAGCATAACGACCATCAATTCTGTTATAACATGTCAAGATCGGTAAGAATTCATATTTTTGATTTCGTAGAACCCTGGAACTTTGGAGTAAACATTGTTCTTATTGATCTTTCTAGTCAGATACAAATCTTTTATGAAATTTCTCAAAAATCTTGATAGTTTCGATAAATCTTGAAAGTTGAATTAATTCTTGCATTTTTTGATCGAAAGACCAATTGTAGGTACTCTAAGATAGATTTGGACGTAAGGATCATCATATACGACCTCAGAAGTTAGGTGTGTGTTCTTTTACAGGAAAATTGAGACAAAATCGAAACCAACCTAGACCACATGACCTACCACACGGGTATGTGGCTCACCCGTGTGGACTACACGACCTCACACACGACCATGTTCCCCCTTGAAACCCTAGAATTTCACTTCTCACATGACCTAGGACCCTCACATGGTCTGCCGCACAGTCGTGTCTCCCTTGTAGGTTGGAACTTCAAGTAAAACACAACCTCAATCTCTTACACAGCTGTGTACCCCTTCTACATGACCTAGGGTTTCCCACAGGGTACAGTCACACAATCGTGTGTCCTTTGGAACTAAGAAATTAAAATTTTGACCCAAAATTTTATGTTTTGAGCAAATTAGTCACTGGATAGGTTTCAAACTATTTTTACTGAATTAAATTATGCAATTAGGCCCTTGATGATTTGAGGCATGCTAGAATCCATGAATGATTGAATTAATATGGTATTTATTTATGGTTATGAATGTTTGCATGAATTACGAATAGTATATGTTACCATATATACATTTGTTGTGATAATATGAACAATGTGCCCTAAACTATTGCCAAATCAAATATATGAAAAGCACCGCCATGTGTTAGACATTAAATGTTTCAATATATGAATGTGTTAAATCGATTATATTGCATTACATGGGTTGGGTCGATATGAACGAAGGAAATAAAGAAAATATATCTGCATTTAAATGTTTGTTGTGTATTCACAACCAGAGTAGATTCTATCTGCGTCAATTTACCGTGCAATCACAACACTCTGACAGCTTTTATCTGTGAGTATGTTGTGCTTCCACGGTCATTGGCAGGTGTTATCTATAATATTTTGCTGTGTACCCACATCAGAGCATATTCTGACTGCTGTAGTTTGCTCGTGTCCACAACCATTGGCAGTAAAAACTAGAAACTAACGGTGGTTATTCCATAATTTGGTCTAATGGTGGTTGGAGTTCTGGGGAACTCCCAATGCGGTGTGTAGCGGTAGGGTAGGATAAATCCTTTTAAAACTAAAATTGTATGATATCTTTGATATCATGTGCATACATGTCTAAAAGTTATGTTATGTGATTTATGTGAATATGAATGGATACATATATATAAATGTGAGTATACCCTATATGGTTATAATAGGCAATTGTGAAAAATTAATTATTTTAAAATCTATGATTGTGAGTTCTAATGCTTAAGGAATGATTGCATTGAAAAAATCGTACTTTGACCTGAATTGCTATATATGATAATTGTAATAGGCCTAATTTACCGGGCCCATATCAGTAATAAAAAACCAAAAAAATAATAATAAATATAAAAGTCCAACAGTTTTTTACAATAAACGGGCTGAAATCCCAAGCCCAAATACCATCAGCGGCCCAATTCTAACCCATTACCCGTAGCCCACTACTCTACCCCAAACTCTTAGACCCAAAACAGAGACCCAATCCTACCCTAACCTAACTAAATGGCCCAATGGCCCAATAACAGTGTCTGGCCCAAAACCTAAACAGCTTCAAAGTGCCTAGGGTTTCTGGGAAACCTCGTGCCGCAAGCCTCATCACCAGACCATCAGTCGTGTAACATCCTAAAATTTAGGATTTTGCATTTTGCATTATTCCATGCATCAGGCTAGCTTTGTGTGTTGGTTGTGTGTGTTTGGGGGCCCTAAGAAGGCCTGGGGTCGAGTTGGGCCCTAGTAAAAAATTTTGTGTTTGGACACTTAAGGGAAAGAAGGTAAGTGGCGTCAGGACATAAGGGAAAAAGTTGGCATTTTGCTAGCACAAGAAGAGCTAGTGGCAAGGTGGTATGGCGTCACTTATAGGAGAAAAGGGGGAGAAGTTTGAATCCCACCTGTAGCAATTCATCTAATTTATTTTGTGCAAAGTAGGTGAGGGTGGTAGAGTTTAGCTTGGACTCTGCAGGAGGAGTTGAAGACTTAGTCAAATGCATTTGAATGTGGGATGGAGAGGAGTTTGAGGAGGAAATTAAGGAGCGGATTAAGGGATTGAGGAGTGAGGGAGAGTTTGGCCGAAAATGGGAACTAGGAGTGGAGTGGAAATTTGGCTAAGGGGTGTGGATGTATGTTCGGTCAAGTGAGGAGGAAGCCGAAACTTTCCTGTAGTGTTTGTGCTGAAAATTATTTTGAGAAGTGATTAAGCATTTGTGCGCTTTTAGTTTGTGCAATTCAAGCACTTGAGGTTCTTTTCTTTTTGGTCTTTTGTACATCTTTTCTTGTCAAAAACCGTGACCATTAAGGGATTTTTCCTCTTCATTTTTCTTCATCTCTTCTTGGGTGTTGGCCAAAACTTACTGGTACTTTTCTTCCTTTCTCTTCTTTTTTTTTCGATTCTATTCTCTTTTATTTTTCCTTACTCTTCGTTTTTGTGCAATACCGCATGTCAAACTTCACCTGTGATCCATTCTCTTTTCTCTATGTGATTCATTCTGTCGACCGAATCTGGTAAGTGGGAGTTCTTATTTTTCTTATTTTTCTTTCACCTTCCTTTGGCCTAATGTTTGCCATTCATTTATTCTTTTGGGTACATTAGCCGAAACATCATCCCCTCCTACTCTCTCAACCAACGTTCTTCTCTTGTAGTGCTCTAGTGGGGTGGCCGAATCTCACACTCTTGTCGACTCATCTGTAGACGTAAGCCGAATCTGTGGAAGTGAGGTTCATAATTGGTCAAGGTAGGGGTTTCTATTTGATTCATTTTTATTTCTCTTTGTTCGGTTGTTCTGCTAAATTGGATCGACGATTTTGTCTAACCGTTTGTTTTAGGGACTTAATAACTAGTTCTCCTCTGCTCTTTGGTCCTTCGACAACAGTGGTAAGTCAAAATCCTCTTCTTAGACAACTACTTTTCTCCTCGTGATATCATTCTGACTAAGACTCTCTTAATGGAGGCAAGTGGAAGCCATATTAAGGGAAGACCGATAAGAGGGCAAAAAGGGACTGGATTTGCAGTCTCTGCTCCCAAGTTCAAGCGTAGGGCAGTATCGACAGTTTAGGATTTTCCACCGGGTTGTGGAAGGGAGCCAACACTCGGTGCAAATAGGCAGATCTTGGTCGTGCGTGACTGTGAGGGTAAGTATTTTAGATTATTCGATTAGATTTAGATTAGAAAACTCTCTGTTGTTGGTTAATCGGGTGATGTGGTGTTATAGGTGACGCCGATCAAGAGGGTTTAGTGCTCTACGTAATCAGGTGTGTAATCCCACACCATAATCTCGTAGTGTTGTGATTCTCCATAAAATCAATAAAATAAGTCACTTTTGTGTACAAGTCTAATAACCGAAATACTGCATGGAATCGAGTAATGCGCTTAAACAATGTTAGTTTTGAAATATGTTGAAAATGTGTTAATAGGCTAAGTTACTAGAATGCCCATAATGGGCCGATTACTAAAATGCCCATAACGGGCCGATTACTAAAATGCCCTAATGGGCCAATTACGAAAATGCCATAATGGGCTAAATTACTAAAACGCCTTAATGGGTCGACTCACTGAAAAGCTTTACTGGACTAGTTTACAAAAATACCCTCGTTGGGTTGATGTCTATTTTATGCATGAACTCCTTAATATATGTATGTTGCACCTTATCATATTGCATGGGGTGGAGATTTGAATGAAGAGCAGTGTAGCCTGGTGGAATAGCCATAATTTATATATGTCTGAATATTTATGATCATAGTGGCTCAGCCACACGTAACTTATGTTGTAGCATGACTGTATTTTCGGTGTGAGCGATGGAGTGGGTTGACTTGATCCTCACAGGTGTGATTGGCTGGTCGGGGGTGTGTTGGATGGATGGGTTGGGTTGCATTCATTACATTATTTATGCTATTATAAATGGGCTTAGGCCCAAGACGTTGCTACATGGGTTCAGGCCTAGTGGATGACGGTAAGGGGATTATACACTGAGTTCTTGTAACTCACCCCTTTATTTTATCCTTGCAGGTAATGCTCAGCATGAGGACTTCAGGCCATGGATGACTTGGTGGAGGCCATGCTTCAGAAACGTTGATTTTAAACCTTAGTAATTTCCCTTCTGCTTATTTCTTTACTTTTACTATTGTGGGTTTTAAATTTGTAATAAGGCCTCTGGGATTTTGTTTTGCTTTATGTTTTAATGTATTCACTATCATTCATGAATTGGTTAAAACAGGATTTTCTAAAAACATAAATAATGTTTTTCCAAGAATGAATAACAAACGGATTATAAAACAAACAAATATAGGTAAATAATTAAACTTGGGTTTTCCTTCGAATTACGAACAACCTTTTCAAAAAGTCACAATTTTAAAGTCATCTAGTTCAGTTTTCGTAACACCAAACAACCTACCAGAATTAGTAATATTTATAATAAACATCTGTAGACCAAGCCTGCTTTCTTAATTATAACCCAATAATGTCAACTTTAATATAAACACTAGTTTCTTTAAGCACTCTTTTTCATGTGACATACTAGATCCGGTCGTTGATAAACCGTAAGAGTAACATACTTTAACCCCATATTTAGCATGCTTTTTGATGATTTAGTCCTTGATTTATGTAAAAAGGTGCTCTTAATCTTTTCTTTTCATGTTTTTACTCAGGAAAGCACCCGAGGACGAAAAGAATAAGAAACAGGCTTAAAACGAGCCAATTTGGGCCAAAGAGGAAATTGACATGGCCTAGACTTCAAGCCGCACGATCGTGCCTCGGCAATTAACTAAGACAAGACCATGCCACGGTTTACACAGCCGTGCCCCAATCGATAGAATCGAGACACGGCCTGAATACGATTTACACGGGCGTGTACCATGGCCGTGCCCCGCCGCGAGAGAGAGCAATTTCACTCGGATTTGGATACTTTGAGGAAAAGAAACATATTCCAAAGCCTATTCAAACACCGAGTAGGAGGTATACTTGAATTGGGACACTTAGAGGCCAAGTAAAGCATTCCAAAAGTCTATATAAACACGCTAAGTGTAACCTGAAAGGGGGGCGATTAGATAGGCTAAGGAGTCGGGCCAGAAGGTCAGATTTGTGGGAATTACTCGAAGATAGCCAGTGGATCCATCTCAAGGAGCCAGAATTCTATTCAAGACGGTGAATTTCTCCTTTAATTCCTCCAGGAGGTTTTAGGGATTTCTTATGTTTTGTTTTATCTTTTCTCTTGAGATGTTTTCTTTATTCATTATGAACTAAACCCTTCAGATACTTGAAGGAGATGAAACCTAGATGAACTTGTTATTGATTTTTGAATTATATGATAAATACTTAGTTTGTTCTTAATTATGCATGCTTAATCCAAATTTGATGTGCTTAGGTAGAGGAGGAATAGACCCTGCTTAAGAGTAGATCTAGCATAATTAAACGGAGTTGATCGCACGCCTAGAGATAGGGTGACTAGATTTTGTCGGATTAGGGTGAAACCTAATATGAGAGTCTATAGATCGATTTACTGTTATTATAGGGGGTTATTATTTGAGAAAGTTATTTCTGTTAATTAACCTAAGGTTAGACATTATTCGCCTCGAGAGAGGGTTTAATATACGTTAGGGAGTCTTACAGATCAAACTAAGTGAATAAATCGTATGGTTCAGTGTTAAATAACAAGTGAAGTCTAGATGGATTCTTCCTAAGGGTATCATCGTGATCAACTGAGTTTCTCTTCAAGTTATTTTCCAATTCATTCTTTCTATCTTTCTGTCTTTAGTTTAGTAAGTCGTTAATTTAGATTAAAGCAACTTCACTTATTTTAGGCTAAATAATAAAAAGAAAGTTAGTATTAGTACTTTTAGTTCCTTTGGGTTCGACAATCCGGTCTTGCCTAAGCTATACTACTGTTCGATAGGTACATTTGCCTTAAGTCGTTGTCAGAGTTAGTTTCTAGGTTCGATCATTCTCTTTATAAATTTTAAAACTCGACAAAATAATGATCAAGTTTTTGGCGCTGTTGCAGGGGAACTAAAATATTAAGAAAGCTCTATTTTTATTACTTTAGCCATTATTTTTATTTTTGCAAATTATTTTATTAATTTTATTTTATTTCCTTCTTTTTCCTAGCAGGTACCTCTAGTTTATGACTAGAAGGAACCCGACAGGACCTCTAGTATACGATAGTGATATTGATGCTACCGCTCATAAGAATTACAGAGAATTTAGGTGAGCCGTAAATTACACAGGAGAAGAGCAAGAAGGTAGATCCAATCCTATTGAAGGGATGGATGAGAATAATCCACCACGAGATGTGGAAGAAAACAATACTTCGCGTACTATGTATGATTATGCTAAACCTCATTTAACAGGAGCTAAATCTAGTATTGTTAGGCCTGTTATAGCTGCTAATAATTTTGAATTAAAGCCTAACACAATACAAATGATTCAAAAATTTGTTCAATTTGATGGTTTGCAGGACGAAGACCAGAATACTCATATAGCCAATTTTTTAGAGTTCTGTGATACTTTCAAAATAAATGGCGTTTCTGGTGATGTCATTCGTCTTCAGTTATTTCCCTTTTCATTAAGGAATAAAGCCAAATAGTGGTTATACTCGTTACCACGAGGGTCAATCACTACATGGGACCAAATGACCGAAAATTTTTTATTAAAATATTTTCCACCGGCCAAAGCGGCTAAATTATGGAATGATATTTCTTTTTTTGTGCAGATGAATTTAGAGACATTATATGATGCATGGGAGAGATACAAGGATCTCTTGAGAAGGTGTCCACACCATGGTCTACCCTTGTAGCTACAAGTCCAAACTTTCTATAATGGTGTAAACCCCTCAACGAAGCAACTAATCTATTTAGCCACTGGTGGAACCCTGAACAACAAAACTGCTGAAGCAGCCTATGAGTTCATTGAAGAGATGTCACTGAATAACTATCAGTGGCAGGTTACAAGGACAAAACTGACAAAATTAGCTGGAGTTTACAACCTCGATGCAGTGACTATGCTATCAACATAGGTAGAGATGATGAATAAAAAGCTTGATAGTTTGTGTTCTTCACAGGTACATCCAGTCATGAAGTGCAGCGCAAGTGGAACTATGGCAAATCCTGAGTACCCACCCTACCAACCAGACGCAGAGAGCGAATAGATGAACTATATAGGTAATAATTTTAGATCCAATAATAATCCTTATAGTAATAACTACAATCCAGGTTGGAGGAACCACCCAAAATTTTCATGGGGAGGTCAAGGAAACCAAGGAAATCAAAGACAACAACCTCCTCAAAATCTCCAAAATCAACCATATTCGCAAGAAAAGAAACCAAACCTCAAAGAGATGCTAACAAAATTCATGACAGACATAGAAAACCGTTTCCAAGATACTGAGAGAACACTTAAAAATCAACAAGCGTCAGTTGAAAAACTTACTAAATCATTCGAGGAGTTCACTAAGTCGATTGGACTACTTACTGAGATGATCTGTGAAATACGGCAGAGATTTTTTCTAAAAAAATAGAACAGGTAAAGGTAGTTACACTAAGAAGTGGAAAGGAATTAGTTGAACCAAAGAAACAAATTCCACACGAAGATAACAAAGCAAGAGATGAGGGAGTTGAAGATGTAAATCCAGTACGCAAAGAAAGTAAACCACCAATCCCTTATCCATCAAAGTTAAAGAAGGAACGATTAGATGCCCAATACGGTAAGTTTCTTGAACTTTTTAAACAAATACATATTAACTTACCTTTTGTTGAAGCTATTTCACAGATGCCGGGGTATGCAAAATTCTTAAAGGAACTCCTGACGAATAAAAGGAAGCTTGAAGAAGTATCGATAGTGGAACTTAATGAAGAATGCTCAGCCATCCTCCAAAATAAGTTACCAACCAAATTAAAAGACCCAAGAAGTTTTACTATTTCTTGTTTAATTGGTGGCTTAAATATTAAGAAAGCATTAGCTAATCTAGGTGCCAGTATTAATCTATTGCCTTACAAAATGTTTAAACAATTAGATCTTGGGGAGCCAAAACTCACTAGGATGAGTATTCAGTTAGCCGATAGATCCATTAAATATCCTGGAGGAGTTATCAAAGATGTCTTGGTAAAAATTGATAAATTTATTTTGCCTGTTGATTTTATTATGTTAGACATATAAGAAGACATTAATGTTCCTTTAATTCTAGGGCGTCCTTTTTTAGCCACTGCTAGGGCTATTATTGATGTAGGTGATGGAAAACTTGCATTAAGGATAGGCGATGAAGAAATTATTTTTCAAATTTATGATGCCATGCGATATTCTAAAGAGCAAGATGATTCCTGTTATTTTGTTGATACTACTGATCATATCATTCAAAATTCATTACAGGAAATCATATATGACGACACGATGGAACTGTGCCTGACTCAAGAAGAGGGGGGAGAAGATGAAAGTAATGAGATGGATTTGAATACATCTTCATTCAGGCAAATGAAAGAACAAAGCATTGAAAACAATGACGAAATAAAACAGAAATCTTCCATTGATGAGCCACCCATCTGGAATTGAAACAATTACCAAAGCACTTAGAATATGCATTCCTTGGGGACAATTCTATGCTATCGGTAATTATCTCTTCAGAACTAGAACCCAAGGAAAAAGAGGAGTTGATAAAGGTACGAAGAGAACAAAAAAAGCCATAGCTTGGAAAATCTCTGACATCAAGGGTATAGCCCCTTGTTTTGCACCCATAAAATTTTAATGGAAGAAGAATACAAGCCGTGTGTGCAGCCCCAGAGACGGCTAAACCCCAACATGAAAGAAGTGGTCAAAGCTGAGGTAATTAAACTTTTAGATGCAAGAATAATTTATCCTATTTCTGACAGCACTTGGGTAAGTCCTGTGCAGGTAGTTCCAAAGAAAGGAGGTATTACAGTGGTGCCCAATGAAAAGAATGAATTAATCCCCACAAGGAGAGTTACAGGATGGAGAGTCTATATAGACTATAGAAAGCTCAACGGTGCCACAAAAAAAATCACTTCCCTCTACCCTTCATAGGTCAAATGTTAGAAAGACTATCGGGGCATATGTACTATTGCTTCTTGGATAGACTCTCCGGCTACTTCCAAATTCCCATAGCTCCTGAAGATCAAGAGAAGACAACATTTACATGCCCATACAGTACGTTTGCTTATCGTAGAATGCCTTTTGGATTATGTAATGCTCTTGCTACTTTTCAGCGTTGCATGTTAGCAATCTTTGACGAACTCGTGGAAGACATCATGGAGGTATTTATGGATGATTTCTCGATATTCGGTAATTCTTTCCATCTTTGCCTTAAAAATTTAAAACGAGTTCTAATGAGATGTGAGGAAACAAACCTTGTTTTGAATTGGGAAAAATGTCACTTTATGGTTAGAGAAGGGATTGTATTAGGACATAAGATTTCTAGTAAAGGGATTAAGGTAGATAAAGCAAAGGTTGAAACCATAAAAAAATTACCTCCTCCTAGTTCAGTTAACGCTATTAGAAGTTTTTTAGGACATGTAGGGTTCTATAGAAGATTTATTAAAATTTTTTCTAAAATAGCTAAGCCTTTGACAAAATTACTAGAAAAAGATGTTCCTTTCAATTTCAATCAGGAATGCTTAGATGCATGTAATGTCCTTAAGGATAAATTAATAAATGCACCAATTATAATTGCACCTGATTAGAACTTACCCTTTGAACTAATGTGTGATGCAAGTGATTTTACAGTAGGTACAGTTTTGGGACAACGAAGAGACAAGCATTTTCAGCCAATTTACTACGCTAGCAGAACATTAACACTCGTACAAGAAAAGTACACCACCACAGAGAAATAATTGCTAGCTGTAGTTTTTGCTTTTGACAAATTTAGGCAGTATTTAATATTGTCTAAAGTTGTCGTTTACACTGACCATTTAGCTCTTCTCTATCTCTTAAACAAACCTGATGCAAAACCTCGAGTTATACGATAGATTTTACTCTTACAGGAATTTGACTTGGAAATACAAGATAAGAAGGGAGCTTAGAATCTTGCGGCAGATCATCTCTCCAGACTTGAGAATCTACATATCAGAGAGCTCGATAAAAATGAGATAAACGATTTATTTCCCGAAGAATAACTCTTTTTTATAACACATTCTGAGGTACCATGGTTTGAAAATATTGCGAATTATTTAACAGCTAACATCTTGCCAAAAAGAATAACACATCACCAAAAGAAACGATTCTTTGTTGATGTGAAAAACTATTTTTGGGAAGATCCTTTTCTTTTACGCATATGTGCAGATCAAATAATTCGAAGATGCGTTACAAAGGTAGAAGCAAGCAAAATCCTGGAACATTGCCATTCAAGACCCTCAGGAGAACACTACAGTGGCATTAAGACAACACACAAAATACTCAAATCAGGTTTTTATTGGCCCCCTCTATTTAAAGATGCCAACATGTCTGTTATCTCGTGCGATAAATGCCAAAGAACAGGTAATATTTCTAAACGTGATGAAATGCCTCAAACATATATGTTATCATGTGAATTATTTGATGTATGGGGTATTGATTTTATGGGACCATTCCCTAGTTCATTTGGAAATAAATACATCTTAGTGGCAGTTGATTACATGTCAAAATGGGTAAAAGCAGAAGCTTTACCTACCAATGATGCTAGGGTAGTAGTTAAATTTCTCAAGAAACTATTTTCTCAATTTGGGACACCTAGAGCAATCATTAGTAATAGGGGTACTCATTTCTGTAATACTCTATTTAAAAAAATTCTAAAGAAATATGTAGTATACCACAAGACAACTACCCCATATCACCCTCAAACCAGTGGGCAAGTTGAAGTAGCAAACCGAGAACTTAAGCGCATCCTAGAAAAAAACGGTTGAATGAATAGAAAAGATTGGGCATTAAAAGTAGATGATGCCTTATGGGCCTATAGAACAACATTTAAAACCCCTCTAGGGACATCCCCATACAAACTTGTATACGGGAAAAGCTGTCATCTACCATTCGAGTTAGAACACAAAGCTTTTTGGGCCATAAAGTTTTTAAATTTTTATTTTAGAACTGCAGGAAAGAAAAGAATGATGCAGATGAATGAGCTAGACGAATGGAGAGCTGAGGCCTATGAGAACTCGAAATTATACAAAGAGTCAACAAAACGACGCCACGATTCTCACCTAAAGAAATCGAAACAATTTAAAGTAGGAGACTTAGTCCTACTGTATAACTCAAGGCATAAATTATTTCTTGGGAAGCTAAAATCTAGATGGTCAGGCCCATTCATGATCAAAATAATTTTTCATACGGCACAATCGAGGTAACTCATCCCACTAAGGGCACATTCAAGGTAAATGGTCACCAACTCAAAATTTATAATGGTGCAGATTTTAGAGATATGAGAGAGAAGCTTCTACTCCATGAACCTTCTTTTAGAACCGAAAACAGGGAAAGTCTAGCTTAAGACTATAAGCAAGCGCTTCTTGGGAGGCAACCTGTAACAGTCCGGTTTATACCCTAGTCAAAACAGTGGTTTCGAGACCACAAATCTGAGTTTGTATAATATTTTAATATTATTGTCTGTGCCGTTGATATGTGAATTAGCATGTAGTAAATTTTTGTAAGCGAATTTGACTGTTTGCGTGTTTAATTTGACGAAAGGATGAAATTGCATTAAAGGTGAAAGTTGATTGCTAATTGTTAAAGTACTAATGTGATGTGGCTTTGTTAATATGGAGGCCTAATGTTGTTGTTATACCACTTTATAGCTAGTGGATGAATGAAATACTAATATACCCTTATTACATGTTTGTTTTATTTATAAATTGGATGGGTATTTTAGTAAAAAGATTATTATTATATGTTTTAATGAAATAAACATGAAAGGTGGCCATTTCTATCCATCCACCACTGAAATTCATAAAGAAAATAAAGGGTTTGAACTCTTCAAACATTCGGCTAAGTTTGATCCAAATTTAAGGTATGTTTTGCTTTAATTTTTGATAATTTATACGTTTTCGTAATCATTGCTTCGAATGCTATCAAACCCATGTCTCAATTTGATGAATTGATAATGTTTGTGTGAGATGCCATTGATGCTATGTTGAGTTTTGTGATGTTTTATGATGTTAAATGGAAGATTTAAGCTTGATGAACATGTTTTGTTCTTGAAGTTTTGTTGAATTTAGCTAAATAGGGCTAAATTAAGAAAATGGTAAATAGAAAGGATAAATTGCAAATTTAATGAAATATTTGGACTTATATAGTCCCTAGAGAGGTTCAGCCAAGCATGTGTATGTGTGGATTTTGTGAATTTGATGTTTTGTGAAAAATAGACTAAAATGTTAAAGTGTGCAAATATGAGGGTTAATTTGTAAATAGCCTAAAATATATGCATATGGAGTGAATTGAATGAAATAGTGAATAAAAGGGTTAATTCTGAATATGTTTAGATCAAGAACCGAGGAAAACAGACTTAGATTGCGGGAAAGCGAAAGTTAATGAGTAGCCGTTTTCATTCTGATAAATCGAATCTGAGGTAAGTCACTATGCAAATAAACTTATCTGTATTGAATTGAATATATGTATTCATATGTCTATTGATGAAAATGAATGAGCATAAGATTATAAGAGCGTGAATTTCAAAAATAGTTTGATATAGTGTTAAAGCTGAGAAGTCCCGTATGAACCTAGGAATAGATAGGATTAGCTATGTCATGACATAGGTATCTGTTCTGTTTTATCATGTAAGACCACGTTCGGGACGTTGGCGTTGATTTGAAATTTCATGTAAGACCTCATCTGGGACGTAGGCATCGATATGAGCTTTATGAGTAAGACCATGTCTGGGACATCGACATCATATTGACTCGTGTAAGACCACGTCTGGGACGTCGGCATCGTTATGATCTGTACGTGTAAGACCCTGTTTGGGACAGTGGCATCGATATACGAGTGCATGTAAGACCTCATCTGGGACGTTGGCATTGCACTATTATTCCGAGCTTTCTGAGTATCCTACTAGGTTCCTAAGAGTACAATAGGCAAATCTGCAATACGAATGGTATATCCAAGTTATAATCAATTAAGTGAATGAATACTCGATTCAGGTACGTTGAATGTGCATTAAGTATGCATGAATGGTAAGTATGTATATGACTTTGATTTGAAGAAAGGTATGTTTGAATAGGATAATATGAATGAGATGCAAGGAAGATTGTGAATGAGCCATGTACTTCAAATGAGTTTTGAATGGATAAAAGTGACCAATGTAATCAAAAGTATGAATCAAGCATGTACATGATAAATTGTTAAGTGAATGAGATGTGCAAAAGTTTCAAATTGCATTTATGCTTTTTATGCCAAGTTTATTTGTATATGACTTACTAAGCTTTTGAAAGCTTACTCTGTGTGTGTATTTTCTTTGTTTTATAGGTCGTCGAAGCTACTGAAGGCTCGGGGATTATCAAGGATCGTCATCACACTACAAAAACTTATTTTGGTAACCTTTTAAAAATGCATATGGCTAATTATGGCATGTATAGGCTAGATTGGTGTATATGTTTATGAAGTGAGCAAGGCCATGTGTATTGGCAAGTTTTTGAGTTGATAAATGTTTAAATGAATAAGTTATGAAGCATATATTTAGTATGTTTTGATGCATATGGAACGGTTAAGATTTAGTATGTTTTGATGCATATGGAATGGTTAAGTTTTGGTTAAGCAAATGGATGATACATGTTTGCAATGAGGTAGGATTTAGTTTGCAATTTGGTATGGATGGATTTGGTATTGGATGTATGAATAAAGTGAACCATTTGATATGTTTTCGTTGCCATATATGCATATTATGTTTTGGTATGTATTATTTGTAGGTGAGACCCAAAATGGGTGGCATATTGGCCTTGTAAAATGGTCTATAATGTCGCACGGTTGAGGCATACGGGCGTGCCTAAGACCGTGGGTAAATTGGCAGAATGTGCCTTATATTGTACACGGCCTCGACACGGGTGTGCTTGGTGGCCGTGTGGGAAATGGCAGTATGTGAACTATTGTACACGACCTTAGCACACGGGCGTGCTTGGTGACCGTGTTGAAATTGGCAGTATACCACCATAGGGAGGACACACGGGAGTGTCCAGTAGCCATGGGTGAGGCACGGCCTACCCCCACGGCCGTGTGTCCCCTGTATTTTAGAAAAGTTTTAAATTTTCATGAAATCTCGAATGTGTTTCGGTTTAGTCCTGAATTGGCTTATAATCATGTTTAATGTCTCGATGACCTTCTTAAGGGACTTTATGTTTAAGGTTTATAAATGACTATGTGATAATTCTGAAAATATTTTTGATCTATCCGATAACGCCTTTAACCCTAATCCAGTGATCAGACACGGGATAGGGGTGTTACATTTTATTGGTATCAGAGCTATGGTTTAGCCGATTCTCAGACTAACGTAGTGTGTCAAAGTGCCATATATTTGAACTGTGATAGTGTGATGAATCTTAACGTATAAAATGTGATTTCTGTATAGTAATGGATCCAAAAGAGCCGTAGCTAACGACGTATAAAGTAATGCGCCTGCTCCCGCATAAGGGATAGAGCCTTGTAATTCAAGATCGACTATAAGCAGTTAAGAGGGAGAAGCTAAACAAGCTTTCTTCCAGATGATGAGTGAGTGGTTCACTCAGTTCGTAAAGAATAACCCGACTATTTCGCAACCTCCGCCCCCAGTTAATCCCCCTCAGACTATAGTTGTGCCACCAATTATGTATCCGAATCTATTAAATAAGCCTTGGTTGACAAGATCCGTAAGTATGGGGCTAAAGAATTTTGAGCTACTAATGTCGATGATGCTGAAAAAGCTGAGTTCTGGCTAGAAAACACGATCCGGGTATTTGATGAAATGTCTCTGACTCTAGAAGAAAGTATTAAGTGTGTGGTATCATTGCTCCGAGATGGAACTTATCAATGGTGGAAAACCTTAATTTTTATTGTTCCGAGAGAATAAGTCACATGGGATTTCTTTCAGATTGAGTTCCGGAAGAAATATATCAGTGAGAGATTCGTCGATCAGAAACGAAAAGAATTTCTGGAACTAAAGTAAGGACGTATGACTGTTATAGAATATGAACGAAAATTTGTCAGGTTGAGTTAGTACGCTCGTGAATGTGTATCATCTGAAGCTATTATGTGTAAAAGATTTGAAGATGGTCTGAATGAAGATGTTCGTTTGCTAGTCGGGATATTAGAAATAAAAGAGTTCGTTACACTCGTTGATCGAGCATGCAAAGCTAAAGCACTCGGGAAGGATAAAAGAAAAGCTGAGTCTAAAGCTCGTGATATGAAAAAGAGATTTCAGAGTAAATCCTTTCAGTCTGCTTTGAAAAGATTTCGAGATGATCAAAGTTGTTCTAGAGATAATGCGGGACATTTGAACAGAAATAGAGCTAGATCACAAATGAGTTCCAAAATCCCAGCAACTTCTGTTGCCAGTGTTGGTAATGTTCAATCTGAGAGACCTAAATGTAAACATTGCGGAAAGAGGCATCTGAGAAGCTACAGATTAAATGATAAAGCTAGCTTCAGATGTGGATCGCTTGATCATTTTATCCGTGATTGTCCTGAGTCTGTTGAGCCAGAGACTGTTTAGAATCTGAGACTTGAAAATGCAACTGGGAGGGGTAGACCTTTAAAAAATACAAGAAATGTTAGTGGTAGGCAGAGGTGCATGAGAGACACTGTGGTAAGACCTGAAGCTAGAGCACTGCCAGAGCATATGCTATCCGAGCTCGTGAAGAAGCTTCATCACCTGATGTTATAATGGGTACTTTTACTCTTTATGATACTTCTGTGATTACTTTGATAGAACCTGGTTCTACGCATTCATATATATGCATGAATTTAGTATTTAGCAAGACTTTGCATGTAGAGTCTACTGAGTTTACTATAAAAGTATCGAACCCCTTAGGTAAGAGTGTCCTTGTTGACAAAGTATGCAAGAACTGTCCATTAATGTTTCAAGATATCTATTTCCCTGCTGATCTGATGCTTTTGCCATTTGATGAATTCGATATTATTTTGGGAATGGATTGGTTATTTATGCATGATGCCATTGTGAACTGTAAAAGAAAATCTATTGATTTAAGAAGTCCGGATGATGAGATTGTATGGATTGAGTTTGATGATTTGAATGGATTACCTACTGTGATTTCCGTTTTGAAAGCTTAGAGTTATGTGAAAAAGAGGTATGAATCATATTTTGCTTATGTGATTGATTCAAAAGTATTCGAGAAGAAAGTTGAATCAGTACCCATTGTTTTTGATTTTTCTGATGTGTTCCCTGAAGGGTTACTGGGTTTACCTCTGATTCGTGAAGTTGAATTTGGTATTGAATTATTGCCTGGTACGACACCTATTTTGACAGCTCCGTATAGGATGGCACCAACAGAGTTAAAAGGGTTAAAGTCACAGTTGCAAGAGTTGACTGATAGAGGGTTCGCTAGACTGAGATTCTCGCCTTAGGGTGCACCTATTCTATTTGTGAAAAAGAAAGATGGCACGACGAGAATGTGCATTGATTACCGTCAGTTGAATAAAATGACTATAAAGAACAAATATCCATTACCCAGAATTGATGACTTATTCAATCAATTAAAAGGAGCTACTGTATTTTCAAAGGTTAATCTGAGATTGGGATACTACCAATTGAGAGTTAAAGATTCTGACATTCTGAAAACTGCTTTTAGAACGAGGTGCGGACATTATGAGTTTTTAGTTATGCCATTCGGACTAACCAATGCTTCTGTTGTTTTTATGGATCTGATGAATAGAATTTTTAGACCGTACTTAGATCAATTTGTTGTAGTATTCATAGATGATATATTGATCAATTCACGGAATGAAAATGAGCATGCTAAACACTTGAGGATTGTGTTGCAAAATCTGCGAGAAAAGCAATTGTACGCGAAATTCAGCAAATGTGAATTCTGGTTGCACGAGGTTAGCTTTCTGGGACACATTGTGTCAGCTTCTGGAATCCGAGTAGACCCAAGCAAGATTTTGTTATTTTGAATTGGAAACCTCTACGAAATGTATCTGAAGTCCGCAGTTTTCTTGGGTTAGCTGGTTATTATCGTAGATTTGTAAAGGGTTTTTCAGCAATAGCTACTCCGTTGAGAAGATTACTTCAGAAAGATATCAGATTTGAATGGTCGGATAAATGTTAGAGAAGTTTTGATCGATTGAAAACTCTGTTAATAGAAGCTCTAGTGCTAGTACAACTAGAATCGGGTAAGGAATTTGTTGTTTACAGTGATGCTTCGTTAAATGGACTGGGATGTGTTTTAATGCAAGAAGGCAAAGTTGTAGCTTATGCTTCGATAAAATTAAAGCCTCATGAAAAGAATTATCCGACACACGACCTTGAGCTCGCTGCGATTATTTTTGCACTTAAAATTTGGCTTCATTATTTGTACGGTGAGAAATGTCATGTGTTATGAGATCATAAAAGTTTGAAATATCTAATGACCCAGAAAGATTTGAACCTGCGTCAGAGAAGATGGCTTGAATTGTTAAAAGATTATGAGCTTGTGATAGATTATCATCCGGGTAAAGAAAACATTGTTGCAGATGCGTTGAGTAGAAAATCGTTGTTTGCACTACATACTTTGAATGCTCAGATAGATTTGTCGGATGATAGTTTTGTGATAGTTGAATTGAGAGAGAAATCGTTATTTGTACAGCAAATATGTGATGCTCAGAAGGTTGATAATGAATTGTTGTTGAAACGAGCTCAGTGTGAATTGAATTCTGAATCTGAATTTCGAGTTGTTGATGATTGTTTTAGATTCCGAGATTGAATCTGTATTCCAAGAAATCCAGAGTTGATTCAATTGATTTTGGATGAAGCACATAACAGTCGCCTATCTGTCCATCCGGGAAGTACAAAGATGTATCATGATTTGAAGCAACACTATTGGTGGTCTGGCATGAAACGAGACATTTCTGACTTTGTTTCAAAATGTTTAGTTTGTCAGTAAGTGAAAGCAGAACATCAAGTTTCGTCTAGGTTGTTACAATCGATTCTGATTCCTGAATGGAAATGGGATAGAGTAACTATGGATTTTGTTTCTGGGTTGCCTCTGACTCCGAGAAAGAAAGATGCGATTTGGGTCGTAGTTGACCGATTGATAAAATCTGCCCATTTTATTTCGGTAAGATCTGACTATTCACTCGAGAGATTAGTTGAGCTTTATATTTCTGAAATTGTGAGATTACACGGGGTGCCACTATCTATTGTGTCAGATAGGGATCTGAGATTCACATCGCGGTTCTGGAAGAAATTGCAAGAAGCTTTGGGTATGAAATTGCATTTCAGTATAGTTTATCATCCGCAGACGGATGGTCAATCTGAGTGAGTCATTCAGATTTTAGAGGATATGTTGAGATGCTGTATATTAGAGTTTAATGGTTCATGGGAACAATACCTGCCGTTGATTGAATTTGCGTATAACAATAGTTTTCAGTTGAGCATCAAAATGGCACCATATGAAGTTTTGTATGGACGTAAATGTCATACACCTCTATATTGGACTGAACACAGTGAGAATAAGTTACACGGGGTCGATTTGATAAAAGATACCGAACAGAAAGTAAACCTGATTCGAGATTATTTGAAGGCAGCATCTGATCGTCAGAAGTCCTATGCAGACTTAAAACGAAAAAACATAGAATTTGAGATCGGTAATAAAGTATTTCTGAAAGTGTCTCCGTGGAAGAAAGTGCTTCAATTCGGACGTAAAGGCAAGTTAAGTCTGAGATTCATCGGACCGTATGAGATCATTGAACGTGTTGGGCCTGCTGCATATAGATTGAAGTTACCCTCTGAATTAGAAAAGATTCACAATGTATTTCATGTTTCAATGCTCCGTAGATATCGGTCTCATCCATCACATGTGATTGCCCCATCTGATATTGAAATCTGACCTAATATGACATACGAAGAGGAACAGATCCGTATCTTAGCTCGTGAAGTGAAATAGTTGAGAAATAAGAAAATTCTATTAGTGAAAGTACTCTGGCATCGTCACGGTATAGAAGAGGCTACGTGGGAGCCTAAGGACTCAATGAGACAATAATATCCGATTATGTTTAACGGTAAGATTTTCGGGGACGAAAATCCTTAAGGGAGAGAATTGCAACAGTCCGGTTAATACCCTAGTCAGAACAGTGGTTTTAGGACCACAAATCTGAGTCTGTATAATATTTTAATATTATTTTCTGTGCCGTTGATATGTGAATTAGCATGTGGTAAATTTACGTAGCGAATTTATGCATTTGCGTGTTTAATTTGTGAAAGGATGAAATTGCATTAAAGGTGAAAGTTGATTGCTAATTGTTAAAGTACTAATGTGATGTGGCTTTGTTAATATGGAGGCCTAATGTTGTTATTATACCACTTTATAGCTAGTGGATGAATGAAATACTAATATACCCTTATTACATGTTTGTTTTATTTATAAATTGGATGGGTATTTTAGTAAAAAGATTATTATTATTATATGTTTTAATGAAATAAACATGAAAGGTGGCCATTTCTATCCATCCACCACCGAAATTCATAAAGAAAAGAAAGGGTTTAAACTCTTCAAACATTCGGCTAAGTTTGATCCAAATTTAAGGTATGTTTTGCTTCGATTTTTGATAATTTATACATTTTCGTAATCGTTGCTTCGAATGCTATCAAACCCATGTCTTAATTTGATGAATTGATAATGTTTGTGTGAGATGCCATTGATGCTATATTGAGTTTTGTGATGATTTATGATGTTAAATGGAAGATTTAAGCTTGATGAACATGTTTTGTTCTTGAAGTTTTGTTGAATTTAGCTAAATAGGGCTAAATTGAGAAAATGGTAAATGGAAGGACTAAATTACAAATTTGATGAAATATTTGGAGTTATATAGTCCCTAGAGAGGTTCGGCCAAGCATGTGTATGTGTGGATTTTGTGAATTTGATGTTTTGTGAAAAATGGACTAAATTGTTAAAGTGTGCAAATATGAGGGTTAATTTGTAAATAGCCCAAAATATATGTGTATGGAGTGAATAGAATGAAATAGTGAATAAATGGGTTAATTTTGAATATGTTTAGATCAAGAATCAAGGAAAATGGACTTAGATCGCAGGAAAGCGAAAGTTAACGAGTAGCCGTTTTCATTCTGATAAATCGAATCTGAGGTAAGTCACTATGCACATAAACTTATCTGTATTGAATTGAATATATGTATTCATATGTCTATCGATGAAAATGAATGAGCATAAGATGATAAGAGCGTGAATTCCAAAAATAGTTTAATATAGTGTTAAAGCTGAGAAGTCCCGTATGAACTTAGGAATAGATAGGATTAGCTATGTCATGACATAGGTATCTGTTCTGTTTTATCATGTAAGACCACCTCCGAGACGTTGGCATTGATTTTAAATTTTGTGTAAGACCTCGTCTGGAACGTAGGCATCGATATAAATTATACGTAAAAGACCTCTTTTGGGACGTTGGCATCGATATGAACTTTATGAGTAAGACCATGTTTGGGACATCGGCATCATATTGACTCGTGTAATACCACGTCTAGGATGTCAGCATCGTTATGATCTATACGTGTAAGACCCTGTCTGGGACAGTGGCATCGATATACGAGTGCATGTAAGACCTTTTCTGGGATGTTGGCATTGTACTATTATTCCGAGCTTTCTGAGTATCCTACTAGGTTCCTAAGAGTTCAATGGGCAAATCTACAATACAAATGGTATATCCGAGTTATGATCAATTAAGTGAATGAATACCCAATTTAGATACGTTGAATGTGGATTAAGTATGCATGAACGGTAAGTATGCATATGACTTTGATTTGAAGAAAGGTATGTTTGAATAGGATAATGTGAATGAGATGCAAAGAAGATTGTGAATGAGCCATGTGCTTCAAATGAGTTTTGAATGGATAAAAGTGACCAATGTAATCAAAAGTATGAATCAAGCATGTACATGATAAATTGTTGAGTGAATGAGATGTGCAAAAGTTTCAAATTGCATTTATGCTTTTTATGCCAAGTTTATTTGTATATGTCTTCTAAGCTTTTGAAAGCTTACTCTGTGTGTGTATTTTCTCTATTTTATAGGTCATCGAAGCTAATGAAGGCTCTGGGATTGTCAAGGATCGTCATCACACTAAAAAAACTTATTTTGGTACCCTTTTGAAAATGTATATGGCTAATTATGGCATGTATATGCTAGGTTGGTGTATATGTTTATGAAGTGAGTATGGCCATGTGTATTGGCAAGTTTTTGAGTTGATAAATGTTTGAATGAATAAGTTATGAAGCATATATTTAGTATGTTTTGATGCATATGGAATGGTTTAGTTTTGGTTAAGCAAATGGATGATACATGTTTGCAATGAGGTAGGATTTAGTTTGCAATTTGGTATAGATGGATTTGGTATTGGATGTATGAATGAAGTGAACCATTTGATATGTTTTGGTTGCCATATATGCATATTATGTTTTGGTATGTATTGCATGTAGGTGAGACCCAAAATGGGTGGCATATTGGCCTTGTAAAATGGCCTATAATGTTGCACGATTGAGGCACATGGGCATGCCTAAGACCGTGGGTAAATTGGCAGAATGTGCCTTATATTGTACACGACCTCGACAAGGGTGTGCTTGGTGGCCGTGTGGGAAATGGCAGTATGTGAACTATAGTACACAGCCTTAGCACATGGGCGTGCTTGGTGACTATGTTGAAATTGGCAGTATACCACCACGGGGAGGACACACGGGAGTGTCCAGTAGCTGTGGGTGAGGCACGACCTACCCCCACTGCCATGTGTCCCCTGTATTTTAGAAAAGTTTTAAATTTTCATAAAATCTCGTATGTGTTTTGGTTTAGTCCCGACTAGGCTTACAAGCATGTTTAAGGTCTCGATGACCTTCTTAAGGGACTTTATGTTTGAGATTTATAAATGACTATGTGATAATTCTGAAAATGTTTTCGATCTGTCGGTAATGCCTTTAACCCTAATCCGATGATCGGACACGGGATAGGGGTGCTACACAACCCGAGCACTAACTTCCCTAACATCATACTTTTAACCGTTCAGTATCTAACTAACCTAATAAAGTACAGGTTTTAGATCACATGGCCTTATACATGGGCGTGCCCGTTGCCGTGTGGAAGCCGAGAGACAAACCATGGGCGGGCCAATAACCATGCACGACAAAAGAAGAATTTGTTTTCCCAACACGGCCTGCGATAAGAGGCCATGCCCGTGCCGACTACCCGTGCGAGGTTACTGACTTATTGAGCATGGGCGAGACACGACTGTTCCCTCTAACC
This sequence comes from Gossypium rotundifolium, assembly GCA_025506655.1. Classification (NCBI taxonomy): domain Eukaryota; kingdom Viridiplantae; phylum Streptophyta; class Magnoliopsida; order Malvales; family Malvaceae; genus Gossypium; species Gossypium rotundifolium. The sequence continues at coordinate 136,239,536 of CP106733.1, forward strand.
GTGTGAGGTTACTGACTTATCAAGCACGAGCTAGACATGCCTGTGCCTGATGATCATGTGAAGATATAGACTTGCCACACACAGGCTACACACGCTCGTGTTACCTCACCGTGCCAACATACTGACTTATTGAACACGGGTGGAACACGCTCGTTCTACAAGACCGTGTGAACAAAACACGGGCGTGCCACATATACCCACGGCCGTGGCCAAACATCTAAGCGCACCTAAAAATCGTGAAAAACTCGAGCACTTTAAAACAGAGCACAGGTGTGGCACTAGCTCGTGTCCCCTCCCCTATTTAACCAAATTGACCCGTCACTTTCCCAAAAGCTACCCTAAAAACAACTTTCAACATTCTTCCTCCCAAAATCCGGCCACACCCATATTACCCACCTTCCCAAAACCTCCTCAACTCTCGTTTCTTCCCTAAAAACACACCACAAACCACCCCATGCCGGCACCACCGCCGTGCCACCGAACTCCACGCCCCTGCCACCACCATGTTCGTGTTGCAAACTCACGCCACCACCGTGCTCAGCTAGTGTCCGACAGAAAACCACCACCATCACCCCTGGTTCCTTCCATTATTTCACTTTCTTAACTAAATTTTGCTAAATTTCATATTATTTTGTTTTATTTATACTTTTTGTTTAGTTTTAAGTATGAATTTTCTCATGTTTATTACATCATTGTGATAGTGCTATTTAGTAATTGACTATTATTTTTTTCAGTTTTAAGTGTGATTTTTCTCATGTTTATTTCAATATTTCATGAATATCATATATATTTGTAACATGATAATGATAGTGCTATTAGTTATTTCTCATCTATGCTATTACAAATTCCTATTTTGAATTGGTTGCTTAGTCAAATATCTTGAACATGGATTACATTTTGGTACAAACCTTTTCTTTTTTTTCAGGTACCATGTCATCATCACGACCAGAAAGATCCACAGCCGCCCCAAGAAAGAAAAGAAAAAGGGCCGGATCATCCTTCGCAAGTGCTTCTTCCGAGCTATGACATTAATTCCTACGATTTCCTCAAGAAGCTCAGGAAGAGCTTACAAGGCAATCCGGGATAGACCCCTCAGCATCGGTAGGTGCATAGATTGGGATGCACTAGAGCAAGTCGAGCTCGCAGCCAATATTTGATCCCTTATCTCGACCAACCCATGGTAATAGTTTTTCTCAATCATCGAGCCCACATACTTGGAGCTCACACTAGAGTTCTGCACCACTTTCACCTTGTAGATAGTGATGGCGCAGTTTGACGACCCGGGTACAATCCAATTTCGTTTAGGGGGCACGGTGTGTCGACTGAGCGTACCTCAATTCGGCTCGACACTCGGACTCTATACGCCAAAATTTATAGAAAAAAATCCACTCTCTGACTTAAATCGATAGCTCCACTGCACTTCCATCTACTGCTGGCGCAGCTTACATCCCACCACTGGCATCTACGACCCCAGCCGCTCCAAGGCGACAACCCTCACCCCATACTTGAGGTATATTCATGCCATTCTCGCTCACACCATTACAGGTCATTGTGAGAGCACCGGCGTGGTAAATCGATACGATGTACTCTACTTATTCTGCATGTCAGAAGGACACGTGTTCGACTTTATAAACTTTATTGTCGGAGCAGTGCAGCATCAAACAGAGGCCCATAGAAAGGGAATTCTATTGATGGGCCCATATATAACAGGTTGGCTCGACACTTCGGACTTCTTAACACCGATGACCAGAGATCCTCCCTCACAATGATTGGGCAGATGGCACCTCAAGGCATCCAGACGATGCTACACATGAGGATGATTAAATATCATTGAGGGACTGACCCCCCTCAATATCGATTAGTGACACCCACAGACGAGGGGGAGCCCGAGGACATTACTGATGATGTCCCACCACCTTCACAAAAGTCACCGATTCTGAGCCATTGGCCATCCCGTGCAGCAACCTCATTGGCAGATATCTCTGGACATCTCGACCAGTTCGAGCAGTATTTTGCTGACAACACTCGACGTTTTGATGGGATAGAGGCCACCCTCCAACAGATATGCCAGGACCTCCATATCTCATCACCAACACCACCACAAAATCCAGTCGATGATGAGGACCTTTGAGTCCTTTTATCTAGATTTTTTATTCCTTATTTTAAATTTTTACTTTATTTTTCTCGTTATTTTAATATTAGATTTGTCTTACGTTTGAACATTTTCCTCATACATTGACAACTTTTATCATGATTATCATCCACATCTAACCTTCGAGTATTCCTAACATTTATTTAATTACGCCTCCAAGATTTCTCATTGATAAATTAGTAGTATCAAACACATCAATAGGAGCACTTCACTACTATACAAGTCATCCGTCACCACGACATCTACCATCCTCCAAGGAAATCATCCACAATTCAGGAAGTGTTACTTCTCCCCTTCTCTTTTGATTTTATTACATAATTGTTTATCTATCTTTGTACATTAAGGACAATGTACATCTTAAATGTGGGGGGTAAAAGTACCTAACTTTTTGCATTATTCCAAAATCCGAATTTTAGTCTTGTTCCTAAGTAATTTTCTCATATTATTAATTAGGTGAAATTTCTAATGATTTATGATTTTATTAATATGTTTTGAGTAAGTCATTGATAATTGTGCATTGATGATTTATACTTAAAGAATACTAGAGAATCAAGTATGATAAGTCTATTTTTCAAGAATAAAAAATTTTTTAGGTTGTTGAACTGAATTTGAATATTACCTTGCATTTTGAAATTTACAGGATTGATGTCAATACCCATAATTTTTGTGAGATTTGAGCCTTATAGAGCATATATTCTTTTTCATGCTCATTTTATTGATTATGAGTGTGTCAACACTGAATTGTTATTCTAGAACTTGCCTAGATTATACATATCGAGACCACATTAATGATTTGATATACTGAGATGATAAAGGCACTTAGGTTTTAACCCATTCACTCCACTAAAAAGCCTACCTTCACAAATTAACCCTTAGTGAACCCATTTGATCCTAACAACCCTTTTTATTGATTTACCCACTAATATTAACCCAAAACCCTTTGTATTTGTTATCACCATTCTTTTGACTACCTTTCTATCGAGAATTGATTTGATCGATTATCAATTAGTTTATTTCAGTTGATAAAGTTTTCTTTATTATGTTTTTGGTTTTTCTTAAAAAAAATAAATCAAAATCAAAGTATATTCAGCATTAATAGTATAAAAAGTGAGCTTGTACATTTAAATTTCAATTATCAAATAAAAAGCTCGTAGTATTATTTGTTTCAAAATTTCAATTGATATTATCATTTATTTTCAAGTTCATTATTTTTAGTTAGGTAATTGGTCAGGCCAATCTCGATTCTAAACCTTCTAATTCAGCCTTTATCCATACCTTTAACCTAAGCCCCGTTACAACCCTGTCAAAGACCTTTTGATTTGTGTATCATCTCATATTACAGTGGTGGAGATTTGATTTTCAGGCAAGCCTATAGGATTAACTTTTCAGGTTTGACTTATGAGTGCTTTTTCTTGAACCTTAAACACTTTGAGTGCTTTGAGTGAATCTTTAGTGAGGATGTCAATCCTTGCCGGTTTTGAATTAAAGGTAATTATTTAGATAAGGGGAGACACCTATGTTTTCGTGCTACAAATATATGACTTAGAATTATTTGAATTTTTATGAATCTTTGAGTTAAATTATCCATGTATAAATTATGTATGAATTATGATGAGGCATTATTGATAGGAATTGTGAATTATGGAAAGTTCGTTTTAATTATAAGTTGAGAATTTTGCTTGAGGACAAGCAAAAGCTTAAGTGTGGGGGTATTTGATAAACCGTAAAAGTAACATATTTTAACCCCATATTTAGAATGCTTTTGGATGATTTAGCCCTTGATTTATGTAAAAGGGTGCTCTTAATCCTTTCTTTTATGTTTTTACTCAAGAAAGCACCCGAGGATGAAAAGAATAAGAAACAGACTTAAAACGGGCCAATTTAGGCCAAAGAGGAAATCGACACAGCCTGGACTTCAAGCCACATAATCGTGCCTCGATAATTAACTAAGACAAGGCCATGCCACAATTTATACAGCCGTGCCCCAATCGACAGAATCGAGACACGACCTAAAAATAATTTACACGGGCGTGTATCATGGCTGAGCCCCTGCTGCGGGAGAGAGTAATTTCACTCAAATTTGGATACTTTGAGGCAAAGAAACATATTCCAAAGCCTATTCAAACACCGAGTAGGAGGTATACTTGAATTGCGACACTTAGAGGCCAAGTAAAGCATTCCAAAAGTCTATATAAACACCCTAAGTGTAACCTAAAGGGGGTGGTTAGCTAGGCTAGGAGTCAAGCCAGAAAGTTAGATTTGTGGGAATTACTCGAAGATAGCCAGTGGATCCATCTCAAGGAGCCAAAATTCTATTCAAGATGGCATAATTCTCTTTCAATTCCTCTAGGGGGTTTTAGGGATTTATTATGTTTTGTTTTATCTTTTCTCTTGAGATGTTTTCTTTATTCATTATGAACTAAACCCTTCAGATACCTGAAGGGGATGAAACCTAGATGAATCTTGTTATTGATTTCTGAATTATATGATAAATACTTAGTTTGTTCTTAATTATGCATGCTTAATCCAAATCTGATGTGCTTAGGTGGGGGAGGAATAGACCCTACTTAAGAGTAGATCTAGCATAATTAAAAGGAGTTGATCGCACTCCTAGAGATAGGGTGACGAGATTTTTTGAATTAGGGTGAAACCTAATATGAGAGTCCATAGATCGATTTACTGCTATTCTAGGGGGTTATTATTTGAGAAAGAAATTTTCGTTAATTAACCTAGGGTTAGATGTTATTCGCCTTGAGAGAGGGTTTAATATACGTTAGGGAGTTTTACAGATCAAACTAAGTGAATAAATCGTATAGTTTAGTGTTAAATAACAAGTGAAGCCTAGGTGGATTCTTCCTGAGGGTATCGTCGTGATCAACTGAGTTTCTCTTCAAGTTATTTCCAATTCATTCTTTCTATCTTTGTGTCTTTAGTTTAGTAAGTCGTTAATTTAGATTAAAACAACTTCACTTATTTTAGGCTAAATAATAAAAAGAAAGTTAGTATTAGTACTTTTAGTTCCTTTGGGTTTGGCAATCCGGTCTTGCCTAAGCTATACTACTGTTCGATAGGTACACTTGCCTTAAGTCATTGTCAGAGTTAGTTTCCATGTTCGATCATTCTCTTTATAAATTTTAAAACTCGACAAAACAACGATCAGTCGTAACGTATGGGCCGGGTTTGGGGTGTTATATTTTATGGTATCAGAGTCCGATTGCAAAACTCGACTGTGGTTTGGGTTCAAGAATATTTTCCAAAGCTGTTGAGATTTGGTTTAAAAATGCACGTCTTTAGAGGAAGTATGGCACCATGGGTATCCGACACCAAGTCAGTAAGTTTTTTTTATTTTCATTCTATTATTGTATGATTATAGTAAGGGAACTTTATGAGACAATAGTATACTAGAGCTTTTAGCTTTAAGAGCTGAAATTATAGAGATTGAGACTCTAGGATGCGGATACGACTCTCGAAAATAACTCTTCTACTCGTACTTCATAAAACATTGGTTAATAAATATTGAACTGCATACTGATTCATAAGACTTTTAATCAGATTAAATTGGCTTAGCAAACATGAGTGCTAAAGGACGTGGATGTAGTAGATGTGGCCATAGTAGGGGCCGAGGTGCTAGAGTTGGGTTTGAAGCATCTGGGCATATGCCTAAAATGGACGCACCAGCATCACCAATGACCAAATTGGGTCACATGACCGAATGGGAGGGTACGAAGCTCTGTCCCAAGCGATGTTCGAGTACTGGAAAGGGTTACTAGGGCAAGTATTGGGTCAGCAACTCGTGGGTCAATATCTGAGTGACTTAGATCAAATGGAGCTGAAGTTTTTAGGGGTATTTCGGGGGTAGCCCTAAGTGTAGTGGAGTATTGGCTTGAGGCAGTGGAGCGGATTATGGACGATTTGGATTGTACAGCTAAATAGAAATTGAAAGGGGTTGTGTGTTTGCTGAGAGATGAGGCGTATTAGTGGTGGCTCACTGTTAGGGAAGGCACCCAAGCTGACCGCGTCACCTGGGATTTCTTTAAGACAGCATTTCAGGGGAAATATATCGGGGCTAGTTATGTGGATGCCCGAAGAAAGAAATTATTAAATTTGGTTTAAAGAGGTAGATCTATGGTAGTATACGAGGCAGAGTTTCTGCGTTTGAGCTGATATGCTCAGGAAATAGTGTCGACTGATTATGAACGCTGTGTACGTTTTGAGGATGGACTGCATGATGAGTTACAGGTACTGATAGCCCCACAGAAGGATAGGAATTTTGCTACACTGGTAGAAAAAGCTAAGGTTGCTGAGGAAGTAAAACACTTGGAATGGCAAAATCAAGATAAGGATAGGGGCATGAACAAAAGAGATTCAGGTACTGCATGCTGCGAGAGGTTTTAAAAGGGCCAAAATGAGGGCGGTTGAGTGGGTGTTCAATTGCTACCAATTAGTTCTGACCTTGTGTGGACTATGAAAAACTTCACTCGGGTGAGTGCTAGAGGAAAACTAGCGGTTGTTTTAGATGTGGGTCCAAGGACCACAGGTTTAGAGATTGCCCTCGAGAGCCTGTTCAGACATAGGTGGTTCATCATGATTTTGACCAAGAGGGGCGCCAAAGCATTACCGGAGGCCGTGGGTCAGGTCGAGGTGGAAATGGTGTTGGACGAGGTCAGAGAGCATCGGGTAGAGGTGCTAGTAACAAGGGTAACACAAAGCCGAGACAGCTAGGTTTGGTCTATGCGATTAAATGTTGAGAGGATGACGACGCACTTGATGTCATAACGGTACGCTTTTCACCCTTTACCGCTTTGATAGATATTGGATCTACCCATTCTTATATTGCATGTGCTGTGTCTGGAACTTTTGATATTAAATTTGAGATTACTGCTAGAGAAACAACTGTGATTAGCCTTTTAGGACAGTCAATGGTAGTGAATAAGTTGTTTAGGGATGTGCCCTTAGAGCTCAAAGAGTAATATTCCTGGCGGATTTGATGGGACTACCGTTCGGTGAGTTCGACCTTATATTGGGCATGGACTGGCTGGTTAAGCACCGTGCAAACTTGGACTGTGCTGTAAAACGGATGGTACTAAAAACTCCAGAGGATAAGAAAGTGATGATGATAGGGGGAAGAAGGAATTATCTATTTAACATGGTTTCTACTTTAAAGGTTGAAAAGTTGGTACGAAAAGGGTGTGAAGCGTTCTTAGCCTTCATCAGTGCTTTAGATAACAAAGAGTTGTCGGTAGAGAATGTTAGAACAGTGAAAGATTTTTTAGACGTCTTTCTTGAGGAGCTTCCAGGATTACCTTCGGATCGGGAGGTAGAATTTGGCATTGAGCTGTTGCCAGGGACGGCCCCGGTGTCTATTGCCCCTTAAAGAATGGCTCCGAAGGAGTTAGTGGAACTTAAAGCTCAGATCCAGGAGTTGTTTGATAGGGGGTTTATCCGACCAAGTGTGTCACCGTAGGGAGCATCGATTTTGTTCGTTAAGAAAAAGATGGGTCGATGCGTATGTGCATCGATTATAGGTAATTGAACAAGTTGAAGATCAAGAATAAGTATCTGCTATAGAGGATTGATGACCTGTTCAATCAGCTATGAGGAGCTTCGGTCTTCTCGAAGATAGACTTGAGATCAGGGTATCACCAGTTAAAGGTCAAGGAGGCGGATGTTCATAAGACTACGCTCCAAACTCGATATGGGCATTACGAGTTGTTGGTGATGCTGTTCGGATTAACAAATACACCAGTTGCATTTATGGACATGATATCTTGGTAGTGGTATTCATAGATGATATCTTGGTGTACTCAAAGGCGGAAGAAGAGCATGATTCGCATCTTCGGGTTGTACTGCAAATATTAAGGGAGAAGCAACTATATACCAAATTCAGTAAGTGTGAATTTTGGCTGAATGAGGTAACCTTTTTGGGGCATGTTATGTCTGCCAAGGGAATTAGAGTGGATCCCCGGAAGATCGAGGTTGTATTGGATTGGAAACTACCGACATCAATATCAAAAATCTAAAGTTTTCTTGGTTTAGCTGGGTACTACAAGCATTTCATTGAGGGGTTCTCGTTGATTGCTGCAACCCTAACTAAGTTGTTACGTAAAGGAGTATCGTTTGTGTAGTCAGATAAGCAGCAAGAGAGCTTTGAGAGATTAAAGAAGATTCTGACAGAAGCGCCAGTATTGATTCAGCCTGAGGCAGGTAAAGAGTTTGTTGTTTATTGTGATGCGTCACACACGGGCTTGGGATGTGTGCTGATGCAAAAGGGGAAAGTGGTGGCTTATGCATCTCATCAATTAAGGCCGCACGAGGTGAACTATCCCACTTACGATTTAGAGTTAGCTACAGTGGTGTTTGCTTTGAAGATATGGAGGCACTATTTGTATTGGGAGAAGCCTATCATCTACACGAACCATAAGAGTCTGAAGTATCTCTTTACCGAAAGGAGTTAAATTTAAGGAAACGGTGATGGATAGAATTGTTGAAAGATTATGACTGCTCAATCGAGTATCACCCAGGTAAAGCTAACGTAGTGGCAGATGCGTTGAGTCGAAAGGTGGTATCGAATTTAAGAGAGATGTTTGTTCATCTCATTCTTTATGAAGATGGGAGCCTGTTAGCCGAATTATAAGTGAGGCCTACATGGGTAAGTTAGATTAAAGAGAAGCAGTTGTTAGATGAAAAGTTGCGTTCTCGACTTCAACAAGTGGAAGGTGGTGAGATGTGGGACTTTGGATTAAATAGTGAAGGATTATTATGTTTCCATGAAAGAGTTTGTATGCCGAGGGATTTTGAATTGAGAAAAATGATTCTGAGTGAGGCGCATAGTAGTCCATACGCTATGCACCCTGGGGAAACAAGATGTATTGAAACCTCCATGAGCAGTATTGGTGGCCGGGGTTGAAACGGGAGGTTACCAACTTCATGAGCAAGTGCTTAACATGTCAACAGGTGAAAGCGAAACATTAACTACCTTCAGGGTTGCTACAACCGGTAAAAATCCCACTATAGAAATGGAAAAAGATAACGATGGATTTTTTTAGTGGGTTACCCTTAACGCCTACTAAGAAAGACTCTGTATGGGTAATTGTGGATTGGTTAATGAAGTCCGCTCATTTCCTACCTGTTCGTATGGATTATTCGTTGCAGAAATTGGCCAAGCTGTATGTTGCAGAGATCGTGAAGTTGCATGGGGTACCGGTGTCTATCATATCAGACAGGGATCCTAGGTTTACATCACGGTTCTAGAAGGCTCTACATGAAGCTTTGGGAACAAGGCTAGATTTTAGCACAGTGTTCCAACCCCAGACTGATGGTCAGTCGGAAAGGGTAATCAAGATTTTAGAAGACATGTTAAGGGGCTGTGTGATCGACTTCAGGGGTAGTTGGGAAGATTTTCTACCATTGGCAGATTTTGCATACAACAATAGCTATCAATCCATCATCCAAATGGCACCCTACGAGGTGTTGTATAGTCGTAGGTGTCGTACTCCTACCTGGTGGATAGATTTGGAAGAGCGACAGTTACTGGGGCCAGAGTTGATCCCAGAGGCGGAGGAAAAGGTTAAAGTAATTCGGGCTTGATTAAAAGAAGCTTCGGATAGACAGAAATCGTATGCAGATCTAAAGCGTAAAGAGATAGAGTTTTTAGTGGGAGATCAGGTCTTTTTGAATGTCTCACCGTGGAAGAAGGTCTTAAGATTTGGACAGAAGGGCAAGTTGAGCCCTAAGTTTATCGGACCTTACCGAGTATTGAAGCGTGTAGGGCCAGTGGCTTATCAACTTGAATTACCTTCAGAGTTAAGTTAGATTCATAATGTATTCCATGTCTCGATGCTAAGATGTTAGAGTTAAGTTAGATTCATAATGTATTCCATGTCTCGATGCTAAGACGTTATCGTTCGGATCTATCTCATATTATACCGGTGGAGGAAATCGAGATAAGACCCGATTTGTCTTTTGAAGAAGAGCCAGTACAGATTCTAGATTAGGATGTTAAGGTGCTGCGAAAAAAATTGGTTCCATTGGTCAAAGTATTATGGAGTAATCACAGGTCAGAGGAGGCCACATGGGAGCCAAATACACGACCAGGCAACATGATAATACTCTAGAACGTCACATTTTTATGTGTTAATTGCATATTTATTTTGAGTATGATTCTACTAATTTGGGTTATTTATTGTCTTTTATCTTGTAGGGACTAAATTGGAGGCAAAAGCGAAATTAAGGGCCAAAAGTGTAAATTTAGAGATAAAATGGGCCAATGTGCAACAAAGGGAAAAGATGGTGCCAAAAGTGCAAACATGGATGACAGAAGGATTGAGATGCAAAAAGAAGAGACTTTGCTTTATTAAACTCTATTTTAATTATATTAGGATAATTATTGAGGATTATTTAATTTCTTTATTTATCTCTATTTATCTTTGATTAAATGTAATTATCTTTGGGAGTTTGAGTAGGACTAGTCCATCTATCTTAGCACTATAAATAGGGGATGAAGTGACTCAGTTTGGGGTTGTTCATTCTTTTTCTGAAAACTCTCCCCCATAAGGCTTTTGTGCTCTCCATATTTTCATTCAATAAAAATTCTTTTTTCCATCCTTATATAATTATTTTCTTTCACATCCCATCCATGAGCCACTAAAATCCATCTAGCCGAAGGTTGTCGAATACCCCAAAAAGGTTCTTGAGGCTTAGAATTTGCACTTAACTTTCTCACCAAGTATTCATCGCTTCTCCGCAATGCGGGGCTGACGCTTCCGTCCATGTCCCTTTAAAAAGTGATCTTTTCAACGTGTGCAAGGAACGACCACTTTGTATATTTTGAGGAGGTTACATAGTCGATTTGATTAACTTATTGCGTCAGGGTTGGCAGACCCAAGAGACAAAATGGCGTGGGATTCGCCATTGAGAAGCGTTGATCTAGTATAGATTATTCCACAAAAGCAATTGCAAGCTAGAATCAGGTTCCCTAAATTTGTAAGTCTAAATTCTTGGAGCTGCTGGTCGTAGGTGTCCTCTTCCACTATAACTGGCTTACTTGGGTAGAGGAAGGTCATCTAAAAGCCGAAGATTAAACCCAAGGCGGGATGAGACAACCGGAGGCTAGAATCTCGCCAAATAAGAAACTCCCTCTTCTTTAAACTCTTTTATTTTTCCTTTTAATTTTTGCAATTTACTTTCACGATTTCAATTCCTATTATATTCTATTTTTATTCCAGATCAAAATTATTAATTTTATTTTTTTTCCAGGAACGCACGTTTTCTTGGGCACGATTCTGCCCAGGATTTCAAAAAATAGGCATTTGTATAATCCGATCCCTGTGGATTTGACCCTACTTCCCCTTTATTGTTATTTTTATTATTTTACAGGGAATAGGATATATTTTGGTGCTTTCAACGACGCATCACAAAAATATCCTCATCTCTTCTAATCAGGTAAATTTTGAGGCCGAAATTTCTTTGAGGGGGTAGAACTGTAACATCCTGAAATTTGGGATTTTGCGTTTTGCATTATTCCATGCATTAGGCTAGCTTTATGTGTTGGTTGTGTGTGTTTAGGGGCCCTAAGAAGGCCTGGGGTCGAGTTGGGCCCTGGTAAAAAATTTTGTGTTTGGACACTTAAGGGGAAGAAGGTAAGTGGCATCAGGACATAAGGGAAAAAGTTGGTATTTTGCTAGCACAAGAGGAGCTAGTGGAAAGGTGGAGTGGCGCCACTTATAGGAGAAAAAGGGTGAGAAGATCAAATCCCACCTGTAGCAATTTATCTAATTTATTTTGTGCCAAGCAGGTGAGGGTGGTAGAGTCTAGCTTGGACTCTGCAGGAGGAGTTGAAGACTCAGTCAAATGCATTTGAATATGGGATGGAGAGGAGTTTGAGGAGAAAATCAAGGAGTGGATTAAGGGATTGAGGAGTGAGGGAGAGTTTAGCCGAAAATGGGAACTAGGAGTGGAGTGGAAATTCGGCTAAGGGGTGTGGTTGTATGTTCGATCAAGTGAGGAGGAAGCCAAAACTTTCCTATAGTGTTTGTGCCAAAAATTGTTTAAGAAGTGATTAAGCATTTGTGCGCTTTTTGTTTGTGCAATTCAAGCACATGAGGTTCTTTTCTTTTGGTCTTTTGAACATCTTTTCTTGTTAAAACCGTGACCATTAAGGGATTTTTCCTCTTCATTTTTCTTCATCTCTTCTTGGGTGTTGGCCGAAACTTATTGGCACTTCTCTTCCCTTCTCTTCTTTTTTTTTCCATTCTATTCTCTTTTATTTTTCCTTACTCTTCGTTTCTGTATAATACCGCAAGTCGAACTTCACCTGTGATCCATTATCTTTTCTCTATGTGATTCATTCTGCCGACCGAATTTGGTAAGTGGGAGTTCTTGTTTTTCTTTCCCCTTCCTTTGGCTGAATGCCTGCCATTCATTTATTCTTTTGGGTACATTAGCCGAAACATCATCCCCTCCTACTACCTCAACTGACGTTCTTCTCTTGTAGTGCTCTAGTGGGGTGGCCGAATCTCACACTCTTGTCGACTCATCTGTAGACGTAAGCCAAATCTATGGAAGTGAGGTTCATCATTGATCAAGGTAGGGGGTTTCTATTTGATTCATTTTGATTTCTCTTTGTTTGGTTGTTCTGCTAAATCAGATCGACGGTTTGTCTAACCGTTTGTTTTAGGGACTTAACAACTCGTTCTCCTCTGCTCTTTGGTCCTTCGACAACAGTGGTAAGCCAAAATCCTCTTCTTAGACAACTACTTTTCTCACTGTGATATGATTATAACTAAGACTCTCTTAATAGAGGCAAGTGGAAGCCATATTAAGGGAAGACCGATAAGAGGGCAAAAAGGGAGTGGACTTGCAGTCTCTGCTCCCAAGTTCAAGCGTAAGGTAGTATCGGCAGTTCGGGATTTTCCACCGGGTTGTGGAAGGGAGCAACACTCGGTGCAAATAGGCAGATCTTGGTCGTGCGCGACTGTGAGGGTAAGTATTTTAGATTGTTCGATTAGATTTAGATTAGAAAACTCTCTGTTGTTGGTTAATCGGGTGATGTGGTGTTATAGGTGACGACGATCAAGAGGGTTTAGTGCTCTACGTAATCAGTTGTGTAGTCCCACACCACAATCTCGTAGTGTTGTGATTCTCCATAAAATCGGTTAAACAAGTCGCTTTTGCGTACAAGTCTAATAGCCGAAATACTACATGGAATCGAGTAACGCGCTTAAACAATGTTAGTTCTAAATCTGTTGAAAACATGTTAATAGGCTAAGTTACTAGAATGCCCATAATGGGCCGATTACTAAAATGCCCATAATGGGCCGATTACTAAAATGACCTAATAGGCCGATTATGAAAATGCCATAATGGGCTGAATTACTGAAACGCCTTAATGGGCCGACTCACTGAAAAACTTTACTAGACTAGTTTACAAAAATACCCTCGTTGGGTTGATGTCTACTTTATGCATGAACTCCTTAATATATGTATGTTGCACCTTATCATATTGCATGGGGCGGGGATTTGAATGAAGAGCAGTGTAGTCTAGTAGCATAGCCACAATTTATATATGTCCGAATATTTATGATCACAGTGGCTCAGCCACCCGTAACTTATGTTGCAGCATGACTTCATTTTCGGTGTGAGTGGTAGGGTGGCTTGACTTGATCCACACAGGTGTGATTGGCTGGGCGGGGGTGTGTTGGATGGATGTGTAGGGCTGCATTCATTACATTATTTATGCTGTTGTAAATGGGCTTAGGCCCAAGACGATGCTACATGGGTTCTGGCCCAGTGGATGACGGTAAGGGGATTATACACTGAGTTCTTGTAACTCACCCCCCTTTATTTTGTCCTTGTAGGTAATGCTCAGCAGTGAGGACTTGGGGCCATGGATGACTTGGTGGAGGCCATGCTTTAGGAACGTTGATTTTAAACTTTAACAAATTTCCTTCTGTTTATTTCTTTACTTTTACTATTGTGGGTTTTAAATTTGTAATAAGGCCTCTGGAATTTTATTTTGCTTTATGTTTTAACGTATTCACTATCTTTCATGACAGGGATTTTCTAAAAACGTAAATAACGTTTTTCCAAGAATGAATAACAAACGGAATATAAAACAAAAAAAATATAGGTAAATAATGAAACTTGGGTTTTCCTTCGAACAACGAACAACCTTTTCAAAAAGTCACAATTTTAAAGTCCACTAGTTTGATTTTCGTAACACCAAATAACCTACCAGAATTAGTAATATTTCTAACAAACATCTGTAGACCAAGCCTGTTTTCTTAATTATAACCCAATAACTTCAAATTTAATATAAACACTAGTTTTTTTTAAGCACTCTTTTTCATATGACATACCAGATCCGGTTGTAACGTATGGGCCGGGTTTGGGGTGTTACAAGTCACGCATTAGTTAGATCAAGTCGCCCAGTCGCCACCGTATTTCTCACTGATTCAACCTGTAACAACCCAAACCCGGCCTAGACGTTATGTCTGGATCTAGCATGTCACATAGAAGGGTTGTATAAAAACTTGTGCATTCGTTGAAAAGTTCATTTTCTTTCTTTGAGCTTTATTGCTTATGAAAACCCGATTTGCCTTTATGGTTTTCTTATAAAAACATTATAAAAACTTTGCTTACAATCGAATTGAGATTCAGTGATTTGCAAAAATGTGATATTTAGAAAACCAAAATTTTAGTTTTAGGAAAAATCTCGAGTTTAATCATTTATAGTTTGAAAATAAACGAAATGAAAGTTTAAAATAAAAATTAAGTCCAATGGCCTTATTACAAAATATTAAACCCAAATTAATATAGCCTTAAAATAAAGCAAAAAATTGAAATTTACTAAAGTACATGAGGAGTACTCCGATGTATGGCCACCACAGAGCCCTCCGCTGCTCCAAACCCTCTAACGCTGGGGATCACCTGTAAGGTTAAAGCAGAGGGGTGAGTTACGAGAACTCAGTGTGTAATCCCCTAATCGGTCATTAACTGGGCTTGAGCCCATATAGAAACAGACGGGGTCGAAGCCCATACAGAAGCAAATTGGGCCAAAGCCCATGCAGAAGCAGACTAGGCCGAAGCCCTATTCGGTAATAATCTGGGCCTTAGCCCTATAAACATGATAATGCAACCATAGTATATAACCCAAGCTAATAATCCATCCGCTACACCACCCGTACCAGCCCAACACACTTGAGGGGATTTCTAAATCGACCCACCCATCCGCTACACACTAATAAGGCAGACAAGCTACTAATCGCAAAATTTGTGGCGAAGCCACCAGAATAATAGAATATACGTGGCATAGCCACTATACAGATTGTGGCAGAGGCACCATAATATGTGGCAGAGCCACTAGAATATACTCCCTCCGATCATCAAACCCAACCCAATACATGATGTCGTGACATAAATATTCGTGTATGCAGTATGTTACAATCATAAACAATCATATAAATATCACACACATATCACTTAAACAACCACTAGAGGTATAACGGTCATTTACCCTCTAGGGGTATTTCGATAATTTACCCTTTCAAAGGTATTTCATTAATTTACTCTCTAGGGGTATTTCAGTAATTTACCCTTCCAAGGGTATCTCGGTAATTTACCTTTTAGGGGTATTTTGATAATTTACCTTCTAGGGGTATTTCAGTAATTTTGTATTTAACGGCCTTTCCGAAGGCTTACTGTAGCCTCGAGCGACACAGAACCCCTTTTGGGTATCTACGAAACTATTGGGCCAAAAATCCATTTTAGGTCCAAACGCATGGTTTCAGTTTCAGATATGCAGATTTCGCATTTGGCTTATCATTTGCTAATTTTCTAACAATTTTGCCCAAGTGGGCCGAATAGCCCGTTGGGCCCGTTTAACCCGTTTCGGCCTGTTATAGCCTTATTATCGTGAGAGCGTTCGTGACACTCTCAACGGCTTAACTTCATGATTCGTATCTCGATTTACCACTACGAGCGCTCGCACACTCGAGTGGTCACAGTTGCCGGCTTTTTGGCTTTTTGACTTTTGGCCGTTTCATAGAACATCACAAGCATGCATTTGGAGGGGTGTGAGGTTACACACTTATTTTGGACTACTAGAAAAACCACTCTTCGTTGAACCTAGAATATTACCGGTCAAAGGTTAGTCTCGACTTCTCAAAAGATTTCATAAGTCCAAAAGTATTACCTCACTAGAATCACTTACCACAAACGTGATCTCCCCCTACAGAGTCCCAATCTTCAGCCTTGCCTTCTGGCTACCATCACACCTTCCTAAAAGAGAGTAGTTGATACACCATAGATGTTAGCACCAAAACAACATTTGGCCCTCCTACAATAAAGAAGGAGACCGAAGCTAACTCCCCCCAAAGGGTCACATAAATACCTTAGCATCACAATAAAAAGATAGTCGAAAACTTCACCTGTGCCCAAGCCCAACGTTGACAGCCTAAGCCCGATGTTTGCTAATGAAAAAAATCGGCCTACACCATAGGAGGAAATTCAGCTTGGCTGAGTAGAGAAGGAAGAAGAATAAAACCGTGAGAGTATGGCATTCAATCCAAGAAAGAAAGATGATGACAAAAGAAGAAGAAAGAATATGAAAATAGAGACTTACCACTTAAAGAACACAAGATGAAGAATAGGGTTGAAGAGATTCAGCTACTTGAAGAAAAAGAGGTCAGAGAGAGATTCGGCTACAGGTGTTTGGCGACTACCAATGAAAAGAAAAGTGTCTAAAATGAAAAAGAAATGAGAAGAAGTCACTAGAATGGTTAAGGTTTCTGCAAAGAAAGATACAACAAAAGACCCGAAATGACAAGAAAAAAGAATGCTCCAAAATGCACAAATGCAAAGTAAAAATGCCAAAAAACCTAAAGAAATTTCGGCACACAACCTCCCACAAGACTGAATATGCACACACCACTCCCTAGCCGAATTTCACCCCCACAAGCTCCCACATTCAGCCAACCATCCCCTCTCACCTCAATCCCATGATTCACTCCTTAATTTCCTCCCCACATTACTCTCCACCTTCCATTTGAAATATTTGACCAAGTCTTCTTTCTCTCCTGTAGAGTTTGGTCTCCACTCAGCTTCCTCCTTTCTTGAGCACAAAAATAAAACTCCCTAAATGCTGCTTGTGGGATTCGAACCCCACTTCCCTTACTTCACAAGTGAAGCCAACACCACTCCACCACAAGCTCCCTTGTGTTAGCAAAAAACCAACCAATTTCCTTAAGCCTTACTTCCAACAGGCCTCTCCCCTAAAGTGCCCAAAAATCAAAATTTTCCCAGGGCTTGGGCTCGAACCCGAGCCTCCCTAGGACCCCCAAACACACCCTAATAACAAGCTAAGCTTGCCCAACACATGGAATAGTGCAAAATGCCAGACCCCTAATTTTAGGATGTTACACGACCTGCAAAAGGAAAGGAGATACATCGAAGGTAACAAAATTAGACAGAAGATCTAGTATTTATTTTTTGATTTTTATTTTTGGGTTATAAATAACCCTAAGATAATTTGTAACACATATAAAGAGGGAGGAAAAAATACACACAAAGAAGCAAGAAATATACAATAATAAAAATAGAGAAAATCCAATAATAGAGGTGATTTTGATTGATTTCTTTTCATTTTTAATTTTTTGTTATTTTCAAATACTATTATTTCTTATTATTTCTTCTATCGTGTTCTTTTTTAAACCATATATATATGTATTAAAATATTAAAAAGGGGAAAATTTTACCTATTTTTGGGAATTTTGGCCACTTGTGCACGGTGGTCGGTGGAGATGTCGCCAGAGCTTCACTGAAACTCTGCCGAAAAGCGCTCAAGCCAAAGGGGCTGCAGAGCTCCTGTTTATATATTTTTTTTCAAAGGTATTAAAATGAAATTTTTTGGCTGATTTTAGCTTATATAGCCTTATTGAAACGACGCCGTTTTTGCTTAAGTTAATAAGCACAAAACGACGTCGTTCCGGGAGGATCCGCGCGTTGACCCGAAAACCCAGGGAGGATCCATGCGTTTTTTGTTAAAAAGGCTAATTACCTCATTGATCCTTTCACTATTTTAGTATTTTTAATTCGGTCTAATTTGAATTTTTATTTTTAATTAAATTGGCCCTAAAACTATTTCTTTTGTTTCAATCGAGTCCTCGGGCTGCTTGAAGGCAAAATTTAGAACAACGTCGTTCTGGAAAGAAGGCACAATTTCCCAATAAGTCCCTGTGGTTTAATGCACGTTTTGATTTAGTCCTTTTATATCTATTTTTATTGCTATTTAACCTCTATTTCTTTGTTTATTTTTTTAAAACCATTTTATTTTAAATTATTTTAACACTGTATAAAATTATTTTATCATATTAAATATTCTATATTATTTTTTTATTATTTTATATTAATTTATTAATAGTATAAAGTTCATATATATTTATTTATACGTATTATCCTGAAGTTGCAGGAAGTAGATCGAAGATATCAGATCTTGTCTCCTTGCGTTTGCAGTGGAGCAAATCGAAGACAGCAGATTTGGTATTCCTGAAGTTGCAGGAAGCAGATCGAAGACATCAGATCTTGTCTCCCTAAAGTTGAAGGAAGAAGATCAAAGACATCAGCCTTGCCTCTTTGAATTTGCAGTAGAGAAGGCTAAAAGACAACAAATTTTTCTTTCTTGAGATTGCACGAAGTAGATCGAAGACATCAGTCTCATCTCCCTGGGTTTGCAGTGGAGTAGACTAAAGATTACGGATATTACGTTCCTGAAGTTGCAGTGAAGCAAATTGAAGCCGTCAAACATATAGTTCAATACCTCTAAAATTGCAGTTGGGTTAGAGACTACTTGAAGAAGACGAGGACCAAGAAGTCAAGACTCGTCAAGACCGGGCAAAATTGGTCGTTTTATCATCTTTGCTCCATTCTCGTTACACGACAATGAGCAAAGAGGGGTAGCTTTAATAGGCCCAATTTGCCTAGGCCCATATCAGCAATAAAAAACCAAAAAAATAAAATAAAAGTCCAACAGTTTTTTATAAGAAACGGGCTGAAATCCCGAGCCCAAATAACACTAGTGGCCTAATGCTAACCCATTACCCGTAGCCCAATACTCTACCCCAAACTCTCAGACTCAAAACAGAAACCCAATCCTACCTTAAACCAACTAAATGGCCCAATGGCCCAATAACAGTGTCTGGCCCAACACCTAAATAGCTTCAGAGTGCCTAGGGTTTCTGGGAAACCCTCGCGCTGCAAGCCTCATCACCAGACCATCAGTGGCGCCGCAGTTAGCGCAAGTTGCCCAGTCCCCACCGCATTTGTCACCGATTCGACCTGCAAAAGGAAAGAAGATACATCGAAGGCAACAAAATCAGATAGAAGATCCAGTATTTATTTTTTGATTTTTATTTTTGGGTTATAAATAACCCTAAGATAATTTGTAACACATATACAGAGGGAGGAAAAAAATACACACAGAGAAGCAAGAAATATACAATAATAAAAACAGAGAAAACCCAATAGCAGAGGTGATTTCAGATGATTTCTTTTTGTTTTTTTATTTTTTTATTTTGTTATTTTCGAATACTGTTATTTCTTATTTTTTCTTCTATCTTGTTATTTTTTAAACCATATAATATCTATTAAAATATTAAAAAAGGGGAAAATTTTACCTGTTTTTGAGAATTTCGACCTCCATGCACGGTGGCCGGCATCGACGGTAGACGACAACGGATGGTGCCGGAGCTTTGTCGAAACTCTGCTAAAAATCGCTCAGGCCAAAGGGGTTACAGAGCTCCTATTTATATATTTTTTTTCAAAGGTGTTAAAATGAAATTTTTTGGCTGATTTTAGCTTATATAGCCTTATTGAAACGGCGCCGTTTTTGCTTAAGTTAAACAGCACAAAATGACTTCGTTCAGGGAGGATCCATGCGTTGACCCGAAAACCCGGGGAGGATCCGCGCTTTTTTGTTAAAAGGGCTAATTGCTTCTTTGATCCTTTCGCTATTTTAGTATTTTTAATTCGGTCCAATTTGAATTTTTATTTTTTATTAGATTAGCCCTAAAATTATTTCTTTTGTTTCAATCTAGTCCTCGGGCTGCTTAAAGGCAAAAATAAGGATGACATCGTTTTGGAAAGAAGGCATAATTGCCCAATAAATCCCTATGGTTTAATACGCGTTTTGATTTAGTCTTTTTATATCTATTTTTATTGCTATTTAACCCCTATTTCTTTGTTTATTTTTTTAAAACCATTTTATTTTAAATTATTTTAACATCAGATAAAATTATTTTATCATATTAAATATTCTATATTATTTTCTTTATTATTTGTATATTAATTTATTAATAGTATAAAGTTCATATATATTTTTTATACATATTATCCTTTTTATATATATATATATATATATTAAATTATTACTATTTATTATTTTATTTGGTTTAATATTATTTTCATTACATATTATTTTACTGATTTATATATTAATTATTATACTATACATTTTTTTAATTTCTATATTATATAGTATTATATTAAATCATATATTACTTTTAAAATCTTATTTTGTATGAAATTTATTTATATTGTATAACATATATTTATTTTTATTGTTTATGTGAAATATATATGTATTAGATTATTATGTTATAAATGTAATTTTATTTGAGGTTATATATTATTTATTTATTGAACAATATAATTTTACTTATTTTTTATGAATATATATATTATTTTTATTACTCCATATCATTTTGCATGTTAATTCATTTTTTATATAATTCATATTTTTATTATTCCACATCATTTTTATTTAAAGCCATATGTTTCTTAATTTACAATATTTACAATAATTCATTCTATATTGTTATGCATGTAAAGCTTTATATTTATTTGTTTTTACCGCTTTATATCTTATATTTGTTTATCCCTTTTTATTTTATTCACTATCATTTTATATTCTCGCTTTATTATAATTATTCTATTGTTTGTATCACTTATTATTTCAGATTATTCTTTAATTACCCATTAGTAGTAATTGTTAATATGATTTGTAGTTATGATAAATTGCTATTTGGTATGTATGTTGTAATGTATTCATGCAATGTCTTACTCAAACCCTTTTTTATAAAAACACATTTTGCAAAATTGTCGAATTTTATTCAAAGTTAAAAAATTTGGTGATACGTAATATTCGGAGACTTCAAGAAAAATTATACCCTAACTCACTCGGTTTCGATTTTTCTTGTCGAACTTAGGATATTAAGTATCCTTTCTCTTTTAAAATTGAAACTTACAAACTTCAAATCAAAACTTATTGTAACATCCTGAATTAGGGGTTGTTTGCAATTTAATTATTTTTCCCATGTGTGTGCTTGAAGAAATATGTATGCTTGATTGCTTGACATATTCTAGGGTCTAGTCATAACCTCGGGCTAGGTCTAACTTAGGGTTGAAATTTCTTTTTAGTGCTTAAGAGGAGGGAGCTAGGTGAGATAGGGGTTAAGAGAAAATTTTGGGAGAAGTTGGACACAAGGAATTAATTAGCATTGTGGCTTGGGGTGCTAAGGTGCAAGGGAGTGCAGGGGAAGGAAAAGGTTCGAGTAACGCGGGGCGCATCAGAGACTTTTCTTTTTGTGTCAGGAAGGGAATTGGGCCAGGGAGGTCTTAAGAGATGTTGCGGGCGCTTTTTGACACAAAAGATGGCCTTGGTAAAGTGGCTTTCATGCGCCACTTAAGGGCCTAGAGGCGACGCCTGGAGCAGGTCTGGAGTTCGAATCATGGTGGCCGCATGGGACGTGTTTTATTTTTGGGCTTTTTGGCGTTAAAGAGGAATGGGTTAAGCTAGGAAGGCCTTAAAAATAAATGGCGAGGTTTATGGACATGAAAGTCAATGTGGTAAAGTGGCTTGGGATGTGATGAGGGGCTGCGGCAATGAGGTCCCATGTTCGAGTAGCATGGGCAGCAATGGGTGTTTTTTTTTTATGCATGCTGGCGTGAAGGGAGTGAGCTAATGGCCTGCACTTGGACTCTTAATTTGATAAGGATAAACCTAGTTTTGCTTTTAAATTCGGCTGAAAGAGTAAGTGCTATTAGTTTTATTCTTTTTATTTATTTGAAGAGGTGGCTAGGAGATAAAATAGAAGATAAATATTAATTTATGGGTGATAATTAAAAGCTAAAAATTATCACAAAAAGGGGGGAGGTGGCCAAATGTAGGACTCCGTAGGGCCATCCACAATTGGTTTTGAGTATAGTAGGGAGGTGCCGAAATTCATCTAATTGGTTTTTCTTTTTTCTCCCCAACTTGTTCTTGGCCGAATTCTCTCTAGCCCCATTGCTCAAAATTCTTCAAATCCTTCTCTTCTTTAGTTTCTACTTGGCCGAATCTATCACCCTTCTTCTACTCAAACTCCATCTTCCATCTTGTGTAAGCTGAATCTACTCCATTCTTTTGCCTAAATCTCCCTTCTCCTATTAGATCCACTTTGGCTGAATATCCCTTACCATATAGGGCATAAGTCGAATCCCCCTAAGGAAGGTGCTGCCGATTTCAAAGGTTGCTAAGTGTCTCTCTTTAGCATTTGATTTCTTTTCTCTTCCGTTGGTGTGCCAAAAGCATGTGTAAAAGCCTTGGTAAGGTTGGTCGAATGTGTTCTTAAGACAATAGGTGATGTGTTCTTTGGTGTGTAGGTAACGCTAAGGGGCTTTGAAGGTGTCTTTCGGGTTTCGATTCTTCAAGGTAAGGTGACATATAGTTTCGGCCAAGGGCTTTGAATATGGATTTATGTATTAAAATCAAATCTGACATATGGTGTGTAGGATTCGAGGCACAAGTGGCAATTTCGGGATTTTAATTTGCTTTGGTAAGTGATAATAAAGTTTCGCCCAAGGCCATATTTCAGTGCAATTAATCCTTGGGATTGATAGTTTAGCGAATAAGGCTTTTTGGATACTAACCTATAGTGGCGAATGTAGGGCAATACGAATACGTTTGGGATTTTGTGATATCGCATAGATTCGGATTTCTCCTTAGATCTATTTGTTAAGCAGTGTGTAAACTCCTACACACTTTATTAGTTAGCATTGCTATTATGTTACGATTTAATCATTGTGGTAGTGATTTGCTTGTGGACATGAGCATGGATTCCGGGTAAGTCACTTGTGATTTAAAATCTGTTATGGATGACATGATGGGTAATATGCTATGCCATGACTTATATGCATGATTTACGATAATATGTTAAGCATGATATGAGCATGTTGGTAATGGGATTGATGAGAGGAGGGGGATTATTTCTCTATGGACTGTCACCAGTGGTTTTGACCACATATTGATAATTGTGACTTATGGTCATCAGTGGTTTTGACCACACGATGGGTTGGCCCCATCACTTGATTTGTGACTCCGGTCACTAGTGGTTTTGACCACACGGGGTAGTTAAAGGAGTATGGATGGTTAGTTTGGGTTGCATGTTTGCATGTTTTACTAATATTTTGTGTATGAGTTGCACTTCCGAGTTGGGGATTTATACACTGAGTCTTGGTGACTCACCCCTTCCCATATCATTTTGCAGATGAGTAGATCGCGGAGATGGAGCCGGAGAGGACTCGAGGCAGCCATGCTTGTTCCTTGGATTTGGGATTTTAATTAGTACAGTTTAAGTTTATTTATTTCTAAATTTTTGGTTTGGTTTGTAATAAGGCCGCTAATAATTATTTTGGATGTTTACGTAGTTGTTTTTACTTTACTTATACTACATCACAAATGAAACTATAAATTGTTAAGTGAATAGGTTATAAGTAACATTTTCAAATTAAGTAACTTCTACGAGTTTTCAAAGATGTTACCATCGGGTAGCAAAATTTACCAAGTCAACCATAACTCTGATGTTTCTCAAAATTTAAATGATCAAATGTTTTCAAAGGAAAAAGGTTTCAACTCAATTTTTTTTATATATCAATCCCATATGAATTTTTAACTGTTTTATAAACTCAACAAATTTTTAAATTTTCACCTGTTTATCGAAATCTTTCAAAGCATTTTTTTCCGTGACATACCAGATCTGGTCAAGTCTCATGGGCCGGGTTTGGGGTGTTATATTTTGGTATCGAGCAGGCTCAAAACTCAATCTGGGGCCTGTGGCCCAAAACATTTTGTAGGCCTCGTGAATTATTATGAAAATGGTTTTGTTTTGAACAAGATGGCATCAAGTCTCCGGCACCAATCCGCCCATGTAAGTATCTCTGACTGTTCTGTGAGTACTTGATAAGGGTAAACGGGTAACTTGGGAACATAGAATAGAATGATAGGTACTTGAACTCTAGGACTAGTCTACCCCAACTACTACATAAGACATAATTGCTTAATTAAACAAACATATGCCTAAGTCGCCGAGTTAGGGTGTGGTAACCATTGTGTGCATGTCTAGGATTGGTATTCGGTGGGAGCTTGGTATTTAAGCAGTCCGCATGACTCACCTCCTCTCACACTCCACGAATCCTACAGGTATGTAGCTTCGGTTCGCCCCTAACCAGGAGGACTTATTCATGGGCTAAACCCTAACTAAAACCCGAAAGGGAACTAGCTGTATTTTCATAAAAACCCTAGCTTTAAAACTCTTAAAGTTTCTTTTTAATGTGTGAGAACTATTGTTTTACAACATTTTTCTGAAAAAAAAAATTTTCAATTTGTAGAATTACTAAAATACCCCTAGTGGTAAAAATTACAAAAGAATGCCCTTGGTTTATTAAATGTTCAACTATCAAAGAGCTTTTTCCAAAATTTCCTCATTTTGTAAAAGTGTTTAAAAACCCTATTTGTGCAAACGTCCAAAGTACCTTGATTTTGGAAAATTACAAAATTGCCCTAACCTACAAAATTACCAAAATGACCTTGATTTTCAAAATTTTGCAACACCATCAACTTGGAAAACAAATTCTAAAGAACCTCAAAGTTTTGCAACATTTAGAAATACCCAAATTATCAAACTTTACAAAGTTACCTCGTTTATTACCAAAATACCCCAAGCTTCAAAATCACCAAATAATTTTAATTTCAAAATTTTTCAAAATACCCCAAGAATTTAAAAGTTCCAAAATAATTTTTGATAAAATCATCCGAGAAATTTTATTTTTGAAAAAATTACAAAAATACCCCTATAGGTTAAAATTACAAAAATACCCCCGAGTAGTAAAATGACGAAAATGCCCCTACACGCTAGATATGGTCGGTGAATGTTGTTTGATGGATGCACTTAGAACTAGGAGATAAGCCTGAAACTGGAACTATAGGTAGATTCGACTTCGAAAGAACCACTTCAAAAAATATTTCTCATAAAATTACTCGTGGGTAACCAGTGAACAGTATTAATAATACATAAAATTCTTAAACAGATAAACGCGAACAAGAAGAATGAGTACAAGAGGTCGTGGATGTCTGCCACGTGGCCGTGGTAGGGGTAGGATGACCTTGTCGGAGCCAGCAGGGTCTGGTCATGGGTCTGGAGATGTGATGTCGAATCTGCCGGTGGCAGAAACTAAGTTTCAAGATCAGACCGGTGGTAATGATGTAGTATCCCAAGCTGTACTACGAGTGTTGGAATGAGTTACCGAGGCAAAGTAGCAGTGCGGAGCCCAGAAATCGGGTTGAACGACTCGCTAATGGAGCGAAGTGTTTAGAGGAGTTTTGGAGTGGCACCCAAGGCTTGGCGGAGTATTGGTTGGAATCAAATGAGAGGATCATGGATGACTGGATTTTGGTGAGGAAAAGTCAAGGGTATAATCTCTCTACTTCGGGATGAGTCATATCAGTGGTGGCTCACTGTAAGGGATGGAACGATGGCAGAGAATCTCACATGGGAATTCTTTAAGGTTGCTTACCAAAAGAAGTACATAGGAACTAGCTACGTGGATGCGCAGCAGAAGGCTTTCTTGAACCTGGTTCAGGGTAATAAGACAGTGGCGGAGTATGAGGTTGAATTTCTCCGATTGAGCAGGTATGCTCGTGGTATTGTGGGTACCGAGCATGAACGTTGTGTCAGATTTGAGGATGGGCTGAGAGATGAGCTGAGGATGATGATAGCTCCACAACAGGAATGAGAGTTTGCTATCCTAGTGGAGAAGTCTAAGGTTGCTGAAGGGGTAAGACAGTCAGTTAGGCAGAATCAGGATAGGAGTTGGAATAAGAGGAGCTCTGGATCTTCGAGGTTTTTGGTAATCAGCAGAAGAGGATGAGGTATGGTGGGTCAGATCAAGCTGCTAGGCCTGCTGCTACTGCTAATCCTCAATGGCCGCCACGGTGTGCTCGGTGTGGGAAGTCTCACACGGAGAGTGTTGGAATGGTAATCGGGGATGTTTCGAATGTGGATCCATGGAACATCGAGTTAGGGATTGTCTGAAAAAGGCAGCTAGGCTAAGGTCAGAGGATCAGGATCGTGCACCAAATAGGAGGGATAATCAACAGCCACCGAGAGGTCGTGGTGCAGGAAGAGGAGGTAATGGTGCCAGCAGAGGTCGTGGGGCACCGAGGGGAGGTACCGGTGGTACTGAGGCTAGGCAACTTGGTTTGGTCTATGCCACGAGGCGTCAAGAGAAAGGCGACGCACCATACGTCATAACCGGTATGTTCTTGATCTTTGGAGTACCCTATTGTACCTTAATTGATATTGGCTCAACCCACTCATACATTGCTAGTAGTGTAGTGAAAACTCTACACTTAGACTCTGAGCTTACTTCTAGGAAGATGACTGTATTAAGCCCTCTAGGTCACTCTGTAGAAGTAAGTAAACTCTATAGGAATGTACCCCTAGAACTTCAAGGAGTCGTGTTCTTGGCTGACTTGATGGAACTACCATTTCGAGAGTTCAATCTAATCCTCGGGATGGATTGGCTAGTAAAGTATCAGGCTAGTTTGGATTGCACAGCTAAGCTCATGGTATTAAAGACCATGGAAGGAGAAGGGGTGGTGATGATAGGTAAAAGGAGAGATTACCTATCTAATCTGGTTTCGCATTGAAGGCGAAAAGATGGTTAAAAAGGTTGTGAAGCATATGTAGTGTATGTACGTGCTTTGGAAGCTAAGGGTGCGGTGTGAGGATGTCCCAATCGTAAGGGATTATGTTGATGTGTTTCCAGAGGAACTCCGGGTCTACCTCCGGATCGTGAGGTTAAATTTGGTATAGATTTATTACCCGAAACCGCGCCAGTATCTATAGCTCCGTATCGGATAGCGTCGAAGGAATTAGTAGAGTTGAAGGCTCAGATCCAGGAATTGTTGGATAGAGGGTTCATCCGACCAAGTGTATCACCTTGGGGAGCTCTAGTGCTTTTTGTCAAGAAGAAGGATGGAACAATGAGGATGTGCATAGACTATCGACAGCTGAACAAGTCGACAATAAAGAACATGTATCCTTTGCCTGTGATTGACGATTTGTTCGATCAACTCAAGGGTGCATCGGTGGTTTCTAAGATTGACCTTAGGTCGTGGTACCATCGACTTAAGGTGAAGGAGGCTGATATCCATAAGACGGCATTCCGTACTCGGTATGGGCACTACGAGTTTCTGGTAATGCCTTTTGGTTTGACGAATGCACCAACCGTGTTTATGGACATGATGAACTGGGTTTTCCAACCCTATCTGGATCGGTTCGTCGTGGTGTTCATAGACGACATTTTGGTGTACTCAAAGTCTGAGGAGGAGCATGACGCACATCTTCATGTGGTTCTGCAAGTTCTAAGGGAGAAACAGTTGTACGCCAAATTCAGCAAGTGTGAGTTTCGGCTTAAAGAGGTGACTTTTCTTGGCCATGTAGTTTCAGCTGAGAGAATTATGGTGGATCCCCGTAAGATTGAGGCAGTATTGGAGTGGAAACCACCAAAGTCAGTTACGAAAATTCAGAGTTTTCTGGGGTTGGCAGGATATTATAGGAGATTCGTGGAAAATTTCTCCTTAATCGCAGCACCGTTGACTAAGCTGCTTAGAAAAGGAGTTCTATTTGTGTGGTCTGAAAAGCAGCAAGAGAGTTTGGATAAGCTGAAGAGGATTTTGACAGAAGCACCAGTCTTGATTCAGCCTGAGACAGGAAAGAAATTCACCGTGTATTGTGATGCATCGCATCTTGGTTTAGGTGTGTGTTGATGCAAGAAGGAAGGTGGTTGCTTATACGTCCACGACAGCTTGAGGCCTCACGAAGGTAACTATCAGACACATGATTTGGAATTGGTCTGCCGTGGTTTTTACCTTGAAGATTTGGAGGCTTATCTGTATGGGGAGAAGTCAGAGTGTACATGGATCACAAGAGTCTGAAGTACCTCTTGACTCAGAAAGATTTAAATCTGAGGCAGCGGAGGTGGATTGAGTTGCTGAAGGACTACGAATGCTCAATCGAATACCATCCGGGTAGGGCTAACGTGGTAGCTGATGCATTGAGCCGTAAGGTGGTAGCAGATTTGCGAGCATTGTTTGCTCACCTAAGTCTCTACGAGGATGGGAGCCTTCTGGCAGAGTTACAAGTGAAGCTATCTTGGATCAATGAGGTTAAAGAGAGGCAGTTGACCGATGAGGTTCTGAGTACTCGGAGGTCGCAAGTACAAAGTGGTGAGGCCGAAGGGTTCAATGTGGGTAGCGATGGAGTATTGTATTTTTAGGGGAGAGTATGTATGCCTAAGGATGATGATTTAAGGTAGTGAATCCTTAAAGAGGCTCATAGCAGTTCATACGCTATGCATTCGGGAAGTAGCAAGATGTATCGGGATTTAAGGGAGTAGTTTTGGTGGCCGGGTCTTAAGCGGAAGTAACCGAGTTAGTGGGCAAGTGTCTGACATGCCAACAAGTTAAGGCTGAGCATCAATTGCCATCGTGGTCATTATAAGGTAAAGATCCCACAGTGGAAGTGGGAGGAGATTACTATGGATTTCGTAAGTGGGCTTCCCCTTACGCCTAGTAAGAAAGATGTAGTTTGGGTGATAGTAGACTGGTTGACCAAGTTGGCCCATTTCATACCGGTAAGGGTTGACTACTCGCTTCAAAGGTTAGCCAAGCTGTATATAGCAGAGATAGTGCGGTTGCATGGAGTACCGGTGTCCATTATCTCAGATCGGGATCCCTGGTTCAAGTCGAGATTTTGGAAGGCCTTACATCAGGAGTTAGGCACGAAGTTAAATTTCAGCACGACTTTTCATCCGCAGTCTGATGGACAATCTGAGAGAGTAATCCAAGTGTTGGAAGGTATGTTAAGGGGCTGTGTTTTGGACTTCCGTGGTGGTTGGGAGGAGTACCTACCTTTGGCAGAATTCGCTTATAACAATAGTTATCAAGCGAGTATTCAGATGGCACCGTTTGAGGCACTGTATGGTCGAAAATGTCGTACTCCTACGTGTTGGACAGAGCTGGGAGAACGTCGAGTGTTGGGTCCAGAGTTAGTGGCAGAGACAGAAGATAAGGTTAGAGTAATTCGGGCTCGTCTTAAAGAGGCATCGAATAGGCAAAAATCCTACGCCGATCTTAAGCGAGGATGTGGAGTATCGATGGGTGATAAGGTCTTCTTAAAGGTATCACCTTGGAAGAAGGTCTTTGAGGTTTGACGGAAGGGCAAGCTAAGCCCTAGATTTATCGGGCCGCATACGGTCTTTGAAAGCGTGTGGGATTGGTAGCTTACCGACTTGAGTTGCCGCAGAGTTGAGCGGATCCATGGCGTCTTCCATGTTTCGATGCTGAGGCACTATCGATCGGATCCATCACACGTAGTGCATGTTGCGGAAATTGAAGTGAACTTAGACTTATCCTTTGAGGAGGAGCCCGTACAGATCTTGGATCGGGATGTCAAAGTTTTGCGTAGGAAGTCAGTGCCTTTGGTAAAGGTCTTATGGTGAAACCATGGTACGGAGGAGGCCACATGGGAACCCGAGGATGCGATCTTGTGACAATACCCCAACTCTTTTGATCCAAGTAATTTGAGGTCAAATTATTTTTAAGGGGTAGAAGCGTAACATCTTGAATTAGGGGTTGTTTGCAATTTAATTTTTTTTCCCATGTGTGTGCTTGAAGAAATATGTATGCTTGATTGCTTGACATATTCTAGGTCTAGTCATAACCTGCTAGGTCGACTTAGGGTTGAAATTTCTTTTTAGTGCTTAGAGGAGGAGCTAGGTGAGATAGGGGTTAAGAGAAAATTTTGGGAGAAGTTGGACACAAGGAATTAATTGGCATTGTGGCTTGGGGCACTAAGGTGCAAGGGAGTGTGGGGAGGAAAAGGTTCGAATGTGAGGCGCATCGAGACTTTTCTTTTGTGTCGAAGGAATTGGGCAGGAGGTCTTAAGAGATGTTGCGGGAGCTTTTGGCACAAACGATGGCCTTAGTAAAGTGGCTTTCATCGCCACTTAGGAACTGGAGGCGGCGCCTTTGGAGGCAGTCTGAGTTGAATCATGGTGGTTTGCATGGGACGTGTTTTATTTTGGGCTTTTGGCATTAAAGAGGAAGGGTTAAGCTAGGAAGGCCTTAAAATAAATGGCGAGGTTTATGGACATGAAAGTTGATATGGTAAAGTGGCTTGGGACGTGATGAGGGCTACTCTGAATGAGGTCCCATGTTAAGTAGCATGGGCGACAATGGGTGTTTTTTAATGCATCTTTGGCGTGAAGGGAGTGAGCTAATGGCTGCACTTGGACTCTTAATTTGATAAGGATAAACCTTGTTTTGCTTTTAAATTCGGCTGGAAGAGTAAGTGCTATTAGTTTTATTCTTTTTATTTATTTGAAGAGGTGGCTAGGAGATAAAATAGAAGATAAATATTAATTTATGGGTGATAATTAAAAGCTAAAAATTATCACAAAAAGGGGGGAGGTGGCCGAATGTAGGACTCCTTAGGGCCATCCACAATCGGTTTTGAGTATAGTAGGGAGGTGCCGAAATTCATCTAATTGGTTTTTCTTTTTTTTCCCCAACTTGTTCTAGCCCCATTGCTCAAAATTCTTCAAATCCTTCTCTTATTTAGTTTCTACTTGGCCGAATTTATCACCCCTCTTCTACTCAAACTCCATTTTCCATCTTGTGTAAGCTGAATCTACTCCATTCTTTTGCCTAAATCTCCCTTCTCCTATTAGATCCACTTTGGCCAAATATCCCTTACCATATAAGGCATAAGTTGAATCCCCTAAGGAAGGTCTTTGTCAATTTGAAGGTTGGTAAGTGTCTTTCTTTAGCATGTTCATAGACGACATTTTGGTGTACTCAAGTCGAGGAGGAGCATGACGCACATCTTCATGTGGTTACGCAAGTTCTAAGGAGAAATAGCTTGTACGCCAAATTCAAGTGTGAGTTTTGGCTTAAGGAGGTGACTTTTCTTGGCCATGTAGTTTCAAATTGAGAGAATTAGGTGGATCCCCGTAAGATTGAGGCAAGATTGGAGTGGAAACCACCAAAGTCGATTACAAAAATTGAGTTTTACAGGGTTGGCGAGGATATTATAGGAGATTCGTGGAAAATTTTTCCTTAATCGCAAAGACCGCTGACTAAGTCGTGAGAAAAGGAGTTCGCTTGTGTGGTCCAAAAGCGGCAAGAGAGTTTCGATAAGTCAAGAGGATTTTGATGAAGCACCGGTCTTGATTCAAACTGAGACAGAAAGAAATTCACGTGTATTGTGATGCATCGTGACATCTTGGTTTAGGGTGTGTGTTGATGCAAAAGGAAGGTGGTTGCTTATACGTCATGCCAGCTTGAGGCCTCACGAAGGTAACTATCCGACACATGATTTGGAATTGGCTCGTGGTTTTTACCTTGAAGATTTGGAGGCGCTATCTCAGTATGGGGAGAAGTCGGCAGGTGTACATGATCACAAGAGTCAAGTACCTCTTGACTCGTAAAGATTTAAATCGAGGCGCGGAGGTGGATTGAGTTCTTCAAGGACTCGAATGCTCAATCGAATACCATCCGGGTAGGGCTAACGTGGTAGCCGATGCATTGAGCCGTAAGGTGGTAGCGATTTCGAGCATTGTTTTCTCACCTAAGTCTCTACGAGGATGGGAGCCTTCTAGCAGAGTTGCAAGTGAAGCCGTCTTGGATCAATGAGGTTAAAGAGAGGCGATTGACCGATGAGGTTCTCGAGTACTGGAGGTCATAAGTACAAAGTGGTGGGCCAAGGGTTCAATGTGGGTAGCGATGGAGTATTGTATTTTTAGGGAGAGTATGTATGCCTAAGGATGATGATTTAAGGCGTGAATCCTTAAAGAGGCTCATAGCAGATTCATCGCTATGCATTCGGGAAGTAGCAAGATGTATCGGGATTTAAGGGAGTAGTTTTGGTGGCCGGGTCTTAAGCGGAAGTAACCGAAAGTTAGTGGGCAAGTATCCGACATGCCGCAAGTTAAGGCCGAGCATCAATTGCCATCGTAAGTTATTATGCAGAAAGATCCCACAAAGGAAGTGGGAGGAGATTACTATGGATTTCAGATATGAGTTGCACTTTCGAGTTGGGGATTTATACATCGAGTCTTGGTGACTCACCCTTCCCATATCATTTTGCGATGAGTAGATCGGAGATGGAGCCGGAGAGGACTCGAGGCGACCATGCTTGTTCCTTGGATTTGGGATTTTAATTAGTACGCTTTAAGTTTATTTATTTCTAAATTTTTGGTTTGGTTTGTAATAAGGCCGCTAATAATTATTTTGGATGTTTACGTAGTTGTTTTTACTTTACTTATACTACATCACAAATGAAACTATAAATTGTTAAGTGAATCGGTTATAAGTAACATTTTCAAATTAAGTAACTTCTACGAGTTTTCAAAGATGTTACCATCGGGTAGCAAATTTACCAAGTCAACCATAACTCTGATGTTTCTCAAAATTTAAATGATCAAATGTTTTCAAAGGAAAAAGGTTTCAACTCAATATTTTTTTAAATATCAATCCCATATGAATTTTTTACTGTTTTATAAACTCAACAAATTTTCAAATTTTCACCTGTTTATCGAAATCTTGCAAAGCATTTTTTTTCGTGACATACCAGATCCGGTCAAGTCTCATGGGTCGGGTTTGGGGTGTTACACTTATTCTCGGGAATTCAAAATGTTATATCCTAACTTACTGGATATGATGTTTTGTGTTTCAAGGTAAGAACTTTTCTACAAATAAAGGCGAGCTTAATTTCAAAGTTTTGAGATATTGCATCCTAACTTATTGGGTGTGACATTTTATTTCTTTGAAATAA
The DNA here is from genome assembly GCA_025506655.1 of Gossypium rotundifolium. Taxonomy (NCBI): domain Eukaryota; kingdom Viridiplantae; phylum Streptophyta; class Magnoliopsida; order Malvales; family Malvaceae; genus Gossypium; species Gossypium rotundifolium. The sequence continues at coordinate 136,272,896 of CP106733.1, forward strand.
GCAAGTCTTGACTTTCTTTCGAATAAAAGGATCATATTTTAAATTTTTTAAAATTTCGACATTAGAACATGAAAGTATCAATTAGGTACCAAATTTTGGGCGTTACGATGGTGCTAACCCTTCTTCGTATGTAACTGACTCCCGAACCTATTTTCTTGTATTTCGTGGACCAAAATCAATGTTTTGAAATAAAACGTTTTATAAGGTGATCCAATCACACCTAAGTAAAAAAAAGATTGATGGTGACTCAATTTCCATTTTTTTAAGTCGATTTTCATTTTTTACCAAAACTTTAAAATGGTTTCAACAGCTTGGCGACTCCGCTGGGGACCAATAAGAGAGTCAAGCCGTAAAATTGGTTATTTTCTGTCTTAGTGTTTAAAAATCGAAAAGTTTTAAAAATACGATCCTTTATTGCATTTGTTTTTGTTATTGCATATTATTGTTATATTCTTGCACGCATTGCACTACATGACCGTTATGGTCACGCCTTTAAGTGGGAGCGAGAAGCTATGCCTTCGTGAGGTTTTCACCTCCGCATGGGCTAGTAGATTGCTTCCAGGATACATCCGTACCTATGTCTTCATGATGTTTTCACCTCTGCATGGCCATAGGGAAATGTATTCCCCTGAACTGAACTTGATCCATATGAGCCTATAATGGGTGAGGATTGAGGAATCTGCTGGTTCAGTTACCCACCCTTTAGAACTAAGCCACTTATAGTGACCCTTAAGAGTCAACCCTAGATAGAGTTATATTGAACCCTAATGGTCACCTAGATAGGTACCTTATTTTGTTATTTATTTCTCTTATGCTAATGTGTTCTCTTTTGTTTTGATTGCATTGCATTCACATCATAGAAAAGAGGTGTTGATTCAAATTTGGTTGCTAAATAGAAGGGTTTTTCATGAGAAAATGAATTTCTTGATAAAGTGGAATATAATACAGTCGTCTAAGTATGGTCCAAGTAAACACAACGAGAGAAGACTGATCATCCGCGAAGGAATACAAGATTTTATTGCCCAAGGATTAAAGCTGACAAAGACTATTTGAGGATCACTACATTTTGACTTTCTTGAAGAGGCTAACAAGCATTGGGAGGATAAGAGTTGCGGCCCAAGCAAAATGGAGCTAGAGGAGGCATCTATCAGAAGTTTGCAAGATTTGACCTTTCGAAGAAAGGAATTGATGTTTTTGCTTGGAATATGAGGGCAAGGCCGCATATGTAATCCATTTTATGCAAAGAAGTTTGCTTTTTAGAAAAGTTTTTCTAATGAAATTGAATTCAGAATCAACGTCTCTCTTTCTTTTGTATTCATTCCATATATCTGCATTGCATTGCATCATATGCATTAAAATTCATAGAAGGACCTTAATAAGATAGAATTATTTTAGTTAACTTGGAAAACATGGAACAAAGATTGGAGAGATTAGAGCAAAGGTAAATACAGATGCGAAGCAATTGACCAAAATTCAAAAAGATATATGGTATCAAATGTTAGAATTCCAAAAGAATGTGATTGGCCAATTAAGTTAGTTATTAGCCGAAAGACTTGAAAAAAGGAGTGGCTCCGTGGACAACAGTGTGGATGATGATGAAGACATTGTTTATTCCCCAATAGGTGTCCCAACTCAACTAGACGTGCATTCCCATAGGGTACCCGTCATTATTGGACTCCAATGTCAGACTGATACTTTGGCCCTATTGAACTTCCCAATGGGTTCAGGTGTTAACCCAGATGATAATCGAGCCAAACCGGTTGTATTGGCAGAAACGAAAGAAAAAGGAGAGTGTACTTTAAAAGCCCCAAAGAAAAAGAAAAATAAGGCAAATAGTACGAAAAGGTATAATAAGGGCCATTTAGAGTCGAGTCACAGTAAGTTAGCCAAGGACGGTAATTACCAGCCATCAGGTCTCCCCAAGGCAAGAACCCAATTCAAGACCAAACTTAGAGAAACCTCAGTTCATACCTATGCCAATCACGTATAGGGAGTTGTACCGAATTCTGTTTGACGCACATGTCATATCCCCTTTTTATATAGAGCCAATACAACCCCCATACCCCAAATGGTACGATGTAAATGGCCAATGCAAATACCATGGAGGAATCACAGAACATTTGATCGAGAACTGCATCACTATTAAAAAGATAATCGAAGTATTTATTAGATTGGGTGTCATAAAATTCGATGATCCCTCTGGTGCAGAAATTTCGTTACCCAACTTTTCTGTTAAGCGTGTAAACATTGTGAGTTCTATAATAGATAGGGGCATGAGATCCAAGAATGCATCGAGCTCAGGGCCTTAGTGCAAGGCCTAATGGATAATTAATTGAAGAGATCAAAAACCCGGTGGGAATATTGGGGAATCTGAACACTAATCACATATCTAAATTGGGGAATAAAAGTTTCCAAGCCTTTACATACTTGGGAGTATTTTGAACGTTGGGACTGTTAAAGAGACCCTTATATTTTTTAGAACTAATCTAGAGTAATATTCAAAAACACGCTTGTTGCCTTAAGCCTAGAGGCAATAAGAACTCTTTTGTGAAATAGGCTTGTGTCCGAAATTTTTATTTCAACAAAATACATCTTTTTGAGCAAATATTCTTTATTTTTCATTTGATATTGTACAAAAAATTGTTCTTAGTTTTTTTCTTTTGTTTGTTCTTTAGACTTTCATTCAAGTATTCTTTTATTCATGACCATACAAACAACCATTCTTTGAATCATTTATCCTTTGGAATCTTCCTCTGAACCTACAATATGTCGCCAGATATCAACGATGTGAGCAACACTGCTACTGACTCAGAGTCTCCTTTCGAGTAAGATATGTGTCTAGAGGGATCTCAGGACTTTAAAGATGACAGAGATTGTAACCTATCTTTTGATTTGTTAAGAATGGTAGAACAAAATGAAAAATAGACCCTACTCTACAAAGGTTCAGTGGATATTATGAGCTTAGGAAAGGGGTGAAGATCGAAGCCCAACTCACCACAGAAATAAGGCAAGATATCATTGAGTTAGTTTCGAGAATTCAAAAATATTTTTGCACGATCATATCAGGACATGCCTAGGCTACTAAGACACAGGCTAAACATGAGGATCGAGCACTGTTGGTCTACCATGGAAGGGGATTACATCAGTTATACCGCAAATACTAAATTGAAGAAGATGAGATTTATGTGAATCTTTCATTTTCTTCATAGACTTTTCTATATATGGGGCATGGATATTATGGGGCTGATCTCGTCAAAAGCTTCTAGTCGATATCAATTCATCGTCGTGGTCATCGTTTACTTCACTAAGAGGGTGGAAGTAGCTTCATATGCCAATGTTAAAAGGTTAAAGTTAAAAAAATAAAATAAAATCAGGCGCCGACAAAGAACGCTGAAAAGGACAAAGTCAAAAGTTTGTAGACTGTTCAAAGGTCAGACGCCATATTATAGAGCAACAAAGGCAGCCAAAAAAAAAAAAAAAAACAAAACAAGGATTGTAGAAAAGATGATCGAGACTTGTAAAGATTGGCATAAAGAAGTTACTATTTATCTTCTATGATTATCGAGCGTTGGCCTGGACTTTTTTCCAGGGCAACATCTTACCCATTAGTTTATGGAATGAAAGCATTTTTGCCAATTGAACCTAATCGAAGAAAAGGTTAAAAGTTATTCATCATGGTCAGAAGATGCAAGCTTACGACAAAGATGTTTATCCTAGAGAATTCCACGAGGGGAACCTGATCTTTCTTTTACAAAAAGATTTCAAAGTAAAGCAGATGCCAAATTGGGAAGGACCTTATGTTATAGAGAAGGCCTGTTCTGGAGGAGCATTGATATTAACTGAGATGGATGCCAAAGACTTGCCCAATCTGGGGAATTCAGGTGCAGTCAAGAAGTATTTTACCTGAAAAGGAAAAGGTCAAGGTGAAAACCCATAAAGGGCACCTTGAGCTCAAATTTGATTTAGAAAAAAAAAGAAAAGGAGAGGCCAAGGCGAAAACCTGCAAATGGCGCTTAGAGACCAAATGGGTTTTGAGCCGAAAACCCGAAAAGGGCAGCTCAAATTTTGATCAAAGATAGGGCATGTGGTAGTCTTGCTATGCCTGAATTAACAATGAGGAAATAGACTACGTCTAGGGGCATTGACAAAGTACTCTAAATCCCCTAAACATGTATTGAGCTCAAAATGGTCCTCAAGGAGTTTGTACAGAGACGCTCATGCTGCGATATCTGGGGCACCTAGCTTCTATCTTATCCATTTTTGAATTTTCTATCTTTGATTACTTTTTTCTTTTCAAAGATACATCCCAATCAATTTTCTTCTATAGCCTTGGCTATTTTTGCTTACTTTATTCTTTCAAGATACACCAATCAATTTCCTATTATTGCCTGGGTTATCTTTGATTAACTTATTTGTTTTGAGTTATGCTCCTGATTAATTTCTTTCACATCCATTATTATGATCTTTTTCAAGCATTTTATATTGAAATAATGATTAATGGATTAAATACTTTCATAAAAGGAGTTTCGCATATTACTCTAGAAGCTTCCAAATAATATGAGAATCTGAAATAGGACTATTGTTTAAAACTCACCAAGCTTAAGGGTTGGAAATATTGAAAGATGATTATCTCTTCAGATTTTTATTGGATAACCCAGGTGTAAAAGGGGATCATTTTGGAAAATAAAAATGATACCTTGCATTCATGCAAATTTTAGGCACATACATCAGTCATTATACCTAGAGAATGGTGTAACGGATCAACTTGATACAATTTCCATACCTCTAAGTGGTAACTGGATGGATGGAAGAAGCCAAATGTTATTCCCCTGAAGTTACAGTGGGTGGTACAAATTTTATGTCCTAATGTTCAAGGAAAGGGACTCTGAAATTGCAGCAGGGCAAGCTTACTGAGCAGAATATGATCGTTTCTTTGGGTTTTCTGTTAAAGATACTAGCTGAACGAGAAAGCATGGTAACATATCAGTGATAGAACCTTGATGAACTATGAGCAGTGACAACCCCAAACATTAGAAAAAGGGATCATTCTCATGCATTTATGTAAATATCATTCATACACTTCCAATTAGGAGCATTTGGTTCATTCCGATCATTGTGTCCTAATCGTTGTACATAAAGAAAAAGAAAAAAGAAAAAAGAGATCATTCTCATGACATTCTGCATTCATGCAAATGTCATCCATAATACATTCGAGTCTACAGGACATGTCCCCTAGAGGACGATATAGCAACATCGATGAATTCACCAGTCCTATCTCCCTGACCAGTAGGGGAATAGGTTGAAGATTTTAGATCTTGTCACCCTAAGCAATAGTGGAACAAGATCAAACAGAGAATTTTATCTCCATGAAGCAGCGGAGTTGATTTAAGCCATCAGTCTTATCTCCCTTGAGATGGTAGTGGAGCAGACTGAAGATTAAAGTCTTCCTGAGATAGTAAGGAAGCAAATTGGAAAGTTTAGATTTTTTTCCCTCGAGATTGTAGTGGAGTAGACTGAAGATTGAAGTCTTCCTGAGATAGTAAGGAAGCAAATTGGAAAGTTCAGATTTTGTTCCCTCGAGATGGTAGTGGAGCAGACTGAAGATTGAAGTCTTCCTGAGATAGTAAGGAAGCAAATTGGAAAGTTTAGATTTTGTTCCCTTGAGATGGTAGTGGAGCAGACTGAAGATTGAAGTCTTCTTGAGATAGTAAGGAAGCAAATTGGAAAGTTCAAATTTTGTTCCCTCGAGATGGTAGTGTAGCAAACTGAAGATTGAAGTTGTAACACCCCTTGCCCATGTTCGAGCCGGAATAGGGTTTGAGGCACTACACAACTAATCTTGCTTAAACATCTAGAATAGGGTTATAAAATTTTGTTTAACCTCATTGCTTGCACATACTCAGCCTAAGAGGTGCTAAACATACTTCCGAGAAGTATCGAAACCTTTTCGGGAACTTTCACGAGTTTAAGAAACTTTTTAATCAAAATAGGGGCTACACGCCTGTGTAGGCCTAGGGACACGCCCGTGTGCCCCTAAGGCATGCTCATGTTTTCCACCCGTGGTCAACACTGACTAAATTCACACGACCATGACACCCCCGTGACCCTGGCCTGTGTGTAAAAACTTAGCATTCTGACTTATCCATATGACCTATACACACGCCCGTGTACCCTAGCCGTGTGGTGATTTAAATTCCCAGTGCAAGGTGCAGACTTCACATGGCCTGGGTGCACGCCCATGTGATAGCCGTGCCTCACACATGGTTTAGACCCATGCCCGTGTGTCTACCTATGTGGGTGATTAGTAGGCTATATACCAAGCCCTAGCCATCCTAGAATGCACACATACACACTTCTACTCAAAACAATACAATTCCTATCCCATAAGGAAGTTTAAGAACTCATTCCAGCATACAAGATAATTAAAGGGACATACACTTTATGAATTCCATCTTTATTAACAAAAGAGTTTGCCAAGTATTTGCCTAACTCATAAGGCTATTTACAAAATGACTTTTACTAACTTACATAGTCAACACTTTGACTAACAATTACAACTTAACAAAATGCTTGAGCGCTATACATGCCATACTCAAAATAAGTCTAAAATTGTTATACGAAAGTGCTGTCGATAGTGTGATTTCCAAGGTCCTACATCCACAATCCTCAAGTTACCTTGGCAAAACTACAAGAAAGAAGGGCAATGAAGAAAGGGTAAGCATAAGGCTTAGTAAGTTTGCATGAGAATAAATAGCAATAATAAGCTTATAAAATAATCCATCCACGGTATTAGCCAATCGTACATGAGTCAAGGCTTCTTGACAATGCTTACTTACAATTGCCCTTTTTAGCACATACCGTGCCACATATCAAAACCGATTCTTCATGATTCATTAACGAGTACCTATATTCACTCATTCAAATTATTTAATTATCATTTACATCTTTACTTCTAAATTCATCTACTTATCCCACTTTTCACAAGAGATAGTCAAAGACGTGTATAAAGCCACTGCCACATCCTCGAGGTGGTCTTACATGGGGTCACCTCTTGATGCCAATGTCATATCCCGGATATGGTCTTATATGGGATAACCTCTAAGTGCCAATGCTATATCCCAGATATGGTCTTATATGGAATTTTCTATCATGTATCGATGCCATATCCCGGATATGGTGTTATACGATTTTCATATTCATTATCGAAGCCACATCCCGGATATGGTCTTATACAGGATCTCAACTCGATGCCGAGGCCATGTCCCGGACATGGTCTTATAAGGGACCTTATATATTTCATATCTCCATGATAACATTTCTTTAATCATTATGGTCCATTAGGACTTCAACATCTCATTCACATTAACTACTCAATTTGGTAGTGCATCATCCATTAATATATTACCAAATATTTCTTGACATGCTAATGTAAATGTTACTTAAATCACATACAAACTTACCTCATTTTCAAAATGAGCTAATTCTTCGGTTCAGTCCAAGACTTTATTCTTTCCATGATCGAGGCGGATTCTCGACTCCTCTTGCTCTATAATAGAAAATTAGCTCATTTTAATCACTACATTAATAAAAGCATTTCAAAAATCACATTTAGGAAAAATTACTATTTTGCCCCTAGACTTTGGAAAAAATGACCATTTTACCCCTAGGCTCGGAAATAAATTCTAATCACATTTCTACCTTCAACAAGCTTAGGTGAATATTTAATGCTCTTAAAGCTATCATAAAAAAATCAACATTTCACATATTAATCACAAACTTTATAACCTTTTCATCAAGGTCCAATTAGGTGTTTCCATGACAACACCTTTCACAAAAGTTGTTCATCTACCAATTAAGACACAATTTCTTCCATAAAAATACAACAAATAAATAAGATAGCTCTCATGATATAACTCTAAACTTTTCATAGTATTGCAAAATAGTCCCCTCATTTGAAAGCTTAAGCTTTAGGGGTCTCAAAAGTACAATTATTTCTAAGAAAAGATCACTAGAACACTTACTTGAAAAGAGATGAGCGTGCTGAATTTTTATGAAGCTTTCAACCCCTAATTGGCTGTAAAATTTCGGTGGGAGAGATGAGCAAGAAAGATGAATATCATCTTTTCTTTATTTTAATACTACTAGTCAAATTAGCCACCAACTATTACTAACTTTGACCAAATTTTATCCATCTTTGTCTCCCATGACAACCTATGGCCACTACTCAAATCTTGGGGTTCTAATAGCCTTTTAAAGACCTCCAATTGTCAATCTATGACCCTTTGGTAATTTTAGCCTATAGAATGGAACTTTCACACTTAATGCGATTTAGTCCTATTTCGTGATTAAACATGAAATCGCTAAAATTAAAACACCAAAATTTTCATGCACATATGCTATCATGTTTTAACTCATAATATAATATGAAAATAAATTTCTCTACTCTCGGATTAGTGATCCTGAGATCACTATTCTGACTAGCCCCTGAATTGGGCTGTTACAGAAGTCTTCCTGAGATAGTAATGAAGCAAATTGGAAAATTCAGATGTTGTTCCCTAGAGATGGTAGTGGAGCAGAATGAAGTTTGAAGTCTTCCTGAGATAGTAAGGAAGCAGACTGAAAAGTTTAGATTTTGTCTCCTCGAGGTAGTAGTAGCGTAGACTGAAGATTGTAGATCTTATCTCCCTAAGCGGTAGCGAAGCAGATCGAATTTGACGAATCTTACCTTCCTGATGTAGCAGGGGAGCAGGTTTTAGCCACTAGCCTTATCTTCCTGATGTAGCAAGGGAGCAGGCTAAAGATTATAGTCTTATCTTCCTAATATAGAAAGGAAGTAGACTAAATATTGTAGATCTTATCTCTCTAAAGTGGTAGTGGAGCAGATCAAATTTGGCGAATCTTATCTCCATTTACCGGCAATGGAGCAGATTCAAGCCACCAACCTTATCTCCCTAAAGTAGCAAGGGAGCAGGTTGAAGTTTGTAGTCTCATCTTCCTAAGGTAGTAAGGAAGTAGACTAAAAATTATAGATCTTATCTCCCTGAGTTTGCAGTGGAGCAGATTGAAGATAGTAGATGATCGTGTCTGTCGAGTCTTAAAAATTTATAAAAAGAATGATCGAACTTGGAAACTAACAAAGGCAAAGATGGAGGAAAGTGCACCTATCAAACAGTAGTATAGCTAGGCAAGACCAAATTGTCGAACCCAAAGGAACCAAAAGTACTAATATTAACTCTCTTTCTATTATTTAACCTAAGAATTAAGTGAATTTTTATCTAATCTAAAATTAACTAATCAACTAAGCTAAAGGCGTGAAGACAAGGAAGAAATTTGGGGGAGGACTTGATAGGAAAACCGATTGATTTAGACAATATATGAGGAAGAATGCACCTAGACTTCACTTGTTATCTAACTCTGAACCAGACGATTTATTCACTTGACTTGATCCGTAGGATTCCCTAAGTTATATTAATACCTCTCTTCAAGGCTACTAACATCTAACCCTAGGTTGATTAATTGAAATCTCTTTCTAATTAAAACCCTAGAATTGCATTAACTCGATCTATGGACTCCCATATTAGGTTTGACCCTAATCAAGCGATTTTAATCACCCTATCTCTAGGTGCTGAGCAAATCCGCTTAACTATGCTAGATTTACTCTTAGATAGGGTCTCTTCCTCCTCTGCCTAAGCACATCACACTTGAATCAATATCTCGAAAATACCAAAATAAGAATTAAAAACACATAGTTAAGAACAAATCAAATATTTATCATACAGCTCAAATAACAATAACAAGATCCATCTTAAGTTTTATCCCCCTCAAGAATCTGAGGGTTTAGTTCATAATTGTAAAAGAAAACATCTTAGAAGAAAAGATAAAACAAAACATAAGAAATCCCTAAAATCCTCTGAAGGAATTGAAGGAGAGTTCCTCCATCTTGAGTATGAATGCGACTTCTTGAGATGAATCAACTGGCTTCCTTCGAGTAAATCCCTAAATTTAACTACCCTGGCTTGGCTCTTTGGCATAGCTGAATGCCCCCCAAAAGCCCTCAGAAGGCTTCTGGCCAACTCCCCCTTAAAGTTGCCTCCTAGGGTGTTTATATAGGCTTTTGGAATATGTTTCTTTGCCTCTAAGTACCCTAATCCGAATAGAATTCTTCTTATATACGGTAAGGACACGCCTATGGCACACGCCTGTGTGAATCGTGGCCAGGCCGTGTTTGGGTCTGTTAAGGAGGCACAGTCGTGTGGTCTTGGGCCCAGCCGTGTTGATTTTGTAAGTTGGCCCATTTGGTCTGTTTTAAGCCTGTTTCTCGTTCTTTTCATCCCCTGGTGCTTTCCTGAGTATAAAACATGAAAACAAAGGATTAGGAGCACCTATTTCCATAATTAAAAGGATAAATCATCCAAAAGCATGCTAAATGTGAGATTAAAATATGTTACTGTTACGGTTTATCAAATATCTCCACACTTAAGCTTTTGCTTGTCCTCAAGCAGAATTCTCAACTCATAATTAAAACAAACTTCCTCAATTTATAATATTCATCAATAATATCTCATCATAATTCATAGATAATTTATACATGGATTATTCAACTTAAAGAGTCTTAAAGATTCAAACAATCAAAGTCATGAGTTTGTAGCACGAAAAAGATAGGTGTTTTCCCTTACCTAAATAATCACCTTTAATTCAAAATTGACAAAAGTTGACATCCTCACTAAAGATTCACTTAAATCACTCAAGGTGTTTAAGGTTCAAAAATTAAGCGTTCAAAATTCAAACATGAAAAGTTAATCCCATAGGCTTGCCTGAAAATAAAATCTCCACCACTGTAAAATGAGATGATACGCAAATCAAAAGGTATTTAAAAGGGTTGTAACGGGGCTTGGTTAAAGGTTTGGATAAAGGCTGAATTAAAAGGGCTTAGAATCGAGATTGAATTGACAATCACCTAACTAGAAAAATGACTAATAACTTGAGTAATTACATCAATTTGAAACCTTGTAATACTAATAATACGAGCTTCTTCTTCAAGATGTTGAAATCAAACGTATAGGCTCGCTTAATCATATAACTAATAATCAATATACTTTGATTTTTTGATTTTTTTAACAAAAACAAATCAATACGATATAAAACTTTAAAAACTAAAATAATCTAATTAGGAAACAAATCAAAACAAGTCTCGATAGAAGGGTAGTCAAAAGGAATGGTGATAACAAATACGAGATGGGTTTCGGGTTAATATTAGTGGGTTGAGTAAATAAAAAGGGTTGTTAGTATCAAATGGGTTCACTAAGGGTCAATAATGAGGGTAGGCTTTTAGTAGAGTAAGTAGGTTAAATCCTAAGCGCCTTAATCATCTCTGTATATCAAATCAATAGTGTGGTCTCGACATGTATAATCGAAGCAAGTTCTAGAATAACAAATCAATGTTGACACACTCGTAATCAATAAAGTGAGCACGAAAAGAATGTATGCTCTAAAAGGCTCAAAAACTCACAAAAATTATGGGTATTTTGATTTCAACCTCGTAAAATTCAAACTTCAAGGTAACATTTAGATTCAGGTAGACAACCTAACAGAATTTTAATTTTTGAAAATAGACTCATCATGCTTGATTCTCTAGTATCTTAAAGTTTAAATCATCATTACACAATTATCAATGACTTAATCTAAAACATATCAATAAAATCATGAATTAACAAAATTCCATTCTAATTGGTGATATGAGAAAATTACTTTAAGATAGAATATCATTAAGGGATTTAAGAATAATGCAAAAAGTTAGACACTTTTTCTAATAAACTTTCACCCCCTCACACTTAAGATGTACATTGTCCTCAATGTACAAAGATGGATAAACTAGAAATAAGGTGATAAAATCAAAAGATAGGGAGAGAAGTGAAACTTCCTAAATTTTGGATGGAGTTGAAAAGAAACGTAGGGAGTGCCTCGAGCCATTTGAACTTGAATCCTCAAAGTGGCCGGAGGAATTTTATTGTATCTTACGCTAAATCTAAAAGTCATAAAGAATAAGAAGAAAATAAAAATAAAAATAAAAATAAAAGTAAATAATGGAAAATAAAATAGGAAAAACAAATGGAAAAGAAAAATGAAGAATGGGGTTTAAATAGAGATGCAGCCCGTGTTTTGGGAAAACTTTTGTCCTGCTGTTACACGTCTACGGCCATGCCCTTTTACCTACCTGAGGTACCCACACGGCTACAGCCACAGCCGTGTGCAAGACCATGTGAGAATGGAAACCGGAACCTAAACATGAAAATAAGTAAAACTAAACTAATTTGTAACATCCTGAAAAGGGCCTATGCATTTTCGGTTTAATTGTACGAAATGACATGTCCTATATGTTATAAGTGTCTTAAGAACATTTTTGGAAACTTGGAAATGTGAGAGATGATTTAGAAATGTTAAGTTTCAAAAAGAGGAAAGCGAACATTTTGGAAACCTAAGCTAAAAGAGGAAAGTAAACATTTTGGAAACCTAAGCTAAAAGAGGAAAGTAAACATTTTGGAAACCTAAGCTAAAAGAGGAAAGTAAACATTTTGGAAACCTAGGAAATGTCAAGTTTAAAGAGCCGAACGAAAATTTTTGGAAACTTAGAAATGACTTAGAAATGTCAAGTTTTAAAGTTTAAAAGAGGAAATTAAGGCAAGGTGGCCTTAAGAGAAAAAGTATGTGAAATTTAACACACAAACAGGCTTGGAAAAGTGGCCTGAAGATACCACTTAAAGCCCAGTGAGTAATGCCACTTAGGTGGATAAATTGGGCCTCGTATGGCCACAAAGAGTCCAATAAGAAAAAGTTTTATTTTGCTACAAAGAGCAGAGAGGTGGACAGCATGAAGGCTCTTATTATTTCGGATAGAGACCCAAGGTTTACGTCTCAGTTTTGGAGGGCACTTCATTAAGCTTTAGGCACTAAGTTGGACTTCACTACGGCTTTTCGTCCACAGTCAGATAGGCAGTCTGAACGAGTAATACAAGTGTTGGAGGATATGTTGAGAGGATGTGTGATGGATTTCAGAGGAAGTTGGGAGGAGTATTTTCCTCTAGCCGAAGTTTATGCATACAACAATGACTATCGTGCAAGTATTCGAATGGCACCATATGAAGCATTGCACGATCGGAAGTGTCGTACTCCTACTTGTTGGACTGAGTTAGAAGAACGTAGAGTTTTGGGACCAGAGATGGTGGCAGAAACTCAAGAGAAGGTTGAGATAATTCGAGCACGGTTAAAGGAAGCCTCGACAGGCGTAAGTCTTACGCCGACCTCAAGCGGAAGGAAATTGAGTTTGAAGTGGGAGACCAAGTGTTTCTGAAAGTCTCGCCATGGAAGAAGGTGATGAGGTTTGGTCGGAAAGGGAAGTTAAGCCCAAGGTTTATAGGGCCCTATCAAATCTTGAAGTGAGTTGGACCGATGGCATACCGTTAGAGTTGCCACCAGAGTTACAGCAGATGCATGACTTATTCCATGTATCCATGCTACGTCACTACTGATCGGATCCCTCTCACGTGGTACCAATTGAAGAAGTGGAGCTAAGGCTAGACTTAACCTATGAGGAAGAGCCGATTCAGATTTTGGAACGTGACGTGAAAGTGTTATGGAGGAAGTCGGTTCCTCTAGTCAAAGTGTTATGGCACAATCATGGATCGGAGGAAGCTTCGTGGGAACCAGATGGGGCAATGCGACAGCAATACCCTCAATTATTTAGCTAGGAAATTTCGAGGACGAAATTATTTTAAGGGGGGTAGAACTGTAACATCCTGAAAGGGCCTATGCATTTTCGGTTTAATCGTACGAAATGACATGTCTTATATGTTATAAGTGTCTTAAGAACATTTTTGGAAACTTGGAAATGTGAGAGATGATTTAGAAATGTTAAGTTTCAAAAAGAGGAAAGTGAACATTTTGGAAACCTAAGCTAAAAGAGGAAAGTAAACATTTTGGAAAGCTAAGCTAAAAGAGGAATGTAAACATTTTAGAAACCTAAGCTAAAAGAGGAAAGTAAACATTTTGGAAACTAAGTTAAAAGAGGAAAGTGAACATTTTGGAAACCTAGGAAATGTCAAGTTTAAAGAGCCGAACGAAAATTTTTGGAAACTTAGAAATGACTTAGAAATGTCGAGTTTTAAAGTTTAAAAGAGGAAATTAAGGCAAGGTGGCCCTAAGAGAAAATGTATGTGAAATTTGACACACAAACAGGCTTGGAAAAGTGACCTGAAGATACCACTTAAAGCCTAGTGAGTAATGCCACTTAGGTGGATAAATTGGGCCTCGTATGGCCATAAAGAGTCCAATAAGAACAAGTTTTATTTTGCTACAAAGAGCAGAGAGGTGGAAGGCATGAAGGCTCTTAAAAGAGGAATTTTAATTCCTTTAGAAATTTGGCTAATTAAGAGATAATTGTTGGATTAAATCTTTTGATAATGTGATAATTATCACATAGGAAGAGTGGTGGCCAAGTAGGGGACTCTAGCCTAGGAATTTCGGCAATAGAAGGAAAATAAAGCCATTCTTCATTTATTCTTTTCTCTTCAAGGAAACCTCTGCCGAAATTCTCTAGCAAATAGCACCATTCTTTTCTTCTTTCCTTAGCCGAATTCTCTCTACCATAATTCTCTTCTTTTCTTTTCTTTTCTTCTTCTATTACAAACACAATCAAAAACCGAAGGTAAGCAAAGTCCTAGTCGATTCCTTTATAGTCACAAAAGCCGAAACCTTGTGTTACATATAAGGGCCATAGCCGAATACTACTAAAGGTTCAAGCAAGAGTTCCATCGAATTCTTCAGTAAGGGTAAGATTAGGTTCGATTCTCATTCTATTTCTTTTACGTCTGTCGAAATTAAGATTCTAATATCCTCAATATATTGTTGCTGAAACCTTGAAGAGATCTTTCGGGAATTATTAAGTGTCGACTACAAGGAAGGAGAAGTTCTTTTCCCGAAGCTACACCATAGGCCGCGTATTCCCTAGTTATTCGGTGAATTTGGGATTTAAAATCTACAAGGTAAGCACCTAAAAGCATTTGGCCAAGGCACAGTATTAATACTTAGATCTGTTTAAATTATTAAAAGCCAAAACTAACCTATGTTGAGATTTAGGGTTTGGCCGAATACAAGGTGAAGAAAACAAAGTTTTTGGATTTGAGTGATAAGCAAATCGGCATTAAGGTGAGTTTAGTGCACCAAATCCAACTAGGATTTGGTTTGTGGCTAAATGAGTTTCTCATTAAACCCTTAATGTTGGCCGAATAGAGGAAGCAAGATCTAGAACAAGAGATCTAGATTCTTCTGGATTTCAAATGAATTTGCTAAGTGAATCGTGTGTACCCACACTAATCTTAATAGATTTATGGCTTAAACTAGATATATGTGTTAATATAAAAGTGTAAGAATGTGGCTAAAGTACCATATTATGGTACAAAGTACTGTGCACGTTTTCCTACTCCTACTAGGATTTCGAAATATGTTATACTTAACATGTGAAAAGTGACATGAATGTGAATTTAAGTATGATATGCATGATAAGAATAATATGGGACATTCGGGTTATTTGAGAAAGGGGAAGTGAATATGATGACTTGGTCTCACTATCTCGAATGTGGTGACTTGGTCACATTATCCGAATGTGGTGTTTCATGACACAATTATCCGGTGGCTATGCCACGAATTTTATATGGGCGATGAGCACGCCGATTGCATGACGCCTTCGATGGTGTGTAGCGGATGGAGGTTGACTTAGTAGTCCCTACTTGCAGTGTGATGGTACGAATGGAGTGTAGCGGATGGCATATAGGTTTGGGCTCGGGATTGCATCATTATCTTGAATTATTATATGAACATGATTTGTATGGTATGCCTAATTCTATTATATTTTGGTGTTGGTTACACATTGAGTCTATCGACTCACCCCGCTGTGGGAACATGTTTTAGGTGATGAACAGTGATGGACCGGGACGGCAGAACTTGTGGTGGCCATGCTCGACTTTGAAGGATTATTTAATATGGACATTTTATTTTATTTAAGTACTGTATAATTTTATTTTGGGTTTTGTTTTATGTAATAAGGCCATAGTGATGATTTTATTTTTGTGTTAATTACTATGTTACAAATTTAGGTATTTAAAGAATAAGTCCATTTAATTTAAAATAAACTTAAATATTTTGTCACAGAAATAAATGGGTTTTCGATATAAAATAAACTTGTTTTCAACTCGAGCCCAACCCACAAACAAACTATCTTCAAAACACACAATTTTCAAAGTAACAAAAGAATTTTGAACCGGGTTACATCGAGGAACATACCAAATCCGGTCCAGGCTCGTGGACCGGGTGTGGGGTGTTTCAGATTGGTATCAGAGCCCAGTTTTAAACTCTCGGCCTGTGGCCTAAGGCCCAAAACATTTTCAAAACGAGCCCAAATGAGTTTTATGGAAGTATTTATGAAAATAGGCAGGTTTGATGGCATGGCACCTAAGTCTCTGACCCGCAGTCCACCAGGTAAGTACCCCTAACTATCTGTGTGATTATGTGAATTATAGAAGGGTAGAAAAGGAATGGAACGTAGAATAGCATGATAGGAACTTGAACCCTAGGACTAGTCTACCCCAACTACTACATAAGACTTAATGCACTAAACAAACCTATGGCTAAGTCAATCGAGTTAGGGTGTGGCAACCATGGTACGCATGTCTAGGATTGGATCCAAAAGAGTTTGGTATTTAAGGTCTAGTGACTCACCTCCTCTTCGCAGAATCCTACCCAGTGCGTAGCTCAGTTCACCCTAACCTGCAGGACTTAGTGGGTGTGGCAACCCCGCACGCATGCCTAGGAATGGTTTCTGGGAGCTTGGTACTTAAGCAAATCTGTGTGACTAAACTCCTCTCCACTCGAATCCCGCTGGATGCGTAGCTTTGGTTCACCCCGACCAGGAGGCTCGGTCATAAAGCTAAACCCAATAACTAAAACCCGAAAGGGATCTAGCCATTTTTTTTAAGAACCCTAATATTAAAACTCTTAAAATCATTTTTATTTAATTTGTGAAAATTATATTTTTTTAATTTACACAATCTTCTAAAATTTCTGATTTTTAAAATTACTAAAATACCACTAATGGTAAAATTACAAAAATGCCCTTGGTTTATAAAATGCCCAACTACTTAACAGTTTTGCCAAAATTTCATTATTTCATAAATGTTCAAAAAACCCTAATTTGCAAACTATCAAAAAAAATACCTTGATTTTTGGAAAATTACAAAATTGCCCCTAACTTACCAAAATTTCCAAAATGACCCTGATTTCCAAAATTTTTGCAACTTCAATGTTTTGGAAAGTACAATTCTCAAAAAGAGCCCTCAAAGTTTTGCAACTTCCGAAATATCCCTAATTTATTAAAATTTTACAATTTACCCCGGTTTTTGGAAAAATTACCAAAATATCCCCAAGGTCCAAAAATTTCTGACATACCCTCGAATTTCAAAAAAAAATTTCCAAAATACCCCGGGAATTTAAAAATACCAAAATACTTTGTGACAAAATCACCAAGGAACCTTATTTTGACAAATTACGAAAATACCCCTGTAGGATAAATTACGAAAATACCCCTGGGTAGTGGAAAAACAACAACAAATGAAAACTACAACGTTTCTCTGAATGAACTAAGGTTCCTAATTGTTGATGGATGTATGAATGAATGAAAAGACTGTGTGCATGTATGAATACGAAAGAACCACTCCTAAAGTCCTTTTCATAAAATTTCTTCGCGGGTAATCAAGTGAAACAAAAGTACTAATTCATAAAAACTTCTTAATCAGATCTCGACGTTAGAAATGAGTTCTAGAGGACGCGATCGTCAAGGACGGGGTAGAGGAAGAATAACTGTGTTAGAACTCGTTAGATCGGGTCAAGGGTCTGACAATGAGTTACCACCGCCACCACCACCCCCAGTTGTTAATGTCGAGAAAGCAAGCTCGACGGGGATGATCTTTGCGTGTCGCAGCTATGCCGCGAAGTTTTGGAAATGGTGGTTGGCGCGAGTGGAAATACGGGAGCTCGAAAATCTGTACCTGAGCGACTCCGAGCCAACGGAGCTGAGGTGTTCCGTGGAGTGTCCGGTGTGGTACCCAGTACAACTGAGTACTGGTTGGAAGCAGCTGAGTGCATTATGGATGAGCTCGATCTGACCCCGGAGGAGAAGTTGAAAGGAATGGTGGCACTACTACGCGATGAAGTGTATCAATGGTGGTTAACAATGAGGGATGGAGCCACCGCTGAGGATCTGACCTGGGAGTATGCTAAGGAGGCATATCAGAAAAAGTATGTCGGCACATGTTATATTGATGAGCAGAGGAAAGCCTTTCTAGGACTAGTTCAAGGAACAAGTCGATTGAGATATGAGGTGAATTTACGAGGTTGCCGATATGCTTGAGGAGTAGTCGAATCGAACATGAAGCGTTGTGTCTGCTTTTAAGGACGGACTAAAGGATGACCTAAGGTTACTGATAGCTCTACATCAGGAGCGGGAGTTTTCTGCGTTAGTAGAGAAGGCTAAGGTAGCTGAGGGAATCAAGGACTCGATTAAGGTAGCTCGATAGGAATAGACCCAAGAGGGGTTATGGGTCATCGAGGATCATCGGAAATGTGCAGAAAAGGCCCAGAGATGATGGGCCGAGGGTCGACAAGTTGGTACTGGGAGGAGTATCCTCCTTGTGAGCATTTTGGAAAGAAGCATTTAGGGAGGCTTTGGAAAAAGACGGGAGGATGTTTTAAGTGTGGGTCCAAGGACCATATGCTCAAGGACTATCCAAAGAGATCAGATGAAAAGCAGCCAGCAACTCAGAATGTTAATCAGGCTGGTAGGGGAGGATAGCAGCCTCAACGAGGTCGAGGTTCGAATAACAGAGGTAATGGTACTAGCAGAGGACGTGGAACACAAGGCAAAGGTACTGCTAATACTGAGGCAAGGCAGTCGGGTTTGGTTTATGTGGTTCATCGTAGGGAGGACGGAGACACGCCGGACGTCATAACCGGTACGTTCCTCATTCATGGCAAACCCTATTACGCTTTAATTGATGTGGGCTCAACCCATTCTTATGTTGCCTGTAGTGTAGTTGAAACACTAGGCCTAGACTCTGAACTTTCTGATAGGGAGATGACGGTAGTAAGCCCATTAGGCCAAACTATAGTGGTAAATAAGATCTTTCGGAATGTATCCCTAAAAATTTAGGGAGTGAGCTTTTGAGCTGACTTAATGGAGTTACCTTTCAGAGAATTTGACCTCATACTTGGTATGGATTGGTTAGTAGAACAACGAGTAGTGTTGGATTGTGCTGCTAAGCGAATGGAACTAAGGACCCTTGAGGATGAGGTGGTCATTATGATAGGAGAAAGAAGGAACTACTTGTCTAATGTAGTTTACAGTGCTTAAGGCTAAAAAGATGGTTCGTAAAGGGTGCGAGGATTTTAGCCTTTGTAAGTGCGTTGGATGGAAAGGAGGAAGGTGTTAATGGAGTTAGAATGGTAAGGGACTTTGAGGATGTGTTCCCAGAGGAATTACCAGGAATACCCCTAGATAGGGAAGTTGAATTTGGAATAGACTTACTACCGGGAATAGCTCCTGTGTCAATCGCTCCATATCGAATGGCGCCAAAAGAGTTGGTTGAGCTCAAGGCTCAAATCCGAGAACTGTTGGATCGTGGGTTCATTCGACCTAGTGTGTCTCCGTGGGGAGCACCGGTTTTATTTGTGAAGAAGAAGGACAGAACTATGCGTATGTGCATAGACTATCGTTAGTTGAATAAGCTGACCATCAAGAACAAGTACCCCTTGCCTAGGATTGATGACTTGTTCGATCAGCTTAAGGGAGCGGCAGTGTTCTCAAAGATTGACTTAAGGTCAGGATATCACCAGTTGAAAGTGAAGGAGGTAGATATCCATAAGACAGCTTTTAGGACAAGATACGGCCTTTGAGTTTGTGGTAATGCCGTTTGGATTGACAAAAGCCCCAGTCGCGTTCATGGATATGATGAACCTGGTGTTTCAACCCTACTTAGATAGGCTCATCGTAGTATTCATCGACGATATTTTGGTAAACTCTAAGTCTGAAGAGGAGCATGATGAGCATCTCTGGATTGTGTTGCAAGTATTGAGGGAGAAGAAGCTTTATGCCAAATTCAGCAAGTGTGAATTTTGGCTTAGGGAAGTTGCTTTCTTAGGACACGTGGTGTCTGCTGAAGGAATAAGGGTGGATCCTAAGAAAATCAAAGGCATGTTGGATTGGAAACCACAAGTCGGTGGCGTAGATTCGTAGTTTCTTAGGATTGGCAGGCTATTACAGAAGGTTCGTGGAAGGATTTTCGTCAATAGCCGCGCCATTAACAAAGTTATTGAGAAAGGAAGTACCTTTTGTATGGACGGATAAGCAACAGGAGGGTTTTGAAAAATTTAAGAAAGTATTGACAGAAGCTCCAGTGTTGATTCAGCTGGAGGCGGGAAAGGATTTTGTGGTGTACTGTGACACTTCACATACGGGATTAGGATGTGTTCTAATGCAAGATGGAAAAGTAGTCGCTTATGCGTCTTGACAGTTAAGGCCACATGAGGTGAACTACCCAACGCATGACTTGGAATTGACAGCAGTGGTCTTCGCTCTTAAGGTGTGGAGACACTACCTTTATGGCGAAAAGTCAACGATCTACACAGACCACAAAAGTCTCAAGTACCTATTGACTCAGAAGGAGTTAAACTTGAGGCAACGAAGGTGGGTGGAATTACTGAAGGACTATGACTGTTCGATAGAATATCACCCGGGCAAGGCGAATGTAGTAGCGGATCGGACCTAAGGGCAATGTTCGCCCATTTAAGTTTGTATGAGGATGGAAGCCTGTTGGCTGAATTGCAAGTCAAGCCAACGTGGTTGAAGGAGGTGAAAGGGGATAGTTGGTTGATGAGGATTTAAGTGTTAAGTTACAAAAAGCATGAGCGGAGAGTTAGAGGACTATGAGGTTAATGATGAAGGAGTATTGTGCTACAAAGGAAAAGTCGTAGATTAGAAGGACAAGGAGTTAAGACAGAGGATTCGTTAGGAAGCGCATAGTAGTCCCTATACTATGCATCGCGGAGGCATTAAGTTGTACAGAGATTTAAGAGAAAAATTTTGGTGGCCTAATCTTAAATGAGAAGTTACGGAATTCGTGGGAAAATGCCTGACGTGTCAGCAAGTTAAGGCTGAACACCAAGTTCTATCCGGATTGCTTCAGCCAATCTAGATTTCGCAGTGGAAGTGGGAAAGAATTACCATGGACTTCGTTAGTGGGCTTCCCCTTATGCCTACTAAGAAGGACTCGGTACGGGTAATAGTGGACCTTTTGACTAAGTCCGCACATTTCATCCCACTAAAAGTGGATTATTCCCTTCAGAAGTTAGCCAAGTTATATGTGGCAGAAATCGTGAGACTACGAGTCTTTGGTGTCAATTATTTCGGATAGAGACCCAAGGTTTACGTCTCGATTTTGGAGGGCACTTCATCAAGCTTTAGGCACTAAGTTGGACTTCACTACGACTTTTCATCCACAATGACGGGCGATCGAACGAAAGTAATACAAGTGTTGGAGGATATGTTGAGAGGATGTGTGATGGATTTCAGAGGAAGTTGGGAGGAGTATTTGCCTCTAGCCGAGTTTGTGTACAACAACAGCTATCAGGCAAGTATTCGAATGGCACCATATGAAGCATTGCACGGTCGGAAGTGTCGTACTCTTACTTGTTGGATCGAGTTAGAGAAGCGTCGAGTTTTGGGACCGAGATGGTGGCGTAAACCAAGAGAAGGTTGAAATAATTGAGCACGATTAAAGGAAGCCTCTGATAGGCAGAAGTCTTACGCCGACCTTAAGCGGAAGGAAATTAAGTTTGAAGCGGAGACCAAGTGTTTCGAAAGTCTCGCCATGGAAGAAGGTGATGAGGTTTGGTCGGAAAGGAAAGTTAAGCCCAAGGTTTATAGGGCCCTATCAAATCTTGAAGCGAGTTGGACGGTGGCATACCGATTAGAGTTGCCACCAGAGTTACAGCAGATGCACGACGTATTCCATGTATCCATGCTACATCGCTACCGATCGGATCCCTCTCACGTGGTACCAATTGAAGAAGTGGAGCTAAGGCTAGACTTAACCTACGAGGAAGAGCCGATTCAGATTTTGGAACGTGACGTGAAAGTGTTACGGAGGAAGTCGGTTCCTCTAGTCAAAGTGTTATGGCGCAATCATGGATCGAAGGAAGCTTCGTGGGAACTAGAGGAGGCAATGCGACAGTAATACCCTCAATTATTTAGCTAGGAAATTTCGAGGACGAAATTATTTTAAGGGGGTAGAACTGTAACATCCTGAAAAGGGCCTATGCATTTTTGGTTTAATTGTACGAAATGACATGTCATATATGTTATAAGTGTCTTAAGAACATTTTTGGAAACTTGGAAATGTGAGAGATGATTTAGAAATGTTAACTTTCAAAAAGAGGAAAGTGAACATTTAGGAAACCTAACCTAAAAGAGGAAAGTAAACATTTTGGAAACCTAAGCTAAAAGAGGAAAGTAAACATTTTGGAAAACTAAGCTAGAAGAGGAAAGTAAACATTTTGGAAACTAAGTTAAAAGAGGAAAGTGAACATTTTGGAAACCTAGGAAATGTCAAGTTTAAAGAGCCGAACGAAACTTTTTGGAAACTTAGAAATGACTTAGAAATGTCGTGTTTTAAAGTTTAAAAGAGGAAATTAAGGCAAGGTGGCCTTAAGAGAAAAGTATGTGAAATTTGACACAAACAAGCTTGGAAAAGTGGCTCAAGATACCACTTAAAGCCCAAAGTGAGTAATGCCACTTAGATGGATAAATCAGCCTCGATGGCCACAAAGAGTCCAATAAGAACAAGTTTTATTTTGCTACAAAGAGCAGAGAGGTGGACGGCATGAAGGCTCTTAAAAGAGGAGTTTTAATTCCTTTAGAAATTCAGCTAATTAGGAGATAATTGTTGGATTAAATCTTTTGATAAAGTGATAATTATCACAGAGGAAGAGTGGTGGCCAAGTAGGGGACTCTAGCCTAGGAATTTCGGCAATAGAAGGAAAATAAGGCCATTCTTCATTCATTCTTTTCTCTCCAAGGAAACCTCTGTCGAAATTCTCTAGCAAATAGCACCATTCTTTTCTTCTTTCCCTTTGCCGAATTCTCTCTGCCATAATTCTCTTCTTTTATTTTCTTTTCTTTTCTTCTTCTATTACAAACACAATCAAAAACTAAATGTAAGCAAAGCCCTAGCCGATTCCTTTATAGTTACAAAAGCCGAAACCTTGTGTTACATATAAGGGCCATAGCCGAATACTACTAAGGGTTCAAGCAAGAGTTCCATCGAATTCTTCAGTAAGGGTAAGATTAGGTTCGATTCTCATTCTATTTCTTTTAACTCTTTCGAAATTAAGATTCTAATATCCTCAATATATTGTTGCCGAAACCTTGAAGAGATCTTTCGGGAATTATTAAGTGTCGACTACAAGGAAGGAGAAGTTCTTTTCCCGAAGGTACACCATAGGCCGCGTATTCCCTAGTTATTCGGTGAATTTCGGGATTTAAAATCCACAAGGTAAGCACCTAAAAGCATTTGGCCAAGGCCTGTATTAATACTTAGATCTGTTCTTAAATTATTAAAAAGCCAAAAACTAACCTATGTTGAGATTTAGGGTTTGGCCGAATACAAGGTGAAGAAAAACAAAGTTTTGGGATTTGAGTGATAAGCAAATCGGCATTAAGGTGAGTTTTAGTGCACCAAATCCAACTAGGATTTGGTTTTGTGGCTAAATGAGTTTCTCATTAAACCCTTAATGTTGGCCGAATAGAGGAAGCAAGATCTAGAACAGTAGATCGGGATTCTTCGGGATTTCAGTGAATTTGCTAAGTGAATCAGGTGTGTACCCCACACTAATCTTAATAGATTTATGGCTTAAACTTGATATATGTGTTAATATGAAAGTGTAAGAATGTGGGTAAAGTACCATATTATGGTACAAAGTACTCAGGTACGTTTTCCTACTCCTACTAGGATTTCGAAATATGTTATACTTAACATGTGAAAAGTGACATGAATGTGAATTTAAGTATGATATGCATGATAAGAATAATATGGGACATTCGGGTTATTTGAGAAAGGGGAAGTGAATATGATGACTTGGTCTCACTATCTGAATGTGGTGACTTGGTCACATTATCCGAATGTGGTGACTTGGTCACATTATCTAAATGTGGTAACCGGTTACATTATCTCGAATGTGGTGTCTCATGACACAATTATCTGAGTGGCTATGCCACAAATTTTATATAGGCGATGAGCACGCCATCGCAATGACTACCTTCGATGGTGTGTAGCAGATGGAGGGTTGACTTAGTAGTCCCACCGTGCGAGTGTGATGGTACGGTGGAGTGTAGCGGATGGCATATAGGTTTGGGTTAGGGATTGCATCATTATCTTGAATTATTATATGAACATGATTTGTATGGTATGCCTAATTCTATTATATTTTGGTGTTGGTTACACATTGAGTCTATCGACTCACCCGTTGTAGGGAACATGTTTCATGTGATGAGCAGTGATGGACCAGACTGCGAGAACTTGTGGTGGCCATGCTCACTTTGAAGAATTATTTAATATGGACATTTTATTTTATTTAAGTACTGTATAATTTTATTTTGGGTTTTGTTTTATGTAATAAGGCCATAGTGATGATTTTATTTTTTGTGTTAATTACTATGTTACGAATTTAGGGTATTTAAAGAATAAGTCCATTTAATTTAAAATAAACTTAAATATTTTGTCACCTGAAATAAATGGGTTTTCGATATAAAAATAAACTTGTTTTCAACTCGAGCCCAACCCACAAACAAACTATCTTTAAAACACACAGTTTTCAAAGTAACAAAAGAATTTTGAACCGGGTTACATCGAGGAACATACTAGATCCGGTCCAGGCTCGTGGGCCGGGTGTGGGGTGTTTTAGCAGTCATGCTGGTCATTGTCAGATCATGGCAAAAAGCCACTACAACAGATCATGGCAAAAGCCACTACAACAGATCATGGCAAAAAGCCACTACAACAGATCATGGCATAAGCCACTATAATAGATCATGGCATAAGCCAATACAACAGGACACTTCCCCTTTCATCAAGCCCAACCCCGTGCAATCATAGCAATCGGCATACTTATAAAACATATCATCTTAACAGAAACATTCATTGAAGAATGACAGAGATCACTAACCTGGTGATTCGCTTTTACCCTCCTCGGGTTTCCAACGTTATGCCGGGATTTCGGCATTTAATAGAATATTACAGATTTATATACATGCATACTAACAGACAATCTAATGGTGTGAAAAGTTACACACCTGGTAAATACGTAGGACTACTCTCTATGTCGATACCCTTGCTAACCGAATCTACAATCTTGCTCAAAAGCCAAAAAAAAATGCGAAGATAAAGCCTCTCCTATATTCGGCCAAAGTTAGTGTTTTACCCGATTTATACATTAAAATAAAACAAATCCCCTTACCTAAATTGATTAGATCCCGGAAGTAGGATGATTCGTGTGCTACCAATTTGGAAACCTAAACAAGTGGATTTCCTTTAAATCCCGGAATACCGCAAATGAGAGAAAACACAAGATTAGCCAACTATTTAGCCATTCGGCTACTTCTTCCAAAAGTCGAAAAAGGATTGAAAGAAAACCCAAATCGATACTTACCTCTGTAGAAGATTTCGGCTATCCCTTGTAGAATGATTCAGCAATCATAGAAGAAGATCGAAGCGTAGAAGAGTAGAGATCTAGGAGTTTCAGCTCTTTAAGAAAATCCCAGAAAGATGAACTAGATGTGTTTTTTGGCTTTTTAAAAGAATTGAATGGGGTTTTGGTTTTGGCTTAGGAAAAAGTAAACAAAAGAGAGCCTTAGAAATTTCGGCTAGGAAGTAATTTTGACAAAAGACGAAAAAGAAAAGAAGTTTCGGCAACAAAGAAAATCGAAAGAAAGTTCTCAGAGAAACTAATGGAATTTCGGCACCCCCTAGAGTTGGAAATTCGGCCACCACTGTGACCAGTAGATCAGATCCACAGTGTCATGAATGACACTACCTCTTCCTTTCTTAATTAGCACATTATCTCCCTTATTATCACATTAAATAAATCCCTAAATTTCCTCACTTATCTTACCTTGCAAGTGACCTAAATAACACCACCTCTTCCACCCTTTATCTGCCACATTATCCATATTATCCAAGTCAGTAAATCCTTCCTAATTTTAAGCCTTATTGCCATCCAACCTTAGCCACCTAAATGCCAAAAATTAATTAAATTAAAATTAAAGAATTGGGCTCCATGAAACTCGAATTTAGGCCTCCTACTCCCTGGTGTGGCGTCACTTCCTTGTTCCCTAAGTGGTGCTATTGACCACTGGGCCACAAGCCCATTTTGATATTTTAAACACAGGTACTACCTTTTAAGTCCTATAATGCCGAAACAGATAATTTTAGTCAAGGCCTCTGCTTAAGCCTGAGCCCAATTTGGACCCCTAACACTTAAATTAACTCATTACACATATTCACCCATTAAATGCATAGGCCCAAAAATTTAGGATGTTACAGTTCTACCCCCTTAAAGAAATTTCGTCCTCGAAATTTCCAACTAACTAGTAACCATACTACCTAAGTCTCACCACTATGCTTTCGCTGTGCACTCCAATTCTAAAGCCAAAATAAATACTTCTGCCTCATTGTTTCTAAGTCGCTCCATTCTGATTTTGGCCTCTGTGCCCATACCAATTTCAAGAACCCTTTCTAACACCCTCAAGACCACCGAGACACCACATCATCTCTTGGTCTGGTCCTGAAATTTCACCTCTGCAGCTGGTGGAACTGGTATCTCGTTCCCAGATTCATGGCCAGATCGCACTGGTTCTAACACAGTCATCCTACCCTTACCGTGACCACGCGGCGGACATCCTCGACCCCTTGTACTCATTCTTTCGATTGGCGTTTATCTGATTAAAAATTTTATGAAGTATTAGCTCTTTTCACTGATTATCCACGAACAATTTTATGAGTCATTTCGATAGTGATTTTTTCGAATTCAAATTTATGCCTACAAGTTTCAGTCTCAAGTTTATTCCTTCTAGTTCTGAAGCTACCAATCACATACAAGCAATGTCCATGACCTACATTCCACACATAGGGGTATTTTCATCATTTTACTACCCAGGGGTATTTTCGTAATTTTATCTTGTAGGGGTATTTTTGTAATTTTCAAAAAAAGGGTATCTTGGTGATTTTTTACAATAAGGGTATTTTGGTAATTTTGTAATTCGGGGTATTTTGGTATTTTTTTCAAATCGAGGTATTTCGGTAATTTTGTAAATCAGGGGTAAGTTGGTTATTTTTTACAAATTAAGGGTAATTTGGTCATTTTACAAATCGCAGGTAATTATTAGAAATTTTTAAAACTAGGGGTTATTTTGGTAATTCTGTAAAATAAGGTGGCTGGTACCTTTCGGGTTTGAATTATAAAGTTTGGCCCATCAACAAGTCCTCGTGGCTAGGGTGAACAGTCACCACGCACCAGGTAGGATTCCAGCGAAGAGGAGGTGAGTCACTAGACTGCTTAAATACTAGGCTCTTTCGAATCCAATCCTAGACATGCGTATGCCTGTTGCCACACCCTAACCTAGCAATTTGTTCACGGGTTTGTTTGGATAGATTAAATCTTATGAAATTAAGAAGTTGTTTAAGCTAAGCCCAACATCCATTAAGTTCTAATTAAGATCATCTACGTCCCTCGAAGCTCATCAAGCCCACATGCATATATATATATATATATCACACAATTGAGTTCAGAATACTTACGCGGACTTGGTAGGAGACGAAAGTGCCATCCGAGAAAACCATTCTGCATTATTTATAAATCACGCATGTTTAAAAAAAACCATCTTTAGAAAATATTTTGAGCCCAAAAACCCCAGAGCCGAATTTTGAATCGGGCTCTGATACCAATTTGTAACACCTCAAATCCGGCCCAAACACCACGACCGGATCTGGTATGTCACTAAGAAAAGTTAATAAAACATGTTGCATTTTTGGAAAATATTTTCCTTGAGTTTAACCTTTTATTCGGGAAAAATTAATAAGTTGCTAATTTAGATAAGCTACAAATTCTATGAGATGTTCTTATGAATTATAAACCGAAATTTAAAGACATGCCTTAGAAAGAGAAAAAAATGTAAACTTAAAATGTCGATAATAATAATAAAAGCCCAAAATTAAAAGCTAAACGAATATAAAGCTAACGCTACCGTGGCCTTATTACAATAAAATTTAAAACCCATTAAATAAAAATATAAAATAATAAACTAAAGTCTTTTTTTTGGTGAATCCAAATGTTCTTTTGCATTGCCACCTTGCGCTCCTCTTCAGCCCGGTCTGATGCACTAGGTGCTACCTGAAAGATGTTAAATAATAGGGTGAGTCGCGAGACTCAGTGTGCAACCCTCGTGCACTATTAGATTGGGCCTTAGCCCCACAGAACAGAATAATATATTATCATGCAACAGAAATTATCCAAAGCCCAACCCAATCCTAGTTTCCATCCGCTACACACCACCCTTACCTGCCAATCACACCATTGGGGATTTCTACAATCAACCCACACCGCTACACACCATCGATGGTAGTCATGCTGCTCATACTCAGATCATGGCAAAAAGCCACTACAACAGATCATGGCAAAAGCCACTACAATAGATCATGGCAAAAGCCACTACAACAGATCATGGCATAAGCCACTACAATAGGTCATGGCATAAGCCACAACAACAGAACACTTCCCCTTTCATCAAACCCAACCCCGTGCAATCACATCAATTGGTATACTTATAAAACATATCATCTTAACAGAAACATTCATTGAAGAATGACAGAGATCACTAACCTGGTGATTCGCTTTTACCCTCCTCGGGTTTCCAACATTATGCCGGGATTTTGGCATTTAACAGAATATTACAGATTTATATACATGCATACTAACAGGCAATCTAATGGTGTGAAAAGTTACACACCCGATAAATACGTAGGACTACTCTCTATGTCGATACCTTTGCTAACCGAATCTACAATCTTGCTCAAAAGCCAGAAAAAAATGAGAAGATAAAGCCTGTCCTATATTCGGCCAAAGTTAGTGTTTTACCCGATTTATACATTAAAATAAAACAAATCCCCTTACCTAAATCGATTAGATCCCAGAAGTAGGATGATTCGTGTGCTACCGATTTGGAAACCTAAGCGAGTGGATTTCCTTCAAATCCGGAATACCGTAAATGAGAGAAAACATGAGATTAGCCAACTATTTAGCCATTCGGCTACTGCCTCCAAAAGCCGAAAAAGGATTGAAGAAAACCCAAATCGATACTTACCTCTGTAGAAGATTTTGGCTATCCCTTGTAGAATGATTCGGCAATCATAGAAGAAGATCGAAGAGTAGAAGAGTAGAGATCTAGGAGTTTCGGCTCTTTAAGAAAATCCGAAAAGATGAACTAGATGTGTTTTTCGGCTTTTTAAAAGAATTAAATGGGGTTTTGGTTTTGGATTAGGAAAAGTAAACAAAAGAGAGCCTTAGAAATTTCGGCTAGAAAGTAATTTCGACAAAATAAGAAAAAGAAAAGAAGTTTCGACAACAGAGAAAACTGAAAGAAAGTTTTCAGAGAAACTAATGAAATTGCGGCACAGAGAATGATTGAAAAGAGTAGGGTTCAAATGCTGGAATTAAAGAGATTCCACCATTATTTATAGTGAATTTTGGCACCCCCTAGAGTTGGAAATTCGGCCACCACTGTGACCAGTAGATTAGATCCTAAATTTTCTCTCCTGATCATCATTTGACTACTCATCCACAGTGTCATGAATGACACTACCTCTTCCTTTCTTAATTAGCACATTATCTCCCTTATTATCACATTAAATAAATCCCTAAATTTCCTCACTTATCTCACCTTGCAAGTGACCTAAATAACACCACCTCTTCCACCCTTTATTTGCCACATTATCCATATTATCCAAGTCAGTAAATTCCTCCTAATTTTAAGCCTTGTTGCCATCCAACCTTACCCACCTAAATGCAAAAAATTAATTAAATTAAAATTAAAGAATTGGGCTCCATGAAACTCGAATTTGGGCCTCCTACTCCTTGGTGTGGCGTCACCTCCTTGTTCCCTAAGTGGTGCTACTGACCACTGGGCCACAAGCCCATTTTTATATTTTAAACACAGGTACTACCTTTTAAGTCCTATAATGCCCAAACAGATAATTTTAATCAAGGCCTCTGCTTAAGCCTGAGCCCAATTTGGACCCCTAACATTTAAATTAACTCATTACACATATTTACCCATTAAACGCATAGGCCCAAAAATTTAGGATGTTACAATGAGAATATCCTTTAAGAGGTTTTTTAAACAAGATCCATTTCTTGTTAGATTTTTTTTTTTTTGAAGACTTGGCAACAACTTAGTTTATTGTTAGTGGTGTTTGCAATATCTTCACACTCTAGGTCAAGGTTCTACCTTAGAAGGTCGGTTCGAGTCCTATATTTTTTTTTTGTTCTTTATAAATGAAAGGGGCATAAGAACATGTACCATCTTCCATCTATGGGTTTCATCTTTCTAACTCAAAAAACCATTTTCTGTTTTTGTTCAAATCTTTTTCAATTTGATCTTTGTGATACATAGTGATTTTGAGGTAATTCATGATTTGATCCTGAAGCATTTCATTAATGAGAAGAATAGTGAGATGAATGGCTTTGTTGATCATGGCATCAATATTGTTAGCTTTGATGTCTCAAGATTTTTATATAATAACATTTAATATAAATTTTTATTTATATTTCCTAAGTCATTTGTTGAAAATAATTATTGAAAACTTTGTTAAACATTTTCAAAGCATTTTAAAGACTTGTAAAAATATTAAAAAATATGTTTTAAATGTGTTTTGATTTATCTAAATGTTATTGAGTCAACCCATAGTGTTTTTAAGTGTTTTAAACTCATTTTATACAAGTTTGGGAAGTCTAGGAAGTTGTATCCATACTTGGAAGAAGTTCTATTGATAGAAGTAAGCAAAAAAACACTTCAAGCATACCTCTAGACCTCTATTGATACTTAAGGGAGCTTCTACTAATAGAAGTAAGTCAATAAGTAATTTTTGGATTCCCCTGCACCTTCTACTGATACAACTATCGGTACAAGTCTAAATCCTTGAAATCCTTAAGCTTCTACCAATAGAAGTGGACTTCTACTGATACATCGGGCTCCAACGGTCATAATTTTGAAGACTTTTACCATCACAAATCCACTTGTATCGATACAAGTATATCTGTTAGTAAGAGAATGGTTGTGTTACTGAGAAAAGTAGTAGAGATGATTGAATTCGATCTTGTCCAGATCATATTTGATGAAATTGTCAAGTTTTCTTAAAAGACTTATCACCATTACCTGCTACCTTACCCCTCTCTTATATTATAATTACTCTACTCTCAAAAACCTAAAATTGTTTGAGAAATAGAACAACTTGAGAAGCCTATAATTGAATTAAAGTTTTCTTATAAATGGCTAGAAGAGAAACACATTGTGAATGAACCAACGGAGGAACCTTTAGATTCGAACTTGGATAATGGAGAAAATAAAGATTGTAACACCCCTTCCTCAACCTGATCATTGGGTCAAGGTATCAGGATGCCACATTAGTTCTTGAGGTACCTCCGATCTCTAAAAAATTCAATTAAACATTTTATTCAAGTTATCAACTCATAACACACTTAAAGTGAGATTTATGCACTAATACGAGTAAAAGACAAGCTTGCAAATGCTTTCTAAGTGGCCAAAAGTCAATTCAGGACCAAAGGGTGAAGGTCCAAACCACCTAAAGCTCAACGTGATTTCAAGGTTTCCCATGTCACGACATCTATAGCTCGTTGCGGCCTCAAGAGGTTTCATAGTGCAATGTGACTCTCTGACTTGAGCTCGTCGTGAGTTCAAACACCCGATGTAGCAACCTCAATCCTGCAACTCAAAATCTGCACATTTTTCTCCCTAACACCTAAAATCACTTCCATATGCCATATAACCTCAAAACATCCAATATCACATTCAAATATACCAATCACCAACTTTAAACACTACCCATTTCAACATAAAACAACTTCATAAATAACCAAAATGCAAGGTTTACAATGAAGATCAATACCCAACAGTTTCATCCTTTAGATTATAAATAACATTATCAATGAAACCCTATGTACATGCCAAATCTAATACCCAAAATTTAAATATACTTCCACCAAGGCTTGAGATGTGATGAGATGAGTTGGAGACGATCTTCACCTTTTAGCTTCAAAATGATCTGAAACACCCCAGACCTGGCCCACAAGCCCTGACCGGATCTAGCATGCTTCTAGGAAAAACCATTCGAATCTTATTTGAACTTTGCCAAAAATTTTTGTGTTTTTGAAAACAGTTGATTTGGGTTGGGTTCGAATTTTAAAAAAAGTGTTGATTAGGTGTTAAAACATTTAATATTTATATTTAAGAAAAAATAAATTTAACTTTAATTTGATAATAATCGTATCATACTAAGTTAATTAAAATGCATGAATAAACAGTTTAATACTTATGGCCTTATTACATCAAAGCAAAAACCCAAATTAATTCAAAACTGAAATATTAAAACTACTAAAAATAAATAATCTCGGAGTTGAGCATGACCACCATCGAGCTCCCGCCAATCTTGGTCCATTCTTGAGTGTCACTGAAAAATAATCCCACTAA
The DNA here is from genome assembly GCA_025506655.1 of Gossypium rotundifolium. Taxonomy (NCBI): domain Eukaryota; kingdom Viridiplantae; phylum Streptophyta; class Magnoliopsida; order Malvales; family Malvaceae; genus Gossypium; species Gossypium rotundifolium. The sequence goes on from CP106733.1 coordinate 136,305,813, forward strand.
GGGGTGAGTCAAATAGACTCAATATGTACAACCAACACAAGTCTCAATTAATTCAGGCATGTCGAATCATACATAATAAACATATATATAAACCATGATGCAAACCCGAACCCAAACCTAGATAACCATCCGCTACACATCACCCGTACCAACCATCACACCGTGGGGACTACTAAGTCGACCATCCATCCACTACACATCATCGAAGGCAGTCGCTGCAGATGACATGCTCATCGCCCTTATAAATATTGTGGCATAGCCACCAGATAATATTTTGTGACATAAGTCACCACATTCAGATTACGTGACCTAAGTCACCACATTCAGAAATTGTAGTATAAAACCACCAGATCACTTCCCCTTTACATATCACCCATATGCCCCATGTCATACAATTATGCATTAACCATGTCATATTTCACATTCTTATAGTTTCACATATATGCCATAACAGATCATATCATACTCATAGTGGGAGTGGGTAAACGTACCTGAGTACTTTGTACCATTGCATGGTACTTTTAGCCACATCTTACATATTCTTATTAACATATTTATTAAAACATAACCATAAATTTATTAAGGCTTAATGTGGGGTACATACCTGGTATTAACGCTTTATTGAAATCCCGAAACCCGATCTAATGCTTTAGACCCTTAATTCCTATATTCGGCCAACACCACACATTTTAGTTGAAGGCCATTCGGCCAAATAATCAATCTCGAAGGATTTATCACTACTTAAATCTTACCTTGTTGTCGATTTACTTATCAATCAAATCCCAAAAACTTTGTGAGGACCCTTCTTGCAATCGGCTAGACACTAAACCACAGAACTAGTTAGTTTCGGCTTTTAAATGAAGTAAGACATAGATCTAAGTCACTAAGTATGGTCTTAGTCAAATGTCAAATTCACTTACCTTGCGGATCTATATCCCGAATTAGCTTCTGGTATTTGCCGAAATCCCTACAGATAAATGTTAGATCCGATCTAACATTTAATCTTAATAAAATGGCCTATGGCCGATTGTTACCATCCACTTACCTAACTCGTCTAAATCCTGAAATCCTTGCTTGCACCTGAAGTTGTCGATATCCCTATTTAACCACTGTTAGAATCGGCTTAAACATGAACCTTATGAGAATGGCCTTTGGTCGAATACCACTTTGACTTACCTTGATCACTACAGATCCGAAAGACTCCCTCCGAAATCGGTACGCAAGAGAAATACGGAAGTCCCTTCAAAGTTTTACCAAAGAGTTCTAATGGGATTAGTGCTTTTGATTTGCCACAAGAAAAAGAAATAAAACGATGATGGTAGAATTCTTACCCTTAATATTGAAATCGTGGTATTCCTTCTTGACACCACTACGAGATTGGTTATAGGCTAAGTAGATATTTGAGTGATTTGACTTTTGAGGCTTAATGAGAAATCGACTTCAACAAGAGTGAAATGACAAAGATTGATGATGGGGATTCAGCTTCAATGGAAGAGTATGGGTGTAACATCCTAAAAAGGGCCTATGCATTTTCGGTTTAATTGTATGAAATGACATGTCTTATATGTTATAAATGTCTTATGAACATTTTTGGAAACTTGGAAATGTAAGAAATGATTTAGAAATGTTAAGTTTCAAAAAGAGGAAAGTGAACATTTTGGAAACCTAAGCTAAAAGAGGAAAGTAAACATTTTGGAAACCTAAGCTAAAAGAGGAAAATAAACATTTTGGAAACCCAAGCTAAAAGAGGAAAGTAAACATTTTGGAAACCTAGGAAATGTCAAGTTTAAAGAGCCGAACAAAAATTTTTGGAAACTTAGAAATGACATAGAAATGTCGAGTTTTAAATTTTAAAAGAGGAAATTAAGGCAAGGTGGCCTTAAGAGAAAAAGTATGTGAAATTTGACACGGGCTTGCAAAGTGGCACCAAGATGCCGGGCTTGGAAAAGTGGGCATGCAAGTGTAAGATGCTACAAGAAATTTTATTTTGCTACAAGAGCAGAGAGGTGGACGGCATGTGGGCTCTTAAAGGGGGAATCTTATTTTCTTTAGAATTTCGGCTAATTAGGAGATAATTGTTGGATTAAATCTTTTGATAAAAGTAATAATTATCACATAGGAAGAGTGGTGGCCAAGTAGGGGACTCTAGCCTAGGAATTTCGGCAATAGAAGGAAAATAAGGGCCATTCTTCATTCATTCTTTTCTCTTCAAGGAAACCTCTACTGAAATTCTCTAGCAAATAGCACCATTCTTTTCTTCTTTCCTTAGCCGAATTCTTTCTGCCATAATTCTCTTCTTTTCTTTTCTTCTTCTATTACAAACACAATCAAAAACCGAAAGTAAGCAAAGCCCTAGCCTATTCCTTTATAGTTACAAAAGCTGAAACCTTGTGTTACACATAAAGGCCATAGCTGAATACTACTAAGGGATTCAAGCAAGAGTTCCATCGAATTCTTCAGTAAGGGTAAGATTAGGTTCGATTCTCATTCTATTTCTTTTAAGTCTGTCGAAATTAAGATTCTAATATCCTCTATATATTGTTGCCGAAACCTTGAAGAGATCTTTCGAGAATTACTAAGTGTCGACTACAAGGAAGGAGAAGTTCTTTTCCCAAAGGTACACCATAGGCCACGATTCCCTAGTTATTTGGTGAATTTCGGGATTTAAAATCCACAAGGTAAGCACCTAAAAGCATTCGGCCAAGGCTTGTATTAGTACTTAGATCCATTCTTTAATTATTAAAAAGTCAAAAACTAACCTATGTTGAGATTTAGGGTTTGGCCGAATACAAGGTGAAGAAAAACAAAGTTTTTGGGATTTGCTGATAGTCAATTCAACAAGCAAGGTAAGAAGTTGACTACATAAATCCTTCGGGATTTGGGTTATAGACAATTAGGCTTTAAAAGAAAATACTAAGTTTGGCCGAATAGGCCTTTGCTAAATGTTACCATGTTGGCTAAATGTAGGGACTTAAAAGTCCAAAGTAATAGATCGATTTTATTTCGAGATTTCAAGGAATTCATTAAGCAAATCAGGTGTGTACCCCACACTAATCTTAATAGATTTATGGCTTAAACTTGATATATGTGTTAATATGAAAGTGTAAGAATGTGGCTAAAGTACCATGTTATGGTACAAGGTACTCAGGTACGTTTTCCTACTCCTACTAGGATTACGAAATATGTTATACTTAACATGTGAAAAGTGACATGAATGTGAATTTAAGTATGATATGCGTGATATGAATAATATGGGGCATTTGAGTTATTTGAGAAAGGGGAAGTGAATGTGATGACTTCGGTCTCACTAAGTGAATGTGATGATTTCGGTCTCACTAAGTGAATGTAGTGACTTCGGTCACATTATCTGAATGTGGTAACTTCGGTTACATTATCTGAATGTGGTGTCTCATGACACAAATATCTGGCGGCTATGCCACGAATTTTATATGGGCGATGAGCACGTCGACTGCAGCGAGTGCCTTCGATGGTGTGTAGCAGATAGAGGGTTGACTTAGTAGTCCCCACGATGTGCAGGTTGGTAGGGTGGAGTGTAGCGGATGGCATATAGGTTTGGGTTCGGGTTTGCATCATTATCTTGAATTATTATATGAACATGATATGTGTGGTATGCCTAATTCTATTAAATTTTGGTGTTGGTTACACATTGAGTCTATCGACTCACCCCGTTGTGGGAACATGTTTCAGGTGATGAACAGTGATGGACCGGGACGGCAGAACTTGTGGTGGCCATGCTCAGCTTGAAGATTTATTTAATATGGGCATTTTATTTTATTTAAGTACTCAACAATTTTATTTTGGGTTTTGTTTTATGTAATAAGGCCATGGTGATGATTTTATTTTTGTTTTAATTACTATGTCTACGAATTTTAGGGTTTTTAAAGAATAAGTCCGTTTAATTTAAAATAAACTTAATTATTTTATCACCTGAAATAAATGGGTTTTCGATATAAAAATAAACTTGTTTTCAACTCGATCCCAACCCACTAACAAACTATCTTCAAAAACACACAGTTTTCAAAGTATCAAAAGAATTTTGAACCGATTTTCATTGAGGAACATACCAGATCCGGTCTAGGCTCGTGGGCCGGGTGTGGGGTGTTTTAGTTTGGTATCAGAGCCCAATTTTAAACTCTCGGCCTTATGGCCTAAGGCCCAAAACATTTTCAAAACGAGCCCAAATGAGTTTTATGGAAGTATTTCTGAAAATAGGCAGGTTTGATGGCATGGCACCTAAGTCTCCAACCCATGATCCACCGTGTAAGTACCCCTAACTATCTGTGTGATTATGTGAATTATAGAAGGGTAGAAAAGGAATGGAACGTAGAATAGCATGATAGGAACTTGAACCCTAGGACTAGTCTACCCCAACTACTACATAAGACTTAATGCACTAAACAAACCTATGGCTAAGTCGATGAGTTAGGGTGTGGCAACCATGGTACGCATGTCTCAGGATTGGATCCAAGAGCTTGGTATTTAAGCGGTCCTAGTGACTCACCTCCTCTTGCAGAATCCTACAGTGCGTAGCTTTGGTTCACCCTAACCCAAAGGACTTAGTGGGTGTGGCAACCCAGACGCATGCCTAGGAATGGTTTCGGTGGGAGCTTGGTACTTAAGCGGTCAGTGTGACTCACCTCCTCCACTCGAATCCGCACAGTGCGTAGCTTTGGTTCACCCTGACCAAGGAGGCTCGATCATAGGCTAAACCCAATAACTAAAACCCGAAAGGGAACTAGCCATTTTTTTAGAACCCTAATATTAAAATTCCTAAAATCATTTTTTTCTTTAATTCGTGAAACCTATTTTTTTTCACACAATTTTCCAAAAACAATTCTGATTTATAAAATTACAAAAAATACCCCTAGTGGTAAAATTACAAAAATGCCCTTGGTTTATAAAATGCCCAACTACTCAATAGTTTTTCCAAAATTTCATTATTTCATAAATGTTCAAAGACCCTAATTTGCAAACTATCAGAAAAATACCTTGATTTTTGGAAAATTACAAAATTGCCCCTATCTTACTAAAAAATTACCAAAATGACCCTAATTTCCAAAATTTTTGCAACTTCATCATTTTGGAAAATAAATTTCTCAAAAAGAACCCTCAAAATTTTGCAACTTCTGAAATATCCCTGAGTTATTAAAATTTTATAATTTACCCCGATTTGTGGAAAAATTACCAAAATACCCCAAGGTCTAAAAATTTCTAAAATACCCTCGGATTTCAAAAATTTTCCAAAATACCTCAGAATTTAAAAATACCAAAATACTTTGTGACAAAATCACCAAGGAACCTTATTTTGATAAATTACAAAAATACCCCTTTAGGACAAATTACGAAAATACCTCTGGGTAGTGGAAAAACAACAACAAATGAAAACTACAACATTTTTCTGAATGAAGTAAGGTTCATAATTGTTTGATGGATGTATGAATGAATGAAAAGGCGTGTGCATGTATGAATACTGAAAGAACCACTCTTAAATTCCTTTTCATAAAATTTCTTCGTGGGTAATCAAGTGAAACAAAAGTACTAATTGTAAAACCTTCTTAATCGATCTCGGCGTTAGAAATGAGTTCTAGAGGGCGTGGTCGTCAAGGATGCGTAGAGGAAGAATAAGCGTGTCGTAACCCATTAGATCGGGTCAAGGGTCTCGACAATGAGTTACCACCGCCACCACCGCCTCTAATATTAATGTCGAGCGAAGCTTCGACGGGGATGATCTTGTGTCGCAGCTATCTTGCGAGTTTTGGAAATGGTGGTGGCGCGGTGGAAATCGATAGCTCAAAATTTGTACCAGTGACTCGAGCCAATGGAGCTGAGGTGTTCCGTGGAGTATTCGGTGTGGCACCCAGTACAGCTGAGTACTGGTTGGAAGCAACCGAGCGTATTATGGATGAGCTCGATCTGACCCCGGAGGAGAAGTTAAAAAGAATGGTGGCACAACTATGCGATGAAGCGTACCAATGGTGGTTAACTGTCCGGGATGGTGCCACGAGTGAGGATCTAACCTAGGAGTATGCTAAGGAGGCATATCAGAAAAAGTATGTCGGACACGTTATATTGATGAACAGAGGAAAGCTTTTCTAGGACTAGTTCAAGGGAACAAGTTGGTAGCAGCATATGAGGCTGAATTTTTGAGGTCAAGCCGATATGCTCGAGGAGTAGTCGCGCCTGAACATGAACACTGTGTCCGTTTTGAGGATGGACTAAGGGATGACCTAAGGTTACTGATAGCTCCACATCAGGAGCGGGAGTTTTCGCGTTGGTTGAAAAGGCTAAGGTAGCCGAGGAATCAAGGACTCGCCAAGCGTAACTCGATAGGAATAGACCCAAGAGGGTTATAGATCATCGGAAATATGCGTAAAAGGCCCAGAATCGATGGGCCAAGGGTCGACAAGTTGGTACAGGAGGACGGTATCATCCTTGTGAGCATTATGGAAAGAAGCATTTAGGGAGTGTTGGAAAAGGCGGAGGATGTTTTAAGTGTGGGTCCAAGGACCATATGCTCAAGGATCGTCCAAAGATATCGGATGAAAAGCGACAAGAACTCGAGAATGTTAATCAGGTGGTAGGGAGGACAATGACCTCAACGAGGTCGAGGTTGAATAATGAGGTAATGGTCTTGGCAGAGGATGTGGAACACAAGGCGAGGTATCGCTAATCTTGAGGCAAGGCGGTAGGGTTTGGTTTACGAGTTATTGAAGGAAGGATGGAGACGCGCCGGACGTCATAACCATTACGTTCTTTATTCATGGCAAACCTATTATGCTTTAATTGATGTGGGCTCGACCCATTCTTATATTGCCTATAGTGTAGTTGAAACACTAGGCTTAGACTCTAAACTTTCTGATAAGGAGATGACTGTAGTAAGCCCATTAGGCCAAACTATAATGGTGAATAAGATCTTTTGGAATGTATCCCTAGAAATTCAGGGAGTGAGCTTTCGAGCTGACTTAATGGAGTTACCTTTCGGAGAATTTAATCTCATACTTGGAATGGATTGGTTAGTAGAACACAGAGCCGTATTGGATTGTACGGCTAAATGAATGGAACTAAGGACCCCGGAGGATGAGGTGGTCATTATGATAGGAGAAAGAAGGAACTACTTGTCTAATGTAGTTTCAGTGCTTAAGGTTAAAAGATGGTTCGTAAAGGGTGCAAGGCATTTTTAGCCTTTGTAAGTGCGTTGGATGGAAAGGAGGAATGTGTCAATGGAGTTAGAATGGTAAGGGACTTTGAGGATGTGTTCCCAGAGGAACTACCAGGAATACCCCTAGATAGGGAGGTGGAATTTGGAATAGACTTGCTACCGGGAACAGCTCCTGTGTCAATCGCTCTATACCGAATGGCGCCAAAAGAGTTGGTTGAGCTCAAGGCTCAAATCCAAGAACTGTTGGATCGTGGGTTCATTCGACCCAGTGTGTCTTCGTAGGGAGCACCGGTCCTGTTTGTGAAGAAGAAGGATGGAACTATGCATATGTGCATAGACTATCGTCAGTTGAATAAGCTGACCATCAAGAACAAGTACCCCTTACCTAGGATTGATGACTTGTTCGATCAGCTTAAGGGAGCGGCAGTGTTCTCAAAGATCGACTTAAGGTCATGATATCACCAGTTGAAAGTGAAGGAGGTAGATATCCATAAGACAGCCTTTAGGACAAGATACGGCCACTATGAGTTTGTGGTAATGCCGTTCGGGTTGACAAATGCCCCAGCCGCATTCATGGATATGATGAATCAGGTGTTTCAACCCTACTTAGATAGTTCGTCGTAGTGTTCATCGACGATATTTTGGTATATTCTAAGTCTGAAGAGGAGCATGATGAACATCTCCGGATTGTGTTGCAAGTATTGAGGGAAAAGAAGCTTTATGCCAAATTCAGCAAGTGTGAATATTGGCTTAGGGAAGTTACTTTCTTAGGACACGTGGTGTCTGTCGAGGGAATTAGGGTGGATCCTAAGAAAATCAAAGCCGTGTTGGATTGGAAACCACCTAAGTTGGTGGCGGAGATTCGTAGTTTCTTAGGATTGGCAGGCTATTACAGAAGGTTCGTGGAAGGATTTTCGTCAATAGCCGCACCATTAAAAAAGTTGTTGAGAAAGGAAGTACCCTTTGTATGGACGGATAAGCAACATGAGAGTTTTGAAAAACTTAAGAAAGTATTGACTAAGCTCGGTGTTGATTCACCGAGGCGGGAAAGGATTTTGTGGTGTACTGTGACGCTTCACATACGGGATTAGGATGTGTTCTAATGCAAGATGGAAAAGTAGTCGCTTACGCGTCTCAGCAGTTAAGGCCGCATGAGATGAACTACCCAACGCATGACTTGGAATTGGCAGTAGTGGTCTTCGCTCTTAAGGTGTGGAGACACTTCCTTTTGGTGAAAAGTCAACGATCTACAAAACCACAAGAGTCTCAAGTACCTGTTGACTCAGAAGGAGTTAAACTTGAGGCAACGAAGGTGGGTGGAATTACTGAAGGACTATAACTGTTCGATAGAATATCACCCGGGCAAGGCGAATATAGTAGCGGATGCCCTAAGTCGAAAGGTTGTGTCGGACCTAAGGGCAATGTTCGCCCATTTAAGTTTGTATGAGGATGGAAGCCTGTTGGCTGAAATGCAAGTCAAGCCAACGTGGTTGAAGGAGGTGAAAGAGGGACAGTTGGTTGATGAGGATTTAAGTGTTAAGTTACAAAAAGCACAGAACGGAGAGTTAGAGGACTATGAGGTTAATGATGAAGGAGTATTGTGCTACAAAAGAAAAGTCTGTATGCCGAGAGACAAGGAGTTAAGACAGAGGATTCTTTGGGTAGCGCATAGTAGCCTTTATGCTATGTATCCTAGAGGCATTAAGATGTACAGAGACCTAAGAGAACAATTTTGGTGGCCTGATCTTAAACGAGAAGTTATGGAATTCGTGGGAAAATGCCTGACGTGTCAGCAAGTTAAGGCTAAACACCAAGTTCCATCCGGATTACTTCAGCCAATCCAGATTCCGCAGTGGAAGTGGGAAAGAATTACCATGGACTTTGTTAGTGGGCTTCCCCTTACGCCTACTAAGAAGGACTCGGTATGGGTAATAATGGACCGTTTGACTAAGTCCGCACATTTCATCGGTAAGTGGGTTATTCCTTGGTTAGCCAAGTTATATGTGGCGAAATCGTGAGACTACGGTGTCTTTGGTGTCAATTATTTCGGATAGAGACCCAAGGTTCACGTCTCGATTTTGGAGGGCACTTCATCAGGCTTTAGGCACTAAGTTGGACTTCACTACGGCCTTTCATCCATAATCAGACGGGCAGTCTGAACAAGTAATACAAGTGTTGGAGGATATGTTGAGAGGCTGTGTGATGGACTTCTGAGGAAGTTGGGAGGATTACTTGCCTTTAGTAGAGTTCGCCTACAACAACAGCTATCAGGCAAGTATTCGAATGGCACCATATGAAGCATTGTACGGTCGGAAGTGTCGTACTCCTACTTGCTGGACTGAGTTAGGAGAACGTCGAGTTTTGGGACCAGAGATGGTGGCAAAAATTGAAGAGAAGGTTGAGATAATCCGAGCACGGTTAAAGGAAGCCTCTGATAGGAAGAAGTCTTATGCCGACCTCAAGCAGAAGGAAATAGAGTTTGAAGTGGAAGACTGAGTGTTTCTGAAAGTCTCGCCATGGAAGAAGGTGATGAGGTTTGGTCGAAACGGAAAGTTAAGCCCAAGGTTTATAGGGCCCTATCGGGTACTAAAGCAAGTGGGACCAGTGGCATACCAGCTAAAGTTGCCACCATAGTTACAGCAGATGCACGACGTATTCCATGTATCCATGCTACATCACTACCGATCGATCCCTCTCACGTGGTAGAAATTGAAGAAGTGGAGCTAAGGCCAGACTTAACCTACGAGGAAGAGTCGATTCAGATTTTGGAACGTGGCGTGAAAGTGTTACGGAGGAAGTCGGTTCCTCTAGTCAAAGTGTTATGGCACAACCTTGGATCGGAGGAAGCTTCGTGGGAACCAGAGGAGGCAATGCGACAGCAATACCCTCAATTATTTAGCTAGGAAATTTCGAGGACAAAATTATTTTAAGGGGTAAAACTGTAACATCCTAAAAAGGGCCTATGCATTTTCGGTTTAATTGTACGAAATGACATGTCTTATATGTTATAAATGTCTTATGAACATTTTTGGAAACTTGGAAATGTAAGAAATGATTTAGAAATGTTAAGTTTCAAAAAGAGGAAAGTGAACATTTTGGAAACCTAAGCTAAAAGAGGAAAGTAAACATTTTGGAAACCTAAGCTAAGAGAGGAATGTAAACATTTTGGAAACCCAAGCTAAAAGAGGAAAGTAAACATTTTGGAAACCTAGGAAATGTCAAGTTTAAAGAGCCGAACGAAAATTTTTGGAAACTTAGAAATGACTTAGAAATGTTGAGTTTTAAAGTTTAAAAGAGGAAATTAAAGCAAGGTGGCCTTAAGAGAAAAAGTATGTGAAATTTAACACACAAACGGGCTTGGAAAAGTGGCCTGAAGATGCCACTTAGGGCCTCTAGAAATGGCCCCACATGCAAGTGTAATTGGGCCAGGGATCGAGTCACTTAGGAAGCAAATAAAAGAAATTTTATTTTGCTACAAGAGCAGAGAGGTGGACGGTATGTGGGCTCTTAAAAGAGGAGTCTTATTTTCTTTAAAATTTCAGCTAATTAAGAGATAATTGTTGGATTAAATCTTTTGATAAAAGTGATAATTATCACATAGGAAGAGTGGTGGCCAAGTAGGGGACTCTAGCCTAGGAATTTCGACAATAGAAGAAAAATAAGGGCCATTCTTCATTCATTCTTTTCTCTTCAAGTAAACCTCTATCGAAATTCTCTAGCAAATAGCACCATTCTTTTCTTCTTTCCTTAGCCAAATTCTTTCTGCCATAATTCTCTTCTTTTCTTTTCTTCTTCTATTACAAACACAATAAAAAACCAAAAGTAAGCAAAGCCCTAGCGATTCCTTTATAGTTACAAAAGCTGAAACCTTGTGTTACACATAAGGGCCATAGTCGAATACTACTAATGGATTCAAGCAAGAGTTCCATCGAATTCTTCAGTAAGGGTAAGATTAGGTTCGATTCTCATTCTATTTCTTTTAAGTCTGTCGAAATTAAGATTCTAATATCCTCTATATATTGTTGCCGAAACCTTGAAGAGATCTTTCGGGAATTACTAAGTGTCGACTACAAGGAAGGAGAAGTTCTTTTCCCGAAGGTACACCATAGGTCGCATATTCCCTAGTTATTTGGTGAATTTCGGGATTTAAAATCCACAAGGTAAGCACCTAAAAGCATTCGGCCAAGGCTTGAATTAGTACTTAGATCCGTTCTTTAATTATTAAAAAGCCAAAAACTAACCTATGTTGAGATTTAGGGTTTGGCCAAATACAAGGTGAAGAAAAACAAAGTTTTCGGGATTTGCTGATAGTCAATTCGACAAGCAAGGTAAGAAGTTGACTACATAAATCCTTCGGGATTTGGGTTATAGCCGATTATGCTTTAAAAGAAAACACTAAGTTTGGCCGAATAGGCCTTTGCTAAATGTTACCATGTTGGCCGAATGTAGGGACTTAAAAGTCTAAAGCAATAGATCGATTTTATTTCGGGATTTCAAGGAATTCGTTAAGCAAATCAGGTGTGTACCCCACACTAATCTTAATAGATTTATGGCTTAAACTTGATATATGTGTTAATATGAAAGTGTAAGAATGTGGCTAAAGTAACTCAGGTACGTTTTCCTACTCCTACTAGGATTACGAAATATGTTATACTTAACATGTGAAAAGTGACATGAATGTGAATTTAATTATGATATGCGTGATATGAATAATATTGGGTATTCGGGTTATTTGAGAAAGGGGAAGTGAATGTGATGACTTCGGTCTCACTAAGTGAATGTGATGACTTCGGTCTCACTAAGTGAATGTGATGATTTCGGTCTCACTAAGTGAATGTGGTGACTTGGTCACATTATCCGAATGTGGTAACCCGATTACATTATCTCGAATGTGGTGTCTCATGACACAAATATCTGGTGGCTATGCCACGAATTTTATATGGGCGATGAGCACGTCGACTGCAGCGACTACCTTCGATGGTGTGTAGCGGATGGAGGGTTGACTTAGTAGTCCCCACGGTGTGCAGGTTGGTACGGGTGGAGTGTAGCGGATGGCATATAGGTTTGGGTTCGGGTTTGCATCATTATCTTGAATTATTATATGAACATGATATGTGTGGTATGCCTAATTCTATTAAATTTTGGTGTTGGTTACACATTGAGTCTATCGACTCACCCCGTTGAGGAACATGTTTGGTGATGAGCGGTGATGGACCGGAATGGCAGAACTTGTGGTGGCCATGCTCAATTTTGAAGATTTATTTAATATGGACATTTTATTTTATTTAAGTACTCAACAATTTTATTTTGGGTTTTTTTTATGTAATAAGGCCATGGTGATGATTTTATTTTTGTTTTAATTACTATGTTACGAATTTTAGGGTATTTAAAGAATAAGTCCGTTTAATTTAAAATAAACTTAATTATTTTGTCACCTGAAATAAATGGGTTTTCGATATAAAAATAAACTTGTTTTCAACTCGAGCCCAACCCACTAACAAACTATCTTCAAAAACACACAGTTTTCAAAGTATCAAAAGAATTTTGAACCGGTTTACATTGAGGAACATACCAGATCCAATCCAGGCTTGTGGGCCGGGTGTGGGGTGTTTCGATGGGACTTAGGAAGAATCGGCAATGGTGGTCTTTAGGGAGAGGAAGATTTCGGCTAGAATAAATGAAGAAGAAAAGAAAAACTTTGGAGAGAAAAAGAGTAAACGAAAAGGGAGGCTAATTTGCAAAATGAAATTCGGCTATTCTCCCTTTACTAGCTTGACCGAAATTCCCCTCAAGAGAGTCCCTAGGCTGGCCACACTCTTCCCCTATCTAATCCCTCAATTTTCTCTTTATCATCTTATTCATATTAATAAAATTAATCCATCATTTATCCCCTTATCTAGCGAATTTTAAAAGGATTAAACTCATCCCTTTAATGCCTTAATGCCGCCCACTCATCTCACTCCTGCAGCAAAATAAAACTCTTTTATTTGCTTCCCTTGTAGCTCGAACCTAGGCCCTTGCACCCTGCTTGTGGCGTCACCTACCAAGCCTTAAGTGGCACCTCCAAGCCACTTAAACAAGCCCATTTTGTGTCATAATTCCCTACAATTTCTCTTAAGAACACATTGCTTAGCTTCCTCTTTTAGATTTAAAATCTAATGATTTCTAAGGCATTTTCTACATTCTAAGGTTCACAAAATTCATAAAACACATTCATAATTTATCCTGGCATACAAGCACATGCAATTAGGAAAAAATGCACAAGCCCTAATTCCCGGATATTATAGTTCTACCCCTTAAAATAATTTCGACCTCAAAATTACCTGGCTAGGATAGGTGGGGGTATTGCTGTCGCATTGCTTCTTCGGCTCCCAAGAAGCTTCTTCCAATCCATGGTTGTGCCACAACACTTTAACCAAAGGGACTGACTTCCTCCGAAGTACTTTCACATCTCGTTCCAGAATCTGAATCGGCTCTTCCTCATAAGACAAATCTGGTCTCAGCTCCACCTCTTCAATCAGAACTACGTGAGATGGATCCGATCGGTATTGACGTAGCATGGATACATGGAATGCATTGTGCATCTGCTGCAATTCCGAAGGCAACTCCAACTGGTATGCCATCGGTCCAATTCTAAAGGAAACTTTAAGGAACACATAGTCTCCCACAGCAAACTCAATCTCCTTCCGCTTGAGATCTGAGTAAGACTTTTGCCTATCAGACGCCTCCTTCAACCATGCCCGAATTATCTTAACCTTCTCTTCAGATTCTGCCACCATTTTGGACCCAAAATCTAACGTTCTCCTAATTCCGTCCAACATGTAAGAGTGGGACACTTCGACCATATAGCACTTCGTACGGCGCCATCCGAATACTTGCCTGATAGTTGTTGTTTAAGCAAATTCCGCTAGAGGCAAATATTCTTCCCAACTTCCTCTGAAGTCTATCACACAGCCTCTTAACATATCCTCTAGCACTTGGATCACTCATTCAGACTGGCCATCCGACTGTGGATGAAAAGTCGTACTGAAATCCAATCTAGTGCCTAAAGCCTGATGTAGAGCTTTCCAAAACCGAGACGTAAACCTCGGATCCTTATCCGAGATAATCGACACTGGCACTCTGTGCAACCTTAAAATCTCCGCTACATACAACCTTGCTAACTTTTAGAGAGAATAGTCAACCCGCACGGGAATGAAATGTGTGAACTTTATCACCCATACCGAGTCCTTCTTAGTAGGCGTAAGGGGAAGCCCACTAACGAAGTCCATGGTAATTCTCTCCCACTTCCACTGCGGAATTTGTATTGGCTGAAGCAACCCTGACGGAACTTGGTGTTCAGCCTTAACTTGCTGACACGTTAAGTACTTGCCAATAAATTCGGTAACTTCCCGCTTAAGACCAGGCCACCAAAACTGTTCCCTTAGGTCTCTATACAACTTACTGCCTCCAGGATGCATAGCATAAGGGCTACTATGCGATTCCTGAAGAATTCTCTGCCTAAGTTCTTCATTCTTCGGCATACAGACCTTACCCTTGAAGCATAATACTCCCTCATCATTAATACCATAACCCTCCAACTCTCCATTCTGCACTTACCGTAACTTAGCACTTAGATCCTCATCCATTAACTGACTTTTCTTCACCTCATTCAACCATGTCGGTTTGACTTGCAACTCTGCCAGCAGACTTCCATCGTCATACAAGCTCAGATGTGCGAACATCGCCCTCAGATCTGACACAACTTTTCGACTTAGGGCATCTACTACCACATTCGCCTTGCCCGGGTGATACTCTATAGAACAGTCGTAGTCCTTCAACAATTCCACCCACCTTCGCTGTCTTAGGTTTAGCTCTTTCTGAGTCAGCAGATACTTAAGGCTCTTGTGGTCTGTGTAGATCACTGACTTTTCTCCATAAAGATAGTGCCTCCATACCTTAAGGGTAAAGACCACTGCTGCCAATTCCAAGTCATGCGTCGGGTAGTTAACCTCGTGTGGCCTTAGTTGTCGAGACGCATAAGCAACTACCTTCCCGTCTTGCATAAGGACACCTCCCAATCCTGTATGGGAAGCATCACAATACACCACAAAATCCTTCCTGCCTCCGGCTGAATCAAAACTGGAGCTTCGGTCAAGACTCTCTTAAGCTTCTCAAAGCTCTCCTGTTGCTTATCAGTCCATATGAAAGGTACTTCCTTTCTTAATAACTTTATCAAAGGTGCGACTATTGATGAGAACCCTTCCACGAACCTTCAGTAATAGCCTGCTAAACCTAAGAAACTCTGAACTTTTTCCACAGACTTAGGGGGTTTCCAATCCAAAACTGCCTCAATCTTCCGAGGATCCACCCTTATTCCTTCAGCAGATACCACATGTCCTAAGAACGTAACCTCTTAAGCCAAAATTCACACTTGCTGAATTTGGCATAGAGCTTCTTTTCCCTTAACACTTACAACACAACTCGGAGGTGCTTATCATGTTCTTCCTTAGACTTCGAATACACCAATATGTCGTCTATGAACACAACAATGAACCGGTCCAGATAGGGTTGGAAAACCCAGTTCATTATGTCCATAAACGTGGCTGGGGCATTTGTCAATCCGAACGGCATTACCAAGAACTCATAATACCCGTACCTTGTTCGAAAAGTCATCTTATGGATATCAGCCTCCTTCACCTTAAGCTAATGATATCCAGACCTTAGATTTATCTTTGAGAATATCGCGGCCCCCTTAAGCTGATCGAACAAGTCATCTATTCTTGGCAAAGGGTACTTGTTCTTGATGGCCAGCTTGTTCAACTGACGATAATCTATGCACATGTGCATAGTTTCGTCCTTCTTCTTCACAAATAAGACCGATGCTCCCCATAGAGACACACTGGATCAAATAAACCCACGGTCTAGCAACTCTTGAATTTGAGCCTTGAGCTCAACCAACTCCTTTGGTGCCATTCTGTATGGGGCAATTGACAGGAGAGGCATGCAGTAGTAACTCAATTCCAAACTCTACCTCCACGTAAGGGTATTCACAGTAATTCCTCCAGAAAGACATCCACAAACTCCCTTACAGTTCTAACTCCACTAACTCCCCCTTCTTTCGCATCCAAAGTACTAACGAAAGCCAGAAATGCCTTACACCCCTTCCGAACCATCTTATCCTCCTTTAAGGTTGAAACTACGTTAGACAGGTAGTTTCTTCTTTCTCCTATCATAATTATCGCCTTATCCTCTGGGGTCCTTAACTCCATTCGTTTAGCTGCACAATCCAATACAGCCCGATGCTCCACTAGCCAATCCATGCCAAGTATGAGATCAAATTCTCCGAAGGGTAATTCCATTAAGTCCGCAGGAAATACTGCTCTTTGAAGCTCCAAAGGTACTCTCCGAAACATCTTATTCACTACTACAGTTTGACCTAATGGGCTTACTACCGTCATCTTCCTATTAGATAGTTCAGAGGCTATTCCTAGAGTTTCAACTACTTTACATGCAACATAAGAATGGGTCGAGCCCACATCAATCAAAGTAACATAAGGCTTGCCAAATATAAGGGACGTACCGGTTATGACGTCCGGTGCGTCTCTGTCCTCCCTCCGACGAACCGTATAAATTAGACCCGGCTGTCTAGCCTCCGTGTTACCAACACCTCGGCCTGGTGTTCCCCGTCCTCTACCAATATCGTTACCTCTGCTATTCAGACCACGGCCCCGCTGAGGCTGCTGTCCACCTCTTCCAGCCTGATTAGAACCTTGGCTTACTGGTCGACCCCCTTCGATTCTCATAGGACAATCCTTAATCATGTGGTCCTTGGACCCACACTTAAAGCATCCTCCCGTCTTCTTCTAACATTCCCCCAAGTGCATTTTCCCACATTGAGCGCAAGTACGATACTACCCTCCAGTAGCAGCTTGTTGACCGCACGGCCCATCAACTCTAGGCCTCTTTTGCTCATTCCTTGAAGACCCTGATGATCCGAAGCCTCTCTTCTGACTATTTCGATTCGTGTTCTGCCTCACAGAGTCCTTAATCCCTTCAGCAACCTTTGCCTTCTCCACCAACACAGTAAACTCTCGCTCCTGCTGCGGAGCTATCAATAACCTTAGATCATCCCTCAGTCCATCTTTAAATCGGACACACCGCTCATGCTCTGTCAACACGATACCTCGAGCATAACGGCTCAGCCTTAGAAATTTAGCCTCATACTCCGCTACAGTCTTATTCCCTTGGACCAACCTCAGAAACGCCTTCCTCTGCGCATCCACATAACTAGTTCCTATGTACTTCTTCTGATATGCCGCCTTAAAATATTCCCATGTAAGATCGTCTACAATAGCACCATCCCGCACTGTGAGCCACCATTGATATGACTCATCACGGAGTAGCGACACTACCCCTTTCAATTTCTCCTCCGCGGTCAAGTCCAAGTCGTCCATAATCCGTTCTATTGCCTCTAACCAATACTCAGCCGTATTGGGTGCCACACCAGATACTCCACAAAAAAATTTAGCTCCATTAGCTCGAAGTCGCTTAGGTACCGACTTTCGAGCTCCCATGCCTCCACATACTCCAGCCACCCTTTCTAAAACCCGCAGCATCACCTGTGACACTGTGTCATCCCCCGTCTAATCCTGATATTCCACATCAGTGGCTGGTGGTGGTGGTGGCATTTCATTTTCGGACCCTTGTCCTGACCTAACGGGCTCGACACAGTCATTCGGCCTCTACCACGGCCTCGCACGTTACGACCACGTCCCCTTGAATTCATACTTCTGATTTGTGTTTATCTGATTAAAGAATTTTATGTATTAGTTTTGTTCCACTGATTTATCACGAACAGTTTTATGTTCAATAGTTCTAGGAAGTAGTTCTTTCGATTCATACACATATAGTCTCAATTCATTCATTCAATCACATTCATGAACTTACGTTCATTACAGAAAAATATTGTAGTTATCATTGTTTGTTGTTTCCCACTACCCAGGGGTATTTTCGTAATTTTATCCTATAGGGGTATTTTGGTAATTTTCCAAATTAGGGTATTTGAAAATTTCATAAAGTAAAAATTTTTGGTATATAGTTTCTTTTTCAAAATTGCAATACTTGATAAGAAAATTTCAAGGGTTAAATGGTAATTTTATAAGCTGAGGGGTATTTTTGTAATTTTCCAAGTTAGGGTCATTTCGGTAATTTTTCGCAAAATATGATTCCTGGTGACTTTTCAAAACAAGGGTATTTTTAAAGATTTCTAATTTGAGGGTACTTCGGTAATTTTCCTCACTGAGGTATTTTGGTCATTTGTACAGGCTATGGGTAATTTGGTCATTTTACAAATTAGGGGTAATTTCGTAAATTTTCCAAATTAGGGTATCTTAATATTTTGTAAAAATAGGGTTTTTGGATATTTATAAGGTAAGAAAATCTTGATAAAAACTGTGGGTAGTATGAAAATTTTATGAACCAATGGCATTTTAGTAATTTTTTTCCAACCAGGGGTATTTAGGTCATTTTAGTAAATCGAGAATATTTTGGAAAATTTTCAAAATAGTTTTCCTACACATCAAAGGGGTAATTTGGTGATTTTAAAACTAGGGTTTTTATAAAAATATGGCTAGTCCCTTTTGGGTTTTAGTTATTGGGTTTAGCATGTGGCTGAGTCCTCTTGGTTAGGATGAACCGTCACTACGCACCATGTAGGATTCGAGTGGGTAGGAGGTGAGTCACTAGGACTACTTAAATACCAAGCTCCCACCGAAACCAATCCTAGACATGCACACAATGGTTGCCACACCCTAACTCGGCGACTTAGACACAGGTTTGTTTAATTGGGCATTAAAGTTTTATGTAATTCTCATGTTGGGATAAACTAGTCCTAGGGTTTAATAATTCCTAGTCCACTAATCTACGTCCCTATATATTCCCACATACAAATCACAGAAGGGTTGGGAATACTTCCCTGGTGGACTTCGGGCCAGAGACTTAGGTGCCATGCCAGAAAACTTGCTTATTTCTTAGAAAAATCCACTTTCAAAAGACAGAAAACGTTTTGAACCCTAAAAGCCCTCAAGGCCGAGTTTTGAACCGGGCTCTGATACCAAACTAAAACACCCCAGACTCGGCCTACAAGCCCTAACCGGATCTGGCATGCTTCTAGGAAAAACCATTCGAATCTTATTTGAACTTTGCCAAAAATTTTCGTGTTTTTGAAAACAGTTGATTTGGGTTGGGTTCGAATTTTAAAAAAAGTGTTGATTAGGTGTTAAAACATTTAATATTTACATTTAAGAAAAATTAAATTTAACTTTAATTTGATAATAATCGTATCATACTAAGTTAATTAAAATGCATGCATAAATAGTTTAATACTTATGGCCTTATTACATCAAAGCAAAAACCCGAATTAATTCAAAACTGAAATATTAAAACTACTAAAAATAAATAATCTCAGAGTTGAGCATGGCCACCACTGAGCTCCTGCCGACCCGGTCCATTACTGAGTGTCACCTGAAAAATAATCCCACTAAGGGGTGAGTCAAACAGACTCAATGTGTACAACCAACACAAGTCTCAATTAATTAAGTCATGTCGAATCATCAATAATAAACATATATATAAACCATGATGCAAACCCGAACCCAAACCTATATAACCATCCGCTACACATCACCCGTACCAACCATCACACCGTGGGGACTACTAAGTCGACCCTCCATCCGCTACACATCATCGAAGGCAGTCGCTGCAGACAACATGCTCATCGCCCTTATAAATATTGTGGCATAGCCACCAGATAATATTTTGTGACATAAGTCACCACATTCAGATTACGTGACCTAAGTCACCACATTCAGATATTGTGGTATAAAACCACCAGATCACTTCCCCTTTACATATCACCCATATGCCCCATGTCATACAATTATGCATTAACCATGTCATATTTCTTATTCACATTCTTATAGTTTCACATATATGCCATAACAGATCATATCATACTCATAGTGGGAGTGGGTAAACGTACCTGAGTACTTTGTACCATTGCATGGTACTTTTAGCCACATCTTACATATTCTTATTAACATATTTATTAAAACATAACCATAAATTTATTAAGGCTTAATGTGGGGTACACACATGGTATTAACGCTTTATTGAAATCTCAAAACCCGATCCAATGCTTTAGACCCTTAATTCCTATATCCGGCCAACACCACACATTTTAGCTGAAGGCCATTCGGCCAAATAATCAATCCCGAAGGATTTATCACAACTTAAATCTTACCTTGCTGCCAATTTGCTTACTAATCAAATCCGAAAACTTTGTGAGGACCCTTCTTGCAATCGGCTAGACACTAAACCACAGAACTAGTTAGTTTCAGCTTTTAAATGAAGTAAGACATAGATCTAAGTCACTAAGTATGGTCTTAGCCGAATGTCAGATTCACTTACCTTGCGGATCTAAATCCCGAATTAGCTTTTGGTATTTGCCGAAATCCCTATGGATAAATGTTAGATCCGATCTAACATTTAATCTTAATAAAATGGCCTATGGCCGAATGTTACCATCCACTTACCTAACTTGTCTAAATCCCGAAATCCTTGCTTGCACCTGAAGTTGTCGATATCCCTATTTAACCATTGTTAGAATCGGCTTAAACATGAACCTTATGAGAATGGCCTTTGGCCGAATACCACTTTGATTTACCTTGATCACTACAGATCCCGAAAGACTCCCTCCTGAAATCGACTACAAGAGAAATCCCGGAAGACCCTTCAAAGTTTCGGCCAAAGAGTTCTAATGGGATTAGTGCTTTTGATTTCAGCCACAAGAAAAAGAAATAAAATGATGATGGTAGAATCCTTACCCTTAATATTGAAATCGACAGTATTCCTTCCTGACACCACTACAGAGATTCTGCTATAGGCTAAGTAGATATTTGACAGATTTCAACTTTTGAGGCTTATTGAGAAATCGGCTTCAATAAGAGTGAAATGAGAAAGATTGATGATGGGGATTCAGCTTCAATGGAAGAGTATGGGACTTAGGAAGAATCGGCAATGGTGGTCTTTAGGGAGAGGGAGATTTCGGCTAGAATAAAAGAAGAAGAAAAGAAAAACTTTGTAGAGAAAAAGAGTAAACGAAAAGGGAGGCTAATTTGCTAAATGAAATTCGGCTATTCTCCCTTTACTAGCTTGACTGAAATTCCCCTCAAGAGAGTCCCTAGGCCGGCCACACTCTTCCCCTATCTAATCCCTCAATTTTCTCATTATTATCTTATTCAAATTAATAAAATTAATCCATCATTTATCCCCTTATCTAGCCAAATTTTAAAAAGGATTAAACTCATCCCTTTAATGCCTTAATGTCGTCCACTCATCGCTCACTCTCAAGCAAAATAAAACTCTTTTATTTGCTTCCCTTGTAGCTCGAACCTAGGCCCTTACACCCTGCTTGTGGCATCACCTACCAAGCCTTAAGTGGCACCTCCAAGCCACTTAAACAAGCCCATTTTTGTGTCATAATTCCCCTACAATTTCTCTTAAGACCACATTGCTTAGCTTCCTCTTTTAGATTTAAAATCTAATCATTTCTAAGGCATTTTTCTACATTCTAAGGTTCACAAAATTCATAAAACACATTCATAATTTATCCTGGCATACAAGCACATGCAATTAGGCAAAAATGCACAAGCCCTAATTCCCGGATATTACATGATCTTTACCTATGCATTTCAAAAGAAATGCATTAAGCTTGAGAGAACTTAGTAAGCATATCAAGAATTATAATATGCAATTTAAATTAATTTATTAAACAACACATATGTAAAAATATATATAATACTATCAGTACTTTTAATCACTTTACACTAATTTTGTTTCCATAATAATTGTATCAAAATACCAAATTACTTATTGATGTCACATTACATTCACTTACCTTATGATGCTATTGCCGAAATGTAGACTTAATAGAAGACAATAGGATATACAAAAATTTCAATAAGATGCACCGAAGTTCTGCTATTCTTCGCACGGGTGTGCGTATATCACTTTGCACTTAAATGCCAATACACTTGCATCATATTGTCGATTTCACTTGCATTATATTGCCACTATCACTTGTGCGCTTAATCAGTTTACTAATGGCATGTCATTTATATTTATTGGTTCTCGTTTTGTCTACATGAGCATACATAGTATAAAATTTTATCACTATTTCTCAACAATGAAACAATTCAAACTTTACTATTTTTACAATTTAGTCTTTATGTAAATATAATTAACAACCATCAAATTTCACTTGACATTCACCTTATCAAAATTTTACATTTCACTTGAATACTTTGTATTAACATCTATTTCACTTATCTAATTTTGTACTCTTAGCAATTAAGTCTTTAATCTTCAAATTACTACAAATACACTTTTCAATTCACTAATAGAATATACTTTCACTTTCAAATGATTTTCATATTTAAAAATATAATTTTATACACTAATAAATCACATGAATATTACCAAACCAATTTATCAAGTTTTCAATTAGGAAAACCAAATAAAGTAAAATTTTTTATATGCTTACAACAAAAATTGCTTGAAAACACCCATTCTTTCTTCCTTCACTCCTTTGCTATCTCTTTGTCGTTATCACCAATTGGATTTTCACTCCCCTTCTCCTTCTCTTCATTAACACAACACATATACAACATTTAACATCAAAACAAAATCACATACCATTTTCATGCATTTTGATTAGATAAATATGAAATCCTACAATGAACTTTATTATCATTATCTTAACCTTAACTATGAAAAATATAATGTCGATAATGACAATATATTGCAAAGAAAAGAGAAATAAAATTTAAAGAACACACAAATTTTACATGGAAACCCTTTCGGGAAAAAACCATGGGCAGAGGAGAAGAAATTTCACTATGTCGAATTCGAATTCATTACAAGTGGAATAGACTATGTCTATTTATAGGCTTGTAAAGCCATATTCTAATAGGAGTGAAGTAAGATTGAAACACCTTATTCTAATCAATATCAAATAAATGAAGTTTAATAAGGTTTAAAAAAACTTATTTAAAATAAAATAAAAGAAGTGTAGTTCTATAGGGATTCTTCTTTTATTTTATTTTACCATTGTCTTTTATTTAAATAAGAATTTGGGTCACTTAATTCTAACAATCTCCAGCTTGACACGAATTCTCAATAAACAAGTTCTTCATCGTGAACTCTCAACGAACAAGTTCTCCACCTCTTCCATAAAACCCTTTAAGGGTTTAACTTCAACAATGAACACCAACCAAGTCTAAGAAATGCTTAAACTTGGTTATAGGAAGTGACTTAGTCATCATATCTGCAGGATTTTCATGAGTACTAATTTTGCTCACAACAATATCACCACGAGCAATAATATCACAAAAAAATGATACCGAACATCAACGTGTTTAGTTCTCTCATGAAACATTTGATCTTTTGTAAGGAAGATGGCACTTTGACGTCACAAAATACTGTGCTGATTTGAAGGTCTTCATCGAGCTCACTAAAGAGTCCCTTTAACCAAATAGCTTCTTTACAAGCCTTAGTAATCGCCATGTACTGAGCTTCAATGGTAGACAAAGTGACTGTTGTTTGCAAAGTAGCTTTCCAACTGATTGCACAACCTCCGATTGTAAAGACATAACTAGTGAGAGATCTTCTTCTATCAAGGTCTCCAGTAAAATCAGCATCAACATACCTAATAACTCCATCTCTAGTTCTTCCAAACTGTAAGAAAACATCATTAGTACCTCGTAAGTATCTTAAAATCCACTGAACTGCTTTCCAATGTTCTTTTCTGGGATTCGCCATGTATCTGCTAACTGCACTGACTACATATGATAAATCTGGATATGACCAAACCATAGCATACATGAGAGATCCCACTGCACTAGAGTATGGAACATGTGATATATACTCAATCTCATCATCTGATTATGGAGTCAAAGTCGATAAAAGTCTGAAAGGGCTGCCAAAGGAGTACTAACAGACTTAGCATTCTGCATATTGAACCTGCAAAGAACTTTCTCAATGTACCTCTTTTGACTTAGGTATAATTTACTTGCTTTTCTATCTCTGAGAATCTCCATACCAAGTATCCTCTTTGCTGGTCCTAAATCTTTCATCTCAAATTCTTCACTTAGTTAGGCTTTGACCGTTCTTATCTCTCATTTATCTTTTGCTGCTATCAACATGTCATCAACATAAAGAAGGAGATACACAAAAGAACCAACACTATTTTTCTTAAAGTAAACACAACTATCAAAACTACTTCTTTTAAAATCATGAGAAGTCATAAAGGAATCAAACCTCTTGTACCACTATCTTGGTGACTGTTTCAAACCGTAAAGGGACTTTTTTAGCAAGCAAACATAGTCCTCCTTTTCTAAGACTGTAAAACCCTCTGGTTGTTGCATGTAAATATCTTCCTTAAGTTCTCCATGCAAAAATGCAATTTTTACATCTAATTTCTCAAGCTCCAAATCATGCATGGCCACAATACCAAGCAAAGCTCGAATTGAACTATGTTTCACAATTGGGAGAACACATCTGTGAAGTCCACTCCTGGAATTTGAATGTAACCTTTTGCAACAAGCCTTGCTCTATATCTGAGTTCTTCAACTCCTGGAGTCCCTTCTTTCTTTTTAAACACCCATTTACAATGAACAACCTTTTTACCTTTAGGAAGTTTCACAAGATTCCATGTTCTATTTTTATGAAGTGATTCTGTTTCCTCTTGCATAGCAAACATGCACTTTTCTGAGTCTTTACAGCTAACCGCCTCAGAATAATTAGATGGCTCCAAGTTTGTATCTATATCTTCGGCCACATTTAAAGCATAAGCAACTAGATCAGCCTCGACATACTTCTTTGGAGGTTTAATTTCTCTTCTAGTTCTGTTTTTAGCGATAGAGTATTGTGATGAAGAAGAAACTCTATTATCAATTTTTGTACTAGCTTGAGGAGTCGACTTTGTATTAATTTGATTCTCCACCTACTTTTGATTTTCTTTATTGGAAGATTCTTTAAGAGATAAGTTAGGTAGCATAGCAATTCCATCAAAAACAACATCTCTGCTAATCACAACTTTTCTATTTTCAAGGCACCATAACTTATACCCTTTTACACCAGCTTTATAATCAAGAAAAACACATTTAATGGATCTCGGTTCCAATTTTCCATTATCAACATGAGCATACGCAGGACACCCAGAGATCTTTAAATCAGAATAATTAGCAGGATTACCAGACCATACCTCTTGTGGAGTCTTTTTCTCAATGACAATGGATGGAGATCGGTTGATTAAAAAACATGTAGTAGAGGCTGCTTCGGCCCAAAATGACTTTGATAAATTGGTATTTGACAACATACATCGAACCTTCTCCATGACCATTCTGTTCATTCGTTCTACAATGCCGCTTTGATGTGGAGTATGACGAACTGTCAAGTGTCTCACGATCCCTTCTGACTTGCACAGTTTATTAAACCTATCTAAACAAAACTCTAAGCCATTTTTTGTGCGGAGGTATTTTATTTATTTTCCCGTATGTTTTTCAATCATAGTTTTCCAAGACTTAAATGCGAAAACACATCACTTTTCTACTTCAGGAAGAATGCCCAAACTTTTCTGGAAAATCATCAATAAAAGTTAGCATATAATTAGCTCCACCTCTTGAAGGCACTCTTGATGGCCCCGACAGATCAGAATGAATATACTCCAACGTTCCCTTCGTGTTATGGATTCCTCTAGTGAATCGAACTCTCTTTTTTTCCCAAAAATGCAGTGCTCACAAACCTCAGTTTGCAAATTCCTTGCCCATCAAGAAGTCCTCTTTTGCTCAATTATGCCATTTAATTCTCACTCATATGCCCTAGGCGCATATGCCAAATTTTAGTAATATCATTATCTGACAAGGAAGAGGAAGCGACAGCTGCATCACCAATAATAGTAGAACCCTGCAAAACATATAACTTGGCAGTCTTTCTTTGCCCTTTCATCACAACGAGGGAACCTTTGGAAATCTTCAAAATCCCACTTTCAGCTGTGCATTTGTACCCTCTTGAATCAAGAGTACTCAACGAAATTAAATTTTTCTTCAATTCTGGAACATGTCGCATGTCATTAAGTGTTCTGAAAACTCCATCAAACATCTTAACTTTGATTGTTCCAACACTTGCGATTTTACACGAAGCATTATTTCCCATCAAAATAACACCTTTAGACACTATTTCGTAATTTGAAAACCAATCCCAATTGGGACAGATGTGGAAGGTGCAACCTGAATCAAGTATCCACTCCTCGTTCACTTTAGAATTGTTGACAGAAGCGACTAGAAGTTCACCATCACTGTAGTCTTTTACACCATCAGCTTCACTGGAATTTTCTGGTTGTTTTCCCTTTTGATTCTTAGCCTCCCTTTTGATCTTATTTTGTAGCTTATAGCATTCAGATTTAATGTGCCCTTTCTTCTTGCAGAAGTTACAAGTTTTACCACTATTTGAAGACTTCGATCTACCCTTAGATTTACTGCGAGGATTCCATTCCTGTTTCTTTCCACAATCATTATTAGTATTCTGATCTTGTCTCCCACGAACAATGAGACCCTCTCCTTGAGAGTCATTTTTAACCATAAGATGCTTTATCTTATCATACGAGGTCAAAGAATCATAAACCTCATCAACTGTGAGAGACTTGCAGCTATATAAAATTGTGTCTCTAAAGGTTGAATAAGATGGGGGCAATGAATAAAGTAGAATCAACCCTGGATCTTCCTTATCATACTAAACTTCCATGGCCTCTAAGTTTGAGAGAATTTCTTTAAACACTGTTAAGTGTTCGTGTACAGACGCACCTTCCTCCAAACGATGAGCATAAAGATGTTACTTTATATGCAACTTGCTGGTTAGAGTTTTCAACATACATATTTGTTCTAACCTCGTCCATAATGCAGCGGTAGTCTTCTCCTTCATCACATCCTATAAAATTCCGTTAGACAAATGCAGATGTAACTGTGTTAACGTCTTTCAATCCTTGCACTTTTCTCTTCCTCCGTTAATGTCAAAGGCATCTTATCTACCCCTAGTAGGGCTTCCTCTAAATCCATCTGTGCAAGAACTGCTTGCATCTTTATCTGCCACAACACAAATATGGTGTTGCGATCCAATAGTGAAATTTCATACTTTAAAGACGTCATTACAATGATCGAGATGAAAAACCCGAAAGCTCTAATACCAATTTGTGAAAAATATAACGTCGGTAATGACAATATATTGCAAAGAAAAGAGAAATAAAATTTATAGAACACACAGATTTTACATGGAAACCCTTTCGGGAAAAAACCACGGGCAGAGGAGAAGAAAATTTACTATGTCGAATTTGAATTCATTACAAGTGGAATAGACTATGTCTATTTATAGGCTTGTAAAGCCATATTCTAATAGGAGTGAAGTAAGATTGAAGCACCTTATTCTAATCAATATCAAATAGATAGAGTTTAATAAGGTTTAAAAACCTTATTTAAAATAAAATAAAAGAAGTGTAGTTCTATATGGATTCTTCTTTTATTTTATTTTACCATTGTATTTTATTTAAATAAGAATTCGGGTCACTTAATTCTAACATTAACCAAAATCCTTAACTCTTTCTTTTTCTTCCCTTAAGTATATATCCTTGCTAACTTCACAAAAAACTTAGCATGTCATGAAGTTTCTATTGTAATTTTACTAAAGTCTATGGTGGAAGTTCGGGAGTTTTGAGCTTAGAAAGGATGACAATGGTGAAAAAAGGATCAAAATGGAAAGAAGAAAAAGTTTGCTAAGATTAAAAAGTGAGAGACATGAGAGGAAAGCTAGAAATGTTGATGACTTATTATTATTATTATTATTATTATTATTATTATTATTATTATTTCTTCTCTCTTTTGCTACATCTCTCTCCCAAAAATATCTATCCATCTTTTCACTTTTTTTATTATACAATATTTTATTATAAAAATCTTATTTTTATGCTACATATTTACCTTTAAACATTTCCCATCCTCATCCACTCATTTTTGTACTCTCATGGTTAAATTACACTCCAAGCCCTTCTTCTTTTCCTTATACATTCAATCTATTCTTTTCTTATTTCTAATTAATTTTTTAGACTATGGCCCAACACTTCTCACACTTTTACAATTTAGTCCATTCCTTAAATTAGTTTTCCTAAATTCGAAAGTCTTTTTAATTTCCTATAATACCCAATTACCTTCTCCATTAATACTAACATTTTTATTTTTTCTAATTTGGAAATTTTGAACACATGTCAACCCGAATTGACATTATTCACTTCTATAGGGATGTCAGGGATGTTACAAAGATGCTTTATCTTAGGAAGTGTCCACAACTGCAAACACCTAGTCCATCCCTTGGGCATTAGAAAAAGGATAATTTCAAGGTTTAAATCATCCATTGAATTCAATTAGAGACATTGTGACAAATTATGAGAAGAAGCCAAAGTTGTGAAGAAGTTGATTGACAAAGAAAAGGCTTTACATGTAACTCCCCACACCTAACCCGATAATCGAATCTGAAATGTAAGATGCTACATTCGTTACCAGAAGAACTATAATTTCATTTTAATATCTAATAAACAGG
This sequence comes from Gossypium rotundifolium, assembly GCA_025506655.1. NCBI lineage: Eukaryota > Viridiplantae > Streptophyta > Magnoliopsida > Malvales > Malvaceae > Gossypium > Gossypium rotundifolium. The sequence continues at coordinate 136,334,677 of CP106733.1, forward strand.
TCATACCAACAATTAATTTTCAAAACATTAAAACAAATTATTTATTTTATTTCATGTCATAAGTGAGCTTATGAAAGCTCTCATACTAATCCGATGACAGATAAGGGACTAAAATGGAAAATTTATAAAAAAATAGGTATTTTTATGACACCAAAGAGTGAATGTCACAACCCCTAATACAATAGTATGATGTCGCGACTTCAACTAAAGTGAGTTGCAACCTTGAAGATAAGAACTTGATGTTGCAACTTCAATGGAGGAAAGTTGTGACCTTGAATACATGAGGCTCAATGTCGTGATCTCAATAAGGGAGAGTCACAACTACGGAAACAACAGCTTGATGTCATGACACTAACAAGGGAGTGTTGCGACTATGAAGCTAGTTCCCTAAAACCTTATTATTCTTGAACTTGTCAAGCATAGATACCAACTAATCAAAGTGATCCAAAAACTCAACACATAAAAATTTTAAGCATTAATCCAAATGCCAAATTACATCCTTGATACCTTTAAATATCTTTAAACATGTGATCATATAAATATTCACATTCATACTAAATTCAAGCATCTTTATCATTTACTTGGCATACAAACTACATTCAAAGGTTATAAAGTGGAATGTATTTCTAGACTCATTACATACTACGTTCAGTCCTAGAATTGAATAAACTGTAGTTTTGATACCACTAAATCAAACACCCTGTACCTGGTTCAGTCGCATGACCCGAGCTATAAGACATTACGACAATAATCTTTAGACATTTTTGATAATTTCAATCAAAATCAACCAAATAATTCATAATAAATCATGTACATACTTTTCAATCAATTTTAGAACTAATTCAAGGTTATGGAACATTTAAAACAAACTAGGATCAAATCTAGATTAAATTGAAACTTCTAAAAAATTTGGAGAAAAAAGTGTAAATAGAGGTCATACGGCCGTGTGACAATGGCCAACCTGTGTGAAAAATCCTGCACTTAAAAATCACTAAGACACACAATCATGTGGAGAGACCGTGTGTGCCACATGGCTGTGTGAAAGCCCGTGTCCTAGGCCGCGTGCACCTAAATTGGCTTCTAAAACAAACCAAAACATTACTCATTTTTTAGGTGTCAAACCAAACAAATATAAACTATTCTCATACCTTCAAAACACATTAATTCAATATACACATGTTCCTACCTTATAAACCAATCAAACATATATGTACATCTATTTCATACACATCCAATGAAACAAACATCAAACTACTACCATAAGGTATATAGTAAACGATAAAAAAACACTTATAGAGACATACCATTGCCATCACACACCACAATCAACCAAAATACTAATTAAGATTCACATCAATAAACACAATTCATACTTCAATTGATACAAAACATATCCATAATTCTTATAACATATATATACCAAAATCCTATTTACAAGCCACTTATAATCGGACCAAAGTGAACAATTAGTTACTAATTAAGTTACCGAATAGTGTGATCTCCAAAAATAATCTAATCGACAGCTAATATCCGACGATCTACAAGGAAGAAAAACTAACACGGGGTAAGCTTACGTAAAACTTAGTAAGTTTATAATAAACTTAAACTGTAACTTATTGAAAAGGATGTAATTTAAACATTTTACCATAATTCAATATCATGGTCATTGGTTCATTCTTTACCTATACACATCACAAGCCTCACAAGGTTAGTGAGTTCATATATACGAAACTTATAACCTTTTCATGTTATAAAATGCCATTTATTCAACATCTATTCATTTAACATTTCACATGTTATAAAACGTATACAAGTGAACACATTAGATATATCATTCGTTCAACATCTATTCATTTAACATTTCACATTTCTCCTTTCAAGAGTTCAATTTAAATGTCCCATTATATATATCCATATAAACATTTCATATAAGCTTTTTATATAATTATTTTCATATAACCGATTTATATAATCATTTTATATATTCTTTTATATATAACCATTTCGAATAGCTATCTAATGTAACCATTTCATATTGCATATTTAACACATAATCATTTTGTAAATCACATTTCGTTTCAATAATTCATATTAAATTCTCCATACAATATCTCAATCTATAAAACTATTTTATATACCCTTTTCATTTTATACATTTAACATTCATCAATAACCTATGAAATTCAAAACATCCATATCATATATTATATAACGTATTTAACATACGATACATATTACCTGATAAACAATTGTACAAAGGATGTCATAGCATCTTTTTGTTATGATTTTACACACTTTTGATATGATGCCATAGTGTCCTTCAACTATGGTTTTAATTATTTCCAACATGATTCCATAATGTCTTCCAACTATGGTTTTATTCATTTTGATCATGTTGCTATAATGTCTTTCAACTATGGTCTTACTGTTAGATTTGTAAAATAAATCTAAAAATAAAACTTAATAAACCAGGATCTATCATGTCAAATTATCAAGGATAAATCAAGAATAAAACTAAATGCGGAAGCGTACCTAAATCCATGAATTTCTTGAAGTTTTGCCAGATCTTGGGGATTTGATCTTCCAAATTAGCACACAAGAAACTCAAAGAATATATGCTCTTTCTTTCCTAATGATGGGATATTAGAAAAGATATCCTGTGTGTAACTTGGGGACCATAACCTTAATATTTATAACCTTAGCATATTAGTTCTAATCAAATTCTAATTAGCCCATCATTAATTAGAATTTGATTAGAAGAGTATCTACACATATTTATCCCATACTTTATTTAATAATTAAAAGCCAAATAAAATTCTAACCAAATTAGATCACTTTTAATTTGGGCTAATGATAAACCGTAAAAGTAACATATTTTAATCCCACATTTAGTATGCTTTTGGATGATTTAGCCCTCAATTTATGTAAAAAGGTGCTCTTAATCCTTTCTTTTCATGTCTTGTACTCAGGAAAGCACCCGAGAATGAAAAGAATTAGAAACGGGCTTAAAATGGACCAAATTGGGCCAACCCAAGAAATTGGCACGGCCTGGACTTCAAGTCACACGGTCGTGCCTCGCCAATCATTCAAAGACACGCCCAAGCACAAATTGTAAGGTCGTGTCGCAATCGACAGACCTGAAGCACGGCCTGAATCCCAACTTACACGGCCATGCCACAGCCGTGCCTCAATCAACAGAATCAACACACGGCCTGAAGTCGACTTACACGGGCGTGTGCCATGGTCGTGCCCTTGCCGCGGGTAAGAGCAATTTCACTTGAATTTGGATGCTTGGAGGCAAAGAAACACATTCCTAAGTCTACTTAAACATCTTAGGAAGAATTCTAGTTGAATTAGGATACCTAGGAGCCAAGTAAAGCATCTCAAAGCCTATATAAACACCCAAGGTAGCAACTAAAAAGGGGAGTTCGGTAAAAGCCGAAACTGGGAGGTTTTGGGGATGCAGAGTTTTCTGCCAGAGCTTTTATTTAGGGAATTACTCGAAGATAGCCAGTTGATCCATCTCAAGAAGCCAAAATTCTACTCAAGACAGAGGATCTCCTCTTCAATTCCTTCAGGGGGTTCTAGGGATTTCTTATGTTTTGTTTTATATTTTCTCTTGAGATGTTTCTTATTTTGTTATGAACTAAACCCTTCAGATACCTGAAGGGGATAAAACCTATGACGGATTTTGTTATTTGATTTCTAAATTATATGATAATAACTTAGTTTGTTCTTAATTATATTGCTTAATTTAATCTGATGTGCTTAGGTGGAGGAGGAATAGACCCTGCCTAAGAGTAGATCTAACATAATTAAACAGAGTTGATCGAGCGCCTAGAGATAGGGCTACGAGATTTTGCCAGATTAGGGTGAAACCTAATATGGGAGTCCATTGATCGATTTACTACTTCCTTAGGGGGTTATTATAAAAGAACAAGAGTTCCACTAATTAACCTAAGGTTAGACGTTATTCGCCTCGAGAGAGGGTTTAATATAGGTTAGGGAGTCTCACGGATCAAGCTAAGTAAAGAATTCATATGAATTAAAGGTTAGATAACAAGAGAAGTCATATGTGGATTCTTCCCGAGGGTATCGTCTAAAATCAACTGAGTTTTTCCACAGTCTTTTCCCAAAAGTTTCATTCTTTTGGCTTTGCATCTAGTTTAGTTTTTCATTAGTTTTAGATCAAACCAATCACTCCATATTTTAGGCTAAATAATAGAAAAAAAGTGAGTAGTAGTACTTTTAAGTTCCTTTGGGTTCGATGAAATAATCTCGCCTAAACTATACTACTGTTCGATAGGTGCACTTGCCTCAATCGTTGTCATAGTTGGTCTACAGGTTCAATCATTCTTTATAAATATTAAAAATCGACTGTTTGACACGATCAAGTTTTTGGCGCCATTGCCGGGAACACTAAAATATTAAGAAAGCTCTATTTCTATTACTTTAGCCAATTTTTTTATTACAATTTATTATTATTTTATTATTATTTTTATTATTATTTTTTTACTTTGCTAATTTTTTTTTCCTCTATTTTGCTTTTGGCAAAAAATTTTAGTCTATGGAAAAGATGGCACTGAATAATTATCAGTGGCAAGGCATGGGGGCAATTCCTACTAAAACAGCCAGCGTCTTCAACCTCGACGTGGTCACCAAGTTATCTAATGAGTTAGAGATGATGAATAAAAAAATTGATGATTGGTATAATCCCTCGCAGGTACATCCAGAAATACAATATGATTTGAATCTAGGAGGCGTGGCGAATCTTGAGTACCCACCCTACGGATATGGCATGGAAAACGAGCAAGCTCTATAGGTATCTAAATATCAAAATAACTATAATGACACTTAAATGCAGGTTGGAAGTACCATCCCAATTTCTTATGGGATGATCAAAATAGCAGAAAATAGGAACTTCCTCCAGATTTTCAACAACCACCTCACCAACAAGAAGAGGAGCCGAATCTTGAAAAGATGCTGACGAAATTCATGGCAGCCACAGATTCTCATTTCTAAAAAACTGAAGCAGCACTTGATGAACAACAAAAATCGATCAAAGGGATCGAGAATCAAGTTGGAGAACTTACTAGGTCAGTGGGACATCTCGCAAAGCTAATGTCAGAATGACCGATAGGATGTCTACCAAGTAACACCGAGGTTAACCCAAAGGAGCAAATTCAAACCATCTCAGCTCAAGACAGTAAGGGGTTAGATGAACCAAACTCAATTTAAGAAAACAATGTAGACGAAGGTAAGGTAGAGGTAATACAAGAAAAGCCAAAACCGATAATCAAGGAGTACCAACCTCGCATACCTTATCCCAAAGCAATGAAAAGAGACGATTCAGAGGAACAGTTCGGTAAGTTTCTTAAACTCTTAAAGAAAGTACATATTAACTTTCCTCTCCTTGAAGCTCTTTTTCATATACCAAACTTGAGGAAATTTTTAAGACAGCTCTTGACCAACAAATGCAAATTAGACGAAGAGCACCACGTGGAACTAAACGCAATGTGCTCAGCAATTCTACAAAATAAACTGCCACAGAAATTAAAAGATCCAGGGAGTTTTACAATTCCATGTTTAATTGGTAGTTTATCTATTAATAATGCGTTAGTGGATTTAGGGGCAAGCATCAATGTTATGCCTTACAAAATGTTTAAACAACTAGGTCTAGTGAAACCCAGACAAACTAGGATGAGCGTTCAATTAACTGATAAAACTATAAGAATTCCTAGGGGTATAATAGAAAATGTTCTAATCAAAATTGATAAATTTGTATTCCTTGTAGACTTTTTTGTTTTAAACATGGATGAGGACAACACGATCCCCTTAATTTTAGGAAGACCCTTTCTAGCACCTAGTAGAGCTAAAATTGATATTTATGCAGGTGAACTCATACTTCGTGTAGGTGACGAGATAGTCACTCTTCAAGCTCTTGACTCGGCCAGAACGTCAAGTGATAAAGGTGAGAAAGTAAATTCAGTTGATAACCAACTTGTTCAACCTTCATTATAGGAAACACCACAAAGCTACAAACCTGAGTCGGATCATAGACCTTGTGCCAATAAAGAATAATTATATGAGGAACGAAGCCTTAGGGTCGATAGACTAGAAGAGTGGAAAACACAATTTAAAGAAGAACCAGAACCACACGAAGTGAAACCGAAGGAAACCCCAGACGAGCTAATAGGAACCACGAAACACTTCAAAATAGGGGATCAAGTATTGTTAAATAAGGAAGACCCTCGAATCTCCAATTCAAACCTCAAGACAAATGAAGAAATCACTTTTGAGGTACTTAATGTCTTCCTATGCGGTATAGTCGAGGTAAACAATCCTAAATTCAACACTTTTAAGGTAAACATTACTCGACTTAAACTTTATATCCATAACCGAGTTGATCGCATGAGAAAGGATTTCCACCTCCTCAAACCACCATGATTGTGCGTACAACAGGTAAAGTCTAGCTCAAGACTTTAAATGAGCGCTTCTCGGGAGGCAACCCGAGTACTAAACGTACTAATTAGTTTGGTTTTATTTCTTTTCATATTTAGGCATAAGTTTCCATACCCACACAGCCTTGCACACGGCCTTGCACACGGCCGTGGCCGTGTGGACACCACGACTAGGCACATGAGCGTGGACCTTATCTCTATTTAGTTATTTATTTTTATTCATATTTTATTTTTATTTTATTTTACTTCCTTTATTATTTTCTCCTTTTCTCAATGGCATTTAGATTTAGCTTAGGATACAATAAAACCAAGCCTGGCTACTTGAGGATTCAATTTCAAACGGTTCGAGACGCTTTCCCACGCTCACCTCCAATCTTATCGGTTTCTTTTCATAGACTTCATCCAAAAATTCAGGAAGTGTTACTTCTCCCTTCTCTTTTGATTTTATTATTACATAATTGTTTATCTATCTTGTACATTGAGGTAATGTACATCTTAAGTGGGGGTAAAAGTACGACTTTTGCATTATTCTCAAATCTGAATTTAGTCTTGATTCGAAAGTATTTTTCTCATATTACTAATTAGGATGAAATTTCTAATGATTTATGATTATTATTGATATGTTTTAGAGTAAGTCATAGTTAATTTTGCATTGATGATTAAATTTGAAGAATACTAGAGAATCGAGCATGATAAGTCTAATTTCTAAAAATTAAAAATTAATAGGTCATTGAACTGAATTTGAGTACTACCTTGAAATTTGGAATGTATAAGGATTGGTGTCAAAAACACCCATAATTTTTGTGAGATTTTGAGCCTTATAGATCATATATTCTTTTTCGTGCTCTCTTTATTAATTATGAGTGTGTCAACTTTGAACTGTTATTCTAGAACTTGCCTCGTTTATACATGTTGAGACTACATTAATGATTTGATATACTGAGATGATAAAGCCACCTAGGTTTAACCCACTTACTCCATAAAAAGCCTACCTTCACAAATTAACCCCTAGTGAACCCCGTTGAATCCTAACAACCTTTTTATTGACTTACCTACTAATATTAACCCAAAATCCCTTTAAATTTGTTATCACCATTCTTTTGACTACCCTTTAATCGAGGTTTGATTTGATTAAATTATCGAATTATATTAGTTCAAGAGTTACATTTATCATTTATGATGTAATATTTTAGTTTGTTCTTAAAAAAATAAAAATAAAAAATCCAAGTTTATTCAATATTAGTAGTATACAAAAGAGCTTAGAGCATTTAAACTCCAATTGTTGAAGAAAAAGCTCATATTAAAGTATTATCAAATTTCAAGTGATGAAAATACTCTTTATTATAGAGTAATTATCAATAGTAGGTATTATTAGTTTTCATTTGATGTAAATATTCATATTTAGTTCATTGTTTCTAGTTAGGTAATTTGTCAAGTCAGTCTCAATTCTAACCCTCTAATTCAGCTTGTATCCACACCCTTAACCTTAGCCCCATTACAACCCTGATAAAGACCTTTTGATCTGTGTGTCATCTCATATACAGTGGTGGAGATTTGATTTTCAGGTAAGCCTATGGGATTAACTTTTCAAGTTTGACTTAGAGTGCTTACTCTTGAACCTTAAACACTTCGAGTGATTTGAGTGAATCTTTTGTGAGGATGTCAATCCTTGTCGGTTTTAAATTAAAGGTAATTACTTAGATAAGGGGAGACACCTATGTTTTCGTACTACAAAGGTATGACTTATCGTGATTGAATCTTTAGGACTCTTTGAGTTGAATTATCCATGTATAAATTATCTATGGATTATGGAAAGTTTGTTTTAATTGTAAGTTGAGAATTTTGCTTGAGGACAAGGAAAAGCTTAAGTGTGGGGGTATTTGATAAACCGTAAAAGTAACATATTTTAATCCCACATTTAGTATGCTTTTGGATGATTTAGCCCTCAATTTATGTAAAAAGGTGCTCTTAATCCTTTTTTTTATGTCTTTACTCAGGAAAGCACTCGAGAACGAAAAGAATGAGAAACGGGCTTAAAACGGACCAAATTGGGCCAACCCAAGAAATTGGCATGGCCTGGACTTCAAGTCACATGGCCGTGCATCGCCAATCATTCAAAGACACGCCCCAAGCACGAATTGCAAGGCCATGTCCCAATCGACAGACTTGAAGCATGGCCTGAATCGGAACTTACATGGTCGTGCCACGACCGTGCCTCAATCAACAGAATCAACACACGGCCTGAAGTTAACTTACACGGGCGTGTGCCATGGCTGTGCCCCTGCCGCGGGAAAGAGTAATTTTACTCGGATTTGGATGCTTGGAGGCAAAGAAACACATTTCTAAGTCTCCTTAAACATCCTAGGAGGAATTCTACTTGAATTAGGATACTTAGGAGCCAAGTAAAGCATCTCAAAGCCTATATAAACACCCAAGGTAGCAACTAAAAAGGGAAGTTCAGCAGAAGCCGAAACAGGGAGGTTTTGGGGAGGCAAAGTTTTCTACCAAAGCTTTTATTCAGGGAATTACTCGAAGATAGTTAGTTGATCCATCTCAAGAAGTCGGAGTTCTACTCAAGACAGAGGGTTTCCTCTTCAATTCCTTCAGGGGGTTCTAGGGATTTCTTATATTTTGTTTTATCTTTTCTGTTGGGATGTTTTCTTATTTTGTTATGAACTAAACCCTTTTGATACCTGAAGGGGATAAAACTTATGACGGATTTTGTTATTTGATTTCTAAATTATATGATAAGAACTTAGTTTGTTCTTAATTATGTTGCTTAATTTAATCTGATGTGCTTAGGTGGAGGAGGAATAGACCCTGCTTAAGAGTATATCTAACATAATTAAGAGGAGTTGATCGAACGCCTAGAGATAGGGTTACGAGATTTTGCCAGATTAGGGTGAAGCCTAATATGGGAGTCCATTGATCGATTTACTGCTTCCTTAGGGGGTTATTATAAGAGAACGAGAGTTCCACTAATTAACCTAAGGTTAGACGTTATTCACCTCGAGAGAGGGTTTAATATAGGTTAGCGAGTCTCATGGATCAAGCTAAGTAAAGAAATCATATGAATTAAAGGTTAGATAACAAGAGAAGTCATAGGTGGATTCTTCCCGAGGGTATCGTCTAAAATCAACTGAGTTTTTCCACAGTCTTTTCCCAAAAGTTTCATTCTTTTGTCTTTGCATCTAGTTTATTTTTTCATTAGTTTTAGATCAAACCAATCACTCCATATTTTAGGCTAAATAATAGAAAGAAAGTGAGTAGTAGTACTTTTAGGTTCCTTTGGGTTAGATAAAATAATCTTGCCTAAACTATACTATTGTTCATAGGTGCACTTGTCTCAATCGTTGTCATAGTTAGTCTACAGGTTCGATCATTTTTCATAAATATTAAAACTCGACTGTTTGACACGACTAGCTAACCTATCATGATAGTAGATAATAACATGTAATTATCCTTGTTATATATGTGATGTCTAAATTTTCCAACAATCTCCCACTTGGACCACATATATATACTAATTACTTTATAATTACATGTCATTATATAACCTTATGAGCTCAAAGTTTTACTATCATATCCAAAAAGTATTCTGAACAATCTCGTTAGTTAATTATGTTAACATAGAACCAAGGCGACTTTTGTTACATATATCGTAACTAAATCCATCCATGATCACGTATATTAACACAACCAAATGACATAGATCAAGTATGAATGTGTAGCATGGAAATTACATGCAATATGATCTAAACATGTCTATTTCCAACTGGTCCTCTTTAAACTAAAGTAAGGTCAGTTTCAAAACAATAAACTGAGTGAATAAACTGAATACTTCATTTCTGATCAGAAAGGAACCGAATACATAAATGTCTGAAAACAAATAAAATATAAACTCCCACTAAATCATGATATCCTCAAACAATTTAACACCCATATGAGCAGTGTGCTCATGAAAGACCTTGGGTGGTAGACCTTTTATGAGCGGATCCACTATCATGGAGTTTGTCCTAATGTGCTCTATGGATATTTGACCATTTTGCACTCTTTCTTTTACAACTAGGAACTTTATGTCAATATGCTTTGACTTAGATGAACTCCTGTTGCTATTGGAATACAGTACTGTTGACTTATTGTCACAAAATAATTTGAGTGGTCTTTCTACATTCTCCAAAATACGTAGCCCTGTGAAAAAGTTTCGCAACCATATTCCATGGTTTGATGCCTCATAGCATGCTACAAATTCTACTGCCATAGTGGGTGAAGCTACAAGTGTCTGCTTGACACTTTTCAAGATATAGCTCCTCCAGCTAATAGGTAAACATAGCCTGATGTAGATTTCCTACTATCTTGGCATCTAGCAAAATCAGAATCAGAATACCCAATGACCTCCAAAAGATATGATCTCTTATAAGTAAGCATGTAATTTTTTTTCTCTGAAGATATCTCATAACCCTTTTGGCTACTATTCAATGGTCTAAACTAGGGTTGCTTAAATATCTGCCTAACATCCTAACAATGTACGCAATGTCCGGATGTGTACAAACTTGAGCATACATTAAACTCCCAACAGCTGATGCATAGGGAACCTTTTTCATTTCTCGAATTTCAAGGTTACTTTTAGGGCATTGAGTAAGACTAAATTTGTCTCCTTTAGCTATAGTGGTGTCACCTGGTCTACAACTCTGCATGCCAAACCTTTTGAGTATCTTATCGATATAGTTATTTTGTTATAATCCAAGAATACCTTGAGATCGATCTCGATGTATCTGAATTCCTAAAACAAAAGAGGCGTCCCCAAGATCTTTCATCTCAAAATGCTTAGATAAAAGCCTCTTGGTTTCATGCAATAAGCCTATATCATTAGTGGCAAGCAAAATGTCATCAACATATAGAACCAAAATATGTACTTACTTCCATTGAATTTGTGATACACACTATCATCAACAATATTTATCTCAAAACCAAACGAGACAATTATTTGATGAAACTTATGGTACCATTGACGAGAAGCTTGTTTGAGTCCATTGATGAATTTTGTCAATTTACAAACTATATTCTTTGAGTCTTTTGACTCAAAATTTTCTAGTTGTACCATATAAATTGTTTCTTCAATGTCGTCATTAAGAAACGCAGTTTTAACATCCATCTAATGTAACTCAAGATCAAAATGAGCAACAAGCGCCATGATTATCCTGAATGAGTCTTTCGATGAAATTGAGAGAAAGTCTCTATAAAATCAATACTTTCTTTTTGAGTATATCTTTTAGCTACAAGACGCGCTTTATACCTCTCCACATTACCATTTTCATCCTTTTGGTTTTAAATATCCATTTACAACCAATTAGTTTTGCACCTTCAGGTAATGGGACAAGTTCCAAAATTTATTGTCTTGCATAGATTTATATTCATCTTTCATGGCATCAATCCACTTTTGAGAACTAGAACTTTTTATGGCCTGATGAAATTTGATTGGATCATCTTCCATCATTCCATTATCATCCTCATGTTCTTGGTGAAATACAACATAATCATCTAGAATAGCATTTCTCCTTTCTCTTGTGAACCTCCTTAATGGCACTTTTTCTTGAGGTTGTTGAGTTTGTTCTTCTAGAAAAATTACCTCATTTTGAATGGGAAGTTGTTCAACATTGTCTTATAGAGATTCTGGATTCACTTCTTGATTAATGATAGGTATAAGAACCTGAACATCATCAAAAGTGATAGTAGGAACTGAGTTAGAATCCAATTCCTCCTTAAAAAACAATGTCTCTAACCTTATTTCTCCCCCAAACTCAATATCCTCAAAAAATGTTGCAGTTCCCGTCTCAAAAATATTCCTTATTATGGGATCATAAAATTTATAGCCCCTAGATCACTCAGAATAGCCAATAAAGTAGCTGCTTACTATTTTAGAGTCTAATTTCTTTCATGTGGCCTATAAGGCCTTGCCTTTGCTGGACATCCCCAAATGTGAAAGTGCTTTAGACTAGGCTTTTGACCTGTCCAAAGCTCATAAGGTGTTTTTGCAACTGCTTTATTGGGTACTCTATTTAGAATGTAAGTTGCTGTCTTTAATGCTTCTCCCCAGAGGGACTCAGGTAAGGTAGAATGAACAATCATGGTCCTTACCATATCCTTAAGAGTTCTATTTCGTCTTTCAGTTATACCATTCATACTGGGTGATCCTGGCATGGTGTACTATGGGACAATACTGCATTCCTCTAGGAATCTCGCAAATGGTCCTGGACATTTTCACCTAAGCCATCATATCTACCGTAGTACTCACCACCACGATCAGATCTAATGTTTTTAATCTTTTTGTTGAGTTGATTCTCAACTTCAACTTTATAAGCTTTGAACATGTCCAAAGACTAAGATTTCTCATGAATAAGATATAGGTACCCATACCGTGAGTAATCATCTATAAATGTTATGAAATATTGTTGACTATTCCAAGATGGGGTAGGGAATGGCCCACAAATATCTGTATGAATTAATTCTAAGACGTCTGAAGATCTGTTGGCACCCAATTTCTTGGTTTTGGTCTGTTTTCCCTTAATGCAATCGATACCATCAAAGTCTGTGAAGTCAAGGGACTCTAAAATACCATCAGACACAAGGCGTTCAAATCTAATTTTTGAGATATGACCTAAGCGCTTATGCCATAATGATGCTGAATTTTCCTTATTTAATTTGAGTTTAATACCACGTGATTCCACATGCAAGGTTTCATTATAGGATGCAATTGTTTCTAGCAAATAAAGGTTGTCATAAGTATTTAAATAACCAGTTCCAATAACATTTGAATTTAAAGACAAATTAAATTGATTGTTTCCGAATGAACAATAATAACCAAATTTGTCCAATGAAGAAACAAAAACTAAATTCGTCTAAATGACGATACAATATAAGTGTCTTTTAAATCCAAATAAAAATCAATTCCTAATAACAACCAAAAATGCCCAACCGCTTCCACTTCTACCGATTTTCCATCGCCCACAAAGATGTGTCTTTCTCCATCACTTGGCTTTCGGTAACTCAGGCAACCCTGCATAGAAACACTTATGTGAGTAGTAGCACCAGAATCTATCCACCAAGTGTTTCTAGGTACTAAAGCTAAATTAATTTCTGAACAGACCAAATTAAAAATTATACCTTTCTTTGCACGCCAAGCATGATATTTGGTACAATCTTTCTTTACTTGTCCAGACTTGTTACAAAAGAAACAACTCTCTGTAGCTTGTTGTTGTTTCTTTTGAGCTGGACCCTTAGCAGCTTTATTATGATATTTTCTTTCCTTGCCTTTGTCTTTAGGGGCATTGGTCAAATGAGCACTTTCAGACTTATCATGCTTCAACCTTTCTTCCTCTTGCACACAATGAGAAATGAGCTCATTTAGGGTCCATTTCTCCTTTTGATAGTTATAACTAATTTTAAATTGATTAAACTGTGCAGGAAGCGATACCAAAACCATAAGAACAAGCAATTCCTCAGACAGCTTGATCTTAAGTGCCTTAAGTCTTGAAGCAGTATGGAACATCTCCATAATGTACTCATTTACGTTTCCTTGACCCTTATACTTCATAGACATCAAAGAAGTCAAAAGTGATGTCATCTCAACCTTATCGTTTTCAGCAAAACGTTTCTCAACTTCATCAAGAAAACCCTTGGCCTGAGTAATCTCTTCAGATTCTATGCCCCTAAAGGCTTCGGAATCTTTGTGTTTCATGATCATAAGACTCATGCAATTTGAACGATCCCACCTCTCAAAATCCTCTTAACATCGGGGGCTTTCGTGAGTGAGAGGTGCAAGTTGTTCTTCCCTTAGTGCAAGGTCTATGTCCATACTGACCAAGCACTATAAGTAAGTGCCTTTTCCATTCCTTAAAATTAGTCCCATTAAGCATGGGTATAGAATTTATATTAGCGAGATATTGTGGCGTCAGAAGATGAATTAGCTGAATATAGAACAAAAAAAGCTTAAATCAATATTCATAAGTAAACAATAGATTTAGGATAATGGCTAATCCCATCTCAAGATACCAAACATAACATTAATATCAAGTCTTTGGACAGTAATATTAACAGTAAGCGGTACTCTTGTTGTAGCAATCAAACATTGATAATAAATTATGTCAAACAATGAATTAATCTTTGGACTAACTTATTGCTCACATAAAATGCCTTATAATTGTCACACGTTTATCACCACAGATGTCATTGAAATTCTGCCAAATATTAACTTACCTTTGGGTCAATTAATAAACGCATGAATCACAAAAATATATAATCATCTTAATATTTTAAATAAAATAATTTATTTGAGATCACTTTGGCGGCATTTTGTTTCAACTAATTTATTTAAAATATTAGACATCCTTAATTAAAAGCCAAAATCAATTTATTTGTTTCAAAATATTTACCTTAATTTTATCTTTCAATAAAATTTGAAAGATAATATATATATATATATATATAAATTTCCAAAACATGCATTAAACCAATCAAAGCATGCATATATTATATAATGTAACATATATATGAATCAATTTCTATATATATATATATATATATATATATATATTTAAATGTCATATAAGATTAATATAATAACCACATGCCTTGCAAATATCAAACTAGATTATATTTATAAAACCTTAAAACTTTATTTAAAGAATCAAAACCCAAAATTATCAAGAATCTCAAAGATTCAACATAAAATTAAAATATCAAATTCATAAAGAATAAATTCTTTCTTAATGATTCAACATGACAAAACTCGATACCACTTATTAGATTTGTAAAATAAATCTAAAAATAAAACTTAATAAACCAGGGTCTATCATGTCAAATCATAAGAATAAAACTAGATGCGAAAGCATATCTGAATCCATGGATTTCTTGAAGTTTTGCCGGATCTTTGGGATTTGATCTTCCAAATTAGCACACAAGAAATTCAAAGAACATATGCTCTCTCTTTACTAATGATGGGATATTAGAAAAGATATCTTGTGTATAATTTGGGGACCATAACCCTAATATTTATAACCTTAGCATATTAGTTCTAATCAAATTCTAATTAGCCCATCATTAATTAGAATTTGCTTAGAAGAGTATCTACACATATTTATCTCATACTATATTTAATAATTAAAAGTCCAATAAAATTTTAACCAAATTAGATCACTTGTAATTTGGGCTAACCTATCATGATAGTGGATAATAACATATAATTATCCTTATTATATATGTGATGTCCAAATTTTCCAACACTTACACATTGAATCGTGATGCCATAGTATCTTTTAGCTACGATCTTACTCGTTTGAATAGTGATGCCATAGCGTCTTTCAACTATGGTCTTACTCACTTCTAGAATAGTGTCTTTCAATTATAGCCTTATTCACTCCCAGTATAGTGTCATAGTCTTATTCATTTTCCAAGCCAATGAAGTCGATTCCTACACACATAAATAGATATTAAATTACCAAAACAACAACTAGTTAATTTAACCAAGTTATGAACTTACCTAATCAAAAACGGCTATGAGTGCAACACCAATATTTACTTTGCCAAATTTCCCTTTTCCATGATTATTGTCCATTGGATTCATTTCTTGATTATGCAAAAGACTAAAACTTGGCCGAATGCTTCCTTGCTCAACCAAGGACTTTCGATCATGAGGTTGAAGAAAGTGGGAAAAAATAAAATGGTTGTCTTTTTGTTTTATTATTTGTTTTACTTTTATTATTTTAACATTATTATAAAATAAATATAACTTAACATATGAAACACTTAAAAACAACCCACTAACCGTCCAAGCTATTTTAACATGGTCTAATTTCAACATAAGGCCTTCCAATTATGATTTTATGACTATTAAGCATAAATAAACTAATGGCGATGAACTTTTGTAACTTTTACGATTTAGTCTTTTTTCCTTAATTAATTATTCAGACATCAAAATTTTTAGACCAAATTTCAATAAACCTATATAATAACTCCGTAAATATTTAATAAAAATATTTACGAGCTCAGTTTACAGAAATAAGGTCTCAAAACTTCATTTTTCAAAACCACTTGAGTTCAGGGACAAACCACTTTAACTTAACTATTCGTCCAATTAACAAAATTTATCAAATCAAAATTCAAAATAATATTATATTTGATTCGTAAATATTAAATAATAATATTTACAGACTCACTCGTCAAATTTATGGTCTCGAAACTACTGTTTTCGATACTACTGAATATGAGTTGTTACATATAGGGTGAATTTAATAGTGAGAGTATCAGTCTTTAATGTGAAAAAGTGAGGGAATTGTTATAAGTGTATGATAGATCTAGATTCACTTGTTGTAAGAGTTGAAAATAGTGAATATTTCTTACTAAATTAGGCTTTGCAGACATAAGAAAACTAAATTACATAAACAATCCTTGTGCAGTTTGTCTTATTCCAATTATCGTAGTACTTTGTCCATTCTCTTAGTCACTTCTCCCAAGCACTTCGATTCGCTTGTATTTTAACAATTATTTAGCTTTAACAAAAACATTAACCACTATGGTTAATCATAAAATTAGAGTTTGATATTTTAACCCAAATATATGGGTCAAAGTCTAAAATCAAATGAACCAATTTAAGGTATCAATGTTTTTTTAATAGCAATTAAATCTTGTCCATTCATTCTGTTATTGATGGGCATAGTAACATTAAAATTCATCATATATAATGATCATCGTTTTATCTAATAAGGCTACACATATATAATTTAAAACCTCCATTTTTAATAGTTCGTGTAACAAAATGGAAAAAGGTAAATCAATTTATTATAGTGTTTTTGGTCAAATCCAATGACCAACTCCAATTCAGATAATTTTATATATTTATTAAATTCTATAAATTATTGTTCATACCATATTTATACAGTATTAGTGTAACACCCCAAACCCGGCCCACGAGTCCTGACCGGATCTGGTATGTTACTGGGTAAAAATAATTTGAGTCAATTTGAAAGTTGGGTGAAAGTTCGATAAAATTTGGCTAAGGTGTAAAAAGTGTGTTTGAAAACTCAGTTGGGCTTTTTATAAATACAGTTGGGTTGATAAATCCTTTGAAAACATCTGATCATGTAACGTTTAATAAATCAGAGTTATAATTGACTTGGTATAGTTTGTTACCCAATGGTAACATCTTTTAAAAAACCCGTAGAAGTTTATTAAGTTTGAAAAATTACTTTTAACCGGTTCATATAATATTTATAAAATTCTATTTTGTAACATAACATAAGTAAAATAAAAATAACATCCACATAATAAATAGCGGCCTTATTACAATCCCAAAATAAAAACTTAGAAATTAATAACTTTAACTAAAGCAAAGTAAAAATAACTCCAACGACAAGCATGGCCGCCTCGAGTCCTCTCCAGCTCCATCTCCGTGATCTACTCATCTGCAAAATGTTAAGGGAAAGGGGTGAGTCACCAAGACTCAGTGTGTAAATCCCCCACCCGGAAAAGCACTCATATTAATTAACATGCAAATATGCAACCCAACCTAGCCATCCATACTCCTTAACTACCCCGTGTGGTCAAAACCACTGATGACTTAGAGTCACAAATTAAATGATGGGGCCAACCCATCGTGTGGTCAAAACCACTGATGACCATGGGTCACAATTAATCAAGTGTGGTCAAAACCACTGGTGGTACCAAACCACTGGGACTTAGTCGCAAATAATCAATCGATGTGGTCAAAACCACTGATGACCATAGGTCACAAATAATCTGATGGGCCCAACTCATCTTGTGGTCAAAACCACTAACGACAGTCCATAATTCATCCCCCTCCTCTCATCAATCCCACCATCACATGCTTATACATCAATTATCATATGTCATGTCATAGTATTAAACATCATGTGATGGCATGCAAACATATATCAAAAATTACAAGTTAGGGGACTTACCCGAAATCCATGATTATGCCACAAGCTAACCACAACCAAAAGATTTAAGGCAAACAATAACGTCATGTAAATTAATAAAGTGTGTAGAGAGATCTTACACACCTGTTACTATCGAAATTCCTAAATCTCGAAATGCTGATCTACGATGCTAGAACTTGACCCTACATTCGGCCAATTTTCAGTGTTAATATCAAAAGCCTATTCGGCCAAATTAGTAATCCCGAAGGACTTAATCGCAACTTTAATCCAAATATGGCCCTTGGCCGAATGTGGCTTATTCACTTACCCCACTTACCGTAATCCCGAAATATCACTTGAGTCTCATTACCTTGGGGAATCAAATCCTGAAAGATCTCCCTACTCCTTTAATGGTGTCCTCTCTTGGCTACAAAACAAAGCATGAATCCAAGGCCTTAATAAGGTTCGCCAACCCAAAATACATGGTTGAGCCTCAAGGTTTGGTGGCCATAATAATTAAAGAATTAACTTCAGAGATCCCTTACCACACTTATGAAAATCGGCAAAGACCTTATTGGGGATGTGAGATCCGGCCTAAGCACAATTGGAAAGGCTGGAATTTTTAGTGAAGGAGGAGGGTAGGTTCGCTACTAGGAAAGAAAAAGAAAAAGAAAAGATGTAGGGAAGTGGTGGTCTCGGGTTAGTAGAAGAAAAGATCTGGAAATTTTGAACAATTTTGGCTATGCAACAAGGAAAATTCTAAGAAGAAAGGAAAAAGAAGAAGAAATATCTTTGAGTGTTTTTCAAGACTCCTTGTTTAATCATTAAACCGAAAATAGATGGCCCTAGAGAGTCCCTATTTCGCCAACAACATCCCTCCCATGAGATAAACTTCCACTTTTAATTATCACAAAACAAAGCAAAATTATCTTACATTTAATCCTTAATCACTTTCAACAATTTAATAGCAATTCAACTACTAATACCCCCTTCGGTAGAATTCTAGAGCAAAATTAAGCTCAATATTATCAAGTTAAGAGTCCAAAAAAAAGACCACTAGCTCTCACTCATCCTCACGCCAAACCTTGAAGAAAATAAAAAAAAAAAATAATTGTCTACACAGGTTCAAACACGGAACCTCTCTAATGCAGCCCCCTACAACGCCCCTTGCCATCTCTTCCAACCCGACTTTCATGTCAAATATCCTCTCCATTTATTTATAAAGCCTTCATACCTGGGCCCTTTTTCCTTTTAACGCCAAAGCCTAAAAAAATAAACTCCTTGCGCCTACCATGACTCGAACCCGAGTCCATGCACCAAGGTCCTTTATGTGGCGCCCCAAGCCACTCCACACTTTCATGCTATAAAACCCCATTCTTTCAATTTTAAAGCCTTTTCAACCTTAACGCCCAAAAGGAAAAAACATTTCCCCCTTGTTACTGCCGAGACTCAAACCTCCTCCTTAGCAACCCCCTTAGGCGCACCAAGCCAAATGTACCAAGTCCATTTTGTGTCATGCTTCTCCCTACATTTTATTTAAGCCCTATCTCCCTAGCTCCCTCCTTTTAGATACTTAAAAAAAAATTTTAATACTAGGTCAGGCCTAGTTCGGGATTATTTTTAGACCCTAGAACATACCAAATAAATCTTAGAATTTAATTCTTCAAGCACACACACATGGGAAAATATTTAAATTACAAATAACCCTTAATTTAGGGTGTTACAATTAGGTTTCTCTTAAAGTTAATTCGAGATCTCTAAATAAACAATAAAGAATCTATGCATAAATGAGTGAAGGCCAAGCAATGTTGCTGAATGTATGACAAAGCAGAAAATGATACCTTGAAAGGCCTGAGGATCATTTATAGCTTGTGAAAATAGTAAGCTTGATCGGGGACCGAACTTTTGAGGTATTAAACAATGACCTCCACAAACTTTTCCACTTTGCATGGCTCAACTTTGATCATGTATATCTTTTCCTTTGTAAAAAAAAGTGCAAAGTGCAAAGTGCAGTCTGCTTTTTTCATCTTTTTTGTTTCCCTTTTTAAGGTTTTACTGTCAGTGTACACTTCACTGGCAAATTATCCCCATTATCTTTTCTTTTTCTAATCTTGTGTTAAAACATGGAAGCAATATCTTACCTGTTAATGAACCGAAGAGTACTAATGGTGTAGCACTAGTTCAACGTAGAAAAATCATTATTGGAAAATTTAGCAGTTCTAAGACATCATCTTCAGTTTTTCTTTGATGCAGATATTTTGGCATATATTTTCACCATGTGAATATCTTTGATGGCATAATCTTTTTGGACCAATAAAGCATGAAACTACAGCCAATGCTTGCTGGATATAGAAATTGACAGAAGATAATGTGACTTGAAGTAATACAATATAAGCATGCTCAAATTAGAATACTACAAGTCGTATGCTGAGAGGGTACCACTGTTTAGGGTGAAGTGATAGCCCTCTTGACAATATTTTATGTTGTTTTGCATGTGGCTAAACTTTGTTTCCTTTACGCATCCCTAGGGAAGTGATACAAGTGAGAGCCTACCTTTCATTCGTTGAGTAGCTGCTTGATGTCATGTAGTTAAGGCATAGATAGAACTAGTGTTGATTGAAATGCTTACTTTATGTACAAAATAAATGATGCTCAATGAATGGCGTTGCAGAAATAGATGCTTCAATCTCTCGGATCGAAGAGGACCCTAGACTCTACCCTAATGGATGGATTAAATGACATTATTCAAGTTTTCATTAGGCATTGATGAGCTTAAAACATGAGTAGAATATGGTTCTTGCCTTATGGGAATAGCAGTGGGTATATGTTGCTTTCATTCCAATATTCACTTATATTTCTGTCTCTCAATGTTCTAACCCTTTTTTTTGTATGTGATTTCACTCAATGCTGCTTTTTCTTTTGTGGCAGCAATAATTTTGTGCTTGTCTAGGTGGTGCACAAGGGAATCTTCAAAATGGGGCTAGCCAGAATTTTATTATTGGATCCTCTTAACATTCACCGCCTCCAAATTTGCTCTTTTCTTTTCTTAAAGGTAAGTATAGTAGGCCATCCCATTCAGCATGGCAAGTCTTTGATGCTTTCTTTATTTCCTTGAAACTATAGCAAAACATGGGAAGAGTAAGAATTAAAGAATGGATATCTGTAATTGCAAAGAATTAAATGCCAAAATTATAGATATACATGCAATTACAAGATACCAGTAGCATGATTTAGACAATAAAAAAGATCACTAAACATATCTATCTAATTGATTCAGACCAATTATATTAAGAAAGATACAGTATCAGCATTAGAGCTTTACTACTAACTCCATTTCTTGCTGCACTTTAAAAAGAAGGTACAATGCCATATCCAGTTATTACTGTTGTGGAGAACATCTGATCCACTTCAACTTCCACGTCGGTTCTCTTGGCAAACCGACCCTTGATCCGAGGTCTCATTTCTGCATATGCCTTTCTTGAAGCATACCTTATTGTCTTTTCAAACTTTCTTGTCTTCTTCTTCTCTCTATATCTCAGGACTCTGGCCTCCCTGTCCATTGGTGCAAGTTGGGTTGGCATCTGAGTCGGTGGTCCAGAGAAGAGGTCAATTGTACCTTTAGGCGGCCTTGTGTGGGAGATTGAGATATCACTCATGGTTGATTCCGGCACAATGCCGACGTCCACAGAGGAAAGGGATACCTAACATGGTTCAGGGAGTAAGAAACATATCATTCTACTCTGAGTTGAAACTGAAAATCAAACCATTTATCAATCATATTTTGACAAACATAGGAAAAACCAACCACCAAACTTTCTTTTTCTTGTCTTAATGTCTTTTCATGCCACAAAGAAAAAGCTGTCTAGTTGTAGGACTTGTTACGGTTGAGTTAGAAAATTTACTAGTCTTGGTAGACCTTCTTAGCTTGAGAAAGTGAACATGAAAAGATAGATTCTACAAATTTCAGATTCTTGAAATTCTTTTGCTTTTGTGTTTCAACGGGAAAAGCAAAAGGGGGTTTTCTTTATAAGCGTCCCAATAATTTTATTGTTGACACTTGACAGTTTGATTAAAAGAGAATTGGAGTACAATACAAATGTATAAAGAACTTGGAATAGAAATCAAATTCTATGTTTAATAACTGAACCACTTGGTATAAAATTGTTGGGAGTATAGCTTACAGTGCGAGTAATGGAACCATTGTAGCTGTATGCAGCTTTCGAGGCATCGTAATCCAGGCCATACTGAAAATTCTGGTGCTGCTGCTGCTGCTGCTGAAAGTGATCTTTTGCTTCTCCAGATTGAACTGGCACAACGCTATCACCACCATAATTCTTGTGCGGAACACCGTAAAGTTGTTGTTGATGCTGATCAGTGAATAGATTCTCCACGCTTGAATTGTATTCTACGAGGTCCAGATAGTCGTCAACCTCCCCAGCAAGCATGAACCCGTTATTCTGGTTGGTGCTATTTTTCCCAGGATTCAGCAGTAACCATGAAGCTGCCTCATCCTCCTCCTCGGCAATTGTCTCGTCTCCGTTTGTGCACATAAAACCATCTTCAGTTTCAGTCGCCGATGCCATTTTTCGACAGCCATGGTCAGTGGGCAAGGGGCCATATAGACATCCTGAGATTGGAAGAATGGGGACACGCTGGTGGCGACGAGCAAGCGGATTGGCGGAATGGATTTCGGCATCACAAGTAGTGCATAAGGATGCAGCGTCTGCCTTGCACAACAGGGCCGCAGGGGCACGCTCACATACCTCGCACACCCATACGCGTTCATGGCGTGAGGCGACCCGGTTCGCAGCATGCACTCGGGCATCACATCCAGCACAGAGGTACGCCGAGTCGGCTCGACAGTACACGGTGCAAGCTGCGGACCGGCATGTGTCGCAGACACGCGCCCAATCGTTTCCAGCACCAGCATCACTAATCTCTTCTTTCAACATCTCGTACACTTTAGCTCTCAAAAGCTCAAACTAACTAGGAGTGTATTAGCACAGCACATTGAAGTGAGGAAGGAAGGGTTTTAACTGTATGGAAAAACCCAAGTGGGAGAAGAGAATCCTGGTACAGACACATGGCAGGAACCTAGTGGCTGCTAAAAGTTGTTGCATTATCTTGTGGTTAGCTTAGTTTTGGTGTTAGAAAAAAAAAAGGAAGATTGTACGCACACATCTCTGATTTGGCTTAGTTTTGTTGCATTATCTTCCTTTTTTTTTTTTTTTTTTTTTTTTTAGCTTAGTGAACCCACACATCTCTGCATTGGCTTTTGGAATAATAGTACGTACTCGCCATTTTAGCTGATGACACTTTGCAATCAACCATGACTTCTGGCCCCACTCTTCAGCTGCTAAGATTCGGTTGTGACACGAGTCTGCCGACCTATGTTCCTTGGCATGTGACCACGGCTCTTTATGTCTAATTTCATCCTTAATATTTACAACATCCTTTCTTTTTCTTTTTTTTACTGTTTCATTTTTCTTTGTCATATTATTGTTAATTTTTTAAAAAATTGAAAAAACTCTTTATCTTAAAGTTTCAAATGTTTCCAATTTTATATATTTTCAATTAAATTTAGTTGATAAAATTATTTATTTTATTTTTTAAGTGAAAGGGTCACAAAAAAATTTTAAACTGTAAAAAAAGATCAAATTACACCATGTGTAAATGTTTAAGGTTATATTTGTTAGAATTAAGACTAAATTGGCACAATATATAAATGTTGAATATTAAAGTTGATATTATACTATTTTTTAGAATTAAGACTAAATTGACACAATAGACTAAATCGCCAACTCCTTTAAGTTCGATCTTTGGAATACTCCAGTGTTTATTGTAACACTATAATTATTACAACTGACCTGTACGCTAGCAGTAAAGTCGCAATTTAAATTTGTTTTATAAAATCGTTTATTTTACGTGCATGCACAAATGCGATCGAGTTGTTGACGCAGTTGCCGGGGAGTCTGTGTAAGATTTGGTGATTTTTGTTTATTTATTGTATGCTCGTTAGGGAGATATTTAGCAAAAATCAAGTCTATTGATACAACAATTGTTTTTATGGTTTTCTTGGTTTTATTTTGTTGATTGTTGACTGATAGTCATGTTTAATGGTAACTATAGGTGGCCTAAAGGATCGTTCGTGTCTGATACAGATGGCACTTCAACACTTAGCTGGGATTATTATGGCCCCTATGGGAGGCAAGGATATTGTAACACCCCTGACCCATAACTGTCGCCAGAATAGGGTTAAGAGGTATTACCGATTATTTTAGAACATTTCAATTTATTTCACATATAAACATAGCAATTAACATTCATATAGTCCCTTAAATAGGTCAACGAGACCTTAATCATACATTAGAAAAGGGTCGGGACTAAACCGAACACATACGAAAATTTTTGAAAACTAAACATTTTCAAAGCTACAGAGGTCACTTGCAGTGTGGGTAGGTGTGCACACTGACCTCACACACCTCATGTGTCCAAACGGTGGCAAAACAGGGCATACATACCGACTTGTCCACATGAACTGAGACATGCCCGTGTGCCTCACCCGTGGTCGACACTGACTTGCACCACACTGCCAGTCACACGCCCGTGTGTCTAGCCCATGTGTGAGCCTGACTTGTTTCGATTTGCAAACTTGAATGACACGGTTGAGCCACACGCCTGTGTGCTCAACCGTGTGGGCAATTATAGGCCATTTACAAGGCCAAATTTGCCATCCCCACTTAGGATCATCTATAAGCATCAAACCAACACAATTTATACCTCAAATGGCAACCAAAACATACCAATATATGCACTAATTAATCAGCAACCACACCATTTATTTCCATACTCAATTTCAACTCAAATAAGTCCATCTAAAATACCATTTTCACATCCCAAATCATATAAGTCAAGCATTATATAATCATGCCACAAGTTCACATTTAAACCACAATTCTCATCAACTAATTTAAGCATGAAACATACCATATTCATCATTCACACAACTCACACATATATATACCAACATCAATTCAACTTTCAAGCCATATCTCATGGCAAGACTTATTCATTTCAAGACATACCAAAATCACTAGCCTATACATGCCATATACCAAATATACACAACTTCCAAAAAGTACCAAAATAGATAGCCGATAGTGTGATTGAGTCACTGACGATCCCCGGATCCGAGCTAGCTTTAAAGATACTGTAAAACAGAGAAACATTTCACATAGTAAGCTCTAAAGCTTAATAAGTTCTTCATATAGTACATTTAACTCAATAATTCAATAACAATACATAAATTAACCCATCACTTAGATCAATTCACAAATATACACTATATTATCCATATATCCATTTACAAAATCATCAACCACTTAGGTTCCGTACATACCTTTGCCAACACTTAGTTATGAACCTTCTTGCTACTCAATGCTCGACACCACATTTCAATCAATCTTCAGTCATCATTCGATTTACTCACACACTTAGTGCCAATTTCTTAGCCGAAGCTTAAATATCATCGCACACTTGGTGCCTTTACTTTAAACCGAATCTAACTCAGTATCGCACACACAGTGCCAATTAATATAGCCAAGGCTTCCTTTATTTTGCACACACAATGCTATTCATCTTTGTCTCAATTCTAATTACGCACACTTAGTGCCACATTTCTCAATTCCACATATAGCATTTCTAATTCAATAATCACATATTCATTCATTTCCTAACACATAGATATGAATTTAACAATTCGTATTACACCCGAACTTACCACGGACGTCGAAGT
Organism: Gossypium rotundifolium; assembly: GCA_025506655.1. NCBI lineage: Eukaryota > Viridiplantae > Streptophyta > Magnoliopsida > Malvales > Malvaceae > Gossypium > Gossypium rotundifolium. Next base: position 136,360,866 of record CP106733.1, read on the forward strand.
AACAAAATGAGTCGATTAATTGAGCACTTTATCTTTGCCTCGATCTGGATCCAATTCCCTTTTTTCTTGATCTATACATATTCAAATTTAGCTCATTCAACCACCAATTCATTCAATTTAGTCCAAACACATATTTAGGGCATTTTACAAAATAGCCTCATATTTTCATATTTTGACACTTTAGTCCCTATTTCATAAAATCATCAAATTCACATAATTTCACTTCACACATGCCTAGCCGAATTTTCCTTATACTCATACAAACCCACATATTTTATTTATTTTACATTTTAGTCCTCTAATTTCTCATTTTCATAATTTAGCCCAAATTACTCAATTTCACCAAAAATCCAAATACAAACTATGTTAACCCAACATTAAGCTTTTATATTCCACCAATTAACAACACAAAGTTCACATATTCATCAATGGCACTTCTCAAAATCATCATTAAATTCTAAAATTAAGACATGGGCTTGATAATACACTAAACAACGATCACAAAAAACGTAGAAATCATCAAAAACTGAGTTAAATACACATACCAATTGAAGCACTAATAACTGAACCCTAAATGGCCATGGTTGTCTTCTTTCTTCTTCAAAATTCAGAAAAAACAAAGATAAACACCAATAACCTTTGTTTTATTCTACTTTTATTAACATTAATACTTAATTTACCTCCTCTTTATAATGACACATTAATTCAGCTATTATTCAAATAGAAGGACAATTTTGTATTTTCTGTGATTAAGTCTTTTTGCAAATTAAGCACACAATCGATAAAATATTCACACAGAATTTTCAAACATGCTCAATCACATACTGTAAACACCAAAAATAATATTAAAATATTTTTTTGACCTCGAATTTGTGGTCTCGAAACCACTATTCTGACTAGGGTCTAAACAGGGCTGTTACAACTCTCCTCCCTTAGGGATTTTCGTCCCCGAAAATCTTACCAATGAATAAGTTTGGATGTTGCTCTCTTAAAATCTTCAGGCTCCCACGTAGCCTCTTCAACTCCGTGTTTGTGCCACAATAATTTCACTAAAGAAATTATCTTGTTTCTCAACTCTTTGATTTCAAGTGCCAAAATTTGAATTGGTTCTTCACTATACGATAAATCTGACTGAATCTCAACCTCAGTAGGAGGAATCACATGCGATGGATCAGATCTGTATCTTCTAAGCATCGATACGTTAAACACATTATGAATCTTCTCTAGCTCAGATGGCAACAACAACTTATAAGCAACTGGTCTAATTCATTCAATGATCTCATACGGCGCAATAAACCTAGGACTTAATTTACCTTTCTTGCCAAAACAAAGTATTTTCTTCCGCGAAGATACTTTCAAAAACACTTTATCACCGATCTCAAATTCAATATCTTTCCGTTTCAAATCTGCATAAGATTTCTGACGATCCGAATCCGCTTTCAAACTATCACGAATCACTTTCACTTTTTGCTCAGTCTCTTTGAGTAAATCAACCCCGTGAATCTTATTCTCACTAAGTTCAGTCCAATATAATGGAGTTCGGCATTTTCGACCATAAAGAACCTCATATGGTGCCATTTTGATGCTAGACTAAAAACTATTATTATACGCGAATTCAATCAATGGCAAATGTTTTTCCCACGTACTTTCAAACTCAAGAATGCAACATCTCAACATATCTTCGATAATCTGTATGATTAGCTCAGATTGACCATCCGTTTGCGGATGAAATGCAATACTGAAATGCAACTTTGTACATAAAGTCTCTTGCAATTTCTTCCAAAACCACGAGGTAAATCTCAGATCTCTATCAGATACAATAGATAGTGGCACCCCGTGCAATCTCCCAATTTTAGAAATATACAATTCAACTAAAACCAAACCATCATGACATAGATCTATTTGAGTACTCATTGCTCGTAAAGTAAATAAAGACTTTTGGCTCAAAGTGTAACACCCCAAACTCGACCTAGACGTTATGGCCGAATCTGGCGACGACACATGATAGTGCTTTGGAAAAACATAACTATGTTAAAACCATTTGTAGATATCTTGGGCTTTAGTCAAAACTTTTCGTTTAATTATTCATTATCCATGTTCAAAACATTATATGTTGCAGAAGCTTTTAATTTAATTTGTAAGTTCGTGTATTTTTGATAAAACATTTATTTATTTTGAAAATTTACGTCTTATCTTACTACTAGCAGTTTATAAAATAATAATCCCAAATTTTAAATAAAAGTCCATAAAGGCCATGTTACATAAAACTTGCCCAAATATAATCAGAACTATAAATGAAAAACTGTTAAAGGTCCAGAACTGTGGTTACCACCAAGTCCTCTGCCGCATCGATCCGCTACTACTGGAGATTACCTGAATAGATTAAACTGAAAATGGTGAGTTTTCTCAAACTCAATGTGTAATCCCCACAGAAAACATACACAGTAATATCAAAAAACAAACATAAGTTCATAGTTTGGGTCTGAGCCATTATAGAAAAGGTGTGGACCTTAGCCCACTTAGATACAGATTCAGATATATTACAGGGCCTTGGCCCATTTCAGACAGAATATGCAGATAACAGAGTCTTACCCACGAGCGTCTACACACCAACTCCGTCCAACCCTACACACCATGTGGGGATAAAATCAACCCACCCAGCCCTACACACCATGTTGTACTGAATGCATCACATAATAAAAAATTTGCAGCTGAGCTACCAGATAACAGGCTTAAGAGCCTTTCAGATACTTCCTCCAATGATAATCAACCCACCATGATGCAATGCAACATACAAGAATGACATGCCATTATGCAATTAACTCATATATGCAGATCAGTATACATGCTTAGCACGAAAATCAAATAGATAGATCATTCATTTAGGGGTCTAAGTATTGCTTACCGACCTTACGGTAGGTCCACAATCCACTTGGGCTACCCGTGCAACCTTACAGAGTTTTTCAGAAAAATGAGTTCACATGCCCATGTAGCCTGCCCGTCTGGCCCACACGACCCAAATTGGCCCCACACAGCCTGACCCAAAATTGCACATGCTCGTGTGGCCCACACGGACCAATTAAGTCAGGCTCGTGTGTCGCAAACGGCCTTGCCCAGCCATCACACGGCCATGTCACTCGCACACAGCCTAGCTCATCGATCACACGGCCGTTTGGTGACTAACAGTCTTGCACACGGCCTACCACATGGGTGGCTACATGCTTGTGTGGCATCGATAAAAGGTTTTTAGCTTTCACCGAAACCATATTTTATGCATTTTCGGGCACACACCTGGTTCGATTTTGATGTGTAACCACTCTTGAGCACAGCAAAACCTAAAATCAACAATCCAAAGCCCAATTTTAGTCACTTAAATCGATACTAAATCGAATCAATATGAACAAAAAATTTCTAAATCTTATCACTGACCCCTACCTTGAGCACAGCAAAACCTAAAATCAACAATCCAAAGCCCAATTTTAGTCACTTAAATCGATACTAAACCGAATCAATATGAACAAAAAATTTCTAAATCTTATCGCTGACCCCTACCTTAGCGAACAGTGACAAATCCGCACCTCGTCGGCACCTACTGGAAATTCTGCCTCTTAAGGACATCCTAAACATCACATAAAACCTTTCTTTACTAATTAATCATGAGGAACAGTTAAAAATGATTGAAACCATCACTTACCGAATAAGCGAAGAGAGCGTTGTGCAAGCAAGAAACAAAATAAAAATTGAAAAGAAAGGGGAGGAAAAAAGAGAAGAAAACGGCAGTAAGGAATTTAGGGAAAAAAAAGAAAATGGTAGGAAAATAGAAGAGAGAGAGAGAGCCGAATTTTTGCCTAATTGAACCTCTGATCAGATCCTGATAACTCCCCCCTCTCAACTACTTAATTCTCTCCTTCAAACACTCCACCATCAGCATTTATCTAAAACTCAAACTCTTATACAACATTAGCAGCAAAATACTTCCCTTGCTCGCATAAGGATTCGAACTCTAGACTTCCCACAAACTTTACACTCCACTTAGCCACTAGACTAGCAGGCCCATTCTGCTAATTACTTACACCCTTTTACTTATAAGCCTACCAACCAGAGTTTGGGCTTTACTCATAAAAATACCAAATTTTTCCCAAGTCAAGGCTTGAACTTAGGACCTCCTAAACACTCCCAGAACACATAACCACTAAAGCAGACAGATATTTGTGTTTTAAAATTACAAAACTAAAATTTAAGAAAAATTGGGGCGTTACACAAAGCATCAGCAACAACATTAGCTTTACTCGGATGATAGTTAATTACTAATTCATAGTCTTTTAGTAATTCTAACCATCTCCGTTGTCTCAAATTCAATTCTTTTTTAGTCATCAAGTACTTCAAACTCTTACGATCAGTATAAATGTGACATTTCTCACCAAATAGGTAATGACGCCAAATTTTCAATGCAAATCAATCGCTGCTAATTCAAGATCATGCGTCGGGTAATTCTTTTCATGCGGCTTTAACTATCTCGAAGCATAAGCGATAAATTTGCCCTCTTACATCAACACACAGCCCAAACCATTCAACGATGCATCACTATAAACTATAAATTCTTTACTCAATTCAAGTTGGACTAACACTGGTGCCTTTGTCAACAATACTTTTAATTATTCAAATCTCTGCTGGCACTTTTCTAACCACTCGAATTTAACACTTTCTGTAATAATTTTGTCAACAGAGTCGTAATCATCGAGAAGCACTGTCTATAATATCTCGCTAGTCCCAGAAAACTACGGACTTCAGACACATTTCTTAGAGGCTTTCATTTTAAAATAGCTGAAATCTTACTCGGATCAGCTCGTATTCCCGCAGTTGATACAATATGTCCCAGAAAACCAACCTCACGCAACTAGAACTCACATTTGCTAAACTTTGCATACAATTGCTTCTCACGCAAAATATGTAACTCTATTCTCAAATGCTCGACATGTTACGTCTCATCACAAGAATAAATCATAATGTCATCAATAAACACCACAACAAATCGATCCAAATACGGTTTGAATATCCAACTTATCAAATCCATAAACACTGCAGAGCATTTGTTAGTCCGAATGGCATAACTAAGAATTCATAATGTCCGTACCTCGTCCTGAAAGCAGTTTTCGGTACATCTGATTCTTTGACTCTCAATTGATAATATCCTGATCTCAGATCTATTTTTGAAAATACTGTAGCTCCTTTTAACTGATCAAACAAATCATCAATATGCGACAAAGGATATTTTTTATTTGTTGTCACTTTTTTCAATCGGTAATCAAAACACATCTTCATAGTGCCATCTTTCTTTTTCACAAACAACGCAGAGCACCCCAAGGTGAGAAACTCGGTCGTGTAAATCCTTTATTTGTCAACTCTTGCAACTGAGATTTCAACTGAGATTTCAACTCTTTCAATTCTGTTGGTGCCATTCTATATGGAGCTATTGAAATAGGAGTTGTTCCTGGCACTAAATCAATACCAAACTCAACTTCTCATATCGGAGGTAATCCCGATAGTTCTTCAAGAAATACGTCGGGGAACTCACATACCACAGGCACAGATTCAACTGTCTTTTCTGTCACTTTTGTATCTATCACATATGCAAGATAGGCTTCGTAACCCTTTTTCACATAATTCAAAGCTTTCATCGATGATATAACACCCGGTAACGCATTCAAATCACTGGATTCCAACCATTCTGACTTCTCAAATCAATATTATTTCATTTACAATTCACAATAGCATTATGCAAAGTTAGCCAATCCATACCCAAGATTATATCAAATTCATCAAATGGTAGCAGGATCAAATTAGTCGAAAAACGGTTATTCTGAAACATCAACAGACAGTTCTTGCACACTTTATCAACCAACACACACTTGCCTAAGGGGTTCGATACTCTAATTACAAATTTAGTAGACTCAACAGGCAAAGTCTTACTAGATATTAAATTCACCACACATAGGAATAAGTAGATCCTAGATCTATCAATGTAATTGATCGTCTAGAATTGTCGAGTTTTAAAATTTATAATAGAGAATGATCGAACCTGGAAACTAACTCTGACAACGACTTCAGGCAAGTGCATCTATCAAATAGTAGTATAGTTTAGGCAAGACCGGATTGTCTTACCCAAGGGAATTAAAAGTACTAATACTCACTTTCTTTCTATTATTTATCCTAAATATGAAGTGATTGATTGATTAAACTAAAAACTAACTAATTACTAAAATAAGACGCAAAGACAAAAAGAACAAATTGAAGAAATAACTTTTAGAAAAACTCAGTTGATTACGACGATACCCTAGAAGGAATCCACCTAGACTTCACTTGTTATCTAACACTGAACCAGATGATTTATTCACTTAGCTTGATCCTTAAGACTCCCTAATTTATATTAAACCCTCTCTCGAGGCGAACAACGTCTAACCCTAGGTTGATTAATTGAAATCTCTTTCTAATTAAAACCCTTAGAATTGTATTACCTCGATCTATGGACTCTTATATTAGGTTTCACCCTAATCTGAAAAAATCTCGTCACCCTATCTCTAGGCACGCGATCAACTCCGCTCAATTATGCTAGATTTACTCTTAAGCAAGGACTTTTGCTCCACCACCTAAGCACATTCAACTTGAATCAATATCCTGGAAGTATTAACACAAGAATTAAGCACATTTAATTAAGAACAAACTAAGTATTTATCATATAGTTCAGAAATAATAACAAGATTCATCTAGGTTTCATCCCCTTCAGGTATCTGAAGGGTTTAGCTCATAATGATAAAATAAAACATCTCAAGAGAAAAGATAAAACAAAACATAAGAAATCCCCAAAACCCCCTGAAGGAATTGAAGGAGAGATCCGCCGTCTTGAGTAGAATTCCGGGTTATTGAGATGGATCAACTGGTTATCTTCGAGTGATTCCTACGAATCTGGCCTTCTGGCTCGGCTTCTTGGTTTAATTGACTGCCTAACTGACAGCTCCTTTCAGGTTACACTCAGGGTCTTTATATAGGCTCTTGGAATGTGTTTCTTTCTCCCTAAGTATTCTTTTTCGAGTGAAATTCCTCTTTTACACGACGGGGCCATGGCCATGGCATATGCCCATGTATATTGATTTCAGGTCGTGTTTTAGTTCTGTTGATTGAGGCACGACTGTGTAAATTAAAGTCCAGGCCGTGTCGATTTTCACTTTGGCCCAAATTGGCCCATTTTAAGCCCGTTTCTCGTTCTTTTCGTCCCTAGGTGCTTTCCTGAGTATAAAACATGAAAAGAAAGGATTAAGAGCACCTTTTTACATAAATCAAGGAATAAATCATCCAAAAGTATGTTAAATGTGAGATTAAAATATGTTACTTTTACGGTTTATCAAATACCTCCACACTTAAGCTTTTGCTTATCCTCAAGCAAAATTCTCAACTTACAATTAAAAAAAACTTTCCAAAATTCATAATTCTTATCAACAATGCCTCATCATAATTCATAGATAATTTATACAAGGATAATTTAACTCAAAGACTCCTAAAGATTCAAACAATTCTAAGTCATATATTTGTAGCATGAAAACATAGGTGTCTCCCCTTATCTAAATGATTACCTTTAATTTAAAACTGATAAGGATTGACATCCTCACTAAAGATTCACTCAAAGCACTCGAAGTGTTTAAGGTTCAAGAATAAGCACTCATAAGTCGAACCTAAAATGTTAATCCCATAGGCTTGCCTGAAAATCAAATCTCCACCACTGTAATATGAGATGATACACAAATCAAAAGGTCTTTAACAGGGTTGTAACAGGGCTTGGGTTAAAGGTGTGGATAAAAGCTAAATTAGAAGGGTCAGAATCGAGATTGAATTGACAATTCACCTAACTAAAAACAATGAACTAGAAAATAAATGATTACATCAATTGAAACTGTGAAACTAATAATACGAGCTTTTTCTTTGATAATTGAAATTTAAATGTACAAGCTCACTTTTTATATTACTAATATTGAAAATACTTTGATTTTTTTAAGAACAAACTTAAATGAATACATATTAAAGAGAGAAATTTATCAACTAAAATAAACTAATTAGGCAACTGGTCAAATCAATTCTCGATAGAAGAGTAGTAAAAAAGAATGGTGATAACAAATACAAAGGGTTTTTTTTTGTTAATATTAGTGGGTGAATCAATAAAAAGGGTTGTTAGGATCAACGGGGTTCAATAGGGGTTAATTATGTAGGTAGGCTTTTTTAGTGGAGTGAGTTGGTTAAAACCTAGGTGCCTTTATCATCTCAGTATATCAAATCAATAATGTGGTCCTGATATGTATAATCGAGGCAAGTTCTAAAATGATGATTCAGTGTTGACACACTCATAATCAATAAAGTGAGCACGGAAAAGAATATATGCTCTATAAGGCTCAAGTCTCACAAAAATTATGGGTATTTGACATCAATCCCTATAAATTTCAAACTTCAAAGTAATATTCAAATTCAGTTCAACAGCCTAAAAAATATTTTTAATTCTAAAAAATAGACTTATCATGCTTGATTCTCTAGTATTCTTTAAATTTAATCATCAATGCACAATTATCAATGACTTAATCCAAAGCATATTAATAAAAATTATAAATCATCAAAATTTCACTCTAATTAGTAATATGAGAAAAATACTTAAAAACGAGATAAAATTCAGGGTTTTGAGAATAATGCAAAAAGTTAGGTACTTTTACCCCCCACACTTAAGATGTACATTGCCCTCAATGTACAAAGATAGATAAATAATCACGTGATACTTAAATCAAAAGAGAAGGGGAGAAGTGACACTTCCTAAATTTTTTTCTGGGATCACTATTCTCGACCTGATTTGGAGGAGGAGGCGGTGGTGGTGTTTTCTATGGTCCTGGTGAGGTGGCTACCAAAAAGCATTATGCTAGATGAAGAAATTCGGTAGCCTGGAAAGATATAACCAGAAAATCTCGAGAAACGTTAAAAATATACTAATAATATAATTAAGAACAAGAAAAATAAAGAGAAGGAGACTAAGAAGAAAACTGAAATTAAAAGAAAAGATTAATGGACTAAGGAGTCCTTATTGATAGACGGTTCGTGAAGTTGTTGTGACTTCTAAGGCTGCGGAGCGGTTGTGGTCGTGGTTTCGGTGTGATTCTCAGCAGCTTGACGAACCTGACACTAAGAAACTAGAATAAAATAAACTAATTTAAGTAGAAAACAAGTATAGATAAGGAAAATAAAGGAGATGAGAAAAGAAAAATATAACCGAAAAGGTTTCGAAGACCCTTGGCGTATTGAGTAGCTGAAGCTGTCGGCATGAACTCATGTGAATCAGTATCCTTTGAGGAGATTGTGGTTGGCCTCTTATGCTTCTTTGACATGATATAGCTTAAGGGTCTAAAGAATTTGTAAGGAGATGAGAGAAATCTGGTAGTGGGAAGGGAGAAGAGAGATGGAAAGTAGAAGAATAGGGAGGGTGAGGTTGGTGTTTAAATAGGGGCTCAATTCTGGTACGTTCCCACGCCCCTGACTCGAGGGCGTTTCATTTCACACGACCGCCTCGCACGTCCATGTGTCTAGGCGTGTTGATTCTCTATGCCCGTTTTTTAGCAAGCCACGCCGTTGGTGAAAAGTCAGTACGTTGGCACGGTTGGGTAGCACGGGAGTATCCAGCCTGTGTTTGGCAAGTCAGTGTTGTCCACGACTGCGTGACACGTCCGTGGTGTGGGGCATATCATTTTTCCCATGCCAATGTGTAGTTTTCCACAGTCGTGTATGTGTAATAGCCCGTTTACGACCCTAATCGAAATGGTGGTTCCGGGACCACAAATTTGAGTCCAAAAATTTTTAAATATTAATTTTCTGTGATAATTATATGTAAATTAGCATGTGTGAAAGTTTCGTAATATAACTTGCCCGATTTTGTGATTAATTTAAGAAAAAGGACTAAATGGTATAAGTGATAAAAGTATCCTATTTGATTGATTGAGTGGTTAATTGATGTGTTTTTATTTAGTGAGAGATTTATGTGCTAAATTACCGATTCTAAATGGGATAGTGGACGGCAATGCATGTCATAATGCACTTTCATGATTAAATTATATTAAAGTTATTTTATAATAATATTATATCATAAGCCAGTAATAAAATAATTAGAAAAAGAAAAGACATGCATTTGGCCTCATTTTCGTCACCGAAAGCTAAAGAAAGGAAAAAGAAAAATCCTCAAGCTATTTCGGCATTTGAAAGCTTAATTTAAGGTATGAATTGGTTTTGGTTCTTGATAATTTTTATATTTTTAGCTTTGTTGTTTAATGTGTTAGTTAGCCCATGTTTAAATTTTGGAAATTTTTGAGTAATTCGTGAGTTACCATGAAAAGAAATTTGAGTTTTGTATGGTCAATAATAGAATATGATGCATGGATGCTAGATTAACAAGGTTCCCTTTAGAAAAAATTGATGAAATTAATATAGGGATCATTTATAACAAAATGAAAATTTGAAGGGGTTAAAGGACAAAAATAATGGAAGAAATGAATTGATATAGGAGCTAGGGGTATTCGGCCCTTAATAGGTATTGGCTAATTATTGATATTTTGTGTTTTATGCTTTGAGGACTTATTTGAAAAAGTTGTAAATTATAGGGGTAAAATAGTAAAATTATAAAATTATGAGCTTTGGATTAAATTGAATGGAAATGTATTTGAATGGGATTAATTTGAAATTTATTTAGATCAAGAACTAAGGGGAAAGGAATTGGATCGGGGAAAGGCCAAAGTAAATGAGTAGCCGGGAAGCTTAAATCGTCAACTTCTTAGGTAAGTTATAAGCGATTGGTTTTAAATGATTAGTACTAAATTGAATTATTCATTTTAGATTGAATTTAATGTATCAAAACTCAAATGTCGAATGCAATATGGTAAATTTAATAGTAGATGCCGAATAAGATACTATCATGTATATGTGGTGGTTTATATAAATCTTTGATTACTTGAGATATGTATAATTGTATATACATGTATCCATTGATGTAAATACATATAATTGCTAAATGTAACATGGAATGGGATTTAATTTATGTAAAAGCCAAATGTGAGTTATCATGTATGCAACTAATGTATTAGTGTTAAATGAGTGGAAGTGAATTGAATATAAGTAAAGGTGAATCTTGAGGTATGGTACGATGGTAATTGAATAATTAACTATGTGCATATATGGGGCATAGCCGATAGGGAGAGTAGGACTTGGATGAAAAGTTTGGTTGATATACGCATATAGATATGTTATATATATGTAAATTAGATATAAATGTATATGACATGTGCATGAAGAGGAAGATTAATAAAAGGGAGCACTGTGTGTGTGGATTTATTTACCGAGCACTGTGTGTGCGACATTGGTTGAATAACACTGTGTGTACTGATTTATTCACTGAGCACTGTGTGTGCGAAATCAGTTGAATAACACTGTGTGTGCGGATTTAATCACCGATCACTATGTGTGCGAGATCGGTAGAATGACACTGAGTGTGTGGATTGACTCACCGAGCACTGTGTGTGCGAGATCGGTTGAAAGGCACTGTGTGTGCGGTTATCGAATTTACTCAAGGACAGAGACACTTAATAGGGTAAATGAAAGTGTCAGGTATGTTCATATTGAACAATGATTTATTCTCTTGGTGTAAAAATAAGTAAGTTATTGTAATATGAATATGAAGCATATGAATATTTAGTTCTTTTGTGTTGATATTTAATGAGCATGAGATTGATGAATGTTAATTTAGTATGTGGGTCGATATTCCTAATTATTCAAGAGATAAATTGAAAATTTAGAGAATAATGGTGAAATGAGTAGTTGTTCATATTACCTTGTTGCTTATAACTTACTAAGCTATTTAAGCTTACTTGGGGTGTTTTTCATATTGTTTTATAGATCTTCAAAGTCGAAGCTCAAACTCGGGGATCCCTATCAAGTCAAGCACACTATGAAATATTTTTGTACTTTTTGTAAATAAACTTCAAGTTCATGGCATGTATAGGCTAAACTAAAATTTTTGACTTATCTTTTGAATTAGATGTTATAATGCCATGCGAAAATGGCTTTACTTCTTCTATGGACTAAGTGAATATGTTGAGTTGATATATATATATATATATGTGTGTGTGTGTGTGTGTGTGTGTGTGTGTGTGCGCATTATGGTTTTGGCTTGAGCATATCATTTTTATGGTCATGTGCAAGGTGTTAAGTTAAAATACATATTCGGTTTGGACTAAAATTTTTATGTGTTTGGTAGTTAATAAAAATTTGTAAGTTGATTGTATTTGGGTAATGGTGAGTAGTCTATCAAGGCTTGTTATAAATGTTTTTATACATATTGAATTCAGTTATGCGTTATAAAAATGAAATGGGATTTTTTTGCTGTTATGCAAAAATTACCCTATGATATATAAATTTATATATGTTTTAAATTATATAGAACCATGAATGATTGTATGGAGGTCATAAGAAGCTAAGTACATTTCTGATAAAAATGTTCATGAGTTAAGATTATGGTACGTGTAATGAATTACGTATATGGATATAGGTATTCGGCCTTATGTATATGCTTGAATGTATAGTAGCATTTATAATGAAATAAATGTTGAATGTTTGTATATGTATCAATTCAACTAGTAATTAGAATTAATCATATGAAGTGTATATTGTTCATAAAAGAATTGAAATGAGTTGAAATATGCATGCTTAATCTAGTTATGTGAAATGATATGTATTTAGCACGGGTTAGTATAATTGAATGCTCTAACTTGATATTAAGTTTAGTGAAGTCTGTAACCCTAATTTGGCCACAGATGTGGGTTAGGGATGTCACATTTGATTTGTATCAGAGCTATGATTTAGTCGATTCACGGACTAACGTAGCACGTGAGAGTCTAGCTATACATGCCATGTTTTATAATGTGATAGTATGATGACTTCTGACAGTGAAATATGTGTTTAATTCTTTCTTATAGTAATAGATCCCGATTCTGAGCGAGCTGTAGCTGATGACGTCGAGAGTGTGGCTCTCGCTCCCGCGCCAGGGACCGCGCAAGAGGAATCTCGACCAGCTACGAGTAATCCTGATGAAGGGGCTAGGCAAACCTTTTATAGTATGATGAATGATTGGTTCAGTCAATACATACGAACCAATCCGGCTGTTCAACCACCCCTGAATCGAACATTCCTCCTGTAGTACCGGTGGTGCCCCCGATTGTCAATCCCAAAAGAATAAATAAGCCTCCAATTGGTCGCATTAGAAAACATAGAGCTCAAGAATTTAGAGCCGAGGATGAGGATGATGATGATGCTGAGAGAGCTGAATTTTGGCTTGATAATACTGTTCGTGTTTTCGATGAGTTATCCTGTACACCTGATGAGTGTCTGAAGTGTGCTGTATCATTATTATGAGATTCTTCTTATTATTGGTGGAATGCACTCATATCAGTTGTTCCGAAAGAAAGGGTTACTTGGGACTTCTTTCAGACGGAATTTTGCAAGAAGTATGTAAGCCAGCACTTCATAGACTCTAAGCACAAAGAATTTCTAGAGCCTAAACAAGGTCATATGACTGTATCCGAATATGAACGCAAGTTTGTGCGACTTAGTCGCTATGCTCGCGAGTGTGTGTCGTCGGAGGCTGCTATGTGCTAGAGGTTTGAAGATGGTTTAAATGAGGACATAAAGCTTCTGGTTGGCATTCTTGAGATTAACAAGTTCGTTGTACTAGTTGAACGAGCTTGTAAAGCAGAAGAATTGGGGAAAGAAAAACGGAAAGCTAAACTTGAATCTAAAGATTTCGGAAGAGATCTACGGGTAAAGTTTCACAGATGGCAACGAAGAAGTTCAAGAATGATGGTAACCGATTCAAACCCAACACTGGAATTTCTATATGAGAATGGCCACCAGTGAGTTCTCGAGCTACATCAGTGGCTAGTGTCGGCAATGCTCGATCGAGCAAACCTGAGTGTTAGCAGTGTGGCAAATGCCATTTTAGAGAGTGCTAGGGTAAATCTTTCAATAGCACTTGTTATCAGTGTGGTTCATAGAATCACTTCGTTCAGGATTGCTCGAAAACTGTTGAAAAGGGTACTACTCAAAGTGTAAGACAGAGCGACACTACAGCTAGAGGTAGACCATCTCGTTTTGATGGAGGTAGGAGTGTTGCACAGAGGGGGACTACAGATGCGGTTGTTCGATCTGATGCCCGGGTACCAGCTAGAGCTTACGTTATCCGTTCTAGAGAGGAGGTCTCATCTCCAAACGTCATTACATGTATATTCACTCTCTTTGATACTAATGTAACTGCTTTGATTGATCCCGGCTCAACTCATTCGTATGTGTGGGAAATATTAGTATCCTGTAAGACTCTACCTGTTGAGTCTACTGAGTTTGTGATTCAAGTTTCAAACCCTCTGGGTCGATGTGTATTAGTTGATAAAGTGTGCAAGAACTGCCCTTTGATGATTCAACACGTGTTTTCCGGCAAATTTGATGCTACTACCTTTCGATGAGTTTGACATTATTCTCGATATGGATTGGTTGAAATTTCACGATGTGGTAGTTAATTGCAGACGAAAGACTATTATTTTAAGATGTCTGAATAACGAGATAATCCGAATTGAGTCTGCGGATCTGAATGGACTTCCTGCTGTGATATCTTCAATGTTGGCGCAATAGTATTTGATAAATGATTGTGAAGCCTATCTTGCGTATGTAATTGAAAACAAGGTAACTAAAAAGAAGATTGATTCAGTACCAGTTGCCAGTGAATATCTAGATGTATTTCCAGAGAAATTACCGGGATTGCCACCTGTTCGTGAGGTGGAGTTTGGGATTGATCTAGTGCCAGGGACCACTCCAATATCAATAGCACTGTATAGAATGGCACCGACTAAAGTAATAGAATTGAAGACTCAGTTGTAAGAATTAACGGATAGAGGTTTCGCCCGACCGAGTTTTTCTCCCTGGGGTGCGCCCGTTCTATTTGTAAAGAAGAAAGACGAAACATTAAGAATGTGCATCGATTATCGGCAGCTCAATAATGTGTCAGTTAAGAACAAATACCCATTATCACGTATTGATGATTTATTCGATCAGTTGAAAAGAGCCTCGGTGTTTTTGAAAATTGACCTGAGATCAGGATATTATCAGTTGCGAGTTAGAGAATTAGATGTATCGAAGACTGCCTTTCGAACAAGATACGGTCATTATGAGTTTTTGGTGATGCCGTTTGGGCTCACTAATGCCCCTGCTATTTTCATGGACTTGATGAATCGGGTATTCAGACCATATTTAGATCAATTTGTGGTTGCATTCATAAATGATATACTGATCTATTCCCGAGATGAAATCGAGCATGTTGAGCATTTGAGATTAGTGCTACAGATTTTGCGTGAAAAATAATTATACGCAAAATTCATCAAATGTGAGTTTTGGTTGAATGAAGTTAGCTTTCTGAGGCATGTTATTTCAGTATCGGGCATTCGGGTTGACTCGAGTAAAGTTTCGGCCATACTTGATTGGAAACCCACACGGAATATTTCTGAGATTTGTAGCTTTCTGGGACTTGCTAGATATTATAGACGTTTAGTGAAAGGGTTTTCTATGATAGCAGCTCCGATGACAAAACTGTTGCAAAAAGATGTTAAATTTGAGTGGTCAGAAAGGTGTTAGAAGAGTTTCGATCAGTTGAAAACTTTGTTAACAGAAGCTCCGGTACTTGTTCAGCCAGAGTCGGGTAAAGAATTTATTATTTTCATGATGCATCCTTAAATGGGCTGGGTTGTGTATTGATGCAGGAGGGTAAAGTTATAGCCTACGCTTCGAGACAGTTGAAACCGCATGAGAGGAATTATCCGACTCACGACCTCGAGTCGACCGCTATAGTCTTTGCTTTGAAGATATGGTGACACTATCTTTTCGGTGAGAAATGCCGCGTCTATTCGAATCATAAGAGTCTAAAGTACTTAATGACTCAAAAGGATCTGAATTTGAGACAGCGACGATGGTTTGAACTGTTGAAAGATTACGAGCTCGTGATTGATTATCACCCGGGAAAGGCTAATGTGGTTGCTGATGCACTTAGCCGAAAGTCACTATTTACTCTTAGCACAATGAATGTGAATATAGCTATGAGTGAGGATGGTGCGATCATTGCTGAATTGAAAGTGAGACCATGGTTTGAGCAGTAGATTCGAGAAGCCCAAGAAGTTGATGATGATTTAAAACAAAGAAAAGCCATTGTGGCTCGAGTACGGATTCAGATTTTCAAATTGATGCTGAAGGATGTTTACAGTTCAAGAATCGGATCTGTGTACTAAAGAATCCTGAATTGATTCGAATGATTTGTGAGGAAGCTCACAGTAGTAGATTATCGATTCATCCGGGTAGCACGAAAATGTATAATGATCTAAAACAATTTTATTGGTGACACGGTATGTAACAAGACATTTCAAACTATGTGTCGAACTGTTTAATATGCCAACAAGTAAAAGCTGAGCATCAAGTGCCATCGGGACTACTTCAGCCGATTATGATTCTCGAGTGGATGTGGGATTGAGTCACTATAGATTTCATATCGGGTTTACCTTTGACGCCAAGTAAGAAAGATTCAAGTTGGGTTATTGTAGATAGATTGACGAAGTCGGCTCATTTTATTCCAGTACGTACAGATTTCTCACTTGATAAGTTGGATAAGTTATACGTATCGCAGATCGTACGGTTGCACGGAGTACCTATTTCTATTGTATCGAATAGAGATCCGAGGTTCACA
Organism: Gossypium rotundifolium; assembly: GCA_025506655.1. Taxonomy (NCBI): domain Eukaryota; kingdom Viridiplantae; phylum Streptophyta; class Magnoliopsida; order Malvales; family Malvaceae; genus Gossypium; species Gossypium rotundifolium. The sequence goes on from CP106733.1 coordinate 136,377,709, forward strand.
TCGCGGTTTTAAAAGAAACTACAGGATGCTTTAGGTACCAAGTTACACTTCAGTACAGCTTTTCACCCTCAGTCGGATGGTCAATCCTGGCGTGTTATTCAAATACTTGAGGATATGTTGAGATGTTGCGTTCTTGAGTTTGAGGGTGCGTGGGAACAATACTTGCCTTTGATTGAATTTGCGTATAATAATAGTTTTCAATCAAGTATTAAAATGGCACCCTACGAAGCTTTGTACTGTCGTAAGTGTCGTACACCATTATACTAGACCGAGCTCAGTGAAAACAAAATACATGAGGTTGATTTGATTAAAGAGACTGAACAGAAGGTGGCAGTGATCCGTGATAGTTAAATGCCACGTCAGATCATCAAAAGTCATATGCTGACTTGAAACGTAAAGACATTGAATTCCAGGTTGGAGATCGAGTATTTTTGAAAGTCTCACCATGGAAGAAAATACTCAGATTCGGCCGTAAGGGGAAGCTGAATCCGAGATTTATCGGGCCATATGAGATTATAGAGCGTATTGGACCGGTTGCGTACAGGTTGAGATTGCCATCCGAATTAGATAAGATTTATAATTTCTTCATCGTGTCAATGTTACGATGGTACAGATCCGACCCTTCTCATGTGATCAGTCCATCAGAGGTGGAAATTTACCGATATGACTTATAAGGAAGAACCGGTCCGCATCTTACCTCGTGAAGCGAAAGAGTTGCGAAATAAGAAAATTTCCTTAGTTAAAGTACTGTGGCAAAAGCACAGAGTTGAAGAAGCAGCTTGGGAATCAGAGGATATGATGAAAGAGCGCTACCCGAACCTATTTACCGGTAAGATTTTCGGGGACGAAAATTCCTAAGGGGGGAGAGTTGTAACAGCCCGTTTACGACTCAAATCGGAATGGTGGTTCCAGGACCACGAATTCGAATCCAAAAATTTTTAAATATTAATTTTCTGTGATAATTATATGTAAATTAGCATGTGTGAAAGTTTCGTAATATAACTTGCCCGATTTTATGATTAATTTAAGAAAAAGGACTAAATGGTATAAGTGACAAAAGTAGCCTATTTGATTGATTGAGTGGTTAATTGATGTGTTTTTATTTAGTGAGAGATTTATGTGGTAAATTACCCATTCTAAATGGGATAGTGGACGGCAATGCATGTCATAATGCACTTTCATGATTAAATTATATTAAAGTCATTTCATAATAATAATATTATATCATAAGCTAGTAATAAAATAATTAGAAAAAGAAAAGATATGCATTTGGCTTCATTTTCTTCACCGAAAGCTAAAGAAAGGAAAAAGAAAAATCCTCAATCTATTTCGGCATTTGAAAGCTTGATTTAAGGTATGAATTGGTTTTGGTTCTTGATAATTTTTATATTTTTAGCTTTGTTGTTTAATGTGTTAGTTAGCCCATGTTTAAATTTTGGAAATTGTTGAGTAATTCGTGAATTACCATGAAAGGAAATTTGAGTTTTGTATGGTCAATGATAGAATATGATGCATGGATGCTAGATTAATAAGGTTCCCTTTAGAAAAAAATGATGAAATTAATATAGGGATCATTTATAACAAAATGAAAATTTTGAAAGGGTTAAAGGACAAAAATAATGGAAGAAATGAATTGATATAGGAGCTAGGGGTATTCGGCCCTTAATAGGTATTGGCTAATTATTGATATTTTGTGTTTTATGCTTTGAGGACTTATTTGAAAAAGTTGTAAATTATAGGGTAAAATAGTAAAATTATAAAATTATGAGCTTTGGATTAAATTGAATGGAAATGTATTTGAATGGGATTAAATTGAAATTTATTTAGATCAAGAACTAAGGGGAAAGGAATTGGATCGGGGAAAGGCCAAAGTAAACGAGTAGCCGGGAAGCTTAAATCGTCGACTTCTAAGGTAAGTTATAAGCGATTGGTTTTAAATGATTAGTACTAAATTGAATTATACATTTTCGATTGAATTTAATGTATCAAAATTCAAATGCCGAATGCAATATGGTAATTTTAATAGTAGATGCCAAATGAGATACTATCATGTATATGTGGTGGTTTATATAAATCTTTGATTACTTGAGATATGTATAATTGTATATACATGTATCCATTGATGTAAATACATATAATTGCTGAATGTGACATGGAATGGGATTTAATTTATGTAAAAGCCAAATGTGAGTTGATCATGTATGCAACTAATGTATTAGTGTTAAATGAATGGAAGTGAATTGAATATAAGTAAAGGTGAATCTTGAGGTATGGTACGATGGTAATTGAATAATTAACTATGTGCATATATGGGGCATAGCCGATAGGGAGAGTAGGACTTGGATGAAAAGTTTGGTTGATATACACATATAGATATGTTATGTATATGTAAATTAGATATAAATGTATGTGACATGTGCATGAAGAGGAAGATTAATAAAAGAGAGACTATAGCAAAGCAGACTTTTAGCGGCGTTTTTTTGGCCCTTAGTGGCGTTTATAAGTGTCACTAAAACTATTTGCGGCGCTTCTAGAAGCACCGCAAAAAACGTCGCTAAAATAAATGCCGCAAACTTTAGCGACGTTTATGATAAAAAAACGCCGCTAAAGGTCATGACTTTTAGCGGCGCTTTTACCACAAACGCCGCTAAAAGTCATGTTCTTTAGCGGCGCTTTTCCAAAAACGCCGCTAAAGGTCATGTTCTTTAGCAGCGCTTTTCCTAAAAACGCCGCTAAAAGCATGACCTTGAGCGGCGCTTTTCCTAAAAACGCCACTAAAAGCATGACCTTTAGCGGCGCTTTTCCTAAAAACACTGCTAAAAGCATGACCATTAGCGACGCTTTTCCTAAAAACGCCGCTAAAGGTCATAAAAAAAAAAAAAAATTAAAATATTATAAAAATACCACAAATCCATTCCCACAAATTAAATTCACTATTAGATGTCAATTTCCAATATACATTTTTAATCTGATTGAATAAAGCCTATTTTAGGCACTAGCTAATTGCAAATAACACACTAGCTGATTGAATAAAGTAAAGCCTATTTTACATTTTAATTGCATAAACATTTGGATAAAACTTCCTCTTAATAAAATATTCGTCAGATAATGCGGCCTTCTCCAAACTAATAGCTACCTGCGAAAGGGGAAAATGATAGAAGGCAAGAGAAAAGCATATTCAAACATTAACAGTAAACAAAGAAATCATAGACAATATTAGAAATGTCACTTATACAAACTACAAAGTACTAATGAATCCCTATTTGGAAAGCATATTAAAACATTAACAAGAAACAAAGAAATCATAGACAATATTAGAAATCATATTTTATTGGAAAATAATGAACTTAAATGGAAAAAAGAATTCCTTTGTTTGCTTTTCTTTTCATGCATTTGAGTATTAAATGAGATAATTTGTAGAGTTAATTTTATTATATTATTTAAAATTAGAACCAAATTGATATAATGTGTAAGTATTTAATTATTAAATATATTATTATAGAATAAAATGACTAAAACATAACTAAACAATAATATTGAAATTGAAAAATTTATAATTTAATAACTAAAATAAAAATATTAAAATTGAAAGACCATAATAGTTTGATAATTAATAGTATACCTTAAAATCTAAACGATAATTTTAGAAATTTAAATTTAGGCATTTAGCGTAATGAAGCTACTTAGTTAGTCTTTGTGCATGTCTTGCAACTCTCTTTATGTTTTTCCTTTTGGTTTTTGATGTAAGTGCTACTAGTGATTGAATAAAGTAAAGCCTAACTTTGAACTGGGTTGGCTAGTTTCCAAAAACCACACTAACTCTAACAAGAAAACCAAAACACATTAGCACGGTGGAAGTTGTATTGCTATCTCACAACACCGTCTCCAAGAATGAGTAATTGGAAAAAGTAGTCGCATTCTTAGACCCTAAAATTAAACCAAACAAAGATTTCGGACATAATGTATATACCCATTCATGTAGTAATAATATTTTTATCGTAAAATTCCAACGAAAACCAGCCCTAAACCCATTAATGATTCCAAACTTAGTTCTATTACTTAGTCTTGTCAAGTGTGAATTAAAATCCGATTATGCGAATGCGATATCAACATAAGATACATCAATTACACTACAAAAATTGATAAATATGTACAACAAAAACAAAACAAAACTTACTTGATTCCAAGATCGATGTGCTCCTAGATGCCAAATCCAAAGCAGCCAATATCACTAAAGTTCCTTCTCAAAAGCTCATATTCCTTGACCTTCAAACCAGTTGTTAGTTGACCAAATAACCAAATATTTAATACAAAAAAATGAAAAAAAATACAACCTAAGCTGCAAACTTCAATGAAGTAAAAGATTAAACAAAAAGAATAGGACAAATCATATAGCATAAAGTTTCCATAAAGACACGTGTGACTGGCTTAAATGACTCCATCCAACATCATATAATAACGTCAAGCATGAATTTTCGCAGTACATATGTAGAAACTAAACAAAAAAGAAGTAAGTAATAACTGTGAGAAAATTAAGGAAAATCTGGTAGGAAAGAAGCAAGTACATTCGTTTTGCTTGAGAAAACTCATGGGTCGAGCTTTAATGGCCTCTTGAGCAGGCCAGCCTTGTCTTCTTTATCTTCCTTGTACCTACTAAGCTCAAGATCCGGTTTCTTCAACTTCTCCTGCACATTTTCCCCTCTTTTATTTATCTGATGACGGAAACTCCATCCCATCCATATTATTTCAAAAAATAGGCAAAAATTTGAAATCAAACTAAATAATGAACCAAATAAATCCTAATACTAAGAAATCAAAAGATCAACATTAATATAAGGCAGTATTTCCTCACAAGTTATGAAATAGTTTCTATTTACGGGTAACAAAGAAAAGAAACCCAAGTTAACAAAAACCACAATGATTAATAAAACCAATTGTGACAATAACATATTTAGAGAAAGTGACTGTAAAGACAAAGTTTCGAAGCTCATAAAATTGAATGCATGAACCAAATGGATTAAATCCAAATTATATGAAGAACATAAGGTGATAGAATAGTTAATGCTTGGTGACTTAAGTCCCTGATTACCAACTCTAATATTCATCCTTTCTATCCAAAACGAGAGAAACTCTAGAATTTTAATCACAAAAATCAAATCAATGTTCAATCTCTGATAATCTAAAATACAAAAAAGGAAAATTAATTCAAATTTCAGCCCAAACTAATATGAGGATGAAGTCAAATGGCTCTACCTTGAAACCAACACAAACTAAACCCAAATCATTTGTTTTTAAAAAATCAGATGGCCATGAGGGTTGTAAAAGATTACAATGAAACAAAGGTAATTAAGCTCACCAGGAAGGCTAAATTCGCAAGAGCATATGTCTTCTCCAAAGCTCCAACAACCAGAAAGCATTGAAGCAAAGTTGAATGATATCAACTAGGAAAATCTGTTAGCAAATTGCAATACAGGCTCGACGTCTCAGTTCAACCACAAATATATAGCAATAACTTAATAGAAGAAATTAGAAGCTTACGCATCTGCCATTAATGTCGTCTTGACTCTCTGTTTCCACATCTGCTTTTCTTAAACCAATCACTGACATCTTCATTCCCTTCACAGTAGCATATTTAAAAAGTCAAAGCTTAATCTCTAGGTTTTTGGCTGACTTATACTACATTGCTTTAAACTCTGCAAGTAAAAACCACATCTATAATGTGAGATAAAAAAGATTAGGCATAGGGCACAACCTTGACATTAACACTAGAAATTTTGTGGAACTTGTTTTGTTGGTGAGCAAGAAGATATCAAAACCACCCTTAATCTGCAACTGCAATTCCAGTATAAATAGACATGAATCATAGACCAACGAATCAAGATATCATTGAAGGAAAATTCAATGAGTATATTGAGATACCATATGATTAAATCTCTACTTTTAAATGAAGCTGAATGAAGTCCACCACTGATCCTATGGAGTCAAACTACCAAAAAGAATAAAGCATGAATCTTAATATCTCCTCACCACAATGCTGCTTAAACAACTTGAAAGGCAATAACATACAAAGAAATTTCAGCCCCAACTGATCTGATAATCAAAATCCAAGATCAAAAATAATCAATTCCAATGGCTTTACCATGAAACCAGCTATTCACTTCAAACTAAAATCATTTAAGTTTTTTCTAGTATCTTCTTGGGTTCCTCAATGGGATAAACAAAAGCTCACCAATCCAAATTGAGAATGATAACCGTCAAACGCTCGCCTCCAGCTCCATGTGTTCATACCACAAGATTTGAGATACGAGCAGCTCTCGGAATTTCTAAATTCATATAATCCATTGATAAATCTGGAGAAAATAAGCTTTAGATGAACCTAAAATCATAATAATAAGTCAAAGGTAACTTACTTCTCCACCAAGACTGAATTGCCAGAGCCCAGAAAAGGTATTCAAAAGATCACTTCAATTTTGTGTTGAACCATCATATGAATAGAATCAAGAAGGCAAATCTGTTAACAACTTGCATTGTCACAAAATATCAGTTCAAACACATAAATAAACTAAGCATCAAGTAAAAGAAATTGAAGCTCTTACAGCTTAGGTGTTCCTCCTTATATGGCTAAAGCTCCAACTCATTATTGGCTAAAAATATTTTGCATTGGTCACAAACTTGACTTTAATACCAGAAATTTCATGGGAACTTGTTTTGTTGGTGAGAAAGAGGATATCAAAACCATCCATAATCTGCAAGTTCTGTTAAGTATCGAATCTCAATTTAAATAGGAAACACCTACTCCTAAATCAACATAAAATCAAAGGTTATAAGAGAAACCATTCTTTCTAATTAACGTGAAATCATGAATTGATAATATATGAGCATTGATGTTAAAAACTAAACAATGAGGCTGAATTAAGCCCACCACTAATCCTATGAATTAATAAATTCAACCAATCCAAAAATAAATTGAGTATGAATCTTAATATCTGAATTTCGGCACGTACCACAAACCCCTATGAATATTCTATCAACTCCAAAGCGGGATCTTTTGCTATCAGATTGAAATCTTGATTGCCATTCAATTTTCCTCCAAATTAGTTAGTATGGAGAATTTCACGCTTGGACAATACACTCTATACCTACAAAAGAAAATGCATACACAACAGGGAATGGATATGAGAAAATTAATAATAAGCGACAAACTATAGAACAAATTTCCATTTTATGTTCATAAACTATAGAACAAATGTGCCTGCATTAACCATTAATATTTGGTGATTAAAGTTGAACTCACCAGCTGAGCAATTTGCTAATCAAATTATTAGATGATGTACGCCGACCAATTATTTACGTTGATAAAGCCATAATTTAGACCTAAAAGGCAAGGTGAAAAGTAGAAAGACTAATCATTTATGTACTGATACTCGAGAGTTTTAGTTTCTGATTCCCAGGACTCCCATTTCTTCATCTGTTCAAATTCAATTCACCACAACTATAATATCATCTCTACAACCAAACCAAGGGGAAAAGAAAATAACTTACTTTGGCCTTAGCCAGTAGAATGGTGGCTACACTGTAAAGAACATGAAAGATAGCAAGCGCAAATATGAATATGTGCAAGTCGTGCATCCCGCTTTAATTTCTGAGAAATCAAATGGGAAAATTTTCAGCATCAAACCCAAAATAAAAAATAAATGATTTAAAAAATTTTATATTTTACAAGTACGCTAAACATTCCGTAGTTATCAAAATAAATAAAACAAAACCCTAAAGAAATCAAAATTATTAAGGGAAAAAAATAAAAGGTGCAGTTTATATATATATGCATATATATCAAACATACATGGGGATGTCTAGCAGAAAATTCCAAACTTTCCCTACTTTTTTAAATCAAGTAAGAGCTCTAAGAAGAAAAGCCTTTTTGCCTTCACAAGAAGAAAAGCCTAAAAAGGAAAAAAGAAACCCCAAGAATTTATGTTTTTTTTCTTCTATTTAATTAACCTAGTTCAACATCATCAGGAATCAAATAAAGAAATTTTCAAACCAAAAAAAAAAAAAAAAGAAAAAAAATTTAAAGAAATCCCTAGATAATGAAACCTGGATCAGGAAATAGGAAATGGGATTAATTTTTGGCGAAAGCAAAGAACAGATCTAAGTTTAAGAAGAAGAAAAAATGAGGATCGAGAATGAGGGTACCTCATAAACCAAGTTGAAGAAAAGATCAGAGGAGAGGAGAATCTATTGGATTTGAGAGATTTTTGAGAGGGAAGAAAAAAATCTGACAGAAAATAAAGAGAGAGAGTGCACTGCGCCTGATATTTTTAGACAAAGGTTAGGGTTATTTTCTAGTTTTTTTGTGGCATTTTTAATAAAAGCGCCACTATAGTTCTATTTTTTGTGGCATTTTTTATAAAAACGCCACAATTACATAATTTTAATTTTTTATTTTTAACTTATATTTTCTATATTTTTTAAATTTTGTGTTGAGATTATTATTTTTAAAATTTTTATTTTATTATATTTTGAGTATTAAACTTTTAACTAAAATATTAAATGTTAAATTTTTAAGTTTTTAATTTTTAATTTTTAATTTTTAATTTTTATTATTAAATTTTAAGAATTTAATTACTATTATCAACTCTTTTAGAAATTTCTTTTTCTTTCTTTTTACATCAATATTATTCTTTTAAGTATGGTCTGCATTAGTTGTTTAGATTTTTATATAAATGACATTTAATTATATGTACATGCCTAAATTTTGATATAGATATATACATCTCGAATTATATATATATATATATATATATATATATGAATTTTGGTTTAATGTGTAATTCTATATGTGAAATTCTAGTTGTGATTTAAATGTATAGTTATGTAACACCCCAAACCCGGCCCATGCGTTAAATAGGATCGGCATGTTATCGAACACATAACATTTTATCGCATTTTGAAAACACAAGTTAAATTAATTAAATTTTGAATAAAGGAGAGACTTTTTGAAAATAAACCTCTTTGTATTTTTATTATTAAGTATAAATAAACATTATCACAAAATTCATAAGTTGCTTAACATTAATAACTCATTGAGTTGAATGAAAGCTAGGGCCTTATTACATAAATATTCTCGAAAAAAAACAATGAAATAAAATAAACTTTAAGAAATCCCAAAAGAAATTAACTTGTAGAAATAAAACTTGATGGCCCCTCGAGTCCGTTTCGGCTCCCATGTCCACGATCTACTGTTCATCTGGAAGAGTAGAGAAAAGGAAAGCGTGACTCACAAAGACTCAGTGTATAAATTTCAAAACACACATCGACCTGATCCCACAAACACATTATGAGACCTGGCCCATACAGGAAGGCATCAATCATAATCACGTAATAAACAATAAAGAATAAATAACCCAACCCATCCTAGGTTTCCATCCTCTACACACCAACCCGTACCAACCGTCACACCTTGGGGATTTCTACAATCAACCCTCCATCCCCTACACACCAAAAACGACAAACAGATCGCCTATTCCTATTAAGTAGGAATCATTAAAGCGTGGCATAGCCACCGATCACAATGTGACCTAGCATTTATATTGGTGGGTTTTCTACCACCGATCACTGCGTGACCTATCATGCACTTCCCCTTCATCATATCAATATCCCATCCCATGCATACACACATAAAGAAAATATCATGCATTCATATATATTTTTCGATACACATAGGGAGTTCTATGTTTACGTACCTGGCATCCTTGCCTAGCCCTTTTAGGGTTCCATTTGACTGTTTATACAACCTTATTCTGACTTTTAGCCTATAACATACATATATAGATTTACATACAAGTTAATTGGTAGTGTGTTAGAGATCTACACACCTGATTACCGATAAAACAAGGCTTTCTATATTGATGCTATCCTTAGTCGACACAACTACTATCTGCCTAAGGTATTGTTCAGAAGCCGGTCCACAACCAATTGGCCAATCTCAAACAAAGAGATCATTTCGTTTCTTAAACTTAGGATTGTTTCTTTTGCACGATCCATATTTAATTCCATCAAATCCTTATCGAGCTACTATAACAATATTTAATCGTTAATCCTCCTTTTAGAGTTAAGATCATATATATATTGAATGAATCTAATAAAAATCTAGGGATAATCTTCTTACCTTAAAATCCCGAAATTGGAGACTTATGATTTTCGGCTTTTAGATCTAGTCGACTAAGCCTCCTTCAAATCCCGAATTGCCGCCCATCATTAAACCATTAACTATTAGCTTTCGGCTTTTTCCTTTCAAAAATAGATTATGAGAACTAATCAAAATTTGACTCTTACCTTAGCTTAGGAGATTCGGCTATCACTAGGGAGAGGATTTGGTAATGTCGATGGAAGATTTAAATGCCGAAAGTGTAGAACAATTTCTCAAATAGGATGAATAAAAGAAAAAAGCGATGAATGCTTCTGCTTTTTAGAGAAATCAGCACAAGGGAAAAGAAAGTGGAAAAAAGTTTCGGCTTTTAAAGAAATTAGAGAAAGAAATTTGGAGAAAAGAAGCTAGGGAATTTCGGCACAAAAGGGAGAGGATTTAATGTCAGAAACAAGGAACTAGCCCGCTCTATTTATAGTAAATTCGACAACCCTTTGCCATGTAGTAGCTAGTTTCTTTACTCCTCTCAGTGATGGATTCTTGGCCATCACTCTCTTTGTGGATAAATTCCTAACTTTTCTCCTTTATCTTAATCTACTAGCTCATCTAAAAGAGACTTAATTATCTCTAACTCCTCCCTCCTTTATCAACATATTATCCACGTATTTTAATCATTAAAATCCCTAAATCTTAGCCTTTATCTACTTATTATCCACATAAAATATATTCCTAAATAATAGCCTATATCTACTTATTATCCACATATTTTAAACATTAAAACCTCTAAATTTTAGCCTTGTTGCCATCCACTCCACCTAATCCTAATGCCCAAAATTTAGCTAACTTAAATTAAAAGAATTGGGCTCCATGAAACTTAAATTTGGGCCCCTTACTCCTTATGTGTGGCGTCCCCCTTGCTCCATTTTAAGTGCCAAAAATTGGCCTAAAAACATGGGCTCCTTACTACCCAAAACTTGTTCCTTTTTAATTAGTAATGATGCCATCTTAAAATAATTTAATCTAGGCCTTTGCCTAATTCTAAGCCCAAATTTAGACCCCTTTTACTTAAATTAACATTTTAAACATATCCCCACACTAAACGCGTAGACCCATTAATTCAGGATGTTACAGTTCTACCCCCTTAAAGAAATTTCGTCCTCGAAATTTCCAACTAACTATTAATCGTACTACCCAAGTCTCACCACTATGCTTTCGCTGCGCACTCTAATAAAAAGAAACACTTAGTATACTATGGTAGAGTACGCACCAGTATTCACATCTAGAGCGTCCTCGTCCCCTTGGTGACGTGCTGCATAGACCAAGGCTGGCTGCCTCGCCTCAGCATAACCTGTCCCTCCACGACCATGTCCGTGCCATTGCCACTATTGACTTGACCACGACCCTTGGTGGTTGTTGACCTCCTCTTCCTACCGAGCATTCCTCGACCCATGGTCCCTTCACCGTCCCCGTTTTGCTGGTCAGTTTCTAACTTGGTGGTCCGTAGATCCACACCTATAACACTTCTCACCTTCGCCCAACATTCACGGCATGAAATTTTCCACATCGAGCACACTTTGGTGTCCGTTAACAAAGACGAGTTTCGATCCCGTCTCGCCCGTCGACCTAGGTCTTTTCTGAGTTTGCCCGGTTGCCTCTGACGATCTAAAATTCCTCTTATTTCCACCCCTATCTCTATCCCGATTTAACTTCTCGGTCTGCTTTACCTCCTCGGCTATCTTAGCCTTTTCCACTAGGACAGCAAATTCCCTTTCTCGCTGTGGGGCTATCAAAACACGCAAATCATCCCTCAGACCATCTTCAAACCTAACACAACGTTCATGCTCCGTGGCTACCATCCCACGAGCATAACAACTAAGGCGTAAGAATTCAGCTTCGTACGCAGCCAATGACCTACTCCTTGCACCAGATTTAGAAACACTCTGCGCTGCGCATCCACATAACTCGATCCAATATATTTATTCTGAAACGTCGTTTTAAAGTAATCCCATGTGATACGGTCAGCCACTGTACCATCCTTAATCGTAAGCCACCATTGGTAGGCTTCATCCCGCAGGAGAGATATAATCCCTTTAAACTTTTCCTCCTCCGTAAAGTCCAAATCATCCATTATGCGTTCTACCGCCTCCAACCAATACTCAGCTGAACTTGGGGCTACACTAGAAATTCCTCTAAACACTTCTGCCCCATTGGCCCTAAGCAGCTCCGGCACAGATTTTTGGGCTCCTGTGCCTATACCTGCCCCAACAATCCTCTCTAAAACCCTTAACATCGCCTAAGATACCGCGTCATCTCCAGCAGTTTGATCTTGAAATTCCTCCTCCGCAGCTGGTGGAACTGGCATCTCATTCCCAGATCCATGGCAAGATTCTACTGGTTCTGATACAGTCATTCTACCCCTACCACAACCACGTAGCGGGCGTCCACGACCCCTTGTACTCATTTTATCGATTCACGTTTATCTGATTAGAAATTTTATGAACTATTAATTTTCTTCCACTTTTTTTAACCACGGATAGTCTTATGAATAATAGCTTTAAGAGTAATTATTTCGAATTCGCATTCACCATTCAGTCTCAAGTTCATATCCTCTAAGAAACCCATACATTCAATCATGAACTCATGTTCATTATAGAAAAGTGTTGTTGTTGTTGTTGTGGTTGTTGTTTTCACTACCCAAGGGTATTTCGTAATTTTATCCTACAGGGGCATTTTCGTAAATTTTTTTGAAAAGAGTTTCCTTGATGATTTTATAAAATAAGAGTATTTTGGTAATTTTGCATTCCCGGGGGTATTTTGGTAATTTTGGAAATTGAGGGTATTTTGGTAATTTTAAAATTCTGGGATATTTTGGTAATTTTTGTGATCTGAAGGTATTTTGATAATTTTGTGATTCAAGGGTATTTCGGTAATTTTACAAAATAAGGGTAATTTGGTAATTCTACAAATTAGGGCTATTTTGGTCATTTTGTAAAACAAGGGTAATTTGGTAATTTTCTTCATAGTTGCGAACATTTTCAATCAAATGTATTTTTTTCTAGAAGTGTACAAAACTTAGGGGTTTTGTTTGCAAAATAGGGTGGTTGGTCCTTTCGGGTTTTAATTATGGGTTCACCATGAACAAGTCCTTATAGCTAGAGTGAGCAAATACCACGCACTGTAAGATTCTGTGAAGAGGAGGTGAGTAACTAGGACCGCTTAAATACCAAGCTCTCCTCAGATCCACTCCTAGGCATGCGTTTGCCTATTGCCACACCTGTCATGGCTAAAGTGAGCAATACTATGCACTGTAAGATTCTGTGAAGAGGAGGTGAGTCACTTGGACTACCTAAATACCAAGCTCTTCTGGATCTACTTCTAGACATGCATATGCCTGTTGCCACACCTTAGTCTTGTGACTCGTTTACAGGTTTTATTTTAGTGAAGTTAAGTCCTATGGAATTGAAGAGTTGTTTGCCTAAGCCTAGAGTCCATCAAATTCTCGTCTAGATAGTCTACATCCCATAAAGCCCATTAAGCCGACATTTATATCACAATCAGGAGTTCAGAATACTTACAGGTGGATCGAGTCTTGAGTAAACTCAAGGCCATGTCTTCAAACCAAAATCTTTTTCTTAAATTCATTTTTTTAAAAAAACACTTCTAGACCCATTTCACAGCCCGAGTTTTGAACTAGGCTCTGATACCAAAATGTAACACCCAAACCAAACCCATGCGTTTTAAATAGGATCGGCATCTTATCGAACACATAACATTTTATCGCATTTTGAAAACACAAGTTAAATTAATCAAATTTTGAATAAAGGAGAGACTTTTTGAAAATAAACCTCTTTGTATTTTTATTATTAAGTATAAATAAACATTATCACAAAATTCATAAGTTGCTTAACATTAATAAGCTCTTGAGTTGAATGAAAGCTAGGGCCTTATTACATAAATATTCTCGAAAAAACAATGAAATAAAATAAACTTTAAGAAATCCCAAAAGAAATTAACTTGTAGAAATAAAACTTGATGGCCCTCGAGTCCGTTTCGGCTCCTATGTCCATGATCTACTGTTCATCTGAAAGAGTAGAGAAAAGGAAAGTGTGAGCCACAAAGACTCAGTGTATAAATTTCAAAACATACATCGACCTGAGCCTACAAACACATTATGGGCCCTAGCCCATACAGGAAGGCATCAATCATAATCACATAATAAACAATAAAGAATGAATAACCCAACCCATCCTAGGTTTCCATCCTCTACACACCAACCCGTACCAACTGTCACACCTTGGGGATTTCTACAATCAACCCTCCATCCGCTACACCCCAAAACGACAGCCGTACTGCCTATTCCTATTAAGTAGGAATCATTAAACGTGTCATAGCCACCGATCACAATGTGACCTAGCATTTATATTTGTGGGTTTTCTACCACCGATCACTGCGTGACCTATCATGCACTCCCCCTTCATCATATCAATATCCCATCCCATGCATACACACATAAAGAAAATATCATGCAATCATATATATTTTTCGATACACATAGGGAGTTTTATGTTTACGCACTGCATCCTTGCCTAGCCCTTTTAGGGTTCCATTCATTGCTTATACTGACCTTATTCGACTTTTAGCCCATAACATACATATATAGATTTACATCTTTGGTTAATTGGTAGTGTGTTAGAGATCTACAAACCTGATTACCGATAAAACGAGGCTTTCTATATCGACGCTATCCTTAGTCGACACAACCGCTATCTGCCTAAGGTATTGTTCGAAGCGGTCCACAACCAATTGGCCAATCTCGAACAAGAGAATCCGCTTGCGTTTCTTAAACTTAGGATTCTTTCTTTTGCACGATCCATATTTAATTCCATCAAATCCTTATCGAGATACTATAACAATATTTAATCGTTAATCCTCCTTTTAGAGTTAAGATCATATATATATTGAACGAATCTAATAAAAATCTAGGGATAATCTTCTTACCTTAAAATCCCAAAATTGGAGACTTATGATTTTCGGCTTTTAGATCTAGTTGACTAAGCCTCCTTCAAATCCCGAATTGTCGCCCATCATTAAACCATTAACTATTAGCTTTCGGCTTTTGCCTTTCAAAAATAGATTATGAGAACTAATTAAAATTCGACTCTTACCTTAGCTTAGGAGATTCAGCTATCACTAGGGAGAGGATTCGGTAATGCCGATGGAAGATTTAAATGCCAAAAGTGTAGAACAATTTCTCAAATAGGATGAATAAAAGAAAAAATCGATGGATGCTTCCGCCTTTTTAGAGAAATCGACACAAGGGAAAAAAAAGTTGGAAAAAGTTTTGACTTTTAAAGAAATTAGAGAAAAAAATTTGGAGAAAAGAAGCTAGGGAATTTCAGCACAAAAGGGAGAGGATTTAATGTCAGAAACAAGGAGCTAGCCCGCTCTATTTATAGGAAATTCAACAACCCTTTGCCATGTAGTAGCTGGTTTCTTTACTCCTCTCAGTGATGGATTCTTGGCCATCACTCTCTTTGTAGATAAATTCCTAACTTTTCTCCTTTATCTTAATCTACTAGCTCATCTAAAAGAGACTTAATTATCTCTAACTCCTCCCTCCTTTATCGACATATTATCCACGTATTTTAATCATTAAAATCCCTAAATCTTAGCCTTTATCTGCTTATTATCCACATAAAATAAATTCCTAAATAATAGCTTATATCTTCTTATTATCCACATATTGTAAACATTAAAACCTCATTTTAAGTTCGAAAATTGGCCTAAAAACATGGGCTCCTTACGACCCAAAACTTGTTCCTTTTTAATTATTAATGATGCCATCTTAAAATAATTTAATCTGGGCCTTTGCCTAATTCTAAGCCCAAATTTAGAGCCCTTTTACTTAAATTAACATTTTAAACATATCCTCACACTAAACGCGTAGACCCATTAATTCAGGATGTTACAAGTTGAAACTTTAATTTTGATTTAATCATACACATTATTTTAAAATATAAACACATCAATATATTTTTATATTGAATAAATATAAATTTTATATATGCAATGTATAAATAAAAATGATGTTAATTATATCAATAATTGTGTTAATATTTTACAAGATCTGGATCAAATTAAAGTTCATGTATACAATTGCACACTAAACCATTGTTCATGTATGCTTTTGGGATTTAACCCATTTTGATAAATATATTTTTAAAATAATAATTTAAATTTATCTTATTTTAATTTATATTCTAAAAAATTCAAGATTAATCCCTAAATCATAAACCCTAAACCTTAAATATTATACCTTAAACCACAAACACCAAAACCTAAACCTCAAACTCAAAACCCCAAACCATAAATCTTAGACCATAAAACTTGAACCCTAAACTCTAAACTGCAAACCTTAAACCATAATCCGAGACCAACTTTTTGGGAATTCATGTGGCCAATGTTAGTGTAGTACAAAACATATATTTTAATAGCTAACACATTAACCATAAATCCCTCATGAGGGATTCCTGTTTTGGGATTTTGGGTCATATAGCTAATACCCTAACCCTTAAACCCTAAAATCATAAATTTAAACTATAAACCCTAAACCCAAAATCCTAATCCATTAACTATTTCCCCCCAAACCCCTAACCCTAAACCCATAAACCCTAAACCCAAAACCTTAACCCATTAACCATTTTCTTATAAACCCCTAACCCTAAACTTTAACCCCTAACCACTAACACTTAAACCTTAATACTGGTAAACACTAAGATATTAAACACTATACAATAAACCCAAACAAAAAACTTTAAAAGACTAAACCCATACACCAAAATAATAAACCCTAAACCCTAAAATTAACATACTAAACATTAAACCTTAATTAATTTTAATAGCTTAATTTGTAACTTAAATGAAAACTTCTAAATTGTTTAGTTAGCAATTTGTAACTTTTCATAATTAAGTAACTAAAATGAAACTTTCTCATTGCTTATAAGTGAATGTATCAAAATAAAATATAATTCAAAGCAAGAATAAGAAAAAAATATGAAAAACTTTTAGCGGATTTTTCTAAAAGCGCCGCTAATGCTCAGGTCTTTAGCGACGTTTTTCTAAAAGCGTTGCTAATGCTCAGATCTTTAGCGGCATTTTTTTAAAAAACGCCGCTAATGCTCAGGCCTTTAGCGGCACTTTTTTAAAAGCGCTACTAATGCTCAGGTCTTTAGCTGCGTTTTTTTAAAAGCGACGCTAATGCTCAGGTCTTTAGCAGCATTTTTCTAGAAGCGCCGCTAATGCTTAGATCTTTAGCGGCGTTTGGGAAAAAAACGCCACTATTTCTCCTTTTTAGTGGCGTTTTAGAAATAAACACCGCTATTGCTAAACTTTTTGCGGCGTTTTCTTTCAAATGCCGCTAACGTATAATATTTGTGGCGTTTTTCATTAAAACGCCGCTAAAAACGTCACTAAAAGTCTGTTTTGGTGTAGTAGAGTACTGTGTGTGCGAATTTATTTATCGAGCACTTTGTGTGCGAGATCGGTTGAATAGAACTGTGTGTGCGGATTTATTCACCGAGCACTTTGTGTGCGAAATCGGTTGAATAGCTCTGTGTGTGCGGATTTAATCACCGAGCACTGTGTGTGCGAGATCGATAGAATGACACTGAGTGTGTGGATTGACTCACCGAGCACTGTGTGTGCAAGATCGGTTGAAAAGCACTGTGTGTGCGGTTATCGAATTTACTCAAGGATAGAGACACTTAGTAGGGTAAATGAAAGTGTCAGGTATGTTCATATTGAACAATGATTTATTCTCTTGGTGTAAAAATAAGTTATTTTAATATGAATATGAAGCATATGAATATTTAGTTCTTTTGTGTTGATATTTAATGAGCATGAGATTGATGAATGTTAATTTAGTACGTGGGTCGATATTCCTAATTATTCAAGATATAAATTGAAAATTTAGAGAATAATGGTGAAATGAGTAGTTGTTCATATTACCTTGTTGCTTATAACTTACTAAGCTATTTAAGCTTACTTGGGGTGTTTGTCATATTTTTTTATAGATCTTCAAAGTCGAAGCTCGAACTCGGGGATCCCTGTCAAGTCAAGCACACTATCAAATATTTTGGTACTTTTTGTAAATAAACTTTAAGTTCATGGCATGTATAGGCTAAACTAAAATTTTTGAGCTTATCTTTTGAATTAGATGTTATAATGCCATGCTAAAATGGCTTTACTTCTTCTATGGACTAAGTGAATAAGTTGAGTTGATATATATATATATATATATATATATATATATATATATATATATATGTGTGTGTGTGTGTGTGTGTGTGTGTGTGTGTGTGTGTGTGTGCATTATGGTTTTGGCTTGAACATATCATTTTTATGGTCATGTGCAAGGTGTTATGTAACACCCCAAACCCGGCCTTTGCATTAAGACGAGATTTGGTTTGTTACATAGATCGAACTATCTTAATAATTTAGATGAGTCGGTATTTCAAAACCCTTTGAAATTTGAGTTTTAATAAAAAAAACAAGAGAAATAATTTTAAGTTTGATGTATTTGAGAAACATAAGTTGAAAATCTCGTCATTTAATTTTTAATTATCAAAACTCTAATGTAATTTTTATAAGAGTTCAAAGTATTTGTAAATAAGAATAGTTAAAGAATCTCGTATGTTTGAAAACCCAAAATATTTTAATAAAATATTATATGATAAACATAAGCCCATATTAAAATATCCAAAACATAATTGAAATCCATCCACACATAAAACCCATAAAATAATAATAATAGAGGCCTTATTACATTATACCCAAAATAGTAAAATAAGGAAAGTACTTATTAAAAAGTTCAAAGTTTATTAAACCCATGTTTGCGAGATGGCCTCCACGAAGTCATCCTCGGCCCAAGTCCACATCAATTTTCATTACGAGAGGAAAAATTTGAGGTGTGAGTTACTCGAACTCGATGTATAACTTACTTACTTAATCCATGGGCAGATCATCAATTCATGATTTTGGGCTTGAGCCCAATATCAAGATTCTGATATAAATAATGGAATGCATGCAGAAATGAAATTTCCCACCCAAACCTAATTTCCATCTGCTACACACCACCCGTACCAACCATCACACCTGTGGGGATCAAGTCAACCCACCCCGCCATCACACCAATCGTAGGCATTAAGCCATTTTATATTTTTGGCAGAGCCACCGAACTAGATTGTGACAGAGTCACCGAACAAGAGGCATTGAGCTATTAAAATATTTGTGGCATAGCCACCGAACTAGAGGCAATCAACCGTTTAATTATTTTATGGCAAAACCACCGAACTAGATTTTGGCAACAGGCCTTTCTTCTCTTCATCGTTAATCCCAACCCATGCAACATGTATGCAAAATAGCTCATGTATATATGATGATTTTATCAAAAAGACCCAAGTCAATATTTCAAGTTTTTATTAAGGCCCATAATACAATATATCATTTGTTCCATATAACTATTTAGCATCTTTGGCCCATTTAGCGATCTAGCAAAATTTCTGGCCCATTTAGTGATCTAGCATAGATTTTGGCCCATTTAACAATTTAACAGAGATTATGGCCCATTTACGATCTAACAGAGATTTCGGCCCATTTTCGATCTAACAGAAATTTCGGCCCATTTATCGATCTAGCAAAGATATCGGCCCATTTATCGATCTAGCAGAGATTTTGGCCCATTTATTATTTATCAGGGATTTGGTCCATTTAACTATCTATCCAAGATTTGACCCATTTACTAACTAGCATATTTTTGACCCATTTACTAACTAGCAAACTTATCGCCCATTTTACAATCTAACACATCTTTGGCCCATTTACATGAGATATTTAGTATTCATTTTACTACCTACACATCGAGGCGTTTTCAAAATTTTCACATTTTTAACAATTTTATGAAATTTCACCAAAATACCAATTATTTCAGTATTATACCGATTTTTCGTTTTACGATTTTACTCAATACCACGAATGACATCCAACCCGAGAAAAGTGTGAAGTTACACACCTTGATATCGTGAGTACTAAACCTCCCCGCTCGTCAACACCTAAACGTAATACGAACCATTAGAATACTATCATTTATCAAAATACACTATTGGTATTCGATCTAAATCCTTACCCCTTTGATTTTGAACCACTTCTATTTTTGGTTTCTCCTCGTTTATTGATTCGTTGCCCGCTGAGAATCCACGAACGTACAAGGGCTCGGGAGTACGAACTACTTCAAATAATTGATTCTCCTCGGTTGATGGTCCGCAACCCGATGGAAAATCTCGAATTCCCGAAATAGCCCTTCGTTTATAAATAAGGGGATTTGCGGAACCGCCCCTCTTTCGAAGGCTATGGACTGCCCTTTTTTGCCCTATCTTGAAAGTTTCTAAAGATGTATGATCATTAGTCCGACTATAAATATTGATATATGACTAACGTTTATAAGATTTTAGATTTGGCTTACCACGGTTTGTCTTCGTTCCACGAGAATCGATCGAGCTATTGTGTCCCTAAAACGAAATCGATTAATAACTAACTATACTAAATGAATAAGAATCCTTAAAAGAAAAACTCCTTACCTTGATTCTTGAAATCGATTGTAGTAAGAGAAAATGAAAAATTTTGTCACAAGAGCAAAATGCATTCGGCTATGGATGAAATAAAATTGAGGAAAATTGTAATGAAGAAAAAAAAAATGAAGAAAAGGGAAATAGAATGGTATGGTTCGATTTCAAAAGAGAAAGAGAGAAAGAAAGAAAAAGAAAGGAGAAAGAAAAGAGAAGAAAAGAATTTGGGTTTTGGAAGGATGGTATAATCGGTTTTGTGAAGAAGAAAGAAAAGAATGGTCTTTTGGTGTGTTGATGGTTTCGCACTAGGGGAATAGATGGCAAAGAATTGATCAAATGATCAAAAGAAAGAATGATACAAGAAAATTGCTATAGCTTTCTCAAGGGTTTGGTAAAATTTGGCTAGAGAGCAAGATAGATGAAAAGAAAATAAACACTTTGCTTAAGCCAAAATGACCAAAATGAAAAGGTTTTCCTATCATCCTAGCTTACCATCCTCTCAACCAAAACCGCCACCCCTTAGCCTCAATGCCGTCCAAATACAATGGTCAAATGGCCATTAGGAAGTTTCAAAACACCTTCCTACACTTAAGCCTTTTTCCCTCCTTTTCCTTAAGTTGATGAAACACAATCCCCATTTCAAGCCTTTATCCTTAGCTTTCCAAATACTTAGTGTTCTTACCAAAATAAAACATTCCAACTCATCCTAGCCTTATCTCTTTGCCGACACATGCTCAAGCTAAAGCAAAAATAAAAATTCCTAGTTGCATGCTAGGTGATTCGAACTCCTTCCCTCATGGTAATACATATGGCTCCAACTCCAGTTTACTACTAGCTCAACTTATGCCATCTTTTAGTACTTAATTAATTTAAGTCTTAAGGTCATTTAATTTCTTTACTCTAAAGTACACTTAAATAATAATATTTATTCTAACTCCAAGTAACTTTGAACCAACATTTAGCAACATAATGATACTCAATTATTTAGGATGTTACAATTCTACCCCTCTTAAATAAAATTTCATCCTCAAAATTTATTTGATTAAAAAAGGTGAGGATATTGCTGCCGAATAGCTTCCTTAGGCTCCCACGTAGCTTCCTCCGCTCCGTGATTACGCCATAAAACTTTGACCAACGGCACAGTCTTCTTTCTTATCACCTTAACATCCCGGTCTAAAATTTCCACTGGTTCTTCTTCAAAAGACAAGTCTGAATTTAATTCCACTTCCTCAACCGGTACTATAAGAGATGGATCCGTTCTATAGCGTCTCAGCATGGAAACATGGAAAACATTATGAATTTAACCCAACTCCAGAGGTAATTCAATTTGATAAGCCACTGGACCAACACGCTTCATCACACGATATGGCCCGATGTATCTAGGGCTCAACTTGTCCTTCTTTCGAAATCTAAAAATTTTCTTCCAAGGTGAGACCTTCAGAAAGACCTGGTCTCCCACAGCAAACTCGATATCCTTACGCTTTAGGTCTGCATATGACTTCTGTCTATCTGAGGCTTCCTTTAACCATGCTCGAATAACTTTTACCTTTTCCTCTGTTTCAGATATCATTTCAGGACCCAACATCTGCTGTTCGCCCAATTCAGTCCAATAAGTAGGAGTACGACACCTACGACCATACAATGCCTCATAGGGTGCCATCTAAATGCTAGACTGATAGCTATTGTTATCATAAATTCGCCAATGGTAGAAAATCCTCCCAACTACCCTCAAGTAGATCACACATCCCCTTAACATGTCTTCCAATATCTGAATTACTCTTTCTGACTGACCATCAGACTGAGGATGAAAAGCCATACTAAAATTCAACTTTGTCCCCAAGGCTTCATGCAGAGCTTTCCAAAATCGTGATGTAAATCTAAGATCCACATCGATATAATAGAACCTTTGGTACCCCATGAACCTCACGATTTCGGATACATACTGACTTTGCCAATTTTTGCAATGAATAATCCAGACGAACACGGAAGAAAATGAGTAGTCTTCGTCAAACGATCAACTACTACCCATATGAAATTTTTCTTAGTAGGTGTTAAAGGTAACCCACTAACAAAATCCATAGTTATCCGCTCCCATTTCCAAAGAGGAATCTTTACTGGGTTGTAACAATCGACGGTAATTGATGCTCTGCCTTCACTTGTCGACAAGTCAAACATTTTCCTACAAACTCGAAATCTCACGCTTCAACCACGCCACCAATATCGTTCACGGAGATCTCGATACATCTTACTTCCTCCGGTGCATAGCATAAGGGCTACTATCGCCTCCGTAGAATCATTTGTCTCAATTCGAGTCTTTAGGCATACAAACCCTTCCATGAAAGCACAACACTCATTCATATTTATACCAAAATCCTCAATTTCACCCTTTCAACTTTCTTTGAAATAAAAGTCCCAACTTTTTATCTAATGTCCGCTTTTCCTTGATTTGTTCCGACCACGAGGCTTCACCAAGTTACGCTAACAAACTACCATCCTCATACAAACTTAAATGAGCAAACATTACTCTTAAATTAGGTACCGCCTTACTACTTAACGCGTCAGCTACCACGTTAGCCTTTCCAGGATGATATTCGATTGAGAAATCATAGTCTTTTAATAATTCCACCCATCTTCTTTGTCTCAAATTCAACTCCTTTTGGGTAAGGAGGTACTTAAGACTCTTGTGATCCGTGTAGATGATAGATTTCTCACCATAGAGATAGTGCCTCCAAATCTTTAAAGCAAAGACCACTGCAGCTAACTCCAAATCATGAGTAGGGTAGTTTACTTCGTGCGGTCTCAATTGACGAGAAGCATAGGCCACCACCTTTCCATTTTGCATCAGCACATAATCCAAACCCGTGTGAGACGCATCACAATAAACAGTAAATTCTTTTCCAGCCTCCGGCTGAATCAAAACTGGTGCTTCTGTTAGAATCTTCTTCAATTTTTTGAAACTTTCTTGTTGTTTTTCAGTCCAAATATATGGAACTCCCTTCCGCAACAGTTTAGTTAGGGGTGCAACAATCAACGAAAACCCCTCAACAAAGCGTCTATAGTAACCAGCCAATCCTAAGAAACTCTGAATTTTAGCTACCGACTTTGGTGGTTTCCAATCTAGTACAGCCTCAATCTTTCGAGGATCTACACTTATTCCTTCGGCTGATACCACATGACCCAAGAAAGTCACTTCCTTTAGCCAAAATTCGCATTTATTGAATTTGGCATAAAGTTGTTTATCTCGAAATAGCTGTAATACAATACGCAAATGCATGTCATGATCCTCATCGTTTCTTGAATAAACCAAAATGTCATCTATGAATACCACCACAAACCGATCTAAATATGGTTGAAAGACTCGGTTCATCATGTCCATAAATACGGCTGGTGCATTGGTTAATCCAAACGGCATCACTACAAACTCATAATGTCCATAACGAGTTTGAAATGCCGTCTTAAAAACATCTGCTTCTTTCACCTTAAGCTGGTGATAACCCGATCTCAAATCAATTTTGGAGAAAACTGAAGCCCCCCTTAATTGATCAAACAAGTCATCAATTCTCGGTAGAGGATACCTATTCTTGATCGTCAATTTATTCAATTGTCTATAATCAATGCACATACGCATCTATCCATCCTTCTTCTTTACGAACAAAACTGGTGCTCCCCACAGAGACACACTCGGTCGAATAAATCCCCGATCCAACAATTCTTGAATTTGAGCTTTAAGCTCTGCCAACTCCTTCGGTGCCATTCTATAAGGAGCAATGGACACTGGAGCCGTTCCGGGCAAAAGCTCGATACCAAATTCTACTTCCCAATCTAGACGTATACCAGGAAGTTCTTCGGGAAATACATCTGGAAATTCCTTCACCGTTCTCACATCATCCACAGATAACTCTTTGGCGTCCAAAGCACAAATAAAGGCTAGAAATGCTCCATACCCTTTTCGCACCAACTTTTCTGCCTTCAACACCGATACCACGTTCGCCAAGTAGTTCCTTTATTCACCAATCATTATGACTTCCTTATCATCCGAGGTTCTTATTGACATCCATTTTTCAGCATAATCCAAATGCGCCCGATGTTTAACCAACCAATCCATGCCCACAATAAGATCGAACTCGCCAAAAGACAACTCCATCAAATTTGCCAAGAATACCTCCTCTTGGATTTCTAAGGGTACGTCTCTAAATAGATTATTTACAATTATCGACTGTCCTAATGGACTAATTACTGTCATCTCACTATCGATAATTTTAAATTCTAGATTCAGGTTTCCAGATATGGCGCTAGCAACATACGAATGGGTAAAACCAATATCTATTAAAGCAGTAATAGGTACATCGAAGATGAAGAATGTACCAGTTATTACATCAGGTGCATTGCCATCCTCATGCATCTAAGCTGCATAGACCGATCTGGCCGTCTTGCATCCGTGTTTCCTCTAGGACCATTGCCTCGACCGGTGCACCACCGACCACGTCCACCCCATTACCACCACGACCTAGTCCACGACCCTTCGGTGGTCTTTGAGTACCTCTGGCCGGTGTGCATCGATACGAACTTCCGAGTCGTATCCATACGTCGAGGTAATTTTTATCTTGGTGATCCATTGAACCGCATATGTAACAAGTGCCCGTTTTCCTCCAAAGACTCTCCGAATGCCTTTTCCATATTCAGCACAATCTCGACCTCGATTATTAGTTCTGGTGCTCTACCTTGAGTGATTCATCATTCCGAGGCCTCTTCAAATCTCTTTGAAGAACCCAACTAACGTGTCTCTCTCTTGTTTCTAAATCTTTCCCGATTCGACGTTCGAGTTCTTAGCCTCTTGGCTATCTTGGCCTTCTCCACAAGCGTGGAAAAAGTTCTAACTTGTTTTGGGGCAATCGAACCTCAACTCATCATTTAGCCCATCCTCGAATCACATACATCGTTCATGGTGCTGCTGACACTATTGTCCAAGCATAGCGACTCAAGCGTAAAACTTCGACTTCATACGCCTTTGTCTTACTCCCTTGGACAAGATTCAGAAATTCCTTCTTTCAAGCGTCTACATAACTCGTTCCAACATATTTCCCTTGGAAGGCAGCTTTAAAGAATTCCCAAGTAATTAGTGTAGCTTCGATGCCTTTTCGAACTGTAAGCCACCATTGATATGCCTCGTCTCTTAGCAAGGACACAGCTCCTTTCAGTTTTTGCTCGACAGTGCATTCCATATCATCCATAATCCGCTCCACAGCTTCGAGCCAATATTCAGCCACATTCGGAGTTACACCGAAAACTCCTCTAAAAACTTCTGCATTATTTGACTTGAGTCGTTCCGAAATTGACCCACGAGTTGTTGGCCCAATTCTAGTTCCAACGACCCTTTCTAGGACTCGCAGCATCGCTTTTGTCAAAGCATTATCTTCTTCCATATGATCGCGTGATCCCATCTCACTCTCAAATGACGCAGGTGCATCTATTTCTGGCATATGATTTGGCACTTCAGTTGCAGTACCTCCTCCTCTACCATGGCCACGTCTACCGCGTCCACGATCACGTCCTCTAGTGCTCATGATGACTAATTCGATTTAATTTGATTACAAGTGTTTTATGAATCAGAAAATTGTTTCATTGTTTATTAACGGTGTTTTATGAGATTTGAGAGATAAAGTTATTTTTCGCAACACATCCTATAGTCTCAATCTCTACGATTTTTTTTAACATCTAAAACTAGAAGTTCTAGAGTGTTCCTATGATCATCATAATAATCATTAAGTAATAAATACTTACTTGACTTGTTCTTGGGATGCTTGTGGTGCCATCTTGATCTTTTAGAACATAATTGAAATAATTTTATCTGAAATTATTTATTGAACTCCAACCAGTACCGAGTTTTTGAAAGCGGCTCGATACCATTAAATGTAACACCCCAAACCCGAACTTTGCATTAAGATGAGATTTGGTTTGTTACATAGATCGAACTATCTTAATAATTTAGATGAGTCGGTATTTCAAAACCCTTTGAAATTTGAGTTTTAATAAAAAAAACAAGAGAAATGATTTTAAGTTTGATGTATTTGAGAAACATAAGTTGAAAATCTCGTCATTTAATTTTAATTATCAAAACTCTAATGTAATTTTATAAGAGTTCAAAGTATTTGTAAATAAGAATAGTTAAAGAATCTCGTATGTTTGAAAACCCAAAATATTTTAATAAAATATTATATGATAAACATAAGCCCATATTAAAATATCCAAAACATAATTGAAATCCATCCACACATAAAAACCATAAAATAATAATAATAGAGGCCTTATTACATTATACCCAAAATAGTAAAATAAGGAAAGTACTTATTAAAAGTTCAAAGTTTATTAAACCCATGTTTGCAGTATGACCTCCACGAAGTCATCCTAGGCCCAAGTCCACATCAATTTTAATTACCTGAGAGGAAAAATTTGAGGGTGTGAGTTACTCAGAACTCAGTGTATTACTTACTTACTTAATCCACTGGGCCAGATCATCAATTCATGATTTTGGGCTTGAGCCCAATATCAAGATTTCTGATATAAATAATGGAATGCATGCGAAATGAAATTTCCCACCCAAACCTAATTTTCATCGCTACACACCACCCGTACCAACCATCAAACTGTGGGGATCAAGTCAACCCACCCCGCCATCACACCAATCGTAGGCATTAAGCCATTTTATATTTGTGGCGAGCCACCGAACTAGATTGTGACAGAGTCACCGAACTAGAGGCATTGAGCCATTGAAATATTTGTGGCATAGCCATCGAACTAGAGGCAATCATTGTTTAATTATTTTGTGGCAAAACCACCGAACTAGATTTTGGCAACAGGCCTTTCTTCTCTTCATCGTTAATCCTAACCCATGCAACATGTATGCAAAAAATCTTATGTACATATGATGATTTTATCAAAAGGCCCAAGTCAATATTTGGGTTTTATTAAGGCCCATAATACAATATATCATTTGTTCCATATAACTATTTAGCATCTTTGGCCCATTTAGCGATCTAGCAAAATTTACGCCCATTTAGCGATCTAGCATAGATTTTGGCCCATTTAACAATTTAATGTAGATTTTGGATTAACAATTTAATGTAGATTATGGCCCATTTACGATCTAATGTAGATTTGACCCATTTATCGATCTAGTAGAGATATTGGCCCATTTATCGATCTAATGAGATTTGACCCATTTATTATTTATCGTGATTTGGTCCATTTAACTATCTATCCAAGATTTGACCCATTTTACTAACTAGCATATTTTTCTACCAATTTACTAACTAGCAAACTTATCGGCCTATTTTACGATCTAACACATCTTTGGCCCATTTACATGAGATATTTAGTATTCATTTTACTACCTACACATCGAGGGCATTTTGAAATTTTCACATTTTAACAATTTTATGAAATTTCACCAAAATACCAATTATTTCAGATTATACCGATTTTGTCGTTTTACGATTTTACTCAATACCACGAATGACATCCAACCCGAGAAAAGTGTGAAGTTACACACCTTGATATCGTGAGTACTAAACCTTCCGCTCGTCGACACCTAAATGTAATACGAACCACTAGAATACTATCATTTATCAAAATACACTATTGGTATTCGATCTAAATCCTTACCCCTTTGATTTTGAACCACTTCTATTTTTGGTTTCTCCTCGTTTATTGATTCGTTGCCCGCTGAGAATCCACGAACGTACAAGGGCTTGGGAGTATGAACTACTTCAAATAATTGATTCTCCTCGGTTGATGGTCCGCAACCCGGTGGAAAATCCCAGATTCTCAAAATAGCCCTTCATTTATAAATAAGGGGATTTGCGGAACCGCCCCTCTTTCGAAGGCTATGGACTGCCCTTTTTTACCCTATCTTGAAAGTTTTTAAAGATGTACGATCATTAGTCCGACTATAAATATTGATATATGACTAACATTTATAAGATTTTAGATTTGGCTTACCACGGTTTGTCTTCGTTCCACGAGAATTGATCGAGTGATTGTGTCCCTAAAACGAAATCGATTAATAACTAACTATACTAAATGAATAAGAATCCTTAAAAGAAAAACTCCTTACCTTGATTCTTGAAATCGATTGTAGTAAGAGAAAATGAAGAAATTTTGTCACAAGAGCAAAATGCATTCGGCCATGGATGAAATAAAATTGAGGAAAATTGTAATGAAGAAAAAAAAATGAAGAAAAGGGAAATAGAATGGTATGGTTTGGTTTCAAAAGAGAAAGAGAGAAAGAAAGAAAAAGAAAGGAGAAAGAAAAGAGAAGAAAAAGAATTTGGGTTTTTGGAAGGATGGTATAATCGATTTTGTGAAGAAGAAAGAAAAAGAATGGTCTTTTTGGTGTGTTGATGGTTTCGGCACTAGGGGGAATAGATGGCAAAGAATTGATCAAATGATCAAAAAGAAAGAATGATACAAGAAAATTGCTATAGCTTTCTCAAGGGGTTTGGTAAAATTCGGCTAGAGAGCAAGATAGATGAAAAGAAAATAAACACTTTGCTTAAGCCAAAATGACCAAAATGAAAAGGTTTTCCTATCATCCTAGCTTACCATCCTCTCAACCAAAACCACCCCCCTTAGCCTCAATGCCGTCCAAATACAATGGTCAAATGGCCATTAGGAAGTTTCCAAAACACCTTCCTACACTTAAGCCTTTTTCCCCTCCTTTTTCCTTGAGTTGATGAAACACAATCCCCCATTTCAAGCCCTTATCCTTAGCTTTCCAAATACTTAGTGTTCTTACCAAAAATAAAACATTCCAACTCATCCTAGCCTTATCTCTTTGCCGACACATGCTCAAGCTAAAGCAAAAAATAAAAATTCCTAGTTGCATGCTAGGTGATTCGAACTCCTTCCCTTATGGTAATACATATGGCGCCAACTCCACTTTACTACTAGCTCAACTTATGCCATCTTTTAGTACTTAATTAATTTAAGTCTTAAGGTCATTTAATTTCTTTACTCTAAAGTACACTTAAATAATAATATTTATTCTAACTCCAAGTAACCCGAACCAACATTTAGCAACATAATGATACTCAATTATTTAGGATGTTACATGTTAAGTTAAAATACATATTCGGTTTGGACTAAAATTTTAATGTGGTTGGTAGTTATAAAAATTTATAAGTTGATTGTATTTGGGTAATGGTGAGTCGTCTATCAAGGCTTGTTAAAAATGTTTTTATACATATTGAATTTAGTTATGCGTTATAAAAATGAAATGGGATTTTTTTGCTGTTATGCGAAAATTACCCTATGATATATAAATTTATATATGTTTTTAAATTATATAGAACCATGAATAATTGTATGGGGGTCATGAGAAGCTAAGTAAATTTTTGATAAAAATGTTCATGAGTTTAGATTATGGTGCGTGTAATGAATTACGATATGGATATAGGTATTCGGCCTTATGTATATGCTTAGATGTATAGTACCATTTATAATGAAATAAATGTTGAATGCTTGTATATGTATCAATTCAGCTAGTAATTAGAATTAATCATATGAAGTGTATATTGTTCATAAAAGAATTGAAATGAGTTGAAATATGCAAGCTTAATCTGGTTATGTGAAATGATATGTATTTAGCACGGGTTAGTATAATTGAATGCTCTAACTTGATATTAAGTTCAGTGAAGTCTGTAACCCTAATCTGATGATGGATATGGGTTAGGGATGTCATAGTATGAACTCTTAGTGTCGGCCACGACCGCAACACATGGCCGTGGCACGGTGATTGGGTCCGTGACTTTTAAAAATTGATTCGTTTTGACTCGTACCATCCCTGCCATGTCAGTACGGTGATTAGGAGTACCCACACAGTCATGGCCACGGCCGTGTGCTAGGCCGTGTGATCTGGGAATCTGCACTTTTGATTCATTAAAATTCTGGAGAAAGAGAAAAATAAAAATAGAAAAGAAAGAACCAAAAATAGAAATAGAGATAATGTTAGTGCTCGGATTGCCTCCCGAGAAGCGCTTGTTTAAAGTCTTAAGCTAAACTTTCCCTTCGTTTGTATAATCATGGTGGTTTAAAGGTTTGAACATCTTCTCTCATGCTATTAGCTTTATTTTCATGATAAATTTTAAGTCGGGATGCATTTACCTTAAGAGTACCGAATATGGGATTACTCACCCCGACTGTTCCATATGGGCAGATATTTAGTACCTTGAGTGGGATGTCTGCGTTTGAATTCGGGTTTGGTGTGGTGATGTGAGGATCTTCTTTATCTAACCGTACCTGATCTCCTATTTTGAAGTGATTCGATGTCCCTACGAGTTCTTCTGGGGGCTCTTTCGGTTTTACTTCGTGTGGTTCTGGTTCTTCTTTAAAGTGGGTCTTCCACTCATTTAGTTTGTAGAACTCAAGGCTTTGTTCCTCATATATTTCTTCTTTGTTGGGATGAGGTTTATGATCCGGTTTAAGTTTGTAGCTTTGTGCTTATTCTGTGGTGAAATTTGAATAGAATTGTTATCAACTAAATTTACTTTCTCACCTTCATCATTTGATGTCATGGCTAAGTCAAGAGCTTGTAATCTAATCGATTCATCACCTACACTAAGTATAAGTTCTCCTACACCAACATCAATTTTAGTTTTGGCAGTTGCTAAAAAGGGTCTTCCTAAAATTAAAGGGATGGAATTGTCCTCATCCATGTCAAGACAACAAAATCTATTGGGAAAACGAATTTATCAATTTTTACAAAAACATCTTCGATAATACCTCTAGGAATTTTAACAGTTTTATCAGCCAATTGTATAGTCATCCTAGTTTGTTTGGGTTTCCCTAGACCTATCTGTTTAAACATTTTATAAGGCATGGCATTTAAGCTTGTCCCTAAATTAGCTAATGCATTATCAATGGTTAGTCTACCAAT
The DNA here is from genome assembly GCA_025506655.1 of Gossypium rotundifolium. Lineage (NCBI taxonomy): Eukaryota > Viridiplantae > Streptophyta > Magnoliopsida > Malvales > Malvaceae > Gossypium > Gossypium rotundifolium. The sequence goes on from CP106733.1 coordinate 136,409,414, forward strand.
TAAACATGGAATTGTAAAACTACCTGGATCTTTTAGTTTTCGTGGTAGTTTATTTTGCAACATTGCTAAGCATACTGCGTTCAGTTCCACATGTGGTTCCTCGTCTAACTTATGCTTGTTCGTCAAGAGTTATTTTAAAAATTTTCTTGAATCCGGTATCTGTGACAGAGCTTCAAGAAGTGGTAAGTTAATATGTATTTTTTTAAAAAGTTTAAGAAACTTACTGAACTTTTCCTCTGTATCGTCTCTCTTCAATGCTTCGGGATAAGGTATGAGAGGTTGGTACTCTTTGATTATCGGTTTTGGCCTTTCTTAGGTTATCTCATTTTACCTTTCTCTACCTCACTTTCTTGTATTGAATTGGGTTCATCTAACCTTACATTTTCCTGAGCTGTTATGGCTTGGATTTGCTTCTTTGGGTTAATCTCTGTGTTGCTTGGTAGACGCTTTTGCGGTCGTTCGGACATTAACTTTGCAAGTTGTCCAACTGACTTTGTAAATTTCCCGACTGACTTAGTAAGTTCCCCAACTTGGTTCTTGATCCCTTCCATCGATGTTCGTTATTTTTTAAGTGTTGCCTCAGTGTCTTGAAGATGGTTTTTTGTGGCTGCCATGAATTTTGTCAACATCTCTTCAAGGTTGGGCTTCTTTTCTTGTGGATAGAGTTGATTTTGGAAATTCAATGGAGGTTGTTGTCTTTGATTTCCTTAATTTCCTTGACCTCCCCACGAAAAATTTGGGTGGTTTCTCCAACCTGGATTATAGGTATTACTATAAGAATTATTATTAGATCTAAAATTATTACCTATATAGTTCATCTGTTCGCTTTCTGTGCTTGGTTGGTAGGGTGGGTCCTCAGGATTTGCCATAGTTCCACTTACGTTGCATTGCATTACTGGATGTATGTAACATCCTGAAATTGGGCCTAGGAGAATTGAGCCCAATGGGCCTTAGGCGTAGTAGCGTTTAAATTTTTTTTTAAAGAATAGGAGATCGGCTTAAGTGTAAGTTGGACCTTTTAGATAAGTGATTTTGGAAGGTTAGGGGGCTTCTATGAAGTCCCGGGATCAAATATTAGCTTTGGAAAAATTTTGGTTTTAGGTGGAAAAAACCCTAGAGGTTGGCGAGTAGGCCTTAAGAATAAAATGTGGAGGAAAATGACACAAGTAGAGTGTGTGGTGTAGTGGCAAAGTGACGCCACTTAAGGACAAGGGAATGACACCACAAGGAAGGAAGGAGGTCCAATGTTCTAGTTGTAGCGTTTGCATTCCTTTTAGATTATTTTTATTAAATGAATTTAGACCTTGGCCATAGGGTTATATTTAGTTGCGCATGGTTTAAGACACAAGGAGCTAGTTGGTAAAGTGGCTAGTGGCGTGGATTATGCTACAGGAGAGTCTGGGTTCGAATTTCATGAGAAGCAAGGGAGTATTTATTTTGTGGATTGGATGGTAAGAGTTTCAGTTGAATTTAAACTCTACTGACGGAGGGATCCCACATCAGAAAGATACAAAGAAGGAAGGTGAAGAGCTAGCTATATAAAGAGCATTCCAGGAGGAGAGTTAAGATACCTTGGTGGGCGTTTGGGCACAAGAGTGGTCGCAGCGCGGTTTAACACCAGACTCCTATCAGGTGTGTAACTCTCTCTACTCTAGTTGTAGAGCGACAAATGCCGAAGTGCCGGTCACAGTAATAGTAGCCACACGAGCGTGTGAGCGCACGTGTGGGGCTTCGACGCGATAGTTGAGGCCATTAGTAGTATTCTTGTGGGTTGGGTCTGCTTGGGCCGCGATGGGCAGAAGTGGGCCTAATGGGCCTGTAGGCCCAATTGGAATAAATTGTATGATGATATAGTATATAGTGAACTAGACTAGGTGGGGCCTATATACGTGGCTAGATTTGTGTTAGGTGGGCCACATGTGCGTATGGGCCTGAATGGGCTGAAATCGGGTTTTAGGCCCAATAGTCTGGTGACGACCAGAAATGGTAGTCGAGTCGCTCAGGGTAACATTAGACCTTCGGGAGGGCCATTGTAGGTGCAAAATTACGAAAATACCCTTGGTGGGTAAATTAAAAAAATACCCTTGGTGGGTAAATTACGAAAATACCCTTAGTGGGTAAATTACGAAAATACCCTTGGTAGGTAAAATTACTGTTATACCCTTAGAGGTTGGTTAGATTGATTATGTTGTATATTATTATTCTGATTATGATGGTAATTCGTTTCATACGTTATTTGATATATGATTTGCATGCATGTCATACTGCATACACGAATTATTATGTCATATTGCATGGGTATGATGAGAGGAGGGGGAAGATTGATATCTGTGACTTTGGGTCATCAGTGGTTTGGCACCACCAGTGGTTTGGTACCACAATTAATATTCGTGACTTTGGGTCACCAGAGGTTTGGCACCTCATAGCGACTCGTCCCAGTGGCTTAGCACCACAGTGGGTTGGCCCCACATTTGATAAAACGAGATTGTCGCCAGTGATTTGGTATCACAACGTGGGTTTGCCCCACATATGGATTATTCGTGACTTTGGGTCACCAGTGGTTTGGCACCACCAGTGGGTTGGTACCACATTATATTGATATCAGTGACTTTGGGTCACCAGTGGTTTGGTACCACCAGTGGTTTGGTACCACACGGCATAGAATCGGGAGTTTCGGATGGTTAGGTTTTGGGTTGCATGACATGCATATTTTCATATGAAATTGTGTAAGGGTTTAACACCCCGTTGGATGGGGATTTACACACTGAGTCTCGATGACTCACCCCTTAGTTAAATTTTGCAAGTAATCATTAGATCGCGAATTTGGGAGCTGAGGTGGACTCGTGGAGGCCATACATATGTTTACTCGTAAATTCATTTCTTTTATTTGAACTTATTTTTATTTGAGTTTTTGTTATGTAATAAGGCCTTGGGTATTTTACTTGGTTTCAGCTTTCAATTTGGTTACTACTTATTATTAAATGATCAATATGGGATTTTCCTAAAATGATAATAAACCGTTTCTTATTCAAAATTACTTAAACTCGATTTTTCACAACAACTATAAAGAATACGAGTTTTTTTAACGAACGTACAGTTTTTAGACATTCCTTTCATGTGACATGCCAGATCCGGTCGTAACGTTTAGGCTGGGTTTGGGGTGTTACAATGTACCTGCAAAGAACACAAACTATCAAGCTTTTTATTCATTATCTCTACCTGTGTTGATAGCATGGTTACTGCGTCGAGGTTGAAAACTTCACTAATTTTGTTGGTTTTGTCCATGTAACTTGCCACTGATAGTTGTTAAGCGACATCTCTTTAATGAATTCGTAGGCTACTTCAAGAGTTTTGTTATTCAGAGTTCCACTGGCAGCTGAATCTATTAGTTGTCTCGTTGAGCGATTTACACCATTGTAAAAAGTTTGGACTTGTAGCCACAAAGGTAATCTGTGGTGTGGACATCTTCTCAAGAGATCCTTGTATCTCTCCCATGCATCGTATAATGTCTCTAAATCCATCTACACAAAAAAAGAAATATCATTCCGTAATTTGGCCGTTTTGGCTGGTGGGAAATATTTTAATAAAAATTTCTCTGTCATTTGATCCCATGTGGTTAATGACCCTCGTGGTAACGAGTTTAACCATTGTTTAGCTTTATTCCTTAAAGAAAAGGGAAATAAATGAAGTCGTATGGCATCGTCAGAAACGCCATTTATTTTGAAGGTACCACAAAACTCTAAAAAATTAGCTATATGAGTATTTAGGTCTTCGTCCTGCAAACCATCAAATTGAACAAATTGTTGAATCATTTGTATAGTGTTAGGCTTTAATTCAAAATTATTAGCAGGTATAGCAGGCCTAACAATACTAGATTCTGCTCCTGTTAAATTAGGTTTAGCATAATCATACATAGTACGCAGAGCATCTGCCACATCTTGTGGTGGATTATTTTCATCCATCCCTTCAGTAGGATTGGATTCACCTTCTTGGTAATTTAAGGCTCGCCTAATTTCTCTGCGATTCTTATGAGCGGTAGCTTCAATATCACTATCGTAAATTAGAGGTCCTGTTGGGTTCCTTCTAGTCATAAACTAGAGGTACCTACTCGAAAAAGAAAGAAATAAAATTATCAAAAACAATAAAATAAAATAAATTGTGAAAAATAATGGCTAAAGTAATAAAAATAGAGTTTTCTTAATATTTTAATTCCCCGGCAACGGCGCCAAAAACTCGATCATCTAGAATTGTTGAGTTTTAAAATTTATAATAGAGAATGATCGAACCTGGAAACTAACTCTGACAATGACTTAAAGCAAGTGCACCTATCGAACAGTAGTATAGTTTAGGCAAGACCAAATTATAGAACCCAAGGGAATTAAAAGTACCAATACTCACTTTCTTTCTATTACTTAGCCTAAATATGAAGTGATTGATTGATTAAACTAAAAACTAACTAATTACTAAACTAAGACGCAAATACAAAAAGAAAAAATTGAAGAAATAACTTTTAGAAAAACTCAGTTGATTACGATGATACCCTAGAAGGAATCCACCTAGCCTTCACTTGTTATCTAACATTGAACCATATGATTTATTCACTTAGCTTGATCCGTAAGACTCCCTAATTTATATTAAACCCTCTCTCGAGGCGAATAACATCTAACCCTAGGTTGATTAATTGAAATCTCTTTCTAATTAAAACCCCAAGAATCGCATTAACTCGATCATGGACTCCCATATTAGGTTTCACCCTAATCCGGCAAAATCTCGTCACCCTATCTCTAGGCGCGCGATCAACTCCGCTTAATTATGCTAGATCTACTCTTAAGCAAGGACTTTTGCTCCACCACCTAAGCACATTCAACTTGAATCAATATCCCAGAAGTATTAACACAAGAATTAAGCATACTTAATTAAGAACAAACTAAGTATTTATCATATAGTTCAGAAAATAATAACAAGATTCATTTAGGTTTCATCCCCTTCAAGTATATGAAGGTTTTAGTTCATAATGATAAAATAAAACATCTCAAGAGAAAAGATAAAAAAAAACATAAGAAATCCTTAAAACCCCCTGAAGGAATTGAGGGAGAGATCCGCCGTCTTGATTAGAATTCCGGCTTCTTGAGATGGATCAACTGGTTATCTTTGAGTGATTCCCACAAATCTGGCCTTCTGCCTCGGCTTCTTGGCCTAGCTGACTGCCTAACTGACCGCTCCTTTCAGGTTACACACAGGGTCTTTATATAGGTTCTTGGAATGCGTTTCTTTCTCCCTAAGTATCCTTTTTTGAGTGAAATTCCTCTTTTCCATGATAGGGCCACAGCCATGGCACACGCCCGTGTAAATCGACTTCATGCCGTGTTTCGATTCTGTTGATTGAGGCACAACCATGTAAATTGAAATCCAGGCCGTGTCAATTTTCACTTTGGCTGAAATTGGACCGTTTTAAGCCTATTTCTCGTTCTTTTCATCCCTAGGTGCTTTCCTGAGTATAAAACATGAAAAGAAAAGATTAAGAGCACCTTTTTACATAAATCAAAGAGTAAATTATCCAAAAGTATGCTAAATGAGGGATTAAAATATGTTACTTTTACTATTTATCAGTAATCACATAAGTATCAAATAGAGTAAAAATATCAGTTATGACGTCTGGAGATGACGCTTCTTCACGAGCGAGAATAGCATAGGCCTGCAGTGTTCTCACCTCGGATCTCACAACTGTATCGGTTGTTCCTATATGACTTCCACTTACATTTCCAGTGTTTCTAGGTGGTTTACCCCTAGCTGTCGTATTACTTGGTCTCGCATTCTGAACATTGTCTTTCTCGGCTAACTCTGGGCAATCCCAATTGAAGTGATCTTGTGATCCACATTTATAGGAAACTCTATTATTATACTTGCCCCAGCATTTTCCAATATGTCGTCTTCCACACTGTCTACACTCAAGCTTGTTACTTTTGACACTTCCAATACTTGATTCAATCTAAATTTGAGTTCTTGGACCAACACTTTGTTTCACACGATCTCTACTCGAATGTCCAAATGAAACATTTGAATGATTGATTGCATCTCTGAATCTCTTGGACGAAGGTTGATATGACTTACTCATTGATCTTTTTCTTTCATCTCTAACCTCAGAATCTGCTTTCTTCTTTTCTTTTCTAAGTTCTTCGGCTTTGCAGGCTCTTTCAACTAACACCACAAATTCATTCAAATCAAATATTCCAACCAACAATTTAATGTCTTCATTCAGCCCTTAAATGAAACATTTACACATAGTAGCTTAGGTCAAAACACATTCTCGTGCATATTGGCTCAATCTCACAAACTCCCGTTCATACTCAGTAATGAACATACAGCCCTATTTCAGCTCAAGGAATTCTTTACGTTTCTGATCTATGATTCGTTGGCTGATATATGTCTTCTGGAATTCAACTTGAAAGAAATCCCATGTGATTCTCTCACTCGGAACAACAGATATCAACGTTTTCCACCAATTATATGCCGTATCCCTCAACAATGAAATAGCACATTTTAAGCATTCATTAGGAATCAATAACATCTCATCAAACACTCGAATTGTATTCTTGAGCTAAAAATTAGCTCGCTCGGCATCATCATCAACTGTGCCCCTAAACTCTTCGGCCCCATAATTTCAGATTTTATCCACAAGAGGCTTACTCAATCTAATCGGATCTGAAACTTGTGACACAACAGGCACTTGTAGGGGTGGAGGCTATTGAGCAGCCAGATTCATTTGAACGAACTCTGAAAACCACTCACTCATCATTTAGAAGAAGGCTTGCTTAGCCTCACCCTCGTGGCTACTAGTTATTGGCCTAGATTCAGCCGACGCTATCCCTTGAGTGGGAGCAGGCTCATTGCTTTCTACATCTTCAGCAACTGCTCGATCGGGATCCATTACTATATGAAAAAACATTTTTAACTGTCAGGATTCATCACAATATCGCAATTATATATATGGCATGTATAGCTAGACTCACACGTGTTATGTTAGTCCTAGAATCGACTAAATCGTAGCTCTGATACTAATAAAATGAAACACCCCTGACCCGTAACCGTTACCGAAATAGGGTTAAGAGGTATTACCGATCATTTCAAAACATTTCAATTTATTTTACATATAAACATAGCAATTCACATTCATATAGTCCCTTAAATAGGTCAACGAGGCCTTAATCATTCATTAGAAAGGGGTCGGGACTAAACCAAACACATATGAAAATTTCTGAAAACTAAACAATTTTCAAAGCTACAGAGGTCACACGCCAGTGTGGATAGGCCGTGTGCCTCACACGGCCTCGACACGCCCATGTGTCCAAGCCGTGGCAAAATAGGGCATACATACTGACTTGTCCATAAGGCCTGGGACACACCCGTGTGCCTCACCTATGGTCAACACTGAGTTGCACCACATGGCCAGTCACATGCCTGTGTGTCTAGCCTGTGTGCGAGCCTAACTTGTTTTGATTTGCAAACTTGAATGACACGGTCGAGCCGTATGCCCATGTGCTCAATCGTGTGGGCAATTATAGGCCATTTGCAAGGCCAAATTTTCCATCCCCACTTAGGATCATCTATAAGAATCAAACTAATACAATTTATACCTCAAATGGCAACCAAAACATACCAATATATGCACTAATTAATCATCAACCACACCATTTATTTCCATACTCAATTTCAACTCAAATAAGTCCATCTAAAATACCATTTTCACATCCCAAATCATATAGGTCAAGCATTATATAATCCATACCACAAGTTCACATTTAAACCACAATTCGCATCAACCAATTTAAGCATGAAACATACCATATTCATCATTCACACAACCCAAACGTATATATACCACCATCAATTCAACTTTCAAGCCATATCTCATGGCAAGACTTATACATTTCAATACATACTAAAATCACTAGCCTATACATGCCATGTACCAATTATATACAACTTTCAAAAAGTACCAAAATAGATAGCCGATAGTGTGATTGAGTCCTCAGATTTGAGCTAGTTTTAAAGACACTGTAAAACAGAGAAACACTTCACACAATAAGTTTTAAAGTAAGTTCGTCATATAGTACATTTAACTTAATAATTCAATTACAATACATAAATTAAACCATCACTTAGATCAATTCACAAATATACACCATATTATCCATATATCCATTTACAAAATCATCAATCACTTAGGTTCCGTACATACCATTTCCAACACTTAGTTATGAACCTTCTTGCTACTCAATGCTCGACACCACATTTCAATCAATCTTCAGTAATCACTCGATTTACTCGCAGGCTTAGTGCCAATTTCTTAGCCGAAGCTTAAATATAATCGCACACTTAGTGTCTTTACTTTAAACCGAATCTAACTCAGTATCGCACACACAGTGCCAATCAATATAGCCAAGGCTTCCTTTATTTTGCACACATAGTGCTATTCACCTTGTCTCAATTCTAATTACGCACATTTAGTGCCACATTTCTCAATTCCACATATAGCATTTCTAATTCAATAACCACATATTCATTCATTTCCTAACACATAGATATGAATTTAAAAATTCGTATTATACCCGAACTTACTTCGGACGTCGAAGTAACAAAATGAGTCGATTAATCGAGCACTTTATCTTTGCCTCGATCTCGATCTAGTTCCCTCTTTTCTTGATCTATACATATTCAAATATAGCTCATTCAACCACCAATTCATTCAATTTCAAGGGTATTTTACAAAATACCCCTCATATTTTCACATTTTGACACTTTAGTCCCTATTTCATAAAATCATCAAATTCACATAATTTCACTTCACACATGCCTAGCTAATTTTTTTTATACTCATAAAAACTCACATATTTCATTTATTTCACATTTTAGTCATCCAATTTCTCACTTTCACAATTTAGCCCAAATTACTCAATTTCACCAAAAATCCAAACACAAACTATTTAACCCAACATTAAGCTTTCATATTCCACCAACTAACAACACAAAGTTCACATATTCATCAATGGCACTTCTCAAAATCATCATAAAATTTTAAAATTAAGATATAGGCTTGATAATACACTAAACAATGATCACAAAAATGTAGAAATCATCAAAAACTGAGTTAAATACATATACCAATTGAAGCTCTAATAATCGAACCCTATATGACCATGGTTGTCTTCTTTCTTCTTCAAAATTCTGCAAAAAAAAAAAAAAAAAAAGATGAACACCACTAACCTTTGTTTTATTCTATTTTTATTAACATTAATACTTAATTTACCATTTTTACCCATGGCTATTTAACTTAAAATCTATTTAATGGTTGTCCATAAAATTCCATTAACCATATCAATGGTCCATTTGCTTAATAAGGACCTCTTCTTTTTAAAGACACATTAATTCAGCTATTATTCAAATAGAAGGACAATTTTGCATTTTCTACGATTAAGTCCTTTTTGTAAATTAAGCACACAATTGATAAAATTTTCACCGAATTTTCACACATGCTCAATCACATACTGTAAACACAAAAAATAATATTAAAATATTTTTTTGACCTCAAATTTGTGATCTTGAAACCACTATTCTGACTAAGGTCTAAACTAGGCTGTTACAGATATGATTCTTCTTATGATTTGTATAGTTATGCATGTCTGGAGAAAAGCAACAACTAAGGATAGGAAGGTAGCCACTCGACATATGACCTGTAAAACTCGTATTCCTCGTATTCTTATGAGAATGGGGGTGCGTATTGGGAAGAGCCTAATGAAGATCACTACCAAAACACTTAGAGTAGCTTATTTGAGGATGGCATGTCTGAGTGCGAAGAAAATTTAAAAACCATACAGAATCAATTGGACCTCATGTTAGAAGCCGTCAAACACCACGTTAAGGAGAATGATCCGATGGATGAGTGTATCGAGCCAAACATTATTGAAGTTGAGGAGGAGGCCTCTTCAATAGTTGTTGAACCATATGACTTGAAGGTCGATTTTGACAAGATATAGAGATTAGAGAATTGAGTGAATTATTGGGCGTTATTGAAGAAATCTCTGACTCTTGATCATGTCAAACAGTCGAGTTTTAATATTTATAAAGAATGATCAAACCTGTAGACTGACTGTGACAACAATAGAGGCAAGTGCACCTATCGAACAGTAGTATAGCTCAGGCAAGAATATCTTATCGAACCTAAGGGAACCTAAAAGTACTACTACTCACTTTCTTTCTATTATTTAACCTAAAATATGGAGTGATTAGATTATTAAACTAATGAAATACTTAAACTAAATGCAAAGACAAAAGAATGAACTGGAGAAAGACTTTAAGAAAACTCAGTTGATAAAGACGATACCCTCAGGAAGAATCCACCTATGATTTCACTTATTATTTATTCCCCAAACCATATGATTTCTTTACTTAGCTTGATCCGTGAGACTCTCTAACCTATATCAAACCATCTCTCGAGGAGAATAATGTCTAACCTTAGGTTAATTAGTGGAACTCTCGTTCTCTTATAATAACCCTTTAAGGAAGTAGTAAATCGATTAATGGATTCCCATATTAGGTTTCACCCTAATTCGGCAAAATCTCGTAACCCTATCTCTAGGCGTCCGATCAACTCCGCTCAATTACGCTAGATCTACTCTTAGGCGGGGTCTATTCCTCCTCCACCTAAGCACATTAGATTGAATTAAGCAACATAATTAAGAACAAACCAAGTACTTATCATATAATTTAGAAATCAAATAACAAAATCCATCATAGGTTTCATCCCTTCAAGTATTCTGAGGGGTTTAGTTCATAACTAAATACGAAAACATCTCAAGAGTAAAGAATAAACAAAACATAAGAACTCCCTAAAACCCCCTGAAGGAATTGAAGGAGAGACCCTCCGTCTTGAATAGAGTTCTGACTTTTTGTGATGGATCAACTGGCTATCTTCAAGTGACTCCCTAAAAGATGAATGCTTTGGCAAAAAGCCTCTGCCAAAAAGCTCTCCTTTAATGTCTGCCTTGGGTTGTTTATATAGGCTTTGGGATGCTATACTTGGCTCCTAAGTATCTCCTTCAAGTAGAATTACTATTAGGGTGTTTGAGTAGAATTAGTAGTATATTTCTTTGGCCTCAAGGATCCAATTTTGAGTGAAATTGCTCATTCCCGTGATAGGGGCACGCCCATGGCACACGCCCGTGTAATTTCAGGGTTGGGCTGTGCCTTGATTATGTCATTTTGGGCACGGCCATGTAGATCACCAGGCATGCCCGTGTGTGGTAATGAGATGATGCACGGCCGTGCAACTCATGAGTTGGGCCGTGCTCTAGGTAATTGTTGAGACACGGTCGTGCAGGCTTTGGGCCAGGCCGTGTTGGTTTCTTGCTAAGGCCCAATTACTCTGTTTTAAGCCCGTTTTGTGTTCTTTTTATCCTCGGGTGCTTTCCTGAGTATAAACATGAAAAGAAAGGATTAAAAGAACCTTTTTACATAAATCAAGGGCTAAATCATCCAAAAGCATACCAAATGGGTTAAAATATGTTACTTTCACGGTTTATCAAATACCCCCACACTCAAGCTTTTGCTTGTCCTCAAGCAAAATTCTCAACTTACAATTAAAACGAACTTTCCATAATTCATAATTCCTATCGACAATGTCTCATCATAATCCATAGATAATTTATACATGGAAAATTCAACTCAAAGAATCCTAAAGATTCAATTACGATAAGTCACATTTTTATGGCATGAAAACATAGGTATCTCCCCTTATCTAAGTGATTACCTTTAATTCAAAGCCGACAAGGATTGACATCCTCACAAAAGATTCACTCAAATCACTCAAAGGTGTTTAAGGTTCAAGAATAAGCGCTCTAGGTCGAACCTGAAAAGTTAATCCCATAAGCTTGCCTGAAAATCAAATCTCTTCCACTGTATATGAGATGATAGACAAATCAAAAGGTCTTTAATCAAGGTTGTAATGGGGCTAGGGTTAAAAGGTGTGGATACAGGCTGAATTAAAGGGTTAGAATCGAGACTGACTTGACAAATTACCTAATTAGAAATAATGAACTAAATATGAATATTTATATCAAATGAAAACTAATAATACCACTATTGATAATTACTCTATAATAAAGAGTATTTTCATCACTCAAATTTTGAAAATACTTTAATCTGAGCTTTTCTTCAACAATTGGAGTTTAAATGCTCTAAGCTCTTTTATATACTACTAATATTGAATATACTTGGATTTTTTTTTTTTTTTTTTTATTTTTTATTTTTTAGAACAAACTAAAATAAACATAATAGAAGGAACTTTGAAATAACCTAATTGACAATTGATCAAATCAATTCTTGATAAAGGGTAGTCAAAGGAATGTTGATAACAAATACAAAGGGATTTTGGGTTAATATTAGTGGGTGAGTCAATAAAAAGGTTGTTAGGATTCAATGGGGTTCACTAGGGGTTAATTTATATGGGTAGGCTTTTTAGTGTAGTGAGCGGGTTAAAACCTAGGTGCCTTTATCATCTCAAATGTATCAAATCATTAATGTGGTCTCGACATGTATAAGCGAGGCAAGTTCTAGAATAACAGTTCAAAGTTGACACACTCATAATCAATTAAAGTGAGCATGAAAAAGGGTACATGCTCTATAAGGCTCAAATCTCACAAAAAATTATGGGTGTTTTGACATCAATCCTTATAAATTTTGAACTTCAAGGTGATACTCAAATTAGGTTCAACAACCTATCAATTTTAATTTTTAGAAAGTAGACTTACCATGCTCGATTCTCTAGTATTCTTCAAATTTAATTATCAATGCACAATTAACTAACACTTATTCTAAAACATATCAATAAAAATCATAAATCATTAGAAATTTTATCCTAATTAATAATATGAGAAAAATACTTAAGATCAAGACTAATTTGGGGTTTTGAGAATTATGCAAAAGTTAGGCACTATTACCCCACACTTAAGATGTACATTGCCTCAATGTACAAAGATAGATAATGATATTTAGGTGCCAAATCAAAAAGATAAATGGGGAAAGTAATATTCCCTAAAATCTAGATGATCCTAGAGTTTTTGTGTGTAAGGTGTGTAATTCTGTAAAGTCACTTTGTTAACGAGCTTGTAGTATATGATTGGTTAGGGATTCTTAAGAAATTAGATAGCCAATGGTAAATGAGAGGAAAGGAAAATTTTTAATACTAGTAAAAGTTCAAATTTAAACGCAACATCAAATAAAAGTTTTAAAATAAAGGAAGTAAATGATAGATATATGAAAGAGAGGATTTAGAGGTCCTCATCGTCATTTGGATCTGTGGCGGTGTTGGTGGTGATATGTGGAAGTGATGGCGATTCTTTGAAGGGTAGCCTCGATCCCATCAAAACATCGAGCGTGTCGATAAACTACAAGGTGCGATCTTGCTCAAAGCGTGTGAGCGTGCGAAATATCTACCATCGAGGTCTTTGGATAGGATGGGCTGGCGGCTTGGGGTGGTGGGACATCATCGATGGCGTCCTCAGGCACCTCCTCGGTTGTGGCAAGTCTGTATTGAGGGGGATCGATGCCTCGACGATGCTTGATCATCTTCATGTGGAGTATCGTCGGGATGCCTTTAGGTGCAATGTTCCTTATCAGTGTGAGAGAGGCAATCTGATTGTCGGTGTTGAGGAGATCAAAATGTTAGGCTAGTCTCGTGATGTAAGGCCCCATTGATAGGATTCTTTTCCTTTGCTGATCGGTTTGGTGCTGCATTACGCATGCAATGAAGTATGCCACGTCGAAAACATGTCCTTTAGACATGCATGATTAGAAAAAAACATATTGTTTGTTGACGACGCCGGTGTTTTGTTTGTGACTGTAACAGTATGAGCAAGAATAGCATGAAGATACCTGAGAGCTGGAGGAAGGGCAGTCACTTTGGAGCGACTCGGGTTGTAGTCGCGTTTAGTGGGTTGTAAGTTGCGCCAACATACGATAGGGGTGTAGTGGAGTTCTCTATTTAACTCGAAAAGTGGATTTTCTTCTATAAATTCTGGCATATAAAGTCTGAGTGCCGATCCGAATTAAGGTACACTTAATCGACGTATTGTGCCCCCTAGGCAAAATTAGATTGTGCCGGTATCGTCAAATTGTGTCATTACCATCTGTAGGGTGAATCTGGTACAGAACTCGAGAGTGAGTTCCAAGTATGTGGGTTCCACAATCGTAAAAAATTGCTCCCATGGTTCCGTTGAGATGAGAGCTCAAACATCTCCAGCGAGTCTGACTTGTTGTAAGGCATTCCAATCGATGCATCTACCGGTTCCGAGGGGTCTATCCCAAAATATTTTGTATCGTTCTTCTTGAGTTGGTTGAGGGAATCTGAGGAATGGATGTCAGAGTTAAGTGGAAGCATTTCTGAATGATGATCCGGGCCCCTTCCTTTTCTTGCTCGGGACAGCTCTTTTAAAGTGTGAAGACGACATAATACCTGAAAAATACTTCCTTTATATAAGCAAGAATTTTCCTAAACAATAAGCAAAAGTCAATAGCAAATTTAAATATTTTTTTAAGAACAAATACTAAAATCAGCAAACCTTTATATGACATTAATAACTAAAATTTCATTTATTTATTATACTAATTCCTAACTACAATCATGGTTAATAAAATAATAATAAACATGTTGCATAAAATCATTATTTTAACTATTATTTGCATTAGAACATCAATTTTTCCATGAGGTGAGGCCAAAATCTAACATTTATTCATAGTAAATTAGATAATTTGTTAAATAGTGGAAATCAACAATAAAATAGATTAAAGCAACCAAAAGAAGAATAAAAGAACCAAGAAAATAAAGAATCATGTTTTGAAAAAAGACTTAGACAAGAATGAAGATAAACTTTAAACAATATGAATTAAGTCTAAAATCAAACAAAACTTAAGATAAAATATGTGAAAAATGTGAAATAAAAAGAACCAGGCACGGTGGTGGTTGGCAAGCACGGGTGGGGCGCACGATGGTGGTGCTAGGTTTTTCAGCGTGGGCACGACCTGGTAAGGGGGTGTGCTGTGGGCGTGTGGTTGGGTTTGATTAGTATTTTGAGAAGAATGACCAGAAGGAGGTGAGTTGGAGGGATATGGGTGATTTGGTGGCCGGATTTGAAGAAGTGGGGGTGGTGGAATCTGATTTTAGGGTTTGGGTTTGGGAAAGAGGATGATTATTCCTATAAATAGGGTCTGAGGCACGGTCTTTTGACACGCCGTGTCATTTTAAACTAGCCCGTGCTTTTCGCGATTTTTGGGTTTTAGGCGTGTTTAGATGGGTTTGCCACGGCCGTGTCGATGTTTGCCACGTCGTGTTGTGATTCACACGATTAGGTCGAATAGGCATGTGTAGCCCGTGCTTAATAAGTCAGTATGTTCGCACGATCGTGGGTACGGTCGTGTTCTAGCCGTGCTCGATAAGTCAGTACCTTCACATGGTCGGGGACACGGCCGTGCGAAGCCCGTGCTGAATAAGTCAGTAACCTCACACGTTTGAATGGCACGAGCGTGTCTTATATCGTAGTCCGTGTTTGTTGAAATGAATTTTTCCCTGTTTGTGCACGGATCCTGCCACGCCCATGGTGTGCCCCCTGCCTTATACACGGTTGTTAGCACACCCGTGTTCAAGGTACTGTTAAAATGCCTGCATTTTTGTTAGATCATTTTAGAAAGATTTTAGAAAGACCAAGTCAATTTTAGTGTGTTAGCACTCGGGTTGCCTCCCGATAAACGCTTGTTTATAGTCTTAAGCTAGACTTTCCTTGTTTTCGATATTAAAGGAGGTTTCGTAGAGCAGAAGCTCCTCTCTGATATTTCTAGGATCTGCACCATTATAAATTTTAAGTCGGTGACCATTTACCTTGAATGTGCCTTTTGTGGGATGAGTTACCTTAATGGTGCCATATAGAAATATTGTTTTGATCATGAATGGGCCTTACCATCTTGACTTTAGTTTTCTTGGGAATAGTTTAAGCCTTGAATTATATAATAGGATCAGGTCTCCTACTTCGAATGGTTTTGATCACTTGAGATGAGCATCGTGGCGTCGCTTTGTTGCTTCCTTGTAAAGTTTTGAGTTTTCATAGGCTTCTGCTCTCCATTCATCCAGCTCGTTTATCTGCATCATTCTTCTCTTTCCTGCAATTGTGAGGTCAGTATTCAAAAATTTTGTTGCCCAAAAAGCTTTGTGTTCTAGCTCAAATGGTAGATGTGACTTTTAGGTATACAAGTTTGTATGGGGATGTTCTTAGAGGTGTTTTGAATCTTGTTCTCTGAGCCTATAAAGCATCATCTACCTTAACTGCCCAATCTTTTCTATTTGATTCAACCATTTTTCTAGGATGTGCTTAAGCTCTCGGTTTGTTACCTCAACTTGTCCACTAGTTTGAGGATGATATGGGGTGGCTGTTCTATGACATACTCCATATTTCTTTAGAACTTTTTCAAATTGCATATTACAGAAATGGGTACCCCTATCACTAATGATGGCTCTAGGTGTCCCAAATCGGGAAAATAGTTTCTTGAGAAATTTAACTACTACCCTGGCATCATGGGTAGGTAAGGCTTCTACTTCTACCCATTTTGACATGTAATCAACTGCTACTAGGATGTATTTATTTCCAAATGAACTAGGAAAAGGTCCCATAAAACCAATACCCCATATATCAAATATTTCACATGACAACATATATGTTTGAGGCATTTCATCACGTTTAAAAATATTACTTATTCTTTGGCATTTATCACGCGTAGTAACGTACCTGTTGGCATATTTAAATAGAGTGGGCCAGTAATAACTTGATTTGAGTATTTTGTGTGCTGTCTTAATACCACTGTAATGTCCCCTTGATGGTCCTGAATGACAATGTTCGAGATTTTGCTTGCTTCTCTCTTTGTAATGCATCTTGAATTACGATCCGCACATATCACGAAAAGAAAGGATCTTCCCAAAATAATTTTTCACATCGTGAAGAATCGCTTCTTTTGGTGATGTGTTAATTTTCTTGGCAAGGCGTTATTGCTAAATAATTCGCAATATTTGCAAACCATGGTACTTGAATGCATTAAAGAAAAGAGTTGTTCTTGAGAAGCGAATCATTTATTTCTTATTCATCAAGCTTTTTGGTGTGTGGATTTTCGAGTCTTGAGAGGTGATCTCGCTTGATTCTCGACTCCTTCTTATCCTGTATCTCGGATCAAATTCTGTAATAGTAAAATCCATCGTATGGGTCTAGGTTTTGCATCAGGTTTGGTTAAAAGATAACGAAGAGCTGAATGGTCAGTGTAAGCGACAACTTTTGATAATATTAGATATTGTCTAAATTTGTCAAAAGCAAAAACTATAGCTAGCAGTTCTTTCTCGGTCATGGTGTAATTCTCTTGCGTGGGTGTTAATGTTCTGCTAGCATAGTAAATTGGCTGAAAATGCTTGTCTCTTTGTTGTCCCAAAACTGCACCTACTACAAAGTCACTTGCATCACACATTAGTTCAAAGGGTAAATTCCAATCAGGTGTGATTATAATTGGTGCATTTATTAATTTATCTTTAAGGACATTAAATACATCTAAACATTCCTGATTGAAATTAAAAGGGACATCTTTTTCTAGTAATTTTGTCAAAGGCTTAGCTATTTTAGAAAAGTCTTTAATGAATCTTCTATAAAAACCTGCATGTCCTAAGAAGCTTCTAATAGCCTTCACTAAACTAGGAGGAGGTAATTTTTCTATGGTTTCAACGTTCGCTTTATCTACCTCAATCCCTTTTCTAAAAATCTTATGCCTAAAACAATCCCTTCTCTAACCATAAAGTGGCATTTTTCCCAATTCAGAACAAGGTTTGTTTTTTCACATCTAATTAGAACTTGTTTTAAAATTTTAAGGCAAAGTTGGAAAGAATTACCGAATACTGAGAAATCATCCATAAATACCTCCATGATGTCCTCTACGAGTTAGTCAAATATTGCCAACATACAACGCTGAAAAGTGGCAGGAGCATTACATAATCCAAAGGGCATTCTTCGATAAGCAAACGTACCATACGTGCATGTAAATGTTGTCTTTTCTTGGTCTTCAGGAGCTATGAGAATTTGGAAATAACCGAGAGTGCATCCAAGAAGCGATAGTACATATGCGGATAGTCTTTCTAACATTTGATCAATGAAGGGTAGAGGAAAGTGATCTTTTCTGGTGGCATCATTTAGCTTTCTATAGTCTATACAGACTCTCCAACCTATAACTATTCTTGTAAGAATTAACTCATTCTTTTCATTGGGCACTACCGTCATTCCTCCTTTCTTTGGAACTACCTACACAGGACTTACCCAAGTCTTTGTCGAAATAGGATAAATTATTCCTGCATCTAGAAGTTTAATTACCTCGACTTTGACCACTTATTTTATGTTGGGGTTTAATCGTCTCTGAGGTTGCACACACGGTTTAGATTCTTCTTCCATTAAAATTTTTTGAGTGCAGAACGCGGAGCTTATTCCCTTGATGTCAGAAATTTTCCAAGCTATAGCTTTCTTGTGTTCTCTTAGTACCTTCATCAGCTCCTTCTTTTCCTTGGGGTCTAGTTCTGAAGAGATGATTACTGGTAATGTAGAATTGTCCCTGAGGAATGCATATTCTAAATGTTTTGGTAACTATTTTAATTCCAATTTGGGCAGCTCTTTGATGGAGGGTTTTTGTTTTAATACGTCATCTTCTTTAATGTTCTCTTCTTTCATTTGTCTAAATGATGATGTATTCAAACTAATCTCATTCCTTCGTCCTTTTCCCCCTCTCCTTGAGGCGGACACAATTCCATCGTGTCATCTTGCAAGATTTCCTGTAATGAATTTTTAATAATATGATCAGTAGTGTCAACAAAATAACAGGAATCATCTTGCTCTTTAGAATATCGCATGGCATCATAAATTTGGAAAATAATTTCTTCATCACCTATCCTTAATGCTAGTTTGCCATACCCTACATCAATAATAGCTCTAGCAGTGGCTAAAAAAGGACGACCTAAGATTAAAGGAACATTAATGTCCTCATCCATGTCTAACACAACGAAATCAACGGGAAAAATAAATTTATCAATTTTTACCAAGAAGTCTTCAATAACCCCTCTAGGATATTTAATAGATCTATCCGCTAATTGAATGCTCATTCTAGTGGGTTTTGGTTCCCCAAGATCTAGCCGTTTAAACAATCGATAAGGCATTAAGTTGATACTAGCGCCTAGATTTGCTATGGCTTTCGTGATGTTTAAACTACCAATTAAGTAGGGAATAGTGAAACTCCCTGGATCTTTTAACTTCCGTGGTAGTCTATTTTGGAGAAGGGCTGAACATTCTTTATTAAGCTTCACCTTTGATACTTCCTCAAGCTTCCTTTTGTTTGTGAGAAGTTCCTTTAAGAATTATGCATATTTGGGTATCTGGGAAATAGCTTCAATGAAAGGTAAGTTAATATGTATCTGTTTAAAGAGTTCAAGGAACTTACCATATTGAGCATCCAATTTTTCTTTCTTCAATTTTTCTGGATATAGAAGTTGTGTTCTATTCTCCCTATGCAATGTATTGTCGTTCTCAACTTCTATATTTTTTTCTTGATGACATCATGTAGTGTCTTTCTTTGTGGTCCAACTAGCTCTTTGCCACTCCTTAGTGTGACTGTCCTTACTTGCTATGTGTCTTTGGAAGAAATTTCTATTCTTAATTCACATACTATTTCAGTAAGTATTCCCACTGACGTAATGAGCTCTCCCACATGAGTCTTGATTTCCTTGAGTAAGATTTGCTGTTCATCAAGTGTTGCTTCCGTCATTGGAGACGAGAATCTATAGCTCCCATGAACTATTTCAGCATCTCTTCAAGACTCGGCTTCTTTTCCTGTGGATAGGGATGATCTTGGTAATTTGGAGTGGGTTGCTGCCTTTGATTTCCTTGTCCTCCCCACAAAAAATTTGGGTGGTTCTTCCAACGTGGATTGTAAGTGTTACTATAAGGATTATTATTAGATCTAAAATTGTTACCTATATAGTTTGTCTGCTCGTTTTCTGCTTGTAATATCCGAGATTTAGGGGTTATGCGTTTTAACTTAAATATATGTAGCTATGTGCTTGTGTGTGGTGTGTATGTGTTTTGGGGGCTTCGAGAATCTTGGGATATAGGTAGGAGACATAGAAAATATTTGATTTTAAGCATTGAAAAGAGAGCTAAGGGAGCTAGGCCTTAAGGAGTTTAGTATGTGGACTAGGACACAAGAACTCAGCTGGTAAAGTGGCAAGGGAGGCACCACTTAGAGAAAAGGAGGGTGACGCCTCAGGGGGTGTGAAGGGGCCTAGGTTCGAGTAACGCAGGTGGCATTTTGGAGCTTTTATTTTTCAGCAAGGAGGTGCAGTGGTAGACGGCACAAGGACTCTAAATGGATGAGTGAAAGACCAAGTCAAATCCATTTGAATGTGCGGCTAAGAGAGTGGATGAGAGGTGGACTCATTCAAACTCTTTAAATGAGAAGTGGAGAGGAAAATTAGGAGGAAAAGAAGGGATTTGAGAAGAGGGGAAGATTTGGTCGGTAAAGGGACTTTAGAGGGGGCATATTCAGTCATGCATAGGGGAGCTAAGTGCCGAAATTGCTTAAGGGGTTCTAGGTGCATTTTGGTTCTCTTTTCTTTCCCTAGTGTTGTGCCGAAAGTAGTAGTCAGAGAACTTTCAAAACCTTTTTTTTTTTTTTGCATTAGCCAAATTCGAGAAGACCATTAAGGTCACTTTCTTCTTCTATTTTCTTCTTCTCTTTACTCATCTTTAGACCAAACCCATCTCCCTCCCTTTTCTTCTCTTTTAATTTGCTTAGGCCGAAACCTCTCTCTCTCAATTTCACCATAGCCGAATCTCTTTAAGCTTCACACTTTTCATCTCCTTTGTTAAAAGCTGAATCGCACCAACCATCAACCTCTTCTTCTCTTTTTCTTGTCACTATTCTTCAAAAGCCGAAAGTCTCATTGCATCTTTACTCTTTGAAGCTGACTTGTCCAGTAGCATCAAAGGCCGAGTCCTATCATCATTCCATTGTTGATTTGAAATCGATCCTTTTTCCATTTTAACTCTCAAAGCCGAATACCCTTTTTTATGTGGTGAATTTCTCTGTGTTTCCAAGCAAGGGTGCAATCGATCTCAACATTGTGGAGATCTTTCAGATTCTTGTTTTCAGGATTTGAGATCCAAGATAAGCAGAATGTAACATTAGGCCAAGGGTCATTCTTGTAGATCTTATGCAATAAGCCGAATCTGACATAAGTTATGTAGGGATTTCGACAACTTCCAAGGGCAAGTGACGATTTTCAGGATTTAACCAAGCAAGGTAAGGGAGTTGTAATATTCAGCCAAAGGCCATGTTGTTTATTAAGGGCTGGCCGATTCTAACTATGGTATTTTAGGGGGTTTTCGACAGAGATAAAAGAGGAGTCTCAGGATTTAGATTTATTTCGGTAAGGGTAGTTGAGTTATAGATTGTATTTCGTTTAGATCTTATATGTCGATTAACCGGGTTTTGATTAAGTGTTCCTCAATGGATGCGAGTACCAGTGGAGGAGAAAAGGGTAGTTCCCACCCCTAGATTCAAGAAGCGCTCGGTTTCTGCAGTACATGATTGGCCATCGGGTTGTGGGTCAGCATCAGAAAGGGATAAGCAGATCGCTGTTATCCCTGCTAGCGAGAGTGTCGGTATTGAGAATGTCGTTCTCAGTGTTATCAGATGTGTGTAGCCCTACATTAATTTTTCGATAGATTAATAGTGTTAATGTTAAATGTGTGTTAATAAAAATACGAGTAACATGGTTAAAATGGTACAGTGCATTCAGGCATGTTACCCCTAACTCTCAGTTAATAATGCTTATAGGCATTGATATGGAAATATGTGTAATTTTGTTATGACTTTGGGGTAAGGTACATTGCATGATATCTGAATAATATGTATGTTGCATGGGCATATGGGTGAAATGATAAGGGGAAGTGTTCCGGTGGTTTTTACCACATTATCCGGTGACTTATGTCACATATTATGAATCCGGTGACTCTGTCACATTATCTGGTGGCTATGCCATAATTATAAGGGCGATGTGCCGTTGACTACAGCGATTGCCTTCGAGGGTGTATAGCGGATGGAGAGTCGATTTAGTAATCCCCACGGTGTGATTGGCAGGTACGGTGGTGTGTAGAGGATGGATATCTAGGTGGGGCTCGGGATTGTATTTCATTCCGTGCATAAATGTGATTAAATATGTTATGACTCGATATGCTATGTTATGGGCTTTGCCGAAATGTTATGATTAAGGCTATAATCGGTTGGGTTTTAGTGTAGCCGTCACACATTGAGTCTGTTGACTCACCCTTCGTGGGATAACTTTTTGCAGGTGATACTTAGCGATATGGATCGGGTCAGCGGGGACTTTGTGGTGGCCATGCTCAGCCCAGTATTTTTGAGTTTTCTTATGATTAAACTTATCGAGTTTTCTTATATATTTTCGGGATTTATTTTAGGTTTTGTTTTTGTTGTAATAAGGCCATTACTATTTAACTGTTTTATGTATGCGCTTTAATTTTTATTCTGATACGATCAACATTAAACAAATGGTTAAACAATTTTTCGTAAAACAACTTCAAATGTTTTGACACCTAAGCACCTACGATTTTCAACTTAATGATAAGCTCTAAAATTTGGCATTTCTTTTAACTTGTAATTTTTGAAACATGAAGATAACGTTTTAATGAAATACAAACTTTAATAACAACACGGTTTTCAACTTGATCATTCACAAATCTATTTTCTTCAAATCCATCAAATTTTTCAAGATGACAAAACGAGATTTAGCTACGTCTTACTCAAGGAGCCTGCCAGATCCGATCGGGGCTTGTGGGCCGGGTTTAGGGTGTTTTAACTTAGTATCAGAGCTCGATTCAAAACTCGGCTTGAAGGGCTTTTGGGCCCAAAACATTTTACGAAAGTGAGTTTACTGAAAGATGAGCAGGTTTTCTGGCATGGCTTCTGAGTCTCCGGCCCGAAGTCCACCAGGTAAGTAACCCTAAACATTGTGTGATTTATATAAGGAAGAAATGGGTATTACGGGGTCATAGATTAGTAGATTAGGAGCTATTGAACCCTAGGATTAGCTTACTCCAACACAAAATTACATAAAATTTAAAGACCAATCGAACAAACCTGTGAGTAAGTTGCCGAGTTAAGGGTGTGGCAATAGTTATGCGCATGTCTAGGATTGGATTCAGGGGGAGCTTGGTATTTAAGTAGTCCTAGTGGCTCACCTCCTCTTCGCTCGAATCCTACCCGGTGCGTAGTGACGGTTCACCTTAACCAAGAGGACTTACCCACAGGCTAAATTCAATAATTAAAACCCGAAAGGGACTAGCTACACCGTTTTATAAAAACCTTAGTTTTGAAATCACCGAATTACCCCTTGATTTGTAAAAACTATTTTAGATTTTGAAAATTTTTTTTCTAAAATATCTTTGATTTACAAAATTATCGGAATACCCTTGGTTTGTAAAATTACTAAAATACCCTCAGTTTATAAAATTACTATACTACCCTCAATTTTTACCAAAATGTCCCTATTTTGAAAAAATACCAAAAACCCCTATTTTGCAAAATCACAAGATACCCCTGATTTGGAAAATTGCCAAAATACCCTTATAGGACAAATTATGAAAATACCCCTAGGTTGGAATGGACGAAAATGCTTAAAGTGGTGAACGTGTGTAGTAGATACTATTGAATGAATGTGATTCTCTAAGTTAGGGTAGGAGATTAGAACGTAAACTTTGTGATGATCGAAAGAACTACTACTAAACTTCTTTACATAAAACTTGTTCGTAGGTAATCAGTGGAACAGAAGCTAATGCATGAAATTTCTTAAATTAGATTAAATAGCGATCATAGACATGAGTTCTAGGGGACGTGGTCATAATGTGCGTGGGCGTGGTAGAGTCAGAATGACCGTGTCAAAACCAGTTAGGTTTGGTCAAGGGTTCGAGAATCAGATGCCACCACCACCATTCTTTGGTGTTGAGTATCGAGGATCGACGGGGGGATGATCAAGATCTCATGACGATCTTTGCGAGTTTTTGAGAGGGTAGCTGGAGCAGGTGAAGGTATGGGAGCTCGAAAATCTGTATCTGAGCGACTCCGAGCCAATGGAGCTGAGGTATTTTGAGGTGTATCTGGTGTGGCACCCAATACGATTGAGTATTGGTTAGAGGTAGTCGAGATGATCATGGATGATTTGGACTGCACTGCTGAAGAGAAGCTGAAAGGTGTTGTTTCGCTACTTCGGGATGAGGCCTACCAGTGGTGGCTCACTGTCAGAGAGGGTACCCCTGCAGATCGAGTGGATTGGGGGTATTTTAAGTCTAAGTTTGAGGGGAAATACGTCGGAGCTAGCTACATAGACTCGCAGAGAAAGGCATTCCTAAATCTAGTGCAAGGAAGCAAGTCAATAGCGGAGTATGAAGCAGAGTTTCTATGGTTGAGCTGGTACGCTAGGGGGATTGTGGCTACTGATTACGAGCGATGTATCAGATTCGAAGATGGATTACGAAATGAGCTACGAGTGTTGATTGCCTCGTAGTGGGAAAGAGATTTGGCAATCTTAGTGGATAAGGCTCGGATAGCTGAAGAAGTTAAGCGGACCGAGAGACAAAACTGAGACAGAAGTCAGGGTAGGAATAAGAGGAACTATGGGTCTTCAGGGTCATTTGGGAATGTTCAAAAGAGACCTAGAGTTGATGGGCCGCGAGATCAGCAGGTTGTTATGGGAGGACAATACCATACTTGTGCTCAGTGTGGAAAGATGCACCTGGGAGAATGTTGGAAAAGAACAGGGGGATGTTTTAAGTGTGGGTCCAAGGATCACATGATTAGGGACCTGTCGATGGATCTGAGATAGGAACCGCCGGCAGTCGGGGTTTTACTCAGTGGCGAGTGGGTGGCATGACCGTCGAGGGTCGTGGTCGAATGGCAGAGGTAATGGTTTTGGTAGAGGTCGCGGAACACCATGCAGAGGAGGTGGTAATATAGAGGCGAGACAGCTGGGTCTGGTATATGCGGTTCGTCGGAAGGAGGATGGTGATGCACCTGATGTCACAACAGGTACGCTCTTTATTTCTAGATTACCCTTTATTACTTTGGTAGATATTGGGTCAACTCATTCGTACATCGCTAGTAAAGTATTTGGAACTCTGCATGTGAACTCAGAGACTGTACCTAGGAAGATGATTGTACTTAGTCCTTAGGGCAATCAGTGGTAGTAGACAAACTCTTTAGGGCAGTGCCTTTAGAAGTTCAGGGGGCGCAGTTTTTAGCTGACTTAATGGAGTTGCCATTCGGGGAATTTGATCTAATCTTAGGCATGGACTGGCTAGTGAAGTATAGTGCGAATGTGGGTTATGCTGCTAAGCGCATGTCATTGAGAACTTTTGACGATAATGAGGTTGTGGTGATGGGCGAGAGACAGAATTACTTGTCAAATGTAGTATCTGCCCTTAAGGCAGAGAAGATGGTAAGAAAGGGATGTGTAGCTTTTCTGATGTTGGTCAGTGCCTTTTAGGCTAAGGAAGCAGCTGTAGGAGGGGTCAGGACGGTAAAAAAATTTGTGGATGTCTTTCCAGAAGAACTTCCAAGGCTACCTCTAGATCGTGAGGTGGAATTTGGGATTGATTTGTTGCCTGGTACAGCGCTAGTGTCTATCACTCCATACAGAATGGCACCAAAGGAGTTGGTTGAGCTTAAGGCTCAAATTTAAGAGTTGCTTGATCGTAGGTTTATCCGACCCAGTGTGTCTCCATGGGGAGCATTGGTCCTATTCGTGAAGAAAAAGGACGCCACTATGCGTATGTGCATAGATTATCGGCAGTTGAATAAGCTGACCATCAAGAACAAGTACCCATTACCGAGGATAGATGACTTGTTCAATCAGCTTAAAAGGGCCGCAGTATTTTCAAAGATAGATCTAAGGTCAGGGTATCATCAGCTTAAGGTGAAGGAAGCAGATATCCATAAGACAGCTTTTCGAATAAGGTACGGGCATTATGAGTTCTTAACAATGCCGTTCGGATTGACGAATGCCCCAGCTGCATTTATGGATATGATGAACCGGGTTTTCCAACCCTACCTAGATCAGTTCGTCGTTGTGTTCATAGATGACATCCTAGTGTATTCCAAGTCTGAGGAAGAACATGATGAGCATCTCCGGGTAGTATTACAAGTGTTAAGGGAAAAGAAGCTATATGCCAAGTTCAGCAAGTGCAAATTTTGGCTGAAGGAAGTTGCGTTCTTAGGTGCATGTGGTGTCTGTGGAAGGAATAAGGGTAGACCCTCGGAAGATTGAGGCAGTGGTAGATTGGAAACCACCTAAGTCTGTGGCTGCGGTTTGCCGTTTCTTGGGGTTAGCAGGCTACTACAAAAGATTCGTAGAAGGGTTATCATCAATAGCAGCTCCTCTGACGAAATTGTTAAGAAAGGAGGTACCTTTCATATGGGCAGATAAGCAGCAGCAGAGTTTCAAGAGGCTTAAGAGGGTGTTGACAGAAGCTCCGATTTTGATTCAGCCTGAGGCAGGGAAGGATTTCATGGTGTACTGTGATGCTTCTCACATAGGATTGGGATGTGTTCTTATGCAAGACGGGAAGGTGGTCACTTATGCGTCTCGACAGTTAAGGCCACATGAGGTTAATTATCCAACGCATGATCTGGAGTTGGCTGCAGTAGCGTTCGCTCTAAAAGTGTAGAGGCACTATTTGTACGGAGAAAAGTCAGTAATTTACACGGATCACAAGAGTTTGAAGTATCTGCTGACTTAGAAGGAGCTAAATTTGAGACAGCGAAGGTGGGTGGAGTTATTGAAAGACTACGATTGCTCAATAGAGTATCACCCGGGTAATGCGAATGTAGTGGCAGATGCCCTAAGTTAAAAAGTAGTGTCGGATCTGAGGGCGATGTTTGCACATCTTAGCCTTTATGGTGACAGAAGTTTGCTAGCAGAGTTGGAGGTGAAGCTGACATGGTTGAGTCAGGTGAAAGAAAGACAGCTGGCAGATGATGATCTAAGTTCTAAGCTACGGTAAGTGCAGAATGGGAAATTGGAAAATTTTGGTGTGAACAGTGATGGAGTGCTGTGTTTTTGGGGTAAGGTCTGTATGCCGAAGGATGAGGAATTAAGGCAGAGAATTCTTCAAGAATCGCATAGTAGTCCATATGCTATGCATCCTGGAGGAAGTAAGTTATACAGTGATCTACGGGATCAGTTTTGGTGGCATGGTATTAAGCGAGAAGTTACAGAATTTGTAGGGAAGTGCTTAACGTGTCAGCAAGTTAAGGCTGAACATCAAGTACCTTCGGGGTTGCTTCAGCCGATAAAGATTCCGCAGTGGAAGTGGGAGAGAGTTACCATGGACTTCGTTAGTGGGCTTCCTCTTACACCTACTAAGAAGGACTTGGTATGGGTGATAGTGGATCAGTTGACAAAGTCTGCACATTTCATACCAGTGTGAGTTGACTATTCTCTGCAGAGGTTAGCGAAGTTGTATGTGGCAGAAATTGTGAGGCCGCAATGAGTCCCGATATCGATTATCTCGGATGGGGGTCCCAGGTTCACGTCGAGGTTTTGGAAAGCACTACATCAGGCTTTAGGCACTAGGTTGAACTTCAGCACGGCATTTCATTCGCAGTCAGACGGCTAATCTGAGCGGGTAATTCAAGTGTTAGAGGATATGTTAAGGGGTTGCGTGTTAGACTTCAGAAGAAGCTAGGAGGATTTCTTGCCTTTAGCGGAGTTTACGTACAATAACAGCTATCAAGCAAGTATTCGGATGGCACCGTACGAAGCATTGTATGGGCGAAAGTGTCGCACTCTTACGTGTTGGACAGAATTAGGGGAACGTCATGTTTTGGGTTCGAAGTTTGTGGCAGAATCTGAAGAAAAGGTTAAGGTAATTCGGGCACGGTTGAAGGAGGCATTTGACAGGTAGAAGTCATATGTAGATCTTAAGCGAAAAGAGATAGAGTTTGCAGTAGGAGATCAGGTGTTTCTAAAAGTTTCACCATGAAAGAAGGTGATGAGATTTGGTTGCAAGGGAAAGTTAAGTCCCAGGTTTATAGGACCTTATCGGGTTTTGAAGCGAGTTGGACCAGTGGCATATCAGTTAGAGTTGCCTTCGAAATTGAAGCAGATGCACGATGTGTTCCACGTTTTGATGCTACGTCATTACTGATCGGATCCATCTCATGTGGTGCCAGTTGAGGAGGTGGAGCTGAGACCAGATTTGTCCAATGAGGAGGAGCCGATTCGAATTCTGGAGTGGGATGTGAAGGTGTTACAGAGGAAATCAGATCCTCTAGTCAAAGTGTTATGGCGTAACCATGAATCGGAAGAACCTTCGTGGGAGCTAGAGGAAGCAATGCGACAGCAATACCCTCACTTATTTTAGCTAGGTAATTTCGAGGTCAAAATTATTTTAAGGGGGGTAGAACTGTAATATTCGGGATTTAGGGGTCATGCGTTTTAACTTTAATATATGTGGCTATGTGCTTGTGTGTGGTTTGTATGCGTTTTGGGGGCTTCAGGAATCTTGGGATGTAGGTAGGAGACATAGAAAATATTTGATTTTAAGCATTGAAAAGAGAGCTAAGGGAGCTAGGCCTTAAGGAGTTTAGTATGTGGACTAGGACACAAGAACTGAGCTGGTAAAGTGGCAAGGGAGGTGCCACTTAGAGCACAGGAGGGTGACGCCTCAGGGGATATGAAGGGGCCTAGGTTCGAGTAATGCAGCTGGCATTTGGAGCTTTTATTTTTTGGCAAGGAGGTGCAGTGGTGGACGGCACAAGGACTCTGAATGGATGAGTGAAAGACCAAGTCAAATCCATTTGAATGTGTGGCTAAGAGAGTGGATGAGAGGTGGACTCATTCAAACTCTTTGAATGAGAGGTGGAGAGGAAAAGTAGGAGGAAAAGAAGAGATTTGAGAAGAGGGGAAGAGTTGGCCGACAAAGGGACTTTGGAGGGGCATATTCCGGTCAAGCATAGGGGAGCTAAGTGCCGAAATTGCTTAAGGGGTTCTAGGTGCATTTTGGTTCTCTTTTCTTTCCTTAGTGTTATGCCGAAAGTAGTAGTCAGAGAACTTTCAAAACTTTTTTTTTTTTTGCATTAGCCGAATTCAAGAAGACCATTAAGGTCACTTTCTTCTTCTATTTTCTTCTTCTCTTTACTCATCTTTAGACCGAACCCATCTCCTTCCCTTTTCTTCTCTTTTAATTTACTTAGGCCGAAACCTCTCTCTCAATTTCACCATAGCCGAATCTCTTTAAGCTTCACACTTTTCATCTCATTTGTTAAAAGTTGAATCGCACCAACCATCAACCTCTTCTTCTCTTTTTCTTGTCACGATTCTTAAAAAGCTGAAAGTCCTATTGCATCTTTACTCTTTGAAGCTGACTTGTCCTGTAGCATCAAAGGCCGAATCCTATCATCATTCTATTGTTGATTCGAAATCGATCCTTTTTCCATTTTAACTCTCAAAGCCGAATACCCTTTTTCCCTATGGCCGAATTTATCTGTGTTTCCAAGCAAGGGTGCAATCGATCTCAACATTGTGGAGATCTTTCAGGATTCTTGTAGCCGACGATTGAAAGGTGATTTTTTGGGATTTGAGATCCAAGGTAAGCAGAATGTAACATTCGGCCAAGGGCCATTCTTGTAGATCTCATGCAATAAGCCGAATCTGACATAAGTTATGTAGGGATTTCGACAACTTCCAAGGGCAAGTGACAATTTTTGGGATTTAAGCAAGCAAGGTAAGGGAGTTGTAATATTCGGCCAAAGGCCATATTGTTTATCAAGGGTTGGCCAATTCTAACTATGGTATTTTAGGGGGTTTTCGACAGAGATAAAAGAGGAGTCTCAGGATTTAGATTTATTTCGGTAAGGGTAGTTGAGTTATAGATTGTATTTCGTTTAGATCTTATATGTCGATTAACCGGGTTTTGATTAAGTGTTCTTCAATGGATGCGAGTACCAGTGGAGGAGAGAAAGGGATAGTTCCCACCCCTAGATTCAAGAAGCGCTCGGTTTTTACCGTACGTGATTGGCCACCGGGTTGTGGGTCAGCATCGAAAAGGGATAAGCAGATCGCTGTTATCCCTGCTAGCGAGAGTGTCGGTATCGAGAGTATCGTTCTCAGTGTTATCAGGTGTGTGTAGCCCTACATTAATTTCTCGATAGATTAATAGTGTTAATGTTAAATGTGTGTTAATAAAAATACGAGTAACATGGCTAAGGGTACCATTCAATGGTACAGTGCATTCAAGTACATTACCCCTAACTCTCAGTTAATAATGCTTATAGGCATTGATATGGAAATATGTGTAATTTCGTTATGACTTTAGGGTAAAGGACATTGCATGATTTCTGAATAATATGTATGTTGCATGGGCATATGGGTGAAATGATAAGGGGAAGTGTTCCGGTGGTTTTTACCACATTATCGGTGACTTATGTCACATATTATGAATCCGGTGACTCTGTCACATTATCTGGTTGCTATGCCACGATTATAAGGCCGATGTGCGATTGATGCGCATGATCGCCTTCGAGGGTGTGCAGCGGATGGAGGGTAGATTTAGTAAT
The DNA here is from genome assembly GCA_025506655.1 of Gossypium rotundifolium. Classification (NCBI taxonomy): domain Eukaryota; kingdom Viridiplantae; phylum Streptophyta; class Magnoliopsida; order Malvales; family Malvaceae; genus Gossypium; species Gossypium rotundifolium. The sequence continues at coordinate 136,440,161 of CP106733.1, forward strand.
CCCCACGGTATGATTGGCAGGTACAGGTGGTGTGTAGAGGATGGATATCTAGGTGGGGCTCGGGATTGCATTTCATTCTATGCATAAATGTGATTAAATATGTTATGACTCGATATGCTATGTTATGGGCTTTGCTGAAATGTTATCATTAAGGCTATAATCGATTGGGTTTTGGTGTAGCCGTCACACATTGAGTCTGTTGACTCACCCTTCGTGGGATAACTTTATGCAGGTGATACTTAGTGATATGGATTGGGTCAGCGGGGACTTTGTGGTGGCCATGCTTAGCTCAGCATTTTTGGGTTTTCTTATGATTAAACTTATCACGTTTTCTTATTATGTTTTCGGGATTTATTTCGGGTTTTGTTTTTGTTGTAATAAGGCCATTACTATTTAACTGTTTTATGTATGCGTTTTAATTTTTATTCTGATAGGATCAACATTAAACAAATGGTTAAACAATTTTTCGTAGAACAACTTCAAATGTTTTGACACCTAAGCACCTACGATTTTCAACTTAATGATAAGCTCTAAAATTTGGCATTTCTTTTAACTTGTAATTTTTGAAACATGAAGATAACGTTTTAATGAAATACAAACTTTAATAGCAACACAGTTTTCAATTTGATCATTCACAAATATATTTTCTTCAAATCCACCAAATTTTTCAAGATGACAAAACGAGATTTAGCTACGTTTTACTCAAAGAGCATGCCAGATCCTGTCGGGGCTCGTGGGCCGGGTTTGGGGTGTTTCACTGCTCGGTTGGTAAGGTGGGTACTCAAAATTCGCCACATTCCCACTCGCTTTGCATTGCATGACTAGATGTACCTGTGAAGAACATAAATTATCAAGCTTTTTATTCATTAACTCCATTTGTGTTGACAACATTGTCACTGCGTCTATGTTAAAAACTCTGGCTGATTTTGTCTGTTTAGCCCTTGTTATTTGTCATTGATAGGTGTTCAACGACATCTCCTCAATAAAATCGTAAACTGCTTCAGGAGTTTTATTATTCAGAGTCCCACCGCCTGATGAATCAATCATTTACCTAGTTGGAGAATTCACACCATTGTAGAAAGTTTGGACTTGAAGCCACAAAGGTAATCCGTGGTGTGGGCATCTCCTTAGGAGATCCTTATATCTTTTCCATGCATCACATAATGTTTCTATGTCATTCTGCACAAAAGAAGATATATCATTCCTAAATTTAGCCATTTTGGCTGGTGGAAAATATTTTAAAAGAAACTTTTCAGTCGTTTGATCCCATGTGGTCATTGACCCTCGTGGTAATGAGTTCAACCACTGCTTTGCTTTGTTCGTTAATGAAAAAAGAAATAACCGAAGACGTATGGCATCTTCAGAAACGCCATTTATTTTGAAGGTATCACAGAATTCTAAAAAAATTAGATATATGAGTGTTTGGATCCTCATCCTACAAACCATCAAATTGAACGAATTGTTGAATCATTTGTATTGTGTTAGGCTATAATTCAAAATTATTAGTAGCTATAGTGGGCCTAACAATACTAGATTCTGCTCCTGTCAAATTAGGTTTAGCGTAATCATACATAGTACGCGGAGCATTTTGTTCTTGCATATTTGATGGATTGTTCTCATCCATCCCTTCAGTAGGGTTGGATCTTTGTTGTTTTTTCTCTTTGATAGTCTAGGGCTTGTTTTATTTCTCTGCGATTTCTGCGAGCGGTAGCCTCAATCTCACTTTTGTATTCTAATGGTCCTACCAGATTTCTACTAGTCACTTAGGAGTATGTTTCTTTGGTTCAAGCATCCAATTTCGAGTGAAATTGCTCATTCCCGCGGCAGGGGCACGCCCATGGCACACGCTCGTGTAATTTCAGGGTTGGGCTGTGCCTTGATTCTGTCATTTTGGGCACGGCCATGTAGATCACCAAGCACGCCCGTGTATGGTAATGAGATGATGCATGGCCGTGCAACTCGTGAGTTGGGCCGTGCTCTAGGAAATCGTTGAGACACAGTCGTGCAGGCTTTGGGCCAGGTCGTGTTGGTTTCTTGCTAAGGCCCAATTACTCCGTTTTAAGCCAGTTTTGTGTTCTTTTTATCCTCGAGTGCTTTCCTGAGTATAAACATGAAAAGAAAGTATTAAAAGCACCTTTTTACATAAATCAAGGGCTAAATCATCCAAAAGCATACCAAATATGGGGTTAAAATATGTTACTTTCATGGTTTATCAAATACCCCCACACTTAAGCTTTTGCTTGTCCTCAAGCAAAATTCTCAACTTACAATTAAAGTGAACTTTCCATAATTCATAATTCCTATCGACAATGTCTCATCATAATCTATAGATAATTTATACATGGAAAATTCAACTCAAAGAACCCTAAAGATTCAATTACGATAAGTCACATTTTTATGGCATGAAAACATAGATATCTCCCCTTATCTAAGTGATTACCTTTAATTCAAAGCCAAGGATTGACATCCTCACAAAAGATTCACTCAAATCACTCAAAGGTGTTTAAGGTTCAAGAATAAGCACTCTAAGTCGAACCTGAAAAGTTAATCCCATAAGCTTGCCTGAAAATCAAATCTCCACCATTGTATATGAGATGATACACAAATCAAAAGGTCTTTAATCAAGGTTGTAATGGGGCTAGGTTTAAAAGGTGTGGATACAAGCTGAATTAGAGGGTTAGAATCGAGACTGACTTGACAAATTACCTAACTAGAAACAATGAACTAAATATGAATATTTACATCGAATGAAAACTAATAATACCACTATTGATAATTACTCTATAATAAAGAGTATTTTCATCACTCAAATTTTGAAAATACTTTAATACGAGCTTTTTCTTCAACAATTGGAGTTTAAATGCTCTAAGCTCTTTTATATACTACTAATATTGAATATACTTGGATTTTTTATTTTTTTATTTTTTTATTTTTTTTTAGAACAAACTAAAATAAACATAATAGAAGGAACTTTGAAATAACCTAATTCGACAATTGATCAAATCAATTCTCGATAAAGGGGTAGTCAAAGGAATGTTGATAACAAATACAAAGGGATTTTGGGTTAATATTAGTGGGTGAGTCAATAAAAAGGTTGTTAGGATTCAATGGGTTTCACTAGGGGTTAATTTGTATGGGTAGGCTTTTTAGTGTAGTGAATGGGTTAAAACCTAGGTGCCTTTATCATCTCAGTGTATCAAATCATTAATGTGGTCTCGACATGTATAAACGAGGCAAGTTCTAGAGTAACAGTTCAAAGTTGACACACTCATAATCAATTAAAGTGAGCACGAAAAAGGGTACATGCTCTTTAAGGCTCAAATCTCACAAAAAATTATGGGTGTTTTGACATCAATCCTTATAAATTTTGAACTTCAAGGTGATACTCAAATTAGGTTCAACAACCTATCAATTTTAATTTTTAGAAAGTAGACTTATCATGCTCGATTCTCTAGTATTCTTCAAATTTAATTATCAATGCACAATTAACTAAGACTTATTCAAAAACATATCAATAAAAATCATAAATCATTAGAAATTTCATCCTAATTAATAATATGAGAAAAATACTTAAGATCAAGACTAATTTCAGGGTTTTGAGAATTATGCAAAAAGTTAGGCATTATTACCCCCACACTTAAGATGTACATTGCCCTTAATGTACAAAGATAGATAATGATATTTAGGTGCCAAATCAAAAAGATAAGTGGGAAAGTAATAGTCCCTAAAATCTGGATGATCCCAGAGTTTTTGTGTGTAACGTGTGTAATTCTGCAAAGTCACTTTGTTAACGAGCTTGTAGTATATGATTGGTTAGGGATTCTTAAGAAATTAGATAGCCAATGGTAAATGAGAGGAAAGGAAAATTTTTAATACTAGTAAAAGTTCAAATTTAAACGCAACATCAAATGAAAAGTTTTAAAATAAAGGAAGTAAATGATAGATATATGAAAGAGAGGGTTTAGAGGTCCTCATCGTCAACTGGTCGAGGAAGTTCTCCAAAAAAGGTATATTCAAATAGAGGTGGAGAACTCAGAACAAGTTGAGTTTGTGATCTCGAAATTGATGATTCATCAGAAGGTGAAATGGAGTGGGTTCAATTTCAGTAAGAATTGACTCGAAGTGTACATATCAACACAACCTAAGTCAATGTAGGTTTGATATGTTTATTTTTGGAAAAAGGTCCTTATCAACCCAAAGATGAACAAGAGATGGGTCAAATTCTCGAGGACTTCATGGAAATTCCACTTCGAGAGCATGACGTATCACTGAAGAGCGATTTTAAATTTAAACTTACTTTGTAAATAATTAAACTTATTCCAGCTGAGACTCTATTTACTTTTGTTTAGTTTAGAATTAAAATTTGTTGCATGTTTAAATTTAGGATTTTGTAGTTTTAATTTTTATGTAAATGGGAGTTAGGTTGAAAATTTGAGAATTTTTGGGTATATTATAGTGGCATCGCGATACCCATGGTTCAATATCATGATACCATAGACAGTTTTGAAGGGAGGCCAAAACACATTTTGATATTGTGAAACCGACCCTCTAGTATCATGATATCCCAAACATTTTCAAAATTAAGTTTTAGCTTGAAAATGTGATACTCTTTTTAAAACCTAACACTCAACCTAAAACCCCAATTTGACTTAATTTGACTCAACCTAAAATTTCTTTGTTTTATCCAAATGATCAATAAGAATGAAGATAGGTGTATACATGCATGATTTAGAAATTTTCATTATTCATTGAGATAAGTAGAAACATGTTCTGGTTTGGCATTAGTTGAAATGCAAAGGAATTGTTTTTGTAGCTTAGAGCCTCAAGGACCAACCTTGGATGCTACATTATCCCTAGTTCCGAATTTGAGCATTACATTGTCTTTTCTTGATGAGCCTTTATGTATGAAACCTTGAGAAGAAATTGAGTTTGAAACTCAACCCTTCACAGCCCCTAAACCTTGTATTGCACTATAAAATAGACGTCAAACTATGGACATCGAGGGTTAGGTAGGAACATTACGGAGGTTTCTTATAAAATTTACTTGAGCGACTAGTGAGGAGAGGTTAATTTAGCTTGCAAGTGATTCTTACTAAAAATTTTGCATAAAAATAAACAAAAATGTGAAAGAAAGAAAATATAGTGAGGATCAAAAGCACTGTGAGAGAAAAGACCAAACGAATGAAAAATATGCTCAAAATAAGAAAAAGAAAAGAGCATAACATTAATGGCTCAAAATAATAGTGCACAAAAAGAGCTAATATCAACCAATATCATCCATATTATTGGAGAGATAAGGAAGGTGAGAGAAGGAGAGATAAGATGGTGAGATTAAACGATCACATTTGGTGGGAATTGAGAACAATGTTGTGTGCTATACTATTCATGGTGCTTGAACTATTTTGAGATGACCTTTCTTTAAATCTGTACCAACCTAAGCCTCAAAACGTTACAAGCCACTAAGTCCTATGTGACCTTAGCATCTCCTTTTACAAACTGAAGCTTGTGGAAACTTATTGTAAATGAATAAGTTGATTTCTTTCATACATAGACACATCGTATCTTTATTTCTTATTGTGATGGAATAATGTATAAAAATTTAATTTTTATAAACTGCCTCTACTTTTGTTTTCTCTATAACTTTTTGAACAAAGACGATTTAATCTCAAACCTATGAGTTTACAATGCATCAATTAGGATTTGTACAATAAAATAACTTAGTTCATAATGCATGTCCTTTCATAAAATGTCAAATAAATTCATTGTTTAAGGGTCATCTTTCTTTTTGCATGTTTTGTGTGTTTACTTGAGAACAAACAAAGAATTAAGTGTGAGGGAGTTGATCTACCACAAATTGATGTGTCAAATTGGGCATAGTTTGTTACTTAACGAGCTTATTTTCAAGTTTTTTTAGTGTCTTTTTAGTAGTTTCATGTAATTTTAGTTTTTACAAGTAGATTTGTGAAATCGCCTCTTTTTCTTCATTTTTTTTATCCAAAATAGCCAATTATGCCATTGGGGACCCTAATGTGTGTTTGAGTGTTGTTGGGACATGTAGGTGGCCCAAATGGAGTAGAATTTAACCCACAAGTAGTGGTATTGTGACATTGGAGCTAGGGTATCACAATACCATCGATAGTCTCAAGATAGAGAATATTTGTGACCAAGCTACAAGCATATCGAGATACCCACCTCGTGACAACTCCCATGTGTATTTTGACTAGGATGTAACAATATCCCTGTTGTATGGAGAAAAAAAATGATATTAGGAGTAAAGTTTGTCCACCCGAAGAACTAATCAAAAGCCAACATCCAATGGCACTTTAGGCTACATTTTAAGGTCAAAATCAACTATTAAAAGCCACTCTTGGCTGAGAAAAAGAAAGGAAGGATGTAATTTAGGTTTAGAAAGGTTTTTAGCTTAGGTTTTCTTTCAGCTTTTAGTTTGGTTTTAGAGTAGTTTTCTTTTCCATAGCTTAGGGTTTACATTTCCTGCACATTTTCTTGTTCTTCTTAATGTTAATGGTAGTTAGCTAGATTAGTTATTATTGTAGCTAGATTTATTTACAACTTTAATCGTTTTCCCTTTCTTGTAATGAAATTTTCATCTTTAAGTTTGATGCATTTTAGTTTCTTTTATGTTTAATCAATTAAAGGTTATTCCTTTTATGTTCCCAGCTTTCGATTTCACTATTAGATGCTTCATTTATCTTTCTTTCAAGTTTTAAAGAGTAAAAATCCCAACCTTTATGTTTTCCTTAGGGTTTATGATCATGGCTATTAAAGTTTTGATTTTTATGTTTGTTTACTCTATTTTTAACATAGATAACTAAACTCCAAAGGAGGTTGGTTAATAGAGATGTGGGTAAGTTGATTTTTAGCTGAGGGACTAAACTGCAATAAATTAGATTAATTGAATGAAACTAAAAACTTAAGATTAACGACCCTAAGAGAACATCCAGCCAAGTGAGACCGAGAGGAGATCTTGTTGGGCACCAATTCATTAGTCCCATGTTAATCGGTGAGACCGAGAGATAATTTAGGCTAATTTGTCTAACTTGGTACAATTGGGACTGGGAGGTAAAATTGAGCCATTTTGGGAGTTCAAAGAGTTTAGGACCTTAGTTCAAAGATTAATGAACCACATCAAAGTTAACCACCACTCGATTGTTAGTTATTTTTGAATTTTTAGTACTTTTAAAATCTTTACAATTTAGTCCTTAGGATAGTTAATTTAGAAATTAGTGTTAAATTTCTTTGTTTATGCTTTGTCGTACTTTTGAATAGGAATTACAAAATCGCTAACTCATTTGGGTTCGATCCTTGGAACACTATAACTATTACAACTGAGCTGTATGCTTGCAGTAAATTCGAGCTTTAAAATTGTTTTATAAAATCATTTATTTTGAGTACGCGCGTAAACACGGTTGTAGGTTGGACACACAGTCTTGTGAGCTACACGTGCTGGACACACGGCCATGTGTCAGGCCATGTCAATTTTGCAACCTGCTTCCTAGACACGCCAAAAAACATAATTTTTAGGCTTTCTGAGTATTCTAAAGTCTATAAATACCAAATAGAAGAAAAGATATGAGAGCCATCAGAGATTATTGAAGAAAACAACTCGAAGAACACCATTAGAGCTATAACACCCTTAATCTGTATCTATTGCCAGAATAGAGTTACAAAGCATTACCGGACCAATCTCATAAACAATCGTACAATTCAAATTACAATTCTCCTATCAATTAAAAACCATACAAATACAATCATATAGCCCCTAACACGAGCCCTTGAGGCCAAAAACAAGCATTAGAAGTGGTTCAGGACTAAACCGATATCTCAGGAAATTTTTGGAAAACATAGAAAAAATTTTCAAAATGTAGGGGACACACACTCGTGCGTCATAGACCGTGTGGACATTCAAAATGGGATCACATGGCCGTGTCTTAACCCCTGTAACTCCATGACTTGGGTCACACGGCCAACCACACACCCGTGTGACTAGCCCGTGTACCCTTTGAAATGGCCTCACACGCTCGTGTGCCAAACCGTGTGCTAGGCCACGCCAAAACTGTAAGGTATACTAACTTATGCCACATGGCCAAGTCATATACCCGTGTGCTGGGCCGTGTGGAGCTACTGACTTAATTTCTAAATAAACATCAGGGGACACACGGCCATGTCACTTGACCGTGTGTCACACATGGCTGAGACGCACGCCCGTGTCTCTGCCTGTATGGACAAAATAGGCTATTTTCCAAGTCATCTTTGTCACCCAATCTTGCATTCACCTACACAAACCAAATTGCATATGGCCATATCTTCAATAGGCATTTAAATCCACCTAAACCAAGTTCAATTCATGCTATATCAATACCAATAACCAAAAAGCACATATGTATCACAATTAGCCATTCAATTTCATACCTATTTTACATCCAAAATCACCTAAATGGTCACTTTCAACTATGCATTATTTTGCCTAAAACCACATGCATACCATATCTCAAAATTCAACCATTTGGTACTAAAAATACCAATTCACAACAAGCATTCATATAACAATTATAAACCACATAAAAAAAGGGCTATTTTCTCATATATATATATATATATATATACATCACCAAGTATACCAAAATACGCCAAATCACATGGCTATACACATAACCAAAACATACTTCATTTACAAGCCAAATCAATTAGTTAAATACATTACCAACATATAGGCCATATTAACCACAACACCTATACATGCCATATAACCAAATAAATAATTCAAAAGTACTCAAATAATAGCTTGATAGTGTGATGAAATCTCTGACAACTCCCAATCTGAGCAAGCTTCAAAAACACTATAAAACACTAAAAAAAATAAACAAAGTAAGCTATAAAGCTTAGTAAGCTCGTATGATTAATAAATATAACCTACCATTCATTTACAAATTAAATTATCTATCATAATACATCACAATTCAACTTACTCACCAGGCTAACATTTTTTTCAACCACATAATAGATCATGTAACTCACAAATTCCATAAATTCAATGCTTCTACGGTTTACATACATACCTACACTAATACATCTCAATCTCTTACCCTTTCATATATTCAATATACCCTTGAACCATTTGGAATAATATCGGATACTCGGTAATCTTGCACTTTAAGTGCCAATACATGGCCATAGCCATCTCAATCTCATATTTCATATAATGCTCAATCTTGAGCTATCAACGGGTTTGCTCACACAAGCTAACGGTCAAGACGTAGCTACACGGTGCTGCTCACACAAGCTGACGAGAATCCACAACACATGCCAGAAAACTCAGCCACCGGTAGAACGTAAGGACCAGCACCCAAACACAATAACCCCCAATGACATGTCATTTGTATCCTATCTATTCCTAAGGTTCAATCGAATTTATACATTATCGAATCTTCGTCGAACATTTTTGTATAGTCGTATTCACAATTAATGCAATTCTAAAGCATTTAAATCACAATTATATTAATGCTTATTAACATACGAACTTACCTCGATCACAAAAACGTCGGAACAGGATCGACTAGTCCAGTACTTTTTTTCCCCCGATCTAGATTCGTACGTTGCTTTTCTTGATCTATATAATAAAATTTAACTCATTCAAACTACAATCTATTCAATTCAATCCGAAAATCATTTTTTGTAAAAATTACACTTTTTCCCCTTAATTTTGAATTCTTTACAATTTAGTGCCTAGCTTACGAAAATATAAATTCATCCAATTTAACTCACACCCATGCTAGCTAAATTATATATATATATATATATATATATATATATATCCATAGCATCCCATATTTTTCATAATTTCATACATTTCAACTTGAATTTTTCACATTTTACAATGTAATGACCCGATAGTTGGGTAATCAAAAAGTTCAATTTTGGGTCATCGTTTACGTAAAACGTATTCGTAAATATTTATTAAAAATATTTACGAAATTAGTTGTATGGTCAATTAGGTTTTGGTTAGGTGAATTAGTTTAAATTAAGATTAAATTAAGTGTGAGGACTAGATTGAATATAGGGTAAAAGTTGAATTAAAAAATAAAAAGAAGTCAAAGGACTAAACTAGCAATTAAGCCAAAACATGACAAGTGTATGGTGATGGTGGTGAAATGTGGATTAATTAAATACATATATTAGTAATTATTATTTACTTATAATATAAGTAAATATATTATATTATATTATTATAAATATAAAATAAATAAATCAAATTAATACAATTGTATGGTTATAAAATGTACAAGTGTAATAAATACAAACATAAATTTGTAGTATACATATATATTTACTTAGTATTTAAGAATAAATAAATAAATATATTATATTATATTATATTATATTATATTATATTATATTATATTATATTATATTATATTATATTATATTATATTATATTATATTATATTATAAAATAAATAGAATAAAAGAAAAGAAAAGAGACTAAAGAAATAGAATAGCAAGAAACGAAACAGGGGAAGGAAAGAAAGAAAGAAAAGGAAAAGAAAAAAAGGAGAAATTAGGGTTTAAGGTTTCAAGCTTAATTTGGTAAGTCAATTTAGTCCATTTTCTTATGATTTTGATGTTTTTGGAATCCTAAAACAAAATACTACTTGATTTATGTGGAAATTTTGAAAGCTAGTTGATTTTTGGATGTAGTTCATGTTGAATTAATTGAAGAATTAGGGTTTAAATTGATAGAATTTCAAGTTAGAATTTAGAAAAGGATTGAATTGTAAAATAAATCATAAGTTTTTATGTAGTAGGGACTAAATTGAAAGAATTTTCAAATTAGGAAATTGGGGTGAAAATTAGAGAATTAAATCTAGTTTTGGGTGGAAATTGAATGAAAATAAAGAATAAATTATAAAGAAATTAAATTAGTTTGGTTAGGGATTTAATTATAATTTATACAAAAGTTGAAAATAAATTGAAATATTCAAAGTGGAATTGTATGTGTATTGATAATTTTTAATTGTTTTAATTTTCGTAGCTAACATTGAGCTGGAGACATCGGCTAAAAAGGGGAAAGAGAAAGTCAACGACGAGTGACTCGAAAAATACAGTTTGTATTTCTATAATTCGAAAACTAAAACTATTAGTTGTATTTATTATTATGTATGGTAAGTGGAATTGAGGTGAGTTTGGCATTGTGGCAATGAATTGAATTAAATTGAATTGAATTGAAATTGTGAGTATATGTGAAAATTTGACTAGTATGAGAATTGTGATTGAATTGAAATTATGTGATTATTGTGGAATTGATTTTGAAATGTAAATTGATTGAGAATTGAGAAATGGATTGAAAACCTTATTAACTATATCATATATAGTTGTCATGCCATAGGATTGGAAGTGCTCAGGGATACTTCGACCTCGAGTCAATAAGGCACTATATGTGTCGTAATATTGTTTCAGATAATTTCGATGAGGCACTATGTGTCCTAATGTTATTGCTTTGGATAAATCCAATGAGGTACTGAGTACCATATTGTTTTACTTCGGCATGACCGATGAAGCACTAAGTGTCGTACTAGTGTGTTTGGGTTGGATCTGCATATCTGTCAGAGTCCGAGTAGTGTTAATAGGGATATATGAATGAATTGATCAAATGATTGACATTGAATGGTATAGAATAAGAAATGAATATTAATATTGAAATTGAAATTGAGAAATTTATTGTGAAATGCTATTGAATAGCAAGTGTGAGATTGAAATAGAGGATATGAAGATTGAAAGTGATATGGAAGATGAATTTATAAAGTTGATTATTTATTGAATGATTATTATTATGTATAATTATGTATATAAATTTTATAAAATTTTGCTTAATAAGTATTCGGATTATAGAAATATCATTGAGTGTATACTCAGCATACGGTTTGTTTTTGTGCGCAGGTTAGGTTAAAGTTCAATTGTTGAATCAGCATCCAAAGTCGATCCCGAACTCAAAAACGTGGTGAAGTATTTTCTCTTTTAAAATGGCATGTACCTAGGTTGTCTTTTGATGTCATTTAGATATGTGAATATTAATAGTGTATAAGATGATATTGGTTGATTTATATATATATATACAAACATATGTAATATAATATAGCCATTTACATGGTTTTAGTTTGAATTTGTTGAATGGTATGTAATTGGATTGAAACATAATTAGTCCGGGTTAAGTATGTATGAACACAAATAGTCATACTTCATCCAGAGTAAGTATGTGAAAGGTATTTATGTTGGTACATTGATTTGGTTATTAAGTCTATCATTTTGGCATGTTTTGGAAGTGTTTAATCGTGTTTTGATTTGGTTGAATAATTGGATATTGAGTTGCTTATTGTTTAAGATTTGCAGGGTTAGTAAATTATAATGTGTATGTTAAATGTGTATGAGATTGTTAGTATTTGTTCTGTAATGACCGGTAATGCTTCATAACCCTATTCCGATGACGGATAAGGGTTAGGGGGTGTTATATTTTACAAATAAATCCCTAATTTGCAATTTCAACCAAAATCACTTAACAAATGTTGTTTATCTAACAAAAACTATTCAATTTATATCATCAAACATCAAAATACAAACATATTCATCAATGGTAGAACCCTAGACTTTTAACAATTTTGTAAATTAGTCCCTAGGCTAGCTAGATTGTAACACCCTGAATTAGGGGTTGTCTAAAATTTAATTATTTGTTTCCCATGTGTGTGTGCTTGAAGAAATAAATACTATGATTTATTTGGCATGTTCTAGGGTCTAAAATAAACCCGAGCTAGGCCTGACTTAGGACTAAAAATTTCTTTTTAAGTGTTTAAGAGAAGGGAGCTAGGTGAGATAGGGGTTAAGTAAAATTTCGGGTGAAGCATGTCACGAAATAAGGCAGTAGCAAAGTGGTAACCGAACGCCACTTAAGAGCTGGAGGAGAGAATGGGCGCAGGTCACAGGTTCGAGTGGCTGGAGGGGCGTTTTGCATTTTATTTTTATATGCGGTGATGGGCTTAAGTAGGAAGGCTTTAAAATTAAATGGTGAGGGTTCATGACATGAAAGTCAATTGGGTAGAGTGGCATGGAGTGTTGGAAGGGGGTTGTGGCAGTGAGGTCGTTGGTTCGAACCTAAGAAGCACCACATGGGTTTTATTTTTTTTATGCAGCTGGCGGGAATGGGAGTAAGTTGTTGGCTGCATGTTGGACTCTTAAATTGATAAGAATGAGCTTAATTTTTGCTCTAGAATTCGGCTGGAGTGGGGAATATTAGTAGTTTATTTTCATTATATCTGTTAGAGGAGATTAAGGGATAAATAAAAGATAAATGAAATTTGACAAAAGCTAGAAATTTATCACCAAAAAGAAGGAGATGGCCGATTGTAGGATTATTTGGTGTGATATTTTGATTTTGAAAGGGTGATTAGGGAGGCTATGCCGAAATTGTTTCTCTTTTCCTCTCTATTTGCTTGGCTGAATTCTCCCTAGTCTTCAAGTGCCAAATTTTTCAAAGTCTTTTCTTCTTTTCTTCTTCTTAGCCTTTTGCCGAAATCCCCTAAGTCTTTTCTTCCATCTCTTTTCTTCCTCTCTAGCCGAACATACTCCATTGGTGTGCCGAAATTCCCTTCCTCCTATTTGATTCCCTTTAGCCGAATATCTATTCCATAAAGGGGCTTAGGCCGAATCTCACATCCCTAACTAAGGTGCTGCCGATTTTCATGGTGTGGTAAGGGATCTCTCTAAGTTTAATCTTTATTCTTATTATGGCTAGCCGAAACTATGAGGCTTAACCATGAATTTTTGTATGACTAAACCTATTCAGGAATTTGGATCTGTAACCCTTATTAGAAGCCAGCATTAAGAAGAATTGAGAGGACTTCCGGATTTAAGGTAAGCTCGGTATGTAGGCTATGACTTTCGGCCAAAGGCCATGTTATGTAATATATATGGTGACTGATCTTTTTGTGGGGTTGTTTAAGGAATTTCGGCAAGTCTTAATCAAGTGATGTCTCCGGGATTTGTTTGGAAACCAAATTCATTTAAGGTAAGAGCCTTTGGTATTAAGTGGTTATGGCAGAATAGTCCTTTGGTATTAACATTGATAATTGGCCGAATATAGGGTCAAGATCTAGCATCGTAGATCGGATCTTCGGGATCTAGGAATCTCGGTGGTAACAGGTGTGTAAAACTCCTTACACACTTTATTAGTAAACTTTGCCATATTATTGTTTTGTTAATCATTGTGGTAGTGATTTGGTATTGTGGGCTTAAGCATGGATTTCGGGTAAGTCCCCTATTACATGATCTTTGATATATGTTGTGTATGCCATCACATGTTGTTGTATAATTTGCTACACATGAATGCATAATATATGGGATTATGATATATGATTATGTAAGCATGATGATGGTGGGATTAATGAGTGGAGGGGGATGATTTTATGGACTGTCGCCAGTGGTTTTGACCACAAGATGGGTTGGCCCCATCAAATTATTTATGACCTATGGTCATCAGTGGTTTTGACCACACCGATTGATAAATTGCGAGTAAATCCCAGTGGTTTGGTACCACCAGTGGTTTTGACCACACTTGATAAATTGTGACCTATGGTCATCAGTGGTTTTGACCACACGATGGGTTGGCCCCATTATTTATTTTGTGACACTAGTCACCAGTGGTTTTGACCACCAATGGTTTTGACCACACGGGGTAGAAAAGTAGTATGGATGGTTAGTTGGGTTGCATATGCATGTTTATTAATAAAATGTGTATGAGTTGTATTTTCTGGGTGGGGATTACACACTGAGTCTTGGTGACTCACCCCCTTCCATTACCATTTTGCAGATGAGTAGATCGCGGAGATGGAGCCGGAGAGGACTCGAGGCGGCCATGCTTATTTGATGAAATTGATTTTAATTTGTTATCTTTAAGTTTATTTATTTTCTTTTCTGAGTTTTTATTTTGGGATTGTAATAAGGCCACTATTATTATTTTGGATGTTTATTTTACTGTTTAATTTTACTCATGTTATGTTACAAACGAAGTTTTTAAATGTTAAGTGAATCGGTTAAAAGTAACTTTTCAAACTTAATAAACTTATACGGGTTTTTTTTTTAGGATGTTACCATCGGGTAACAAAAATAAACCAAGTCAACTATAGCTTTCTGATTTTAAAATGTTACATGATCAAACGTTTTCAAAGGGTTTATCAACCCAACTGTGTTTATAAAAAGCCCAACTGAGTTTTCAAACACCGTTTTAAAACCTTAGCCATATTTTAACAAGTTTCCACCAGACCCTCAAAATTACTTCAAATTATTTTACTCGCAACATACCAGATCCGGTCAGGACTCATGGGCCGGGTTTGGGGTGTTACATAGATTAAGCTGTAACGATTCTAAAAATGTAGAAATCATTAAAAACTGAGTTAGAATCACTCACATGCAAGTACTTGAAATTGCCGAACCAAGAAACCCTAGCTATGGCTTTTCTCTCTTCTAATTTCACTGGAAAAATAGCATGAAGAAGATGATATCTTTGTTTATGTTATTTTACTTTAACTTATTTAATGATTTACAAATTTAACCTTTGTTTCTAACTTAAAAATTAACCTATTTAATGTCCATATTTGTAACAGCCCGATTTAGGGGCTAGTCAGAATAGTGATCTTGGAATCACTAATTCGAGGTTAGAGAAAATTATTTTCATGTTACATTATGTGTTATAACATGTTTATAAGGATGCATGAAAATTTTGGTGCCTTAATTTTAGCAATTTCTAGCTAATTTGTGAAAAAGGACTAAATCGCATAAAATGTAAAAGTTCTAGTTTATTTGTAAAAGGTGTCAAATAGCTATGGGCTATTAATTGGAGGCCCAAATTGTGCAATTTAGCCTTTTTTTTAAGTGAGTAGGCCAGCCATTAGACAAGAGGGGACAAGAACTTTTAATTTGGTCAAAGTTGGTGGAATAAATGAATAAAATAAGATGAATAGGTGAAAAGCTATCATCTTTCTATTTTTCTTCCCTTCTCCACCGAAAATAACAGCCATGGTGGGGTGTTTGAGAGCTCAAAAATTCAGCAAGCTTTATTCCACACAAGTAAGTGATTTTGATGACTTTTCTTGATAAAAATTGTACTTTTGGAGTCCCCAAAGCTTAATCTAGCTAATAGGGGCACTAAATTGCAACATGGTTGAAAGTCTAGGGACTTATCATGATAGATTTTATGCTGGTTGTTGAGTTTTATGGAAGAAAATGAATGGTAGGATGATGATAAACAACTTTTGTGAAAGGTGTTGTGGTGGAAACACCTAATTTGAGCTAAAATGCAAAGGTTGTAATTTGTTCATTTAACCATGAAATAGTTGGAATTTGAGATAGTTGTAAGAGGATTAAATGTTAATATAGGCTTGTTTAGCAAGGAAATGTGATAAAAATTTATTTACGAGCCTAGGGGCAAAATTGTAATTTTACCAAAGTATAGGGGCAAAATGGTCATTTTTGCCTAAGTGGATGTTAAGTTGTAATATGATCATTAAGTGACTAAACGAGTAAATTTCATTGTTCTAAATGGAAGAAAATGAGATTCAGACCTAGGACGGAAGAAAAGAGAAATGTGGGCAAAAAGTCCTTTTTGGCCTTTTCGTCATCGAGGTAAGTTTGTATGCAAACCTTGAGAGTACGTACGGATATTTAATATTCCAATGTTGTATGGAATGTACAATTATGCAATGAATGTATAAAATAAGTGTTGATGAGTCGTTAAGAGATTTGGAATCTAAGAATAGTAAGAAATGCAAATATTATGAAAAGATGATAGTTAAGGTTCCGTGTAAGACCATATTCAAATATGGCCTTGGTGAGAGATTTTGAATAGGACTATGTTGGGAACATGGCATCGATAGGTTAACTCATGTATGATGTCAATGTAATGTTATGTGTACGAGACTTAAGGGAGTTACTTAATGATTTTAGTGACTCAATAAGTACTTGAGAATTGAGAATGAATGTATTGTACATGAGAGGTGCAGGAATGCATTAGAACTGAATTGAAGTGGATTCAGTATTTGATGAACCCATAGTGGGTGATACGTAAAAGATGCACTTTAGTTGCATAAGTTATAATTATTATTGCATTGTGTGAATGCGAACAATTATAGTAGAAAGCTAAGTAAGAATGATAGTGAGTGAGGATGTTCACGGATGAACATTTGAATTAGAGAAATGTATGTGGATAAATATTTGTGAATGTATAATAACGGTGAGCTATGTGAAAATACACCTCATTGAGGGTTATTAAATGATAGGTTGTATGCAATACCATCAACCATATAATGATTGGTGGGCTGTGTGCGTTACCACCTGATTAATTATTAATTGATGGGCTATGTGCGATACCATCACCTATATTATTATCGGTGGGCTGTGTGCGGAACCACCTGACTAATTAGTAATCGATGGGCTGTGTGCGATACCATCACTTATAAATTATTGGTGAGCTAAGTGCGAAATCACCCTAAGTATAATTGATTGGTGGGCTGTGTGTGATATCACCCTATAAGAGATTCAATGGTGGGCTAAGTGCGTAACCATCTGGAAATTAGTAATATGAGTGGCTTATTGAAAATGCTTGATGTGTTGTTTTATATGATCTTGTGATGATCAGTGCAGGAATGTGTGCTACTTAAACGAGTATTTGGCTTGTGGCATGGTAAGAATATGGTAAGAGATAGAATGAGTAAGCTTTAAGGATGATTGAGTAAGTAACCGTGAGTTCATGAGAAAAGTTCATCATAATAACTTAAATCATGTATATTCAATGAATGTCAGTGTTTATCAGTTGTATGTAGACGAACTTACTAAGCATTATTGCTTACTCCTTTTTTTTTCCCATCTCTTATAGGTTATTTTGGCTAGCTCAAGTTGGAGGCCACAGGAGATGTTTTCACACTATCGAATAAATGCTTGGTATGGTGCTCCAAGTCCTTATGAGTCGTGGCATGTATAGGGATTCTAGAATTGACTAAGTTCTAATTGATGTAGCCAAATTGTGTTGGCCTAAAAAGAACTTAGAGTTTTGGTTGTGTATAGCCATAGATGATGGCCTAAGTTGTTGTAATGGTATTGGAAGTAGTTCTCCCTAGTGTACGGGATGAAGGCTTTATTTCTCTTATGATTAAGTGTCTATAATTTAAGAGTTAAATTGATGCAATATGGAGTTATGTAATGATGATTGTATGTATGTATGTATGTATGTATATAAATGTATGCAAATGAGAGTGGCAAAAAGGCTTGGAAGATAGCCTCTAAGTGCCCACACGGTTGGATACACGGGCGTATGTCTAGATAACATCCTAAATAATTGAGTATCATTATGTTGCTAAAATGTTGGTTCGGGTGACTTGGAGTTAGAATAAATATTATTATTTAAGTGTACTTTAGAGTAAAGTAATTAAATAACCTTAAGACTTAAATTAATTAAGTACCAAAAGATGGCATAAGTTGAGCTAGTAGTAAAGTGGAGCTGGCACCATATGTATTACCATGAGGGAAGGAGTTCGAATCACCTAGCAAGCAACTAGGAATTTTTATTTTTGCTTTAGCTTGAGCATGTGTCAAGCAAAGAGATAAGGCTAGGATGAGTTGGGATGTTTTATTTTGGTAAGAACACTAAGTATTTGGAAAGCTAAGGATAAGGGCTTGAAATGGGGATTGTGTTTCATCAACTTAAGGAAAAAGAGGGAAAAAGGCTTAAGAGTAGGAAGATGTTTTGAAACTTCCTAATGGCCATTTGACCCATGTATTTGGACGAAATGAGGCAAAAAGGGGTGGCCGGTTTTGGTTGAGAGTATGGTAGCTTGAATGTTAGAAGAAACTCTTTCATTTTGGTCAATTTCTTAACAAAGCATTTTTTTTCTCCACCCATATTCTCTCTAGCGAAAATTTCCAGCATATTTGAGTACACAATTCATTTTTTTCTTCTTTGAGTCATTCTCTTGTGACCATTTCGGTTTGAAACTTTTCTCTCCCAAATCCTTTTCTCTTTGTGACCGAAAGTACATAGACAAGCAAATATTTTTCTTCCTTTCATCTTCTCATTTTCTCCTCCTATGCCGAATGCATTTTCTTCCAAACTAAGTATCTTTTCTTCTCTTTCTTTCTCCTTTCTTTTCTTTCTTTTCTCTTTCTCTCTTGAAACCGAACCATACCATCCTATCTCCCTTTTCTCCATTTTCTTCTTCATTACAATTTTCCTCAAATTTATATCACCCATGGCCGAATTTAATATGCTCTTGTGACAAAATCTCTTCATTTTCTCTTACCACAATCGATTTCAAGAATCAAGGTAAGGAGATTTTATTTTAAGAATTCTTATTCGATTAGTATAGTTAGTTATTAATCGATTCGTTTGTAGGATCACAATCTTTCAATTGATTCTCGTGGAACGAAGACAAATCGTGGTAAGTAAAATCCCAAATCTTATAAACGTTCATCATTTTTCGATATTAAAAAGTAGAACTAATAATCTTATGTCTTTAGAGACATTCAAGATAGAGGCGAAAAGGCGATCCATACCCTTCGAAAGAGGGGCAGTTCCGTAAATCCCCCTATTTATAAACGAAGGGCTGTTTCGGGAATCCGAGATTTTCCACCGGGTTGCGGACCATCAACCGAGGAGAATCAATTATTTGAAGTAGTTCGTACTCGAGCCTTTGTACATTCGTGGATTCTCATCTGCAACGAACCATCGAACGAGGAGAAACCAAAGATAGAAGTGGTTCAAAATCAAAGGGTAAGGATTTAGATCGATTTCAATAGTAAATTTTGATAAAAGATAATGTCCTAATGGTTCGTATTATGATTAGGTGTTGACGCGGGAAGGTTTAGTACTCACGATATCAAGGTGTGTAACTTCACACTTTTCTTGGGTTGGATGTCATTCGTGGTATTGAGTAAAAATCATAAAAACCGACAAAATCGGTATAATACGAAATATTTGGTATTTTGGTGAAATATTCATAAAAAGTGTTAAAAATGTGAAAATTACGAAAATGCCCTCGATGTGTAGGTAGTAAAATGAATACTAAAAATCTCATGTGTAAATGGGCCAAAGATGTGTTAGATCGTAAAATGGGCCGATAAGTTTGCTAGTTAGTAAAATGGGCCGAAATCTTGGATAGATAGTTAAATGGGCCGAAATCCCTGATAAATAATAAATGGGCCGAAATCTCTACTAGATCGATAAATGGGCCGATATCTCTGCTAGATCGATAAATGGGACGAAATCTCTGTTAGATTAAAAATGGGCCGAAATCTTTGTTAGATCGTAAATGGGCCGTAATCTCTGTTAAATTGTTAAATGGGCCAAAATCTATGCTAGATCGTTAAATGGGCCAAATATGTTAAATAATTATATGGAACTAATGATATATTGTATTATGGGCCTTAATAAAAACTTGAAATATTGACTTGGGCCTTTTTGATAAAATCATCATATGTACATAAGCTATTTTGCATACATGTTGCATGGGTTGGGATTAACGATGAAGAGAAGAAAGGCTTGTTGCCAAAATCTAGTTCGGTGGCTTTGCCACAAAATAATTAAACGGCTGGTTGCCTCTAGTTTGGTGGCTATGCCACAAATATTTTAATGGCTCAATGCCTCTAGTTCGGTGACTTTGTCACAATCTAGTTTGGTGGCTCTGCCACAAAAATAAATTGGCTTAATGCCTACGATTGGTGTGATGGCGGGGTGGGTTGACTTGATCCCCACAGGTGTGATGGTTGGTACAGGTGGTGTGTAGCGGATGGAAATTAGGTTTGGGTGGGTAATTTCATTTTTGCATGCATTCCATTATTTATACTGTTAACCTTGATAATGGGCTCAAGCCCAAACTCATGACTTGATGCTCTGGCCCAGTGGATTAAGTAAGTAAGTTATACACTGAGTTCTGAGTAACTCACACCCTCAAATTTTTCCTCTTAGGTAATGGAAATTGATGTGGACTTGGGCCGAGGATGACTTCGTGGAGGCCATACTGCAAACATGGGTTAAATAAATTTTGAACTTTTAAATAAGTACTTTCTTTAAATTATTATTTTAGGTATGATGTAATAAGGCCTTTATTATTAATGTTTTTATGGATTTTTATGTGGTTGGTTTAAAACTATGTTTTGGATATTTTAATATGGGCTTATGATTATTATATAATGTTTACTTAAAATAAATTGGGTTTTAAACATATGGGAAACTTTTAACTGCTTTTTATTTCTCAAATACATCAAACTTAAATCTTTCTCTTGGATTTATTAAACTCTAATTTCAAAAAGGGTTTTGAAATACTGATTCACCTTAATTTGTAAGATAGTTCGATCTATGTAATAAACCAAATCTCGTCTTACGCATAGATCGAGTTTGGGGTGTTACATTTAATGGTATCAGAGCCAGTTTCAAAAACTCGGCTGTGGTTGGGTTCAATAAATAATTTCTGAATAAAATTATTTCAATTGTGTTCTAAAAGATCAGTATGGCACCACAAGCATCCGGCAACAAGTCAAGTAAGTATTTATTACTTAATGATTATTATGATGATCATAGGAACACTCTAGAACTTCTAGTTTTAGATGTTAAAAATCGTAGAGATTGAGACTATAGGATGTGTTGCGAAAAATAACTTTTTCTCTCAAATCTCATAAAACATTGTTAATAAACACTGAAACACTTTTTTTGATTCATAAAACTTGTAATCAGATTAAATTGAATTAGTCATCATGAGCACTAGAGGACGTGGTCGCGGACGCGGTAGGCGTGGCCGTGGAAGAGGAAGAGGTGTTAGAGGTGCAACTGAAGCACCAAATCATATACCAGAAATGGATGCACCTGCATCATTTGAGAGTGAGACAGGATCACACGATCATATGGAAGAAGATAATGCCTTGACACAAGCGATGCTGCGAGTCCTAGAAAGGGTCACTAGAACTAGAATTGGGCCAACAACTCATGGGTCAATTTCGGAACGACTCAAGTCAAATAATGTAGAAGTTTTTAGAGGAGTTTTGGTGTAGCTCCGAATGTGGCTGAATATTGGCTCGAAGCTGTGGAGTGGATTATGGATGATATGGAATGCACTATTGAGCAGAAACTAAAAGGAGCTGTGTCCTTATTAAGAGACGAGGCGTATCAGTGGTGGCTTACTGTTCGAGAAGGCACCGAAGCTGGATTGATTACTTGGGAATTCTTTAAAGCTGCCTTCTAAGGGAAATATGTTGGAACGAGTTATGTAGACACCCGAAGGAAGGAATTTCTGAATCTTGTCCAAGGGAGTAAGACAGTGGCAGCATATGAGGCTAAGTTTCTACGCTTGAGTCGATATGCTCAGACAATAGTGTCAACAGATCACGAACGTTGTGTGTGTTTCGAGGATGAGCTAAATGATGAGTTGAGGGTTCTGATTGCCCCACAACAAGTTAGAACTTTTGCCACGCTTGTGGAGAAGGCCAAGATAGCCGAAGAGGCTAAGAAATCAGAACGTCAGAATTGAGAAAGATTTAGAAACAAGAGAGAGACCGCGGTGATCGTGTTCTTCAAAGAGATTTCGTAAGAGGCCTCGGAATGATGAACCAGCTCAAGTTAGAGTACCTGTAACTAATAATCGAGGTCGAGATTGTGCTGAATATGGAAAAAGGCATTCTGGAGAGTGTTAGAGGAAAACGGGCGCTTGTTACAAATGCGGTTCAATGGATCACCAAGATAAAAGCGCCTCGACGTATGGATACGACTCGGGAAGTTCGTAATAATGATGCACACGGCCAGAGGTACTCAAGACCACCGAGAGGTCGCGACCGTGTCGTGGTGGTAATGGGGTGGACGTGGTCAAGGTGCACCGGTCGAGGCAATGGTCTTAGAGGAAACACGGATGCAAGACAACCAGATCGGTCTATGCGGTTAGACGCCATGAGGATGGCAATGCACGATGTAATAACTGCACGTTCTTCATATTCGATGTACTATTATCGCTTTAATAGATATTGGTTCTACCCACTCATATGTTGCTAGTGCCATATCTGGAAACCTGAATCTAGAATCTGAAATTACCGATAGTGAGATGACAGTAATTAGTCCTTTAGGAAAATCGGTAATTGTAAATAAACTGTTTAGAGATGTACCCTTAGAAATTCAAGAGGAGGTATTCTTGGCAAATTTGATGGAGTTGCCTTTCGGTGAATTCGATCTCATTCTGGGCATGGATTGGTTGGTTAAACATTGGGCGCATTTGGATTGTGCTGAGAAATGAATGTCAATAAGAACCTCAGATGATAAGGAAGTCATAATGATTGGTGAACGAAGAAACTACTTGGCAAACATGGTATCGGCATTGAAGGAAAAAAAGTTGGTGCGGAAAAGGTATGGAGCATTCCTAGCCTTTATTTGTGCTTTGGATGCTAAAGAGATATCTGTGGATGATGTGAGAACGGTGAAGGAATTTTTAGATGTATTTCCCAAAGAACTTCCGGTATACCTCTAGATCGGAAGTAGAATTTGGTATCGAGCTTTTGCCCGGAATGGCTCCAGTGTCCATTGCTCCTTATAGAATGGCACCGAAGGAGTTGGCAGAGCTTAAAGCTCAAATTCAAGAATTGCTGGATCGGGGATTTATTCGACCGAGTGTGTCTCCATGGGGAGCACCAGTTTTGTTCATGAAGAAGAAGGATAGATCGATGCGTACGTGCATTGATTACAGACAATTGAATAAATTGATGATTAGGAATAGGTATCCTTTGCCGAGAATTGATGACTGCTTGATCAATTGAAGGAGCTTCAGCTTTCTCCAAAATTGACTTGAGATCGTGCTATCACCACTTAAGGTGAAAGAAGCGAGATATTTTAAGACGGCATTTAGAACTTGTTATGGACATTATGAGTTTGTAGTGATGCCGCGTTTGGATTAACCAATACACCAATCGCATTTATGGACATGATGAACCGAGTCTTCCAACCATACTTAGACCGATTTTGGTAGTGTTCATAGATGACATTTTGGTTTATTCAAGAAATGATGAGGAGCATGACACGATTTGCGTATTGTATTCGATTACTTCGTGATAAGCAACTTTATGCCAAATTCAAGAATGTGAATTTTGGCTAAAGGAAGTGACTTTCTTGGGTCATGTGGTATCACCAAGGAATAAGGGTGGATCCTCGAAAGATTGAGGCTATTTTGGATTGGAAACCACCAACATCGTTAGATGAAATTCGAGTTTCTTGGGATTGGCTAGTTATTATAGACATTTTGTTGAGGGTTTTGTTGATTGTCGCACCCTAACTAAACTGCTATGCGGAAAGGAGTTTCAGATAATTGATGAAAAACAACAAAAGAGTTTCGAGAAATTGAAGAAGATTCTCGACTAAGCTCCAGCTTTAATTCAAAGGAGGTAGGAAAAGAATTTACTATTTATTGTGATGCACCTCACACGGTGCAGGTTGTGTCTTGATGCAAAATGGAAAGGTGGTGGCTTATGCTCTCGCCAATTGAGACCGCACAAGTAAACTACCCTACTCATGATTTGGAGTTAGTGCAGTGGTTTTTGCTTTAAAGATTTGGAGGCACTATCTCTACGGTGAGAAGTCTATTATCTACACGATCACAAGAGTCTTAAGTACCTCCTTACCCAAAAGGAGTTGAATTTGAGACAAAGAAGATGGGTGGAATTATTAAAGGACTATGATATCTCAATCGAATATCATCCCGAAAGGCTAACTTGGTAGCCGACGCGTTAAGTCGTAAGGCAGATTCGATTTAAGAGCAATGTTTGCTCATTTAAGCTTGTATGAGGATGGTAGTTTGTTAGCGTAACTTCGTGAAGCCTCGTGGTGGAACAAATCAAGGAAAAGCAGACATCAGATAAAAAGTTGGGACTTTTATTTCAGCAGGTTGAAAGGGGTGAAATAGAGGATTTTAGTATAAACACAAATGGAGTGTTGTGTTTTCGTGGAAGGGTTTGTATGCCTAAAGACCCAGAATTGAGGCAAATGATTCTACGGGAGGCGCATAGTAGCCCTTATGCTATGCACCCCGGAGGAAATAAGATGTATCGAGATCTCCGTGAATGATATTGGTGGCGTGGTTGAAGCGGAGATTTCGAGTTTGTAGGAAAATGTTTGACTTGTCGCAAGTGAAGGCGAGCATCAATTACCGTCAGTTTGTTACAACCAAGAAAGATTCCTCTTGGAAATGGGAGCGGATAACTATGGATTTTGTTAGTGGGTTACCTTTAACACTTACTAAGAAAAATTTCGTATGGGTAATAGTTGATCGCTTGACGAAGACCGCCATTTTCTTCCGGTTACAGACGGATTATTTGTTGCAAAATTGGCTAAGTTGTATGTATCCAAAATCGTGAGGTTGTATGGGGTACCAAGTGTTCATTATTTCGCATGAGGATCCTAGATTTACGCCACGATTTTGGAAAGCTCGCATGAAGCCTTAGGGACAAAGTTGAATTTCAAGACGGCTTTTCATCCTCATCGATGGACAATCGGAAAGAGTAATTCAGATATTGGAAGACATGTTAAGGGATGTGTGATCGACTTCAGAGGTAGTTGGGAGGATTTTCTACCATTGGCGTAATTCACAGATAATAATAGCTATCGGCCTAGCATTCGGATGGCACCCTATGAGGCATTGTATGGTCGTAGGTGCCGATACTCCCACCGTTGGACCTGAATTGGGCGAACGATGATGTTGGGTCCGATTTGATTTCAAACAGAGGAAAAGGTAAAAGTTATTCGAGCACGCTTAAAGGAAGCTTGGATAGATGTAAATCGATATCTTGATTTGAAGCGAAAGGATATCGAGTTTGTTGTGGGAGAGCAAGTCTTCTTGAAGGTCTCACCTTGGAAGAAGATTTTGATTTGGAAAGAAGGGCAAGTCGAGCCCTAGGTTCATCGGACCATATCATGTGATGAAGCGTGTTGGTCTAGTGGCTTATCGATTGAATTACCTCTGAGTTGGGTCAAATTCATAATGTTTTCCATGTTTCCATGCCGAGATGCTATAGGTCGATCCATCTCATATAGTACCGATAGAGGAAGTGAAATTAAATTCAGACTTGTCTTTTGAAGAGGAACCAAGTGAAAATTATAGACCGGATGTTAAAGTACTAAGAAAGAAGACTGCTCCATTGGTCAAAGTTTTATGGCGAATCACGGAGTGGAGGAAGCTACGTGGGAGCCCGAGGAAGCTATTCGGCAGCAATATCCTCACCTCTTTTAATCAGGAAAATTTCGAGGATGAAATTTTATTTAAGAAGGGTAGAATTGTAACATCCTAAATAATTAAGTATCATTATGTTGCTAAAATGTTGGTTCGGGTGACTTGGAGTTAGAATAAATATTATTATTTAAGTGTACTTTAGAGTAAAGTAATTAAATGACCTTAAGACTTAAATTAATTAAGTACCAAAAGATGGCATAAGTTGAGCTAGTAGTAAAGTGGAGTTGGCGCCATATGTATTACCATGAGGGATGGAGTTGAATCACCTAGCATGCAACTAGGAATTTTATTTTTGCTTTAGCTTGAGCATGTGCAAGCAAAGAGATAAGGCTAGGATGAGTTGGGATGTTTTATTTTGGTAAGAACACTAAGTATTTGGAAAGCTAAGGATAAGGGCTTGAAATGGGGATTGTGTTTCATCAACTTAAGGAAAAAGGAGGGGAAAAAGGCTTAAGAGTTGGAAGATGTTTTGGAAACTTCCTAATGGCCATTTGACCTATGTATTTGGACGGCAATGAGGCAAAAAGGGATGGCCGGTTTTCGTTGAGAGCATGGTACTTGAATGTTAGAAGAAACTCTTTCATTTTGGTCATTTTCTTAACAAAGCATTTTTTTTCTCCACCCATATTCTCTCTAGCCGAAAATTTCCAGATATTTGAGTACACAATTCATTTTTTTCTTCTTTGAGCCATTCTCTTGTGACCATTTTGGTTTGAAACTTTTCTCTCCCAAATCCTTTTTCTTTTGTGACCAAAAGTACATAGACAAGCAAATATTTTTCTTCCTTTCATCTTCTCATTTTCTCCTCCTATGCCAATGCATTTTCTTCCAAACTAAGTATCTTTTCTTCTCTTTTCTTTCTCCTTTCTTTTCTTTCTTTCTCTCTTTTCTCTTGAAACCGAACCATACCATCCTATCTCCCTTTTCTATTTTTCTTCTTCATTACAATTTTCCTTAATTTTATATCACCCATGGCCGAATGTAATATGCTCTTGTGACAAAATCTCTTCATTTTCTCTTACCACAATCGATTTCAAGAATCAAGGTAAGGAGATTTTTATTTTAAGGATTCTTATTCAGTTAGTATAGTTAGTTATTAATCGATTCGCTTGTAGGATCACAATCTTTCTATTGATTCTCGTGGAATGAAGACAAATCGTGGTAAGTAAAATCCCAAATCTTATAAACGCTCATCATTTTTCGATATTAAAAGTCGAACTAATAATCTTATGTCTTTAGAGACATTCAAGATAGAAGCGTAAAAGGCGTCCATAGCCTTCGAAGAGGGCGATTCGCAAATCCCTATTTATAAACGAAGGGCTATTTCGAATCCGAGATTTTCCACGGGTTGGAGACCATCAACCAAGGAGAATCAATTATTTGAAGTAGTTCGTACTCTCGAGCCTTTGTACGCTCGTGGATTCTCATCTGCAACGAACCATCAAACGAGGAGAAACCAAAGATAGAAGTGGTTCAAAATCAAAGGGTAAGGATTTAGATCGATTTCAATAGTAAATTTTGATAAAAGATAATGTCCTAATGGTTCAGATTATGATTAGGTGTTGACGGGAAGGTTTAGTACTCACGATATCAAGGTGTGTAACTTCACACTTTTCTCGGGTTGGATGTCATTCGTGGTATTGAGTAAAAATCATTAAAACCGACAAAATCAGATAATATCTGAAATATTTGGTATTTTGGTGAAATATTCATAAAAAGTGTTAAAATGTGAAAATTACGAAAACACCCTCGATGTGTAGGTAGTAAAATGAATACTAAAAATCTCATGTAAATGGGCCAAAGATGTGTTAGATCGTAAAATGGGCCGATAAGTTTGCTAGTTAGTAAAATGGGTCAAATCTTGGATAGATAGTTAAATGGGCGAAATCACGATAAATAATAAATGGGTCAAATCTCGCTAGATCGATAAATAGGTCAAATCTCATTAGATTGAAAATGGGTGAAAATCGTTAGATCGTAAATGGGCCGTAATCTCGTTAAATTGTTAAATGGGCCAAAATCTATGCTAGATCGTTAAATGGATCAAATATGTTAAATAATTATATGGAACTAATGATATATTGTATTATGGGCCTTAATAAAACTCAAATATTGACTTGGGCCTTTTTGATAAAATCATCATATGTACATAAGCTATTTTGCATACATGTTGCATGGGTTGGGATTAATGATGAAGAGAAGAAAGGCATGTTGCCAAAATCTAGTTCGGTGGCTTTGCCACAAAATAATTAAACTGATTGCCTCTAGTTCGTGGCTATGCCACAAATATTTTAATGGCTCAATGCCTCTAGTTCATGACTTTGTCACATCTAGTTCGGTGGCTCGCCACAAAAATAAATTGGCTTAATGCCTACGATTGGTGTGATGGCGGGTGGGTTGACTTGATCCCACAGTGTGATGGTTGGTACGGTGGTGTGTAGCGATGGAAATTAGGTTTGGGTGGGTAATTTCATTTTGCATGCATTCCATTATTTATTTAACCTCGATAATGGGCTCAAGCCCAAACTCATGACTTGATGATCCGCCCATGGATTAAGTAAGTAAGTTATACATCGAGTTCTGAGTAACTCACACCCTCAAATTTTTCCTCTCAGGTAATGGAAATTGATGTGGACTTGGGCCGAGGAAGACTTCGTGGAGGCCATCCTACAAACATGGGTTAAATAAATTTTGAACTTTTAAATAAGTACTTTCTTTAAATTATTATTTTGGGTATGATGTAATAAGGCCTTTACTATTAATGTTTTTATGGATTTTTATGTGTGGTTGGTTTAAAACTATGTTTTGGATATTTTAATATGGGCTTATGATTATTATATAATGTTTACTTAAAATAAATTGGGTTTTTAAACATATGGGAAACTTTTAACTATTCTTATTTCTCAAATACATCAAACTTAAATCTTTTCTCTTGGATTTATTAAACTCTAATTTCAAAAAGGGTTTTGAAATACTGATTCACCTTAATTTGTAAGATAGTTCGATCTATGTAATAAACCAAATCTCGTCTTATGCATAGACCGGGTTTGGGGTGTTACACCTTACGAACCCTTCACCTTAGTGTTTTAAATTAGGATAGACCACGCCAAAATCCACGGCCGTTTGTGTGAACCGTGGGTGAGACAAGGTTAGAACATGGGCGTGTGCCCAGGCCGTGTTGAATAAGTCAATATATCAAGGTGTGGCACAGGTCAGGGCCATGGGTGTGTCCAGGCTGTGCTAAATTAGTCAGTAACTCCCTACGGGTGGAAGACACGGGCATGTTGTAAGTGTACACGGGCGTGCCCCCATTTCACATGGGCGTGCCCTAGTCGTGTGGGTTTTGGCAGAATGTTTGGGTTTTTGGGTACGGTGTGAGTACATGGGCGTGTGTGACTACACACGGGCGTGTGTGTCATCTAGCACGGGCGTGTACTCCCTATTTAGATGAAAAGAAATTTTATGGACCGTAAAACATCCGATATGGTCCCGAGAGTTCTCGTAGGTACGATTGAGGCCTCATAGGTTGAGTGTGAAGTAGTTGAAGCAATTCGAGGAGAGTAGTCACGTTGAGCCTAAGTGACGATCAGGTAAATTGTTCGGTAACGTCTCATGCCCGATTCCATCGGGGATTACGGGTGAGGGGTGTTACAATATTTGTCCACGCACTATAAAAATGGTCTAATTACCACATAAGGACCTCCATTTTAAATTTCCATAGCTATTAGACCCCTTTAGCTAGTAGAACTCAACTTTTACACTTTACGCGATTTAGCCCTTGTAACACCCCAAACCCGGCCCATGCATTACGACCGGATCTGACATGTCACATGAGGAAAACGTATAAAGTCCTTGTGATTTGTACTAAATAAAAAGTGTTATTTGGTTATGGTTAAGAAAAACAAGTCTAGATGTAAAATATTTGATAAAATACAACTATTTTTGACAGGTTGATTGATGAATCAAAAATCGGGGCAGTGAACGTTAAAACCGTGACTTTTGAAAATGACATTGATAATTTGAAAGAGAATCCTAGTTAAATTATTTGTAAAAGTTTGTTATGAAATTCATTTGTTAATCCATTTTTTGAAAACCTTTATTTATGATTTAGAAAAAAAATCCTCATTTAAAATAAATCAAGCGAGATAATAAGTACGTCAAACATAAGCAAAAATAAAATATTCTAGAGGCCTTATTACAACTTAAAAACCCAAAATCGTAAAAGTAATAAAGTAAACGGAAATAGAAATTTAAAGTTCAAAAACACCATTTCTGAAGTATGGCCTCCATCGAGTCATCCATGGCCCAAGTCCACATCACTGAGCATTACCTGTAAGGGTTAAGGAAAAAGGGGTGAGTCACTAGAACTCAGTGTATAATCCCCTTACCATCATCCACTAGGTCTAAACCCTTAAAGCAATATCTTGGGCCTAAGCCCATAGAGCATAATCTTGGGCCAAAGCCCATTTACATAATAGTATATATATATATATGTGCAATGTAGGCAACCCAACCCATCCATCCATCACACCCCCCGACCAGCCAATCACACCTGTGGGGATCAAGTCAACCCACCCCGCTCAAGATTCAAAATTTGCAAATAAGT
Organism: Gossypium rotundifolium; assembly: GCA_025506655.1. Classification (NCBI taxonomy): domain Eukaryota; kingdom Viridiplantae; phylum Streptophyta; class Magnoliopsida; order Malvales; family Malvaceae; genus Gossypium; species Gossypium rotundifolium. Next base: position 136,471,073 of record CP106733.1, read on the forward strand.
CGCTTATCGATATTTTATTGTGGCCAAGCCATCGAAATCATAAGTAAACATTATAATGAATATTTTGTGGCAATGCCACCAGGCTACACTGCTCTTCATACATTTTTTCCATCCTATGCAAAATGTGTAATGCAACATACATAATTAAATATCCACAAATATATTAACCATTCATCTAATGAAATATTTCGAATATTCGGCCCATTAAAACAAATAATAGTGATTTGGACCACTAAGGCATTCTAGCAATTCGGCCCATAGGGGCATTTTGGTAAATCGACCCATAGGGGTATTTTCGTAATTCAGCCCATAAGGGCATTTTTATAATTTTAACAATTTTAATGTTGATTTTGAAAAATCTATAGAAATAATGTAATTTAAGCAAATTTCTTGATTTATGCCATATTACAATTTTTAGCCTTTTAAAAAAATAACGATCTATTTTTCCAACATAATATCGAATCATGAATCTACGGGATTTTGGTGTGAGATTACACACTTGATTACGGTAAGGATTAATCCTTCTTGATTGTCGGCACCTAAATCACCATTACACTCGATTAATCCAACAAACGAGATTTTATTAATCTAAATATAAATCAAACGATCTATTGAAACGCTTACCCTTAGGATCGTGAACGATCACGATTTGTCTATTCTCATCGGATGATGGTCCACAACCTGGTGGAAAATCCCTAACTGCCGATACCACCCTTCATTTGAACTTAGGAGTAGGAATTGCAAATCCACTCCTTTTGTCTCCTACTATCACTTTTCCTTTCAAATCGTTACCACTTGCCTCCATTGAAAAAGTCTCGATTAGAAATAATACTATGTGAACGTATATATCTAAGGAGAGGGTTCGGCTTACCACTATTTTCGAAGGATTAGCAAGTAGAGAAAATAGAGTGATTTAGTCCCTAAAAACATAATCAATTAGTCAAAACTTCGATCCAATTTGCAACATAGCCGAGAAGAGATATAACGAAAATCCAAGAAGAAACTCCTTACCTTAACGATGATGAATCCTATTTCCACCGATTGACTTATGGCTACGGATGAGACAAAAGTATAAGATTTGGCTTTCCCACTATAACACTATATTAAAAGATGATCACAATATGAAGAGTTAAGAGAGAATGGTATTTCGATTTGAACAAAGTGAATATCCGAATGTTAATAGACATACATTCGGCTAGGGGAAAAGAAAATAAAAGAAAAAATGGAATCACTTACCGATTCGGCTAATGGAGAGAAAAGGACAAGGAAAATTTAGTCACAAGGTAATGTTGATTTAAGAGATGAAAGAAAGGTTAAAGAAATAATCAAAAAGAAAAGAGAAGATGGAAAAGAGGTGTTTAGAGGTTTCGGACAACACCAAAAGAGAAATAACCAAAAGATGTGAGTGTTTCGGCAACCAAAAGAGAATGAACAAAGATGGATTAAGGGTTACGACATAGCAAGGGAACAAGATGAACAATGACTAGAGTGATTCGGCCAAAACAAGAGAAAATATGCACACTTTTGGCTTTAGAGTTTCGAAAAATGAGGGAAGAAGTTAGAAAAAAGAAAACTCAAAAAAAAATGCTAAATAGAAACTAGCCTATCAAGCACTGAAATTGCAAAATGCCTAAAGAAAATTTGGCTACCAAGTTTCCCCTCCCAAAATCGTGTGTTCCTAGCACCAAAATGATGAGTGTTGACCAAAAGTTCTTTCCAAAGCACTTTCCACTAAATCGGCCAACATGTTCCCTCCCTTGCCTTTTTCTTTTGATTCTTTCCTTCATTTTCCCTTATTTTCCTCCATACCATATTTTCTTTATTCTTCTTTCCATAAATAAAAAGTCTTCCTTACCTTAATTAGAACCATGGCCGACACTTAGAATAGTAGTACAAAAAAAATAAGTCCAAAATTTGTAAAAGATGGGATTTGAACCCTTTCCCTCCACGCTCTCCACTTGACACCACAACCTCATTGCCATATTGATAAACCGTAAAAGTAACATATTTTAACCCCATATTTAATAGGCTTTTGGATGATTTAGCCAGTGATTTCTATAAAAAGATTCTTTTAATCCTTTATTTTCATATTTATACTTAGGAAAGCACCCGAGGATAAAAAGAACACAAAACGGGCTTAAAATAGGGTAATTGGGCCTTAGCAGGAAATCAACACGGCCTGGCCCAAATCCCACATGACCGTGCCTTGCCAACTACCTAGAGCACGGCCTCAACTCCGTGACACACGCACTGCGTGCAAAGATCCAATTATCACACGGACGCGTTCGGTGATCTAAATGGTCGTGCCCAAATCATCAGACCTAAAGCACGGCTGAATCTCGACTTACACCATCGCGTGCCCAAAATGACAGAATCGAGACACGACCCAACCACGAGTTACACGAGCGTGTGCCATGGCTGTGCCCCTGCCACGAAAAAGAGAAATTTCACTTGGATTTGGATGCTTGAACCCAAAAAAAAAATACTCCTAAGTCTACTCCAACACCCTAATAGTAATTCTACTTGAAGGAGATACTTAGGAGCCAAGTATAGCATTCCAAATCCTAAATAAACAACCAAGGCAGACATAAAAGGGGGGCTTTTTGCAGAGGCTTTGGCTGAAGCTTTCATCTTAGGAAGTCACTTTAAGAGAGCCAGTTGATCCATCTCAAGAAGCCAGAGTTCCATTCAAGACGGAGGATCTCTCCTTCAATTTCTTCAGGGGGTTTTAGGGATTTCTTATGTTTTGTTTATTCTTTACTCTTGAGATGTTTTCGTATTTAGTTATGAACTAAACCCCTCAGATACCTAAAAGGGATGAAGCCTATGATGGATTTTGTTATTTGATTTCTAAATTATATGATAAGTACTTAGTTTGTTCTTAATTATGTTGCTTAATTTAATCTGATGTGCTTAGGTGGAGGAGGAATAGACCCCGCCTAAGAGTAGATCTAGCATAATTAAGCGGAGTTGATCGGGTGCCTAGAGATAAGGTTACAAAACTTTGCCGAATTAGGGTGAAACCTAATATGGGAATCCATTGATCGATTTACTACTTCCTTAAGGGGTTATTATAAGAGAACGAGAGTTCCACTAATTAACCTAAGGTTAGACGTTATTCGCCTTGAGAAAGGGATTAATATAGGTTAGGGAGTCTCACGGATCAAGCTAAGTAAAGAAATCATATGGTTTGGGGAATGAATAATAAGGGAAGTCATAGTTGGATTCTTCCTAAGGGTATCGTCTTTATCAACTGAGTTTTCCTAAAGTCTTTCTCCCATTCATTCTTTTGTCCTTGCATTTAGTCTAAATATCTCATTAGTTTAATAATCCAATCACTCCATATTTCAGGCTAAATAATAGAAAGAAAGTGAGTTGTAGTACTTTTAGGTTCCTTTGGGTTCGATAAGATATTCTTGCCTGAGCTATACTACTGTTCGATAAGTGCACTTGCCTCTATCGTTGTCGCAGTCAGTCTACAGGCTCGATCACTCTTTTATAAATATTAAAACTCGATTGTTTGACACGATCAAGTTTTTAGCGCCGTTGCCGGGGAACATCTAAAATATTAAGAAAGCTCTATTTCTATTACTTTAGCCATTATTTTTATTTTTTTAAATTTCTCTTTTATACATATATTTGTATTTTTGTTTTTCTAAATTTCTTTCTTTCTTTTCATAGCAGCTACCTCTAGTTTATGACTAGAAGAATTCCGAGAGGACCATTAGAATACGAAAGTGACATTGAAGCTACCACTCGCAAAAATAGTAGGGAAATTAGATGAGCCCTAGACTATCAAAGAGAAGAACAGCAAGGATCCAATCCTACTGAAGGGATGGACAAGAACAATCCACCAAATGTGCAAGAATAGAATGCTCCGCGTACTATGTATGATTATGCTAAACCTAATTTGACAGGAGCAGTATCTAGTATTGTTAGGCCTGCTATAGCCGCTAATAATTTTGAATTAAATCCTAACACAATTCAAATGATTCAACAGTTTGTTCAATTTGATGGTTTGCAGGATGAAGATCCAAACACACATATATCTAATTTTTTAGAATTCTATGATACCTTCAAAATAAATGGCGTTTCTGATGATGTCATACGTCTTCGGTTATTTCCTTTTTCATTAAGGAACAAAGCAAAGTAGTGGTTGAACTCATTACCACGAGGGTCAATCACCACATGGGATCAAATGACCGAAAAATTTCTTTTAAAATATTTTCCACCAGCCAAAACAGCTAAATTTAGGAATGTCATATCTTCTTTTGTGCAGAATGACGCATAAGCATTATATGATGCATGGGAAAGATACAAGGACTTCTAAGAAGATGCCCACACCACAGATTACCTTTGTGGCTTCAAGTCCAAACTTTTTACAGTGGTGTGAATTCTCCAACTAGGCAAATGATTGATTCATCAGCTGGTGGAACTTTGAATAATAAAACTCCTGAAGTGGCTTACGATTTTATTGAGGAGATGTCGTTGAACACCTATCAATGGAAAATTACAAGAGCTAAACCGACAAAATCAGCCAGAGTTTTTAACATAGACGCAGTGACAATGCTGTCAACACAGGTGGAGTTAATAAATAAAAAAACTTGATAATTTATGTTCTTCACAGGTATATCCAGTCATGCAATGCGAAGCAAGCAGGAATATGGTGAATTCTAAGTACCCACCCTATCAACCAGGAGCAAAAAACGAGCAGACAAACTATATAGGTAATAATTTCGATCTAATAATAACCCTTATAGTAACACTTATAATGCAGGTTGGAGGAACCACCCAAATTTTTTGTAGGGAGGATAAGGAAATCAAGGAAATCAAAGGCAGCAACCTACTCCAAATTACCAAAATCAGCCCTATCCACAGGAAAAGAAATCAAACCTTGAAGAGATGTTGACAAAATTCATGGCAGCTACAGATTCTCGTCTCCAAATGACGGAAGCAACACTTGATGAACAGCAAATCATACTCAAGGGAATCAAAACTCAGGTGAGAGAGCTCATTGCATTAGTGGGAATACTTACTGAAATAGTATGTGAAATAAGGACGGGAATCTTTTCCAAAGACACAAAGCAAGTAAGGGCAGTCACACTAAGGAGTGGCAAAGATCTAGTTGAACCACAAAGAAAGACACCACATGATGTTATCAAGGAAAAAAGTGTAGAAGTTGAGAACGACAATACATTGCCTAAAGAGAATAGAACACAAATTCCATATCCAGAAAAATTAAAGAAAGAAAAATTGGATGCTCAATACGGTAAGTTCCTTGAACTCTTTAAACAAATACATATTAACTTACCTTTTGTTGAAGCTATTTCCCAGATGCCCAAGTATGCAAAACTCTTAAAGGAACTTCTCACAAACAAAAGGAAGCTTGAGGAGGTATCAAAGGTGGAGCTTAATGAAGAGTGTTTAGCCCTTCTCCAAAATAGACTACCATGAAAGTTAAAAGATTTAGGGAGTTTCACTCTTCCTTGCTTAATTGGTAGTTTAAACATCACGAAAGCATTAGCAGACCTAGGCGCTAGTATCAACTTAATGCCTTATCGATTGTTTAAACGGCTAGATCTTGGGGAACCAAAACCCACTAGGATGAGCATTCAATTAGCTGATAGATCTATTAAATATCCTAGAGGAGTTATTGAAGATGTCTTGGTAAAAATTGATAAATTTATTTTCCCCGTTGATTTCGTTGTGTTAGACATGGATGAGGACATCAATGTTCCTTTAATCTTAAGGCGTCCTTTTTTAGCCACTGTTAGAGCTATTATTGATGTAGGTGACGGCAAACTAGCACTAAGGATAGGTGATGAAGAAATTATTTTTCAAATTTATGATGCCATGCAATATTCTACAGAGCAAGATGATTCATGTTATTTTGTTGACACTACTGACCATATTATTAAAAATTCATTACAAGAAATCCTGCAGGATGACATGATGGAACTGTGTCCGCCTCAAGGAGAGGGGGAAGAGGATGAAGGTAATGAGATTAGTTTGAACACATCATCATTCATACCAATGAAAGAAGAAAACATTGAAGAAGATGACATATTAAAACAGAAACCCTTCATCGAAGAGCCGCCCAAATTGGAATTAAAATAGTTACCAAAACATTTAGAATATGCATTCCTCGGGGACAATTCTACGTTACCAGTAATCATCCCTTAAGAACTAGAACCCAAGGAAAAGGAGGAGTTGATAAAGGTACTAAGAGAACACAAATAAGCCATAGCTTGGAAAATTTCGACATCAAGGGAATAAGCCTCGCGTTTTGCACCCACAAAATTTTAATGGAAGAAGAATATAGACCATGTGTACAACCTTAGAGACGATTAAACCCCAACATGAAAGAAGTGGTCAAAGTCATTAAACTTCTAGATGCAAGAATAATTTATCCTATTTCTGACAGCACTTGGGTAAGTCCTGTGCAGGTAGTTCCAAAGAAAGGAGGAATGACGGTAGTGCCCAACGAAAAGAATGAGTTAATTCCCACAAGAACAGTTATAGGTTGGAGAGTCTGTATCCACTATAGGAAGCTAAATGATGCCACCAGAAAAGATCACTTTCCTCTACCTTTCATTGATCAAATGTTAGAAAGACTATCTGGGCATATGTACTATTGCTTCCTGGACGGACTCTCCGACTACTTCCAAATCCCCATAGCTCCTGAAGACCAAGAGAAGACGACATTTACATGCCCATATGGTACGTTTGCTTAACGTAGAATGCCTTTTGGATTATGTAATGCTCCTGCCACTTTTCAGCATTGTACGTTGGCAATCTTTGATGAACTTGTAGAGGACATCATGGAGGTATTCATGGATGATTTCTCGGTATTTGGTAATTCTTTCCAGCTTTGTCTAAAAAATCTAAAACAAGTTCTAATTAGATATGAAGAAACAAATCTTATTTTGAATTGGGAAAAATGCCACTTTATGGCTAAAGAAGGGATTGTTTTAGGACATAAGGTTTCTAGAAAAGGGATTGAGGTAGATAAAGAAAAAGTTGAAACCATAGAGAAATTACCTCCTCCTAGTTCAGTGAAGGCTATTAGAAGGTTTTTAGGACATGCAGGTTTTTATAGAAGATTCATTAAAGACTTTTCTAAAATAGCTAAGCCTTTGACAAAATTATTAGAAAAAGATGTTCCTTTTAATTTCAATCAGGAATGTTTAGATGCATTCAATATCCTTAAAGATAAATTAATAAGTGCACCAATTATAATCGCTCCTGATTGGAATTTACCCTTTGAACTAATGTGTGATGCAAGTGACTTTGCAGTAGGCGCAGTTTTGGGACAACGAAGAGACAAGCATTTTTAGCTAATCTACTACGCTAGCCAAACATTAACACCCGCGCAAGAAAATTACACCATGATTGAGAAAGAACTGCTAGCTGTAGTTTTTGCTTTTGATAAATTTAGACAATATCTAATATTATCGAAAGTTATCGTTTACACTGACCATTCAGCTCTTCGTTATCTTTTAATCAAACCTGATGCAAAACCTAGACTCATACGATGGATTTTACTCTTACAGAAATTTGACCTGGAAATACAGGATAAGAAGGGAGCTAAGAATCTGGCGGCAGATCACCTCTCAAGACTCGAAAATCCACACACCAAAAAGCTTGATGAACAAGAAATAAATGACTCGTTTCCTGAAGAACAACTCTTTTCTTTAACGCATTTTGAAGTACCATGGTTTGCAAATATTGTGAATTATTTAGCAGCTAACGTCTTGCCAAGAAAATTAACACATCACCAAAAGAAGCGATTCTTCACGATGTGAAAAATTATTTTGGGAAGATCCTTTCTTTTCCGTGATATGCAGATCGTAATGAAGATGCATTACAAAGAGAGAAGCAAGCAAAATCTCGGAACATTGTCATTCAGACCATTAGGAGGACATTACAGTGGTAGTAAGACAGCACACAAAATACTCGAATCAGGTTATTACTGGACCACTCTATTTAAAGATGCCAACAGGTATGTTACCGCATGTGATAAATGACAAAGAATAGGTAATATTTCTAAACGTGATGAAATACCTCAAACATATATGTTGTCATGCGAAATATTTGATATATGGGGTATTGATTTTATGGGACCTTTCCCTAGCTCATTTGGAAATAAATACATCCTAGTAGCAGTTGATTACATGTCAAAATGGGTAGAAGTGGAAGCCTTACCTACCAATGATGCTAGGGTAGTAGTTAAATTTCTCAAGAAACTATTCTCCCGATTCGGGACACCTAGAGCCATCAGTAGTGATAGGGGTACTCATTTCTGTAATACACAATTTGAAATATTTCTAAAGAAATATGGAGTATGCCATAGAACAGCCACCCCATATCATCCTTAAACTAGCAAGCAAGTTGAGGTCACAAACCGAGAGCTTAAGTGCATCCTAGAAAAAACGGTTGAATCAAATAGAAAAGATTGGGCAGTTAAGGTAGATGATGCTTTATGGGCCAACAGAACAGCATTCAAAACACCTCTAGGAACATCACCATACAAACTTGTATACAAGAAAAGCTATCATGTACCATTTGAGCTAGAACACAAAGCTTTTTGGGCAACAAAATTTTTGAATACTGACATCACAATTGCATGAAAGAGAAGAATGATGCAGATGAACGAGCTAGATGAATGGAGAACAGAAGCCTATAAAAACTCAAAATAGTACAGGGAAGCAACAAAGCGACGCCACGATGCTCGTCTCAAGCGATCAAAACAATTTAAAGTAGGAGACCTGGTCTTACTATACAATTCAAGGCTTAAATTACTCCCGGGAAAACTGAATTCAAGATGGTCAGGCCCATTAATGATCAAAACAATATTTCCATATGGCACCATTGAGGTAACTCATCCCACAAAAAGCACATTCAAGGTAAATGGCCACCGACTTAAAATTTATAATGGTGCAGATTCTGGAGATATGAGAGAGGAGTTTCTGCTCCACGAACCCTCCTTTAGAATCGAAAATAGGGGAAGTCTATCTTAAGACTATAAATAAGCACTTCTCGGGAGGCAACCCGAGTGCTAATTCCTTAACATTAACTTTATTTCTATGTAAAAAAAACAAACATACAGGATTGTAAACACGTTTATGAACACGAGCGTGCCAACGACCGTGTACAAAATAGGGGAACTGCCACGGGCGTGGCCGGATCCGTGCATAAACAGAAAAAATAAAGAAAAAAATTTTAATGACACGAGCTTCGCACGACCGTGTCCTCCGACCGTGTGTAGCTACTGACTTATTTAGCATGGGCTTCGCATGGTCGTGTCCCCCGACCGTGTGAAGCTACTGACTTATTGAGCACAGTTAGAACACAATCGTGCCCACGACCGTGCGAACATACTGACTTATAAAGCATGGGCTACACACGCCCGTTCGACCCAACCGTGTGAATCAACATACGGACGTGGCAACGTCAACACGGCCGTGGCAAACCCATCTAAACGCCGCCTAAAGCCCAAAATTGCGAAAAGCACGGGCAAGTTTAAAATGACAAGGGCGTGTAGAAAGACCGTGCCTCAGACCCTATATATAAAAATAACTGTCCTCTTCCCCAAAACTCAAACTGAAACACCCCACACCCGGCCCAAAAGCCTGGACCGGATCTGGTATGTTCCCGGTGAAACCATTTCAAAATCTTTTGTATTTAGGAAAAACTTGAGCGTTTTGAGGGAAAGTTTGATTTGGGTTGGGCTTGAGTTGAAAACAGGTTTATTTCGTTATTAAAAATCCTTTTGATTTAGGTGACAAAACATTTGGGCTTTGAATTTAATTAATTTTACTTAAACTTTTAATAAATATAAAGATTGTATGCTTAATAAATAAAAGCAAAGTAAACGCTACTACGGCCTTATTACATCAAATAATTTCCCAAAATTAAAACCAAAATAAACTTTAAATTACTTAAATAAAATAAAAGTCCAAGTCGTAAATTTCTTGCTGTGCATGGCCATCCCTAAGCTTCTGCCGAACCCGGTCCATCACTGATCGTCACCTGAAACATGTTCCCACAATGGGGTGAGTCAAACAGACTCAATGTGTACATAAACACTAAGTCTTAACAAATTTAGGCATAACAAATCATAATCATACGTATCACAATTTCACATTTAATGATTCAAGATAATGATGCAACCCAAACCCAAACCTAGATACCATCCGCTACACATCCCCGCATCAACTCAGATACCGTGGGGACTACTAAGTCAACCTCCATCCGCTACACACCATCGAAGGCAACATCAGAGTCAACGTGCTTATCGCCTATATAAAAGTTGTGGCATAGCCACCAGATTAAATAATTGTGTCATGTGACACCACATTCGATAATGTAACCGGTTACCACATTCGGATAATGTGACCAAGTCACCATATTCGGATAGTGGGACCAAGTCACCACCTTCACTTCCCTTTTCATATAACCCAATGCCCCATATTATTTATATCATGCATATCAAACTTAAAATTCATATTCATGTCACTTTTCACATGTTAAATATAACATATTTCAGTAATCCTAGTAGGAGTAGGAAACGTACCTGAGTACTTTGTACCATAACATGGTACTTTAGCCACATTCTTACACTTTCATATTAACACATATATCATGTTAAAGCCATAAATCTATTAAGATTAGTGTGGGGTACACACCTGATTCACTTTAGCAAATTCACTGAAATCCCGAAGAATCCCGATCTACTGCTCTAGATCTTGCTTCCTATATTCGGCCAACATTAAAGGTTTAATGAGAAACTCATTCAGCCACAAAGCCAAATCCTAGTAGGATTTGGTGCACTAAAACTCACCTTAATGTCGATTTGCTTATCACTCAAATCCCGAAAACTTTGTTTTTCTTCACCTTGTATGTGGCCAAATCCTAAATCTCAACATAGGTTAGTTTTCGGCTTTTAAGATAATAAGGGAATAGATCTATGTACTAAAATAAGGCCTTGGCCGAATATACCTATGTGCTTACCTTCAAAATTTTAAATCTCGAATTGGATCCTTACTTCCTTAATGCTGTCGAAATTCCTATAACCATATGTTAGATCTAATCTAACATTAAATCATAATAATATAGCTTATGACCGAATGGTATTCATAGCTTACCTTAGATCTTAGAAGTCTTGAAAGTTTCTTCATTGTAGTCGACAAAGACCTAATTCCTAAACTTCCTTCAAGTAGTCGGCCATAGACATTAATAGAGTTAGAGTTCTAATTTTCGGCCTAAGAAGAGAAATAAGATGATAATCTTTAGATCCTTACCCCTTAATACACAAATCGACAACCTTATGCTTTAAGTCCTTCAAATATTCGGCTAGGGCTAGAGGGGATTTATTTTTGGCTTTTGGAACTTAACAAGGAATCGACTTATGAAGATGTTTGTATTGTCAATTTAGCAAAAGAAAAGAGAAGAGAGAGAGAGAGAGTCCCTTGAGGAATTGGCAAAAGTGAACTAAGAAGAGGGGGGAAAATTCGGCTAGAACAATTGGAAAAGAAAGAAAAAGATGATAGCTTGGAGAGAAAAGAGTTGGCAAAAGAGAGGCAAGTTGGCTTAATAGAATTCGGCTATGGCCTCCCCCTTTACAACCTTGGCCTAAAATACCATCCAAGGAGTCCCTTAATCGACCAACTCTCCACAACTTGATAAATTTTATCTTTTATTTATCACTTTATTTAATCTCATCAATTATCCACTTAAAGTAATCTAATATTAAATCTATCATTTATCCCCTATTTAGTAAATTTTAAAGGAATAAAACTCTTCTTTTGCAAGCCTTGTGCCGTCCACCTCTGTGCTTCTAGAAGCAAAAATAAAACTTCTTTTATTTGTTTCCCATGTGACTCGAACTCAGGCCCAACACCCTTGCATGTGGTGCCATTTCCAGAGGCCCTAAGTGGCATCTTCAGGCCACTTTTCCAAGCCTGTTTGTGTGTCAAATTTCACATACTTTTTCTCTTAAGGCCACCTTGCCTTAATTTCCTCTTTTAAACTTTAAAACTCGACATTTCTAAGTCATTTCTAAGTTTCCAAAAATTTTCATTTGGCTCTTTAAACTTGACATTTCCTTACATTTCCAAGTTTCCAGAAATGTTCACTTTCCTCTTTAACTTAGGTTTCCAAAATGTTTACTTTCCTATTTTACTTAGGTTTCCAAAATGTTCACTTTCCTATTTTACTTTGGTTTCCAAAATGTTAACTTTCCTCTTTTAACATAATATTTCTATACATTCCCAGGTTTCCAAGAATATTCAAAATTTATTCATAACACATAAGACATGTCATTTCGTACAATTAAACCGAAGATGCATAGGCCCTTTTCAGGATGTTACACAAACCCTAAAATCAGATTCCAACCCACCCCTTCTTCAATCCGGCCACCAAATCATCCCCTTCCCTCCAACCCACCTCCTTCCGACCATTCTTCTCAAAATACTAACCAAAACCAACCCACGCCCACAAAGACATGCCCTTTACAGCAAAGGCCCACTTTGAAGAAACCAAGACCACCGCTGCTGCCTCCTCCGTGCTCGTCAAGCACCACCGTGTCCGATTTCTTCTTCTTCACATTTTTTGCATACTTCCTCCTTATTTAAGTTTTTGTTTAATTTTAGAATTAAAAATCGATTCAATTTTTTTCATTTAGTATATGTATTGATTATTTTATGATAACCATAATTTTTTCACTTTCTTTAGAATTCTTGATTGCTTTATTTATTTCTTTAGTTTTAAACAAACATGATTCTTTATTCTTTGATTATTACTACATATTAGATATTAGTTATTATTTTGTTGAGAATTGCTTACTATGCTATTGTCAAAAAATTGATTATGAATAATGATTCACAAATTTCCAAGATATCGGTTGGATTAGATAAATTACTTTAGATTCAATTCCAATTTGCAGCAAATATGTCAGCATTTAGAGTAAAACGCTCAGCCCCGAGTAAGAAGAGAAAAGCGCTAAGTTCCTCTTCGGCTAGTGCTTCCACCGAAGTTCGACACCCATTCCTTCGTTTTCTTCAAGCTACTCAAGACAAAAAGTACCAAGCAATCCGGGGTAGACCAATAGGCACTAGTAGACGTATCACTGGGAAGCAATTCGCCAAGTTGGGCTCATGTCTAATATTCAAGCACTCCTCTCAACCGAGCCATGGGAGAACTTCTTCAACATCAATGAATCCACTTATTTGGAGCTTACATTAGAATTCTGCACCACTTTTACTTTACAAGCGGTGACAACTCAATTCGACGAACCCAGTGCTATCCAATTTGGCTAAGGGGCTCAGTGCGTCGATTAAGTATATGACAATTTGGAACGGCACTTGGCCTGAACACACCGGAATTCATAGAAGAAAACCCGCTTGCTGTATTAGATCGTGAGCCACATCTTGACTCATGAGAATGTTTGGCAATTTAAGCCCCATAACGAGCACCTACAACCCCAGCCGTTCTAAGGCATCGGCACTTCCTCCGGCCCTAAGGTATCTTCATGCCATCCTTGCGCACACCATTACAGGGTAAAAGAAAGCACAGGCATCGTAAACAAGCAGGACGTTTACTTCCTATCATGCATGTCTGAAGGACATGTTTTCGACTTAGCATATTTCATCGCCTACGCGATTCAACATCAGACAGAGCATCATAAGAAGGGGATTTTGTCGATGGGACCGTACATTACAAGGTTGGCTAGGCACTTTGATCTCCTAAACTCCGACGATCAAATCACCTCCCTAACACTAATAGGGAACATGGCACCTCAAGGCATCCAGACGATACTACATATGCGAATGATTAAACACCGTCGAGGGATCAACTTCCCTCAATATCAACTAGCGACACCCACAAACGAGGGGGAGTCTGAGGATATTACTGATAATATCCCACCACCATCAGAGGAGGCACCAAATCTGAGCCAGCATCATTACAGAGCATTACCATCATTAGTAGACATCTCTACAAGACTCGATCAGTTTGAGTTATATTTCACCGAGAACGCTCGGTGCCTAGATAAAATGGATGAGACTCTTCAGCAAATATACCAACATCTTCATATCTCATCCCAAGCACCACCATCGACACCGATCAATGATGAAGACCTCTGAATCCTCTTAAGATAATTATTTTTATCCTATTCTCTGATATTTTTAGTCTTACTTTATCTTATGTTATTCGAACTTGTTGAAAACCGTTAATATTGGCTATTCATGATTCCATACCCGCATCTCTTTTATAAAAGTATTAACCTAGCGACTGTGCAGAATAAATTACACACTTCACTCTCACAAACACACAATTAAGAAACATCCAATGAGTCACCATCACCGCCACCAAAGACTCCAGGGATCATCCAGATTTCAGGGATTATTACTGTCCCCACTTATCTCTTTGATTTGGCATCTAATTATCATTATCTATCTTTGTACATTAAGGGCAATGTACATCTAAAGTGTGGGGGGTTTTTTCATAATTCTCAAAACCCTGAAATTAGTCTTGATCTTAAGTATTTTTCTCATATTATTAATTAGGGTGAAATTTCTAATGATTTATGACTTTTATTGATATGTTTTAGAATAAGTCATAGATAATTGTGCATTGATGATTAAATTTGAAGAAATACTAGAGAATCGAGCATGATAAATCTACTTTCTAAAAATTAAAATTGATAGGTTGTTGAATTGAATTTGAGTATCATCTTGAACTTCAAAATTTATGAGGATTGATGTCAAAACACCCATAATTTTTGTGAGATTTTGAGCCTTATAGAGCATATATTCTTTTTCGTGCTCACTTTTTTTATTATGAGTGTGTCGACTTTGAATTGTTATTCTAGAACTTGCCTCGTTTATGCATGTCGAGACCACATTAATGATTTGATATACTGAGATGATAAAGGCACCTAGGTTTTAACCCGTTCACTCCACTAAAAAGTCTACCTACATAAATAACCCCTAGTGAACCCCATTGAATCCTAACAACCTTTTTATTGACTCACCTACTAATTTTAATCCAAAATCCTTTTGTATTTGTTATCAACATTCCTTTGACTACCCCTCTATCAAGAATTGATTTGACCAATTCCCAATTAGGTTATTTCAATCACCAAAGTTCCTTCTATTAGGTTTGTTTTTAGTTTGTTCTAAAAAAAATCCAAGTATATTCAATATTAGTAGTATATAAAAGAACTTAGAGCATTTAAACTCCAATTGTTGAAGAAAAAGCTCATATTAAAAGTATTATCAAAATACTCCTTATTATAGAGTAATTATCAATAGTAGATATTGTTAGTTTTCATTCGATGTAAATATTCATATTTAGTTCATTATTCTTAGATTAGGTAATTAGTCAATTCAATCTCGATTCTAACCCTCTAATTCAGCCTGTATCCACACCCTTAACCTTAGCCTCGTTACAACCCTGATTAAAGACCTTTTGATTTGTGTATCATCTCATATACAGTGGTGGAGATTTTATTTTTAGGCAAGCCTATGGGATTAACTTTTCAGGTTTGACTTAGAGTGCTTATTCTTGAACCTTAAACACTTCGAGTGATTTGAGTGAATCTTTAGTGAGGATTTCAATTCTTATCGATTTTGAATTAAAGGTAATTACTTAGATAAGGGAAGACACATATGTTTTCATGCTATAAAGGTATGACTTATCGTAATTTAATCTTTAGGGTTCTTTGAGTTGAATTATCCATGTATAAATTATCTATGAATTATGATGAGACATTATCGATAGGAATTATGAATTATGGAAAGTTTATTTTAATTATAAGTTGAGAATTTTGCTTGAGGACAAGCAAAAGCTTAAGTGTGGGGGTATTTGATAAACCGTAAAAGTAACATATTTTAACCCCATATTTAATAGGTTTTGGATGATTTAGCCCGTGATTTTTGTAAAAAATGTGCTTTTAATCCTTTCTTTTCATATTTATACTCAGGAAAGCACCGAGGATAAAAAGAACACAAAACAGGCTTAAAACAAAGTAATTGGGCCTTGGTGAGAAATTAACACGGCCTGGCCCAAATCCTACACGACTGTGCCTCGCTAACTACCTAGAACACGGCCTCAAGTCCGTGACACACGACCATACAGCATCCAATTATCACACAGACGTGCCTGGTGATCTAAATGGCCGTGCCCAAATTGATAGACCTGAAGCACGGCCTGAATCCTGACTTACACAGCCGTGCCCAAAACGACAGAATCGAGACACGGCCCAACCACGAGTTACACGGGCATGTGCCATGGTCGTGCCCCTGCCACGAAAAAGAGAAATTTCACTTGGATTTGGATGCTTGAAGCCAAAGAAACATACTCCTAAGTCTACTCCAACACCCTAATAGTAATTCTACTTAAAGGAGATAATTAGGAGCCAAGTATAGCATTCCAAAGCCTATATAAACATCCTAAGGTAGACATAAAAGGGGGGCTTTTTGCAGAGGCTTTGGCTGAAGCTTTCATCTTTTAGGGAGTCACTTTAAGATAGCCAATTGATCCATCTCAAGAACCTGAAGTTCCATTCAAGACAGAAGATCTCTCCTTCAATTCCTTCAGGGGGTTTTAGGGATTTCTTATGTTTTGTTTATTCTTTACTCTTGAGATGTTTTCGTATTTAGTTATGAACTAAACCCCTCATATACCTGAAGGGGATGAAGCCTATGATGGATTTTATTATTTGATTTCTAAATTATATGATAAGTACTTAGTTTGTTCTTAATTATGTTGCTTAATTTAATCTGATGTACTTAGGTGGAGGAGTAATAGACCCCGCCTAAGAGTAGATCTAACATAATTAAGCGGAGTTGATCAGGCGCCTAGAGATAGGATTACAAGATTTTTCCAGATTAGGGTGAAACCTAATATGGGAATCCATTGATCGATTTACTGCTTCCTTAGGGGGTTATTATAAGAGAACGAGAGTTCCACTAATTAACCTAAGGTTAGACGTTATTCGCCTTGAGAGAGGGTTTAATATAGGTTAGGGAGTCTCATGGATCAAGCTAAGAAAGAAATCATATGGTTTGGGGAATGAATAATAAGTGAAGTCATAGGTGGATTCTTCCTGAGGGTATCGTCTTTATCAACTGAGTTTTTCGAAAGTCTTTCTCCCATTCATTCTTTTGTCTTTGCATTTAGTCTAAGTATCTCATTAGTTTAATAATCCAATCACTTCATATTTTTGGCTAAATAATAGAAAGAAAGTGAGTAGTAGTACTTTTAGGTTCCCTTGGGTTCGATAAGATATTCTTGGCTGAGCTATACTACTGTTCGATAGGTACACTTGCCTCTATCGTTGTCACAGTCAGTCTACAGGTTCGATCACTCTTTTATAAATATTAAAACTCGACTATCACTTATGCTCACTTATGCTAGCAAAATACACACTTATTTCCTCAAGCATTGATGCCACTTATCTTTTCTCCTTAAAGTGCATAAACACAAAAATTTTGCTAAGGTCCAACTCAACCCCAAGCCTTCTTAATACCCATAAACATACACAATTAACCTTCTTAACTGGCCTATAGCATGATATAATGCAAAATATAAAATTTTGAATTTCAGGATGTTACAATTCTACCCCACTTAAAGAAAATTTCGACCTCAAAATTTATGTGATTAAAAAAGATGAGGATATTGTTGTCGAATCGTGTCCTCTGGCTCTCATGTAGCTTCCTCTATCCCGTGATTACTCCATAAAACTTTGACTAACAGAACCGTCTTCCTTCTTAGCATCTTAATATCCCAATCTAAAATCTGTACTGGCTCCTCTTTAAAAGACAAGTTAGGTCTTATCTCAACTTCCTCCATTGTACAATATGAAATGGATTCAAACGATAATGCCTTAACATCGAAACATGGAATACACTATATATCTGAATTAACTCTGGAGGTAACTCAAGTTGATAAGCTACCGGCCCAACACTCTTCAATACACAATATGGTTCAATGAACCTAGGGCTCAACTTGCCTTTTCACCCAATTCTTAATATCTTTTTCCAAGGTGAGACCTTCAGAAAGATCTGATCTCCCACCGCAAACTCTATATCCTTACGCTTCAGATCCGCGTACGATTTCTATCTGTCTGAAGCTTATTTTAATCGTGCTCGAATTACCTTAACTTTTCCCTCTGTCTCCGAGATCAACTCAGGACCCATTAACTATCGTTCCCCCAGCTCAGTCCAGCAAGTAGGAGTATGACACCTACGACTATACAACACCTCATAGGGTGCCATCTAGATACTGGATTGATAGTTGTTGTTGTATGCAAACTCTGCCAATGGTAGAAAATCTTCCTAACTACCTCTAAAGTCGATCACACAGCCTCTTAGCATGTCTTCAAGAATCTGGATTACTCTCTCTGACTGACCATTAGTCTGTGGATGAAATGCCGTGCTGAAATTTTGTCTTGTACCCAAAGCTTCATGTAAAGCCTTCCAAAATCGTGATGTAAACCTAAGATCCTTGTTCGATATAATCGACACTGGTACCCCATGCAACCTCACGACTTCTGTTATATACAACTTGGCCAACTTCTGTAATGAATAATTCATACGAACAAGTAGGAAATGAGCAGTCTTCGTTAACCGATCCACAATAACCCATACTGAATCTTTCTTAGTAGGCGTTAAGGGTAACCCACTAACAAAGTCCATCGTTATCTTTTCCCATTTCCATAGTGGAATTCTCATCGGTTGTAGCAACCCTGAAAGCAGTTGATGCTCCGCCTTCACATGCTGACATGTTAAGAACTTGCTCACAAAATCAGTGACCTCCCGTTTCAACCCTAGCCACCAATACTGCTCACGGAGGTCTCGGTACATTTTGTTTCCTACGGGGTGCATAGCATATGGACTACTATGCACCTCACATAGAATCATTTACCTCCCTGGGCATATAGACTCTTCCACGAAAACACAATACTCCATCACTATTCAATCCAAAATCCCCTATCTCACCACCTTCTACTTGTTGAAGTCGAAACCCAACGCTTCATCTATCAACTACTTTTCTTTAATTCGATTTACCCATGCAGGCTTCACCAGAAATTTGGCCATCAGACTACCATCTTCATAAAGGCTGAGATGAGCGAACATTGCTCCTTATAGAATGGCACCAAAGGAGCTAGCGGAGCTTAAAGCTCAGATCCAGGAGTTGTTGGATCGTGGATTTATTCAACCAAGTGTATCATCGGGGAGCACCGGTCTTGTTTGTTAAGAAAAAAGACGGGTCGATGCGTATTTGCATCTACTATAAACAATTGAATAAACGACTATAAACAAAAAAACGGTCGTTCATGGCAACAGCTCAATGCCAAACTCCACTTCCCGATCTGGAGGCAATCTTGGAAGCTCCTCAGGAAAGACGTCTGTAAACTCTTTCACCATTCTAACGCTCTCAACCAACAACTCTTTGGCATCCAAAGCAATGATAAAGGGTAAGAACACTCCAAACCCTTCCGTACCAACTTCTCTACCTTTAAAGTAGATACCACATTAGACAGATAGTTTCTTCTTTCACCTATCATCTTCACTTTCTTATCCTCTGAAGTTCTTAGTACCATCTGCTTCACAGCACAGTCCAAGTTCGTACGATGTTTAACCAGTCAGTCCATGCCCAAAATAAGATCAAACTCGCCAAATGGTAGTTCCATCAAATCCGCCAAAAATACTTCCCCTTGAATTTCTAAGGACACATCTCTAAACAACTTATTTACTACCACCGACTGTCCTAAAGGGCTAATCACAGTTGTCTCTCTAGCAGTAATCTCATATCTAATATTCAAAGTTTCAGATAAGGCACATACAACATACGAATGGGTGGATCTAATATCTATCAAAGCGGTAACAGGTACATCAGATATGAAGAACATACCGGTTATGATGTCAAGTGTATTGCCATCCTCTCGACGTCTGATCACGTAAACCAAACCTGATTGTCTTGCCTCTGTGTTACCCCTATTACCGGTACCTCTATCCAGTGCACGCTGACCTCGTCCTACGCCATTACCACCTCGACCTAGCCCACGGCCTCTCGACGACTGCTGAGCGCCTCCAACTGGTTGTGCAAATCTGTTATAAACCACTTGAGTTTGAGCAGACTCTCAAGGGAAATCCTTGAATCGATGTTCCTTGGAACCACATCTGAAACAACCTCCAGTTCTCTTCCAATATTCTCCCGAGTGAAGTTTCCCACAATCCACGTCAAGGCTATCACTGATTGGAAGCAGCTTGTACTCTTGCTCGAGCTGGCTCCACATTTCTGGGCTTTTTTTTGAAAACCTCTAGTAAGACCTGAGTACCCAGAGTCTCTCTTGTTCCTGCCCTTATCCTTGTCTCAATTTTACCGCTCTGTGTGTTTAAGTTCCTCAGTTATCTTGGCTTTTTCCACAAGTGTGGCAAAATTTCTCTCCTTCTGTGAGGCTATAAGTACTCGTAATTCATCATGCAATCCATCCTCAAAACGCACACAGCATTTGTAATTAGTCGGCATTATGCCCCAGGTAAAATGACTCAAACACAGAAATTTCACCTCATATGCTGCCACAGATTTACCTCCTTCGACCAGATTCAGAAATTCCTTTCTTCGGACATCCACATAGCTAGCCCCGACATATTTCTCTTGGAATGCTGACTTAAAGAATCCCCAAGTAATACGATCAGCCTGAGTGCCTTCCTAAATAGTGAGCCACCACTAATACGCCTCGTCTCTTAGTAATGACACAACTCATTTTAGTTTCTGCTCATCCGTGCAATCCAGGTCGTCCATAATCCTCTCTACCACCTCAATCCAATACTCTGCTACACTTGGGGCTACACCTAAAATACCCCTAAAAACTTTAGCCCCATTCGATCTGAGTCTCTCAAATACCAACCCACGAGCTACTGACCTAGTTCTCGCCCCAGCAACCCTTTCCAAAACTCGCAACATCGCTTGGGACAGAACATTGTTCTCTCTCATACGATCATGTGACCTAGCTTCAGTCACTGGTGATGCAAGGGCATCCATTTCCAGCATATGTCCCGATCCCTCGAATACAACTCTAGCACCTCGGCCTCTACCACGGCCACGTCTATCGCGTCCACATCCTCTAGCGCTCATGTTTGCTAAATTGATTTAATCTGATTACAAGTCTTATGAATCAATAAACTATTCAATTTTTATTAAACAGTGTTTTATGGAGTATAGGAAGTAAAGTCATTTTCGCACAACACATTCTATAATCTCAATCTCTATAGTTTCAGCTCCTAAAGCTAAAAGTTCTAAAGTATTTCTACAGCCATACCACAATAATCATAAAATGAAAACATAAACTTACTTCACTTGGTGCCAAATACCCGTGGTGTCATACTTCCTTCTAAACATGCATAAAAAAATTTTAAACAGCTTTGGAAAATGCTTTTGAACCCAAACCACAACCGAGTTTTGCAATCAGGCTCTGATACTATAAAATGTAACACCCTAAACCCGGCCCATGTGTTACGATCGGATCTGACATGTCTCATGAAGAAAACTTATAAAGTCCTTGTGATTTGTACTAAATAAAAAAATGTTACTTGGTTATGGTTAAGAAAACAAGTCTGGATGTAAAATATTTTATAAAATACAACTATTTTTGAGAGGTTGATTGATGAATCAAAAATCGAGGTAGTAAACGTTAAAACCGTGACTTTTGAAAATGACATTGATAATTTGAAAGAGAATCCTAGTTAAATTATTTGTAAAAGTTTGTTATGAAATTCATTTGTTAATCCATTTTTGGAAAACCTTTATTTATGATTTAGAAAAAAATCCCCATTTAAAATAAATCAAACAAGATAATAAGTACGTCTGTAATATCCTAAATTAGGGGTTATGCGTTTGGAGCATAACTCAAGTGTTAGTAGGCTTTAAGTGTGGTTGAGTGTGTTTTAAGAGTTTTTAGAACTCTAGGATGAAGGTGAAAGCTTTGGGAAAATAATTGGATTTTAAGTTAAAAGGGGAGCTGGGCTGAAGAGGCCTTAAGAAAAGTTTTGGGGAGTTTAGGACACAAGTAGCCGTGTGGTAAAGTGGCTTGGGACGCCACCTAAGGAGCAGGGAGGCTTGCGTCAAAAGGGAGCTTCAGGGGGTGAAGGTTCGAGCAACGTGGGAAGCAATGGGCTTGTAATTTTGCGTCAAGAAGGGAAGTTGGGCTAGGGAGGCCTTAAGGGAAAAATTGTAGGCATTTTTGGAATAAGACAGGCCTTGGTAAAGTGGCTGCAAGGCGCTACTTAAGGCCTTGGTGATGACGCTGTGTGTTGTGGGCAAGGGCTTTGGTTCGAGTCTTGTTGCCAGCAGGGAGGTGTGTTTTTATTTTTCTTTTGGCGTTAAGACAAGGGGAAGCTAGGGAAAGAGGTTTTAAAAGAAATTCTGGGTGAAACATGTCATCAACAGCACCTTGGCAAAGTGGCTTGGGCGTTACCTACGACTTATGACAAAAGGGCTCTGTGTCTCATGTTCGAGTCTTGTTGGCAGCAAGGGAAGTGTTTTTATTTTGCTTTGGTGTCAAAGAAGAAAGGTGAGAAGAGTTTGGACTGCAATTGGACTTTTAATTGGATGAGGATTAAGCTTGTTTTATTTGGCTAGGATATTTGTTAAAGGTTGATTTATTTTAAGTTGGTAGATAATTGTTGTTTTATTTATTCAAGTAGGATAATTGTTGATTTACTTATTTTGTGCAAGATGAAGAAGAGATAAATATGGATTTATTTATTTATTTTGGTTTAAATAGGTGATAAGAGATAATATAGGAGTTTGATAAGGAATTAATGTTGGATTAATTTATTTTATTTGTTAAGGAGATAATAGAGGAGATTATCAAAGAGTTTGATAATAGCAAGGATATAGTAGCGAATTCTTTATAAGGGGAGTAATCATCTTTGATATCTTTTCTTTAAATTTCTTTGTGCCAAATTTCTTCCCACTCACACCTCTCATTCTTTTCTTTCATCCAACACCAAATCTATTTCTATTTCTTTGAAGTCATAACCAAAGCTTAAAGTGCCTATTCTCTTTGTTTTGCCGCAAGTCGCAAAAGCTAAAACCCCTCTGTCATTGTTCTTTGTTGCCAAAATCTCCAAGCATAAAACCCTCTCCATTGTTGCGTTTTCCTCTTCTCCATTTAAGGGCCAAACCATCATTGTTGTGCTCTAAGCCGAATCTTTAAAGGAGGGTGCTGTCGACTACTTACTTTAGGCTCTTCAAAGAAAACGTGTAATAGTGAGATTTCACCTATTCAATGAGCAAATGGTGATTCGGGATTTAGTTTAGTAAGGGGGCAAGTCGACAGAAGTAGAGCAAGTATTCGGGATTTGAATAAGTAAGGAGGATATCGACAGGCATAAGGAAGTTCCGGGATCGTGTTAAATTCAAGTAGCTAAGGATTTCGCTAAATAGTCAAGTGTGTAGTTAGCCTACCGTTTTTCGGGTAAATGATATGTATGTGATATGTGCATGTGTTATGAATGTGTTAACTAGTGCAGTGGAAATTGTGATATGGATACCCTCAAGGGGTATGTCGATAATCCGGTAAGTACCAAATCTGATAAAATGTGATTATTAATATGAATATGTGATAATATGTTTGATGAACATGCTCATGCATCATTATATTATATCATTATTTTATGTGGCATGTGCATGGGTGGGATATGATATGAAAGAAGGTACGGGTGTACTTCGAGTGTGTGGTTTGATGTTAGCCTTGAGCTACATTGTGGATTGACGTTGACTGAGGTCACGTTGTGGATTAATTGCGATTTAGTTCGCGTGGCTTGATGAGTGGCTGTGTGCCTCATCGCGGTTGATATCGGCTATGTGCCATATCGTGGTTGATGAGTGACTATGTGTCCCATCGTGGTTTTGGTGTTAGCTACGGCTACATCGTGGATTGACGCTGACTGAGGTCGCGTTATGGATTATTTGCGATTAAGTTCTCGTGGACGGCATTTGTTGCCTTGTTGGAGTAAAAAGGAGAGGGTGATTCAATAATCCCCTGGTGTGTGGTAGGCTGGATACGGGGGTGTGTAGAGGATGGATCCTAGGCTGGGTTGGGTTTCATAATTGCATAATTTTGCATGTGAATATATGTGAAAATGGGCCAAGCCCAGTATGTGATGTGGATTAAAGTGGTAATGGGCCAAGCCCAATATGTGAACTCTATTGATAAGGATATGGGCCAAGCCCAATAAGTGAAAGCATGTGAATAAGTTGCATTAATAATTGTTATGTGGGTAAGTATGTGGTTTGACATGTGGGTGGAATTGGTGGACTAATTGCACATCGAGTCAGATAACTCACCCAATTTTTACCATCATCGCAGTGATACTTGGACCGGGTTTGGAGTGGATACAAGGTGGCCCATGCGAGAAGAAGAAGTTTTGCTTGTTTTAAGTATTTTATATTTCCAATAATTATGAATTATTATTTAATGTAATAAAGGCCTCCTAAAGTATTTGAATTTTGTTATCTTTAAGTTGGATTTATAAGTAAGTTAATATTTTGTGAGTTAAATTTTAAAAGTCATTTATATCTCAAAAGTCATATTAAATTTTTGAATCCGTATTTCTATAACAACTTAATTTTTACTTAGAATGTTTTAAATTACGAAAATGATTTATTAAAGGCAACAAATTTTTAACGGTTTTTACTCTTAAGTAATAATATTTTCGAACGTTTTTCGCAGTGGCATTTCAAATTCGGTAGTAGTGAATGGGCCGGGTTTGGGTGTTCTGATTTAGTATCGAGCCTGTTCAAAACTCGACTTTGAGGATTTAGGCCCAAAACATTTTTCAAAATGGGCTTTTTAAAAAATATGGACTTTTGTGAATAATTTTTGAGTTATTCGGCATGGCTTTTGTATCTCAGGCAATTCAAGTCCACCGGTAAGTACCTCTAATTGTTGAAGTGATTTGTATATGAAATGTTATGGGCATATTTGGGAACGTAGATTAGTGAACTAGGATCTATTGAACCCTAGGGCTAGGGCACTCAAACACATGCATAAGACTTAAGGACAATCAAACAAACTTGTGTCTAAGTCACCGAGTTGAGGTGTGGCAGCCATTGTGCGCATGTCTAGGAGTGGATTTGGTAAGAGCTTGGTACTTAAGCAGTCCTAGTGACTCACCTCCTCTTTACTCGAATCCTACCTAGTGCGTAGCTACGGTTTACCCTAACCAAGAGGACTTATTCACAGGCTAAACCGATAATTAAAACCCGAAAGGGACTAGCCATACTGTTTTATAAACACCTTGTTTTTAAAATCCTTAAATTACCCCCTTCGATTTGTAACAAAATCTATTTTGAAAATTTCTCGAAAAATTTTTCGGTGTGCCAAATTACTAAAATACCCCTGGTGATAAAATTATAAAATGCCCTTAGTTTCTAAAATTTCCATATTACCCTCGATTTTAATAAAATTTCCTTACTTTGCAAAAGTGTCCAAAAACTCTATTTTTCAGAAAATTCAAGATACTCTAATTTGGGAAAATTACTAAAATGGCCCTCACTTCCAAAATTACTGAAATAACCCCGATTTCTAAAATTTTTGCCACACCTCTAATTTGGAAAAACAAATTTTCAAGATAACCCCCGAGGTTTTGTAAATTTTGAAATGCCTTTGATTTGTAAAATATTTTGAATTGACCCCGATTTATTACCCTTATAGGAAAAATAACGAAATTACCCCTGGGTGGGGAATGATCAAGAATGCCTAAAGTAGTGAAGTGAATGTTGTGAATGAATGTGTCTCTATCAAGATGGATGAATGTGAATGTGAATGTGAATCTCTGAATTAGAATAGTGAACATGAACTAAGACTTTGTTTGCTCGAGAGAACCACTATTAAACTCCTTTTCATAAAACTGTTCGCGGATAAACAGCGGAACAAAGAACTAATGCATAAAACTTTTTAATCAGATTAAATCACGACGTTAGTAATGAGTTTTAGTTGACGTGGTCGAGGTAGAATGACAGTATTGGAACCGAGAAGGTCCGCCATGGGTCGAAAGTGATGTCTTGCCATGACAATGAGCGGAGGATCGAGATCGGTGGAGGAGATAACGCAGATGTCGTTGGCTATCTTTGAAGTGCTAGAGCGAGTGGCGAGGAGCTAGTCTGACGATGGAGCTCGAAAATCAGTGCCTGAAAGACTTAAGTCAAACAGAGCCGAGATTTTTAGAGGAGTGTCTGGAGTAGCCCCGAAGTGGCGGAGTACTGGCTAGAAGCAATTGAAAGAATTATGGATGATTTGGATCTAACGGCGGAAGAAAAGTTGAAAGGTGCTATCTCGTTACTCCGGGATGAAGCTTATCGATGGTGGCTCACTGTTAGACAAGGTACCCCTGCAGATCAAGTATATTAGGGGTACTTTAAGGTTAAGTTCGAAGGGAAATACGTTGGAGCTAGTTATTTAGACTCGTAAAGGAAGGCGTTTCTAAATTTGGTACAAGGAAGTATGTCGGTAGCGGAGTATGAAGCAAAATTTGTACGGTTAAGTCAATATGCTAAAGGAATCGTGGCCATAATTACGAAAGGTGTGTCCAATTGGAAGATGGATTGTGGGATGAGCTGCGAGTGTTGATCGCTCCGCAGAGAGAACGAGATTTTGTAATTTTAGTAGAGAAAGCTCGGATGTTGAAGAAGTTCAGAAGACTGTGAGGCAAAACCGAGAAAAGAATAGGAATCGAAATAAGAGAAGTTTTGGATCGTCGAAATCATCTGAAGGTTTTCGAAAAAGGACAAGGATTGAGAATTCTGTACGTGTACCTATACCAATTACGGAGAATCGGAGTCGTCTATGTGCCCAATGTGGGAGAGCTCATGTAGGAGAATGTTAGGGAAATAGCAAGGAATGTTTTCGGTGTGGATCTAAGGCTCATTTGGTTAAGAAATTTCCTCAAGTGATGGATAGGGCTCGGGGCCAAGGATGTGGAACACCAAGCAGAGGTGTTGAAGGTTCGGATGCAAGGTAACCAAGGTTGGCTTAGGCAATCAATCATAGCAAGGAGGAAGTTGGACCAGATAGGATCGGGTATGTTCCCTAATCCTGGAATCTCTCTATTGCCTTGGTTGTTATAGAAATAGTTCGTGTTTGTATGCTAGTGAAGTGTAAGGAACTTTGAATGCGAATCTTGAGGTAGTATCTAAGAAATGTGTTAGTTTTGTTAAGATCAGATTGCGCAGTAGAGGCGTAGTGTGATGAGTTAGGATTGAATGATAGTAAGTAATTTCGAGGACGAAATTATTTTTAAGGAGGGTAGAACTGTAATATCCTAAATTAAGGGTTATGCGTTTGGAGCATAACTCAAGTGTTAGTAGGCTTTAAGTGTGGTTGAGTGTGTTTTAAGAGTTTTTAGAACTCTAGGATAAAGGTGAAAGCTTTGGGAAAATAATTGGATTTTAAGTTAAAAGGGGAGCTGGGCTGAAGAGGCCTTAAGAAAAGTTTTGGGGAGTTTAGGACATAAGTAGCCATGTGGTAAAGTGGCTTGGGACGCCACCTAAGGAGCAGGGAGGCTTGCGTCAAAAGGGAGCTTCAGGGGGTGAAGGTTCGAGCAACGTGGGAAGCAATAGGCTTGTAATTTTGAGTCAAGAAGGGAAGTTGGGCTAGGGAGGTCTTAAGGGAAAAATTGTAGGCGCTTTTGGCATAAGACAGGCCTTGGTAAAGTGGCTGCAAGGCGCTACTTAAGGCCTTGGTAATAACGCCGTGTGTTGTGGGCAAGGGCTTTGGTTCGAGTCTTGTTGTCAGCAAGGAGGCGTGTTTTTATTTTTCTTTTGGCGTTAAGACAAGGGGGAGCTAGGGAAAGAGGTTTTAAAAGAAATTCTAGGTGAAACATGTCACCAACAGCACCTTGGCAAAGTGGCTTGGGGCGTTACCTGCAGCTTGCGGCAAAAGGGCTCCAAGTCTCATGTTCGAGTCTTGTTGGCAGCAATGGAAGTGTTTTTATTTTGCTTTGGCGTCAAGGAAGAAAGGTGAGAAGAGTTTGGACTGCAATTGGACTTTTAATTGGATGAGGATTAAGCTTGTTTTATTCGGCTAGGATATATGTTAAAGGTTGATTTATTTTAAGTTGGTAGATAATTGTTGTTTTATTTATTCAAGTAGGATAATTGTTGATTTACTTATTTTGTGCAAGATGAAGAAGAGATAAATATGGATTTATTTATTTATTTTGGTTTAAATAGGTGATAAGAGATAATATAGGAGTTTGATAAGGAATTAATGTTGGATTAATTTATTTTATTTGTTAAGGAGATAATAGAGGAGATTATCAAAGAGTTTGATAATAGCAAGGATATAGTAGCCGAATTCTTTATAAGGGGGAGTAATCATCTTTGATATCTTTTTCTTTAAATTTCTTTGTGCCGAATTTCTTCCCACTCACACCTCTCATTCTTTTCTTTCATCCAACACCAAATCTATTTCTATTTCTTTGAAGCCATAACCGAAGCTTAAAGTGCCTATTCTCTTTGTTTTGCCGCAAGTCACAAAAGCTAAACCCTTCTGTCATTGTTCTTTGTTGCCGAAATCTCCAAGCAAAAAACCCTCTCCATTGTTGCGTTTTCCTCTTCTCCATTTAAGGGCCGAACCATCATTGTTGTGCACTAAGCCGAATCTTTAAAGGAGGGTGCTGTCGACTACTTACTTTAGGCTCTTCAAAGCAAACATGTAATAGTGGGATTTTGCCTATTCAAGGAGCAAGTGGTGATTCGGGATTTAGTTTAGTAAGGGGGCAAGTCGACAGAAGTAAAGCAAGTATTCGGGATTTGAATAAGTAAGGAGGATATCGACAGGCATAAGGAAGTTCCGGGATCGTGTTAAATT
Source organism: Gossypium rotundifolium (assembly GCA_025506655.1). Lineage (NCBI taxonomy): Eukaryota > Viridiplantae > Streptophyta > Magnoliopsida > Malvales > Malvaceae > Gossypium > Gossypium rotundifolium. The sequence continues at coordinate 136,499,961 of CP106733.1, forward strand.
CAAGTAGCTAAGGATTTCGCTAAATAGTCAGGTGTGTAGTTAGCCTACCGTTTCCCGGTAAATGATATGTATGTGATATGTGCATGTGTTATGAATGTGTTAACTAGTGCAGTGAAAATTATGATAAGGATACCCTCAAGGGGTATTTCGATAATCTGGTAAGTACCAAATCTGATAAAATGTGATTATTAATATGAATATGTGATAATATGTTTGATGAACATGCTCATGCATCATTATATTATATCATTATTTTATGTGGCATGTGCATGGGTGGGATATGATATGAAAGAAGGTACGGGTGTACTTCGAGTACGTGGTTTGATGTTAGCCTTGAGCTACATCGTGGATTGACGTTGACTGAGGTCACGTTGTGGATTAATTGCGATTTAGTTCGCGTGGCTTGATGAGTGGCTGTGTGCCTCATCGCGGTTGATATCGGCTATGTGCCATATCGTGGTTGATGAGTGACTATGTGTCCCATCGTGGTTTTGGTGTTAGCTACGGCTACATTGTGGATTGACGCTGACTGAGGTCACGTTGTGGATTATTTGCGATTAAGTTCGCGTGGACGGCATTTGTTGCCTTGTTGGAGTAAAAAGGAGAGGGTGATTCAATAATCCCCTGGTGTGTGGTAGGCTGGATACGGGGGTGTGTAGAGGATGGACCCTAGGCTGGGTTGGGTTTCATAATTGCATAATTTTGCATGTGAATATATGTGAAAATGGGCCAAGCCCAGTATGTGATGTGGATTAAAGTGGTAATGGGCCAAGCCCAATATGTGAACTCTATTGATAAGGATATGGGCCAAGCCCAATAAGTGAAAGCATGTGAATAAGTTGCATTAATAATTGTATTTTTCTTGCAAGGGGATTCGAACCCAAGCCCCCCTCAATAGCTCAACACGCCACTTACATCCTTGCCACAAGCTCTTTTTTGTGTTCTCGGGATTTGCACACTGAGTCTTGGTGACTGAACCTTTTATTTTTCCCAACATTTCAGGTGAGCAGTAGATCGTGGACATGGGAGCCGAGGCGGACTCGAGGGGCCATCAAGTTTTATTTCTACAAATTATTTGAGATTTCTTTAAGTTTATTTTATTTTTATTTGGGATTTTTTTAAGGCCCCTAGTTTTTATTCAACTAAGAAGTTTTCAGTGTTATGCAACTTATAAATTTTATGTCAAGGTTTATTTATACTTAATAATAATAATACAAAGGATTTTATTTTTAAAATGTCACTTATTTACTCTCATAATGTCTAATTAACTTACGACTTCCAAAACCAACAAGGCAAAAGTTTTCAATGTACAAGCCATGACACGCCAGATCCGGTCGAAACGCATGGCCGGGTTTGGGGTGTTACAACGTCAAACATAAAGCAAAAATAAAATATTCCAGAGGCCTTATTACAACTTAAAAACCCAAAATAGTAAAAGTAATAAAGTAAGCGAAAATAGAAATTTAAAGTTTAAAAACGTCATTTCTGAAGTATGGCCTCCATCGAGTTATCCATGGCCCAAGCCCACATCACTGACCATTACCTGCAAGGGCCAAGGAAAAAGGGGTGAGTCACTATAACTTAGTGTATAATCCCCTTACCGTCATCCACTAGGTCTGAACCCTTAAAGCAATATCTTGGGCCTGAGCCCATATAGCATAATCTTGGGCCGAAGCCCATTTACATAACATATATATATATGTGCAATGTATGCAACCCAACCCTTCCATCCATCACACCCCCGACTAGCCAATCACACCTATAGGGATCAAGTCAATTCACCCCGCCGCTCACACCAAAATTTGCAGTCAAGCTGCTTATCATATATTTTTATTGTGGCCAAGCCACCAAAATCATAAGTAAACATTATCATGAATCTTTTGTGGCAATGCCACCAGGCTATACTGTTCTTCATACATTTTTCCCATCCCATGCAAAATGTGTAATGCAACATACATAATTAAATATCCACAAATATATTAGCCATTAATCTAATGAAATATTTCGGATATTCGGCCCATTAAAACAAATAATAGTGATTTGGACCACTAAGGCATTCTAGCAATTCGGCCCATAGGTGCATTTTCGTAATTCACCTATAGGGGCATTTTCGTAATTTTAACAATTTTAATGTAATTTAAGCAAATTTTTCGATTTATGCCATATTACGATTTCTAGCCATTTAATAACGATCTATTTTTCCAACATAATATCGAATCATGAATCTACGATTTCTTAACCATAACTCTTAGTATCGTGAACGATCACGATTTGTCTATTCTCACCGGATGATGGTCCACAACCTGGTGGAAAATCCCGAACCGCCGATACCGCCCTTCATTTGAACTTAGGAGTAGGAATTGTAAATCCACTCCTTTTGTCTCCTACTATCGCTTTTCCTTTCAAATCGTTACCACTTGCCTCCATTGAAAAAGTCTCGGTTAGAAATAATAATATGTGAACGTATTTATCTAAGGAGAGGGTTCGGCTTACCACTATTTCCGAAGGATTAGTAAGTAGAGAAAATCGAGTGGTTTCATCCCTAAAAACATAATCGATTAGTCAAAACTTCGTTGTAACATCCTGAATAGGGCCTATGCATTTCCAGTTTAATTGTATGAAATGACAAGTTTCAAGTACTATAAATAAATTTTTGATACTTTTGGAAATCTAGAAATGCATGAAAATGGAAAGGAAAAAGGAAATGAAAATGAAGATAGAAATGAAAATGGAAATGGAAATGGAAATGAACACTTTTGGAAACTTAGACATTTTGGAAAGTGAACATTTTAAATTGGGAAAGTGAACATTTTGGAAACCAAGCCAAAATAGGAAACTTGAACATTTTGGAAACTTGAGCATTTTGGAAACCCGAACATTTTGGAAACTTGAACATTTTGGAAACACGAACATTTTGGAAACACGAACATTTTGGAAACCTAAACATTTTGGAAACCTCGAAAATACTGAGCTGCGAAAATTTTAGGAAACTTAAAATGACCCCGGAATGTCAATTTTGAGCCAAAGGGAACTTAGGGCCAAGTGACCCTAAAATATCAAAGACATGACATTTGCCCCAATAACGAACTTGGAAATGTGGCTCAAGATGCCACCTAAGGTCTTAGGAAATGGCCCAAATACAAGAGGTTTTGGGCCTGAGTTTGAGTCATCCAGAAGCAAATAATGAAGGCTTTATTTTGCTTCCGGAAAGTGAGGTGGACGGCATGGGTTTCTAGAAAAGGAAGAGTTTTATTCACATAAATATGTGAATAATAAGAGATAAATAAAGGAGTTTTATTCACATAAATATGTGAATAATAAGAGATAAATGAAGAATTATTCTTTAATTAGGAAAATAAGGAAGAGTGGTGGCCAAGTAAAGGATTCTTGGCCTAGTAAATTCGGCTATAAAAGGATGAGACTAGGGCCATTCATTATTCATTCTCCTCTCTTTCCTCCGCCAAATATTCTTCTTGAGCATCCATTCTTTTCTTCTTTTCTTTTAGCCTCCTAGCCGATTTCCTTCTAAGCCTATTATTCCTCTCTTCTTTCATCTTTGAAACCAAATACATAAGGGAATCATAGCCGATTGTTCATCAAGTCTCTAAGCCGAATCTCAAGGTTGAAGTGAAGGTGCAATCGATTCCTTCAAATAAGGGTAAGATCCAAGTTTAGTTTTCCATTCTTTTATATTCTAGACTTATTGAAATTTAGAGACTAATTTCGATTATTAATCTTGGCGAATCATGGAAGAAGAAATTCTTTTCCGAAGGTACACCATAGGCCACGTGTTCCCTAGTCATTCGGTGAATTTCGTGATTTAAGATCTACAAGGTAAGTACCTAAAAGTATTGACCAAAGCTTGTATGATTATCTAGATCAGTTCTTTAATTATTAAAAAGCGGAAACTAACCCATATTGAGATTCAAGGTTGGCCGAATATCAGGTAAAGGAAAAATAAAGTTTTCGGGATTTGTGTAAACACCAAATCGGCAAAGGTGAGTTTTTCCTTACAAATCCTACTAGGATTTGGTTTTGACTAAAAGGGTTTTATTAATGTGTGTTAATGGATGGGCGAATATAGGATTAATAGATCTAAAAATTAGATCGGGATTCTCAAGATATCAAGGAAACTATTGTTTAAAAGGTGTGTACCCTTACTATCCTTCGATATTGTATGGCTAAATATTTTAATATATGATATGAATAATAATGTGAATGTGGCTATGTACCACAAATGTGGCAAAAAGTACCTGTGCACGCTTCCTACTTCCGATAGGATTGTGAAAAAATGTTATTTAATAACATGCGAATATATGAATATGAACATGAAATTAAGTTATGCTATATATATGTTTTGGGGCATTCGGGATTTATGTGAAAGGGGAGAACAGTGTTGACTTGGTCTCACCTGTGAAATATGTTGACTACGGTCACATTGCGAAATTTAGGTGTTGACTTCGGTCTCACCAACTAAATATGTCGACTACGGTCACATTGCTAAATTTTGGTAACCGGTTACAATAGTGTCTAATGACACAACGTGGAGAGTAGCGGATGGAGGGTCGACTTAGTAGTCCCCACGGTGTGTGAGGTTGGTGCGGGTGGAGAGTAGCGGATGGCTTATAGGTTTGGGTTGGGTTGCATCATGAATTCTATTATTATATGGACTTGATGATTTAAACGTGAATGCTGAATTATTGATTGATAGTATTGTGTGCACATTGAGTCTGCTGACTCACCCCATTGTGGGAATTATTTTTTCGAAGCGATGAGCGATTTTGACGGCCAGAGACCATGAGGAGGCCATGCATCACTTGAAGAATTTATTCTAAATTTGGACATTATTTGATTTTAATACCTTTTTAATTTTATTTTGGGTTTATTTGATGTAATAAAGCCATAAGGCCCAATGGATTATTCTTTGTTTTACATTACTTTTTAATATTTTGCTAAAAACTATTTTGGACATGTTACATCAAATTGGATTTACAAGATTGAATAAATGGGTTTTCAATCCAAGCCCAACTCAAATAATAGTTTTTCTAAAATTTACAAATTTTCTAAGTATCGAATGTGGTTGAAACGGGTTTACTTTAGGAACATACCAGATCCGGTCCATTCTCGTGGGCCGGGTGTGGGGTGTTTCGATTTTGGTATCGAGCCAGTTTTAAACTCTCTACCGTGGGCTCGGCCCAAAACGCTTTCAAAGCGAGTCAAATGATTTTCTTTGAACATAAGGTGCTTTTGGCATGGCCCCTAAGTCTCAAACCATGATCCACCGTAAGTACCCCTAACTATATGTGTGATTCGTGATTTATATAAGGGTAGAAAAGGCATGGAACGTAAAATAGATGATAGGAACTTGAACCTTAGGATTAGACTACTCAAACACAAACACATAAGACTTAATGTACTAAACCAACCTATGGCTAAGTCACCGAGCTAGTGGTGTGGTAACCCTTGTACGCATGTCTAGGATTGGATCCAGGAAGAGCTTGGTATTTAAGCAGTCCTAGTGACTCACCTCCTCTTCGCAGAATCCTACAGTGCGTAGCCAGCTCACCATAACTCGTAGGGCTCGGTGGTGTGGTAACCTCTCAGACGCATGTCTAGGAATGGTTTGGTGGGAGCTTGGTATTTAAGCGATCAGCGTGACTCACCTCCTCTCCACACGAATCCCGCACAGTGCGTAGCTTTGGTTCACCACGACCAAGAGGGCTCGGTCATAGGCTAAACATAATGACTAAAACCCGAAAGGAACTAGCCATGTTTTGAAAAAAGAGAGAACAAAACAACAAACCCTAGTTTTATTCAAACCCTTAAAACTTTTCTTTTAAATCTGAGAAAATTATTTTTCCAACATTTTTTTGGAAAACTCTTGATTTACGAAAATTACAAAATGCCCTTGGGGTGAAATTACCAAAACGCCATTGGTTTATAAAATATTCAACTACTCAACAAACTTTACCAAAATTTCAACATTTCATAAACATTCAAAACCCTAATTTGTAAAATACCAAAATACCGTGATTTTGGAAAAATTACAAAATTGCCCTAACTTAACAAAATTACCAAAATGACCCTAATTTTTAAATTTTTGCAACATCCCCATTTTTGAAGGAACCATTTTTTTTTAAAAAAAAAAAAGGAACCCTCAAAGTTTTACAACTTTTGAAATACCCCAAATTTATAAAAATTTTCAAATTCACCATGATTTGTGAAAAATTACCAAAATACCCCTGAGGTCAAAAATTACCGAAATACCCCCAATTTTTGAAATTTTCCAAAATTACCAAGACTTTGAAATCTTCAAAATACTTTTTGACAAAAACACCAAGAAATATTTTTCTTCTGAAAAAAAAATTACGAAAATACCCTGTAAGACAAAATTACGAAAATACCCCCGGGTAGTGGAAAACAAACAACAAAAACTACAACGTTTCTCTGAATGAACTAAGGTTCATAATTGTTTGATGGATGTATGAATGGATGAAAAGACTGTGTGCATGTATGAATACGAAAGAACCACTCCTAAAATCTTTTTCATAAAATTTCTTCGCGAGTAATAAAGTGAAACAAGTACTAATGTATAAAACTTTTAAATCAGATTAAATCGTGACGTTAGAAAATGAGTTCTAAGGGATGTGAACTTAGAGATTGTGCCTAGAAAGTATGATGGTTCTATTAAGATCAGAGTGCGCAGCGTAAGCATAGTCGTGAGAAAGATTGTACGTTGTCGTTAAGTAATTTCGAGGACTAAATTATTTTTAAGGAGGGTAGAACCGTAACATCCTGAATAGGGCCTATGCATTTCAGTTTAATTGTATGAAATGACAAGTTTCAAGTACTATGAATAAATTTTGATACTTTTAGAAATCTAGAAATGCATGAAAATGGAAAGGAAAAAGGAAATGAAAATGAAGATAGAAATGAAAATGGAAATGGAAATGGAAATGAACACTTTTGGAAACTTAGACATTTTTGGAAAGTGAACATTTTAAATTGGGAAAGTGAACATTTTGGAAACCAAGCCAAAATAGGAAACTTGAACATTTTGGAAACTTGAGCATTTTGGAAACCTGAACATTTTGGAAACTTGAACATTTTGGAAACTTGAACATTTTGGAAACCTGAACATTTTGGAAACCTAAACATTTTGGAAACCTGGAAAATACAGAGCCGCGCGAAAATTTTAGGAAACTTAAAAATGACCCCGGAATGTCGAATTTCAGAGCCCAAAAGGGAACTTAGGGCCAAGTGACCCTAAAATATACAAGACATGACATTTGCCCCAATAACGAACTTGGAAATGTGGCCTGAAGATGCCACCTAAGGTCTTAGGAAATGGCCCAAATACAAGAGGTTTTTGGGCCTGAGTTTGAGTCATCCAGGAAGCAAATAATGAAGGCTTTATTTTTGCTTCGTAAAATTGAGGTGGACGGCATGGGTTTCTAGAAAGGAAGAGTTTTATTCACATAAATATGTGAATAATAAGAGATAAATAAAGGAGTTTTATTCACATAAATATGTGAATAATAAGAGATAAATGAAGAATTATTCTTTAATTAGGAAAATAAGGAAGAGTGGTGGCCAAGTAAAGGATTCTTGGCCTAGTAAATTCGGCTATAAAAGGATGAGACTAGGGCCATTCATTATTCATTCTCCCTCTCTTTTCCTCTGCCAAATATTCTTCTTGAGCATCCATTCTTTTTCTTCTTTTCTTTTAGCCTCCTAGCCGATTTCCTTCTAAGCCTATTATTCCTCTCTTCTTTCATCTTTGAAACCAAATACATAAGGGAATCATAGCCGATTGTTCATCAAGTCTCTAAGAATCTCATCAAGGTTGAAGTGAAGGTGCAATCAATTCCTTCAAATAAGGGTAAGATCCAAGTTTAGTTTTCCATTCTTTTATATTCTAGACTTATTGAAATTTAGAGACTAATTTCGATTATTAATCTTGGCCGAATCATGGAAGAAGAAATTCTTTTCCCGAAGGTACACCATAGGCCACGTGTTCCCTAGTCATTCGGTGAATTTCAGGATTTAAGATCTACAAGGTAAGTACCTAAAAGTATTCGGCCAAAGCTTGTATGATTATCTAGATCAGTTCTTTAATTATTAAAAAGCCTAAACTAACCCATATTGAGATTCAAGGTTGGCGAATATCGTAAAGGAAAATAAAGTTTTGGATTTGTGTAAACACCAAATCGGCAAAGGTGAGTTTTTCCTTACAAATCCTACTAGGATTTGGTTTTGACTAAAAGGGTTTTATTAATGTGTGTTAATGGATGGGCGAATATAGGATTAATAGATCTAAAAATTAGATCGGGATTCTCAAGATATCAAGGAAACTATTAGCTTAAAAAGGTGTGTACCCTTACTATCCTTCGATATTGTATGGCTAAATATTTTAATATATGATATGAATAATAATGTGAATGTGGCTATGTACCACAAATGTGGCAAAAAGTACCTGTGCGCTTCCTACTTCCGATAGGATTGTGAAAAAATGTTATTTAATAACATGCGAATATATGAATATGAACATGAAATTAAGTTATGCTATATATATGTTTTGGGGCATTCGGGATTTATGTGAAAGGGGAGAACAGTGTTGACTTGGTCTCACCAACTAAATATGTTGACTACGGTCACATTGCGAAATTTAGGTGTTGACTTGGTCTCACCAACTAAATATGTCGACTACGGTCACATTGCGAAATTTTGGTAACCGGTTACAATAGTGTCTAATGACACAACGTGGAGAGTAGCGGATGGAGGGTCGACTTAGTAGTCCCCACGGTGTGCGAGGTTGGTACGGTGGAGAGTAGCGGATGGCTTATAGGTTTGGGTTGGGTTGCATCATGAATTCTATTATTATATGGACTTGATGATTTAAACGTGAATGCTGAATTATTGATTGATAGTATTGTGTGCACATTGAGTCTGTTGACTCACCCCATTGTGGGAATTATTTTTTTCAAAGCGATGAAAGGATTTGACGGTAGGTAGACCATGAGGAGGCCATGCATCACTTGAAGAATTTATTCGAAATTTGGACATTATTTGATTTTAATACCTTTTAATTTTATTTTGGGTTTATTTGATGTAATAAGGCCATAAGGCCCAATGGATTATTCTTTGTTTTACATTACTTTTTAATATTTTGCTAAAAACTATTTTGGACATGTTACATCAAATTGGATTTACAAGATTGAATAAATGGGTTTTCAATCCAAGCCCAACTCAAATAATAGTTTTTCTAAAAATTTACAAATTTTCTCTAAGTATCGAATGTGGTTGAAACGGGTTTACTTTAGGAACATACCAGATCCGGTCCATTCTCGTGGGCCGGGTGTGGGGTGTTTCATTCGTTCCAATTTGCAACATATCCGAGTAGAGATATAATGAAAATCCAAGAAGAAACTCCGTACCTTAACGATGATGAATCTGATTTCCACCGATTGACTTATGGCTACGGATGAGACAAAAGTATAAGATTTGGCTTTCCCACTATAACACTATATTAAAAGATGATCACAATATGAAGAATTATGAGAGAATGGTATTTCGATTTGAACAAAGTGAATATCTGAATGTTAATAGACATACATTCGGCTAGGGAAAAAGAAAATGAAAAGAATAAAATGGAATCACTTATCGGTTCGGCTAATGGAGAGAAAAGGACAAGGAAAATTCAGTCACAAGGTAATGTTGATTTAAGAGATGAAAGAAAGGTTGAAGAAATAATCAAAAAGAAAAGAGAAGATGGAAAAGAGGTGTTTAGAGGTTTCGGCCAACACCAAAAGAGAAATAACCAAAATATGTGAGTGTTTCGACAACCAAGGAGAATGAACAAAGATGGATTAAGGGTTACGGCATAGCAAGGGAACAAGATGAACAATGACTAGAGTGATTCCGCCAAAACAAGAGAAAATATGCACACTTTTGGCTTTAGAGTTTCGAAAAATGAGGGACGACGTTGGAAAAAAGAAAACTAAAAAAATTACTAAATAGAAACTAGCCTATCAAGCACCGAAATTGCAAAATGCCTAAAGGAAATTCGGCTACCAAGTTTCCCCTCCCAAAACTGTGTGTTCCTAGCACCAAAATGATGAGTGTTGACCAAAAGTTCTTTCCAAAACACTTTCCACTAAATCGGCCAACATGTTCCCTCCCTTGCCTTTTTCTTTTGATTCTTTCCTTCATTTTCCCTTATTTTCCTCCATACCATATTTTTGTATTCTTCTTTCCATAAATAAAAAGTATTCCTTACCTTAATTAGAACCATGGCCGACACTTGGAAGAGTAGTACAAAAAAATAAGTCCAAAATTTGCAAAAGATGGGATTTGAACCCCCTTTTCTCCATACTCTCCTCTTGACGCCACAACCTCCTTGCCATATACTCACTTATGCTAGCAAAATACACACTTATTTCTTTAAGCATTGATGCTACTTACCTTCTCTCCTTAAAGTGCATAAACACAAAAAATTTTCTAAGGCCCAACTCAACCCTAAGCCTTCTTAGGACCCTTAAACATACACATTTAACCTTCTTAACTAGCCTATAGCATGATATAATGCAAAACATAAAATTCTGAATTTCAGGATGTTACAGTCCTTGTTATCGAATTGAACATGCAAATTATTAAATTTCTTAATGAAACTTTTATACAATCACACTATCATGCTGTAGACCTCAAAAAAATACTAAAATAAATATTTTAACCTCAGATTTGTGGTCCCGAAACCTCTATTTTGATTTGACTAAAAATAGGCTATTACAAGAGCCAACTCTGAAGTAGATTTCCATCAAGATCAAAGACCTCCTTTTAAATTCTTTTGAATTTTTTATGAATTTCTTTATTTCTTGTAGTTATTCTAACTTTGAGATGTTTTTATTCATATTTATGAACTAATTCCCTATATACCTAAGAAAGATGAAACCTATGATGAATTCTATTATTTAATTTCTACTTTACACAATAAATAGTTGATTCTTGTTTTCAGTTTGTGTGCTTATATCTTGTTTTAATATTTCTAGGATATTAATCATGTTTAATGTGCTTAATTCAGTAGGGGAAAAGTCTCTATTTAAGAGTAGATCTAGCATAACTAAGTGGGGTTGCATGCAATCCTAGAAATAGGACAACATAAATCTACCGGATTAAAGTCAAATCTAATAGGAATCCATAAAATCGAGTTAATATGACGATAGGGGTTTTAATTAGAAAGAGATTTCAATTAATCAACCTGGAGTCAGTTGTTCTTACTCTCGAAAAAGATATTAGCATAATTTAGGGATTTCTAGGGATTAAGATACCAAGTGAATAAATCATTTAGTTCAGATTCATAATAATAGGTGAAGTCTAGGTGGATTCTTTCCTACGTATTCTCTCTCTCATTGGTTGTCTTTCAGTTATTTTCCCAATTTATTCTCTATTGAGTTTTTAGTTAGATTAATTTAGTAATTTTAGTTTAAAACCAATCACTCAATTTGTCGGCTAAATAATAGGAAAACGGTAATTACTAATACTTTTAGTTCTTGTGGATACGATATCTCTACTCACTGTAGCAATACTATTCATCGATAGGTGGACTTGCCTTCGTTGTATTTTTAGTTAGTTTCGTGACACATCAAGTTGTTTTGCGCCTTTCCCCGGGGACTAAAATATTATAAATAATTTATTTTTATTAATTTACCATTTTTTTATTTTATTTTATCTATTTATATTTTTGTTTTTAATTTAATTTTTACATTCTAATATTATTTTGTTTGCTTCTGGCAGATTCTTTTAGTTTATGACTAGAAGAAACCCGTCAGGACCATTACTTTTTTACAGTGAAATTGAAAGTATTGCTCATAAAAATCATAGAAAAGCAAGGCAGAGTCAATAGAATATAGTAGACAAACAAGAGGACATCATTATTACTGAGAAGATGGGTGATAATCAGAATATTCAGCTACCTCCTACAGCTCCTGCAGCTCCTATTCCTCGTACATGTACGCTTATGCCAAGCCCACTCTGACTGGGGCTGAATCTAGTATTGTGCAACCTACCATTGTAGCAAATAATTTTGAACTGAAGCCGAACACTATTTAGATGGTACAATAGTATGTTCAATTCGATCATTTGCAAGATGAAAGTCCTAATACTCATTTGGTCAATTTTCTGGAAATTTGCAATACATTCAAGATTAATGGCACCACTGATGATTCCATTCGCTTACGATTGTTCCCATTCTCATTGAGGAACAAAGAAAAACAATGGTTAAACTCTTGACCACAAGGTTTCATCACTAAATGGGCTCAAATGACCGAGAAGTTTCTTCTGAAGTACTTCCCACAGACTAAGATAGCTAAGTTGAAGAATGACATCTCTTCTTTTGTGCAGATTGATTTAGAGACGTTCTATGATGCATGGGAAAGATACAAAGACATATTGAGAAGGTGCCCTCATCATGGGTTACCTTTATGGTTACAAGTTCAGACCTTCTACAACGGTTTGAATCCCCAACAAGGCAGTTCATCAATGCAGCGGTCAGTGGAACACTAAACAATAAAACATTCGAAATAGCTTATGAGTTTATAGAGGAGATGACACTAAATAATTATCAGTGGAAAGTCATGAGGATAAAGCCGATGAAAGCAGTCGGTGTTTTTAATCTAGATGCAGTCACCATGTTATCAAACCAGGTAGAAGTTCTTAATAAGAAAATTGATGGTTTATATTTGTCTACGTAAGTAAATCCAGTGATGCAATGCAATACAAATGGAGGTAAAGTGTACTACATGTGTATCCATCGATATTTCAAATAAATTCAATTGGCAAAGTTCCGACATGGAATAATACGAACTTGAGATGAAATGGAAATGTATACATGTATATGAAAATTGTTACATGATGAGCTTATCCTTGTTTCTTGATATTCACATGCATGTTTCTTGAGGTTATATGTATTTAGGCAAATTGCCAAATTTCTTTGGATGAATTTGCATGCTTACTTTAAATATAAATGAATGGTAAGTTAATTTCCTGTTATACGAACTTACTAAACATAATATGCTTACTTTGTTTTATTTTCCTCTATTCTATAGTAATTCAGAAGCTCGTTAGGTTGGAAGCTTGATGGAGATATCATCACACTATCCATTGGCTCATCTTGGTATATTTAGTAAATCAACTTTGGTTATAATGGCATGTATAGGTTAACTTGACCAATGTTGGCATATAAATGTTTTGGTTGTAACTAACCATTGGAATGGCTTGTGATGGATATGTTTTGATGTGAATATAAGAGGCTATCATGTATAAGATTTGATTTTGAATGAATTTGAATGTGTTGTATTGGCTTGAGAATATGTTTAAATGTTTATGTAGGTGGAAGGCAAATTTAGGTGAGAAATATGGTTTAGAAATGGCATTATTTTGTCCACATGGGTAGAGACATGGGCATGTGATTTGGCCGTGTGTCCCCTACATCTTTAAAATTTCAAAACAGAATGCTCAAAATTGATCACACGGCTTGGCACACGGGCGTGTGGCTTGGCCTTGTGACCCCTGCACCTATTTAATGAAAATTATTATGTTCACACAGCCTAACACATGGGCATGTGACTTGGCCGTATGACCTTAGTCAGGGAGTTACACGAGTATGGGACATTATGATTGATTTCTGATATGAATGTCAAATGATATGAAATGCCTGTTACATGTTTTGTAAATTTCGGTTGTAACACCCCTAACCCGTATCCGTCGCCGAAATAGGGTTACGAAGCATTACCGGACTTATTTCATAATCAATCATACATTTCACATACATTTTCCAATTCCAAATAAAAGTTATTCACAATCAATCATATAGTCCCTAATACGAGCCTACGAGGCCCAAAACATGCATTAAGAGTGGTTCGAGACTAAACCAATAACTCAAGAAACTTTAGAAAAACATAGAAAATTATTCAAAATATAGGGGACACACGCCCGTGTGGCCCAGCCGTGTGAGACACACCCGTGTCATAGGCCTTGTGGACATTCAAAATAGGATCACATGGTCGTGTCCTAGCCCATGTCCGACCCTATGTAACTCTCTGTCTTGGGTCACACGGCCAACACACACACTGTGTGACTAGCCCGTATGCCCTACAAAATGGCCACATACGCCCGTGTGCCAAGCTATGTGCTAGGCCGTGCCAAAACTGTAGGTATACTAACTTATGCCACACGCCCGTGAACTAGGCCGTGTGGAGCATGCTGACTTGGTTTCTAATGAAACATCAGGGGATACATGGTCGTGTCACCTGACCATGTGTCACACATGCTGAGACACTCGACTGAGACACACACCCATGTCTCTGCCCATGTGGACAAAAATAGGCTATTTACCAAGCCATCTTTCTCACCCAAACTTTCATTCACCTACACAAATCAATTGACACATAACATGGCATAAATAGGTATTCAAACCAATCTCAACCAAGCCTAACTCATGCTAATTTCAAACCATCAACCACAAGACACACAAGTATCAATATAATCCACTAAATTTTATACCAAATATCACATTCTCTAATCATCAATATAGTCACTTCCAATTATACAACATTCTACCTAAAACCACAAGCATACCAATCTCAAAATATCAATTCACAAACAACCATTCACAACAAGCATTTACATGGCAATTACTAAACACATAATAAAGGTCATTTGCACATATATATACATCACCAAATGTACCAAAATAAGCCAACTCACATGGCTATACATAAAACCAAACACTTAACATTTACAATGTCAAATCAACATGGCTAAATCCACTACCAACATAAATATCATACTGACCACAACTTCTATACATGCCATATAACCAAAACATAAGTTCAAAAGTACCAAAATGATAGCTTGATAGTGTGATGAGATCTCCGACGACTCCTAAATCCGAGCAAGCTTCGATAATCATTATAAAACATGGAAAATAAATAAAGTAATCTATAAAGCTCAGTAAGCTTGTATGAATTAGTAAACAAAACTTACCACTCATTCACCATTCAAGTAATATGAACATAATATACTACAAAGTCATTAAATCATAAGGTTAACTTATATTCAATCACATAAGTAATCATGAACTCACAACTTTCATAGGTTCAATACTCAAATAGTTTTCGTACATGCCTATACTGATAAATATCTATTTCTCACCATTTCATATCTTTGATATACCCATTGAACCATTCAGAATAATATCGGATACTTGGGAATCTCGCACCCTAAGTGCCACATACATAACTGGAACTATTTCAATCTCATATCTCATATAATGCTCACTCTCGAGCTATCAATGGGTCTACTCACACAAGTTGACGTTCATGACGTAGCTACACGGTGCTGCTCACACAAGCTGACAAGAATCTGTAACACATGACGGATAATTTAGCCACCGGTAGGACGTACGGACTATCACCCAAATCACATAACCCCTAATGACATGTCATTTGTATCCTAATCTATTTCTAAGGTTTAACCGGGCTTTCACTTTTCTGAATCTTTGTAGAACATATCTGATAGGTCACAATCACAATTAATTCAATAATACAACATTTAAAACTCAATTAAATCAATTCCTATTAACATACGAACTTACCTCGATCGCAAAACGACGAAATGTATCGACTAGTCTAAAACTTTATTTTTCCCCCAATCTAGATCCGAACTTCGTTTTTCTTGATCTATATAATATCAAATTTAATTTATTCAATTGTCAAACTATTCAATTTAGCCCAAAATGCATATTATGGAAAAATTATATTTTTCCCCTAATGTTTAACATCTTTACAATTTAGTCCCTAGCTCATAAAAATACAAATTCATGCAATTAGGTCCTACCCATGCTAGCTGAATTTCCCCTATTATCATAGCAGCCCTTATTTTTCATTTATTTCACATTTCTACGACAAAATTTTCACATTTCTCAATTTAATCTCTAATTGATAATTTTACGAAAAATCACTTTACAAATGCTATTTATCTAACAACAACCATACAGTTTCTATCATCAAACATCAAAATACACCTATATTCATCAATGGAAAAACCCTAAACCCTTACCAATTTTGCAAATTAGTCCTTGGGCTAGCTATATTAAGATGCAACGATTAAAAATACATAGAAAATCATTAAAAACGGGACAAAATACATACCCAATTAGTAAGGTGAATTTTTCAAAATTTGAAAGCTTAAAATGGCTTCTCAAGCCCTAGCAATCGGTTGAAGATGATGACTAAAAAGATGATATTTGTTTTTATTTCATTTATTTAGTCTTTATTAACTAATTTACTATTATAACCTTTAAAAACCTTAATAATTTCCATAAAACCATGCTCATAAATGTCCACTAACACACTAATGGTCTAGTTACCATATAAGGACCTTCACTTTAAATTTCTATAGCTATTAGACACCCTTAACTAATAGAACACCAGTTTTGCATTTTACGCGATTTAATCCTTTTTATCAAATTGAGCAAGCAATTGATAAAATTTCTTAATGAAATTTTTCACATAATCATACTACCATACTGTAGACATTAAAATAAAAAATAAAATAATTATTTCAACTTCAGATTTGTGGTCCCGAAACCGTTGTTCTGATTTGACTAAAAATGGGTTGTTACACCGGTAATGCTCTGTAACCCTATTTCGATGATATATATAGGTTAGGGATGTTAAATTTATTGGTATTAGAGTAAAAATTTAGGTGATTCTCAAACAAACATAGCGTATATGAGTCTAGCTATACATGTCATTATATAAACTGTGATAGTGTGATATCTTCTGACCATTTTAAACATGTTTTTCATATAGTAATGTTGTCTAATCGAGCTGAACCCGAAGAAGATGAGAGCAATGCTCAAGCTTCAGTTAAAAGAGCAGCATCAAGTAGTAGAAGGCCCGTATCTGAAAGTAAAAGAGAAGAGGCTAAAGAAGCCTTCTTCGAAATGATGAATGAATGGTTTACAGAATTTGTAAGAACAAATCTGGTTGTACAACAACCCCCCCTCCTGTCTCTCAACCGGTTCATGATATGCCACAAGGTACAGAACTTGTTAGAACTAGTATGCCTCATGTAAAAAAAATTTGTAAATATGGGGCAAAAGAATTCAGAGCTCCGCTGAAGACGATCCAAGAAGGGTTGAATTCTGGCTAGAAAACACTATCAGGGTTCTGGATGAATTGTCTTGTACACCAGCTGAATGTCTAAAATGTGTAGCATCACTGCTAAAAGGATCAACTTACCAGTGGTGGAATACTTTAATTTCTATTGTACCGAAAGAGATGGTCACTTGGGAATTTTTCCAAACTGAGTTCAAAAAGAAATATATCAGTCAGAGATTTCTTGATCAAAAACAGAAAGAATTTTGAAGTTCAAATAGGGGCATATGACAGTATTTGAATATGAATGGGAATTTTTCCGATTAAGTAAGTATGCCAGAGAATGTATCCCTACTGAAACTGTAATGTCTAAGCGGTTTGAAGAGGGTTTTAATGAAGACATAAAGTTATTAGTTAGGATTCTTGAGCTAAAAGAATTTGTTGTACTGGTTGATTGAGCTCATAAAGCTGATGAGCTGAGTAAAGAAAAGAGACAACCTGAGATTGAAGCCCGAATTTCAAGTAAAATATTTACGAAAAAGTCATATCAATCGGCCTCAAAGAAATCAAAGAAAAATTTTGATCATTTTACCACCTCTGCGGGGTACTCTAGGAGAGATAGAAGTATTCCACATTCCGGTTCAAGATCTCATGCTACATCTATAGCAAGTGCGAGCAGTGTTAAAAATACCAAACCCAAATGCAAGTACTATAATACAATGCTTTTTGGTGAGTGTAGAATGAAAAGTGGAGCATGTTTCAAATGTGGTTCCTTTGAACATTATCTAAAAGATTGTCCGGAGAAAGTTGAAAAAGATATTGTTCAAACTTTGAAAAAGATATTGTTCAAACTTTAAAGTTGAGCAACACAACTATCAGAGGTAGACCACTTCATAACCCCAACAATGTTAGTGGTAGTCGAGGTACGATAAAAGATTCAACTGTCAAATCTAAAGCACGAGCACCGGCAAGGACATATACTATTTGTGCACATGAGGATGCCTCTACACCCGACATTATTACTGGTACTTTTTCTCTTCTTGATACTAATATAACTGCTTTAATTGATATCTGTTCAACTCTTTCATATATCTGTACAAATTTAGTGTCTAGTAAGAATTTTCCTGTCGAGTCCACTGAATTTGTGGTTAAAGTATTGGATCCCTTGGGTCCAGTATGTGATGGTGGATAAAATTTGCAAGAATCGTCCATTAATGATAAGGGTTTACTATTTTTCGGCTGATTTGATGTTATTACTGTTTGATGAAATTGATGTAATTCTAGGTATGGACTAGTTAACTCAGCATGATGCCGTGTTAAATTGTAAATAGAAGCATATTGTATTGAAATGTCAGAACGGTGAATTGCTCTGTATCGAATCTGATAAATTGGACGGATTGTTTAATGTTATATCAGCTATATCAGCATAGAAATATGTCAAAAAAGGGTATGATGCTTATATTGCCTATGTGTTGGACACTAAAGTATCTGAATCCAAGATTAAATTAGTGCCAGTGGTATGTGAATATCCTAATGTGTTTCGAAAGAATTACACAGATTACTGCCAATCAGAGAAGTTAAATTTTCTATAGATCTTTTTCAGAACAACACTGATATTTATAGCACCCTACAGAATGGCTTCAATAGAATTAAAGGAGTTAAAAGCACAGTTGCAAGAACTGACTGACAGAGGTTTTGCTCGACCTAGTTTTTCACCTTGGGGTGCACCGAATCTATTTGTTAAAAAAGAAAAATGGATCGTTAAGATTGTGTATTGATTACTGACAGCTCAACAAAGTTACAATTAAGAATAAGTATCCATTGCCTCGTATTGATGAGTTGTTTGATCAGTTTAAGGGTGCTACAGTATTCTCGAAAATACATCTTCGTTCTGGTTACTATCAGTTACGAGTGAAAGACTCGGATGTACCAAAAATAGCTTTCAGAACAAGGTACAGACATTATGAATTCCTTGTGATGTCGTTTGGCTTAACTAATGCACCTGCAGTGTTTATGGATTTAATGAATAGAATTTTCAGACCGTATCTGAATAGATTTTTTGTAGTGTTTATTGATGATATTCTGGTATATTCCTGAGATGAAAATGAACATTCTGATCATTACAAAATTGTTCTACAAACTCTGCGTGAGAAATAACTATATGCTAAATTTAGCAAGTGTGAATTTTGGCTTCGGGAAGTTGGTTTTCTTAGACATATAGTATCTGCTAAAGGCATTAGAGTGGATCCGAATAAAATATAAGCTATTGCTAACTGGAAATCCTCGAAAAATGTGTCTAAAGTCAAAAGTTTTCTGGGATTAGCTAGTTATTATAGGAGGTTTGTAAAAGGATTCTCGATGATAGCTTCATCGATGACACGGCTATTGCAAAAAGATGTGAAATTTGAATGGACTGATAAATGTTAGCAAAGCTTTGATAGATTGAAAGCCTTATTGACTGAAGCACCAGTTCTAGTTCAGCCTGAATCGGGTAAGGAATTTGTGATTTACAGTGATGCATCATTGAATGGTTTAGGCTGTGTTTTGATGCCAGAAGGTAAAGCAATAGCCTATGCTTCTACACAGCTTAAACCACGTGAAAAAAATTACCCAATACATGATTTAGAATTGGCAGCAATTGCTTTTGCACTAAAAATTTGGCGACACTATTTTTTCGGTAAAAAAGTGTCATATATTCTCCGATCATAAAAGTTTAAAGTATTTGGTGTCGCAGAAATATTTGAATCTGAGACAATGCAGGTGGATTGAATTGTTGAAAGATTTTGATATGGTTATTGATTATCATCCGGTAAAAGAAAATGTGGTTGCAGATGCTTTGAGTAGAAAGTCTTGTTTGCTTTACGAGCAATGAATACTCGATTGTCATTGTCTGTAGGGGTGTGCAAAATTCAGGTAAAATCGAAAAAATTCAGTTAATCGACCAAATTCAGTTAATCGGTCGGTTAATCCAATTTTTTTGGTCGGGGGTCGGTTAATTATTTTGTGATTTTTTGGTTAACGGTTAATTCGGTTCGAAACCGGTCGATTAACCGAAATTTTTTTGTTTAACCGAAAAAATTAATAAATAAAATCATAATATATAAATAGGCCCAATATTCATCTAAACCCAATCCAAACCCAAATATCCAACTCAACCCAATTACCCAATCATAAAAATTATAAATAATTTAATAAATAAAAATAAATTTCTAAAACTAAAACTAAAATTATGTAATTTTTTTAATTATGTAGTGATTCATTTTGGGTAATTCGGGTAATTCGGGTAATTCAGTTAATTCAGGTAATTGGTTAATTTTTAACTAAAAATAAAAAAAATATAATTTTTGGTTAATTCGGTTAACCGATCAATTAACCGAAAATATTTCGGTTCGGTTAATTTTTTTGAAAAAACTTCGGTTCGGTTAACGGTTAAAAATTTTGAAAGGTCGATTAATTCGGTTAATGTTATTTCGGGTCGGTTAATTGGTCGGTTAACCAATTGAACACCCCTAATTGTCTGATGATGGTTAAATCATGGCTGAGCTAAAAGCTAAACCGATGTTTCTACAGCAAATCTGTAAAACTCAAAAAAGTGATAATGAGTTGCAATATAAATGGGTACAATGTGAGTTAGCTTCTGATTCAGAATTTCAAATAGGGCCTGATGATTGCCTGTTATTCAGAGGTAGAGTATGTGTACTGAAGAACTCAGAACTTGTACAGAGAATTTTACATGAAGCTTATACTAGTGTTATATCTATTCATCCGGAGAGTAACAAAATGTATTGAAAAAGATGTATTGGTGGTTGGAATGAAGCGTGATATTTCTAAATTCATATCTAGATGTTTGATATGTCAGCAAGTTAAAGCTAAACATTAGGGACCTTCGGGGCTCTTACAGCCAGTTACGATACAAAAATAGAAATGGAAAAGAGTTACCATGGATTTTGTGTCAAGATTACCCTATCTCCGAAAAAGAAAGATGCCATTTGGGTAGTCTTCGATCGTTTGACAAAGTCTGCACACTTTATTCCGGTACGTATAAATTTATCCATGGATAGATTGGCTAAATTATATGTTGATAAACCTTAAAAATAACATATTTTAACCCATATTTAGTATGCTTTTGGATGATTTAGCCCTTGATTTATGTAAAAAGGTGCTTTTAATCCTTTCTTTTCATGTTTATACTCAGGAAAGCACCCACAGATGAAAAGAATAAGAAACGGGCTTAAAACGGGCCAATTTGGGCCGTAAAGGAAATAGACACGGGCTGGAGTTCAAGCCACATGGCCATGCCTCGACAATTAACTAAGACAAGGCCATGTCACGATTTACACGGTCATGCCCCAATCGACAGAATCGAGACACGGCTTGAAAATAATTTACACCGGCGTGTACCATAGTCGTGCCCCTACTGCGGGAGAGAGCAATTCCACTCAGATTTGGATACTTCGAGCCAAAGAAACACTTTCCAAATCTTATTCAAATACCGAGTAAGAAGCAGACTTTCATGAGGACACTTAGGGGCCAAGTAAAGCATTCTAAAGTCTATATAAACACCCTAAGTGTATCTTGAAAGGGGGGTGAGCTAGGCCAAGGAGCCGAGCCGGAAAGGTCAGACTAGGGGAATCACTCGAAGATAGCCAGTGGATTCATCTTAAGAAGCCGGAATTCTACTCAAGACGGCAGATTTCTCCTTCGATTCCTCTAGGGGGTTTTAGGGATTTCTTATGTTTTGTTTTATCTTTTCTCTTGAGATGTTTTCTTTATTTGTATGAACTAAACCCTTTAGATATCTGAAAGAGATGAAACCTAGATGAATCTTGTTATTGATTTCTAAATTATATGATAAATACTTAGTTTGTTTTTAATTATGCATGCTTAATCCAAATCTGATGCACTTAGGTGGAGGAGGAATAGACCCTGCTTAAGAGTAGATCTAGCATAGTTAAGCGGAGTTGATCGCACGCCTAGAGATAGGGTGACGAGATTTTGCCGGATTAGGGTGAAACCTAATATGGGAGTCCATAGATCGATTTACTGCTATTCTAGGGGGTTATTATAAGAGAATAAGAGTTCCACTAATTAACCTAGGGTTAGGCGTTATTCGCTTCGAGAAAGGGTTTAATATACGTTAAGGAGTCTTACGGATCAAACTAAGTGAATAAATCATATGGTTCACTATTAAATAACAAGTGAAGTCTAGGTGGATTCTTCCTGAAGGTATCGTCGTAATCAATTAAGTTTTCTTCAAGTTATTTCCCAATTCATTCTTTTTGTCTTTGCGTCTTTAGCTTAGTAGTCATTAAACTAGATTAAATCAACCAATCACTCCATATTTTAGGCTAAATAATAAAAAGAAAGTTAGTATTAGTGCTTTTAGTTCTTTTGGGCTCGACAATCCAGTCTTGCCTAAGCTATACTACTGTTCGATAGGTACACTTGCCTTCAGTCGTTGTCAGAGTTAGTTTCCAAGTTTGATCATTGAAACACCCCAAACCCGGCCCACAAGACTGGCCGGATCTGGCATGCTTCTAAGAAAATCCATTCGAATCTTGTTTGAAAACTTTGCTAAAAACTTGTGTGTTTTTGAAAGTAGTTGCTTTGGGTTGGGCTCAAATTTAAAAGCCCGTGTTGATTAGGTGTCAAAACATTTAATTCGAATATTTAAGAAAAATTGACTTTTAACTTTAATTGGATAATAATCGTATCATACTAAATAAATTGAAAGCATGCATAAACAATTTTAATACTTTGGCCTTATTACATCAAATAAAAACCCTAAATAATTCAAAACTTAATATGAATAGAGCTAATAAAAATAAAATAGTCTCTGAGCTTTGCATGGCCACCACTAAGCTTCTGCCGACCCGGTCCATTACTGAGTGTCACCTGAAAAATAGTCCCACAAGGGGTGAGTCAAACAGACTTAATGTGTACATCCAACACAGAACTCAATTAACTTAGGCATGTCAAATCATACATAGTAATATATATATATTTAATGATGCAAACCCGAACCCAAGCCTAAATAACCATCCGCTACACATCACCCGTACCAACCATCACACCGTGGGGACTACTAATTCAACCCTCCATCCGCTACACACCATCGAAGGCAGCCGCTGCAGTCGACGTGCTCATCGCCCTTATAAAATTCGTGGCACAGCCACCAGATATATATTCGTGACATAAGTCACCACATTCATATATTGTGACATAAGTCACCACATTCGGATATTGTGACATAAGTCACCACTTTCAGATATTGTGACATAAGTCACCACATTCAGATGTTGGGGTACAAGACCACCAATTCACTTCCCCTTTTCATATCACCCATATGCCCCATGTCATACAATTATGCATTAACCATAACATATTCCTTATTCACATTCTTATAATTTCATATATATGCCATAGCAAAACTTATCATACTCATAGTAGGAGTGGGTAAATGTACCTTAGCACTTTGTACCATTGCATGATACTCATAGCCACATCTTAACAAATTCTTGCAACATATTAATTAAACATAACCGTAAATTAATTTAAAGCTTAGTGTGGGGTACACACCTGATATACTTATCGAGTTCACTCCAAAATTTTGAAAACCCGATCTATTGATTTAGATCTCACGTTCCTACATTTGGTCAATTACTTAATGTTTAGCAAAAGCCTATTCGGCTATATGGTCAAATCCCGAAGGATTATTGTAATCAAAACTTACCTTATTGTCGATTGGATTAAAAATTAAATCCCGAAACTTTGCTATGTTCCTTCTTGTAATCGGCTAATCACTAGATCCATTGACTTGGTTAGTTTTCGGCTTTTAAATAAATACAACGTAGATCTTAAATCACTAAATAAGCCTTGGTCGATTACATATGTCCACTTACCTTGTGATTCTTAAATCCCGAATTTGATCCTTGCTTCTTTAGTGATGTCGAGATTCCTATAGGCACATGTTAGATCCAATCTAACATTAAGCATAATACATGGCCCTTGGCCGAATACTACAGTGGCTTACCTTGAACTCTTCAAGTCCCGAGAGGCTCCTTTACTACTCCCTAACATTGGCTACACATAAAAGAGAACACATCACTATGGCCTTACACACATTTGACCATCCCTAAAATTAAGGTCAAACATTTGGTTTCGGCACACTAAGAGAAGGGAAACCAATGATGAAAGAATACTTACCACTATACTTTGCTTACCCCTAACGAACAACTTCCCGAATCACCCTCCTAGGTTTGGCCTCAACCAAGAAATAGAGTTGTATCTCCCACTTTCGGCTTTGAGGAGAGCAAAAGAAGAATAGAGAAAGCTTAGGAGAATTTGGCTTTAAGGGTGTGTGAAGAAGAAAAAGATGTGAAGGAAAGAAAATAGATGTATCTAACTTTCGGCTTTTGTCAAAGAAAAATAAGGTGCAAATTCGGCAATAATCAAGATGAAAAGAAAAGTTTTGGAAAGAGAGGATTTAGCACACCCACTAATGCTAAATTTCGGCAAAAGGGATTAAGGAAGGAAGAAAAAGATGGACACTCTTTCAAAGGCAATTTCGGCACCACTACTAGAGAAAGTAAGATAAACCGAAAAGGACCTCTAAACCCTCCTTTAGCAATTCAGCTAAGACTAAAATTGGTCACCAAGGAATCCCTTGGCCGGCCAACACTTATTCTCCTACCTTAGCCGAAATTTCCAAAAGAGTTGGACCTCATCTTAAACTTTTCCCTCAGTCTTCCTATGCCGTCCATCTCTACTTCTTTTTCCGCAAAAAAAATTAAAGCTATATTTGCTTCCCTTGTGACTCGAACCTTGGCCCATCTACACCTGCTTGTGGCGTCATTCCCAGAGGCCCTAAGTGGCACCTCCGAGCCACTTTTCCAAGCTCAATTGTATGTCTTATTTCCCCCATTTATTTTCTTAAGGCCTATCAGGCTTAACTCCCTCTTTTAGACTTAAAATTAAATAATTTCTAAAGTGTTCACCTACACACTAGGGTTCATAGAACACATTTATACACACAAAGGCATGCTTTCACATTCAATTAAGCAATTATGCATAAGCCATAGTCCGGGATATTACAGTTCTACCCCATTAAAATAATTTCGTCCTCGAAAATACCTGGCTAGAATAGGTGGGGGTATTGCCGTCGCATTACTTCTTCTCGCTCTCAAGAATCTTCCTTCGATCCATGATTTCGCCATAACACTTTGACTAAAGGTACTGACTTCCTCCGTAACACTTTCACATCTCGCTCCAAGATATGAATCGGCTCCTCTTCGTAGGATAGGTCTGGCCTTAGCTCCACCTCTTCAACCGGAACTACGTGAGATGGATCCGATCGGTATCGACGTAGCATGGAAACATGGAATACGTCATGCATCTGCTTTAATTTTGGAGGCAACTCTAACTGGTATGCCACTGGTCCGATTCGCTTCAATACCGATAGGGTCCTATGAACCTTGGACTTAGCTTCCCTTGTCGACCAAATCTCATCACCTTCTTCCAAGGTGAAACTTTGAGGAACACTTGATCTCCCACATCAAATTCTATTTCCTTTTGTTTGAGATCTGCGTACGACTTCTGCCTATCAGATGCCTCTTTTAACCGTGCCCGGATTATCTTAACCTTTTCCTTGGATTCCGCCACAATTTTCGAACCCAAAATTTGACGTTCTCCCAATTTCGTCCAACATGTAAGAGTCCGACACTTCCAACCATACAGTACTTCGTACGGTGCCATCTGAATACTTGCCTGATAGCGTTATTGTACGCAAATTCGCTAGAGGCAAATAGTCTTCCCAACTGCCTCTGAAGTCTGTCACACAGCCTCTTAGCCTATCCTCTAGTACTTGGATCACTCGTTCAGACTGACCGTCTGACTGTGGGTGAAAAGCCATGCTGAAATCTAGTTTGGTGCCTAAAGCCTGATGTAATGCTTTCCAAAATCGAGACGTAAACCTCGGATCCCTATCCGAGATAATTGACATCGGCACTCCATGCAACCTCACAATCTCAACTACATACAACCTTGCTAGCTTCTAGAGAGAATAGTCAATCCGCACTAGAATGAAATGCGCGGACTTTGTCAATCGGTCTACTATCACCCATACCGAGTCCTTCTTAGTAGGCATAAGGGGAAGCCCACTAACGAAGTCCATGGTAATTCCTCCCACTTCCATTGGGGAATCTGTATTGGCTGAAGCAATCCTGACGGAACTTGGTGTTCAGCCTTAACTTGCTGACACGTCAAGCACTTTCCTACAAATTCGGTCACTTTCCGCTTAAGATTAGGCCACCAAAATTGTTCCCTTAAATCTCTGTACATTTTACTACCTCCGGATGCATAGCATAGGGGCTACGATGCGATTCTTGTAGAATTCTTTTCCTAAGTTCCACATCCTTCCGGCATACGGACCTTACCCTTGAAGCACAATACTCCCTCGTCATTAACACCATAATTTTCCAACTCTCCATTCTGCACTTGTCGCAACTTAACACTTAGATCCTCATCCACCAACTGTCCCTCTTTCACTTTATTCAACCACATTGGCTTAACTTGCAGCTCTGCCACTAGACTTCCATCGTCATACTGGCTCAGATGTGCGAACATTGCCCTTAGATCCGACACTACCTTCCGACTTAGGGCATCCGCCACTACATTTGCCTTGCCCGGGTGATACTCTATGGAACAATCGTAGTCCTTCAATAGTTTCACCCACCTTCGCTGTCTCAGATCCAACTCCTTCTGAGTCAGCAGATACTTAAGGCTTTTGTGGTCTGTGTAGATTACTGACTTTTCTCCATAAAGATAATGCCTCCACACCTTAAGGGCAAAGACCACTGCCGCCAATTCCAAGTCGTGTGTCAGGTAGTTAACCTCGTGTGGCCTTATTTATCGAGACGCATAAGTGACTACTTTTCCATCTTGCATAAGGACACCTCCCAATCCTGTATGGGAAGCATCATAGTACACTACAAAATCCTTCCCCGCCTCTGGTTGAATCAAAACTAGAGCTTCAGTTAAAACCTTCTTAAGCTTTTCAAAGCTCTCCTGTTGGTTATCAGTCCATATGAAAGGCGCTTTCTTCCTCAACAACTTTGTCAGAGGCGCGGCTATTGACGAGAACCCTTCCACAAACCTTCTATAATAGCCTGCCAATCCTAAGAAACTCGAACTTTCGCCACCGACTTAGGAGGTTTCCAATCCAAAACTACCTCAATCTTTCGAGGATCCACCATTATTCCTTCAGCAGACACCACATGTCCTAAAAATGTAACCTCCTTAAGCCAAAATTCATATTTGTTGAATTTGGCATAAAGCTTCTTCTCCCTCAACATTTGCAACACAACTCGGAGGTGCTTATCGTGTTCTTCCTCAGACTTCGAGTACACCAAGATATCGTCTATGAACACAACAACAAACCGGCCCAGATAGGGTTGGAAAACCCGGTTCATCATGTCCATAAATGTGGCTGGGGCATCTGTCAAACCGAATGGCATTATCAAGAACTCATAATGCCCGTACCTTGTTCGGAAAGTCGTCTTATGGATATTAGCCTCCTTCACCTTAAGCTGATGATATCCAGACATTAGATCGATCTTTGAGAATACTGCGGCCCCCTTAAGCTGATCGAACAAGTTGTCTATCCTTGGCAACGGGTACTTGTTCTTGATGGTCAGCTTATTCAACTGACGATAATCAATGCACATACGCATAGTTCGTCCTTCTTCTTCACAAATAAGACCGGTGCTCCCCATGGAGACACACTGGGTCAAATAAACCCACGGTCAAGTAATTCTTGGATTTGAGCCTTGAGCTCAACCAACTCCTTTGGTGCCATTTTGTATGGAGCAATGGACACAGGAGCTGTACCCAGCAATAACTCAATTCTAAACTCCACCCCCCTGTCTGGGGGTATTCCTGGTAATTCCTCCGGAAAGACATCCACAAACTCCCTTACGGTTCTAACTCCACTAACTCCCCCTTCTTTCGTATCCAAAGTACTAATGAAGGCCAAAAATGCCTTACACCCTTTCTGTACCATCTTATCAGCCTTCAAAGCAGAAACTACATTAGACAGGTAGTTTCTTCTTTCTCCTATCATAACTATCACTCCATCCTCTGGGGTCCTTAACTCCATTCTTTTGGTTGCACAACCCAATACAGCCTGATGCTCCACTAGCCAATCCATTCCAAGTATGAGATCGAATTCTCCAAAAAGTAATTCCATTAAGTCAGCAGGGAATACTACTCCCTAAAGCTCCAAAGGCACACTCCGAAATATCTTGCTCACTACTACGGTTTGACCTAGTAGGCTTACTACAGTCATCTCCCTACTAAATAGTTCAAAAGCTATTCCTAGAGTTTCAACTACTCTACATGTAACATAAGAATGGGTCGAGCCCACATCAATCAAAGCAACATAAGGTTTGCCAGATATAAGGAACGTACCGGTTATGACGTCCGGTGCGTCTCCATCCTCCCTCCGACGAATCGCATAAACCAAACCAGGATGTCTGGCCTCCGTGTTACCAACACCTCGGCTCGGTGTTCCCCATCCTCTACCAGTACCGTTACCTCTGCCAGCCAAACCACGACCTCGCGGTGGCTGCTATCCTCCTCTTCCAACCTGGTTAGAACCTTGACCTTTCGGTCGTCCCCCTTCAGTTCCCATCGGGCAATCCTTAATCATGTGGTCCTTGGACCCATACTTAAAACATCCTCCCGTCGTTTTCCAAAACTCACCCAAGTGCTTTTTCCCACACTAATCACAAGTGCGATACTGCCCTCCAGTAGCAGCTTGCTAACCTCGCGGCCCATCAACTCTAGGCCTCTTTTGCTCATTCCTAGATGGCCTTGATGATCCAAAACCTCTTTTCTGCCTATTCCAATCAGTGTTTTGCCTTACAGAATCTTTGATACCCTCGGCTACCTTAGCCTTTTCCACTAACACAGTAAATTCTCGCTCCTGTTGCGGGGCTATCAATAACCTTAGGTCATCCCTTAGTCTATCCTCAAACTGAACACACCACTCATGCTCAGTTGACATTATGCCTCGAGCATAGCGACTCAGCCTTAAAAATTCATCTTCGTACTCCGCCACGGACTTGTTCCCTTAAACCAGCCCCAGAAATGCCTTCCTCTACGCATCAATGTAATGGGTACCAATATATTTCTTCTAGTATGCCGCCTTAGCATAATCCCACGTAAGTTCCTCAGCTGTAGCACCATCCCGCACCGTGAGCCACTATTGATATGACTCATCATGGAGAAGCGACACCAATCCTTTCAGCTTTTTTACGTCAGTTAGATCGAGCTCATCCATAATCCGCTCAGTCGCCTCCAACCAATACTCAGCGGTATTGGGTGCTACACCTGATACACCACAGAACACTTTAGCTCCGTTGGCTCGGAGTTGCTCAGGCACCGACTTTCGAGCTCCCATGCCTCCACCTGCTCCAGCCACCCTTTCCAAAACCCGCAAGATCGCTCGTGACCTGCGTTATCCCCGTCGATCCTAATATTCCACATCGGTAATTTGGGGTGGTGGTGGTGGCATTTCATTTTAGATCCTTGACCCGATCTAATGGGTCCTGACACAGTCATTCAGCCTCTACCACGGCCACGCACGTTACGGCCACGTCCCCTAGAATTCATACTTCCGCTTTGCTTTTATTTGATTAAAGAATTTTATGAATTAGTTTTGTTCCACTGATTTATCACGTACAGTTTTATGTTTAATAGTTCTAGGAAGTAGTTCTTTCGATTCATACACATACAGTCTCATGTCATTCATTTAGTCACACACATGAACTTGCGTTCATTATAGAGAAATGTTGTAGTTGTCGTTGTTTGTTATTTTCTACTACCCAGGGGTATTTCCGTAATTTGTCCTATAGGGGTATTTTGGTAATTTTTCAAATTAGGGTATTTGAAAATGTTGCAAAATAGAGATTGATGATGTTTTTCAAAAGTAAAATACTTGCTGGAAAAATTTCAAGGGTAAAATGGTAATTTTATACACTAGGGGTATTTTTGTAATTTTACAAGCCAGGGTCATTTCGATAATTTTCGTAAAATATGGTTCCTGGTGACTTTTCAAAATAAGTGTATTTTTAAAGATTTCTAATTCGAGGGCACTTCGGTGATTTTTCTTATCGAGGGTATTTTGGTCATTTGAACAGGTTAGGGGTAATTTGGTCATTTTTAAATCAGGGGTAATTTCGTAAATTTTCCAAATCAGAGTATTTTTTAAAAGTAGGGTTTTTGGATATTTATAAGGTAAGAAAATTTTGTTAAAATCTGTGGGTAGTATGGGAATTTTATGAACCAAGGGCATTTTGGTAATTTACAAACCTAGGGGTATTTAGGCCATTTAGTAGATCGAGAATATTTTGGAAGGTTTTTTCAAAATAGTTTTCCCTACACATCAAAGGGGTAATCTGATGATTTTAAAACTAGGGTTTTTATAAAAATATGGCTAGTTCCTTTCGGGTTTTAGTTATTGGGTTTAGCCTGTGGCTGAGTCCTCTTGGTTAGGGTGAACCATCACTACGCACCAGGTAGGATTCAAGTGGGTAGGAGGTGAGTCACTAGGACTACTCAAATAC
This sequence comes from Gossypium rotundifolium, assembly GCA_025506655.1. NCBI lineage: Eukaryota > Viridiplantae > Streptophyta > Magnoliopsida > Malvales > Malvaceae > Gossypium > Gossypium rotundifolium. The sequence continues at coordinate 136,530,745 of CP106733.1, forward strand.
TAAGCTCCCACTGAAACCAATCCTAGACATGCGCACAACGGTTGCCACACCCTAACTCGGTGACTTAGTCACAGGTTTGTTTAATTGTGCATTAAAGTTTTATGTAATTGTTGGGTAAAGTAGTCTTATAGTTCAAGTACTTATCATACTAATCTACGTTCCATTTCTACCCTTCTACAAATCATACAATAATTCACACAATGAATGGGATACTTACCTAGTGGACTTCGGGCCGGAGACTCAGGTGTCATTCTAGAAAACATGCTTATTTCTTAGAAAAGTCCATTTTTAAAAGACAGAAAACGTTTTGGGCCCTAAAAGCCCTCAAAGCCGAGTTTTGAACCGGGCTCTGATACCAAGCTGAAACACCCCAAACTCGACCCACAAGCCTGACCGGATCTGGCATGCTTCTAAGAAAATCCATTCGAATCTTGTTTGAAAACTTTGCTAAAAACTTGTGTGTTTTTGAAAGTAGTTGCTTTGGGTTGGGCTCAAATTTAAAAGTCCGTGTTGATTAGGTGTCAAAACATTTAATTCGAATATTTAAGAAAAATTGACTTTTAACTTTAATTGGATAATAATCGTATCATACTAAGTAAATTGAAAGCATGCATAAACAATTTTAATACTTTGGCCTTATTACATCAAATAAAAACCCAAATAATTCAAAACTTAATATGAATAGAGCTAATAAAATAAAAGCAGTCTCGAGCTTTGCATGGCCACCATCGAGCTTCACCGGCCGGTCCATTACTGAGTGTCACCTAAAAAATAGTCCCACAAGGGGTGAGTCAAACAGACTCAATGTGTACAACCAACACAGAACTCAATTAACTCAGGCATGTCAAATCATACATAGTAAAATATATACTTAATGATGCAAACTTGAACCCAAGCCTAAATAACCATCCGCTACACATCACCCGTACCAACCATCACACCGTGGGGACTACTAAGTCAACCATCCATCCGCTACACACCATCGAAGGCAATCGCTGCAGCCGACATGCTCATCGCCCTTATAAAATTCGTGGCATAGCCACCAGATATATATTCATGACATAAGTCACCACATTCATATATTGTGACATAAGTCACCACATTCGGATATTGTGACATAAGTCACCACTTTCAAATATTGTGACATAAGTCACCACATTCAGATGTTGGGGTATAAAACCACCAATTCACTTCCCCTTTTCATATCACCCATATGCCCCATGTCATACAATTATGCATTAACCATAACATATTCCTTATTCACATTCTTATAATTTCATATATATGCCATAGCAAAACTTATCATACTCATAGTAGGAGTGGGTAAACGTACCTTAGCACTTTGTACCATTGCATGATACTCATAGCCACATCTTAACATATTCTTGTAACATATTAATTAAACATAACCGTAAATTAATTTAAAGCTTAGTGTGGGGTACACACCTGATATACTTATCGAGTTCACTCCAAAATTCTGAAAACCCGATCTACTGATTTAGATCTCACGTTCCTACATTTGGTCAATTACTTAATGTTTAGCAAAAGCCTATTCGGCTATATGGTCAAATCCCGAAGGATTATTGTAACCAAAACTTACCTTGTTATCGATTGGATTAAAAATTACATCCCAAAACTTTGCTATGTTCCTTCTTGTAATCGGCTAATCACTAGATCCATTGACTTGGTTAGTTTTCACTTTTAAATAAATATGAAGTAGATCTTAAATCACTAAATAAGCCTTGGTCGATTACATATGTCCACTTACCTTGTGATTCTTAAATCCCGAATTTGATCCTTGCTTCTTTAGTGATGTCGAGATTCCTATAGGCATATGTTAGATCCAATCTAACATTAAGCATAATACATGGCCCTTGGATGAATACTACAGTGGCTTACCTTGAACTTTTCAAATCCCGAGAGGCTCCTTTACTGCTCCCTAACCTTGGCTACACATAAAAGAGAACACATCACTATGGCCTTACACACATTCGGCCATCCCTAAAATCAAGGTCAAACATTTGGTTTCGGCACACTAAGAGAAGGGAAACCGATGATGAAAGAACACTTACCACTATACTTTACTTACCCCTAACGATCAACTTCCGAATCACCCTCCTAGGTTTGGCCTCAACCAAGAAATAGAGTTGTATCTACCACTTTTGGCTTTGAGGAGAGCAAAAGAAGAATAGAGAAAGCTTAGGATAATTCGGCTTTAAGGGTGTGTGAAGAAGAAAAAGATGTGAAGGAAAGAAAATAGATGTATCTAACTTTCGGTTTTTGTCAAAGAAAAATAAGGTGCAAATTTGGCCATAATCAAGATGAAAAGAAAGGTTTTGGAAAGAGAGGATTTAGCACACCCACTAATGCTAAATTTTGGCAAAAGGGATTAAGGAAGGAAGAAAAAGATAGACACTCTTTCAAAGGTAATTTCGGCACCACTACTAGAGAAAGCAAGATAAACTGAAAAGGACCTCTAAACCCTCCTTTAGCAATTCGGCTAAGACTGAAATTGGTCACCAAGGAATCCCTTGGCCGGCGAACACTTATTCTCCTACCTTAGCCAAAATTTCCAAAAGAGTTGGACCTCATCTTAAACTCTTTCCTCAGTCTCCCTATGCCATCCATCTCTACTTCTTTTGCCGCAAAAAAAAATTAAAGCTTTATTTTCTTCCCTTGTGACTCGAACCTTGGCCCATCTACACCTGCTTGTGGCGTCATTCCCAGAGGCCCTAAGTGGTGCCTCCGAGCCACT